>OW964195.2:5365653-7765653 GCA_943136025.2 Agrotis puta | reverse complement strand
GGTTGTGGAGGTCCGACAGGCAGTCGCGCCATATAAAATACTGATATCCAGCTGCATCTGGTTTGACTGGAAGCCGACTACAATGTAGTTGGGAAAAGGCAGGCAGATGATTTTCAGATGGGTCGGATTTCAATGTTCCCACTGCTGGGACACAGGCCAGGTGAGAGGGAGTGGGCCATAATCCACCACGCGGGCTATGCGGGTTCGTAGATGTCACATGTCTTCGAATTTTGTCTCTAGGACATGCCGGTTTTCTCACGATGTTTTCCTTCACCGTCTTGAGAGCAGTGGTGATGAAATAAATTACACTAAGGCGCCTGGCTGGGTTTGAACCCACGACCTACCTAATTCGGAGCCGATACTCCTGGGCCACCACAGCTCCCACCACGATAGATGTTCCCAAGGCGCACGAATAGAGTTTAAATAAATCAGTTTCAACTCTGCAATGCATGCAATGCATATATTAAACTAAAAAAGGAGTTAATAATACAATAATAAAAGAATAAAGTTAATTGCAAGTATTGTGACCAATCAGAAACAGCCTCATTTTTTTTATCTGTGGCAATACAGATGATTATTTCGGATATTACATCTGGCAATGTGCCAGACGCTCGATCCTCGTCGAGTATCATAACATATCGGAATTTTTAATTAAAAGTCCTTATTGTACCAGTTCCGTTGCAGTTGGGTTTGTGCGAGGCATGACGAGATTTTGAGCATAATATTTCATTTGAAAACCGTCGCTACGTACTTTTTTTTTTATTGTTCTTTCTCTACGTGTGTTCAAAAAGTATTAATTCATTTTTGGAGTTGCATCCACCCCCGGGAACAGCGCCACCGCCGTGAGGGAGAGGACAGCGTCCACATCACAACCCAGATGCCGCGGGAGACGCCCACGAAATCGGACGTCATCGTAGCCGAGGGCATGCGGATATTGACAAATAATGGACCATGCCCGGGTCGGCGGTGCGTCGTGTCGCACGCGCGCCTCGAAGAGCAATCAGCAATATGACGGGGCCCCCCTTAAAGGGCCAAAGGCTCGCAGTCGCGGGACTGTCGGTTAACCATGGCCCCTGAACGTAGAGTTATTGAAGGACACCGTAGATTTTAGTCAGTACAAGTCTGACAGTTCCTCTCGTCCCGCCCTGACTCATTTGATGATTTTACCAGCGATAAAAGAAAACTTGCTAGTTTTCTAAAACATAATGCATGGTTCTATCAAAATAATGAATGTACTGCGAATTGAAGGTACGGAAGTACGCCCAATTGAATATAATCCCGGAGATGTCGGAGGAAGGTCACGGGTAATATAATCAAGGTTTATAACCCTTGAACAGTTCAAGGGCAATAAACCAACGTATTTAGAAGGATGTATTGAAAGCTAGTTATGTTTTGTATGGCTATATAAGCCATAATCATCCTATAATGTTGCCAGTGTTGAGTTGCCAGATTTGCTAGCGTCGAATCCGGGACAACTTTTATATACACCTTGGGTTATGAGTTGAGCTACACGATAACTGACAAATGCTTGCACTGACTATAATTTTCACATAACATATAATGTTCACATTTTTTTTAGCGTGGTAAAATCATCAAACGAGTCCTCCCACCCAGGTCAGAACGGGAGTGACTGTCAGACTCGTACTGACTAAGATCCACGGTGTCCTTAAATAGCCCTTTACGTTCCGGAGTCACGGTAATTCGTGAGTCCTGCGACCTCAGCACTTTGGCCCTCTATAGGGGGCCCCGTCATTATGCTGACACTCCTTGAATCACGCGTGGTAGACACCAGTGCGGCTGGGGTGGAGGGAGGACGCTGTCCAATCCTTCGCTAGCATAACTGCTTCTCGCAACCGAGGTCCGGGCACGCCGCAACCGCGGCGGTAAGACCCCTCTTTGAGGAGTGGCTGGTTAGGCGTCACGGCGTCCTGACCTACCGCATGACGCAGGTCCTCACCGGACACGGAAGTTTCGGGAGGTTCCTGTGTCTGATAGGGAGGGAAGAAACGCCTGGGTGTCACCACTGCGAGGATCGTCCGGAGGACACGGTGGAGCATACGGTGCAGGACTTCCGACCCGCTTGGGCAGAGCACCGCCGTGTCCTCACGACGGCGATAGGCGGAGACCTCTCGCGCCCAGCATTGGTCGAGGCCATGCTGCGGGGCGAGACGGAGTGGGAAGTGGTCGCCTACTTCTGCGAAGCAGTCATGCTCGTGAAGGAGGAGGCGGGCCGCCTGAGGGAGAGGACAGCGTCCTCCCTCCACCCCAGCCGCAGTGGTAGACGCCCACGGCGTCGGACGTCGCAAGACGATCTCCGGCCACCGTAGGCGCGGGCATGCGGGCAGCGAGTAATGGGCGACTCGCTGTCCGACCATGGACCATGCCCGGGTCGACGGCGCGTTGTGTTCCACGCGCGCCTCAAAGAGTGTCAGCATAGTGACGGGGCCTGTAGAGGGCCAAAGCCTGCCGGGGTCGCGGGACCAAGGGATTAACGTGACCCCGGTACGTAAAGGGCTAGTGAAGGACACCGTGGATTTTAGTCAGTACAAGTCTGACAGTCCCTCCCGCCCTGCCCTGGGTGGGAGGACTCATTTGATGATTTTACCACGACAAAAAAAAAAAAAAAAGCACAACTGCTTCGCAGGAGGCGACCGCTTTCCACTCCGTCTCGCATATAACGTTCACATAGTGACAGAAATACTAATTATATCAGGCAGTAAGTTGCAACTCCAGGCACTAAAATGTATTCCACGTACATTTAGTCAAGCCACTTGGGAGATTGTCCCAATTACACAATCAGTCTGTAATGGTCTCACCACTGAGACACAATCCTCGTCTTAGTCCTCTGGGGAATGGACCGTAATCCACCACGCGGGCCCAGTGCGGGTTGGTAGATGTCACATGTTAGGTATTCCAATTTTTTGGTTCTAGGACATGCAGGTTTAACCTCGGTCTAGCCCTATAGTTGAGCGTCCTCCCTCCACCCCAGCCGCAGTGGTAGACGCCCACGGCGACAGTTGTCAGCAGACGATCTCCAGCCACCGTAGGCGCGGACATGCGGGCGGCGAGCAATGTACGACTCACTGTCCGACTATGGACCATGCCCGGGTCGACAGTGCGTTGTGTTCCACGCGCGCCTCAAGGAGTGTCAGCATAATGACGGGGCCCCCTATAGAGGGCCAAAGCCTGCCGGGGTCGCGGGACTCACGAATTACCGTGACCCCGGTACGTACAGGGCTATCGAAGGACACCGTGGAGTTTAGTCAGTACGGGTTTCCCTCGGGTTATTCCCGCTCGGTAACACCCTTTCGTCAACACTGTTGACGATCGGGCTTACGAGTCTGGCAGTCCCTCTCGCTCTGCCCTGGGTGGGAGGACTCATGTGATGATTTTACCACGTAAAAAAAAACCCTATAGTTGAGGTAGTATTTGCCCCTCGGGCCCCAACCTTTGAGCCTCCCACGGTCATGGCTGGTGGGGCTAGTCCGTGCCTGTGCAAGTTTCCCTACAATATTTTTCTTGATCGTCAAACTCAATCAGGTGCATACCCGATATAATTTAATTTTATTTACTACCCTCTATATTTAAATATCTTAAGTTCAAGTGTTTGATACAAAGCTTTGGGAGGTTGCCAAAAGCTTGCGCTTCCATTGAGTCAATGATGCACGAGGGTTTTGAACTTATTTTATGCTTTTGAGGAGCTCTTGAACAAATTGCTCATGGCCAATGATTGATTTGTGAATTAGGCTGCTTTTTCACCAGAGATGTGCTATGCTACGTTTCTAGGGATGCGTTTGACATCCACCAATCATATTCTTTGGTGCACATAGCATAGCACTGGTGGAAACGGATTCAACTAAGATATGTTTTTTATATGAAAGGATGCGTGATTTGGATTTGTGCTGTGGATACGTGCTATGGATGCGGTTATCGCGGCCCTGGAACGCGAAGAACAACCCTGGATTAACAATTAGTATGAGTCTGAAAGTCTCTTTAGCTGTAGCTATAGCGCGAGGTCTCTTTTGACGATCTTGCCAGTACAAAAAAGCCTTAGGCCGTATAGAGAAAGAAAGCTGGTAGCCAGCGCCAATATACCAGCGGTAATCGGCGCTGATCCATTCTGGTTACAGTTAGCTAGCAGATAGAAGCAGAGTTGTTAATTAATTTTAAATGGTGGGTGGCGCCAGCGCTGACCGGCGCGTGTCAAAGATTTTCGGAACTTGTCGGCGCCGTTCGGTTACTGTTAGTCAGAAGCTCTAAAGTCTGACAACCAGTCTTACCATGGGGTATCGTATTACCCAGTTACTGGGTTGTGCAGGTCCGACAGGCAGTCGCTCCATGTAAAATTCTGATATCCAGCTGAATCTGGTTTGTCTGGAAGCCGACCACAATATACTCGTAGTTTGAAAAAGGCTAGGCAGATGATGATTATGTCGGCGCCGTTCGGTGCTTATCGCTGCTTGTTAATATAAATGCCTGCGCCGGTTACCTGCATGAACCGGTTCCTATAAGAGCTGGTAGGCTGCGAGCTATGTTTCTGTTGACCTTCTCTTCATGTTTATTCAAAACTCAGGTAACCCCCAGGGAAATTATGGAGTAATCAATTCATGTTACAAAAAAATTGAGAAAAACATCCCTTTTAACGTACGAATTTTACTTACAATTACGACCCAACGGATACATTACTCATTTTGCGTAAAAAGGATTGTATACAAACACGGTAAGGTTATGGAGGCAATACACGTTATGGTTTGTATGATGGTTTTAACCCTGCATGCATAACCGACCGCACGCATAACGGACACATGCACCGGTAACTGTACAGCTTTAACACTTACACGCTTTTTTTTTAACGTGGTAAAACCAACAAATGAGTCCTCCCACCTTGGGCAGAGCGGGAGGGACTGTCAGACTCGTACCGACTAAAATCCACGGTGTCCTTGAAATGAAATGATGAAATGATGAAATGATGTTTATTTATGCAAGTAGGTTATATCAACACTTTTACACGTCTTTTTATAAAACTAGAAGGGGCCGGTGTTTCGTACCTGACTACTCTGAGAAGAAACAGCCGAAACAAACTCAGAGGTCGCAGTCTCTTTTGAAGTCCAGACATTATATGTAAATCAGGCTATACGAGGACCATGCAGGTCAGTGTCTGAAATGGTCTTTTGAAGAAAGAACCACACAAATTCGAGTGGACCTGTCCAGTCAGTGCACGCATTTGTCAGTTATCGTGTAGCTCGACTCATAACTCAAGGAGCTCAACGACACGACGAACAATACCAAAGAAAGGACACTTGTGTACTTCAATAGCCCTTTACGTTCCGGGGTCATGGTACGGTTCCGCGACCCCGGCAGGCTTTGGCCCTCTAAAGGGGGGGCCCCGTCACTCTGCTGACACTCTTTGAGGCGCGCGTGGAACACAACGCGCCGTCGACCCGGGCATGGTCCTGCCGGGGTCGCGGGACTGTCTCATTAGCTAACTGTGACCCTGGAACGTAAAGGGCTATTGAAGGATCACTGTGGATTTTAGTCAGTACAAGTCTGACAGTCTTTCCAGTCCCGCCCTAGGTGTCAGGACTTGGTGTGATGATTTTATCACGATGAAAATAAGTAGAAGACTATTTATCCTAGTATTTATTTCCCGTGGGATAATTTTAGAGTTACATGCAGACAAAACCCTTGGAAACAACAGGAGTGATTAAATGAAAACGACATTACATCTCTCTTAAAGTAAATTAATTTAAAAAATCCTTACCAACCAAGAAATTGAAACTATTTACGTCACTAACTCGACTCTTGTCTTTTATTGGATCTCCCAGACTATGTACATCAGAGTGTACATAGCATTGTATATAAGACTCGTCTGGTATACAAGGTGAATGCACTGACTGTCATTGCCCCCGCAACAGAGGTTATTTTAACAAACTATTGTATAGAAAAGAGAAGTTTTTGCACATTCAGTGCCCATCATTATGTGACCCATATTATATGGTAGGATAATGTAAAAATG
This sequence comes from Agrotis puta, assembly GCA_943136025.2. Classification (NCBI taxonomy): domain Eukaryota; kingdom Metazoa; phylum Arthropoda; class Insecta; order Lepidoptera; family Noctuidae; genus Agrotis; species Agrotis puta. The sequence goes on along the minus strand of OW964195.2, from coordinate 7,759,637 downwards.
GATCAAAACATGATCATCTGTCCAGCCTTTTCCGAACTATATCAGTACTTGCTTTTGCCTGCGACTTCGTTCGCGTGGAATAGTGACTTCCGGCAGATGTTTGTTTTTTTAACACGCTTTTATTAGCTTGACCTGTATGTATGTATGTATGTATGTAACGGAATCTTTTAACTTAATTTTCACCTACTTCCAGCAGTCTGATTGACTTGAAAATTTGCACAGGGGTAAAGGGCCGGTGACAATACAATAATCTCATAACTTTATATTAAAATCCTCCTCTAAGGGGGGTGAAAAGGGGTGAAAACTTTTGTATGAAAAATCTTATTCCTTGGGATTATAAACTTGAAACTTAGTACGAATATGAGTATAAGTAAATAAAAAAAGATGGACGTTAATAGTTTTTTAAAACTACCCTCCATTTTTAACCTAGACGATGTTAAAGTTTGTATGGGAAAATCATAAAGCGCTAACTGATGAATTTGAAACTCAGTATATATAAATAAAATCAAAAATAATTAAACACGTGTTTTTGGGTTTTTCTGAAAATCACCCCTCAAGTTAGTGAAAGGGGGTATTCAGGTTTGAAGGGAAGGATCTAAAATCTCTAAACGTAGAACCTGAATTTTGGACGGTAGATGCAATTCATTATGTAGGTGATCAGTAAGGAGGGATTTTGCGAAAATATACCTATAAGGGGGTGAAAAGGGGTAAAAACCTTTGTATGTGAAATCTTATCCGTTAGGTTTATAAACTTGAAACTTGGTACGAATATGAGTAAAAGCAAATAAAAAAGATAGGAATTATTCGTTTTTTAAAACTACCCTCCGTTGGTAATCTGGACGATGTTAAAGTTTGTATGGCAAAATCATAACGCGCTTACCGATAAATTTGAAACTCAGTATATAAAAATTAGATCAAAAATAATAAAACACGTGTTTTTGGGTTTTTCGAAAATCATCCCCCATGTTGATGAAAAGGGGTATTCAAGTTTTAAGGTAAGGATATCAAACGGTAAACGTAGAAAGCTGACTTTTGGATGGTAGTTGCCGGTAATTATGTAGGTGAGAATTAAGAAGGGATTTTGCGAAAATCCACCTCTAAGGGGGTGAAAAGGGGTAAAAAATTTGGTTTGTAAAATCTTATGCCATTTTTTTTATCGTGGTAAAATCATCAAATGAGTCCTCCCACCCAGGGCAGGGCGGGAGGGACTGTCAGACTTGTACTGACTAAAATCCACGGTGTCCTTCACTAGCCCTTTAAGTACCGGGGTCACGGTAATCCCTTGGTCCCGCGACCCCGGCAGGCTTTGGCCCTCTACAGGCCCCGTCACTATGCTGACACTCTTTGAGGCGCGCGTGGAACACAACGCGCCGTCGACCCGGGCATGGTCCATGGTCGGACAGCGAGTCAAAAAAAAAATCTTATGCCTTGGGCTTATAAATTTGGAACTTGGCAAGAATACGAACGTAAGTAAGTAAAAAAGATTGGTATTATTAGTTCTTCAAAACTACCCTCCTCTGGTGATTTAGATGATGTTAAAGTTTGTATGGGAAAATCATAAAGCGTTAACTGATGAACTTGAAACTCAGTGTATATAAATTAGATCAAAAATAAACAAACACGTGTTTTTGGGGTTTTCGAAAATCACCCCCTAAGTTGGTGAAAAAGGGTGATTAAGTTATAAGGGAAGGCTGCTTGCTTCGATAAACCCAAAACTTGGCATAAATAGTTTCCCAATCGAATAAAGGATGCGTAATTATCTAAATTTCAAAAATCAACCCGTAGCGGACGAACATTGGAAAATCAGTTTGTCTACAATAATATTTCGAGTTCGAAGTTAGTAACACGCGCTGACGAAGGCGCGGCCGGAGTGCTAGTAAAAAATATATTTAGATTGGTGAGCATGTTAACGCCGATGAAAATGTCATTCTCTGTCTTTTGCTGCCGATTGACCCTCTGCTGCATACGGCCTGTTCCTCTCTCTGGCTTCTCCCACTTTCAAAAGACAAATTTCCTTATTGGTCGCTGCTGACGATTGCTGCGCGATCATCCGTTCTCAATCCTCGAATTTTATAATTGAACGCTGCTACCGAAATAGTGCGCGCGCAACCGCGCTTGCGTATTTTAATTTCTTTATTTCTTTTATTGTCGTCTTGAGACTAAAAATTCAGAAAATAAATTATAGTTTAAAAAAACTAAAAAAACACGCTTTAATAGCAATCGAACTAAAAAGTAGAAAATAAATTTAAGTGTAAGAGAGTTTGTGTTACTGCAATATAAAATCCAACAATCAATTATCATAATTAATTTAGAATAAGATTAATATAAATATTAAGATATTAACAAAAATTCAAATAAAGTGAAAAAGCGTGGGGTGCTCAATGATATTTTTAAAATAATTCTGATTTTACAAACAGTAACTAATAAAATGATCATCACATTCGATATCAAGCACCCCACGCTTTTTCACTTTATTTGAATTTTTGTTATTATCTTAATATTTATATTAATCTTATTCTAAATTAATTATGATAATTGATTGTTGGATTTTATATTGCAGTAACACAAACTCTCTTACACTTAAATTTATTTTCTACTTTTTAGTTCGATTGCTATTAAAGCGTGTTTTTTTAGTTTTTTTAAACTATAATTTATTTGTAATAAAAACTATCCTATGTCCTTTCTCAAGTTCCAAACTATGTCTGTACCAAATTTCACACAAATCGGTTCAGTAGTTTAGGCGTGAAGAAAAGAAAGACAGACAGACAGACAGACGGACGGACAGACAGACAGACAGAGTTACTTTCGCATTTATAATATTAGTTTGGATTTTACATGGACTTACTGCCTATCGAACCTCCACAACTAACTCCACATACGATTCCTCTTGGTAAGACTGGTCGGATTTTCTGACTAACAGTAACGACTGTCGAAGATCTACAAATGACAGCAGGTACCAACGATTTAACGTGCTTTCTGAGACACGGATGACACTCGAAGACAAATGGTCACCCATCCACAGACCAACCTCGGCGTACGCGGCTGAATTTTAAACATTAACCTATATAACTGTTATAATCTAGCCATGTATTTTTCTACTGAGCATAAGCAGAAATGTATTATTTTAGAGAATTAATGATATTGTAAAATCATCACCGCGAAAGGAACACTTTTACTGACTAAAAATCCGCTATTCCTTCGGTTGTCCTTTGCGTTCCAGGGCCACAGTGTCTTTTTAAGGCAGGCACGCAAACGAGGACGCCTACATACCTTTCAAAATGTGTATCGTACTTTTTAGACATCTCTGTTGGCCCCCCCTTCGGAGAATCCACCCGATTTATTTACTCACATTCCTCCATCTTCCCTAAACCACAAGCTTGCGAAAAACTTGACAATAAAGAGGGCTTTGTAACGTAAATAGGTAAAAAGGTATTTAATAAAAATACCCTCCGGAGGTAACAGGGTGTGGTGACTCACCGGGAATCCAAACCCACGCCCCTTGCGTAGACTGTCTATTGTATAACATACCTGTATATGTGTTGGAGTTATTAATAATTTTAATCTGTTTATTTTTAGGAGTTTAGACTTTGCTTTTTTGTAGAATGTGGGTGTAGGATCTCTAAAAAAAGTCTGAAAGCCAGTCTTACCATGAGGTATCGTATTACCAAGTTACTGGGTTGTGGAAGTCCGATAAGCAGTTGCTCCATGTAAAATACTGATATTCAGCTGCGTCTGGTTCGACTGGAAGCTGTAATTATTTAGCCACGAGCTCCTCCACAAGAAATATGAAGAGCTTTATACCTCGTACTTCATACATCTTAAAAGCTCAAGAAATCTCCGTAACTTATATATACTACAAGTATAAGATAAGGGAGAACGCAAGTAATTCTCTCGTCTGAGCGGCGATAAATCTCAATAACACAGCACATTATATACCGCGTCGTATATAAACCAAATTACTACCTGTGTATGTGGATTACGATGGACATACGGTCGGGAAGTTCGGTCAACGAAAACTAAGTCGGGTTTTTGTTTTATTGAAAAAAGATTACGCTGGAAATTAGCTCAATAACAGCCGCACTGGCTGATCTTCCAGATTAAATCATAGCGAATATTCTCTGTGTTTCTGAAACCTGTTACATAACGGGGTCGCGGGACTCACGAATTACCGTGACCCCGGTACGTAAAGGGCTATTGAAGCACTCGCTCTGCCTTGGGTGGGAGGACTCATGTGATGATTTTACCACGTAAAAAAAGCTGTTCCATAAGCGTTCGATTGGGCTTGTTACTGGGTTGTGGAGGTCAGATAGGCAATCACTCCATGTAAAATACTGATATTCAGCTGCATCCTGGGAGCTGACCCCAACATTTGGAAAAGGCTAGACATTTATTGATGTAGTAATGATGAAACGATTAATATAAAGTTGAAAGAATAATCAAAAGCTCTGGGTAAAACACTCCTACCGCAGTTAAACATGCTTTATCAAAAGATGTCGTATATGTGCGATGCAACTTTTAATTAAATATCTTTGAAGAATTTTTATTCACCACCTCGGATTTCATATGAATCATGCGACTGTTTAGACTTTTGGGCTCAAAGGGCAATGGCATTGCCTTGTCTGGTTTGGAGGCCAATTAAGTCCTACAACCCTTTTCCTGAACGAGCTACTGCAGGTTTGATCTTTCTAGAAATTCTCAGAGCTGAATATTTAGTCTGAATAACGGATACTGAATAAAAATCACATTTCAGAACATGTCATATTTTCCCGCAAAAAAACGGTGGCCATCTTGAATTCAATCCGCCATATTACAGGCTTGTTGGTCTAGTGGTTAGTGACCCTGACTGCTATGCCGGAGGTCGTGGGTTCGATTCCCACCCAGGACAAATGTTTGTGTGATGAGCACGATCATTTGTTCTGTGTCTGGGTGTAATTTATCTATAACTAGCACTTTGCCCGCGACTTCGTCCGCGTGGGTTACGTACTTTCCTAATTCCCCCATTTCACCCCCTTAAAGGTTAAATTTCCAAAAACCCCTTCTTAGTGCTCCCCTACATTATAATAGGAAGCCGTGTGCAAATTTTCACATTCCTAGCCCCAGTAGTTTCGGCTATACGTTGATATGTCAGTCAGTCAGTTCTCCTTTTATATATATAGATATGTATGTATTTAGAAAAATATAAGTATGTTTATCAGTTGTCTAGTACCCATAACACAAGCTCTGCTTAGCTTGGGACTAGGTGGCGTTGTGTGATAGTTGTGGAATATTTATTTATTTATTGGCCATTCTATCCAACCGTGTGTCGTGGCTACAAACGTAGTAACAAATGCAATTCCTCTGTAATGTTTTACCTCTGTATGATACGGACGGCGAACGAGCAGATTTGTACTCGAAGGTCGCTGTTAAATGACTTTGAGATGCAAATGCTTGAGTTTAAGGTCTACATTTGAACTAAGACTAAATCATAGCCTGTGATAGCTTAATTTTTACCCGTCACTCACCACCCAATGCTCATTCGCGGCACTGTCTAAACAGGATAGCGAGGCCCTGGAACGCAAAAGACAACTGAAGGAACTCGATTTTTAGTCAAACTGGTGTGGTATGGGAAGGCCCCTTAAAGTCGCGTAACCAGAAAGTTAGCAACGTCGCAAATAGCTGTCAAATATTTACAAGTTTTAATTAATTTGGCTTTATTGTATGAAAATAGGAAATAGGCTCTGTAGTGCACTAAAACATTGACTCGTATAGGAATGCAATTAAAACACTGAATTTGATATTGTAAACGTCTGGAAAGTTCTCAAATGCTTTTTTGATGTCTAAAACTATATATTCGGTGTTACGATATTAATTATTACATTCTCTTCTAATTTTTTTAATATTTTCTTTGTACTGTTTTTTTTATTATTTGTTCTTATATCGGCTCCAGAAATACATCATCTGTGAAAATTGTAACTGTCTTACTCACGGTTTATTAGATACAGCCTGGTGAGAGGTGGGCAGGCAGACAGACAGAGGAGTGAAGTCTTACCGGAGGGCCACGAAATCTACGCTCCAAGCGAATTAGCGTTTTGCTGTCAAGCGCCAGCGACGAGCGTCAAAGTAGCAGCGCAGTTCGTTTACCTTCGTGGCCAATGTACGTACATTTGTTTTGACGGTCAAAGTTCACGCTTGCAGCACAAGGTGAATTCGCATTTAGTAGCCCTCGCGTTAGTAAATGGGTCTCTATTACCCTTTTGCCTTTGTCAAACAGACAGGCGAAAGCGAAGTGTTTCCGAACCGAAGCGAGACGTCAGTCCGATAGTTCTGTCACGCTATCGGATCGCTTTCACTTTTTTATGTGACTGGATTCAAAACATTCCATACATTACAACTAAAAATTCGGTATCGCTTCGGAAACCCTTCGCTTTCGCCTGTCTGTTTGACAAAGGCATTTGGGTACGATACCCTAAAAACTAACTAAAACCATCAGATTCCCCGCTCACCAAATCTGAATTACCTTTCAGAACAGCTGTGCACTAACTGAAACTCTAGAAATATTCTTAAAACACTCTCCAACCATAATCCGTGAACAATATCCTCTTGTAAAAGTATTCCAATAACGGATACCGACGCGTTTGGCTCCTGTCCAGGGAAATGTATCCCAGTACCCGGTGCACTTGGAACCGATACTAAATATTACAGGATGATTTTTTATCTGTCCAGAAAGGGGTATGCAACTCATTGGCATCAATTTTTTTTTTCGCCATTAATGAAATTTTGGTCATAAGTAGACCGCAACCTAAGAACTTCGTAAAAACAATATTTAAAAAAATCTAAACCGTAACCAACCAGAGATATAACGGATTTTATTTTGTTTTAATCGGGAGTAAATCACTCCTGATTAGAACAAAATTAAAACCGCCTTTTCCCTGGTTGGTTATGGTTTAGAAACTTAATTTTTTTTTCTATGGACTTCTTAGGTAGTAGTCTAATTGTGGCCAAAATTTAATCACTGGCGAAAAGAAAAAAAAATTGATGCCAAGGTCCATACTAAAAGTTGCATGGGCCTTTAGTGCGGTTAAGAACTGGATGTGATTTTTCTTGACTTGTTAAGATAATCAAATGAGTCCTCTCACCCAGGGCGAGACAAGAGGGACTGTCAGACTTGTACTGTACTAAAATCTACGGCGATCCTTCAATAGCCCTTTACGATTAAGTCCCGCGACCCAGGCAGGCTATTTGGCCCTTTAAGGAGGGAACCGTCATATTGCTTATAGTTCTTTGAGGAGCGCGTGGATCACGACGCGCCGTCGACCCGTGCAAGGTCCATGATCGACGTCTGTCCCGTGTCAGCTTGGCCGTGAGGTGGACGCTGCCCTCCCTCACGTGTTAAAATTAAAATGTGTTCTATTACTGGCACAAACAGTGATGGCGGTGATATCGGTCCGACTTACGAGTTAAAGGTCGTGGGTTCGAACCCAGTCTAGCGAATTACTTTGTGTGAATTACGGTGAAGGAAAACATCGTGAGGACACCGGGGTGACCATCAAATTCGAACTAGCACTGGGCCCGCGTGGTGGATTATGGCCCACTTCCTCTCACAGAGAGGAGGCCTGTGTCCCAGCAGTGGAATCATTATAGGCTGATGATGACTGACAAAGAACCATAGAAAGAAAACAGCAATACATAAAAAAATACCCTGTATAAGTACCGGTATCGAAGCGATCACAGTTTAATTACATATCGAACTGGATTGTAAAGTAAATAGTTTCATTGTGTCGAGTGGAGGGTAGTATTTACATTGTAAAGTTATGGCCCTCATATGGCTTTTAAGGGTTAAGTTTTGTTTATTTACATATTTTTCATGTAAAATGTATGTTATATTATTTCGCCCACCTGGCGCAGAGACGATGAAAGCTTTTTTTTCGGGGTAAAATCATCGAATGAGTCCTCCCACTCAGGGCAGAGCAGGAGGGACTGTCAGACTCGTACTGACTAAAATCCACGGTGTCCTTCAATAGCCCTTTACGTTCCGGGGTGACGGTAATTTATAAGTCCCGCGGCAGGCTCTGGCTCTCTAAAAGGCGGCCCCGTCATTTTGCTGACACACTTCGAGGCGCGCGTGGAACACAACGCGCCGTCGACCCGGGCATGGTCCATGGTCGGACAGCGAGTTGCCCATTACTCACTGTCCGCATGCCCGCGCGTACGGTGGCCGGAGATTGTCTGCCGAGGCGATGAAAGCTTGGAAAAAATGATTGTGGTTGGGAACACCGAAGGCAAACGCTCGCGCTTCACCACCTCGATGGTCAGATCAGGTGAAGGAATCATCATCTCCTAAATTCTACTCGGTGGTAAAGCATGCACTGGACAGAAACGGATGGAGGCGGATCACCCGCTCCAGATGCAGCTCCGAAGCTGACCACGATCCTCAGACATGAGGGACCGACTACAGAGTCATGTAAAAACGATTTTAGCGGATCTAGGTGTCGCCAGCGGCTTTGTTCTCGTGGAGTTCGTTAATTGTCCCTTCTTCTCCACTCCGGGATAGAACTCAGTCGAAGATTTTAACAAGCATAAAAAAAGGTACATACGAGTACTTATCTGAAGATGAATCTTATAGTTAAGACCAATGGTGGTCCAGAGTTAACGCTCGATTTACGAGTTTGTTGGTCGTAGGTTAGAACCCAGCCAAGTGGTACTTCGTGTAATTTATTTCATCACCACTGCTCTCAAAACGGTGAAGGAAAACATCGTGTGGAAACCGGCATGTCCTAGAACCAAATATTCGAAGACATGTGACAATTACCAACCCGCACTGGGCCTGCGTGGTGGATTCCAGCTTACTCCCTCTCACAGAGAGGAGGCCTGTGCCCCAGCAGTGGACACATTACAGGCTGATGATGATGATGATTATAGTTAAGTCTTACCAATATTTTAGCTCACACTCATAAGATTGTAATTGATTTAGTACCTGAAACAGAAAAGATAAAATTATAAACAAGTGTTCAAGGGAAATCATTTTATAGTTTTGAATATAGTATATAGTATAGTTTGTTTTTGTCCCTGGGTGGGAGGACTCATTTGATGATTTTACCACGATAAAAAAAAAAAAAGATTCGAACCCACGACTTACAACAGAGTGGACTTTTAGTCAGTACGCCTGAGCCGAGTTCGAATCACGACCTTTAACTCGTAAGTCGATGCCGTTAATACCAATGAGCCAACATTGCTCCATGCTATAGCTATAGCGTTACCGTGACCCTAGAACGCAAAGGGCAACCGAATGAACAATTAGATTTTTAGTCAATAAGAGTCCGACAGTCCCATCCGTTCTATCCAGGGCGGGGGGACTCATTTGATGACTTAAAAAACCCAAAATTTGCCATTATCAGCCTCAATCAGGTTCAATCACAATGACCTTCTCAAACCAACAAAAAAATTACCACAAAAAAACATCCTATTGACATTGAAATTAATCATTGTTCAAAACAGTAACTAATCAACAATGGACTGACCGATTACATGTTCGGTTCCCGGTTCAACGCGAAACAATGCTAACTGTTGTTACGAGTTCACAGTTTCATCGCATTAGATACAGTAATTTAGGACGTCGTGTAGTTATTAGACTGACTAGCACTTTTCCCGCGACTTAGTCCGCGTGGGTTACGTACTTTCCTAATTCCCCCTTTTCACCCCCTTAAAGGTTAAATTTCCAAAAACCCCTTCTTAGTGCTCCCCTACATTATAATAGGAAGCCGTGTGCAAAATTTCACATTCCTAGCCCTAGTAGTTTCGGCTGTACGTTGATATGTCAGTCAGTCAGTTCTCCTTTTATATATATTGATAACTTTTGTCGTGGTAAAATCATCAAATGAGTCTCCTAACCAGGGCAGGATGGGAGGGACTGTCAGACTTGTACTGACTAAAATCCACGGTGATCCTTCAATAGCCATTTACGTTCCAGTGTCACGGTTAATGATGAGACACTCCCGTAATCAACGTTTATTGCTAGAATTTGTATTATAAAAGAGTTTGACAACACCAATCAATTGACATTAACTAGTTAACTCAACAATCTTACTATTTCTTGGTTTCATAGCCAGTAAAAATCGATACTTCTATTTTAAAGCTGAAGTTTGTTTGTAACGAGCTAATCTCAAAAACTACTGGTTCGAATTGAAAATTTATTTTTGTGTTTGATAGACCAGTTTTTTTTTTTTTCATCCACAACTATCACACAACGCCATCTAGTCCCAAGCTAAGCAGAGCTTGTGTTATGGGTACTAGACAACTGATAAACATACTTATATATTTCTAAATATATACATATTATAGATAAATTACACCCAGACACAGAACAAATGATCGTGCTCATCACACAAACATTTGTCCTGGGTGGGAATCGAACCCACGACCTCCGGCATGGCAGTCAGGGTCACTAACCCCTAGACCAACAGGCCTGTCATGTCAGTTATTGAGGAAGGCTATTGATTATAATAACATCACGCTATGACTAATACGAGCCTAGCAGCGGTTGTGAAACCGCGAGGTACAGCTAGTACAGACATAATATTCTGCAACTCTGATTTTAAAATCCAATCATAATGGTGAACGTCACCACGAATTCTGCAAGCCCCATATTAACTCAGCGATATGATACGACACTCCTTTCATATAGTCAGTGAATCGCTTTACATCATGCTAGGGCTGCCAACTAGTAAAGTATAATTTATATGTGGCTGGATTGAGACACGGAAGGGGTCTGGGGGACCCAGGGTGTAGGAAGTGTTCATTAATTTTGTGATGCGTTCGATGCGAGTCCCTTCAGTTTATAAAAGGTTTATGATTTAACCACCTAAAAAATGGGATAAAGATAGGCTTTTGAGATCTGGCTTCACTAATTCTCCTGATTGAGGAACCCAGATCTCATCCGTATGAGGGAGAGGTCTCCGCAAATATCACGTTTTTTAATTATTATTTTTTGTTTTTTATCGATCAAATATTAATGGCACTCACGGGTGGCGCGCATTTGTTGCCTTCTATGCAGAATTTAGATACGCGTTTTTATTACATCCTTTCCTGTGTTCCACTGCTGGGCCTCCCCTTTCTCCTTTCAAACCTCTCAACTTTGAGCAAATAATTATTTATCAAAAATCAAGAGGCAAATTTGATCAGTCTGCTGGACACCGTCAGCCTTAAAGTAAAAAAAAAAACCATTCCTACCAGCCCTAGCCACATGTCTGCGGCATGTTGTCTCGCTCCAGATGGCAGTCACCAACAAGGAGCCGTCACGCGGACCGCCGAATTTATTCTTCATAACAGTGCGATTGCGCCGGGAAATGGAATGCTTGTCTCTGCCAGGACATGTGATTGTGTACGACATTTTGTTGAAGATTCTTGCTGTTGCGAAGGTTTATTTAATATTTTATTTTGTAACTAAAAGGAGTTGTAAAATAATAACAGACGGACAGGTCGATCTTCTAGCAGAAGTTGGTGATTATCTATTATGGCGTTAAGTAGACTAACTTTATCATCATCATCCTATTATGTTCCCACTGCTGGGATACAGGCCGCCTCTCTGTGAGATGGAGTAGGCCATAAACCACCACGCAGACCCAGTGCGGGTTGGAAGATGTCACATGTCCTTGATGGTTCTAGGACATTCCGGTTTCCTCACGATGTTTTCCTTCACCGTTTTGAGAGCAGTGGTGATGAAAGAAATTACACAAAGTAAAGGGCAAATTGAAGGACATCGTAGATTTTAGTCAGTACAAGTCTGACAGTCCCTCCCGTCCTGTCTTGGGTTGGAGTACTCATCTGATGATTTTACGACGTAAAAAAAAGTTTTCAGTCTTGGCGCGAACTCTTGCCGTTGTATTGGATCTTTGACAGTCGAATGTCAGACAAAAGCTAGAAAGTCTGACAACCAGTCTCAACAAGGGGTATCGTATTAACGAATAACATGTCTTCGAATGCTTCTAGGCTATGCCAGTTTCCGCACGATGTATTTCTTCAGCGTTTTGAGAGAATTTTTGAGAAATAAATTATACAACGTAATGCGCGTGGCTTTTTTCAAACCACCAGGGCTCTCACTCGGTCGCGGGACTCACAGATTACCGTGACCCCGGTACGTAAAGGGCTACTGAAGGACACCGTGGATTTTAGTCAGTACAAGTCTGACAGTCCCTCCCGCCCTGCCCTGGGTGGGAGGACTCATTTGATGATTTTATCACGAAAAAAAAAAAGGGCTCTCACTCAGACTTGCTAAGTCTAAAATTAGAGCACAAGAGAACCGCCCTGAACTGTAAATCCTCGGCCAAACAATACATGCCTGCCAGTCCCCCTGAAGCAGTAGCGTGACGTGTTTTCACGGTGAGTTGACCACCACGTGTAGTCGCAATAGTGGCAAATGGTCGACGACACCGCTCAACATGGTTAGTGACTGTGAAACTACATACAATTGAAAGTATTACAGTTCGTCTGATATTTTTTTTTACACAACATGCGACGTTTCGACGTAGGTTTCGCGAAACTGTCTTAATAGGTAACTGTAAATCTAAAAAATAAGGGCAATTGAAGGAATACGGTGCATTTCTGTCAGTACGAGTCTGACAGTCCCTTCTTGTCCACCCAGGGCAAGAGCCCCCTATTTGATGATTTAACTACCTAAAAAAGTTTAACCTGTATCTAGTTATCGAACTCAACGTAGGTTTAAAACGACAAGGCGTGCCAATATGGTCGAAGAACACCGCGTGGTTTAAATCAGTAAGGAGTCTGACAGACCCCAGGGCGGTGGATATGCAAAAAGGAAAGTTAAACTATATTTATAGTAGGCATTATGTATGCTTAATGGAAAAATATGATACTCAGCAAAAATAATTGTTTTGAACTGAATACAACGCTGCTAGTACCATATGGTGACTAAATAAATTGCGACGATACCAAAAAACAACTTTCTACTATGTTACCCGCCACTTGTTGCGAAGCTGGACCGCAGCCAAATCGCAAACAATAAGAGAAACTCAGAATTCAGCCACTTATTCCCACAACTGGAACCCAGTTTCTAGCAATGCACCACATGGGCTCAATGCAGATTTTAGTCTTTTTTTTATTGGTTTTAGTCATGCTAGCGAAGGAGGAGGCGGGACGCGTGAGGGAGAGGACAGCCTCACAACCCAGCCGCCGCGGGAGACGCCCACGGCAATGGACGTCGTCAAGCGATTTCCGGCTACCGTAGGGGCGGGCGTGCAGACAGTGAGTAATGGGTAAGTCGCCATCCGATCATGGACCATGCCCGGATTGACGAAGTGTCGTATTCCACGCGCGCCTCAAAGAGCTGTCAGCAATCTGACGGGCCCCCTTAGAGGGCCAGGACCTGCTGGGGTCACGGGAGTGTCTCATCAGGAAACCGTGACCCTGGAACGTAAAGGGCTATTGAAGGATCACCGTGGATTTTAGTCAGTACGAGTCTGACAGTCACCCCCGTCCCGCCCTGGGCGGAAGTACTCATTTCATGATTTTACCACGGAAAAAAAACCCGATTAGACACTACAGATACAGAGAAGATTAGCATGGCCCCTGCGCTGCACAAGGATGACAGCCAAGATCGTGAATCGGCCATCACTAGATGGAATAATTTACTACTAAATAAATAAAAAACAGGACCATCTTTCCAGACACTTGTTGCCACTTCTGGATCTCTGCCAAGCGAAGAACGTTGAAGAGAATGTAATATAATACAGAATAAAACTTCCGGCTCACTTAATAAAACGTTACACGAGATATTAATTATTATAGTAACTTAATGAAGAAAGTATGAACTATGTAGTTGCAGAGTTAGGAACTGAGAGAATCAAGTTAGCGTTGCGAGAGGGAATGTTTAGGGATGGGATAAGTCGGTGGAAGTTATCGATTAAAGTTTTTTTCGATAAACTGTTTCGACATAAAGGATCTTAACAAAGGGTCGAGTTTAAGGAATGAGTTTATAAGGGGAAGTTTGAAAGTGGCGCCTGTTACAGAAAAAATTAAAGGGAATCGTCTGTCTTGGTATGGACATGTGATGAGGAGGGATGACACTCATGTGACTAAGAGAGTGATGAGTATGAATTTTGATGGATGGAGAGGAAGAGGAAGGCCAAAGAAAATAGGGATGGATTGTCTAAGGAATGATATGGAAGAAAGAGGAGTGAATGATACTGTGACGTTTGATAGAGGAGAATGGAAGAAAAAAACGTGTTGCGCCGACCACAAGTAAAATGGGATAAGGGCAGGAAGATGATGAACAAAGGGTCGAGTTTCTGTCCGTGTCACGGAACTGTCTGAGTTTATCAGTACTTTCTCAGTTATTCCTCTTTTACTTAACTTTACTACACTCGTTCTCCAAATATTCTTTTAACTAAATAAACAACGAAATCTTCTTCCGCGTTTTGAATAACGATCTCAGTGGAACATGAAATCGATTATGTCCGTCTAACAATAGTGCTGCACCGTTTCACATAATTCGTATAATTCGGTGATTTACTGTGACCGCTAAAACGATGCTTTTTTAATTACGTAATGGTTGAGAAAAATAACTGATGTTTTTATATGTAGAATACTAGTGATTGCACGTGGCTTCGCTTACGCCGTTTGTCCGCCTTCAAGTCTTACTACTTTTATAAAGCGAAAGTTTGTTTGGATGGCTGTTTGTTACTTTTCCACACAAAAACTACAGAACAGTTGGTACTCAAATCGTTTATAACCTGGATTAACTAATACATAGGATAGTTTTTATCCGAGGTGAAACCGCTGTCAACAATAGACTAAGTTTGTGAGGATACATTTGGATGGATGGATGTTTTTACTCCTCCTCGCAAATACTACTGAACAGATTTAGACGAAAATAGATAGTACACAGAACTTTTATAACCAGGATAAACACATAGCATAGTTTTGATCCCAGTATGATGTCTTCGTGGAATATTTACCGAACTTCACGCGAGCAGCTCCACGGACATAAGTAAGTCATACGTAAAAAGTATGAATGCTCCATGCTCTATAGTTATTCGACGTATTGTACCTACGTACAATCATCATCTGCCTGCCTTTTCCCAACTATATTGAGGTCGGCTTCCAGTCAAACCAGATGCAGCTGGATATCAGTATTTTACATGGAGCGACTGTCTGTCGGACCTCCACAACCCAGTAACTGGGTAATACGATACCCCTTGGTAAGACTGGTTGTCAGACTTTAGAGCTTCTGACTAACAGTAACGACTGTCGAAGATCTATAAATGACAGCCGGGACCAACGGATTTACGTGCTTTCCGAGGCACGGAGGAAACTCGCTATGACAGATGGTCACCCATCCACAGACCAACCTCGGCAAGCGGGGCTTAATCCGGAAGATCGGCCTCTGCGGCTGTATTTATTTAGCCACGAGCTCGTCTCGTATTGTACCTACGTACAATACAATCTGAAAAAGTATAGTTATCGTTCAAGTCTCCAACATCAAAAAGAAACATAGTTGATTCCGCGACACATAATCAGTCTATATTGGACACAGGCCTCCTCTCTATGTGATTAAGCGAAACGCATTGCACTAACCAAAAAAGAACATATCAAACAACATCCAACAAAAATCTATCGATATAAAATCACATCACTAGACGTGCCACAATAGCGCTGATGAAAATACTACCAGTAAAGGTTTATCGGAGCCACAAATTGTGCCAATTTAACAGTTTGTCACGCTCAAGTCGAACGATAAACGAAGTTGAACTGGTAGTCGATTTTCTAACATACACGAGAGAAATTATAGGATTTTCGCAAAGGAATTTTCCTTCCATACACCATTTCATTTTGGGTGTATTGGATCGTTAAATGAGTTCTTCCACTGTCAGATTCGTACTGACTAAAATTCACAGTGATCCTTCAATAGCCCTTTACGTTCCAGGGTTACCTTTTTTTATCGTGGTATAATCAGCAAATGAGTCCTCCCACCCAGGGCAGGGCGGGAGGGACTGTCAGACTTAGACTGTCAGACCTGTACTGACTAAAATCCACGGTGTCCTTCACTAGCCCTTTACGTACCGGGGTCACGGTAATGGGAAAATCCCGCGACCCCGGCAGGCTATGGCTATCTCTACAGGCCCCGTCACTATGCTGACACTCCTTGAGGCGCGCGTGGAACACAACACGCCGTCGACCCGGGCATGGTCCATGGTCGGACAGCGAGTCGCCCATTACTCGCCGCCCGCATCCCCGCGCCTACGGTGGCCGGAGATCGTCTTGCGACGTCCGACGCCGTGGGCGTCTACCACTGCGGCTGTACCTGACAAAACATTCCCGCGTACACCCTGTTCCTACAGCTGTTCTTTGCGTACCAGGGTCATAAAAGCCTTAGCTTACGTATATACCTTACGACTTTGGTATCCAGAAGACTATCGCCATACAAATCCATAGAGGTTCGTACACAGGCACGCGTCAATGGATGCTAAAGTCGTAAGGTATCAGAGACTTGCGTCGCGTTGTATACGAATGGGTTAAGGCGTGTTGGGAAGGCATCGTAGTTGTCTCCTAAGTCCAAAATCTAGCGGACGGCAAGTAATGGGCGACTCGCTGTCCGACCATGGACCATGCCCGGGTCGACGGCGCGTTGTGTTCTACGCGCGCCTCAAGAATGTCAGCATAGTGACGGGGCCCCCTATAGAGGCCAAAGGCCTGCCGGGGTCGCGGGACTCACGAATTACCGTGACCCCGGTACGTAAAGGGCTATTGAAGGACACAGTGGATTTTAGTCAGTACGAGTCTAACAGTCCCTACCGCTCTGCAATGGGTGGGAGGTCTCATTTGATGATTTTACCACGATAAAAAAAAATCCAAAATCTACCACACTACGACCATCTAATCCTCAGCTCCACAGTTCTATTAGTCTACGACATAATTATGTTATGTTGTTGTGATTGTCACTATAACAAATTGGGTTTCCACTCCGCGATTACATTAGCAGTTTGACAAACACACGGACAGGTTATTCAGAAGATCAACCCAAAATATGTTAGAACTGGCATAGACTTGAAACATGGACTACGTTGACCGGAAGAAGACTTACGGCAATGCACCATTGGTACATGGTGGACATCCAAACAGGTAAAGAGTGTAATTCCCTGCCGAAGTCTGTATTTCCCGATATCTACAGTTTTGGAGTGTTTGAGTCAAGAGTGAATATGTTACTTCTTGACAAGCGTACTTCACCGTCGACCATCTGCGATTGTTGAGGTGAATCCCACTTACTCCAAATGCCAGTTGAATGCCTAGGAATTTTGAAGGTTATACCAAACTGGGTCTTGAAACTGAATTTACAATATACTAAAATATAATAAAACATCATAAAGCATCGAAATAGATTCGACTTGTTGACGCTTCCAGTATTGCAAGAAGGGCTGGCTTTTACCTTGGCCAGAGGCTAAGCATGCCACACAACAAGCCAATCATACGCCAGTCTCTTGGGCACATTACCAGCTGACAGCGTTGAGGGAGATTTATTTCTGAACGATGACCGTTCCGGAATGGAGAAAAGTAAAACGTCGGACGGTAAAATTATGTATAGTGAACAAACTAGTATATACATTATATGGCGTGCCATATCGGACCGTAACAAATCGGACAGCCGGACAGTAAAATTCCTTGTAGTGCACAATCGCCCTAACTCGTTCTTCTATCTCACCTGCATGACGTACAAAGTTCAATTTACATAGCTAAACGGTCCAATATGTCCTCATAACTTTAGCCGGCCATTCGCTCGTGTTGACTAACATACCCTCGCAGGCAATCAGATTAGATCCTTTGAGGACACGCGCGTTGAGAGCAAATAGGAGTTGACTGGACGCCTCTCTCAAATGAGGGTGCCAGTTCAAAGCCTTTTTTTGTGTAGTGTGGTAAAATGTTCAAATGTAACCTCCCACCCAGGGCAGGGCAGGAGGGACTGTCAGATTTGTACTGACTTAAATCCACGGTGTCCTTCAATAGCACGTTCCGGGGTCACGGTAGCTCGTTAGTCCCGCGACCCCGGCAGGCTTTGGCCCTCTAAGGGGCCCCGTCATTGTGCTGACATCTCTTTGAGGCGCACGTGGAACACAACGCGCGTCGACCCGGACATGGTCTATGATCAGACAGTGAGTCGCCTATTACTCGCCGTCCGCATACCCGCCAGTTCAAAGTCTGGCAAAAAGTTTTTATTTTACCCTTTTTAGTGAACACAGGTGTAATATTATGTGTGATAGCGTTAACAATGCATAGATATGTGATAACAGCAATCACCGATGATTTGCCGTCATTTACCTATTGAAGAGTTCTGGATTTCTCCAAGATGTCATCAGATCATGTCCTGATAACCACGGGATGGGACCTTCTAGTAAAGTGGGGGGGGAACTCCCAAGTTTTTATGCTTTTGTATCAGTCGTATTTATAGAGATATGAAAAAAAAATACAAAAAAATATGTGTCCATTATTTTTCAATACCCTAAAAAATGGATTAACTAGATTTATTTTAGTAATATTTTTTTTTACGTCCTCCCTCTCAAGGCAGTAAGTAATGCATTTGTTTTATTTGTTCCAGTAACTTTTAAATTTAATTAAAAAACTATTCTAACATTATCTTGGACATCACTACGAATGCTGAAGGAAAACATTGTGAGTAAACCTGGACTTGAAAAATAATTTCTGTTTTTTGTGCTAATTATTCATCTCGACTACGGAACCACTAGCTATATAGGTCAGACACGGTCCTAACCGGTTGTTTTTCCCTCATTAAGTCAAATATTCGTCCATCTATTCGTTGTATTTAGTGGGGTGTGCATGAACAAGTGGCGCCCTCTGTAATGACGACGAGACTGCACGTAGCTGTGTGTTTCCATTGTTTTTACGGTACGGGATTTTTTTTGACTGATGAGAATGAATGAAAGAAAGTGGAAGAAGAAGAAAATAAGTTTATTTGACACGCCTTAGGCACGCAATTACAATGAAAAATTACGAGACAATGGAAAAGGAAAACACAAAAGTAGGTACCGTGTGCCTCACGGCTGTGAGGCTCAGTTCAGCAAAAAGCCAGGCCACAGGGTGCCTGACGCTGTTAAGTAAGGATTTGGGCTTGCGGACGGGGAGTAATGGATAGCTCGCCGTTCGAACAAGGACCGAGTCGATGGTCCACGAGGGACGAGAGTCGTGTTTTGTTACTAACTGGGTCCCTATATTAGGGCCAACAGCCTGCTGGTGCTGCGGGACTGTCTTAAAGGACACTGTGGCCCTGAAACATAAAGGACAACTAAAGGAACAGGTCGGATTTTAGTTATTAAGAGTCTAACAGTCCCTTCTCAGGGCGGGAGGACTAATTTGATGATTTTAAACTCAAAACAAGGCCTTTTAGAGATTCTGTAACTAGTCTAAAGCTGATAATTAATAGTTGCAATGTTCAGTTGGATTTTTGTCTGTAATCAATGATTTAATTTGCCTATCCAAGTTTTTAAGATGTCCAATTAGAAGTAGTTGTCAAAAACAAAGGAACTTGATATGGATTGAGACTGAAAATTAATGTCGGGCGTTAGACCGCAGTCAGACTTCAGTAGCTTGATCACAAGATTTCAGTATTTTATTTACAGCGTACTAGAAGTACGTTTATTGTATGGAAAAACGGCACAGCGCCTCTAGTGTACGAAGAAGGAACTATTATTTCCTTGAAATTAATGTCAAAGTTCCAGTTTACGACACAAAAACTGGAAATTCATGATAAGGCCTCAGTTAAAAAGGCTATGTGCAGGAAATTAATCAAGATATCCGCGAAAAAGCCAACTTACCGTACCGTACAATGAAAACAAACGCGAATACATTAAACTTTACGGAAGATATAGCCTCTCGTCCGTTCACAAGCAATAAGTCTACAATTTCCATTTGTTTCGCCTTCAGAAAAACTTCTCGACGCTTCTACGCTAATTTTAGGATAAAAAGAAACAAACAAATGATTGTTTTTCAGCTGACTTGTCACGTCCTCGGGCGGTGCGACTTGCGACGCTACTCGACTTAGACAATGTGAAATGTTGACAGCGATAATGTTGATGAAAAATTCAATAGGTTACGTACTGATGCAATTGACTGTAGAAGCGTCGAAAACTCGTGTCGCATATCGCCAAAAGTGGGGAGATTTTGAAGACAATATGGTTATATTTATATTTTTTTCCAATCCTACAACGAGTCCATCCGCTCTGTGTGCGCATTTCGCTAAATTAAAAATAAGCCTGGTTTTCCGTTTGCTTAGGTCCCTAAAGCTTCGGTCACACACAGCGACTTATCGATGCGAGTAAAATTAGCTATTTTACTGAAAAATTATAATGAGTCCGTCACTTAAATTATCAAAAAATATTAGACCCGTATTTTTTCTTTCGTTTCGTAAACCAAAATTGACGGAGATACGATGCTTTCAAAATTGGCCATACGTCACAATTTAGCACAATTTTTATTGAATTCTGTTGTCACGAGCCCCCACTCCGAGTTTTGATGCATTGTATTTTGGCGAATATTCATTGATTTTACAAAAGAAAAAATACGTGTCCGTTATTTTTATAAACTCTAAATGACGGACTAATTATATTTGTAATTTATAGCTACTGTCAAATAGCCAATTGAACATGCTCAATTCAAACCGCGGCGAAAATTCGCCGCAGCTTGTTACATACAGCGAATACTCGCGGCCACTAGACATTCGCAGCGACTAGTCAGTCGCGTAGTGTGTGTCCCAAGCTTTTTGATCTCAGTGGATCTCGAAAAGCGAATAATGCTTTTTAGGTCATTTCGCTTTTCTTGTCTCTGGAGGCAGCTTTTTAAGATACACAGGTAAGGCAAGCAAGTACATTAACGATTGTATCCCCTGAGGAGATTGACTGAAGTAAATCTGATACATTTTATTTACCAGTTTATGTTTGAACTAGTTTTTTCTAGCGGTTTCACCGCCATTGCTCGGCTTCTTTTGGTCGTAGCGTGATGTTATATAGCTTAAAGCCTTCCTCGATAAATGGACTATCCAACACAAAAAGTTTTTTTCAATTCGAACCAGTAGTTCCTGAGATAAGCGCATTCAAACAAACACACTCTTCAGCTTTATAATATTAAGTAAAGATACAATGGATTTTCTCTTGGCCTCCTCAATTTCCAAAGAAAAATATAAAATGCAAAGATGAGACCCTAAGTTAATGCAAGCTCACCCTGAAGGAATATCTGACGGGACCCCCTTTTTTATCGTGGTAAAATCATCAAATGAGTCCTCCCACCCAGGGCAGGGCGGGAGGGACTGACAGACTTGACTGACTAAAATCCACGGTGTCCTTCAATAACCCTTTACGTACCGGGTCACGGTAATTACTGAGTCCTGCGACGCCGGCAGGCTTGGCCCTCTACAGGCCCCGTCACTATGCTGACACTCCTTGAGGCGCGCGTGGAACACAACGCGCCGTCGACCCGGGCATGGTCCATGGTCGGACAGCGAGTCGCCCATTACTCGCTGCCCGCATGCCCGACGGGACCCCCTAAGGTCAAAGCCTGTCGGGATGGCGGGACTGTCTTATGTTGAAAACAGCTATTGAAAGAACACCGCCGATTTTAGTCAGTACGAGTCTGCCAGTCCCTCCCGCCCCGCCCTAGACAGGAGGGGGCATAGCCCTTTACGTTCCAGGGCCACGTATACCCAATAGCTCCGCGACCCCGGCAGGCTTTGGCCCTCTAACTTCGTGATATTGCTAACAGCTCTTTAAGGCGCACGTACAACACGACGACGGTCGACCCGGGCATGGTCCATGTCGGAAGGCGAGTCACCCATTACTTGCCGTCCGCATGCCCATTACCACGTCACTGGAATACAATGTGGAACAGCGTGGTCAAGTCTGACAATCCGAAGGTCCTTTCCGCTCGACCCGAGGCGAGAGACGACACATTTGACAAAATTCTTCCTATCTTTAAAAATGATGCCTACAAAAAAAAGAACAAAAAGAAATAATATCACCCATATATCAATTCCCATATTCTTTATATTTCTCAGTAACGTATCACGTCTATACGTCACATCCGTCGCAGATGGGAAATGACGTCACTTATACGGATCGAATAAAATGGTGTGATATATGAAGGATATTGGATCGAATTCAAGAATTTCAGGCCTTTTTCTGAAGGTTTATGTTTTATGGGTCCCACACGATCAAGTGCGCTTGACAAGTCTACTTGATTGAAGTGAAGATTGATGGAGTCCACGCTACAATTGAAGTCCTACCCAAAAATTCGTGGGACTACATTTTTTTTAAATGCAGTTTGATGTAATGACATAAGACTCTAGCGCCGCGTCTTCGGACTTCAGTTGTAGGTTCTGTTTTACCGCGTACACTTGACGTTACCGTCAAGCGGTTTGAGGATTGGTCGCAATTTTAATGACTGGCCGACTTGCGCTTGCAATTTGACAAGATCTTGTGGGATCACGGGACTTGACAAGTCTTTTTTCTTTAATACTTTTTTTAAACTTTATGCTCTATAGAATTCAAACAAAGAATAATAATAGATCTTAGTAAATTCCAAGAGATTTTTCGCTGTAGAGAAATTCTATTACTGTAGTTTCGGCACTGGAGCCCCACATAGATAAGTAGACGACTCTAGCATGCACACTAGACCGGACTTGAAGGCACCTTCATTAGGCGTCAAGTCACCCATCAAGTGAAACCGTCAATCACGTGAGACTTGCCCTTACTTGATCGTGGGTAGGACCCATTATAAAAAAGGAGAAAAAAGACTTTTTATTATTATTATTAAAAATACGAAAAGGGCGGTTTCTTTTGAATGTCTGAAAAACATTGTTATCGGTTGATCAAAGGTATGACGATAAATCATAGGAATTGGGGTACATTAAAAAAGGCTCTATGAATAAGAAGCGGTACTCTTTTTTGGGTTGGTATGATCATCATATATGAGCCTTTCCACCCTTTGTGAAGCGGAAGGGACCGTCAGCCTCTTACTGTTCCTTCGGCAGCCTTTTCCATTCCAGGCCCACCGTGCCTTTTAATGACTTATTTAATTCAGACTCGTGTTTGACCGCTATCTCTTGTGATGGTTGACGGTGAAGCACGGTTGCCTAGAAGCCCGCCAGGTGTCTGGCACTATCGAGCCCCCATCAAATTCAGCTAAAGAGCTGTCTCTATGAGGCGCGCTTGGAACACAAGCATTTGTGGCTTGTCGTTGATCGGACGGCGAGCTACTTTAAGTTGGAGCTGCGGTACTTTCTGTTGTATAGCAACCAAACGAAGACGCCATTCAGCTTAGTACCCACGGAGTAATCGGTGCACAGAACAAATGCAGGTCGAATTCATCACTTTCTAAACTTCTTGGAAGTTGGTGCTCGCCTGTGCTCATAATTTACATTGATTCGCAAAGTTTCCTCAGGTCCACTAAATCAGTCAGCAATAGCACGACAGGGGAAGCCCGAAAACATCTGTGGCTCCTCAGATATTCCCCTCCGGAACACTACGCTGAGCTTGCAGGTAAGCTTCCAGAAGCCACCAACTGCCATGGCCTACTTGGAAGACCTTAAACCGCTTGCGAAGCCAGGTTGGCCGCTGTAAACACAACATGGCCCGGTGGGGGTACTCTGATGAAGAAAGGTGTCACGAACGATGGCTCACCTCCTCAATTGTACCTTATGTAACTCCTCCTGCACTCCGAGGGAACTGTACGAGGCCACCACCAACGCCGTGAATGTGGGAGAGGTTTGACGAAACATATACTTCATTTAGACAGGCCTGTTGGTCTAGTGGTTAGTGACCCTGACTGCTATGCCGGAGGTCGTGGGTTCGATTCCCACGCAGGACAAATGTTTGTGTGATGAGCATAATCATTTTTTCTGTGTCTGGGTGTAATTTATCTATAATATTTATGTATTAAGAAATATATAAGTATGTTTATCAGTTGTCTAGTACCCATAACACAAGCTCTGCTTAGCTTGGGACTAGATGGCGTTGTGTGATAGTTGTGGAATATTTATTTAAAGGAATCATCGAGACGACGAAGTAAAGGATTGATTCGAAATAGAATCGTTTGTAGTATAGGTTTCCTGTTATTGTTAGAGTGTTCAGAATTTTAAATATGATACCAGCTATGCAGTTTTTATCAAAAACCAGTTCGATCGAAACAAAGGTGAAGCGCTGAGTCATCAGCAGACTGAGCCAACTGCATCGAGTCACGGAATTGAGTCACAGTCGACAATTACTTCGATATCGTTTAGGGTTATCAGATCTATGGAAAAGTAAATTGAGGAAGTTTTAAATAACAATTTTTCTTTGTTATAAATATTATTCGCATCAACGCATGCGTCACGTTTTTTTTAACGTGGTAAATTCTTCAAATGAGTCCTCCCAGCCAGGGCAGGGCGAGAGGGACTGCCAGACTCGTAATGACTAAAATCCACGGTTTCCTTCAATAGCCCTTTACGTTCCGGGGACACGGTAATTCGTGAGTCCCGCGACTAAAGCTAAAGCAAAATTCGAACTGCGAGCATGATTTGAACCTGCGACCGATTCAGTATATCCGATGCTCTTTCTAATCGAGCCACCGAGGTTCATGCCTATTGTGTCGCATGGGTTTATGTTTGTTACTCTCTCATAACGATAAAGATTTATTTGTCCAAAACAAGAGCATACACACAAATGGCATGCAAGATGTTACATCAGATAATTCACCATCATGCAAAAACTACTGTACGGATTTGGATGAAATTTGGTACACAGGTAGTTTATAACCTACTAACACATGATGATAGTTTTTATCCCGATTTCATCTTCCCGTGAGATACTCTTCTAGTTGTAGCAAAAGAAGCCGGTGTCAACTGCAAGTGTTTTATTAAACTATCGACTTCGCGACTTCTTTTTACAATATTTTTTATAGAATTGAATTATTCGTTCCGGAGATCACACCCTACATACAAACTTACAAAGAAACTTTTTAATACTATAGTTAGGATAGATACATACGTACTGTATTTTACTTACCTATATTTTTTTGAAAATTTCTAAAGTTTTAAAGTTCTTCCCGCATTTCGAACACCGAACTAAAATTCCGAAAGTAGCAACCCTAGATTCGGACATAAGGTAGTTTCAGTCGCAATTGCATTACGACACCGATCGCTAAATCGTTTGCAGCACCACGGATTAAAACTGGCTTGAAAAATGGAAGTAAGTGTTAGGAAACATTTAATTAATAGTGATGGAACGTAAGAGACTTGAAAACACCACCCAGGCGTTTCTTCCTTCCCTATCCGACACACGAACCTCCCGAAACTTCGTGTCCGGTGAGGACCTGCGTCAGGCGGTAGGTCAGGACGCCGTGACGCCTTTCCAGCCACTCCTCAAAGAAGGGTCTTAGCGCCGCAATTGGCTATTTGAAAGTAGCTATAAATTACAAATATAATTAGTCCGTCAAGTAGAGTTTAAATAAGTAACGGACACGTATTTTTTCTTTTGTAAAATCAATGAGAATTCACCAAAATACAACGCATCAAAACTCGAGAGTGGGGGCTGGTGACGTCAGAATTCAATAAAAATTGTACTAAATTGTGACGTATTGCCATTTTGAAAGCATCGTATCTCCGTCTATTCTGCCGTCCTCTAACTAAAAGGCCGTTAAGTGCAAAAAGTAGTTTTCGAGAAAACGCTAAAATTGTGAATTGATGTCTCTTGAAAAGTATGCTATCTAGGAACAAGGCTGCAAATTATATATGTAGGCATAGTGTTATTGCACAATATGTTATATGTTTAATTCATTTATATTTATTTAAATTTATTTAAATTCATTTTCTAATTTTTATTATGCATTTTATGTGGTTTAACTGCACAGCAATCTTCCTGTATCTCCTAAACTATTAATCATAGAAAAATGATTCTTAGACCAAAAGATAGAGCATCGAAAGTTGTATAAGACTACATTAAAAAGTGAAAAACGAGCAACTGTGGCCTTTTAGTTAGAGGACGGCAGTATTTTGGTTTACGAAACAAAAGAAAAAATACGGGTCGAATATTTTTTGATAATCTAAGTGACGGACTAATTATAATTTTTCAGTCAAATAGCCAATTGCGAAGTGCCAACAGCTCCACCTTAATCGTAGTCACTATTATACCTAGACGATTTCTATGTGTCATCTTAAGGGAAGGTAGTTATAACTGACTCACAGTTGAATCACATAGAAGTACTTTATAACAATTAATATTGACCGCTGACGATAAAACTGTTCGACCAATTTAAGCCTTTGTCAAACAGACTGGCGTGGCGAATGCGAAGCGTGACGTTTTTATTTGTAATGTATGGAATTGTTTGAATCTAGTCACATAGAAAAGCTAAAGCGATCCGATAGCGAGACAGAACTATCGGACTGACGTCTCGGTTCGGTATCGCCTCGGACTCGCTTCGCTTTCGCCTGTCTGTTTGACAAAGGCATTATTGCTTCTTGGTTTTAAAACGCCTTTTTGATATGGTATGACCCATTTGGAGCAGTGGCCAAGTGGTACGAGTATCGGCCCCGACTTACAAATCGTAGGTTGTAGGTTCGAACCTAACCAGGCGCATTACTTGGTCACGGGACTGTACGAATTACCGTGACCCCGGAACGTAAAGAGCTATTGAAGGACACCGTGGATTTTAGCCAGTACGAGTCTGACAGTCCCACCCGCTCTGCCCTGGGTGGGAGGACTCATAAAATTATTTTACAACGAAAAAAAAAGCGCATTACTTTGTGTAATTTATTTCATCACCACACTGCTCTCGAAACGGAGAAGGTAAACATCGTGAGGAAACCGGCATGTTCTAGAACTAACAATTCGAAGACATGTGACATCTTCTGGGCTCGCGTGGGGAGGGTTATCACCAGCTCCCCACTCTCTCTGTGTCCCAATAGTGGGAACATTACTAAGGTGATGATGATTTAATGCTAAAAATCATTTTCAAGTGACAATTTACAAATGGAGGTCATTGACGTATTCACTGTTAACTTGGTCGCATGGTACCTAATTTTTTCAACCTCAAAATGAGTCTAAACCTTAATTACAACTACCCTAGCTAATTACCTCAGATCTTAGTATCACTGAGTCATAACTATGTCACGTACGAGATGACTGGATGCTGTGACTCATCTGACTCATGGACCAATTACGAGCGATCGATTTGTTGGGTGGTACGACTGTTGGGTCAATTGTAATGAATACCTGCCTGTGTAACGGGTTAAAGGACGATGTATCATGCATGATTTAAATTCCACCAGTTCAGTCAAGCTGGTCGCGGAACTCACGAATTACCGTGACTCCGGAACATTAAGGGCTATTGAAGGACACCGTGGATTTTAGTCGGTACGAGTTTGACAGTCCCTCCCGCTCTGCCCTGGGTGGGAGGACTCATTTGATGATTTTACCACGATAAAAAAGCGGAGCAGGTATTATCGTAAAACGTCTGTTTAGTCTCTGGTCTGTTTACGTTGAGACCTGCCCCACTGCCACGGTCAAGCGCATGCGTCTGGGAAGTAACACCATGCTATACAGGGTGTTTCGATCTTGGTTTTAAACTTACGTGTTTAATTGTCTGATATTTTTAAAGGAAGAAAAAAAACAGGAGGGGTTCTCAATTCGTTGTTCTTTGTTTATGTAATGGCATGTGTCAATTAACGTTTTTTCTGTCTTTCTTAATTTCATATTTATTTAAGGACTTATTTGTCGTTGCCTTTAGACACACACAGACTTTCACATACATACCTCTTTTTTCTTGGTAAAATCATCTAATGAGTCCTCCCACGTACCTGCCGGGGTTGCGGGACTAACGAATTACCGTGACCCCAGTACGTAAAGGGCTATTGAAGGACACCGTGGATTTTGGTTGTTTCGAGTTTGACAGTCCCTCCCGCTCTGCCCTAGGTGGGAGGACTCGTGTGATGATTATATATACCACAACTATCACCCAACGTCATCTAGTCCAAAGCTAAGCAGAGCTTGTGTTATGGGTACTAGACAATTGATAAACATACTTATATATTTCTAAATACATACATATTATAGATAAATTACACCCAGACACAGAACAAATGATCGTGCTCATCACACAAAGATTTGTCCTGGGTGGGAATCGAACCCACGACCTCCGGCATAGCAGTCAGGGTCACTAACCACTAGACCAACAGGCCTGACAAATCGACGATGAAGAGTCAATAAATAATAACTGCAAAAACGCAACTTTACAGGAGGCGAAAAAAACGTTCCAAGTCCGTTTAATTATTTTTTTAGTATATTTGATTTTTTTAATGTTTTATGTAAACTGACTACAATATTATGCTTATGACTACAATATTAATATATTAATCAATGATTTTATTAGTTTTTAGATATATTTTAGATAGATTTTATTAGTATTTATTGCCATCGTACATGACGTAACACCACTTAGTATATATTGCAATAATTGTTTATCTTGCAAAATTAATAAGAAACAGACCTAAGATCTTTGTCAGCATGTGCATTACTCTATTCTACAATAAATAATGCAATAAAACAAAAACGGCCAAAATGTTAGATATTATATATTGACTCTTCATCGTCGAAATGATTTTACCACATTAAAAAAAGGGCGGGACGGGAAAACAGCCAGACTTGTACTGACAAAAATCCACGGTGATCCTCATTGCCCTTTACGTCACGGTTATCTGATGAGACTGTCCCGCGACCCCGGCAGGCTTTGGCCCTCTACGTCAGTTTGCTGACGGCTCTTTTAGGCGCGAGTGGAACACGACGCGCTGTCGCCCCGGGCATAGCCCATAATCGGACGGCGACTTACCCATTACTCACTGTCTGCACGCCCGCCCCTACGGTAGCTGGAAATCGCTTGACGACGTCCATTGCCGTGGGCGTCTCCCGCGGCGGCTGGTCCATAATCGGACGACGAGTCACCCATCAATCGCCGTCTGAATGGCCGCGCGTCGTGACCCCGTCAGCTCAGTCCATACCTCTCTAAAGCGAAGTTTATATTTTGTAATGTCCATGTTTTTCTTTTTTTGAACCGATTCAGATTAATTTTGGTGTATAGAGAGGGCGAGTGGAGCCCTGGGCAATACTTATTTGCCAATGGTTATTTGTGTGCAAGACGTGACCTCATTCCCAATCAAATATTATTTGAAGACTTTTTCACAGGATATTAAGGAAAGTCTGAAAACTGTATGATATTAGTGAAAAAGATAGGATGGAGATATTAACCCTTTTCAGGAGCAGTCAGAGGAATAATTTTGACAAAATAAAGGACACAAATTGTCTAAGCTCGCTATAAAAAGAAAAAATAAATCTCCTCCTCATTTCAACAATACTTTTAAAACTTCTTTAATAATTAAAATATCAAAAGAGCTTTATTGGGACAAAACCACCACACTATTCCCAAACCACTGCAACTCCTGAAAGCCAGAATCAACAGTGGCAACAACCAGAAAAGCGCGAGACAATGAAGCTCGACGTGTCCCGGAGAATGAATTTACCTGTCTTGGATCCTGCAACGAAATTAATCAGAAAAGAATAGTGGAGGAGTAGGAAAAATACGTTTCCACTTCCCTCCATGCAAGCAGGAGACAGAACAAAACAAGGCCAATGGGCACAAAGGGACATTACAAAATTAACAAAAGAGCTATTTAAACTAACGAAAAAATTAAACAACCTGTAACTGACTCCATAAATGTTTACCTAACTTGTTTAAATCTGACTTTGTAAACACACCAACCGACAGAGTTGTCTGTGGCCGTTTACCGAAAAGAATTAGGGCTGTCACCTATCAAAAACCATAAACGCAAAAAAAATGATTTTAAAAAGCTTCGGCATTTTTCCCCAATGATTATGATAACGGTAGTACATTTATGTTTGATTAAGGAAAAAAATACTGAGAGTGAAAAATTTGATATTATTTTTTGCGTTGTTAAAAATAAGCCTATGAAAATGTGTTCGGGTAAAAGATAATAAGAGGAATTGAGATTTCATGAATGACTTGTTGACGGTCCAGGCAGTTCCCGTGACCCAATTTTGAGTTTTATCTCGGCCAGAGGCTAAGCGTTGCCATACTGTTGCCACGATTGATTGTTGCGAATGGCAACACCGACAGTCTCTTTAAAAAAATTTTTTTTTTTAAATTTTTAAACGCAATGTAGATTTGCGTTTAACAAAAAAACGTACGGGGCGTACGATTTCAGGGTTCAATGAAAGTAGTTCATAATTATGACTAAAACTATGCTTTTTATCAAGGAACCCTTTTAGTAAATGAGTCGTCCTGCCGTGTATTTAACAAAAGAATTTGTCAGACTTGCTAACTAAATAAAAACCGACCTATTCCTTCAATAGCCGTTTGCGTGCCCTTAAAAACACCCGGACCGCGGCTATTTATAATATACAGTAAAATGCCAAGATTCTCCTATTAATTAAAATATGGCTATCAAACGTATGATTTATGCATCGCCCATCATGCTGGACTGACACACTTGACTGATACGTTGCGACGGCTGATGCGTCAGGAATGCATAATGTATGATGTGTCAATGTTGCTTGATGGCTCTTTTGTGGGGCAAAGACCTGGGGTTACCTTGTGTTATATTATGACTGTTCGTTATGCAGAAATTTTCTTAAAAGGTTGCTAATAATGTAGACTTTCAAATTATGAACGTGTACCTAATTGGTCAAAGGCGACCGTCTTGCTAAACATGTGCTATTCTATAAGTCTCAGCGCTGCAACAGCAATCAGCTACGGTTTGTCATTTAGTGTATACAAACTCGTGGGGTCCTATAGGGAATAGCACAGCTAGCTGGTAATGGATAAATTTGGACTAAGGATGATGATGATGAGCATGCGGGCAGCGAGTAATGGGCAACTCGCTGTCCGATCATGGACCATGCCCGGGTCGACGGCGCCTTGTGTTCCACGCTCGCCTCAAAGAGTGACAGCAAAATGACGGGGCCCCCCTCTAGAGGGCCAAAGCCTGCCGGGATTGCGGGACTGTACGAATTACCTTATTTTGGATTTTAGTCAGTACGAGTCTGACAGTCCCTCCCGCTCTGCCCTGGGTAGGAGGACTCAATTGATGATTTTACAATGATAAAAAAAAGGATGATGATGATGGATTTGATCACGTGTTTAACAGGAGACTTTTGACTAAGTTCTGTTTAGTTTGTTCATTATATTTATAGCTTGCATCTAACCGTCGATCTGTTTGCCTGGCTTCAAACTGAACAAATCTATATATATAAAAGGAGAACTGACTGACTGACATATCAACGTACAGCCGAAACTACTGGGGCTAGGAATGTGAAATTTTGCACACGGCTTCCTATTATAATGTCCCCTACATTATAATAGGAAGCCGTGTTCGACGGATAGATGCAAGCTATAAATATAATGATAGCACTAAGAAGGGGTTTTTGGAAATTTAACCTTTAAGGGGGTGAAAAGGGGGAATTAGGAAAGTACGTAAACCACGCGGACGAAGTCGCGGGCAAAGTGCTAGTTTGTTACAAATCCAGCCCATCATCTGGGTTAAGACAGCCATATTTTATCTTAAAATTCCCACGAAAAGAAGTTCAAATCTTCATTATAGTAGACGTAATTTATAACAGTATCAAAAAGTCTTTAAAGATTCGCTAAACAAAAAAAAAATGTACATTTTCGACAACCCTATTCTGGAAAAAAAAAACCTATAAAAAACGTGGTCTATGGTACACGGCGGAAGAGATTGTTTGTGTCTGCGAGCGTCGATGACAGAAATTATAGTTGTAAGGATAACAGAGGCGGTAGTTATAATAAACTTGTTTTAGGTAAATTAATTGATGATTTTAC
The DNA here is from genome assembly GCA_943136025.2 of Agrotis puta. Classification (NCBI taxonomy): domain Eukaryota; kingdom Metazoa; phylum Arthropoda; class Insecta; order Lepidoptera; family Noctuidae; genus Agrotis; species Agrotis puta. The sequence continues at coordinate 7,727,765 of OW964195.2, read as the reverse complement.
AAATGTTTGAGTAGCTTCTCTAGTTTCTTTAAGTGGTAATATGGTGTCCTTCAATAGCCCTTTACGTTCCGGGATCATGGTAATTCGTGAGTCCCGCGACCCTAAAATAAAATTAAGAAAACTACTACTTAAACACTTACACTTTTTTGTTTATTTAATTCAAGGTTTATGGAAGTATTGACATCGCTTAAAATTCTGGTAGAGAGGTATCCTGTTCAGGGTTCATGAGTATGAAGAACAGGGTCTTTCAAAGTAAATTCTTCGACACCTCCATTGATAAAGACTGGTAAATGACAAAATTCATCATTAATCAACGACTTAATAGCGTGAATGTTCAGTACTGTTAAAAGACTTTGTAAAAAATGGTTGCCACTTGCCTATACCCTCTGGACTCAATTTTATTTACATAGGGTTCCTACAAAGAATACTGACGGAAATACCAGAAAACGTGGGTGTTTTTGAAGCAGTCTTTTGTAACTTTAGACTCTCGTAAAAGTTCTCCTTAAGCTTCTTTTAATCATAAATATCTTAAGGCTATTGGGAACACAACCCACGGTAAATTGTCCATTCTTATTTGGACTTTTTTTGTCTGACCTGTTGATTATGGGACCTGTGAATACTTATAATAATAGTGAATTTTTAGTGAATACTTGCGTAATTTTTTGCTATATAATTGCGTAAACAATACATAGATATATGATAGCAGCAATCGCCGTTGATTTGCTGTGATTTATTGAAGAGTTGCCACGATTTCTCCCAGATCCTGTCATCAGAACCCGACCTGATCACCATGGGACCATCTGTGAAGTATACCCTTTCAAACAAAATAAGAATTTTCCAAATCGGACCAGGCATCATCGAGAAATCGGGCAACATACATTAAAAAAAAATCGGACGAATTGGGAATTCGGAATTCATAATTTCGAAGTCGGTTAAAAATAAAGCATGAGCTTACAGTACAACTCTTTTCCTAAACAACATTACACTTAAATAAACCCTAAACACAGAAGTCACTATCTCCAAACATTCGCCATTACGTGTTTAGCCTCGCAAATACAAAAGCGGCTTACCCGAAATTCGCTAAATTACCCTCCAAAAATATTCCTCACGTTCGCGAAATTTCTAGAAAACATACACCCCGCTTACAATTGTGGAGAAATTACAATAGTCTGAGTCAGTTTATGACTTCACCCGCAGAATACGAAATGGGAAAATAATAAATATTCGCCGTTCTCCTTTGGGTTTATTATGTTTTGTTGGTTTTTTTTCGCGTAATATTTATTTATGTTTTGGAAGAGTTATTTCTGGTGTAAAATGTGGTTTTGTAATTTTTTCGAGTGTTGAGTACCTATGTACATATAACATAAAAGGTGTTAAATATAACCTTGTTTTTTTTTTGTACAGAATTGGCTATTTGCCTGAAAAATTCTAATTAGTCCGTCACTTAGATTATCAAAAAACATTCGACCCGTATTTTTTCTTTTGTTTCGTAAATCAAAATTGACTGAGATACGATGCTTTCGAAATTGGCAATACGTCACAATTTAGTACAATTTCTATTGAATCCTGACGTCACGAGCCCCCACTCTTGAGTTTTGATGCGTTGTATTTTGGTGAATATTCATTGATTTTACAAAAGAAAAAATACGTGTCCGTTATTTTTTAAAACTCTAAATGACGGACTAATTATATTTGTAATTTATAGCTACTGTCAAATAGCCAATTCTCGGTGTCTTCTAAGAACTCTGAAGCCTCTGTGGCTCTGTCTGTTCGTCTATCACCAGGCTGTATCTTTGGTCGCACTTGGTTCGTTTTTTTTTTTCTTTTTACAGTATTTTCGGTGTTTTCCAAGAATCCTGTAGCGTCTGCGGTTCCGTATACTTCCGTTAAATATTCTTTCTTTGTAATAGATAAATAATAAATAAGCGGAGGTGAGTGGTAACGACGGGAGGGGACGCCCTAGGAAGACCTACACTGACCTTATTGGTGAAGTGCTTCAGAAAGGTCTGGTGCGTAGTACTCGCAATCGGCGTGCTTGTATGACCAGATGTATGAATGTGGATGAGGCGAAAGGAGTATGTAAGGATCGTAGCAGGTGGCGCTCTGTAGTTTCTGCCCAACCCCATGGGAAGGCGTGAGTTTTATGTATGTGTGGATGTAAGTAAATAAAAAATAAATTCAAGACGTCTAAATAAAATCTAAATGGTAATAGAAAACCCACGCGCCGTGCTAGGATATTAAACAGAGAGTTTGTTTTCTTTGATTTCGGCGTACCAATAATATGTATATAAATAATCGAAATTCTATTCTGAGTAAATTGACACCTACGATACGTATTATTTCAGTCTGATGATGTTTTGTCTAGTCTTAAACAAAACTTTTAAGCCTTTGTCAAACAGACAGGCGAAAGGGAAGCGTTTCCGAAGCGAGACGTCAGTCTGATAGTTCTGTCAAGCTATCGGATCGCTTTCGCTTTCCTATGTGACTGTATTCAAACAATTCCATACATTACAAATAAAAACGTCACGCTTCGCATTCGCAACGCCTGTCTGTTTGACAAAGGCTTTAACAATTGTCTAGACTTCAGACAACTATATCAAGTTTTTTAGTATCCAATTAGTAACATAACCCTCCTTTTGTGGTACGCAGTTACGTAAATAAGAAGTGGTTGTTTACATGGAAAATTTAGAAGGCTTCGACAAGTGATAAGTAATTATTTTTCACTTTTTTTTTGTTTCATAACCACTCGTTCAGTTTTTCGACAGCTTTTAATGTAACTTCATACGTATAAGAAAGATACTTGTCTAAAAAGATATTAGCGAACATTTTTGAAATATCTTGTTTAATAATAGTGTAAAATAATCTATTGTGTAATCTTAATAAAGTTATTAATCTATGTAATCATCTTTTGTATGTATAATAAGTTTAAAAAATAATAAAAGATAACCATAATTGAAATTCTCTGCTTCTATCGTCGAGCTTAAAATCATCTCATTTATCTTTTAACACTTATTTCGAAAATATAATCTGAGATCTTTTTAGACCGAATTTGTATGAAACGCCGTTCAGCGTACACGCTCTTAAGCGTCGATCTATTTTTTGACATTTCTGTATGACTGACACTTTGTCAAAGCCTTGTCAAGGTGACAGTCATTTCCAGATTTCAGCGTCTTCGTAGATGATTGATGCAGCATAGACACTTAAATCAAGCATTTCTTCCTAAGAAGAAGGCAGCATAATACTTTAAAAAATATTCAAAATCTTACCTGATACAACAACAGCCAGGAGCAGTCCAAAAAACGCGGGAACAAACGCCATCTTGAATTCACTTTTTCAATTCAACCAATCACAAAACACTTAGAGCACTCCAAATTCGAACTAGCATACTAGGCGATGCGTTCGAATTTCAAAAACGGACACTGCCTAACCGGTTTGATTCAAAACTTCTATCTCGCTCGCACTTGTGTTGAAAGTATCGCTGTCTTCTTCACTCTGTAACAAAAAAGACAATTTTGATTTTTCTTTTCTTTTTCTATACAAGGTGTAGGATTTTTGTATTACGTAATTTAAGGTAGACAAGGGTGGTTTTCGTAGGAATTAAACGCTTTAGGCGTATGGTCTATCTCAGGGCAGTAGTAAAAGTTGTGATGGTAAAATCGTCCTTATTGCTATGAAGTAAAGGTGCTGGCAAAATCCTGGAGGTTTATTATTGTTTTTATGTTCACGTAGCTTTTTCTATTACAAAGGGGACTGGACTTGCTCCATCATTTTCGTATTTGATGGTCGCTTAGAGGCAGAAAATATCTTTTGAATAAAGAATACTGGCAACGCATGCTGAGATCACAATCGAACTCATTTATTTTAAGTAAATTATCAGTTCTTTTTTTATGTTAAAAAAAAAAAAAAAAACGTAGCCCCACACTTGGAATTTCTCCCGTGTCGTGGGTGCGTTCACAAACAGAAACTCACATACACAAACACCCAGACCCGGATCAACTACTTGCAGATCATGCAAATATTTGTTCGGTGCGGGGATCGAACCCGCGACACACTGCGCAACGATCGAGCACTGGGCCAACCGTGCCGTAAATAGTCGTCGTTAGAATTCGTCAAGTGATTCTCCCCACTCTGGGCGGAGGGGAATGGCGTGTCAGACTCCTGAGCTTTCAATTGCTCTTAACTTACCAGGGCCATGGTGAATCTTTTGAATATTTCCGCAACCTTACATATTGAATATTTCCGCAACCTTACATAGGTGCATCTTTGCCATTATTTTTTCATTTCAAAAGTCATCAAAATTATTTTTTCCGGGGGTTGTCAAAGGTTTAGGCGAAGAAAGCCTAATTAATGCCTTTGTCAAACAGACAGGCGAAAGCGAAGAGTTTCCGAAACGATACCGAACCGAAGCGAGACGTCAGTCCGATAGTTCTGTCACGCTATCGGATCGCTTTCGCTTTTCTTTGTGACTGGATTCAAACAATTCCATACATAACAAATAAAAACGTCACGCTTCGCATTCGTCACGCCTGTCTGTTTGACAAAGGCTTAAAAAAACGGCAACCGAGTCGCAAAAGGACAAGTTCTCAAAAAGCCTAATTCCCAAACTGTTTTTTTTTCTATAATTGTGAGTCCCCTGGTCCTTCAAACACTCTTTTCGTCCGAGGCCCGCGATATCCTACTAAGACATTCCCTCGACTGTACAAGTGTACAACTCTGCCCAACACTTCAAAGAATACAAGCGTAATAATAAGCCTGAGAGGTTTCTAAAACTTCTTGAAAACGTGTTTCAGGCCGAATTTAAAGAGATAATTTAATTTATTATTTTGAAAGCGTAGATACCTAAGTACTTCCATTAGAATGCAAACTTTTTAATTACGCAATTAGAGTAAAGTAGAAAAGTTGAGAAATAGTTTCATTTAAATTATTCTTTATATTTATTCTAAGTTTTTTTTAAAACAATTATATGAATTCGTGGCTAAATTATTAACTTTCGGGTTAAGTCACGCTAGCCGAGGTTGGTCTGTGGATGGGTGATCACTGACCATCTGTCATAGCGAGTTTCCTCCGTGCCTCGGAAAGCACGTAAAGCCGTTGGTCCCGGCTGTCATTTGTAGATCTTTGACAGTCGTTACTGTTAGTCAGAAGCTCTAGACTCTGACAACCAGCCTTACTATGGGATATCGTATTACCCAGTTACTCGGTTGTGGAGGTCCGACAGGCAGTCGCTCCATGTAAAATACTGATATTCAGCTGCATCTGGTTCGACTGGAAGCCGACCACAATGTAGTTAGGAAAAGGTAGGTAGATGATGACATAAATTCGATGTGTGAAATCGGTGGTGGGGACTGTCAATACGATCGCAGCGCGCGAGGTGTCGGAGATGTGAACTAACTGGGGACTTTCGGGAGTGACGTCTGTCAAGTTTATGTTTTTTAAAAATAAATCTGTCCACTAGGTGATGCTGCCATCGCACACGGCGAATATTAATTTTAGAGTTTTATTTTATTTTCAATGTTACACGATGCTCCACTCCAGGAGTTTTTCTATATATCGTGCATAAATAAATTGAAAATGTTTAGTCGGTCAGTTGTTTTTTTTGATAAAACGCTTCGAAATTCGAGTCGAGCCTTGTGACGTCATAACGCCTGTAAAATTACACCGACAGACGTTTTGTGATTTTTAGCTAAACTGTATCTTTGTCAATTTTATTTTACGTCACAAAAGAAAAAATACGTTTGATAATCTTTCTGACAATTTTCTTTTTTTGTAAAATAGCCGATTAAAAACCAAAAAGCTTTTTTGTATCTATAATCTTCAAATTCATTGAAGCGAACCCAAAACGTCAACATATTAGGTCCGTAAAAAAAATCTATCACAAGTCAGTAAAAAAAAAATCGTAAACCGTAACAAAGGTAAAGCGAACAGCCCTACTATACGGGTCAGTCCCTACCTGCTCCTTTGTCTATGAAAGATGAAAGATCAAATTGGCGGGAAACATTTTTTGAGGTTATATTTTTTTATTAATCAAGGGTCAGATATGGTGCTTTACGGTCCGTTGCTTCGTCGTTTCTTATTATAGTTATGGCGTAATTTCTTGGAATTTTAAAAGGAAAAGTAAGTTAATAAAGGTTTTGTAAAAATAATTTAGTATGGTTTATTAAAATGGCGTACTATGCAACTGCGATAAGGGCAAAAGTGTAATGGAGCCATTATTGTGATGTCAAGCACGGTTTTCTGACATGTGCATGCTTTTAAATAAGCAATAATCATAAATGCACACAGCTAGTTACAGAATAATAAATATCATTGCAAATTTAAAAATAAATATAACTAAATATTAACAACAAGATACTAAATTTAAACTAAAACTAAAATAAAACGATAAAAAACAGAAAAAGACACTAAGGCGTCAAAGTACTCAAATAAATTTGCATGACGTATTTTTTTTTGCTAAAAGCAAAACTGTATGTGATAGTTGACGGAAGGTCAGAGGTCATTGCCATTTTCGTTCTAAATGTGGTCTCATAGTTATTTGTAAAAACTGTTATTAATAGATACTTTCATATTCGTCGTAGATCATATTTGTTGCCGGGGTCGCGGGACTTACGAATTACCGTGACCCCGGTACGTAAAAGGCTATTGAAGGACACCGTGGATTTTAGTCAGTCAAGTCTGACAGTCCCTCCCGCCCTGATGATTTTACCACAAAAATAAGTATCATAGTTGTAACACCACACTGCGTTCCAAAACACAGATCACCAACGTTGCTAAAATGGCCGCTAAGCTGAAGTGGGACTAGGCTGGCCACGTCTGCCAGAGGCCTAATGAAGTGTGAGCCAAAATAACCACAATCTGGAGCCCTGACACAGCCAGAAGTCGTCGCGGCAGACCTCGCAGAAGATTGCGGGAGGAGCTGGACAAAACTAACAGGCTTTGGCTCACATTAGCCCTAGATAGATTAGTCCCTCCCGCCCTGCCCTGGGTGGGAGGAGTCATAAATCGACATATTTGGAAGTCATTGGGAGATGCTTTTGCCCAGCAGTGGGGCCACCGGCTGACAGTAACAGTAATAGATACTTAAAATAAATAAATAAATATAAATAAATATTCTACAACTATCACACAACGCCATCTAGTCCCAAGCTAAGCAGAGCTTGTGTTATGGGTACTAGACAACTGATAAACATACTAATATATTTCTACATACCTATTATAGATAAATTACACACAGATACAGAACAAATGATCGTGCTCATCACACAAATATTTGTCCTGGGTGGGAATCGAACCCACGACCTCCGGCATAGCAATCAGAATCACTAACCACTAGACCAACAGATACCATATTGTTTCCTATGAGCAGTTCTGGTAGCAATATCTTTAATTTAAATCTCTCAAGCGTCAACCGCGATTTTCCTTTTAAAATGAATGCATTCGTTTAAAAGTTTTCCACTTAATCTGAGCAGTGCGGGCAGCAACAGGATTCAATTAGTAAAGTATAACAGATACTTGTCCGCCATCTTGGAAACTTTTAGACAAAATTGTTTATCTTTACAACTTTCCTGAGACCTTTATAGACATTGCTCAAGCTTAGCTTTAGCGCGCGCGGGTATGCGGACAGCGAGTAATGGGTGACTCGCTGTCCGATCATGGACCATGCCCGGGTCGACGGCGCGCCTCAAAGAGCTGTCAGCAATCTGACGGAGGCTTCCTTACAGGGTTAGGGCCTGCCAGGGTCGCGAGACTTATCAAGTAACCGTGATCCTGGAACATAAAGGGCTATTGAAGGATCACTGTGGATTTTAGTCAGTACGAGTCTGACAGTCCCTTCCATCTCGCCATTTTACGATGGTTAATAATATTTATTACGTTCCAAGGCCACGGTTTCCGTTCGCACAGTTCCGCGACCCTGAATAATTTTATTTATTTATTTATTTGGTTAGTCAACAATTGTTTACACACATCTTCAACAATTTAATTATGCTCCCATTTATAAGTGTAACAATTATTTACTGACTAACACAACATGTACAGTTTTGGTTTTATACGTAAGTAGCTTTTGCCCGCGACTTCGTTCGCGTGGAATAGTGACTTCCGGCAGATTTTTGTTTTTTTTTTGTAGTAAAAACTATCCTATGTCCTTTCTCAAGTTCTAAACTATGTCTGTACCAAATTTCACACAAATCGGTTCAGTAGTTTAGGCGTGAAGAAAAGACAGACAGACAGAGTTACTTTCGCATTTATAATATTCGTTTGGACTAGCTGTACCCTGCCACGCTTAGCTGTGGCACAAAAAAAAAATATTTTTTCGCGGTCGCGGATATGTGACTGGTGCAAAAAATAGATAAAAACAATAATCCTTGATGCAGATTATACACCATGCTAAAATTTCAGCTCAATCGGTGCAGAACTTTTTGAGTTTTCGAAGCGTACACAAACCAACATAAAATTTTTATATATATAGATTAAATAACAGGACAAAACTTTGCTTTTTACCTGTAATATTTACAATAGAAACATTAATTAAAATCATAAATTAGCTTAACATTAAATCCTTGTCCTTAGATCCCATTTCTGGACACACCTGAGAATCTAACTCAATACCTAACACGAAGCAATCAAGAATCAAATTCAACCTTCATCTGTACATACTACATCAGATCATTGACTCAGTCACTTTTGTGTTTATTTGTATGTCCCAGCCAACGTTCTCACGAACACGTGGTGGAGCGATAGCAAAATAAATCCGAGAGCGGAGCGTTGATTGAAATCCGAATGTTTGTTTTGCTATCGATACACGGTTTTTTTAGAGTAAAAAGAGTATTTCAGGATTAGATTTTTTTAGAAGGTGAATAGCAAAGGCTGGGTCTGGTTAATTACTTTACGAATTAAGTTACTTATTTATAATTAGAATACAGTAGACTTTTGAGCCGTTTTTGGTTGAAACTATAGGGCCATGGGGTCCGAGTGCTCACAGCCTCTACAAAGATATTTCTAAAAGACTTGTTGACGCTTCCCGTGACCCAAGAGCTGGCTTTTACCTTGGTCAGAGGCTAAGTATTGCCATACAAAGAGGCAACGCCGCCAGTCTTTAGGCACATTCCCAGCTGACAGCGTTGAGGATGAATTTTTCGATGCTCTATAATAGTTTAGTTTTATTTTAATTAAGTATTATACTTTTATGTTTATGTATTTTTAGCTTCTTAAAATTTAAGTAAATAAAGTAGACTTTGGAATTATTTTGTTTTTGTCAGATTTTTTTCTGACATACTGCATGATACATGACTCGAGCCGAGATTTAAGAGAATTGCTGGCCCAGTTGTATTTCATCACCACTGCTCTCAAAACGGTGAAGGAAAACTTAAAACCAAAAATTCGAAAACATGTGACATCCACCAACGCCCATTATTGCCCACTCCCTGTATCCCAGCAGTGGGAACATTATGCTCGTAAAATGTTCGTGAAATTTGCATGCGTGCCCTCGGGGTCTACTCTCTTAGTCCGTCAACGAAAATACGGGACCATACGAAATTAACTCGAAACTTTTGAGTTAGCCCCCTAGTAGTTCTAAATTCGTAAGTTCTGACCACACATCGAGAGTCGGGACAACTGTCCAATAATTTTTAAGTTCCTATCACTGACTGATCTTATGTCCGTAAGTGACAAAGCATAAGCAACGCCCGATACGTCGACCGAAGTTACGTACTTAGATAGTACCCCTCGTTCGTGCCGCGCTCGCGGGAGTTTTGGCAATGAGCTCGAACACGAACTAAGAATGAATGATATTACGATTTGACAGGGAGTTCCTTAGAGTCCGCCCCACCACTCATGCATGACCTGCGGATAATTCGTAGTACCCGTAAACGGGGTTACTTTGAATCATGGGGTTCATTTGATAGAAACTACTTATCGACATAAAATTTCAAATTGCGTTAAACGGAACAACTTTTAGTAGATTTTTTTTTTCGTTTTACAACAATGGTAAACTGTCACAATCCTTTTTGTAAGTGCGCTGGTGATGACACGTTGTTTCGTGCAAAAGAGTTAAGTTTTTTATAAATACTTTTTCTTTCTGTTTCTGTACAGTTTATTGGGGCTACTTTCAGATTCTATGTTAAAAACGGGGGGTTACAAAGTAACCCCAGAATCACTTTACCTTTTATCACGTTGTTTTTTTTAATATATATTTTTAGAACCTCACATTCAAAAATTACAGTCAATTAAAGTTCAAAATTGATCAAAGTAACCTTAGTTTACGATACTATTGTACATTTGTGTAATGAAATTTGATGTAATGACATAGGACACTAGCGCCGCGTCAAGTATTATTTTATTAGTATAAGACGTTAGTCAAATTCTAGCCCCGTACCCGAGTCTTCGTTCACGGACTAATAAAGTAGACCCCCAATTACGGTCTTTTTTTTTAACGTAGTAAAATCATCGCATGAGTCCTCCCACCCAGGGCAGAGCAGGGACTGTCAGGCTCGTACTGACTAAAAGCCACGGTGGTCCTTCAATAGCGCTTTACGTACCGGGGTCACGGTAATTCGTAAGTCCCGCGACCCCCCAGATACGGTCTATCATAATTCATCCTTTAACACCATCAAACTCGAACCTAACAATTTAATTAAAACCACATAACATTTTAGTTGTCCAGCATCAATGACAATTTACTACAACGGTCACTATCAACTACCAACCGTCAACAAAACAAGGTTAATTAAATTAACCAATCAACCGTTAGCTGCTGACGGTACTTCGGCATCCGGTTGTCCGAATATAACTAACGTATAGTTGACTGAGTAAGTGCTTTAGCATTTTTGTCAACAATTCACAGTATTTTGATATTTAAAATAATCTATAGGTACTAATATTATAAACTTTTTTTTTTATCGTGGTAAACACATCAAATGAGTCCTCCCACCCAGGGCAGAGCGGCAGGGACTGTCAGACTTGTACTGACTAAAATCCACGGTGTCCTTCAATAGCCCTTTACGTACCGGGGTCACGGTAATCCGTTAGTCCCGCGACCCCGGTGGTTCTCAGTGGGCTACTAGGAATCTGGACATTTAATAATCTAAGTTTAGGTCACAAAAACGCTTTAAGTAATATGTTTCGTTACATTTATTATACACACACCACGCTTGCAATCTGTATCAAATTTAATTTGTCATACATGTGTATATTTGTGTTATAAAATACAATAACCGTGCCAAAACCAGCTGTTTACTATGTTATTTCATTGTAAATCTATTTATATATTTAAAAATGTTATGTTGGTTTGTGTACGCTTCAAAAACTCAAAAAGTTCTGCACCGATTGAGCTGAAATTTTGGCATGATATATAATCCGCATCAAGGATTGTTTTTATCTATTTTTTGCATATGTCACATATCTGCGACCGCGAAAAAACAGTTTTTTGAAGTGAAAACTTCTTTAGCTCTTAAAAATGTTAAACTCGCGTCAGGACACGTGACCTGATCGAAAATTCGTAAGACGGCGCAGTGCGCTTGCGCGAATATTTCGTGTGTGTATATTACTATTCAAGTTTTCACTTCTGCCGGCACTCCCAGAGTGCAACCCGTCGTTTTATTAATACATGGAACGACTGCCTACCTATACCTCAACTCAGTAACTGGGTGTTTTTTTTTTATCGTGATAAAATTATCAAATGAATCCACCCCCACCCTTACTATCAGACTCGCATTGCCTAATCCACGGCGTTCTTTCAATAGCCCTTTACGTTACAGGGTCACAGTTACCTGACGAAATAGGATCGCGGCCCCGGATGCGATACGTTGTGGCAAGACTGATACAACTTTGCTTTTCTAGCTATTTTTTAATTTATTTACATTGGGTATGCTCTCGTTTGCTCTAGTCTACGTCAAAGGTGACTGTGACAAAGTCTACGATGGAGCGAGCCTAACCAGAAGATGACTGTTCGGAAATTCAATACCTATTTTGTCATTTTTTTTTATCGTGGTAAAATCATCAATTGAGTCCTCTCACCCAGGGCAGAGCGGGAGGGACTGTCGGACTCGTGCTGACTAAAATCCACGGTGTCCTTCAATAGCCCTTTACTTACCGGGGTCACGGTAATTCGTAAGTCCCGCGACCCCGTCATTTTGCTGAAACTCGCGTGGAACACAACACACCGTCGACCCGGCCATGATCAATAGTCGGACAGCAAGTTGCCCATTACTCGCTGCCCGCATGCCCAAGTTTGTCATATTTAGCATTCATCTCAAAATTGAGACAAACACCAAATCCCCCATTTTTAATCGTTTTCTAAAAAGGAAGTACCCATACCTAACTTATCATTTACCAAGCGCAGCCACCGGGCATCAGTCTGGATCAAAAATAACCCTCTTTGTCCCAAACCGCGGTTAACTGCGACCAAAATAACATGCGCACGCGCAGACAAGACATGGAAATACGACGGTAAGCTATTCAGTGTTATTTATAGAGGTTAACGACTGATTTTGGTTGTTGATTTCAGTTGAACTGAAAGGCTTGGTTAATGGTTATCCAGTGATTGAGCAGTGGTGGCCCACTGGTATCGGCCCCGTCTTCCGATTTGTAGGTTGTGGGTTCGAACCCAGCCAGGCGCATTACTTTGTGTAATTTATTTCATCACCACTGCTCTCAAAACGGTGAAGGAAAACCGGCATGTCCTAGAACCAAAAATTCGAAGACATGTGACATCTTCTGGGCTCACGTGTTGGATTATGGACAGCTCCCTCTCACAGAGAGGAGGCCTGTGTCCCAGCAGCGGGAAGATTATATGCTGATGATGATATAGTTATCCATCTGATTGATTATTTGTATGGACGAACAAACAGTCATACGTCTTACGGTCAGTACATATGACATAGCGCGGGGCGGCGAGCGCTAAGACCTTTATAGAAATGTTTGTAACACGCCACGAGGCGCCACCTGTAGCGAATTCGCGATGATTCCCGATGTTCGACCCCAATTGGCCATAAAACTTTCCCTCTATCCCCCCCCCCCCCCCCAGGGTGGACAAAAGGAAGATTTTATATAAAAGTCAGAACTATGAAAAATTTAACCTAGAAATGACGTATTATGAATTTTAAAAGCGTCCTTTATTTGCCAATTTTGGTTTACGAAACAAAAGAAAAATTACCTACGGTTCAAATATTTTTGGTCGACAAATGCGCACGGTTTGGGTCGCTTTCATAAAGGAGAACCGACAAGAAAACTCCATGGTTACTCTTTTAAAAAATTTACTATGCAATACAGTATCGCAGTAGTAGACGCCCACGGTGTCGGACGTCGCGAGACGATCTCCGGCCACCGTAGGCGCGGGCATGCGGGCGGCGAGTAATGGGCGACTAACTGTCCGACCATGGACCATGCCCGGGTCGACGGCGCGTTGTGTTCCACGCGCGCCTCAAAGAGTGTCAGCATAGTGACGGGGCCTGTAGAGGGCCAAAGCCTGCCGGGGTCGCGGGACTTTTCCATTACCGTGACACCGACCGTGACCGCCCTAGGCCCTGAACCTCCTCATACAAAGAACACAGCTTCCACGAACGCGATTTCTACATAATTTTCTCCTATTACGGCTAACCTAGCCTGCCGGGGTCGCGGGACTCACGAATTACCGTGACCCCAGTACGTAAAGGGCTAGTGAAGGACACCGTGGATTTTAGTCAGTACAACTTTGACATTCCCTCCCGCCCTGCCCTGGGTGGGAAGTCCATTTGATGATTTTACCACGATAAAAAAAATGCAATACAGTATATTTCTATCTATCAAGAATGACTGGCATCTATTTTCTGCAGAAAATCCCATCAACACTTGATTGCGACACAAAACTTTCAGAATGATTCATAAAACGGACATTCATGAAGTAAAAACGAGTAAATGATTGACAGTAAAAAAGTCTTGTTTTTATGCTAAAATGAACGATACTTAAATACGAGACTTGACCAAAGTACGTGTAATGGCGACTGCGTGGCCACGTCCTACAAGCCACGTTTTTTTTAAAGTGGTTATATTATCAAATGAGTCCTCCCACCCAAGGCAGAGCGGGAGGGACTGTCAAACTCAAATCCACGGTGTCCTTCAATAGCCCTTTACGTTCCAGGGTCACGGTAATTCGTGAGTCGCGCGACATAGGAAATCAAACTAAAGAGGTAGTTTAAAGCATGCCACGAAGAGCTCTTTTGGCTAAATAAAAACCGGGGAAGTAGATGTTAGTCTATCTATCATATCATAATCTCCGTGCCTCGGAAAAGACGTAAAGCCGTTGCACCTGGTTGTCATTTGTATATTGTTGACTGTTAGAAGCTCGAAAGTCTGACAACCAGTCTTACTAAAAGGGGTAAAGTATTACCCAGTTACTGGGTTGTGGAGGTCCGATAGCCAGTCGCTCCATGTAAAATGCTGATGGAAATCAGTATTTTTAATGGATCGACTATAACAGTATGATATAATATTATCAGTGTATAATACACATCAATAGAAATAGATAAAATAATTGTCCATTTTCATTCTCAGTTACTAGATAGTAACTGAGAATGAAAATGAACAATCGGTTTAAACATCTAACAATTTATAAAAAAATACTTTATTTTTTTTATTTATATTATCAGTTAGATTGGAAGCCGACCCTTACATCGTTTGTGAACATGATGATTATTTTGTACTCATGCTAAGGAAACAAGAGACGCGCAAGTAGTGTCGTCCGAGTGGGTGGCCAGACCCTAAACTCTGGTAAATACGCGACATGACCAAAGCACGCGTAACGGTGAGAAATGAAAATGTTTGTTCACACAAAACTATTTGTAATAAAACGTGCTGATTTTAATTGAAACATACGGGTGTTTGGTTGAGACGGGCGCGGTGTGGTACAACTTTTCTATGACACCGTGTCTAGGTATGGTTACTAAATATCAGCAAATTGCTGTCCAGTGCTAAAAGTAACGTAGCCTCCCCCAAACCCACCCGGTCCTGGGTAGTCCACGCCCATCCGCTGCCAGCCACATTCTTCAAATCATTGGTCCATCGTGCCGTAGAGCGTTTGTCTATACGCTGTCTCCAATCCAGCACATGTATGCTCCATCATCTGTCTGTCCGTCTGCAAACATGGCCGGCCCTCTTCCACTTAAGCATGCTTTCTATGTGTAATGTCAGTAATTTTAGTTCTCTGGCGGATGATTTCGTAGCGAATTTTATATACCAGAGAAAATCAGAGCATTGCTCTTTCCATTGCACGCTGAGCGACCTTCAATTTGTGGACCAGTCCTATGGTGTCTACATGCTACGTAAGTCATTGCAGGTACGATGCACTGGTTATAAAACTTGGTTCCTTGTGGATTTACTAAATAATTTCCTGTCATTTAGTAGGATTAGTCCTGATAATAATATGCAGCTGCATCTGGTTTGACTGGAAGCCGACCCCAATATAGTTGGGAAAACGCTGGGCAGATGTTGAGTCCTGGCAAAAAGAAGAGAGCAGTGATGGCAGTGATGTTGATGTAGATAGTGGGTCAAACCCAGCCAGGCGCATTACTTTGTGTCATTTAATCACCACTGCTCTCAAAACAAAAATTCGAAGACATCTACCAACGCGCAAGGGGCCCGCGTGTTGAATTACAGCCCTCACAAAGGATATTTTTTTAAATTTTAGGTTACTTTGACCTAAATATTATCACGTTCATTAATTCAGCTATTTTATATTAACACCAAATACGTTGCTTCCCGGGAATTGATATTATTTTCCGTATTCCGGAATTCATTTTAGTCTAATTTTCCTCTATAACTCAAATAATGTAAACCGTAAAATAAAGGGAATGTTTTATTAAAGTGTGCGCGATATCAGTGCTTTCTAGTTATATCTGTTAATTCTTTCCAACTAGATACTGTGATGGTCGCGGGACTCACGAATTACCGTGACCCCGGTACGTAAAGGGCTATTGAAGGACACCGTGGATTTTAGTCAGCACGAGTCTGACAGTCCCTCCCGCTCTACCTTGGGTGGGAGGACTCATTTGATGATTTTACCACGATGAAAAGATACTTTGATAAACATTTTCGGGTTTTTGATCAAAAATTAAATTGAAAAAGTTTGTGGTGCAGCGACTTCGCATACAGAGTACAGTAACGTACAAAATAACCAGCCGTATGTTTCCAACTCGCCGGCTGATTTCAAAAGCCGCACAGTTACACTATGGCCACGGCTGGCCGCGCACTAATTGCAAACTGACTTTTACTAGTACTTTGACGTCCCTCAGAGGAATAGATAGAAAAACTTTGAAGGAAATTTACTAAGAGAGTAACGACAAGATGTAGAAGTTACTAAGATATCGGCAACCACTATAATGAGGTTAAATTAAGAACGAGTTTCTATGGTCTCCACTTAGATCATAAAATGTCCAGATTCCGTGTTTGAAACAAAACGTTTTAGTGAAGCCACTTTTTTATAAATGAGTGACTGAGTGGCACGCACACATTTGAATGTTTTTATTGGAGATGTTCACTTGTTTTAAGTAGGAATCGAAGGACGGGGGTAATTTTTCTACCGTGTTTTTGGCTTCAATTCTCAGTGGCCTACCTGTCAACTGTCACTTGAAAATAATGTTCAGCAACAAAATACTTTGTGCAAATTAATTTTTAATAGTGTACATTTGCTTTACTATCTTGTTAGAGTTATTCTCATATGATAATTGTTTATTTGTAAGTTAATAAATAAGGGGTGCATGACGTCGGTTACTCTTCTTCTTTGTTGAACTGTATAGTAAGTGTTTTAAAAAAAGAATCGAACAGAAATCTATAGAATATTTTGACACATTTAAAAATAACAACCAAAATAAATTATGCAACACTAAAAGAAATAGTCGTCTTGCCAGCCAGTTACATTGCAGACACGTAAAAATTATTTGAACAGAATAACCTGTTACTTTTAGCAAGTATTTTATACGTACAAATACTAGTTATGTTATTAACTTTTTATTGCTATAATATCGTTGCGGGTGAATGACCCCGATCAATGGCTGCTTAGCAACTGAGTGACAACAATTACGTCATCGGAATCAAAATGGCCGCCAAGGGGGTGGTTGTAAGGTAGTGTTTTTCCGCTTTTTTTTCTTTGTTATTAATAAAACAGGGTGTGTTGTGTACTGTGTATTAGTAGAATTGTATTTTATGTTAGGTGTGTAACTATATTTATTTTACAAAAGAAGTTAATTCGAATAATAACCAACATTGACCAAACAGATAGCTGCAAACCACACTTCCAAAAACATAAAATACTCACACTTCCCTGTTTATATATTTTAGAATTATGTAAATTTGTCAAAAAACATCAAGATTTCTACACTACTTGCGAAGACACACAAAAAAGATACAGTTTTAGACATAATAAAAATAAAATAAACAAACCTCAATCCCGAATCAAAATGCACTCAACCAGCCCTTTAATTATGTCCATCAAAATTTACAACAAATTACCAAATAATATTAGAGAAGAAAAAAAAAACAAATATATTTATTAATAAATTGAAACAATTTCTTGAATCCAAGGCATACTACACCGTAAAGGAGTTTCTAGAGGACAAAACGATTGAAAAATAAATAAAAAACTCTTTCCGATACCAAACATTATAAAATAAAATAAATATAATAAAATATATACCTATAAAAAATATTTAATATAATATGCAATACAAAAATTCAAGATAGAATATAAAAATATGAATATTTAAATAACTTACATAATTATTTAAAATAAGTGTATATACTTATAATTAATCTAGTTGAGTAAAAATTTAATAATAAAGAGAAAACTTTTAGGTAAGAATTTAATAGTCATAATGTAATCAATAAGTGAAAAAATTAATAAAGAGAAAATACAACTGATATGCTACATCTATCTACATAAACATAATAATATTTATACAATAATATAAAAGACATTTAATAAGAATATTGATTTAATTAAATTATATCAGCCCTCTTCCTCTCTCCTAATTTTTGCGTGCCCGACAGGGTCCATATTTGATCTTGTACCTTTTTATGTTTTACCATCTTATGTAACATATGGAATGCAATAAAGAATTGAGTATTGAGTATTGAGTATTGATATAAAATATCTAGTATGTATAAAAAACTTACACCCTCATTTCGACAGTTACATTTTTTTTAACCCCACTCCAAATTAGGAATTTGTCCTTTATCGTGGATGCGTTTACAAACGTTTAAACTCATATACACAGACAGCCATACCCGGAACAATTACTTTTATATAATGTTACTTGCTGCTACGGAACCCTTTATGGGCGAGTCCGACTTGGCCGGTTTTTTCAAGAAGGATTACTTAGCTAAATTCTTCACAATAGTCCTCCTGCCCTGAGTGGAATGGAAGGGACTGTCAGACTCGTACTGACTAAAATCCATCGTGTTCCTTTAAAAGCCCTTTACGTTCCAGGGTCACGGTTACCCGTTTTGATTTCAGTCTTAGTCTCACATTAAGTCGATGTCTCAAAAAGCTAGTATTAAAGTTTAGTTTTTTCGTCCAATAGTTTCAAGAGGTACTCACAAAAATGGAGACAGATCTTCCGAAGTCTGGTTATGACGGATATCTTTTATCCTACGTCCTAACTAAAGCACTGTTCTCTACAAATAATCCCATCTATCAATTATGTCACTGCCGAAGTCTTAAATGATAAATGGCTAAGAGCGAGCGCCAACTATTTGCCGAGTTCCGTATCTTTGAAAGAGGCAACCTAATGATACTTTCGACGATTTTTGCTGTCATTTTGAAACTTTGTGAGTTTTAGATAATTAAAATGCAATCATAGGGAGAAATGCTGTTTCTTTCGATTTTAGATGAAATTAGGTCATTATTTGGTACGTGAGAGTATTGGAAGACTAATGACAAGATGTGTAATTTTGATTTATAAAGTGTCCATAGAGTTTTTTCTCATTCTACGAATTAGAATGCTAACTACAGTTTTTTTTTCACATTTATTATGCCTTGTTATCGTGACTGTTGCTTTATTCTATGTTTTTCTTTACTATTTTAAAATGCTTGTAAACCAGTAATGGTTTGAAATAATTGCTTTTAATTTGAGGTTAAGAAGTAATGACACTTCAATACTGGATCACGGAACCCTAAAAAAAGCGAAAGCCTTCCATTTGTAATTAAATTGGTTTTTTTTTATCGTGGTAAAATCATCAAATGAGTCCTCCCACCCAGGGCAGGGCGGCAGGGACTGTCAGACTTGTACTGACTAAAATCCACGGTGTCCTTCACTAGCCCTTTACGTACTAGGGTCACGGTAATCCCTTGGTCCCGCGACCCCAGCAGGCTTTGGCCCTCTACAGGCCCCGTCACTATGCTGACACTCCTTGAGGCGCGCGTGGAACACAACGCGCCGTCGACCCGGGAATTAAATAGGTTAATTATAAATTGAAATGAGCATGGAAATAGGTTGTGTGGAACAATACGGTTTTATAAAACTAGTTAGTTATTATTTACTAAGAAACGTTACTAATCATGGAACAACTGGGTCCGAGATAAAGTTTATGAGTCGCTTATCGTACGGGATTTTGTTCTATTTAAAATTTATGACAAGTATTTATTTTTTTTACCAACTGAAAACATCACATGGCTAAAAAACTAAATAATTACCTCCATCTGGTTTAAAATGAGATAGGTACAAAAAAAACACTACCATCCGCGACGGATTGTCAGTGTCCGCGCGGCGTTGCAAATCGTTTGTTTCTTTCACGCTGGGCGGATTACTTACAGGGGAAGGTGCAAAATACTGAGGGTAGTGGAATATTATATTAGCGAGTAAAGGGACTGTGGATAATTCATTCATTTCTTGGTATTCAGCTGTGTCTGGGAAGACTGGAGATCCACTCTGACAGTGTCAGGAACAGTGTGTTATAAAATACTGAGGGTAGTGGAATATTATATTAGCGAGTAAAGGGACTGTGGATAATTCATTCATTTCTTGGTATTCAGCTGTGTCTGGGAAGACTGGAGATCCACTCTGACAGTGTCAGGAACAGTGTGTTATAAAATATTAACTAAAAAAATACAAGTAAACTTAGTAATCAAAGTATAACTGGGTTTAAAGCTCTTAAACGATAAACTTTATGACTTTTACTGTAACGGTTAGATTTACTTATCATTATGTGCCATTTTCTAGTTTATTCATCCGGGAATTCCATTTCAAGTATGTTTGTTTGCAAAATAGGCATTTGACACGCGGACCGTCCGCGCGGATAAGTGTCAAATGTCGACGGATTACTGTCACTCAATTTTTGATCGTTCCACAACCCATTATTATGAAGACTTGGTACTTTTCCCATAATACTGTGCCACTAACGGTACTCCAACCAAACAACTCCTATGAATGAGTATATAATTTTGTACGCACTGTGACCAAGTCATTTACTATGCATTAGCTTCCTATAACGGTGGTCTCGCAAGGTCGCATCTATGAATGTGGAGAAAGAATGGAATTTATATCTTTTCCCGGAACTGTTGTTATTTTTAACTTTGTTTACGTTGCAACACTAGGAATTTTTCCTGTACCGTGGGTGCGTTTACAAACACTTTAATTCACGAACGCAAATAGCCAAAATAGCTGAATAATAAAGGATGATCTAAATAGTTTGTCAGACAGATTATAAAAGAAAAATTGACACGTATTTTTACTTATGTCATGTTAACCAAAGTTGGCGAAGATACGACACTTTGCCACAAGCAAGTTCATACAGTTTTTACTTGACTACTACTTCATAAATACTTATTGATTTGACAAAAGAAAAAAATACGGGTCAAAACTCTAGCTGACGGACTAATTATATTTTCAATTTATTGATCCTGTAAACTTGCTTATTCATTTTGAAAATCACATTAAGATCCAATGCAAAGATTAGGAGAGTTATTCCCAAATACAGACAATTGACTACATTTCAAAACATGTCTACATAATATCAATGAAATAACAAACAGTATATACACATGTCCACAACTTCTCCAACGACAGAAGACACATGTTAACAATAAGTGGCAAGTCTTACTTGAGAACAAGATGACATGTGTCGCGGAAACGGCTGTGACGTCAGAGGGGAGAGGGTAATACAAAGGGGGGGGAAGGGGAGGGTGATACTGTGGTTTTTAGAACTGGTGAATTTTAATTATAGGGGGGCAAAGTTGATTAGGTTGTAAGTTATAAAGTTCTCAAGTAGCGACCAAGACCCGCAAGGCCCTTCGTACACAAAGCGACGCAACTCCCCGATATTTTACGACTTTTGGCATCCATTGCCGCGTGCCTATGTACGAATCTTTTTTTTTCGTGGTAAAATCATCAAATGAGTCCTCCCACCCGGGGCAGGGCGGGAGGGACTGTCAGACTTGTACTAACTAAAATCCACGGTGTCCTTCAATAGCCCTTTACGTACCGTGGTTACCGTAATTTGTGAGCGACCCCAGCAGGCTTTGGCCCTCTACAGGCCCCGTCACTATGCTGACACTCCTTGAGGCGCGCGTGGAACACAACGCGCCGTCGACCCGGGCATGGCCCATGGTCGGACAGCGAGTCGCCCATATGTACGAACCTTTATGAATTTGTATTGCGATAGTCGCCAGAATACCAAAAGTCGTAAGGGACGACATTGTGAGAGTCGCAGGCGACTGATAGATGCAGGTGGCGAATTGTTCAGTAGTAAACGTCTCCTGGCTGATGATGATGATCTCATTGACCGGTTGATGTCTTCTTCATCCTAATGATACGCTTTTTTAATCAATTAAACATTTTGTTGACATTGTTGGTTTTTGAAGTGAAAACTTCTTTAGCGGCGTTGTGCACTTTTTTTGGAATGGGTAAAAAATGTTAAACTCGCGTCAGGACACGTGACCTGATCGAAAATTCGTAAGACGGCGCAGGGCGCTTGCGCGAATGTTCGTCTGTGTTTATTGCTATTCAAGTTTTCACTTCTGCCGGCACTCCCAGAGCGCAACCCGTCGTTTTTTTTTTTCTTGACGTTTCACTTGATTGACGTGAACGACCATAGCCTAATTAGTAGAGTAACTTCCCATAGAGCAACGATGGGATGATATTCTCTTTAAATATTTGTACGAAGTGTAACGAAACAGGTTGCGGGACTGTACGAATTACCGTGACCCCGGAACGTAAATGGCTATTGAAGGACACCGTGGATTTTAGTCAGTGCGAGTCTGACAGTCCCTCCCGCTCTGCCCTGGATGGGAGGACTCAAGACGATTTTACCACGTTAAAAAAAAGATTACTAATATTGATATAATCAACAAAAGAAAGTTACAAGCAAAGCCGCGTTGTAAGCACTAGTGAACACCTGACCCAGATCAATAAGTGCTGGTGAAGTAAAACAATGTACCACATAATAACTACATAACATTATTATATACTAATAGTAGGTCAGGTCGCGCGAGTATGTACTAATATTTGTTCATGTATGGTTTTTCACTCTCATTATCGAACTAGTTTTTCCTTTGACTTCCCTTGCGTTTTTGAAGTGAAAACTTCTTTAGCGGCGTTGTGCACTTTTTTGGAATGGGCAGGCCTGGCTCACTCCGCGGTGTAGGTATAAAACTGCAAGTACCGGCGGGGGCCCCTTCGTCACGGCCATTTAGTCGGTTGTCGCGCGCCGCCCACTACGCACGCGCTTACTTAAATAATATTTAAGTTTGGTGTTTGGTTGTATTTACGCATAAGTTTAAAAAAATATATATATGATGAAGAAAAGAAAATACTGCATAACGTTTGGTTGTTTAAATAATGACAGTGATAGGAGCCTCACGTTTCACACACTACCACGTGATTTCGAAAGGTAAGGAAAAAAGTGAATATTTATCTATGTAGTACATATTTAATAATGATCAAAAAACAATCTACCTGCTTGTGGTGTGCTTATTAATGTCATTCAAGTACCGGCTAGTAATCATGATCAGTATGATTAGGTAGGTTACAAATTTGGCCTACAAGACGACCAAGATAAATAAAATAGACGAATATCAAACCTGACATCACTCTCACTCACCTAAGCTGAATACGTAGGTAGGTCGAATTATGATCGGTAGAAAGTAGGAAGATGTTTACGTTATTGTTTAGACACGTTCAAACTCAGAAAATGGCTACACTACGCATTCAAGGTCAGCGATCGTACCTAACTGTGCCCAAACTCGCGAGTCGCAACCCTATTGAGCTTGACCGACAGTAACCTTTTAATGTCGTTGGCGTCAGATAAACTAAAATGAACTCTCGCGCGTCACTATTCAGTTCATTTTTGCTTGCGCACGGGAAGTTTAGGCTATTATAAAAGTAGGTGAGTGATGCGGCTGCAAGTAAAAATGGACTCTATTCTTTCGTGCATAGATTTTACATTTGTTTGTTTTCTTTTTGGGAGTTACACTTCTGTACCTTTAGGTACTATTGTGTATTTTGTGGAATGGGTAAAAAATGTTAAACTCGCGTCAGGACACGTGACCTGATCGAAAATTCGTAAGACGGAGCAGGGCGCTTGCGCGAATGTTCGTGTGTGTTTTCACTATTCACGTTTTCACTTCTGCCGGCATTCCCAGAGTGCAACCCGTCGTTTTTTTTTTATTATTTAAAGATAGGTTCGCGTTTGATTACAATCTCGTCTGATGGTAAGTGATGATGTGGTCGACGGTGAACCACGCTTGCCTAGAAGTAACCTATTCACTCTTGACATGAAGACCCCAAGGTTATAGCTGTCGGGAAAAACAGGCCGGGCATCTGTGCGCACATAAAAGAATAGAATTTGTCAAATCAAAAATCACCCTGTTCCTTTTCATGCATTATACGTTTCAGGGTCGCGGTATCGAGTTTGAATAATCCCGCGAACCCAGCGCGTGTTTGGTCCTAAAGCCCCGATTGGAATGCTGCGCTGCGTGTGACAGATTATATCCCCGCACGGAACAAATGTTTGTATGACCTACAAGTAGTTGTTCCGGCTCTGGGTGTTTGTGTGAGTTTAAATGTTTGTAAACGACTAAACGCACCCTCTACACAGGAGAAAAACCTAGTGCGAGTTTTTTTAGTTCTAGACAGCTACTCGATCCCCTCCTTGAGCGGACTGCGAGCTACCTAAGGTTCCAGGACTCCAAAGATGACTTTTACGCACATCAAAAACTGTTTGTGATCTTTAGTTTAATTTTATGGAAAAGCAATTGAACTGTTTTGTTGTTTTATATTCTAAAAAATCTATATTCTAAATAAAGAAGAAGAAATTATAATACTCGTACAATCTACCGTAACAAAAACAAAAAATGATTTCGTTCGCAAACTTTTTTTGATATGTGTAGTAAAGTGCCACAACACATATACTTTAAATCAATTTATTTTAAAACAATCAATTTGCCAAAAAATTTATTTTCCTACCTATATATCCTACTAGATGCATTTAATTTAAATGCCATTCTAACTAGCCTGTACAGACGAGGCCCATAATGTGAGGTTACATATTTTTTGTGGCAACATTCTTGAACCAAGATGGCGGCTGCCCCTAATTGCGCGGGAGTTTGATGAAGAGGATGCATGTAGAAAACTAGTTGTGCTACAAAGCTTTTATTTAACACTATTTGTTGCCAGTAGCTTTACCCGTGTGTAAGAAGGATAGGAATTCCTGATTTAAAAAGATATCTCTGCCGCTAGCCGGTAATCTAAGCAACGATGCGCGTGCACCGACCGCCTTTCACTCGCGAAGGGCAGTCGTATTGCAATACTATGGTGTCTGTGTCCTACTGACGGACCGTTGGTCTACCGGCTGTTTAGTATTTGTAGGTAAATAAATACTTCAGCGCGTAGATCGCACGCCTTAAAAAAATTTCAGCAATCTGACTATCGGGTAAGGGCGATTGTGCACTACAAGGAATTTTACTGTCCGGCAGTCCGATTTTTTACGGTCCGATATGGCACGCCATATAATGTATATACTAGTTTGTGCACTATACTTAATTTTACCGTCCGACATTTTACTTTTCCCCATTCCGGAACGGTCATCGTTCAGAGTAATTTCGCGTGCGTGGCGTTTGGTTTCAAAGACAGAGCTACCCTAAACTGAGGCGTATCATCCGAGTAAAGACGGACAAGTGCACAAGCCAACCATCTGTTTTTTTTCATGCCACTTCGGACCGTAAAAAAATCGGATGTTCGGACAGTAAAATTCCTTGTAGTGCACAATCGCCCTTACAGTGTCGCCGGTACGTAAAGGGCTATTGAAGGACACCGTGGATTTTAGTTAGTACGAGTCTTACAGTCCCTCCCGCTTTGCCCTAGGTGGGAGTACCCATTTGATGTTTTTACCACGTACTCAAAAAGAAACTTAATGTATCCGACATAAAATACCTCTAGGCGCGTTGTTTTTTCTTGTTTATGATAATTTTTATCAATAAATAATAGGTACATTGAAAAAATGAAACGTTCTGTTAAAAATGTTAACCTATCAAACTGTAGAGTATACCTACCCAGCGCACGAGTCGAGCAGATCATTCCATCTCCATTTTCTATGAGACAAGGGTGTTTCTAACTACGCCTTGCGTCATAATAATGAATAGTGATTTTATTTTTAAATTATTTAAATCCCGTAAACACTTTATTATGATTAGACCTTTTCTGCTTTTTAAGTTACGAGTATTTATTGATGTTTTCAGTTTTAGGAAGCTAAAAATACATAAATATAAAAATACTAAATTAAAATAAAACTAAACTATTATAGAGCATCGAAAAATTCATCCTCAACGCTGTCAGCTGGTAATGTGCCCAAGAGACTGGCAGCGTTGCCTCTCTGTATGGCAAAACTTAGCCTCTGCCCAAGGTAAAAGCCAGCTCTTGGTTCACGGGAAGCGTCAACAAGTATTTTAGAAATTTCTTTGTAGAGGCTACTCGGACCAAACAACCAACCAACCACTCTTTTCCTTTATTGTGAACGTTTACTAGTCATTGGGTACATGAACTGGGCTGCCGTTGTAAGGCCACGTTTCCACTGACGCGGAGCTGGGCGGAGAGGAGCTTAGCGGTGCACAAATTGACCAATGACTATGCTTGAAATCTCCGGTCCGCTTCAATGGAAACAGTACGAGCGGGGTGGAGCAGAGCTGAGCGGATATTCATACAACGAGGCGGTGCAGTGCGGAGGACAGCGAGCATTGGGATGCAGAGCGGAGGACAGCGGGGCGGTACGGAGCGGTGCGGAGCGGAGCGGGGCGGTGCGTGACTCGCGTACAGTGTGTCAGTTGTCTTCGTTACGTCACTAGGTGCATCAAAATGGATGAGAAGTTCATCGCTCCTCTCCGCCCAGCTCCGCTCTTCTCCGCTCCTTTCCACCCAGCTCCGCTCCTCTCCGCCCAGCTCCGCTCTTCTCCGCTCCTCTCCACCCAGCTCCGCTCCTCTTCGCCCAGCTCCGCTTCAGTGGAAACACTGACCACTTTTCACCGCTATTCTCCGCTCCTCTCCGCCCAGCTCCGCGTCAGTGGAAACGTGGCCTAAGACGACTGAAAAGTCACGGGGTTTAGGCATTGTGATCCGCCGGCACTTTGTGATGTGTCCAACAAGTCATTGTTGAGAACTTCAGGAAATAAACCTTTTAATTCCTGTTAAGTGCTCTTGAAATTGCTCATGACTCAAATATTATGGTTTTCCTGTTTATGTTACTAATAATAGTCTCTAATGACCAGATTCCAGGCCATGGTCGCCAATCTCAGAGGAGACCAGTCATCGACGTGGGAGAAATGACATCGGTGTGGGTCCGTTACATGTATGTGTGAATTTGGTACAGTTTTCTCAAAAACTGCTAGCCAATTTACGTTGCTTAGTCATCAAAGTCTACCCAAATCTTTTTACTACGAGTACTATAATATTTTTTTTATCGTGGTACAATCATCAAATGTGTCCTCCCACCCTACTGTCAGACTTGACTGACTAAAATCTACGGTGTCCTTCAATAGCCCTTTACGTACCGGGGTCACGGTAATTCGTGAGTCCCGCGACCCCGAGTACTATTATAATTGGGAAAGTTTGTGAGGATGGAAGTAAGTAAATATCTTGGTTCAGAGAAAGATTATTATTCAGAAATAACACATAAGATATAGTTTAATTCGATATTACGGTTCCGTAGTTACATTATTGAATTATATGCGTGCAAATTATCCCATGGGACAAAAAGGGTCCTATATTGTTATTACAGATTATAACTTATCACTGTGACTTTAACCTATTTAGAGGCGAATTAAAAAATCTCCTGTATCGTAGTTGCGTTTACAAACATACAAACTCACACACACAAACACCCAGACCCTGAACAACTACTTGTAAGGTCATACAAATATTTATTTCGTCCGGGAAACGAACTCGCGACACGCTACGCAGCAGTCAATCCCGCAGTCACAAACTTTTGCAATTATAACAGTACTAAGATAGATAGAAATATATACAGATGATAGATATATGAGTATCTAGATATATGAGTATATACAGATGATAGATATAATAGCATCAGTACATTGTTCACAAAATTACCATCCACATGAAATCGGTCAGTATGTCAGCTGTCAGAACTTTCGTATGAAATTACAACAGTTCATGGAAATCGCCGCGCCATGGGAAAGTATGACGGTAGCCATCATAATTTTGAGAAACCAATATATTGCTGGACAAAAGAGAAATGTATGTTCTTGGAAAACTGACCGGGATATGAATTGTAATAAAAGGTCACTAGCTCTTAGACTACTAGACGGACATCGCTAGACGATCTCCGGCCACCGTAGACGCGGGCGGCGAGTAATGGGCGACTCGCTGTCCGACCATGGACCATACCCTGGTCGACAGCGCGTTGTGTTCCACGCGCGCCTCAAGGAGTGTCAGCATAGTGACGGAGGGCCAAAGCCTGCCGAGATCGCGGGACTAACGAATTGCCGTGACCCCGGAACGTAAAGGACTATTGAAGGACACCGTGGATTTTAGTACGAGTCTGACAATCCGTCCCGTCCTGCCCTGGGTGGGAGGACTCTTTCGATGATTTTACCACAACAAAAGATTGCATTACGCACAAAGCCATGTCTAAAACCATGCGTCAACATCTAATAATCATCGTTAATCTTCATCTGACCCAGATACCGGAGGAAAACGATCGCAGAGTTCAGCCTGAGACAGATAAGTAACAACAAGAATATTGTGTTGTCAACAAAAATGGCTGTCGTGTGGATGAGCGCCATCTTTGTTGTTGGAATCAATGGAATGTTCTAAGTACATTTATGTTACCCATTGCTACTTCAAGGTTTGTGTAATAGGAAGTAAGTAGCCCTGTATCTCTGTCCAGAATTAGCTAAGTACAAATTTTTATGAAGTATTTTTTATAGGGAACTTTTTTTTTCTTTTTTTTTTTGCCTAGCCTTTTCCCAACTATATTGGGGTCGGCTTCCAGTCAAACTATATGCAACTGGATATCAGTATTTTACATGGAGCGACTGCCTGTCGGACCTCCACAACCCAGTAACTAGGTCATACGATACCCCATGGTAAGACTGGTTGTCAGACTTTAGAGCTTCTAACAGTAACGACTGTCAAAGATCTACAAATGACAGCCGGGACCAACGGCATTACGTGCTTTCTGAGGCACGGAGGAAACTCGCTAGGACAGATGGTCACCCATCCACAGACCAACCTCGCCAAGCGCGGCTTAACCCGGAAGATCGGCCTGTGCGGCTGTATTTATTTAGCCACGAGCTCCTCTTTTTTTTAAACGGAACTAACTACAAAAATATTCCAAAAACCTCACTCTGAGGAGAGTGACAATACATAATAATGACTATGAAAACCACCCTTGTTCCTGTAATTGCCGTCAGAAAATCATTCACCAGTCAGCTTGACAGTGCATTCAACTATGTAAAAATTTGTAAAACTCGCCTCAACGATTTGCGTAGATTAATATACTCCACTCTTGTTTATTTCCACCAAAATTCGTAATTACCTGTAACAAACAATAAATAAAATTAGTATAAATAAATAAATAAATATTCCACAACTATCACAACGCCATCTTGTCCCAAGCTAAGCAGAGCTTGTGTTATGGGTACTAGACAACTGATAAACATACTTATATATGTATTTCTAAATACATACATATTATAGATAAATTACACCCAGACACAGAACAAATGATCGTGCTCATCGCACAAACATTTGTCCTGGGTGGGAATCGAACCACTAGACCTGTATAAAGCTTTTTTTTTTTTTTTTATCGTGGTAAAATCATCAAATGAGTCCTCCCACCCAGGACAGGGCGGGAGGGACTGTCAGACTTGTACTGACTAAAATCCACGGTGTCCTTCAGTAGCCCTTTACGTACCGGGGTCACGGTAATCTGTGAGTCCCGCGACCCCGGCAGGCTTTGGCCCTCTACAGGCCCCGTCACTATGCTGACACTCCTTGAGGCGCGCGTGGAACACAACGCGCCGTCGACCCGGGCATGGTCCATGGTCGGACAGCGAGTCGCCCATTACTCGCTGCCCGCATGCCCGCGCCTACGGTGGCCGGAGATCGTCTTGCGACGTCCGTCGCCGTGGGCGTCTACCACTGCGGCTGGGGTGGAGGGAGGACGCTGTCCTCTCCCTCACGCGGCCCGCCTCCTCCTTCGCGAGCATGACTGCTTCGCAGAAGGAGGCGACCGCTTCCCACTCCATCTCGCCCCGCAGCATGGCCTCGACCAATGCCGGGCGCGAGAGGTCTCCGCCTATCGCCGTCGTGAGGACACGGCGGTGCTCTGCCCAAGCGGGGCAGTCCTGCACCGTATGCTCCACCGTGTCCTCCGGACGATCCTCGCAGTGGTGACACCCAGGCGTTTCTTCCCTCCTTATCAGACGTGTCCGGTGAGGACCTGCGTCATGCGGTAGGTCAGGACGCCATGACGCCTATCCAGCCACTCCTCAAAGAGGGGTCTTACCGCCGCGATTGCGGCGTGCCCGAGACCTGTATAAAGCTAAGGAATTCAGTTTTCAATTGCATCAATATAACATCCAATGATATCACATGACGTATCAAGTTCTGTGGGTCACTGATAAATCCCGATAAGCTGATAATAGTATTGATAATAGATAAGTATTGTATTGATAGTGAAAGTTAGTAGTATATGTGAGGATCAGCTGTTGCCCCTATTTTTTTTTTTTTAAACTTTGCCCCGCACTAGGAATTTCTCCAGTATCGTGGGTGCGTTTGGTCGCGGGACTAACGAATTACCGTGACTCCGGTTGTAAAGGGCTATTCAAGGACACCGTGGATTTTAGTCAGTACAAGTCTGACAGTCCATGAGTCCAGTCAATGAGTCCTCCCACCCAGGGCAGGGCGGGAGGACTCATTTGATGATTTTACCACGATAAATAAAAAAAAACGTGGGTGCGTTTACAAACATAGAAACCCACATACACAAATACCCAGACCCGGAACAACTTACTTGTAGATCATACAAATATTTGTTCCGTGCGGGAATCGAACCCACAATACGCTGCGCAGCACTCCAATCGCTCAGCCCCTGCGCTAACCGTGCTGTCCGATCTATTCCATGAGATCTAAACATTCGGAGATTACTGGTGTGATGTTATGTAGTGTCCGCGCCTCGACAGAAGTCCTTTTGACGCGGCGCTAGTGTCTATATCATTACATCAAATTGTATTTTTTTAAATGTAGGGCAATGAATTTTCAGTGGTGGCGCGGACTGTATGTAATCATTTTTTTGTTTTGTTTTTAGGCAATGTCAATAATAATTAATCAAATAATTTACAGGATAAAAAATATTTAAGTTGTAACTATAAAGTGCGGCTTACTGTACCCAGTAAGCCGCACTTTATAGTTACAACTTTGGAGTTGGAGTAGTAGGGATCTAATTTCAATTGAAAAAAAAAATGGCACATGGCAATCTTGGTGCTACTTTTAATGCCATTTTCATGTGGTCTACTATACTTGACAATAAAACGAGAAAGCACAATCATCAATGAAAGAATTTATTTACTGATAAAGATAGCCACAGATACATAATAACGATAATAAGTGGGTGTATCCTATCCTCAGTTCAAGATAATATTTACTTCTTGATAAGCGTTGATAAAAATATGAATCAATCCTAGAAATAACGTAGGCGTAAGATAAAAAAAAAAGGTGTTATTTGGCCCGTTTTTTTTTTGTTAATTTTCTCAATACGTCACATCTACCGGGGTCGCGGGACTTACCCATCACCGTAACCCCGGTACGTAAAGGGCTACTGAAGGACACCGTGGATTTTAGTCAGTACAAGTCTGACAGTCCCTCCCGCCCTGCCCTGGGTGGGAGAACTCATTTGATGATTATACCAAGCAAAAAAAAAAAAATACGTCACATCTAGGTATATTTTTTATATAGTTCTGACGTCACGAGCCGATTCCCGAGTTTTGATGCGTTCTTCGTTTTAATTTTTCTATAACGTCTTTCAAAATGATTGATTCATGTCAATTGAATAAGATTCTTAATTTCTCATAATCGCGACGTCATTCACTTTGTCATAATTCTTTCCAGTGCCTTATTTTCAATTCTGCCATTGATTGATATGATTCAGATTACATCAAAGAATATTTGACTATTTCTATTTTAATCATTTATGTACACACAATATAAAATAAAGGACATACAAAAACTTAAAAGTACAAAGGCACTGCTTATTTCAATAGAAATTTCTACCAGCAGACCTGCGACAGGAAGAGTGAAAAACGAAATGTAGACAGTAGTGTGTGAGAACAAGAAAATAAAATGAGATAAAAATGAATGTATACCTAAATCAATATTAGTACACATATAAATTATAAATAATATATAAGTACTTATATAAATACAAAAATTCTAAAATGTATATAAATAAATGTGTCGCTATTGAGAGGAAAGATAATGCTCTTTGACTCTATTTTTAAAGACAGAATAATTCTATATGTATAACTTGTCCAAAATTTTACGAGATTGTACGAGATTGTTGGGAAGAAGGGACCGAAGGGACTGTCAGATTTGTCCTGACTAAAAACATACGCTGTTCCTTTAATTTCCCTTTGTGTTCGAGGACAGCGGAGACCTCTCAAGCTTTTCTTGCAGTCAAGAGTGTGTCACGAATATTTCTACATACTAATCGGATATGAGATGAGTACCAGACCCATTTTTAAAAAGTATTTTATTTTATTAAACTAGATCCCTCGTTTGGTGGCAAGACTTACGAATTACCGTGACCCCGGTACGTAAAGGACTATTGAAGGACACCGTGGATTTTAGTCAGTACAAGTCTGACAGCTCTGCCCTGGGTGGGAGGACTCACGTGATGATTTTACCACGTAAAAAAAACGGGTCCCTCGTTTGGCCACTTTCTCGCCTAATGATAATAATTATGGTCGACAGTGAAGCGCGTTTGCATTGAAGTAACCTGTTCACTCTTGACCATAAAACCACAATTTAAAAAAGTTTCATTACATGTCATGTAATTAAGGACATACATTTTACCAACATCAAACATAACTGGGTAACGGAATGGACGTATAATAAGTAATCAGAATCAGTGTTACCATAATAATAAAAAACCCACCAGCCCGCATTCCAAGGCGCTAACAAAGGATAAGCTATTAAAATCAAATCTAAGTGTACCATCAACCGCGCGTATAAGTTACAACTTTTTGGTAGAACTTTGGCTTCAGACTGTGAAGATGTTTTGTAGTCTTGTCGTGTTGTGAGGAAAATTTTGAATGTAGAACATTCATACCTTCGTAAATTAAAGAGTGATATTATGGTACGTTTAAATTTTTAGAGGTGCGAAGCTTGTGTCGTAAGGGTAGCGTTGATAAGTTGACGGCTATTATAGTAGGGAGAGTAGACTATACTAAATAAACGATGGATATTTAGAAAGGAGGTGACTGCTGAGATGTTGACAAACAGAGAAGTATGGAAGATAAACTGCGCTGGCCACTAGTAAATTGGGATAAGCGCAAGAGAAAGAGTGGAACTCACTCCCTGCGAGCTGCGTCTGTTCTCGAACGCGTAGAACCTGTATTTCTTCAAAATAAGGCTTCTTCTGGGTAAGGCGCACTCCATCGTAGACTAGAGTCAAGAGCAAACGTATCTCAAATGAAAAAGCGCTCTAAGATGAAGACAATACAATATATTTTTTAAATAATTGTATTTTTTTCCTATGATTTGACCATAATTTGATATTTTTCTTTCTTTCAGTGATTAAGGATATAATTAAATAAATTGTTACTAATAATTTACTATTATAAATAATTTATATTTATTCATTTTGTAATTGTATATTTTATTGTTTCTGTACATGTTATACTTTTATTTATAATTTATATATAATATTCGTATTATAACATAATTATTGTAAAAATAAATAAAAATTGTAACTACTATGTGCGTTCAACAGTACGAAGTTAAATCATAATCTCACTTCACGACTATTTCATTGTGACTAATGTACTGGTTGGATGTAGGTCGAGATTGTAACTGTGACGTCACAAATAGGGTTATTTAGTACCCCATCATTTATAATCTGTGGTAGATAAAGTTAGGGGTCAGTTTGGCTTCGGTTGTGTTACTTGTAGGTCGTGGGTTTAATTCCCGCGAGGATCAAATTACTGTCTTGCAGAGAGTAGATTGCATGTATGGCGAATTGTACGTACAGTCAAGGAATGTGAAGGCATCTTTATGACGGCACGGTTAATGCAGTTGCTGAGCTTGGACTGCTGCGCTGTGTGTCGCGAGTTCGATTCCCGCACGGAGTAAATATTTGTATGACCTTTTTTTTATCGTGATAAAATCATCAAATGAGTCCTCCCACCCAGGGCAGGGCGGGAGGGACTGTCAGACTTGTACTGACTAAAATCCACGGTGTCCTTCAATAGCCCTTTACGTACCGGGGTCACGGTAATCCCTTGGTCCCGCGACCAAATATTTGTATGATCTACAAGTAGTTTTTTCGGGTCTGGGCGTTTGTGTATGTGAGATTATATGTTTGTAAACGCACCCACAACACTCCAGAAATTGCTAGAGTGGGGCAATGAAAAAAAAAATGCAAATTATATCACTCAGTACGTCTAAAAAAAATAGTGATAATCAGCAGAACTTTAACTGTCGGCAAGAGTTTTTTAACTTTGGTGGTATCACTTGGTCACTCATCCGAGGTTAGGAGAAGAAAGTCTTTTAGATTCGAGAACAGGTCTACTCCAACGGTCATCGTATCTATGACTAATACGGCCGGCCCATTACCACTTTAACATGCTTATTCTGGCTATGGGCCATGTCGACCACCTCATTACGATTTCGATCTCGCAGAGAAACGACAAACATAGCTCTTTCCATAGCTTGGTGAGCGACTTTGTGGACCAGCCGTATCGTGAGTGTCCACGTATCGACTCCGTAAGACATAACAAGCATAACGCGTTTTTTATTGTCGTGGTAAAAACATCAAATGAGTCCTCCCATTGGCCCTTCCCTGGGTGGAGCAGAAGGGACTTTTTATAATCGTGGTTAAGAGCGGGCGGGATAAAGCGCCCCAGGGCGGGGCAGGAGGGACTGTCAGACTTGTACTGATTAAAATCCACGGTGTCCTTCAATAGCCATTTACGGTCCAAATGAGTCCTCCCGCCCAGGGCAGGGCGGGAGGGACTGTCAGACTTGTACTGATTAAAATCCACGGTGTCCTTCACTAGCCCTTTACGTACCGGGGTTACGGTAATGGGAAAGTCCCGCGACCCCGACAGGCTATGGCCCTCTACAGGCCCCGTCACTATGCTGACACTCCTTGAGGCGCGCGTGGAACACAACACGCCGTCGACTCGGGCATGGTCCATGGTCGGACAGCGAGTTGCCCATTACTCGCCGCCCGCATGCCCGCGCCTACGGTGGCCGGAGATCGTCTTGCGACTCCGACGCCGTGGGCGTCCACCACTGCGGCTGGGGTGGAGGGAGGACGCTGTCCTCCCCCTCACGCGGCCCGCCTCCTCCGCGAGCATGACTGCTTCGCAGAAGGAGGCGACAGCTTCCCACTCCGTCTCGCCCCGCAGCATGGCCTCGACCAATGCCGGGCGCGAGAGAATTCAGCCATTTACGGTCCAGGGTCATGATTACCTGATGAGTCAGTCTCAAGTCCAGGGGCCGTATTGCGACGTCTTGTTCTCGTGAGTGAACGAGGTGGCGCTAGACGACGTGTATAGCTCTGTCTCTTTCACTCACTGGAACAAGCCTGGTTTTAAGACGTCGTAATACGACCGCAGGCAGGACGCATTGATTGAAGACCTGCATTTACACAATGCTTTTAAATTTCGAATAGCTTTTAAAACAAAATAACGCCTGAATAAAGCGTTGTTCGGACCCCATCGGCTATCATCGGCTTATTCCGGCAACGATCGGTTATCGGATTATTTCCTTAATAGCTTTTTAATGGAGCCCTTCCAATGTATTTTTTACCTTCAAAACCTTTGTTAGAGAATATGAAAAGTTGTAATAACAATGAAAGATGGTGGAGGATTATTTTATGCAGATTTTAAAACAGCACGGCTTATTCTATCCGCATCCGCAAGTTGAAAGCCCCATTTCCACCAACGAAGTGGCGAAAGGAACTGAGACCAGACGTGCGAGAACCAACCAATCAAATTGCTTGAAATTTAAGTACAGTCACTCGTCTCTCCTGTGATTGGTCAAATCTTCGACTTCGCAAGGCTCTGCTATATGTATCCGTTTTGGTGGGAACCGGCTTTTAGAAAAGAGATTCCAACAGTTTTGCGTGACAAAGACAGTGATAGAAATATGTACTTTGCTTACGGTACTATGCATAGTAAATATTTGTTATTTTCTTTGACTGTGGCCCTACATAGCCATTGAAGTTATCCGAAAAAGAACCGGAGTAACAGTAACTGATATAGCCAGCATAGTTAGGGGCTAGCCACATTTGTCGAAGGACCGATGGCCGGTGAAATTGACGAGTCCTGGAGTGGAGACCACGTACCGGACGGGCGGCCCCCAGTTAGATAGACCGACGACCTTAAAAAGGTGGCTGGGACAGACTGGATGCGGAAGGACAGGGTGATGTGGCGCAACCTGGAGGAGGCTATGTCCAACAGTCCACTGTTGGACATGGCCTCGTTGAGAGTTGATTATTAGGAAGACAAACCAATCCTATATTAAAAAATAAATGCAAAGAAACGAGTCAAAATATTATAAGACTTCAACCAATGACATAACATTTTTAAAATTCGAACAAGCAACCCCCGTTACATTTCACGTTAGTATGGCAACACTACAAGGTCGTCTTTAAAAATGATTCACTCGCCGTTCACCTAAATGGGAAGTCATTGCCAGAAACAAAAACTTTAGAAGGTCGCACAACAGTTATTTTAATTACCTGTTGAATTTCCAATCTGCGTGCGCGCGGTTTGGTAAACTTTTTAAATACTTGACCGGGAAGGTGGTTGATGAAAGTATTGCAATGCTGGTTGTTTTCTTTCTTTAAATTTAAAAATGGTGACGATTGTTCTAATTGCTGGCTGGTTTGTGTTCTTATTTTGTGTTTGCAACACTGATGACAGAAGTTTTTGGGTACTGTATTTTCTTTTTTTTTTTTACTTTTTTTTATGGCTTTTGCTTTTGACAGTTTACAAGAAAAAGACTTTAACATTTAGAACGTTTGTGCAAGGCTCTAATAAGTTTTCAATGACTTGCTACAGAATGATTAAAAAAAAAGAAAAGTGGTGTTAGTCGAATTGAACAAGTTCATTGATATTTTAATTGAGATTACAACAAGAAAAAGTCCTCTGAACCGTTTAAATCTAATAAAAGATGGTGTAAAATATTTTTTACCCGAGAAATTGCCTTTGGATGGCGAATTCACGCTGTCACGTACGGAAATCGCAAAAAATACATGATTCAATTAAGAGTAAGACTCACGAGCACGACTGACGATTCACTCGAAGATCAAAAACCAATTCAATTATCGTGTTAAAAGGTAAAGATTTCGTCGTTTCCAACTGATTTCAATGCACAATGTCAACGATTAAAGTTTTTCTTTTTTTATCAAATTACGTTCTGCTACAGACAGCCTTTACAAAATTCTAAGCTACAAAGCAAAATTGAAATAAAAAATACACAACCTAATTAATTTCTCAAAAAAAAACTTCACATAATCATACAACAGTATTCAGAACACATTTTTTTTAACATAACCTACAAACTTACAAAGCGAATTTCGCAAACAAAAGGTTAACAAAATTAAAGTTGTCACTGTCAAAATTGAACCCTGTACTCATAGTTTTACAGGTTATGAAAGATGCAAATATAAATTGGCGGGCGGGGTCTTTAACCTACGCTAACGGAGAACACCGTTAGTTTCCCGCGCAAACAATATGGCGGCGAAGCAAAGGCTCGTGGCGTAAGTCCTATTTTTTTTTATTGTGAAATCTATTTCTACAAATAAAATGAGGTGCGATACGGCTACTAATTGTTTTATTTGTTGGCTTAGCAGTTAAAATGGTTGCTTCTGTGGCCACTTCAGAAGGTTTTTCTTTGTCTGTACGAGAGTTTAATGAAAGTTGCATTGCTTTTTTTTTTTTTTTTTTGCGTGGTAAAATCATCAAATGAGTCCTCCCACCCAGGGCAGGGCGGGAGGGACTGTCAGACTTGTACTGACTAAAATCCACGGTGTCCTTCACGAGCCCTTTACGTACCGGGGTTACGGTGATGGGTAAGTCCCGCGACCCCGGCAGGCTCTGGCCCTCTACAGGCCCCGTCAATGTGCTGACACTCCTTGAGGCGCGCGTGGAACACAACGCGCCGTCGACCCGGGCATGGTCCATGGTCGGACAGCAAGTCGCCCATTACTCGCTGCCCGCATGCCCGCGCCTACGGTGGCCGGAGATCGTCCTGTGACGTCCGACGCCGTGGGCGTCTACCACTGCGGCTGGGATGGAGGGAGGACGCTGTCCTCTCCCTCAGGCGGCCCGCCTCCTCCTTCACGAGCATGACTGCTTCGCAGAAGGAGGCGACCGCTTCCCACTCCGTCTCGCCCCGCAGCATGGCCTCGACCAATGCCGGGCGCGAGAGGTCTCCGCCTATCGCCGTCGTGAGGACACGGCGGTGCTCTGCCCAAGCGGGGCAGTCCTGCACCGTATGCTCCACCGTGTCCTCCGGACGATCCTCGCAGTGGTGACACCCAGGCGTTTCTTCCCTCCCTATCAGACACAGGAACCTCCCGAAACTTCCGTGTCCGGTGAGGACCTGCGTCATGCGGAAGGTAAGGACGCCGTGACGCCTATCCAGCCACTCCTCAAAGAGGGGTCTCACCGCCGCGATTGCGGCGTGCCCGGACCTCGGTTGCGACAGTCGCTCCCTCCATACTGCCCTGAGATCGCGCCGGAGCTCTTCCCGCCGCGCCTCGACCTGTCGAGGCAGCGGGGATTCGCCCCGGCGCTGCGCCTCCACGCGCCATTCGTAGACGCGCTGGAGGGCAGTCGCCTCCAGATCCCAGGGCAGCAATCCTGCTAGGAGGTTGGCTGATTCGCCGGCGATCGTGCGGTATCCCCGGATCATCCGGATAGCCATGACTCTCTGGCATGCGACCAGCTTGAGTGGTCGCGTCCGGATGCTTAGGGCCCACACAGGGGCCCCGTAGAGGGCCATGGACCGCACGACACCGGCGTACAGCCTCCGGCAGGAGGCGTTTGGCCCGCCGAGATTGGGCAGGAGTCGCCTGAGGGCGCCTGCTGCCCGGTTCAGCTTTGGGGCCAAACGTAGAAGTTGCATTGCTACCGAAATTGTAACACAATCGAACATTCATAATTTAAACTTCAAAAGGCAAGAACCTACTGGCGACGAAGAGAGTTGTCTTTTTTTATTGTATTCTAATTTTAAAAACGAATGAGTGACCAAAGAAAAGATTGTCTGAAAAACTTTCTTTTTTTAAATTGACGAGAATAACCACAATTCAAAAGAGATTTGGATTGAAATTCTTCGTCCAGAAATATAATAGTTTATTGTAATTTTAATAAAAACGTATTCAAAGCAAATGGCCTTGAAACAATGTAATTTATTTGCCAATTCCAATAAATTAATTTGAATCTAGTTAATTAGCAATTTATGCGAATTTGT
Organism: Agrotis puta; assembly: GCA_943136025.2. Lineage (NCBI taxonomy): Eukaryota > Metazoa > Arthropoda > Insecta > Lepidoptera > Noctuidae > Agrotis > Agrotis puta. The sequence goes on along the minus strand of OW964195.2, from coordinate 7,688,586 downwards.
CAAGCACGAAATATCAACTGTTGTGAAAGTCGTTGAGTGTCTATTCATCCATCCGTTCTATTTAGGGTTACCATCCTTCAAAGTGTCAAAGTATTATTAGACTAGGGCCCATAGTCTAGTCGCAGTACTCACGAATTACCGTGACCCCGGTACGTAAAGGGCTATTGAAGGACACCGTGGATTTTAGTCAGTACGAGTCTGACATTCCCTCCCGCTCTGCCCTGGGTGGGAGGACTCATTTGATTTTACCACGATGAAAAAAAAATAAAAAGGGCCCGTAGTCTAGAAACGAGTTCGAACTTTGTAATCTTCAGAACTTTGTCATGTCTTTTCGTGGTCGAAAGGAGAACGCAAGAAATTCTTAATTTTTGACATGTTTTCAAAAATTAAACAGTTAAGAATAAATACCTGGCTTTTAATCAGGACCTTTCAAATTTTGCAATGGTAACCCTAGTTTCGTTACTATAGCAACGCCTACAAAATAATTGGATTAGTAGAAGACATAAAATATTTAAATTCACGAACTGTAAATTAAGAAAAAAATTGGTTTCGATATAGAATAGAATAAACGTATATTTATAACAAATTCGTACCAATTTCATTGAGGCGAATGGAAAGAAAATACTTGTAGCAGTTTTAAAAATATGCTTAGGTACAGACGCCATCACATCAACCTTCCTCAATCTGTCAAATTTCTTTAATATATTTATCCTATCACAATAGTGGAAGGTTGTCGATTGGTAAAATTGACAGATTGAGGTAGGTTGATCTGCTAGCGTCTGTTCAGTGGGCTTCATCAATTGGGTGTCGCAATAACGAAGATAGGTGCTCTTTTAAGGGGGAGTTACCACATCGAGACGCTTTTTATTTTTGATTTCAAGTTTCATCCCATAGGTACTAAAAGTTGTGCATAATGACGAGTATACAGATCCATCAACTAGAAATACTAGCTTTTGGTAAAGAAATACTAAAATCAACGCATTGAGAGTCAATTTGTTGAGTAATCAAGTACTCTGACTGTCCAGCCAGTGTTGCTAGGTTAAACGTGGGAAAACTACCATACTTATATATAAACCACGTACGGCCTAATAATATACAACCATTGACGATAAAAACCTTTCAAACGATTTCAAACTTTATCACAATGAAGTAAACTAGTTTTTGCATATCACATGTGATGTACATAATGTAATAATCTATTACAGTATAACATATCCGGGCTACAATGGCGAGCAGTGAATTAAAAGGCTTGATTCACACTGTTACTACTATTGTTGTATAACAATAGGCTGCGTAGGTCACCCGTGAGTGACAACCCGGCCTAGTTTATATGTGCTGAATGATTTTTTTGTATTTTTAGTTTACGTTAAAATTGAATTTCTATTTCAAAGAAGGTTTACTACCTGCGACCTACTGCTATTCAACTACGTTAAAAGTCAAAACGATAAAGACCTAAATCTGTCAACTGTCACTTGAAATTTCATCATCAAGTAACATCTGACAGTGAATATTACGCACGTAAAAAATACTTTGTGTAAATTAATTTTCAATTATCGTTTTTATTCTATATTTTAGCAGGCTTTCTTTTAGTCTATAAACCGGGCATACAACTTGCTCAAATAGATAATCAATTTTAAAGTTTATCTCATTTTAATAAACCTAAGTTACACTTAAATTCTAATATTTAAAGCAACTTTCATGCACTAAAACAACCACATCGCACTGTCTAAAAAAAGTCTAATCAAAAGTTTTTACTTATACCAGCGGTTGACTGTACTATTTCAAAAAACGTGTCGTATTCTTTTTTCAAATTCGAATTTTGTTTTTTTTTCTTGTTCTTCTTTCCAGCCAGAAACAAATAGTAATAGTGTCCCATAATAATCGATTAGAAGTTAGTTCAGTAATACTAAGGTTGCATGTCTAACAGTCATAGTGTTGCCAGTTTATCAGCAATTAGCATCTAAGTAACCCATTTCTTACTTGATCGCTGACGTAAGCTCGTGGTGTAGGAAACGTTACCTCAAAGGTGTTTTTAAAACGGTTAGGGAGAACATCGTGAGGAAACTGGCTGCTCGTAGAACCAATATGGCGAGGAGTGACATATATTAACGGAATGTACTAACTCGTAATGGACCCCGTAGTTTTTTACTGCCAAATTCTCTACTAGAGAGGAGGCATGTGTCCCAATGGGAAAGTTCCCATTATAGGCTGATTAATAATCAAGTAGGAGCTGTAATCAATCTCGTGTCATGTAGGTCCGACTTCAGGTGGTAGTGTAACTGAAAAACACGTCAGGTGGCTTTTTTTATGTGGTAAAATCATGCGTCCTTCCACCCAGGGCAGAGCGGGAGGGATTGTCAGACTCGTACTGACTAAAATACACGGTGTCCTTCAATAGCCCTTTACGTACCGGGGTCACGGTAATTCATGAGTCCCGCGACTACGTCAGGTGGCAAAGGGTTAAATCTTTTAAGAGACTGTTATTTTAGCGTACACTTTTTAACCCTAAAACACTCTTCCTTACACATTTCTCTTTGTTTATTTTATTTGCCTACATTCGTACGTGTGTCAATGCGAAGTACCAACTGAAATCCAGCGCTGGGTGTCTTTCGCCCAGTAAAATTCTTGTTGTATTTTTTATTATTGTTGTGTGTTCAATATCAAATAAATGATTTTATATTCTACTTTCTATTTTTAGAGTATAGGAGGCCTGAGATATCGAATCTGGACGTTGATGATTAGATAGGGAATAAAAGTAATCGATATTATAATTCAGGTGGAGAACATAATGAGTAGGATATCTTTTTTTTTTTTTATCGTGGTAAAATCATCAAATGAGTCCTCCCACCCAGGGCAGAGCGGGAGGGACTGTCAGACTTGTACTGACTAAAATCCACGCTGTCCTTCAATAGCCCTTTACGTACCGGGGTCACGGTAATCCCTTGGTTCCGCGATCCCGGCAGGCTTTGGCCCTCTACAGGCCCCGTCACTATGCTGACACTCTTTGAGGCGCGCGTGGAACACAACGCGCCGTCGACCCGGGCATGGTCCATGGTCGGACAGCGAGTCGCCCATTACTCGCTTTATATTCTACTAGCTGATGCCTGCGACGTCGTCTGCGTGAATGCGTTAAAGAAATAAAGGTTCACTGCTCATTCCCCGTAGGTGATAGCGTGATAATATGTAGCCTATATGTTGATCCGACTTCTTAATAATATTCGTGGCAAATTTGAAGTACTTTCCACACAGATAATAATTCTAAAAACTATAATTTTCGCTTGTAGATCACACCCGAAGTATTTAAAAAAATAAATTCAATGTACAGTTTTGACTTTCGTACCATTTTATTATACGCATAGATTCATTGTACGTCAAACGTTTTCGATTCTAGGACATTATGGTTTAGTTGTCAAACAGCCGAAGTCATAATAATAACAAAAAATATCTTCTAATCACGCAAAAGAAATATAACAATAATTTCAACTCGACATTTCAAATAAAAAAATATCGTTTTTAATTTCCCTACCAACCGTTCAACCGTTCCCCGTCAAAAAAGATTAATTATAAATAAAAGATATAACCTCAAAAAAGAAAAACTCTTTTGTCTTTTAATCTACATTTGGCGGGAAAACGTTACTCCTCTATAATTTATGGATCTTTAATACTTTTAGAAGGTTCTTGGATAGTAATTAAGTACGATAGATTTGGTTTTAATTATAAAATATCGGATATTAAATAAATATTAGGCTCTGAAGCCTCTCTGGTGTAGTGGTTGTAAACTCGACTGTCAAGAGTGAGGTTTTGAGTTCGATTTACGATTTTGTCCAAAGAATAGATTTGTAATTGATGGCAATAGCAAAGTTACTAATATTTTAAAGAAGTATTCTTTTGTATGTAATCCCATTTTACTTGTGGTCGGCCGCAACATATTTTCTTCCCATACCATTCTCCCCTATCAGACGTCACAGTATCATTGACTCCTTCTTCTTCCATATCATTCCTTAGACAATCCATCCATCTTTTCTTTGGCCTTTCCTCCTCTCCATCCATCAATATTCATACTCATCACTCTCTTAGTCACATGAGTGTCATCCCTCCTCATCACATGTCCATACCAAGACAGACGGTTCCCTTTCATTTTCGGAAAAACATGCTGATTATATTATTTTAAAAACTTACTATTAAATAGGTCACAAGTTAAAAGGATACACAAAATGTAATAACCGACACACCACAGAACGCTTGACAGCATCAGAAACATTCTCATTAAAATGTTAATTAATAAATTAACATGATTTTACGTAGTCGTGCTAATTAACTTCGCATAGGGGGTGCCTCCCCCTGTGAAGTAATTGACAATCGATAGTATTGAGGCTGGGGGTATTGATGAGATATAGAGCGCTCATCATCATCATCAACAGATAGACATCACCCATTGGTGCTGATCGTGGCAGTAGGCGATTGGATTACAAATATTTGCGGTGTAGAATCTTTTCTATAACTTCTATGGGAGCGATTTTGTGGAACGTATCGTACGTACGTGACACAGGGTTGGTCAAATCACTTCCTTATTTGATGTGTCCAATGAGCGCACGCAGTGGTAAAATTAGCCGTCAGATTGTGGGTGGCATCGTGGTAAAATCATCAAATGAGTTCTCCCACCCAGGGCAGAGCGGGAGAGATTGTCAGACTCGTACTGACTAAAATCCACGGTGTCCTTCAATAGCCCTTTATGTACCACGGTCACGGGAAATTATAAGTCCCGCGACCCCGACAGGTTTTGGCCCTCTAGGGGGGGCCCCGTGACTCTGCTGACACTCTTTGAGGCGCGCGTGGAACACAACGCGCCGACGACCCAGGCATGGTCCATTGTCGGACAGCGAGTTGCCCATTACTCGCTGACCGCATGCCCGCGCCTACGGTGGCCGGAGATCGTCTGTCGCCGTGGGCGTCTGCCACTGAGATTGTGGCAACTCTCTAGGAGAGGTTTGTTTATGTATGGGACACCAAGCTTGAGCCATTCTTGTCGTTCTACTTACTACCAAGGCATGATTTCAGCCTTCATCATAAAAGAAATCATGCCTTAAGCCGTCCGGCTTGCTAGTTTTTTTAGCTTATTTTTTACCTTTGTTCCTCGTCAACCTTGTAACGAAAATAAAGATAATGCCAGCTATCCTACTCATTTAGTCCTCCACCTGAATTATACGAGTAATATCGATTACATTTATTCCCTGTCTGATTACCAACGTCCAGATTCAATACCTCAGCCCTCCTATACTCTAAATACCCTCGGTTACTACTTTGGTCACGATACTCAAAGCTAAACACAACGTTTAAATTTATAATAAGCAAAATGTCGGTAGTTACGAAGAAGTCTTGTTTGTGGTTTTCGTCGGCTTACCGAGCCTCTCTATTACTTATTCATACCCTAATGCCCAACATTTCATTTCGGATAAGCAATATTAACGGAAATTAAGAAGCCTCCTAAGAGCTTTCCTGAAGAAATATGAGTTGGACTAATATGTAATAAATTGCATTAATTGGAGATGGGCCGGCTGTTGCCAGATAAGGAATATCAGTGATTAAGAAAGTATTAATTAATATTTATGGGCTGAAGAAGTAAGGCCAGTCATTTCATAAATCTATTGTACTTTTGTTAACAAAATCAGTGTATAGGAACTTTTCTTGATTTTTTGACAGCTCTTCAATGACATTGACAGATGTCAACAAGGCCAGTGACAGCTAACTGCTGAATCTTGGATAGAAAATGTTAGTGTTTCTGTTTTGAATGAAGATAGCCAAATATTTCATACCGCTACTTTGGTATCATTACAAACTTCAGGAATCAGACTTTAGCTTTCTGTAAAAGACAGAATATTCAATATCAGATGGTTGAACTTCACCAAAGATTAAAAATACTTCTATTTTTCTTCAAAATTCTCAGCCTGGCACATCCGTGCAGCTGACGACGCCCGCCTCAACGAACAGGAAGGAATTTTAAAAAAGGAACCCTAAGTTTCCCGCGTGTCATTGACAGATGCGTCCAAAATGGCCGCTGGCGGTGTTGCTAGTAATAAATATTCAACGATTTATTGCGCGTTGTGTGTTTTAACAAATGGTGGGGGCGTATTGTGTTTTTAGTATTTAAATTAATTAAGTTCATGAGTGTTATGTATGGGTGCGTTCAGGAGAATAGGTGAAGCGGTAAATAGGTCAAATCCGGTTCCCATGGGGGCCGTAAAACCATGAACGAACGGTTTCTGACAGGTGAACAGGTATTACAAAGTACCCTCATGTAATCCATCATTTTGTGGGTAGTTCTATCCATCAATATGCAACGTATATATTGGCAAGTTACTTCCGAGGCCTGAGATGTAGTCTCTGGGGTGAAAGATCGCGAATTTTCGGCGCCTTTTTTGAATAAGCCGTTATAGAGCAACATGGATCTTTTGGCGCTTGAATGACACTGCCAAGCAAGCACTGCTTGTAAAGTAAAAATAAAGAAGACTGTGGCATTATATTCGACTGGACTGGACCTTGGAATCCTAAAGGCCAACATTACGACAATCTAGGGCAAGCACATTCATACAAAGGATGGATGGATGTGTATTAATCACCCACGACAGACCAGCCGATGGAACAGCAGGATTTGGATGTTTGTTTTTTTTTAAACGTGGTAAAATCATCAAACGGTGTCCTTCAATAGCCCTTTACGTTCCGGGGTCACGGTAATTCGCAAGTCTCGCGACCAAAAAGTGACGAACTGGGTGGGAATCGAACCAGCAACTGGTGGCTCAAAAGTCAGGCGCTCATCCGTTAAACTACGTACGCAGCTTGGATGTCTGTCATAGAGATACATTATAGTCTGAATTAACACATATGTACTTTATCTTTTATCTCGGTACTACGTTTCCGTGGGATTATTTTCGACTAATACGCGGGTGGAACCGCTGGCAAAAACTAGTACTTGTATGAAAATGCCACCGCTAGCCACCACACGCCAAAACAACCATGCAGCCCTAAGCCTCAGTTCAATACTACCCATTGAGGAGACAATTCCATGAGTTCATGAATGACCTCTCATAATGTTTCGAAACAGTTGACTGCAATGAAAGATTCTTCCTTTAAAAAATAAATAAAACAAGTCATTGAGAACTAAGTCCTTATCTACAGAACCCAGGCCACATTGAGTACAATTCACACCTCGCCTCATTATTTTTAACCCTGGCAACTCTTTTCATATTGCATTTTTAGGGTTCCTTGAGTTCCGTCCTCAATATGACTTGCTAATGTGACTGTACTTAAGCAATAATTTAACTCTAGATAAAATTAACGTTTTGTGGCTTTCTAATAAACACCTTGTAAAAAGATTTATGAATATTTTAAATTTATATAATTATTCATGTTTATCCGTTTGTATTTTGATCAAATTTTCGATAAAAAATATCAAGAGCTAATGCCAGAAGATCTGCTTTCAAACCAAATAAAAACCGTATTCAAAACACTTCATCCGTTTAAGAGCTATGGTGTAGACAGATACAAACACATTGCGGTCAAACTTATAACAGCCCTTTTTTGTGTAGGTGGTTAAAAAAAAGGCGACGACTCAAAGAAACATGAAATCTGGGCTGAAAAACATGATGTAGATTGTAATGTTAACGCTGCATTGCGGGTCGCGGGTTCAATTTCCACAAGGAGCTAACACAGATCTAATATTTTTTTGGGTGTTTATGTCTGTCAGTTTAAATGTTTATAAAAACACCCATGACACAGGAGGAGAAACTCATAGATTTATGGAAAAACTAGCTTCCGCCCGCGACTCCGTCCGCGCGGATGTCGATCTTCGCGTGGATGGTTTATATGGTGATGGTCATCTTATAAATATCTATTGGACCCAAATACGGCTAAGCCTATAATAATTAAGGAGATTCGCGGTTCTACAGAACAACGTCTATGAATAAAACTGAAAAATAAGATTTTTTTTTCTACGTATTTTTCCAGGATAAAAAGTATCCTATGTTATGCCGAGGATAATAAGGTATAATTATACCAAGTTTCATCGAAATCGAACCGTTAGTTTTCACGTGATGCCTGCATATACAGACAGACAGACAGACAGACAGACAGACAAAAATTTTCTTAATCACATTTTGGGTTTGGTATCGATCCAGCAACACCCCCCGCTATTTATTTTTTCAATATTTTCAATGTACAGAATCGACCCTTCTACAGATTTATTATATGTATAGATAAAACGATAGACCAATAGGTATTTCTTTGTAAACGAAGACTTGTCTTTCGATCTTTTTTTTTAATTTGTGGTAAAATCATCAAACGAGTCCTCCCACCCAGGGCAGAGCTGGAGGGACTGTCAGACTCGTACTGACTAAGATCCACGGTGTCCAAAGAGAATTAAAACCACTTGAGAGCTCATAGAGCGATTTCGCCTAGGCACACGATTCACCACCGCGGGCCGGGGACCGGGGGATTGCGTCTTCCCCCGTTCCTCGGCCCGCGGTAGTTGTGATTGGTTGATGCAACAATGTCAGTAAGAATAGTGATAACAAGTAAATCCAGCAACAATAATATCGATATCGATAAAATCGATGGCAATTAAGTCTTCTTTTGCTTTTTTCTTAAAAAACTTACCAAAATAGGCAAATACAGGGTCGGCGTTGCTGAACTAAACAAACGGCGTCGGTCCTTTAAAGCTTCAAAGCAATCAGCTGTGAAATGCCTTGAACAAATGACGCTATAATATTTTGGAAACCAATTTTCCCTGTTAGTGGCATTAATCCACTTTTCTTTAACTTCCGGAATATTTGGAAATCTAAAATGTAAACGTGAAAAATAACATATTTTTTATTTACCATTAGAAATTATCGATTAAATAATTTATCAACAATGTTTTAAGTTGTCACATCACTTCAGCACACAGCACAAAGTACTTATGGATAGAAAGAGATAGACTTATCTAATATTCTAGTGAAAGTAAAGGACTTTTCAAAAGACATCAACGCGGTATCCCAAAAGACATCAACGCGTACACCTTTTTTCGTAACCAACCAGTTTAGCTTGAGCCCTCTAATTACCAATAATGTAAATAAATATAAACTTATTTTACTTACCGATGAAAACTTATACCATCTTTTTTATAACTAGATGTTTTAGATGATTTCCCGCACCATTTAATTGCACAGGTACTCATTTTTGCTTCGGTTTTATTCGATAAATGTTTTTTTAGGTTCCAAAATTAAGGAATGTGCACAGATCCAACAACTGGTCAGTACTAAAACATTCATTCGTATCGGGATCTCATATAAGTGCTATTCCATTGATGTGTCGTGAGCCTGAGTCGCCCGTATGAGCGGTCAAGTGGCTATATTGTCATTGACGGTGTCCTTTCTATAATTCTTAATTCCCGCTCTGTCGATCTTTAAAAAAAAATGTTGGAACGGAACCCGTCACCTACAACTCCATCTCACCCTTACCCAGTTTTTAATTTATAAATCGAGTAACAAACGCGACCAACCTCTGGTCTTGTTTTCTTTTTTACTTGATTTTTTTTACAAACACAAGCTACCGAGCCGAGGGCTGACGCTGTTCTGATCTTAATTACTGTTTGGAGCGTAATTAATTCGTTATGACGTCACTTCTCGTGTGTGACGATATACTGGAAACTTTCGTATCTTACTGAGTTGTAATTATATTAGGAGATGAATGGGGGAAGATATTGTTACGTCGACCGAATTGCGAGACCAACCTATAAGCCTCTCGAAAGTTCCACAATGTTCTCGACAATTCTACTGAAGATTGAACTGGAAGTTTCTAGAAATTTCTACCCTGATCTAGATGGTTCGACACGGGTCTGGCATGTTCAAAAAGTTAATTATTAAATTAAAATTATAGAAAAATAATTTGCACTAAATGATTACAGGCGCACAGTTCATCTTCCGGGTTAAGCCGCGCTTACCGAGATTGGTCTGTGGATGGGTGACGATCTTTCATTGCGAGTTTCCTCCGTGCTTCGGAAGGCATGTAAAGTCGTTGGTTCCGGCTGTCATTTGTAGATCTTTGACAGTCGTTACTTTTAGTCAGAAACTCTTAAGTCTGACGAACAGTCTTACCATGGGGTATCGTATTGCCCAGTTACTCACAGTTGCCCAGTTAATGGGGTCCGATAGGCAGTCGCTCCATGTAAAATATTGATATTCAGCTTCATCTGGTTCGACTGGAAGCCGACCCCTATCTCGAATTAGGAAAAAGGTTAGGCAGATGATGACATTTTTTCAAGTGACGGTTGGCAGCTGGGGGTCATTGACGTGTTCATTCTTAAAGTAGCATAAAACCTCCTATAAAAACTGGATAATGAATTACCTCCACGGACAAGCGAATGAAACATACCCATAATTACCAATTAATTTACTCAGTAAATATTATTATAACTTCCATGGAGCTTATATATATAAATATAGCAATTTATTCCTTAGGGGATTTTCAAACGATACTCATATTACGCGCGGAAGTGATTGCGGATAAATGTTTTGGCGTTGCTCCGCGCGGAGAAGCGGAGAAGTATGGCGTCTTTACGTCAAACCCGGTAATAATAACTTTTGCCAGACGTGTTTGTAATTAAAAAAAACCGCAATCAAATTGGATTTTTAATTGGAGATTTTAATCTTACAGTACTCATTTTTGACAGTCCCAGGGCGTTTGACGTAAAATACAAAAAAAACCCTACATTAAAAAATGCCCAGATTAGAATAGAATAGAACAGAATATACTTTATTGTACACCAACATTTTATCTATGGTTACAATGGCGGTCTTATCGCTAATAGCGATATCTTCCAGACAACCTTTGGATGGACTGTATGAATTAGGATATACACAAATACTTTTTTATAAATGTATGAGTGCGCGCCCGGCACACATTTAAATGTTTTCCTTGAAGATGTTCACTTGTTTTATGATTCTGTCTTCTTTTTTTTTCTCTTTACTTTTTGGGTTTTTGGCTTCAATTCTCACTGAAAAACGTTGTAAAATAGATTGACAACGCAGAGGTTTTATTGGGTTGACGCACTCATTTTATTTTCTACGGTAGCTTTCACAAGGAACTTTGTACTAAAAAAAGAAATTAATAGACACCAATAAGATTCAATTTTTTATGAAAATCTTATTTTACAGTCTACCGTCCTCTTTTTATATCCTTTGCTTTTGAAGAAATGTACTCAAACGAAAGGAGAATTACTTCAAGTAAAAATATACTAATTAATTCTATTCAATTTAGAAAAGAGGTGGAATGGCCGTCAGAGTAAAAAAAATGGAAACTTTTGAGCTTATCTGAATTCAAATTAGAAAATAAACTGAAGGAAATAAATATCTTCACAGTAAGGTTTATTTTACACTTAGATACAACAGTGGATGTCGGCCTTTTTTTTAATTAGTGGTAAAATCATCGTAAGTGAAATACTTCATAAAATTTAGCAAAAAAAAACTACATAAACCCGGTGTTTATTCAGCTTTTTAGCGGTATTGTTTAATTTTAGAATAGCACATTTAGTTTAAAAATGCCAGCTGTTTTTATTCTAATTTTGACAGCTCCGAAACGTCAAAATTGACAGCGTGTTGGAGTTGTATATGGAGCGAATGCATATCTAACATCCATATCCCAGTTGGTATTGGATAATACAACACGTTTCTCTGAGAGAAACGTGTTCTTTCCTGCGAGAGGGACTCGTACTGACTAAAATCCACGGTGTCCTTCAATAGCCCTTTACGTACCGGGGTCACGGTAATTCGAGAGTCCCGCGACCCCGGCAGGCTTTGGCCCTCTACAGGAGGCCCCGTCACTATGCTGACACTCCTTGAGGCGCGCGTGGAAAAAAACGCGCTCTCGACCCGGGCATGGTCCATGGTCGGACAGCGAGTCGCCCATTACTCGCCGCCCGTAAGCCCGCGCTAATACAATAAGTTTTGGTAAGACTAGGTGTATTTCGGGTTTACCCGTTACAACTGTCATAGATCTACAAATGATATACGGAATTGACACGGAAAACGTCACCCATTTCTCATTAAAAATCGGACTTTTGACAGCCCTTACTAATTAGTAAAAGTCTTCTCCATTGCTTGATTGGACGTGACGCTCATTCCCCTAATTATTTATTGATTACGAACCGATACAGTGATAGCGTGGGTGGGTAACGTAGGGACGCCCTGCGGCAAGATGAATCGATGATTTGAAGAATGTGGCTGGCAGCGGATGGATGCTGACTGCCCAGGACCAACCTAACTCTCCCGGGGTAGGCACTCTTAAAGGGAAAGGCTTATGTTCAGCAGTGGACGGCAGTTGGCCGACAAATTTTAATGTTATACTCTTTTTTTTTTACGTGGGTAAAATCATCTTTAGTCCTCCCACCCAGGGCAGGGCGGGAGGGACTGTCAGACTCATACTGACTAAAATCCACGGTGTCCTTCACTAGCCCTTTACGTACCGGGGTCACGGTAATTCGTGAGTCCCGCGACCCCGGCAGGCTTTGGCCCTCAAGAGGGGGGCCCCGTTATTTTGCTGACACTCTTTGAGGCTTATGTTCAGCAGTGGACAGTGGTAAAGGTTTATGTTCAACAGTGGACATCAGTTCGTCGACAATATAATGTTATACTCTTAGATAATAAAATGTCCAGATTCCGTGTTCGAAACAAAAAGTAACTTTTTTATAAATGTGTGAGTGAGCGTCACGCACACATTTAAATATTTTCCTTGGAGATTATTTTATATGGGAATCGAACAAAGGGGTATTTTTGGCTTCAATCTTAGTGGCCTACTAGTAATCTGGAAATACTATAATCTCAGGTTATACTCGTCTTCTTTCTAGAATAGAAATAAATCATAATGGGGCAGGCAGAATCTACAGTAAAAAAAAAAGTTGCCGGCAACAACAGCGCAACTAAAAAGTCGCTGACTACGCAAACATCCTAAATTCCTGACAGTACCTCAATTAACTTAATTACGGCGCTTTTCTTTACGTTCTTTCTTTTAGGAAAGTTCCCCTTTGTTTTGCAATTAGATACTGTCTGCTAATGGAATTAGATGCTACTGACTGTGTGGTGGTCCACGCGTGGTATGCCAGAAAGGAGATCGGTCAAGTCGTATTTAGTACGGGAAATGTATTATTTACTACCTCCTACCCGCGATTTTTTCGCGTGAATTTTTTGGCCGACCACGTCGCATCAGGTCGCGGGACTCACGAATTACCGTGACCCCGGTACGTAAAGGGCTATTGAAGGACACCGTGGACTTTAGTCAGTACGAGTCTGACAGTCCCTTCCGGCCTGCCCTGGGTGAGAAGACTCATGAGATGATTTTACCACGTAAAAAAAAACCACGTCGCATCTCATCTACCGACCCTTTTTCAACGTAAAATTATCAAGTAAGTTCTCCCGAAAACTGATTTATACTCCACTCTTCAGGTGTGGTACTGTACCGTACGGCTGATACGGCAGTAGCTACGACCCTGGTTGTCAATAAGACTGTACTTTGTGTAAGCTTTTTAATTTTATATGTGATTAAATCATGAAATGAGTCCTCTCGCCCTGAGTGAAGCGGTACTGAGAGACTGTCAGACTCGTACTGACTTAAATCCACGTGTTCCTTAATATCCCTTTACGTACCAGTGTCAAGCCTCCTGCAGACACACGCGGTTATCCGCGCGTGGCGATTGTTGAAAAAACCTACTTAGTCCATTTTCTATGTAAACGCCCACATCTGTTCACTCTGAAGCGGCGCGGCGCATCGCGTTTCTGATATTATTATTGCGACGGCTTGCGGAAGGATTGACGCGCGACAAATGCGTTACGCCAGGCGACACGAATCAGTCCATCTGTAGAACATTTTGTATAGAACCGAGTTTGTTACCGCGGTTCCGCCGCGATAAACGCAACGACAAACGGCGGATTATTATAAACTAGCGACCCGCCCCAGCTCCGCACGGGTGCAATCTCTACTATTTTATGCGTGTTATATACATATAAACCTTCCTCACTCTAGCTATTAAAAATAACCGCATCAAAATCCGTTGCGTAGTTTTAAAGATGTAAGCAAACATAAGGACAGACAGACAGACATCGGAAATCGACTTTGTTTTATACTATATAGTGGTAGTAAAGACTAGCGTCTGCCCGCGGTTTCACCCGCGTTATATAATAGGCGTCTGGCCCTATCAAAGACATTAAAATATATACGAGCAATAGATATCACGAAGAAAATTGTGATCCACTACTTGTTACCACTAGGTAACAAGTCAATTAGTCTTGGTCTTGTTTGAAACGTCCGCCGTATGCGTGTGTCATTGTTTTACTCATAAAAAAATATTTAGAAGAAAATCTGCCCAGTTACGCTTTGTCATATTGAAAATATCATAATTCTAAAACGAATGGACATGATTTCACCTAATTCTAAAACTATAGAGGGGGCTTTTTTTTTATCGTGGTAAAATCATCAAAAGAGTCCTCCCAACCCAGGGCAGGGCGGGAGGGACTGTCAGACTTGTACTGACTAAAATCCACGGTGTCCTTCACTAGCCCTTTACGTACCGGGGTTACGGTAATGGGAAAGTCCCGCGACCCCGGCAGGCTATGGCCCTCTACAGGCCCCGTCATTATGCTGACACTCCTTGAGGCGCGCGTGGAACACAACGCGCCGTCGACCCGGGCATGGTCCATGATCGGACAGCGAGTCGCCCATTACTCGCCGCCCGCATGCCCGCGCCTACGATGGCCGGAGATCCTCTTGCGACGTCTGACGCCGTGGGCGTCCACCACTGCGGCTGGGGTGGAGGGAGGACGCCGTCCTCCCCCTCACGCGGCTCGCCTCCTCCTTCGCGAGCATGACTGCTTCGCAGAAGGAGGCGACCGCTTCCCACTCCGTCTCGCCCCGCAGCATGGCCTCGACCAATGCCGGGCGCGAGAGGTCTCCGCCAATCGCCGTCGTGAGGACACGGCGGTGCTCTGCCCAAGCGGGGCAGTCCTGCACCGTATGCTCCACCGTGTCCTCCGGACGATCTTCGCAGTGGTGACACCCAGGCGTTTCTTCCCTCCTTATCAGACACAGGAACCTCCCGAAACATCCGTGTCCGGTGAGGACCTGCGTCATGCGGTAGGTAAGGACGCCGTGACGCCTATCCAGCCACTCCTCAAGGAGGGGTCTTACCGCCGCGACTGCGGCGTGCCCGATAGAGGGGTTTGGGAATATTGTGATAAAAAAATGTTAATGCCGTGGGTCAGTAGCGCTTTCTAGCGATGCATAGAAAAACCACGTATTAAAATAATTCATCAGAATATATTTCAGCTATTACATGATAGATGTCACTACTAAGCACATTAGATTAAAAATAGAGCACTAGTTTTTATATTGAAGAAAATTTGTAATCCACTACTTGTTACTAACAAGTTAGGTAAGGTAAGAAGTCAATTTGTCTTGTTTGAGACGTCCGCCTGACAGGTCGTATGCGTGTGTCAATGTTTTATTTAGATCTTTCTTAGATTTTTCTAGAACATTTGACAAAGTTGTACTAAACGCTCTCTGTTGTTCAAAAGCAGTACCATAGCTAGTGGATTAAAATAGTCCGTTTATCGATTTAAATTATCGATATTGTTTCATGAATTAAATTAATGTTAGTATGGAAAGATTTTAGTTGGAAACTCGAACTCAACGTCCTATTCCGGCACGCGTCGTAAACTTGTTCTATAATACAGAAAAAGGAGTTAAAACTCCAAAGTAATAAGATAGATTTATTTGTCAAAGAAATATGTACAAGGTACCTACAATCGAGAAAGTTGAATTATGTCCCACCATAAGCTTATTTTTTTACAGGCATTCAAATACAATTAAGTCTATTTATCCATGGTAACGACCTTGATCTTTGTTATTTTGACCGAGTCAAACGATTTATTATCAAAATGGGTCATGACTAAACTTTGTTGATTGTACATACAAAAAGATCAAGTGTGATGAGAAAAATAATAAATCTAAATAATGATTAACAAAAATAAAAAGGCTTTGCGCTCAGCATAATCCTGTGTTATGGATATCTAGTGGTCTCCTGAAAAGAGAAGAAAGAGTAAAATTTACATTTTGAAAAGGTCGCTCGTTGTTAAACTTGTCTATATAATGTTATCGATAAATTTGATTTATCCTATAATACCTCGATTCCCAGTTTTCATGTAACGCCATCTACCGTGTAATAGTTGAAAAATGTTTGGATTATATATCTGAATAGGTATTTTTTCTATTCGAAGCTAGATCGCGCTACCTACTGCCGTTCGACAACAAACATTTTGTATGACAATTTTTCCAATGCCCGCTCTATGATTCTTTTAAATATCTTTGCTTCGGGCACGCCGCAATCGCGGCGGTAAGACCCCTCTTTGAGGAGTGGCTCGATAGGCGTCACGGCGTCCTTACCTACCGCATGACGCAGGTCCTCACCGGACACGGAAGTTTCGGGAGGTACCTGTGTCTGATAAGGAGGGAAGAAACACCTGGGTGTCACCACTGCGAGGATCGTCCTGAGGACACGGTGAAGCATACGGTGCAGGACTGCCCCGCTTGGGCAGAGCACCGCCGTGTCCTCACGACGGCGATAGGCGGAGACCTCTCGCGCCCGGCATTGGTCGAGGCCATGCTGCGGGGCGAGACGGAGTGGGAAGCGGTCGCCTCCTACTGCGAAGCAGTCATGCTCTCGTAGGAGGAGGCGGGCCGCGTGAGGGAGAGGACAGCGTCCTCCCTCCACCCCAGCCGCAGTGGTAGACGCTTTGAGTTTGTTCGTTTGAAGGTTTTGCCTGATTTCACTCTTCACTTATTTGTAGAAATTCCGGACGGTTTAAGATTCCCCCCGCATTCCGGACAAAGACCTATATTTCCGGACTTGTCCGGAAAATTCCGGACGTATGGCAACCCTATGCGCGCCCCAGTCGGCCGGAGACAGCATGACTCGGGTGGCAAATGTGACGTTATGATATTGATGAGGTAATAAAATATATAGCCTAACATTTGAAAAAATATTTTTAAATATTAGCAGGCCTGGCTCACTCCGCGGTGTAGGTATAAAACTGCAAGCATTGGCGGGGGCCACTTCGTAGTGGCCATTTAGTCGGTTGCCGCGCGCCGCCCACTACGCACGCGCTTACTTAAATAATATTTAAGTTTGGTGTTTGGTTGTATTTATGCATAAGTTTAAAAAATATATATATGATGAAGAAAAGAAAATACTGCATAACGTTTGGTTGTTTAAATAATGACAGCGATAGGAACGTTTCACACTCTACCGCGTGATTTCGAAAGGTAAGGAAAATAGTGAATATTTATCTATGTAGTACATATTTAATAATGATCAAAAAACTATCTACCTGCTTGTGGTGTGCTTATTAATGTCATTCAAGTACCGGCTAGTAATCATGATCAGTATGATTAGGTAGGTTACAAATTTGGCCTACAAGACGATCAAGATAAATAAAATAGACGAATATCAAACCTGACATCACTCTCACTCACCTAAGCTGAATACGTAGGTAGGTCGAATTATGATCGGTAGAAAGTAGGAAGATGTTTACGTTATTGTTTAGACACGTTCAAACTCAGAAAATGGCTACACTACGCATTCAAGGTCAGCGATCGTAATTCATAAAGGTAATTCTCTTCGCGACTTTTTTACCTACTTACCTACAAAGACACGCAACACGGGGCCTGTGACAATGAAATGAATGAAATGATAAGGACTAGTTACCTATTTTGCCGTAAACGATAACAATCGATCTTTAAAGTTATGACTACAACTTGGCCAGAACGGATTGAAACGGAACTAATCGTTTTGTTTCTGACAACGTTTTAAAATCTTTGATATTTGATGTAAACAAAGACCGCAGGTTTGTTAGATTTATTATTGTGCCACAAAACTAACGTAATAAAATTGGAAGAAGAACGAAATTCATTAAATGTGCTGGTAGCGCGAAGACAGTGGCCCAAACTCGCGAGTCGCAACCCTATTGAGCTTGACCGACAGTAACCTTTTAATGTCGTTGGCGTCAGATAAACTAAAATGAACTCTCGCGCGTCACTATTCAGTTCATTTTTGCTTGCGCACGGGAAGTTTAGGCTATTATAAAAGTAGGTGGGTGATGCGGGTGCAAGTAAAAATGGACTCTATTCTTTCGTGCATAGATTTTACATTTGTTTGTTTTCTTTTTGGGAGTAATGCTTCTGTACCTTTAGGTACTATTATATCCCACCAAAAACATTAAATGTAAAAAAATGCCAAGTCTCTCGATGCAGTCTTTCCATCGTAAAAAGTTTTGAGATCTCATAGAAGCCAAGTCCTATTCAAATTATTTTGTAGTTATAAATCAACATTTAGTAATTGTATCAATAGTTTTCTTTATATTATAATTATAGTGACTTGGCAATGAGCACAAGAAGAAACAAAACGGCATATTTGGAGTTGAAAGTCACACACCGCATGCGTAAACATTAATATCACAAAATTAATTTTCTTTTGGTTTATCCGTGTCGTCCCAACCGAATTTCGGCAACGGCAGTCAGTCTCATCCAAGACTAGTAAACTGCGCAGGACATAAATTATAATGCACAAGTGTGGACACAAATTAGTGTTAGTGTACTCTCGGTTCATTTACTTTCATAAAGCGATGGCCCGTAAGGTATTTTTTATTATTGTATTGGAGCATGTAGTCGGTAGTGGCCATCATGATCAGCAAGCAGCTTTTAATTGGTGCTCATTGCCAAGTCACTATAATTATAATATAAAGAAAACTATTGATACAATTACTAAATGTTGATTTATAACTACAAAATAATTTGAATAGGACTTGGCTTCTATGAGATCTCAAAACTTTTTACGATGGAAAGACTGCATCGAGAGACTTGGTATTTTTTTACATTTAATGTTTTTGGTGGGATCTCATTTATTTTTTGTAAGTGTTTAATAAACTATTTGCCTAAATAACTGTTTCAATAACATTATAACAATAATAAATCTACTATCTAATCCGGCTAACTTAAGTTCTCCGAATATAGCTACAATATTTTTTTAGTTTCGAAATGGTTTTTCATAGGTAGATGGCGCTATCAAATGAAAATTATCGAATTATTTTAAAGTACTACTTATACTGCGCTCGGTAACGAAACCATAGCGCGATTCAGACAGGTACAACGCCATCTATCGAGCGCGCATACAATCGAAATTTATCGCAATACAATGGAGTATTAGCTTTATTAATTTAATGAATTATGAACTTTATGTATTAATTAATTAAAGTCTATGTATTACATTTATATTATTCTTTTCTATTCTATGTATTTATTCATCCAATTGAATACTTAAACAACGAACAAAGTTAACAATGCAGTCAAAATCCATACATAATGTTCTTGCCAAACCGCAAATATAAAATTGTTTTGTATGGTATATTATTTTTTAATGTTTTTATAATTTTTCCTTTATATGTGGCTAATGACCTATCTTGGTGCAAAATTTGAAGTTTCTTAGTCTGCTAGAAGTACCTTAGATTTTTGATGATCGGTCAGTGAGTCAGTGAGTCAGTGAGTCAGTGAGTGACAAAATGGTGTAACTTTGATCGACCGTAACTCCTAAACTATTAATTCAATTGGCATGTAATTTCGAACTTAAGCTTGTTCTAATGCCTACTATTATTCACCGAAAACCTAACCTCCTAGCTTTGTCCACGTCGAAGATATAGGGGGGGCGAAACAGCCGCGAATCGCATCGAGAAAAGATGGTAGGGCCGTGCCCGTTTTGCTCGAGACTTGGCTGGGGCACTACCGTGCCCCCAGATATTCTGTGATATTAGGTATTATTTTTTTGTAAGATGAAATGTTTAAAAATAATTATAACAATAATAGGTCGCAAAGGCTCTTATAAAAGTAGGTGTGCGATGCGGACGCCAGTTAAAATGTACTTTATTCTCTCGAATATAGATTTTACACATTATGTTTGATTGTTTTTGCGAAGTGACTCTTCTGTACGTAGTAATATTAATTTTTGTTACGTCGTAATATTGATAACAACACCTAAGCTGAGACGAGCTGAGCGGATTCGAGATGTATTTTAAACAACCAATAGAATTGTGTTATTGACACATCTCTGCTCTGCTCAGCTTCAGTGGAGACTGCTGTGCTGAGAAGTGTAATAGGTATTTGTATGGCGCGATGGAAGTTGAGATGTGACCTGTGCGCGGACGATGCGCAGTGGAGACGAGTTGTGGAGACCCGGCCTATACCACGATTAAAACAGCTTTTTTAGCGATTAATTAGCTTAGCTTCATGCGTTATCGCAGCGATAACAAGGTTGCACAACTAAATTACAAGCTTAACTAAATAAAAATAGGTCCAATATTGTTGTACACGACGGTAACTCAAAGGATGCCGAAAAAAATTGTAGGGCAAAAATATTTATTTTTGTAATATTTCTGAGAAACCTATTGTCTCGATCCACAACTGAATTACACTGCTAATGTTATAAAAATAAGGTCTAAATTCCATCCAATAATTCTTCAAACGAAAACGCCCGGCGCGTAACTTTCTTTGAAGTAGGCGCCGATCCACAACTGAATTACACTGCTAATGTTATAAAAATAAGGGTCTAAATTCCATCCAATAATTCTTCAAACGAAATCGCCCGCGCGTAATTTATTCCTTTGAAGTAGCCGCGTCGCCGCGCGTGCTGTACAAATCGACAATGAAATTTGAACTTTAAGTCCTTCCATGTAAGCTGTATAATCGTTTGATATTTTTGCATAGCGGCACGGCAAACCAAATATTAGAAAAATGTGCATTATTTTTAAGCTTCGGCTAGATCAAAGAGCGCAGTGCGCTGCACGTGGCTGCACTATGGAACGAATGGGTCATTTGCTGATTAAAAATCTATAACTTATTTGTTTCTTAAGATATAAACTTAAAATTTTGCATAAACATAGAATATTATATAAAAATTTAAACACTTATAAATTCCTCAAAAAGTTTGTTTTCACGCGACTAAACTCGCGTTTGAATTTTTAATTTCGACCAAAAGCTTTACATTATTTGAGTTTCGCGGATAAAATATAGCTCCACTCTTAATTGTAATGTAGAAAATTAAACGTTTTCATTGTTAAAAACAATGATATTATAAGTAAAAAAGTGTAAATACGTTATAAGCGCTCAGCAAGTGACACACTAAAATGTAGCTAAGTGACAAACCTTGACCTCAGTGCGACGTTGCCGGCGTCAGCGAGTGCACTTTACGTAAACACGAGTGAATCAAAACTAAAACTGACTCAAAACCAACGAAAATGCCGTCGTGTGTTATGAGATATTGTGCGAATTATACAAGCAAGACCTCTAAAAGTCTAGGAATCACATATCATTCGTAAATATACTATTTATCCTAATATTTTCACAAATAAAACATTACGATTCTAAAATATGGCGTCGTAAAAGAAAGAGTAAGACAACAATTTCTGCATCAACAAGTGCGATAGAGATAGATGACAGAGTAATATTATACCTACGAAACAGAAAGTCAGTTGACTAACAGTGCAAATGGTGCCATTAGACCTACTTAAATGTAGATTTTTATTTATGTTATGACCTGTTAGCTTTTGCCCGCGACTTCGTTCGCGCACAAACTTTATGCTATTTATCTTTTCCCGTTCCCGTAAGAATTTTGACAAATCCTTTTAATTAAATATTATATTACTACATTGAAATCTGTGATTGATCCACCTGCGGTTGATTCACACAATCTTTATTGGCTAGGTGGCATACGACCACGGCTTCTTCTTGTTTTATACTTTTCAGTGCACGATTTTTTCGTAGTCGGGTTTTAGTTATTTTTAACTTATTTTTTTATTTATACTATTTTGGGGTTATTTGATATAATAATAAAAGCAAAGAAGCGAGTGAATTTCAAATGTACTCATTAAGCCTTTTCATTGCTTTTGTTGATACCCATGTTGAAACCGTTAAAAACAGGCAAAGTAGCTAGTAAAAGCTATATGATGTTTACATATTTTAAATGTGCTCATCAAGCCCTTTAATTTGATACCCATGTCGATATTGTGCGAAAAAAATTTTTTTTTCGTAGACGACTTCTCATCCCCTAGAGGGCGCCATATTGGATCCCCAAAACGTTATTTAATTTAGGTAGAATACTTAGGTAGGTATGTAGTAATTATGTACGTAGGTTCCTACCTACGTACATAATTACTACATACCTACCTTCCTATCCTAGCCAACCTACCTAGTTAGGTAGGTTGGCTAGGATGTAGAATAGGTAAAATGGTAGGTATTTAGGTAGGATAGGGTAGGTAGGTAGTATAAGCTAGGTAGGTGGTCGCGGGACTAACCGTGACCGTGACCCCGGTACGTAAAGGGCTATTGAAGGACACCGTGGATTTTAGTCAGTACAACTCTGACAGTCCCTCCCGCCCTGCCCTGAGTGGGAGGACTCATTTGATGATTTTACCACGATAAAAAAAGGTGGGTAGGGTAGATATGGTTTTTACCATAAGTTATTACACATTGTCAAAATTACATAACATTTAATTCACTTAAATTTTTAATGAGAATATTTCGAACATATCTGGGATCGTATAGCTCAGTCAACATGCATGTCAGATAAAAATTTACTAATTTTGGTTCCATTTCTTGCCAATATTGATTATCTCTCTCTATACTTTCAACTTTGACGTCTTTGTCGCATCCAGACCATATTTCGAAAATACATTTTTGCCTACCAGTTATATGAAGTTGTCCTTGTACTTGTATATATAATAAATAAATTACGGATCCAATATTTTTTCGTCACTATGTATATTCAGTGCACAGTTTGTGTCCTCATGTGGTTGTTGTGATCTGTAAGAAAACGCAACATTTGTTATACGGAACCCTAAAAATTACGACAATGTAAAAAGTTTGTGAACTCGAAAATAATTTCGTGATAGTAATTGTTACGCGTTAGTACAAAACGGTAATGTACGTATGATACTTACAATTCAATATTTTGTAATGTATGAACATTTGTTTCGTTCGAATTTATTTCTACATTTATCGGAGAAATTTGGGTCCTGTAACAATCACAAGTGGCTGGTATAATAATACTGACCTATAGAACTTATATATTTTTGTTTATCAATTCGATATGGAACCCTAAAATTGTACAATAATAAAAAAGGAGGAAATCGTCCATAAAATCATACTTGCGAATGTTACAATGAATAATTATATACCTACGTAATTATTATTATTTATCAACATTTATTATAGAAATACAGGTGCGGGTACGCGTGGCTACATATATGAAGCTGCACTTTCCAGTATTAGCTGACCTCTCATTGTGCGGAATGCCTATACAATGTGAGTTCAGCTTATAATGGAAATATATTTCTTTTTTTTTATACCTTATTATATAGCTGTGTTCTAATAACAGATCATTTACATGTATAAGTAGGTAGGACATACTCACGAATTTACTGGAATATTCTTTTTATCAACATCATCTTCAGTAGTGTGTAATAGACGTCGTCTGGAAAGATCATCATATTAATATTTAGCTAAACTACTACCGCCTTATTACAAAAAGGGGTTTAACTAAAAACCCAGGTTTAATCTTGTAAAACTACGGTTTAAACAAAGATTATTACAAATCGTGGTTTTGCGATAAACCATGGTCTAACAGTAGTAGCTGTCAAAGGTATGTCAAAGTTTCTCATAGCAAATTTTTCATTGTGTTGTAGTTTTTGTGTTATTTTCACCCAAAATGGATTGAAACAAAGTAGATTTAATTATTATTACTCATTGTGGATTTAATTGTATAGACAATCGTTCAAA
This sequence comes from Agrotis puta, assembly GCA_943136025.2. Lineage (NCBI taxonomy): Eukaryota > Metazoa > Arthropoda > Insecta > Lepidoptera > Noctuidae > Agrotis > Agrotis puta. The sequence goes on along the minus strand of OW964195.2, from coordinate 7,664,688 downwards.
TGGCGGTACTAAAGTCGACGTTTTATCTTAGTTTTGTAATACGGACAAATTTAAACCATCGCTCTGCAGATAAGCCTAGACTTGATAGACCAGGTTTAAACCAAGGTTTATTTAGTTTTTGTAATAAGGCCGCTTGAGTACGACCAGTAGGTTCATATTTTTTTATGTATTTTACAACTTGCATAGGTACAACTTGTACCTAGCACTACAGTCGGATAAGTCACCAGGTAAGTAAACTCACCGCGCCCGTGCCGCGCACCGTGTGACTGGCACGTCCGACTGTGTGTGAAGTAAGCAATAGTTTGGTTTTTCTTACAGCTAGTGTAGGTGAACTTGGCGACTGCAGGACGGGTCGTGGGTTCGATTCCCGCTCGGACATGTGTTATTATGTGATGGCCCATAAATAGTTGCGAAGACTTGAGTTTGTAATTGCACCGTCTTTATCAGGAGCAATCGGAGTAATAGGTATTGGGCTTATAAAAATGTAAAACTTATATTTTGTTGTATATTGTCAAAATAAAAATAAACCTATTTAGGTAATTCTATTTTTAGATAAAAGTTGCCCTAAAGTTATTTCTTTTGATACGTAGACAGTGCAATTACACACTCAAGTCTTCACAGCTATTTATAGGCTATCACATAATAACACATGTCCAAGCGGGAATCGAACACGCGACCCGTCCTGCAGTCGCCAAGCGCTTAGAAAGTTATAAAAAAATATGAGTAGGTATGTATGGTAAGTACCTGGTCTACCCACACATGCAGAAACTTTTCCAAACGTATATATCTAATACATATTTACCTACATGTTTGTTATTACTAATACTGGAAATAGATAGGTCGGTAGATACTTACTAAGCCAACCCCGTCGTTTCTTATTTCGGTTATTTCCCATTACGCAAACACTGTACCTCACGCAATTTCCTATTTTTATTTTACGTCGTTCTGTTGCGTAATGTGTCCTGAGCGCAAAACGACACAACCCTCCCGTACGGAAGCCGGAGCAGGACTGAAGGCGGGTGGCGCGCGTCAGGGAACACACTTTTAATATGGCCGATATTATGAGTTATTTAATTTACGGCGAAAAAAAAGGAAATTCAAAAAAGTAAATAACATAAGCCCTGCTTTATAGTTAGTTCAGTTAGTATAAAAAGTTTCATGATCTAATTTGAAATATTGTATGATTGCCAGCTGTTTATTGTTCAGTTTAGAGGTAACTTTGGGATTTTTTTCTATCGAGAAAATTTTATGGAATCGTGTTTTCGCCTAACATAAGACCTAGCATTAATCCTCAACTTTACCATATATTTATTTCAAAGTTAATGCTGCAGTACTTTGGGCGTATCAAAGGATTCTGCTAAGCTATTTGAGGTAGTATAGGCCCTTAAGATTCCCCCCGAATTCCGGACAAAGACCTATATTTCCGGACTTGTCCGGAAAATTCCGGACGTATGGCAACCCTACCAACGTATTCCAACCCGGCTCGTGACTCACGAGCCGGGTTGGAAAAAAACAGTTTATTTTAAATGTTAGAACGGTTCAAATTGTTTTAAACAAGTGTTTTTTTGTGTTTTGTTTTTAGTTTCCGGCATTATTTCAAATTAATTTGACCTATAGGTCGACGTCTATGCTTGTAAAGTATTTAACGAGTAAGTTGCTCGTGACTGTACTTACACTGATTTCATACAGCGAAAGAATAAAGTGGCTATGCCCCATATCACGGGATTACTTTTTAAAAAGAGCAGAAAATGATTTATTAAATAAAAAAGTTATTAGTAGGCTAGGCAAAAGTAATTATAAAAACGTATTTATAAAAAGGCGAAGTGTAAGTTTGAGAATGTTTGCTTTACTGACTTACTAATTTGTATTGTGAATTGAATACTAATAAAAATTGAATGTTAATAATCGTTGTTTTATCTATCTCTGAGGTTTTTATTATTATTTATTTGTAATACTGTTGGACACACGGGATTGTCAGCTTGCGTGGTCCTGCGGCAACGCGCCGCGTCACGCGCGCCGCGCGCGCGCACCGCGCGCACTCCCGTCGCGCGCCGGCTCCTCGTGTCCTTACCCTAGTACATTTAGAGTTTATATTTCTGTGGCACTTAAGGGTGCTTCGCCGCCCGCCGCGTATAAAACCGCGCGCGCGTGACGCGCGCTGGCGCAAGATGCCAATGTAATTTCCAATCTAAACGTACTAAGATTGGGTTCACCTCTCTTGACAGGACGTGGTCCTGCGGCAACGCGCCGCGTCACGCGCGCCGCGCGCGCGCACCGCGCACACTCCCGTCGCGCGCCGGCTCCTCGTGTCCTTACCCTAGTACATTTAGAGTTTATATTTCTGTGGCACTTAAGGGTGCTTCGCCGCCCGCCGCGTATAAAACCGCGCGCGCGTGACGCGCGCTGGCGCAAGATGCCAATGTAATTTCCAATCTAAACGTACTACGATTGGGTTCACCTCTCTTGACAGGGCGTGGTCCTGCGGCAACGCGCCGCGTCACGCGCGTCGCGCGCGCGCACCGCGCGCACTCCCGTCGCGCGCCGGTTCCTCGTGTCCTTACCCTAGTACATTTAGAGTTTATATTTCTGTGGCACTTAAGGGTGCTTCGCCGCCCGCCGCGTATAAAACCGCGCGCGCGTGACGCGCACTGGCGCAAGATGCCAATGTAATTTCCAATCTAAACGTACTACGATTGGGTTCACCTCTCTTGACAGGGCGTGGTCCTGCGGCAACGCGCCGCGTCACGCGCGCCGCGCGCGCGCACCGCGCGCACTCCCGTCGCGCGCCGGCTCCTCGTGTCCTTACCCTAGTACATTTAGAGTTTATATTTCTGTGGCACTTAAGGGTGCTTCGCCGCCCGCCGCGTATGAAACCGCGCGCGCGTGACGCGCGCTGGCGCAAGATGCCAATGTAATTTCCAATCTAAACGTACTACGATTGGGTTCACCTCTCTTGGCAGGGCTTGGTCCTGCGGCAACGCGCCGCGTGGCGCGCGCCGCGCGCGCGCTGTGTCGCGGGCCGGCCCGTCTAGTCTCAGCATAATTAGCATACCTCATCACGGCGGCGCGGTGCTTTCGCGCTCCTGTGTGAACAGCAATGCGGCAAGGAACCGCGCGCGGCAACAGTGATGTCGTCACGCTCGTATAATCGCATGTGTCTGCACGAGGCTTCACAATTACCTGTTTAGGCACTCCTGCAACCCCATCTCCAGCCCTCACTTTTTATCCGACTTCTTAAACACTGCTGGGAGACAGGCCCCCTCTCTATGTGTGTCAGGGCTCTTGAGAGAGGAACCTCTTAACAATACGCATCCAGAAGCAATGTCTTCTGAATCTATCGATCCAGCTGCCAAGCGAGAGCCTCCTCAGATGTTGTTCGAGGTTCTTGGCAATTAAGCCAATGGCCGACACGACAATCGGCACAATGCTGTATTCACGTCCAACCTCGCGACTTGTGTTGATCATGTTCCAAGCTACAGCTACAGGTCAGGGCTCCAGAGAAAGAAACCTTCTAACAATGCACGCCGTGTCCAGAAGAACTGCTTTCTGGATCAGGCCCTTGATCCAGCTGTCTAACGAGAGCCTCCTTATATGTTAGTCGAGGCTCTTTGCAATTAAGCCATGGGCTGACACGACTATCGGCACAGTGATAGCTGAATCCACATCCCACATATCGACAACATCGTGAGCCAAATAAAGATAATTATATCATATATTTTTAAATTATTGAAAATCATAAATACAATTGTTTTTCATTAAACGTTCATATGTTTACTAATCATTGGGTACATGAACTGGGCTGCCGTTGTAAGACGACTATAATTGAATTCATATTCGATTCGAATGCAGAATTTGCCTTTTTAGATCCATAAGCGAAAGGAGTATGAGTCCTGGAGTATTGGGGTTGCCAGACGGGAGTTTAATTTACCCACACCGTCAAAAATATTTTTTCTATAATTTATTTCCCTGAAAAACAAAAAAGGAATCCATTATGATATCTCTGAGGCACTTAAAATTTTTGGGTCAGATATGAGATGACTAATGTTTTTTGAAACAAGGGAACAGAAACAAAGGTTTTTGTATTCTATTAGTTATGAGTTTATGACGAAAAGGGTTTGTCATTGTGTGTGTCCTTTTGTCATATGTATGTTATATAGCCGTAGGTAAGGTTTAAAAGCTTACTTGTTTATAATGTCTTGTTTTCGTATGTGCTTGGGAACGATATAATAAAAAAAAACGTGAAAAAAAAATAACAGACTTCCAAAACTAACACAAAAAGGGGTAAAATAACTTTTCTTTCGGAAGTCGGTGACTTATGCCACCGACATCCAGAAGAAAGTCGGTTTAGAAGTCGGTTATAATTTTTTCAAAAAGTTTTTTATAGATACAGGCGTGATAAATTATTATGTTGTCTGATTGCGTAAACAACGGATAGAATATACGATAACACCGATCACGGTTGATTAGCTGTAGTTTTTTGGCCCCTTGAGAAATTAAGCATAACGTTTCGTTCCATATAATCGTTAACGGTTATCCTAATTAGTCGGTTTTATGCAAATCATTGACTTAATCCCTTCACTATTAAACTACAGAGTCATCACCATCTGCCTGCCTTTTAACAACTGCATTGCGGTCGGCTTCCAGTCAAACTGGATGCAGTTGAATACCAGTATTTTATTTGGAGCGACTGACTATCGGACCTCCACAACACAGTAACTGGGTAATACGATATCCATCATGGTAAGACTGGTTGTCAAACTTTAGAGCTTCTGAACAATACGAATGACGACTGTGAAAGATGTACATATGACAGCCGGGACCAAGGGCTTTATGTGCTTTCCAAGGCACGGAGGAAACTCGCTATGACAGATGGTCACCCCTCCACAGACCATGGAGCGACTGCCTATGGGACCTCCACAACCCGCACCCTAAGGTGGACTGGCTGTCAAACTGTCGTACCACTAAACTAGATGTAACGACTGCCAAAGATCTACAAATGACAGCCGGGACCAACGGCTTAATGCGTTTTCCGAGACACGGAGAAAACTCTCCATGTACAGAACCACAGAGTTTAAATGACGAAATAAAACGCGGGAAATGTATTTTCTAGTTTCTAACCGTCATTTATCATATTGCACGTGCTCTCTAGGGTTGCCACTTGAGAAATTGCGAAAAATGGTAGAAAAAATATTGAGATTAGATTTTATGTTGGTGGTCTGTGTACTTTATCTTTGTTTTTCTTTACTCCTTTTTATGTTGAAGTTGTACAAGTGATTGATGGATAGTCAATGTTGTCATACTTTTTGTTTTTAGTAGATTCTCCGTGTCTCGTCTGTCGAGAATCAATTGCGTAATTGTTTTTTATGAGAAATTTGTTTTTTTATTTTCTTGTATAAGCCGCACAAAGGGAAGAGAGGAAGGTTATGAACCTTTGCCCAGCATTGGGACAACAAAGGTAAATAAAAAAAAAAACGAAATACAGGATTTTATGAGGTAAAGACAGGATTTAAAGTGAAAGTAGTCAACAATAAATAAATTGATTTGATCATTAAATTTAGTTTATTTTTTAACGAGTGTCATACTGATGTATTGTAGGTAGGTATCTGTTTTTATGGTATGGTATGACTTTACTAACACAAATTTCAGTATAATCAGCATTTGACTAACAATAAAGTATTTTTTATAGTCTATTTTGTGTCCCACTGCTGTGCAAAGGCCTCCCCCTTTTTCTTTCTAAACCTTTTTTTTACTTTACAGTATTTTTTAAGAGAAAGTCGTAACAAAAAACTTTATTACATTATTTTAATGAAAAAAAAATCTCAGTGGCAACCCTAAGTTGCCCCTTTAAATGGCGGGAGTCTGTCCCGTTCCTAATTACTTGAGAACTTTGTTCTTACTTAGTTTATATCGTACCTTCCGCTTTACAGGACAAGTCGGGTGTAAACCGAAGCGAGTTTCTCTGATAGCTATTCAATGGCGGTGTTACTCGGCATTTTAGTTCAAAACGTTTGTGAATTTGAAGTTTTTTTGGCTGAGGGAAATGTACTGAAAAAACTCTTGACGGTTCTAGTTCTTTAAATGTTATTTGTTAAGAATATTTTTTTTAGTTTTAACTAGATATTTTTTCTAGTACCTACATATTAGTTTTTAGATATTTAAATTCTACTAACATAGCTATATTATGGACTTGTACGAATTTCTGTGCTTGATCTGAAATAAATAATTTCATTCATTCATTAGAAAGTTTTACCATAGTTTTATTACCTACATAATTATTTTCTAACATTTTAATGTCATGGACTTAGGATTCCCACAAAGTAACGCCTGATTTCTTTTTTTTTAGTGTGATATAATCATCAAATGAGTCCTCCCACCCAGGGCAGGGCGGGAGGGACTGTCAAACTCGTACTGACTAAAATCCACGGTGTCCTTCAATAGCCCTTTACGTACCGGGGTCACGGTAATTCGTACAGTTCCGCGACCAAGTAACGCCTGATACCATAACTTTTCTATAAATAAATGCATATTTATTTTTACCCAACATCTGCTATTGATATGACAGCTACATACCTGCAAATAGAAAAAAAAAACATTAGAAAATTTGAATTTTGTGTACTACTTGTTTGGACACATAAGTGGAATAAAATGCTAAAAAATATAATGCTATTTCACTAATAATAACTGCGAAAAATATTTACCTATAGGTGACGTATGGGGAATTGCCAAGGTACCCAATGTGATTTTTTTGGTGCCATAAAACTGTTTAGAGACAATTCAAAACCTTTATACCTTTAAAATTGAATATTTAAAGAATGAAAAAAAAATAAGCCAGATCATTTAGTTGGGATTTACACCTCGCCGTTTTACGTCGTTGACAATCACGAACACAAAAAAGAACGAATTATCCAGTTTGTTTTTGGAATATCATATTATTTAAAGTCTGCAACAAAACTGCCAGAAAGTTAGTATACGATCTCAAAAACTTAACAATTAGTACTTAATATTGAAGAGTAAAATTCTCAGAAATTCTAGAAGGTTCTCGTAACTTTACGGAATATGTTAGTGAACTCTCGTCGGCTAATACAAATACTTTTCAAGTTTGTCTGGCGCAGAATCCTCTGCTATCTACAGTATGTTCGAGTACTTGTTTCTCAATTGATGTTATTTTCCAATAAAGCGAATTCCTACTTTATTGTTGAGTAAATTAAGTTACTAGCCGTGCTTGTAATTCTCTAAAGAGAGTCTTGTGTGCAGCGCGGCCCCAGTCCAAAATACCGTTTGACATTCACTAAACTACTGACAGCGACGTGTCGTGACACTAACTCAAGGCTCTTTCTCAACGACGAGCTCGTCTGTTCTTTTAGAGAATAGCATAACAGATGTATGACGGTGAACGAGGGGTATAGAGTTTGTAAAGATCGTAGCAGGTGGCGTTCTGTAGTTTTGGCCTACTGCCATGGGAAAAAAGGAGTTAGTTTATGTTAATAAAGTTAATTTAAGAAAATTAATGCCTGTAAGGTCTGAATGCTCACAGCCTGACCCAAGAGCTGGCTTTTACCTTGGCCTGAGTCTAACCATTGCCAAACAACATGGCAACGCTTGTCAGTCTCGTGGGCTCATCACCAGCATTGTGTGTGTGTTTCGAAGCTTTTTAATAGTTTAATTTTATTAACTTAAACATTAAAAATGACTAGTATTTTGAAAATCTAGTTATGTTCGAAGTTATCCATGGGGTTGACGCAGCATGCCTACCTCTTCCATACTGCAAACTGTACTTCATAAACTAAGTTTTTAAGTTACTTTTCCAAAAGCACATAATTATTTGTTTACACATTTGGAAAGTTAACCACAAACGCAGTACATTGTAGTAGTTCTACAAAATTAACATAATATTAATTAGTCTTTGAGCGTTCTAGCTAATTACTGAATTCTGTGCTAGACTGTAATTATGACGTCGCGGGACCAAGGGATTACCGTGACCCCGGTACGTAAAGTGCTATTGAAGGACACCGTGGATTTTAGTCAGTACAAGTCTGACAGTCCCTCCCGCCCTGCCCTGGGTGGGAGGACTCATTTGATGATTTTACCACGATAAAAAAAAAAAAAAAAAAAAGACTGTAATTATGACTGAAATAACAATGTAATAGCATTGCTTGTGATTGCGACGGTTGCTCCCGAGAGGATGGGCAGAGGAGTATTGTAAGGTTTCAAATAATTAGTTTTATATCTCTTATTAATAATAAGAAGCGAGCCTGATGTTGCTAAGCAGACAAAAAACTTGATTCTAGGTTATAAGTACAAAGAAATACAGCTTTTTTTTTGGCAAAATCATCAAATGAAGGACTCATTTGTGTGGAATGTCAGATTTGTACTGACTAAAATTCACGGTGTTCTTCCTTATCGTCCTTTACTTTCCAGTGTCACGGTTTTTCGTTAGTCCCGCGACCGCGTGTGACCCTTTTTTTATTTACGTGGTAAAATCATCACATGAGTCCTCCTAACCAGGGCAGAGCGGGAGGGACTGACAGACCCGTACTCGAGTAAAATCCACGGTGTCCTTCAATAGCCCTTTACGTACCAGGGTCACGGTAATTTGTGAGTCCTGCGACCTAGGCAGGCTTTGGCCCTCTACAGGGGGCCCCGTCACTATGCTGACACTCCTTGAGGCGCGCGTTGAACACAACGCGCCGTGGTCGACCCGGGCATGGCCCATGGTCGGACAGCGAGTCGCCCATTACTCGCCGCCCGCATGCCCGCGCCTACCGTGGCCGGAGATCGTCTACCAACGTCCTTCGCCGTAGGCGTCTACCACTGCGGCTGGGGTGGAGGGAGGACGCTGTCCTCTCCCTTACGCGGCCCGCCTCCTCCTTCGCGAACATGACTGCTTCGCAGAAGGAGGCGATCGCTTCCCATTCCGTCTCACCGCGTGAGACCCTTGCCACCGAGATAAAATGATTCAACTATATCTGTACTTGGTTAATACTGTCCGAGACAATTTTAGCAAACAAGAAAATTTTCGCTAAATAAAATTACTTTGTCCCTTCTCAAATCAATGTTATCCTAATTGAGGTTTAGGAACGCAATCCAAGGCTGATATAAGAAAACATAGGTACATATTGTTTGTACCTTGTACCATCCTTCCTATAGGGTACAGGGTATAAGACGGGGACGCGAGGTATGATGGGAAATCACACACTTAAGGCAAACTTAACACAATACTAACGTAGCACAAGCGCCTACAGGACGCCATTTGTTAATGGCCGCTTGTAAATGACGTCCTAATAGCGCTTGCGCTACGTTAGTGTTAAGTATGCCTAAAGAGTGTGTGTCTCCATTATGCCTCGCGTCCCCGTCTTATACGCTGTTCCCCTACTATTATTACAAAGCAGTAAAGTTTGTTTGGTTGAACGCGCTAATCTCAAGAACTGCTGCTACGAATTCGAAAAATATTTTTGTCTGGCAATTAAATAAATTTAAAAAAGGTAACATGAGTGAAGTCGCAGAAGAAAACTAGTACGTGAAACATACGAAACAACACATAATACTCACCAAATCTTAAGTAAGTGAAAGGGTAAATTAATTATTCTTACGGAACCACTTAGTAAGGGTCGGCCAGATACATTATGCAAAGCCCGATTTGTTTCCATTCTGCCCTAAGTTACTGTTTTTGCCCGAAATAAGAAAATGAACTGGGCAACAACTGGATTTTTTTTCTCTGGGAGGGATTTTGTGGAATATAACGGAAGTATTTGACTGAAAAATCTAATTAGTGCGTCAGTTGGATATCAAAAAATATTTGGCGAAAAAACCGCATCAAAATCCGTTGCGTAGTTTTAGATATAAGCATACATAGGGACAGACAGACAGCGAGAAGCGACTTTGTTTTATACTATGTAGTGATACTCGACAATAATAAAATTTTACTGACACATTTAAATAGCCTACCTCAACATAAAATTTACACAGTAAATTAAAAAACGCCATCAAATAACCAACATAATTTCCATTCCCGCCAATACACAGTGTTGCCATCACAATAAAACTTCCCACGTTTGCGAGTAAAATAAAAAGTGACGCGGCATGGAAAGTGATTGTCTATGCCATGTAAGGTTGCCAGACGGGTGTCGTTCCGCACTATTGTCTTGAATGTAACAAGCTTATGTAATTATACCTCGTTTTTCACGTAAGGTTTGATAGATATCTCTATGGTCGTCGCCTTTTGAGGTTAATCTGGTTTTTTGAGCTGTTGCGAGTGTATAAAGCCTCGTGCAGACACATGCGATTATACGAGCGTGGCGACATCACGGTTGCCGCACGCGGTGCCTTGCCGCATTGCTGTTCACACAGCGCGCAAAGCACCGCGCCGCCGTGATGAGGTATGCTGAGGCTAGATGGGCCGGCGCGCGTTACCGCAGGACCACGCTCTGCCAAGAGAGGTGAACCCAATTGTAGTACGTTTAGATTGGAAATTACATTGGCATATTGCGCCAGCGCGCGCGTCACGCGCGCGCGGTTTTCAACGCGGCGGCGACGAAGCACCCTTAATTGCCACAAAAATATAAACTTTAAATGTACTACGGTAAGGACACGATGGGCCGGCTGTGCGCAAGGAGCGCGCGCGCGGCGCGCCTCACGCGACGCGTTGCCGCAGGACCACGCGCTGCCAAAAGTAGTGAACCCTTTCGCAGTAGATTTAGAGTGGAAATTACCTTAGCTGCTTACGTTAACGCCGCGACAAAACCATGCACAATTAATTATAAATTAAATAAATTCCATCCAACAATTCAACAAATCCTGCCCCAAGCCGTCGCAATAATAATATCAGAATCGCGATGCGCCGCGCCGCTTCAGAGTGAACAGATGTGGTTGTTTTCATAGAAAATGGACTAAGTAGGTTTTTTCAACAATCGCCACGCGCGGATAATCGCGTGTGTCTGCAGGAGGCTTAACGTGTTATAGTGGATCGTAGGTGTCAACCTACAGAGGTTTATTATTTCATTACTTTAGAAGGTTTAGAAAAAAAAATATATTGAATCGATCATCATAATATTAGAAAAATCAAAACTGTATTCTATTGCCAATAAAACTGAATAATATTGTAAAAATTCCGTTGACAATGAATTCGATTTTTAATATACAGATTGAGAAGTTGTGAACTTGCCAACAAAAAAAACCTAATATACTGTTCTATTTGGGAATTGACCCCGAAGTAATTTAGGGTACTTTCATAAGCATTTAAAAAGCTTCTAAAATATTCAAAGGTCAATGTCCTCATTATTCAAAAGTAAAAAAGTAATTTAGACTAGCAACATTAACCGCCAACACATTTCATTCATTTCAAAAAAAGAAACTCTCGCTGCCAACATACAAATGCCAACTTTTTTTCGACGAACTTATTTTTTTGTAGAAAAAATAAAAATATAATTTAACCTGTTGCTCTCGAGTAGGCCTTTTAATGTACAAACTTTTTAGGGTCCCGTGCGATTCTCGGGGGAGAAGAATTCCGGTTGCCGGCATGATTTATTAGAGAAGTTTTGTTTTATTTTCAGTGTTGCCAAGATAAACATAGTATGAAGTTGTAAAAACGTCAACGGGGGCTAGTAAGTGTATTTTGTGTGGGATCTCACGTGAATTATATGAATATTTTATATTGGAGGTTTTTCTCAAACCTGTTTAGAATACATATTATGTATATTACATACAAATGTATACAAAGAACTTTTTGAGAAACGTTTCATAAATTAAAAAATGGCCAATAATTGCTCCAGTCGCCGTTGAAAGACAGGATTCTCACTGAAAATACCAATTATCTTTTTCAAAATGATAATTATGTTTCGAAAATGTTTTCTACTAACTTTTTAGACCTATGTATTCTTCGCATGTGTACAATTTCTTTAAAATCTCTTCAGTCATTTTGAAAAATAAAGACTTGACGCCCCCAATTATTTTGACACACAGAGATGGGGCGAAGGCAAAAACATTTATGATAAAATTGGGCATAAACTTGCCATATTGAACATAAAAGAGTTTACGCCAAAATAAATGCCCGGTCACTGAAGATAAAACCAAGTTTTAGTAAAAAAAAATAAGCAGAAACTAAACGGGGCAAAAACTCCAGGCAAAGGGCATTTATTCGTCGTTTACGGGCATTTAACGGGCCTTTATTCAATACACCCAATAAGTCCAGGGTATAAACCCATTTTTAGCCCCATAGCAACAATTGAGAGGAAGAGGAAGGCCAAAGAAAAGATGGATGGATTGAATAAGAAACATGAAAGACAAAGGAGTAAATGATACTGTGATGTCTGATACGGGACAATGGAAGAAGAAAAAACGTATTGCGAAGACCCCAAGTAATTTGGGATGAGGACAGGAAGATGATGAGTCCCATAACATAATTTCTAAGTCTTGTGAAGTGCAGGACAAGTCAAGCTAACAGTTGCACGACAGATGGTACTACATCGACTTAACACATGTGTTAATAATAAGCTCAGTTGTCTGATGTTGTAATATTGACCTCTCTGTGCGGTCAATGCTAATTGACAACAAGTCTATTTTTACATTTCAGGTTTCTTTTTATATTGGACGGAGTTAAAATCGTTACAGGTGATGATTTTTATTTATTGATATCAAGCTTTTTATTTTATTTGGTGGTTAAATCATCAATTATTGAGTCCTTTTGATCCATGGTGTTCCTTCAATTGCGCTTTACGTTCCAGGATCACGGATGCCTGTTTAGACAGTCCTGCGATCCAAGCATAGGCTGTAATTACCTTCGTACTACTTTTTTTTTTAAATTAAAGGATCTGCTCGCTTTTGACCACTATCTCGATGATGTGGTCGACGGTGAAGTACACTCGCCTCGAAGTAACCACACTTTTCACTTGACACAAGGTTCTAGCCATCAGAAAAGTCCTCAGTCCATTTTTATCAATTCTAAGTTTAATTTGAACTTGAAGGTGCCATGTTTTCGATGGAATCTGACACCCAAATATCTCAATCAAAATATGAATGCCCAAAACACCAATCGTTCCATTGCCTTTTTATTTACGTGGTAAAATCATCACACGAGTCCTCCCACCCAGGGCAGAGCGGGAGGGACTGTCAGGCTCGTGTCCTTCAATAGCCCTTTACGTACCGGGGTCACGGTAATTCGTTAGTCCCGCGACCAAAGTTCCATTGCCTTTCCGAAAATGGCCTGTGCACACATCAGATCGTATAAAGCCTCATTAATCGATTAGGTTTAATCAAAACTCGTAGAAGCATGGCGGCCAATGTTTCACGCTTCCAGTTATTCAAATCACGTTATTTTGTGATATTTGTCAATCTGCACTGAATGGCAACAACGCATAATGTGACGTGCATGTTGAATGGAATTATTTTTGGGTATTACTGAGGAGTTCGTGGTTAAATTTTGAATGTTTCGATTTTGGAGTTTAAACCGTGCTTAAGTGCCGTGATTACTGGTTCGAAGTGGAAAACTTTGGAAGATGCCTTTGCCCAGCAGTGGGACTGACTGGGCTAAACAAAAAAAAAGCCGTGCTTGCTTAGGTAGATCTGGATGGATGACCATCTATAACATACCGATTTTTCTCAGAGTCTCGGAAGCACATAATGAAATATGGCAACCAGTGTTATCCAGTACTGAGTTTTGCAGGTCAGATAGGCAGTCGCTCTATGTAAAATACTGGCATTCGGCTGCAGCCAGTTCGACTGGGAGATCAGTCCAACGTGTAAAAAGACAGGCAGATGGTGATAAAATTGAGGAGGGAAATTTGGTGCGTCGTATACCATCAATCGTGCATAAATCCAGAGTACGCTACTAAAAAATTCCCAATGGAAAAACCCGATAACAAAAGTAGATATTTTTAGATTCGGACATGAATGTGCCCTTGTATTCGTAATCTACGCAATCCCAAATTATAGAATAAAGACTCTTTAATAATAAAAAATGTCTAAGATCCTCGTAAAATTCAAGGCATAGGCATTTTAAAGAGAGTAACTGTCTATGGCAACAAATTAATTAATTACTCAAGCATACAAAGTTACTATAGACTTTATAACGTTAAAATTTCAAACCTACAGACCCAATTAAAAACACGCTTCCCGCGCATACCGCCATTTTTTTATTCCTTTTTCAAACGTGCCTTTTTTTACGGACGCCCGGTAGCCATAGATAAGAAGCGGGAAGAAAAATAAACTTTTTTTTCTTTACTAATGTGGTTGGGGCAGAGTTTTTGTTATTATAAGTGTAAATGTCTGCGTTATGTCATTTAGAGGTCGCATCATTTATCTCTGAGTCTGAGATTGCGAGGAATTTTGTGGAATTAAAGAAGTTCTTAAGAGAAGAACTTATTTTATTTAAGGTTTTCCGTTTATCTTATGTTGTTTTATCTTCTCTACTTTAGCTTTAGTCTCGTGCCCGATTTCTGTCTGATCCTGTCAAATCTACAATCCTTTGAACTATGGAGTTTTTGCCCGTTTTTTCTCCATAAAAATGGGCAAGTATATTTTCACAGTTATTAGATCGTGTGACTGGGACTATAGTGTTTGTACTAGTGAGTTGCCTACTTGAAATAAATGTTTTTATTACGATTTTATGGGGTCCGATAGGCAGTCGCTCCGTGTAAAATACTGATATTCAGCTGCATCTGGTTCGACTGGAAGCCGATCACAATATAGTTAGGAAAAGGCAGGCAGATGATGATGTATTCGATTTTATAAGAATGATGGAAGAGAGAACGCATCTGTGCTTACGCACACAATAATTGAGTAAGTACTTAACTATAATATTTCCTGCGTAGGTACATCTTTTCTACAACCAAAAACGGTCTGGCGGACTAATTTGGAGTTAGAAGATTTTTAGAGAAAAAAAATGTTGCACTCTCTTCAAGAACAATAAAAAATTGAAAATATTTTTTTATTTGTTCGCGACAAACTCAAAAACTACTGCACCGATTTTCATGCTGTTTTCACTAATGAATAGTACGGTTTTCGAGGAACGTTTTAGAATATAAACTGGCTCCGGGCGAAGTCGGCGCGGATCGCTAGTTGGTATTATGTAATCGTTTGGCAGTGATGGTAACTTGCTAAAGGTAGTATTCGTATTTTAATTTATGAATTGAACATTGCAGGTTAACAAGTAACAACCTAATAAATATTCCGTACACTTTTGTCAGAGTTTTCAATCAAAGAATCTGCGTAGGCAATATTTCCGTATATTTGTATTTCAAAGAAAAACCTTTACTGGGTTGCAAAGGTCAGACTTATGAAAAAAAGCCAATTTAAGTAGGTACGAAGTTCCTGATTAAATATTCGGTTTGTAAAGTTTTCTTCTATGTATTTGTAGCTAGCTTTATGATTGTTTCGGGTTAGTTTAAAAATGCTGTTTTTACATATATAATGAATTATTTATAAAAATAAATAAGTTATTTATTAGAATAGCTCTCTATTTTATATACGTTTACTTCGTCACTATATAGTCTTACAGAATCCATCAACCGACTCTTTTGTCTTCCGTAGTGTACTTCTTAAAACCATACCAAATTACCAACCTTCATACTCAAAAACTATCCACAGGTTAATTCTTCAAATCACTGGCCACTAACAAAAAGAAAAAACAAAATAGAACAAATCCAGACGGTTGGGTTCGAAATTCAAATCACGGGCGAAAGCCACGCGCGTATTACCGCCATAATCATCTAGCATCTTGTCCGGACAACATCCCAAACAGGTTTTCTTGTACTATTTTTATTTTTAAATCTTCCTAGGACTTCGGACATCTCGCTTGGAGTATAGCTGTCTCTCTCTAGCGAACTGTTCCTAGCTTAGAGACCGTTTAAATAGTTTATTGGCCGATGGATGGGCCTTCTGATACTTATGATCATTCTGTATATCTATTTATATCTGTTAAATTGTGTGTTTGTATTTCCTGATTGCCTGTGTCTGCGGAAGCGATTTTTAGTAGATAGTTTTCTTACGAACATTGCAACTTTTTTTCTACTCTTTGAAAATCCTTGAACTTCTTACCTGATTTCATTTTCCGCCATTTTGGATACACCCGCCATTTCTAATTTTACTTCAAAGGTTATGCTTTTATGGGTTAGTTGCCTATAACCTTTCTCAAGAATCTAAGGCTACCAAACGTAAAGTTTTTTTCATAATATTCCAGTTGTTCCCGAGATTAACAAATAGACAAACTCTTCAGCTTTATTGTATTGATGCAGATAATATAAACAAATCTTGAAAAAAAAAAAAACTTTTCGTCCAAGGAAGCTGCGGCGAGTCTACTTTTGTACTCAATTTGTCTTTGGTTTCCTATTTACGGCCATAGACAAACCGGATGTACAGTTTCGGCGGGAGTGTTTTGGAATTGAATGTGGATTTCCGGTAAGTTAAATAAGGAGTGTTACCAAAGAAATAAAACAAATGAAAAAAGTTGATTAAGCGAATAGTTCATCGCGGCGGGCGGTGTGGAGTTGCGTTGTGCAACAAAAATCGAGGTGAATGACCACAAGGATGTTTTTTTTTTTTAAAAAAGACTGCCCGACACTACGAATTTCTCCTGTGTGGTGGGTGCGTTTTTCTTCGTTGCATCATCATCACATCAGGCGTAAGACATCCACTAATGAACACACGCCTCCCCTACAGGTCGGCCCCCTTTCTGATCGGTCGTTACTGGTCGATATGTTTGGTCACTCATTGGCTACAATAATCTGATCACCAAAGCATACTGGCTCTATTTCACCTTTATACCTTTGTCAAACAGAGAGGCGAGTCCGAAGCGATAACGAACCGATACGAGACGTCATTCCGATAGTTCTGTCACGCTATCGGATCGTTTTCGCTTTTCTATGTGACTAAATTCAAACAATTCCATACATCACAAATAAAAACGCCTCGCTTCGCATTCGCCACGGCTGTCTGTTTGACAAAGGCTTTAATGTCGAGACTTACACACCATTCCGGTCGGGTCGTTGATTCAGATTCCGCGTCAATATTTCTGGTCACCTAAAAGTCTGATAACGGAAGCTTAATGGCATTTGACGTAATTTGAAGTTCTTACTTCCATAAATATCTTTCCCGGTGAACAGGTTAGACGTTTTTTTTTTTCATGGTAAAATCATCATATGAGTCCTCCAACCCAGGGCAGAGCGGGAGGGACTGTCAGACTCGTACTGACTAAAATCCACGGTGTACTTCAAGAGCCCTTTACGTACTGGGATCACGGTAATTCGTGAGCCCCGCGACCCCGGCAGGCTAGGTTAGCCGTAATAGGAGAAAATGATGTAGAAATCGCGTTCGTGGAAGCTGTGTTCCTTGCATGAGAAGGTTCAGGATAGGGCGGTCTTCAAAGTTCATGGTTTAACTTGGAAAGTTCCAAAGAGGTTGTAATCTTACAGAGTGGCAATCCAAAGAGGTTAGGTTAGTTTTGGGCAAGCGTGCTTCACCGTCGACCATCATTGCTTACTATCAGGTGAGCTGGCTCGACATAAATTCGAAGAAATAAATGCGCCATATTTTTATTATATACATATACCATTAAAAATGTTAATATCCCCTTTTTAAAAAATGAGCTCTTTCAACTTCCTCCACAAACGATTTCGAAGATTGATTGAGTTTTCGTAATAAAATAAATCGTGTAAAGTATTTTAATCGACTATAATTTGAAATAACGGAAATAAGAACAACGGTGTTCTGAATTTAATACAGTGGCCATTTTTTATTTTGGCGCGAATCGGTAACACTTTTTGTATCCATATCGTTGCTAAGCGGTCAATTTACAATCTTTTATTTAACTCGCCTTGTTATTTAGTGTTTGGGATAAATCTTGCAACTGAATTTTAAAGCATTTTACTTAATAGGGCACTTAAAAAAATTCAAAAAATAGGCGCGGTTTGGGTTTCTACGGCGAAGAACCGACATAAAACTCCATGGTTTATCTTTTAAATTCGATTATAAGTTGTTCTGGAATCAATAAAAATAAGATGATTGAGTTTACTAATTATAGTCTGACAGTCCCTCCCGCCCTGCCCTGGGTGGGAGGACTCATTTGATGATTTTACCACGCTTAAAAAAAAGTGCCTAACATCTAGTTCTGGGCTGATTTAATTTAGGTTACCATTGCCATCGACACGTTTAGAAGAAGAGTAAACGAGACAGCCGAATAAATAGATCAAGTAAACTAACCCTTCAATCAATGTTGCCAACATTAAGAAGCATCAAACGCAACAAAGTGACCACTTCAAAAAAACAGGCCATCTTTAATGCAAGTCTATCAAAGTGTTACCATCTTCAAACGCGGTTTTGTAAATGTGTTTTTGGTTAAATCACTGCGGTATATATTATGTAACATATATTCAATGGGGTAATTCAATGGAGGAGCTCGTGGCTAAGTAAATACAGCCGCACAGGCTGATCTTCCGGGTTAAGCCGCACTTGCCGAGGTTGGTCTGTGGATGGGTGACCATCTGTCATAGCGAGTTTCCTTCGTGCCTCGGCAAGGACTTAAAGCCGTTGGTTTCGGCTGTGATTTGTATATCTTTGACAGTCGTTACTGTTAGTCAGAAGCTCTAAAGTCAGACAACCACCATGGGGTATAGTATTACCCAAATACTGCGTCCATTGTGGAGGTCCGATAGGCAGTCGCTCCATGTAAAATACTGATATCCAGCTGCATCTAGTTTGACTGGAAGCCGACCCCAATATTGTTGGGAAAAAGCTAGTCAGATGATGAGTTAGAGTTTTGAAAAATAATGGACACGATGCAACTGCATCTGGTTCGACTGGAAGCCGACCCAATATAGTTGGGAAAAGGCAGGCAGAAGATGATATATTCAATGGGGTACATAGTTTTTTGATTTATACATCTTTCCTATTTTTTGGAGGGAATAGTTTTGTGAAATGTAACAAAAGTGGGGGCAGTAAATTTATCAAATGAGTCCTCCCACTCTGGGCTGGACGGGAAGGACGGTTAGACTTGTACTGACTAAAAATCCACATTAACCGTGACCCGAGAACGTAAAGGGCTATTGAAGGATTACATTTCGACCACGGCTGCCAATCCCAACGGAGATTAACCATCTGCGCGGGACATATTATAGTGCAGCGCGTGTGTGCGCAGGCACAGGTGCACTCTCTGTTCCTTTACTCTCATAGTTCTGATGGGACGGCAATACGACACGACCGAAGAGAGATCAGGCGCAGGACCAACGGCTTAACGTGCGCACCGAGGCACCAGGGTATCATACTTAAAAACTAACTAAAAACTAACTAACTTCAAAACTCTGGGCTGCCGTTTTCTGAAGAATTCTAGTAGAAAAACGATAACACTTTTTGCCCGACCCGGGGATCGAACCTGAAACCCTACGATCAGCAGACGCGCTTGCGAACAGGAGACCAACGTGGCAGTTAATTAACTGTTTGGTTTTGGACTCCGTCAGGTGGGTTAGTCTCTATTTCAATTTCAGTAAGGTTAATATTCGTAATGTATTACGTGCAGGTAGCTAAACACGAGGTAATATAGTTGACTGCGCTTACATAAAGTGCAGTTATGTTTTACATAAGGTAAAGTTTTATACAAGGATTTATTGTTTTACTTGGAAAACGTGTTTTCTTTAGTATATACCTAGCTTGTTTTAATGTATTATACTAGATTAGTTTAAAATTTATTTACTTACATGAACTTTTATATTTACTTTAGTTTACACTTATGGGAGGGACCACGTTAAGAACGAAAATGCGGTGGCGCCATGTTGTGACGTCATTGACGCTTTTCTAACGCTTACGCGCTCTTAAATAATTAAACAATAATCACATGCAAATTAATAAACAAAAATATAATTCACTCGGAAATCTACAGTGTCCTTCAATAGCCCTTTACGTTCCGGGGTGACGGTAATTCGTGAGTCCCGCGACCCTGGCAGGTTTTGCCCTCTAAAGGCTGCCCCGTCATAATGCTGACAGTCTTTGAGGCGCGCGTGGAACACAACGCGCCGTCGACCCGGGCATGGTCCATGGACAGCGAGTCGCCCATTACTCACCGCCCGCATTCCCGCGCCTACGGTGGCCGGAGATCGTCTTCGACGCAATAAAGAACTTATCTACCTAGCTCGTTCTTGCACAATTTTATGACATGACAAGCGTAGATAAAGAAAATGGCGGAAAAAAGGGAACTCAATTCTGCGAAATACCCTAACAGGTAAAATAAACAAGATGAAAATTTCTCTCTACCTACAAAACTTCTCATTTTACGTGAATATCCAAGAAGGTAAGAAAGTAAGGTAGTTTACAAAAATATTGGCAAAAAGGTTCGTTTCTACCTTATTCCGTTGTTTTTTAGTAATAATGAATACCGTGTGGGTAGGTAAGCAATTTATGAGTTTTGTACTACTAAACAATTTGTGGGCTATGTTATTTTTTTGGGCTCGGGCGTCGCAAGACTGTGTTATCAGGTAACCGTGACCATAGAACGTAAAGGGCAAAAGACACTGTCAACTTTAGTCAGTACGAGTCTGACAGTACGGTGGGAGAACTCATTTGATGATTTTACCTCGTAAAAAAAGGACCAGATTGGATTTTTAGTCCATAAAGTAAATTATTTCATCACAATTAATTATTAAGTAATTGAAAATTAATTTCCACAAACAATACAGAAGCAGGTCATTGACTTATTCATTCATAACCTGCTCGCTTATGTATTATTTAAACGTGGTCGATTTTTTTTAAGTGGTAAAATCATCAAATGTGTCCTTCCACCCAGATAGAGCGGGAGGGACTGTCAGAGTCGTACTGACTAAAATCCGCGGTTTCCTTCAATAGCCCTTTACGTTCCGGGGTCGCGGTAATTCATACAGTCAAACGTGGTCGAAGAGAAAGAAGTTTACAACATGTAATAATCATAGCATGTCGTGTTCGTTGTTTCTCCCTAAACATGGGGAAAAGACGGGTGATTATGTATGTATGTAAGTATCAACAGATCACGAAGCCAACGGGTAATGTGACCACAAACTAAGAACACGGACTGTTGGCCATTTCGTTGTTGATTAAACTAGGTACGGTCACGAAAAGAAACAAGTATGTAGGCAGCAAGTTTAGAACAGTTTTGCTGTGTGCTGTATCTCAGGAATTACTGGTTAGAAATTGCAAAATTATTTTTGTATTGCATAGTCCATTTATCGAGGAAGGCTATAGGCTATAACATCACGCTACGACTAATAGCAGCCGAGCAGCGAGGGTGAAACCACTTGGAACAGCTGGGGCTCTATACAGTATGAATTTTTCAACTCGGCGTGGATGAAAATAGCCGCAATTTTAGGGAATATCAAAAAACCATAAAATAATAGAAAATAGTCTCGAGGCCGATTTTGGTGAAAACTAAAACCGCATCAATGGATTTATTTTGATAGAAAAATAAATAATCCTCGCCAGGAATCGAACCAGTTGATTGGGGAAAACAAAATCACATCTTGTATTATTACACTACTCGATTGTGAATTTTCTAAAATCCAATGATACAATTTCAGTTTTCGTCAAAATGGGTCTCGACACTCCTTTTAACGTTTTTGATAATCCTCATAGTTTCGGATATAGCCATCCACCCACACCCAGTCGAAAAAATCAACCTGTATATATGCGCTCTTTCGCTGCATTGTATATTGCACATAGTCAAATAAATTGGTATTTTGGAACATATAACACAAAATTGGAAAACAGTGTCTTTCGTTAAAAAAACCCTTTTGACACTATTGTATCGGGGGTGCGTTTATAAGCAGTTAAACAAACACCTAGAACCCTAACATTCACGTCATATAAATATTTGTTCCATGCTGTAATCGACGCTTCGACACGCAGCGCAGCAGTCAATGTCTCAACCAATGCACTTGCCATGTCGTCAATACAGTTATCTATTTTGTTGACTGTACATAAGTATGATTACATATTCATTACGCTGTCTAATATTAAGTATATACATATCCTGTTGCAATATCAAATACATAACGACTTGAACCGTCAGTTAGGTATCTACCAGTTGGAGTAAACATTGACAACTAAGTCAGCGATATAATATAGTGTACTATAACTCGAGAATTATCCCACGAGATCATAAAATGGAGATGAAACAGTCTCGAGGCAGATTTTGACGAAAAAAAACTCTGTAAAGTAATAATTATTCCAAAATCTGCGATTCCTGATTGGGTTAATTAATTTTTCAAAAATTAAATGATATAAGTAAGTCGTTTTTTCTGACTTTGGTTTTCATAAAATCCAGCCACCAAATATGTGGTCGCGGGACCAAGGGATTACCGTGACCCTGGTACGTAAAGGGCTATTGAAGGACACCGTGGATTTTAGTCAGTACAAGTCTGACAGTCCCTCCCGCCCTGCCCTGGGTGGGAGGACTCATTTGATGATTTTACCACGATAAAAAAAAAAAAAAAAAAGCCACCAAATATGTGCCAATAAATCTCTTTTCTTTCTTTCCACCCCCTTTTAGCATTTTCGCTATTCCTCATACTTTCGGATTTAACCATCCACGATCCACGCCCAGTTGGAAATACACCTTCTATCTGACGGAGATCCCCTTAGAGGGCCAAAGCCTGCCGGGGTCGTCAGACTGTCTCGTCGGGTAACCGTGACCCCGGAACGTAAAGGACTATTGAAGGACCACCGTGGTTTTTAGTCAGTACAAGTCTGACAGTCCCCCCTGCCCTGCCCTGGGTGGAAGAACACATTTGATGATTTTAACATTCGTTAAAAAGATCCAGAAAGTTAAGTACTTATATTAAAACAAAGCTGATTATTCTCTCTGTTCCAAACTTCTGGCTCATTTAACAATATCAAATTATAATTAAAAACCCTTTTGTCGAAAAAGTTCGGACGTCGGAACCAGAAGTCTGGATAAATCCGATCCCGGACAAAAACAGCCGTAGAAAAATCAATCGGATTCGGATTATTGATATTGTGAAACCCTATCTAAATTAGATAGATTTACCTAATACTTACTAGCGACCCGGCTCCACACGGGTGCAATCTCTACTATATTATGCATGTTATATATACATATAAACCTTCGTCTTGAATCACTCAATCTATTAAAAAAACAGCATAAAAATCCGTTGCGTAGTTTTAAAGATCTAATCATACATAGGGACAGACATAAAGCGGAAAGCGACTTTGTTTTATACTAGGTATGTAGTGATTATCTATATTTTAATACAGTGTCGCGGTAGACCTCGTAGAAGATGGTGAGATGAGCTGGACGAAACCAACGATCAGTGGTCTACTTTGGTCCTGGATCGTGAAAACTGGAAGTCATGGGGCGAGACGCCTTTGTCCAACAGTGTGATGACGTAGGCTAGCAGTATCACTATCTCTATTTTTACTACGACATAATGACGAGTTAGGTAAATCATTTATTTGCATTCGTTTATCTCCAATTTTTTTTGTATACTATAATAAAAGCTAAGCCAAGCTTTCAATTGGCTATTTGACAGTAGCTATAAATTACAAATAAAATTAGTCCGTCAATTAGAGTTTAAAAAAATAACGGACACGTATTTTTTCTTTTGTAAAATCAATGAATATTCACCAAAATACAACGCATTAAAACTCGACAGTGGGGGCTCGTGACGTCAGAATTCAGTAGAAATTGTACTGAATTGTGACGAACCTATTGCCAATTTTGAAAGCATCGTATCTCCGTCAGTTTTGGTTTACGAAACAAAAGAAATAAATAAGTGACGGACTAATTATAATTTGTCAGTCAAATAGCCAATTATATTTTTATCACGGCTATATCGGAGCTCTCACAATTTTGACTAGCAAGTCCGAAAAAGTAACAACGCGAGCGGGAATGGGAGCGACACGATAGGTCGTACGCCAAAACTTTGCGACAAAATCTGGTAGGATAGAAGCAGAATTTCAACAAAACCGTTGTAACTGCAGGGTACTTAGCTATTCCACAGATACGGATACCTAATATTCTTCATACCCGCCAAGTATCAACATAAAAGTGATAAACTTTATACCTAGGTATCATACCAACCTCCAAGCGCGTTAAAGCCACATCCAATGCGAAAATTAAGATAACGCGTCAAACTGCTTACCTGAAGTTACCCTAAGTACTTTATAGAGAAAGTTACCGATTCATGAACGGTTCTGAACTAAAACAAGCGTTCTAATATTGACTTTCACCGATTTTCGTTACCTTCAACGTTTTAAAACTGAGAAAGACCAGTATTTTACAAGAATATGACTCACTCTAAAAGTATTTTATTCGTCTTAAATTAGACAAGGATGTGGCTATACGCTTCCAAGAATAACTAGAATCTTCCTGCTAACCGTTTTAAACTAGTAACGTGGGTAGACAGTTGAAAAACTATAGAAATTACAACTTTGCAGTTGTTAAAAAGTACCTACGCGCGCTAAAATGCATAAAAATTGTGTAATCTTTATTTTATGCGGATAAACTGAGATAGGTACTCATTCGAAAATGTAATACAGCATACGAGGAACAAAGACATTCCAAATTGATGACTTGACAACAAATATTTGCTTGCAAAGTCAATCAAAGTATGCGAAAAACTCTTTCAAGTCCGTTGGCAAACTTGCCATCTTGAAAACTGACCAACTTTTTAAAAAAAAAAGATGCAAGCAAAGGAGACCGGCTTTTCGACACATGTACGGTTTCGCTAAAAAGAGGTTCGTTATTAAGAAACGAAATGATAACAAAAGAGTTTATTATCTGTATTTTGATTACCTCGATTGATAGCGCAGGGATCCGATTACTCACAAAACACTAAAAAAGTTAATTTTCAAACACAAATAGTTTAGTTTTTTGGAACTGTAACAAGAGTATTTTATGGTTGAACGCCGCACTGTTCGCCCACGCCACACCTCAGGCACTTTCCAACCGGTTTTATATGGAACCACGTAAAACTATCACGTATCACGGACGGGGAGCGACGCGTGGCCTCCCGACGAACGACACTGTGGAACTGGCTATTGAAAAAAAAAGATACGCTGTGTTGCCAATGCGGGTTTCGAAAACGTACGTTTGCGTAATGGTACGTTTTTGAATGAATGAAATATTTTCTTTTGAAATTAGTGTTAGTTATTAGAGTAATGTTTTGTTTATGTTTGGCCTTGAGTTTTTAATTTAAAGTATTTGTTGCACCAGTTCCGTTTTGCTAATGGATCAGATATTAAATTTATCTTATCTTTTAATAAAATTGATAAATTATTCATATTGCAGTTACTTCGAGTGAAGTTAGTCTTGCTATTTTTTGGAATTTTTGATAAAAGATACATGATCATTATAAAAAAAAAAACAACGACATCAAAGGCCCTAGCAAGGCTTTCACGTTTATATGACGTGAAGTTAACGGGAACTTTGATGTTCTTCATTAGAGGCGCTTTTTCATTTTCCGTATAAATCCCGCAAATAATTATTCTTCAAGCACGCTGTGGGAAATACGGACATCTTGTGATAAGGCTTCTGTAGGTTTGTCATATTATTTAATGTGTTTTTAGACGTAGTCTTTATATTTTTGTTCAATTCTATTGTAATATATCTGCATTTTTATGTTTTTACATTTTGATATAATAGCCTTTTTTTTTAATAAAGCAACCTTAAAATCAGAGTTAATGTTCAATCGTTTTACATTAGCTGGCATAACGTCGCATTACTCGAAGGTTAAGTGTATTATGATGACACGGTTAGCACCGTGGCTCTGCGATTGACTGCTGCACTGCATGTCACGGGTACGATTCTCGCATGGACCAAATTTTTTTATGATCTACTAGTAGTTTTTCTAGGTTTGGGTGTTTGTGCATGTGAGTTAAAATTTTTAGCGTCCGGCTATGTTTAGAAATAAACATAACAATTAAACTTACAAATGTCTCAGTTAATTAGAAAAGTCACAAATAATAACGTTTCTAACTAGTTTTTAAATAATTATTTCATCCAAAATCTACTAAAAACTTATTTCCTGGCAACTCTAAAATACAACTTTCAACGGCACTTCGGGTAACTTCGTAAAACTCCGGCTAAGTTCGGCTCCACGGTTCATGCCTTCAACGGTCAGTCACAAAACAAAATAAAAGTTTTTTTTTTATTTTTTTTGTTTTTAGAAATATAACTCTTCCTCGTGATTTTTAGATCAGGTAACTTTGTTTCATCCGCATTCTTTTCGACAATTTTGAACTTAGAATTTGTGTTCTAAAATAGTAGTTGACGAAAGATGAAGATGATCCTTGAATTTATTTGTTATTAGCTGTGCGGGTTTCACCCGTTATTTCTTCTGAATTTTTTCTTTGTGTGTATGACGTGACGGAAGGAAGAGACTATCAGACTTTTACTGACTAAAAGTCCATTCTGCTCCATCGATTCCTCTTTGCGTTTCAGGGCCACGGTGTCCTACTCAGACAGTTCAGCGACCCAGACAGGCGGTGTGATTGTGACCTCTCTCAAGAAATGAACACTATCAAAATAAAAGTATTCGTTATTTGAATATTTTTGTAACGCCCTCTTTCGTTTTGATTGTCAAACTTCCTACAGCGGTATGGTAATTTGAAGTTCGTTGGATCTTGCACAGCAGGTGACAGTTTTTTTTTTAATTTCATGTCTACCCCCTTTGGAGATAGGCGTCAATTTAATTTATGTAGATTGCAGGTGGGTGGTAATGGTAATAGTTTATTGTTTATTGGACACCATAGACATACAGCATGAACTGAGAGTTCCGGAGCCATAGTGAAAGCCCGACTTATTTTAAATTACCAAACTCTTTTAGTTTCGAATTTATTTGTCGTGTTTTATTTTTAAAACATGTGATGCAATTATATTTTTAATGTCAAATCTTTTATTTTGATAACTCGACAGTTTTTGAGGAAACAAAAAAAAAAGGACATATTTTTGCTTCTTAAAAACACAAATTTTCAAAGCTTTGATATAGCCAGTGTCAACAACGGCAACGCTTTTGGCAACGTTTTATAAAAAAAAGCATTGACTTAAAAGAAAAAAACTCGTGTTCATTATTTTTAAAAACTCTAACTGAAGGAATAATAGATTTGCAATTTATTGAGGCTGTCAACATTCCTATCCACTAAAGACAATGTATGTACCCTCAGCGCTGTCTCGGCGCTGAGTCCTTAGAGAATTGCACTAAAGAGCCGACGTCAACGCCATAAGTAGCGCACAGTTATCTCACATGTACCTATTAACACAGTCATCTAGGCTGGAATATTTCGTATTAGTCATTTGAATGCAGGTCAAAGCTTAATATTATTACCCAAGGTAATTACTATTACTTGCGGAAATATGACAAGGTGCAAATTATTGCAAAAAAAGGTGATTCATGTCTGTAATAATTACTTCTACAAGCTTCTTAAGAGTTCATAGCTAAATAAAATGGGTTCATTTTCAAGGTTAAGCCGCGATTGTTAATGTTAAGGTAAGTTTGTGGATGGGAGATCGTCAATTAACTAGCCTCCTCCGTGCGTTCGAAACCACGTTAACGTTAAGCCATTATACAGTTATAATATAATTGTTATCCC
Source organism: Agrotis puta (assembly GCA_943136025.2). Classification (NCBI taxonomy): domain Eukaryota; kingdom Metazoa; phylum Arthropoda; class Insecta; order Lepidoptera; family Noctuidae; genus Agrotis; species Agrotis puta. Next base: position 7,637,133 of record OW964195.2, on the reverse strand, counting down.
TGATTTTTAATAAGTGAGAAAGTGGAAAGATGGAGTGAGCTAATCCAGAAGAATATATACCATATATACACTCTATATACGCCCATAACTTCCAAAAACAACTTAATTAGCCAATTTGTGTGGCAGCCATAAGTTTTGTACTTAATAGTGCCATGCATAAAAAGTTAGATTGTCAAACTAGATTAACCCCAAAATGCGAGTGTTCTTTTTTCGAATAACGGTTTTTGTAATTTCACTAGCGATGTGTGTCTTTAGTATTCTAGGTAAAATCTGATAGTCAAGTCAAGGTATTTTAATAGGTTTCTAAAAATGCAAAATTTTCTTGTTTATGTCGTTTTGTGTTTGTTTATTTATTTTTTACAATGAGGATGTATGGAGCTGAAGAGGGCGACCAAAGAAAAGATGGATGTATTGTGTGAGGAATGATAATTATGAAAGTAAAAGAAGTATGTAAATGATCCGGTGACTTCTGTCACGGAGGAATGAAAGAAGAAAACGTGTTGCGTCGATCATAAGTAGAATGGGATAAGGGTAGGAAGATTACGAGATGACTATGATTTATGATAGTGATATTTGTATAAGGCGAACTTAATGCTGATTATAAATACTTAGTACGAAAAGTATAATAAGATATCGCCGATGAAGAGTCAATAAATAATAACTGCAAAAACGCAATTTTACAGGAGGCGAAAAAAACGTTTCAAGTCCGTTTAATTATTTTTTTAGTATATTTGATTTTTTTAATGTTTTATGTAAACTGACTACAATATTATGCAATCAATGATTTTATTAGTTTTTAGATATATTTTAGATAGATTTTATTAGTATCTATTGCCATCGTAAATGACGTAACACCACTTAGTATATATTGCAATAATTGTTTATCTTGCAAAATTAATAACAAACAGACCTAAGATCTTTGTCAGCATGTGCATTACTCTATTCTACAATAAATAATGCAATAAAACAAAAATGGCCAAAATGTTAGAAATTATGTATTGACTCTTCATCGTCGATATATCGAAAATGTTGAATGTATCCTGCATTGTGTGCGTTAAAACCGGTTCAGTCATTTTGAACAAGAATTTTTTTGTTTAGCGTACACGCTCTTAAAGTCTTCGGATTCACGAACAAGGCCGAAGTATCCCGACCGCAAGATTGTAATTACAAAATTGTCCAATCATTCATAAACTTTCTACCGTACAAAACAAGGCGGTTACTTGTCAAAAAAGTTGACGATTACCGAAATTAACCGCAAAAACTAATGGAAATGTGTTAACGTTTTTTTTTAAGTAGGTAAGTAGCACTCATTGCTGTGTTTTTTTTTTACGTGGTAAAATCAGCAATTGAGTCCTCCCAGTCAGGGCAGAGCGGGACGGACTGTCAGACTTGTACTGACTAAAATCCACGGTGTCCTTCAATAGCCCTTTACGTTCCGGGGTGATTCGTACAGTCCCGCGACCCCGACAGGCTTTGGCCCTCTAGAGGGAGGCCCCGTCATTTTGCTGACACTGAACATAATGCGCCGTCAACCCGGGCTTTGTCCATGTTGGATAGCGAGTCGCCCGTTACTCGCCGCCCGCATGCCCGCGCCTACGTTGGCCGGAGATCGTCTGGCGACGTCCGTCGCCGTGGACTCATTGCTGTGATGATGATTTTTTGACAACCTCTTTCCTTAACTATTATTATAGTAGTGCAATAGGTTTGTAAACTAAAAAAATCGAATAAGTCCGTCAGTTAGATCATCAAAAAGTATTTTAAAAATATTTCATTTGTTACGTAGGTAAATCAAAATTGACGAAGTAACAATTCAGAATACGTCATGTCGTGGTGTAATTTTTAGTGCGTCTTGAAATCACGCACCCTCTAGTTTTGATACGTTTTATCTTTATGAATATTCACTGACTCAAAAAAAGAAAAAATACGTGTCCATTATTTTTCAAAACTCTAACTGACGACTGATTAGATTTGCAATTTATTGAAGCTAAACTAATACTTATTTAATAAAAGTGTGTACGATTTTAAGGTGCTCCTTCATCATCATTGGCAGTCTGCCTCTACGGCAGGCCAATTTTTAGGTCATAAAGAGTGACAATCAAGCATACAGCCTCCTGAAGGATTGATGCGCGTTCACGCCTGCAATTCCAAAGGTATCGCCTGCATGTTGCCAACTTTGTACCATTTTCATGCCCTTTTTGATGATATGAAGAAAGCACGGAGGAGTGTGAAAACTATCGCCCAGTTTGTGCTGCCATCTGGCATCTATATTGAGCTGAGACTCACTTTTTAGTTTTAAGGAGCCATAATGCAAATAAACGTTTTCTTTTGTTCTTTCTTTCATTGTTCCGATAATTTAAAGTTACAGTAGTTACGATGAATTGTGTTTACACCGTGGCACAATGATACTTCAAGAAGTACCATTGCTGCTACTGGCATATGCATACATAGGCTTCTTCAATATTCTATTCCGTATCTTACTGGTCACCACAAACACTACGGTGGCCTATTTCTCCACAATTTCGTTGTTTACTACCATCACCTTGTTACAAAAGCAGTACAATACTAACATATTCCCACAGTCCACTGATACTGAGAACTTGTAACTTGTAATGAAAGTGGAGTTGACTCGCTGACCACTTTCCTAACAACGGTAGTAATTACTCAGAAGAATGGTACAGTTTCATTCTCATACTGTCACTTTTCTATGAAGTATAACTTCAATATGAGGTGTAACTCATCCAAATCTATTCTCAATTTTATTTGTACTGCCATACAGTTTTCTATAGATCTCTGACGCTGTTTTTTTTTATCGTGGTAATGAGTCCTCCCACCCAAAGCAGGGCGACTGTCAGACTCGTACTGACTTAAATCCACGGTGTCCTTCACAGAACATATAAAGGAGGTTAGAAAGGAAATAGTTCCTGATTTGCATCAGAACGCTTGTCGCCGTTTGTCTCCCACTCTTTAACTTTACTACAAGCAAGAGACCAGTGCCTACGCGGATTATGCACACAAATAAACAACACGCACTAAGATCGTGAGTTTGCTATTGGTTGTCACACTAATGCAATCTCTGCATTTGACGTACACTCATACACACGTAAAAGCTCACGTATGGTAGGGCGACTAAACGGACGATTATTGATATCGATAAAATTAATGTAATCTTCGGATTTGAGATATCTTTATTTCCCATAAGAAATTATCACTTACATGAGAAATATTTATAACTAAAAAGCATTATTGTCGACCGACGTGCAGTTTTCGCAAAACAAAACATTCTAAAAGACAAAATCATAAACTCAAAAATCAAACATATCAAAAATACTTAAAAATGTAGGGTAGACGCTCGAAATTTCGCATATCAAAAATAAACATACACGGAACACGCGCAACTGGATGTGGTATGTAATGTACTAAGGTGCGCTCGCTTTATTTTTGTTTAAAATATGTGATTTTAAGTTTTTTTTAAATATAGACATGGATTTTGCATTTTTTATGGTATTTGGTAGTCTATTATACAATTCGGCACCCTCGTACATCATAATTGGTGCGTGGTGTATAGGTATAGGCTGTATGTCATTCGCATTTCTAAATCCAATTTTGTGTATTTGATGTTTCCTTGTAAAATGTGTCTTGCTTCTTACTTTACAAGTATTGTGGACTATGTGGACTTCTGTAATGCATGTTGTAAGCATGAATTCATGCGAATATAGAAACAAGTAAATAAAAGTGAAACAAATAAAAAATACTTAACTGAATTAAAAACTAATTTAATTATTAACATTAGGATTTAACATGGACTTAAGTTTAAGTTTCTTTAGGATTTAAGTTTCTTTTCCCTGACTTTGTTGTTATGTAATAATCATCATCGAAATGTTGCGAACAAATTGTGCTACATTTAGTAGGGATCCAGTCAATTCTGCCAGTTGTCTCAATCCACAGTTTTCTTATACCTGGATCTGTTGGAATCCTAAAACATATTAAATCATAATGAATGTCAGTTTCAATTGAAAAATTATGGTCGTAATAAATAATATTATTTTAGTTATAAAGTGTACTATTGATAATAATCAACTGTGTCATAGTAATTATCGACATTGTTTACAAGTTGGCACAGCACTATCGATATGTCTAGATCTCGTGGAATTGAACCTTTAGTTCGGTACTCGGGACTCTCGCAGTGAACGTAATACATTGCGCGATCGCTTACGTAGTGCAAAATAGTAACCATCTATTGCAAGCAATGTATTACTATTCGTCTGCTTGCGATTATATCGTTTTTGTCTACAAACTTCATAATGCTAATGTTAAAATTACAAATATCAGAAGTATTTTAATGATTTTGGACTTACCGGTGAAAAGAAATCCCTTCTCGTGCTACACTACACACCTGACTTCTTTTCCGACACGTTATAATAGCGCAAGACGGCATAATTTAATATTTTTGCGGAGCTTACGTACGCTGTCAAAACAGGAGCGCGTTTGGTGGCCGGTAAAGTAAATTTCGGTTGATATTGAGCATTTGCTCATAACCGCGGCGCGCGTGCCCCGCCCACAAGGCCCTTCTAACCTCCTTTATATGTTCTGTGGTGTCCTTCAATAGCTCTTTACGGTCCAGGGCACGGTAATTCGATAAGTCCCGAGACCCCGCCAGGCTTTGGCCCTCTAGAGGGGGGCCCCGTCATTATGCTGACACTCTGAGGCGCGCGTGGATCAACCCGACGGCGCGTTGCGATGGTATGGCGTTGGCATGGTCCATGGTCGGACAGCGAGTCGCCCATTAGTCGCCGCATGTGCCGCGGCAGCGCTAACTCTTTTTTTATAGTGGTAAAATCATCAAATGACACTAGCGCTAACAATACGGTTTGTTTCGATCCTCGATGTTAAGCCAGGTTGTTTATAATGGAGTTTGCTGCTCTAGAGCATTAAGTTAAAAATCTTAAAATTAAACGCAGACGTTAATAGAGCACGCCGCGAGATGTCATCATCTTCCTATAATGTTCTCTTAAAAGCTCTTTTGAACCAGTGGCAGAATCAGTACAATAGCAAATCATCCACACATGAGACAGTAATCTAAGCATTTTAATTTATTTGTAACCTTTTGTAAGGAGAACACATAAAAATACAATATTCCACCCACTTAAAACTTGTTTCTTAAACGTCTGGGAGTCCACCCACAAGAATGCTATTCTTAGGTCTTTGCATCGTTTGTTAAACCTTTGTTTAATGTCTTGTCTGCCTTGTTGGTTAAGAGGTAAGGGCTACTTCGATCTTGGTCTCAACTACAAAGTTTCCCGCGATGTTATTGGGTTTTTCCATCAAGAGTGAAAAGTTGTGGCGTAGTGTCTCAAGTGCCCACGGAACTTCTTGATCATTCTTCTCCATAGCTAGTTCTATGCTTTGGAATGAGTCACTACGGGAATGCTATTATATATAAACACAGCCTTGTGATTGTTTCACTTCTTCTTCTTAGCGTATCGATGGTAAATTATTTTATATGTTTTGTTTGGCCCAAAATTCAGCCACGCGAACCCCGCTCACTGATGCAGTCATAAGGTCATCAAGTGTACAGGTGACAGCACTTTTTTTAATCATCAAATGAGTTCTCCCACCCAGGGCAGAGCGAGAGAGACTGACAGACTCGTACTGACTAAAATCCACGGTGTCCTTCAATAGCCCTTTACGTTCCGGGGTCACGGTAATTCGTACAGTTCCGCAACCCCGGATAAACACAGCCATGTGATTGTTTGCTATTCACTAAGATACTAACAGTGACACTATCTCAAAGGCATCTCTTCGAAGAGCACGTCTTAGAGTCGGCGATGAGATTTTAGTAGAGATGAGTTTTTTAGTTATAAAGAATAACATAACAGTACTTTTACAAATTATTAATTGTCTTGTGATTTGAATGTAGTTTTTTTTGTATTGATCAAACGTACCTGCATAAATTACATATGCATAATCAGCGCATAAAGTTCCCAGTTCTGAGACACAGACCTCCTCTCTTTTTTAGTGGGTCCACTACGCAGGCTCAGTGTGGGTTAGTCGATATCACTTTTCTTCGAATTTTCGTTTTAGGACATATCCGTTTCCTCATGAAAATCTTGTATCAAAAGAGATTTCAAAAACCTGTCTAATCAAACTTTCTGAAATCTCTCTCCTGATTTCTCCGCCACTAGAAAAAATCTACTCAGTTTTTTCTTGTCGTTTTTAATCTGCAATAAAGCCTCAAACTCATGGTTTAACAAATAAACGTACTTCACAATATTGTAATTAGATAAGCAAAGAACCCACGCCATCACTTAATGCTTTTACTATAGCCATAGTGTAGCTAATTTAAAAAAATAATTTCACTTTCTTTTGAACATCAAAGCTTTAGACATTTTGTGATGGATTCATAATTAAGTTCTGAATTTGCCATCTTATTTGCCGAGTCATGCTAAATGGAAACTGACACCAGGTGCTTTTATATTGTGAATCAGAAAGTTAAAAGCTTTATAATCGTGTAATGTACCTACTAATTTAAATAAAAACTTTGTGTACCTACCATTTTCTGTTCGGAGTGTAAAAATGATGTGTTTAAATAAGTCCTCCCGCCATATAAGAGCACAAGGGACTGGTATGGTAGGTGCCCAATTAAAAATATAATACCTAGGTATATAAAAAATATTACATTATTATCATATATATTAAGTTTTGTTTCGAACTCAGAATCTGGACATTTAATAATCTAAGACTCATAAATACTTACGGTCATGGCAAAAAATATTAATACAAAATGTTTCTAGTAGTAAAAAAACAATATCAAAGTTGGCGAATAGCCAACAATTTCGGGATCAGAAACTTTACGCGCGCATTGAAAGGGTTAAGTCAAACTTTTTTGTTGAAGTATATGCTAAAGCAACAAAACATTATACAGCCACAATAGTAAAGGAAAACAAATAAGGATCAAAATAGAAGATTGAATAGATCGATGACTATTAATAATGCTTTATTAAGATTCTTTCAGTTATCGAATACCATTAACTCTTGGTAAATATTAATGAAATTGTCCTTGGAAATTGTATTGACAAATCAAAATGGCGGCGGTAATTTTCAACTACATCAATATTCTCTCGCCCTTCTACCAATTGATTAAGTGTTCGTCGCAGCATGTTTTCTTCCATACTTTTCTATGGTCATATCAGCAGTCATCACTTTTATATCGATAATAATTTTATTATCATCTTTTAGACAGTCCAACCATCGATTATAATTATAGTAGATGGCACTCCAAAAAAAAAAATAACAACCTGACGACCTAATAAAACGAAAGCTTGATTGATCTTACGAGTATAATACCTTTGCTTCAAATTTCGAACGACCATCCATAGACACAAAGGGGACAACTCTATTTTTTGTTGTTGTTTATCGGAACAGCCGCCATTTCACCGTGTCCACATAATCTCGAGCTAATCCGACAAGTACTTGCAACAAGTATCGATAAATAAACTACTTTCACCGCTGAGGGATTGGTGTGGTACAAGATGTGAGCGGGCGCGAGAGCAGCAGTAGCGGTTTCAATCAGCGTACAACCATGATGCTACCTTTCTCTTCCTCCTTTAAAATTATTTAACTCCTAACAACAAAAACGCAATGCCAAAAGGCCCGTATTACAGAAAGTCGTTCAATACTCAAGCATTACTTAAAACTAGATTGAAGACATCTGATTGCTTGAAACTAGTTTTAAGTAAAACTTGAGTTTTGAGTGATGTTCTATATTATTCATTTCATTTCATTTAGCGCATCATGTTTTCTTCCATTCTCCCCAGTCAGACGTCACAGCATCATTTACTCCTTGTTCTTTCATATCATTCCTCACACAATCCATCCATCTTTTCTATGTCTTTCCTTAGTCTCACCCTCCATCCATCAACATTCATACACTCTATATCATCATCTTGCCTCTTAAATGCACACTACGGTGCACCGGAGAGGCCTACCTTTGGGAATAGACCTATGCTGACTTTATTACCAGCGCAGGCGACCGGCGCAAAAACAAAAATCAATATTTTTCTATTGTCACCGTACGGTGAAAGCATTGAAGACCGCTTCGGTACATTAGAACGTACCCATACACGCGGCCGTCCTGTGCAGGCATACCTGCACCACTTTGTAACCTCCCCGGTAGACCGTAGCGTGAATAGCTTGATTTACGAAAAACCTTTTTACGGCGCTGATCGCACACAGTTTTTAACTCGCACCAAAACTAAAATGCTTGCAAATCGTTCACCTTTGCATTGTGGAGCAAAACTTTCGGCGCCCGCGTTTGCCGTGAGAGAATTACAACTTCCTTACTTATTTCTTTAATACTCTCACATCTTTAATGTTCCCACTCCTGGGACACGGTCTATTCTCTGAGAGAGGGAGCGGGCCATAATCCACGATGAGGGCCCAGTAAGGGTTGCTAGATGTCAAATGTCTTCGAGTTTTTAGTTTTAGGACATGCTGGTTTCCTCGCGATGTTCTACTTCTAAACTTTTTTGAGTTTCGTCTATTCAAGGTAAAGAGACAAAGTCTACAATACAGTGAGCTTACCCAGAAGAAGACTGTTCACTCTAACTTTGAAGAGATTAAAGTTACACTTTCAGAAACACAGATTTTGGGATCAGCTAAAACCATATTTTTTTTGGTAGAATAATTATTCTTAAATGGTTCTTCCCTCTCTATGTGGAGCGTAAGGGAACGTCAGACTTGAACTGGCTGAAAACCACTATGTTCCTTCAGTTGCCCTTTGAGATCCAGGGCCCGATACACTGATAAGAAAGTCCGGCCGTTAAAGACGACGGGGGGTCGTGACGTCAGAATTCAATAGAAATTGTACTGAATTGTGACGTATTGCCAATTTTAAAATCGTAACTCCGTCAATTTTGGTTACACGTTTACGGTTTAGTTACCCACCGATTTGTTTTTTGTTTAACCTTAGAGACTGTTCTATCAGGCTGGAGAACGCATATATAATTATAAGTTTGCTTTTATAATGTGAGCCTTTTTCCTTATCGTTTAAGTAGCAAAGTTTCCCGTGTGTTGTAAACTAAAAATATAGTTAACAACGAATCTCATCGATATTTAAACAATAGTTGATTGGTCGATCCAGGCAATCGAGTTTTTTACATAATGTATGACGTGAAAAATAAACAAAAGTTATTTGCGAAAATGGCTGGTCTAAATAAGTAGTCTACTCTACAGCGAAATTCCGACAGAACAACACAAAATTGTAAGTAAACGTAGAAATATGGCCATAAAACAAGCTCAGTTTAATCTTTACTAATTATAAATTATATTTGCACATGGCATTAAAAGTTAAAATTAATATTTAGTTCAGGAAGTAATAAAAGATAATTGGCTGTATGCATTATTTCTTAAGTACTCGAGTTTACGTGAAAGTAGAAAAAGTTTAACTGTAAATTGCAATGTTGCAAGGCTCAATAAATAAAGTTTTATAAGTAATAAACATTGACATATAGAATGAAAGTTATTGGTTTTTTAATAATTGTTTTATTGATAATGTCCAGTAAGTAACGGAATATAGCAATAAGAAATAAGGAAAAACGTCAGACTTAATCATCATCAATTTTTTGCGAGTATTAAAAGAGAGAGTTAGTAGCTTTTTATTTTTCGCACTGTTTTACTACTAGGCAAAGGTATTTTCTATTGTTTTACAAGAGTCATTTCTCTACTCCACCTAGAAAAATGTAGTATGACTCCAGTAGAAAAATGTAGTATGATTCCAGGTCTTCTCGGCACCTGTTTCTGGTTTCGGTGGCGCCGTCCATCTCTACTGTACCCACTGTGTGGAGACTTATGCCTAGTGGTCAATGCTCATGCGGCTGATATGCCTAATTCCACTTCAGCTAGCAGCTTTTTTGCCGACGTCTAGTATCGGTTTTGTGGCGCAGTGTGGTGTAATAAACTCCGTCCTGTCTTTTAATTCCCAGAATGCTATATTAGCTTATTCATTTTACATTGAAACACACGTCTAGTTGACGGTTTAGATATCAAAGATAACTAACAACTTAACCGTTTTACTTAACAGTTTTACTGCGTTCATTCCATTTATTATGTTGAGACATTTTTTAAGACAATTCGATCTATTTTAATAGTGTGTACAATTCTACAACCCTTCAATCAAAACTTAAGCATAATTTATGTTAAAAAGTCGAAAACGTACAAAAGTATTTTAAAAAAATAACCACAAATCGTAGGTATTCTAATCCTTCATCTGGCAACACTGCAACCGTCACTGTCATTATGTGTGTGTGTGTGTGTGATTCTAGGCGGGAATTTCAACCAAGGCGCGCTTTTTTATTTTCGTCCGAAGTTTTTTCAAGAATTTAAATACTGTACATTGTGTATTTTTGCTGTAAATAGTTTGTTCTTGTCCTGAAAATGGACGGGAATGAGGTGAGCGGGGCTGAACCCCCGAATCCCAAGAATCGGAAGCGGACTTTTGGCGCTGATGCCGAGGACCATGTCGACGGCGGCGGCGGTGAGGAAAGTGACTCTATTATTTACGCTCCTTACTTTAAACCTAACTATAAAAGACTGTATCCAGAGAATTCGGGTAACACGGAGTTTAATGTTTTTGTAGAAAGTCAGGACAATGAACGATTGGGAAATAAAAGCCCCATATATTTAAATCATATTTTCGCAACGGACGTTAAAGGTGTGGTGGCGATACGCCGTGTCAATGCGAATAAAATTGTAGTCGTATTCAAGCAATACAACACGGCTAATAATTTCATCAACAATGTGAGCTTCCTTGATAAGTATAAGATGAGGGCATATATCCCCGCAGCTCAGATAGAACGAGTTGGCATCATCAGATTCGTGCCAACTAATATTTCAACTAAAGAACTGTACACAAAGCTTTCTTCTGTCTACGAAATTGTAGCTGTGAGAAGATTTACAAAGAAAGTGGGACAGAACAGGATACCTCTTCAGACAGTCAGCATTACATTTTTATCGAATTCATTACCAGATTCAATACAATATGACCTGTTTTCTTATAGAGTTTTCGAGTACATTCAACCCCTGTTGCAGTGCTATCGCTGCTTTAAATTCAATCACTCTGCCAAAATATGTAATGGTAAACAGCGTTGCAGCTGCTGTGCTGGAGAACACTCTTACAAAGAATGTGTCAAGTCCGATGAGCTCTGCTGCATCAACTGCAGTGGACCTCATTTGGCTATATCAAGGACCTGTCCGGTTAAAATGAGGAAAATGATAGAAAAAAAAGAAAAAGTAACTTATGCTAGCATTGCTAATACAAAGACTAAGAAAACTGACTTTCCTCCTTTGCCGGACCGCTCCAAGGCTACTGTAAATAAAAAGGAAAATGTAAATAAAGAACTTGTTGTAAATAAGAACAAAATGAAATTGTATAATATGGATAATGTACATAACACACCTGCTTTAGAAACCATGCCTGATAATAAAACTCCCAAACCAACTATTAAAGCCCAAATCATTGCCAATAACGATGTATTAATGGCTTTAGTCAATACTTTAGTGCAAATAGGAAACAAATCGGACGATGTGCCCATTACCACGTCGATTATCAAAGAAATACTCATTAGAAATCTGTCAACATAATGGATTTGAACTCCAACATTTTAACTTCCTTAAAAATTGCACAGTATAATGCTCAAAGTTTAAATAATAAAAAACCTTTATTAATTAATTTTGTAGAAAATGAAAATATAGATATTTGTCTATTAAATGAAACTTGGCTAAAAGACCAACAGAGTTTTAAAATACCTGGCTATAATTTCCACCACAAAAATTCAGCTAACAGTCATAATGGAGTAGCTATCTTAATAAAGCCTTATTTAAAGTATAGGGTTTTAGACACCCGTTTCTATGAAGATATTCAGACTATTGCGATTTCTGTATCTACAGAAATAGGCGACATAACAGTTTTATGTGTATATTGTCCACCAAAATCTGGGCATATAAGAATGCATCGATTGCATAATATTATCAGGGACCTCCCTAAACCTATATTCGTAAGTGGTGATTTTAATGCCCATCATATTGCCTTTGGATGCGTGTCCACAAAAAGCAGGGGGCAAAATTTATATGATTTAATTGATGATAATGACTTATGCATAATTAATAATGGTGACTTTACTACAGTCAATCGCCCTCATTGCAATCCATCGGCAATTGATGTCACTTTTGTTAGTCCTAATCTTGCGCCACTTTGTGAGTGGTCTGTTTATGATGATACAATGGGAAGTTATCATTACCCGACTATTACAAAACTTGCAATTCGTGCTGACAAATATCAGGTTAATCCACCTGTTGACAGATTTTTATATAATCAAACTGATTGGAGTAAGTTTTTTGAAAAATCCAAAAAAAAATTCCATGACATGACGATTGATGAAGAGGATCCAATGTCTACTTACCTCGAATTTTGTACTCGCCTTGATGCCTTAAAGGAAATGGTGATTCCAAAGTTAGTTAAAACTAGTGATTTTAAATCTAGAATTCCAGCTCCTTGGTGGAATTATATTTGTGAGCAAAGTGTAATTGCATCTTATAATGCTCTGAAACTGTACAGAAGTGACCCAACTATAGATAATTACATTAATTATAAGAGAATAGATGCGATTAAAAAACGTACAATTTCAGAACAGAAAAAGATTGGTTGGAACAACTTTTGTAACACTTTTAATAGAACCACTCCACTTAGTAAAATTTGGAATCTTATTAAAAGATTTAAAGGCATCAGATCTGGTAACAAATCATACAGGGATGAATTTATTCAACCTTTTTTGGCAAAAATATCTGATAATAGTAACCTCATAGATAGTAGTGAATATAACCATTACTTTGATATCAATAATGACAACCCAAACTCCAAATTTTTATTGGATCCTTTTACATGGACTGAATTCTTAATGAGTTTACAATCTAGAAAAAATACTACCCCAGGTTTAGATGACTTCCCTTACATATTGATTAAAAATCTTGATGATGATGTAAAACATTTATTTTTAAAAATTCTCAACAGTCTTTGGTGTAAGCAAATAATACCAGAATCATGGAAAACACAGTGCGTTATTCCCATATTAAAACCTGACAAACCACCAGATTTAGCTAGCAGTTATCGTCCAATTTCGTTGTCCTCATGTCTTGGAAAAATCTTTGAGAATATGTTGAAGAATCGTTTGGACTGGTACTCCGAATCCAATAATATTATTCCATCAGTGCAATATGGATTTAGGCGCGGTCGTAGTTGTGCTGACAGTTTCATTTCTCTAATAGCAGACCTGAAAAGAGCACAAAATACCAAATTACATACCGTTTGCGTATTTTTGGACGTACAAGGTGCTTTTGACAATGTTGACCCTGGCATACTTGTCAAAATATTGACTGGTAGTATAGGTTTACCTGGACTTGTGTCCAAATGGATTTATAACTTCTTGAGTGACAGAAAACTATTTGTTAAACATAATAACATTCTTTATGGACCAGAGCGGGCCAGTAAAGGAACAATGCAAGGTGCAACTCTGTCACCCTTGATCTATAACTTATATACTTGTGAAATATGTAAATATGTTGATACTCAGAATGTAAATATATTGCAGTTTGCTGATGATTTAGTTTTGTATACTTCTAATTCTAATTTATCTGCAGCTATTGATACTGTAAATATAGCACTAGGAAAACTTTATGATTATTATAGTAATAGGCTCCATCTTAAAATTAATGCTTGCAAAAGCAGTGTTATGATATTTGGAGATGACAACCCTACTAATGATGTTATATATGCTACAGAGAGCATCCAGAGAGTTAACCAGCATAAGTTCTTAGGTATTGTCATCGATCAAAAACTCAAATTTGAAGAGCACATTAAATACATTTCAAAAAACTCTTACAAAGGGCTAAATGTTCTAAGATGTCTTGCTGGGATATCTTGGGGAGCTGACCCAAAAATATTGTCAATACTGTACAAAGCAATTGTAAGAAGCCACTTTGATTATAGCACTTTAGCTTACATTAATTGTACATATGTACATAGATTAGATATAATTCAGAACAAGGCTCTGAGAATAATCTCTGGAGCAATGTGTTCAACTCCCATAAGAGCCATGGAAGTTGAAACCAAAATCATGCCCCTTATCTTGAGGAGAATTTTACTCTGTGAAAGATATTGCCTCAAAATTTTGTCACTAGCTAATAATGATGTTGTCAACAGAATAGTTCCTCACCTGGTAAATGTCTCTGGCCCATTGTCCTCAGCAGATGAACTGTTGAGGGGCAGAGCTCCACAGATATGCCGGATATACCTGGAAATAAATAATAAATGCACAAGGATTAAAAAACAGTCACAATGGCCGTGCTATGCCCACAACTATGATATTATAACTCATCCAATTCATGTTATAGAACAGAAAATTGTAAATAATAATGACATGCTAGAATTTTTGACAGAAAATAATAAGTATTATACTATATACACTGATGGCAGTAAGGGAGATGACCATGTGAGATCTGCTTTATATGATCCTCAAACAAGGTTCACTCAAAGCTTTGTTCTGGACAATGAATGCTCAATATTTACTGCAGAAGCCTATGCAATGCTAGAAGCATTAAAGTTAATAAGTTATATTAACCAGTCTTATAAATTCTTCTTAATTTTAACTGATTCAATGAGTGTTTTGGAAGCATTAAAACATTTGAAATGTAATTTTAAAACTAATTATATTTTGTACAGTATTAAAGATTTTGTATATAAGTTATATTGTAAGGACATTGAGATATCCTTTATTTGGATCCCTTCGCATAAAGGTATATCTGGAAATGAAGTAGCAGACAGAGCTGCAACTAAGGGGATAAATTTATTAGATGTTCAATATGTAATTGATGTACCGCACACGGATTATTATAGATCCATAAATGAAGATGTGAAAAATATTTGGGTTGAAATTTGGAAGAAAGACCAAGAACAGAAAGGAAAGTGGTACGGAAGTATACAAACTGACTTACCAACAAAGCCCTGGTACAACGACCTGGAGTCAGCTAGCCGGCACTTTATCACCACGATTAACAGGCTTCGCTTTGGCCATACCACCACAACTGCCCACTTATCCCGTTTGGGCATAATTTCAAGTGATTCTTGTAAATTCTGCAACACACCGCAAGCTGACGCTGAACACCTGATTTTGAACTGCCAAAATTTTGCAATAGAAAGACTGATACTTGCCAGTGAATTGAGTGATATCCTACAAAATAATTCCTCCCGCCGCCTGAACGATATTCTAAAAATTGAAAAGTGTTTTATGCCGATTTTTAAATTTATTAAAAACAGTTGTGGAAGTGTTTAGTGCTCAAATCAAGTGTTAACTCTCAAAACTCTAATTAAATGAAGACTTTTCAATTAAAGACTTGGCTTAAAGGTCTCGTAACCAAGCCAGTGGCATAGCCACAACCATATATAAAAAAAAAAAAAATGTCATTATGTGTCAATTGCAATTGTCATAATATTTTTTGTTGATCACGCTCGCCACTCGCATTTCAGTTATAAATAATTAGGAAAAACCTTACTTAATTTAATTATAGAAAGTTTAAACTAATAAATAAACTATTAAAGTGTATAACAGTGATGTGAGAGTAGGATACAACGACGGTACGGTAAGTTATTCATCGTAAAAAGTTTATATACAAAGTGATTTGTTCATCATTCAATAAAATTATGTTGATAATTTGTGTTATTTGGTTGACGGACGCTTGTAATTTTATCTCAATTGAGAGCTGTATGATCCGCCTACGTTTTTCATTTGTTATTTTGCCTGTAAATAAACTTGTAGTGATAAATTAGGTGACCTTTTTTTAAATCGATGCTAACTCGTTGATTTATTTTAATTCAGCGGGTATTTAACTCTAGTGTCGTGTTTATAAGATTGTTATTTTATTCTAAATAGTCCGTTACTATCATAATTATGTAAAGTTGGAAAACATTGAACATTCTGGTTCAGAATGTTAAACACGCTTGAAATTAAGTATATTCATATGTTTAAACATCAAGGCCATTTTTTTATTTAATTATAGAGTAAATCTATATATTTATCCTAGAACGTGATATTACAGCTTAATTCTAAATATTTATATATTAAATAGAGGAAGAAAAGACCATTGAATTTTTGAGATTTTGCTACTTTTGCTTCCATAGAGAGAAAAATTATGATAAGAAAAAATCACAAAGTGTGTACCTATTGTGCTCCATGACAGAACTGTGAAGTGAAAAATATTTTTAAAGCTAGATGTGGCTGGTGTTTCGTACCTAACTACTCTGAGAACTGAAACAAACTCAGAGATCACTATAATCTTCGTAATCTTTGCAGATAAAAGTCATTTGGCACTTAATAATCTCTAGTAGTCAATTATGGGGGTCGCGGGACTGTTTCCTGGGTCACGGAAACAGTTGTACGAATTACCGTGACCCCGGAGTGTAAAGGGCTATTGAAGGACACTGTGGATTTTAGTTAGCACGAGTCTGACAGTCCCTACTGCTCTGCCGTTGGTGGGAGGACTCATTTGATGATTTTACAACGTAAAAAAAAAAGTTGTCAATTATGCCACAAAATGAGTTTTACCTTGCAACTGTTTTACTGTTTACAGTTGTTTACTACAGAATGTACGTAAAATTAAATATATGTTACCTACATATAATTAGCTTTTAGTGAAACAAAGAATTTATTTATCTTAGGAAAGATATTTTTCCAAAGTTGTTTATGAAAGAGATAAACAACTGTATTGTTATTAATGCCGCATAGTTATTATATGAGTCATACCAATCAATCAAGCTATATAATCACTCTATAATTAATTACTTCTAGTTTATTTACTCATTGGCACGGTTAGGGTAGTGGATGGTTGCTTGATTGCTGCATGAAGTGTCATCGGTTTGATTCCCACATGGAACAAATATTTGTATGACTTACAAGTAATTGTTCCGGGTCTGGGTGTTTGTGTATGTGAGTTTAAATGTTTGTAAACGCACCCACAACACAGCAGAAGTTCCTAGTGCAGAGCAATAGTTAAAATATAAAATAAGTTGTAAGTACAATACATCTAACTGTGCAAAATTTATGTTATTTAAAAGAGTGTAATTCTGTTATAATATTTTCCTACCCACTTCTATGTCAGATGATTTAGACTCTGATAAAAAATTACAAATCTAGATTATCACCTTTTTTTTGTGTGTTAAAATCATCAAATGAGTCCTCCTTTACGTTCCGGGGTCACGGTAGCTCGTTAGTCCCGCGATCCCGGCAGGCTTTGGCCCTCTAAGGGGGCTCCGTCTTTGTGCTGTCAGCTCTTAGAGACGCGCGTGGAACACAACGTGCCATCGACCCGGTGTTATTAGGACATAGTATAATTTTTCCTCAAGATGCATTCTTTTGCTAGTAGTGTCCTTCTCATGTTCCTCTTTCTTCCTTCAGCCTTAAGTCCTCATCATGGATGAACCTGGAACAGATGCCTTACGGAAACTGGCTCCGAGCTGGACCCTCGCCGGAGATGAGCAGCTACTTAGCATATTGCAGAGTACTCATCAGGTGAGAGTTGAGACATCATCTTGCGAAGCAGTCGTTCTAGCGAAGCAGGAGGGAGAGAACAACTTGCACCTCAAGACCCAGCCGCCTGAGAGACGCCCACGACATGCGTACGGCGAGAATGACTCGGTGACTCGCCGTCCGTCATGAACCATGCCCGGGCCGGCCCACGGCGCGTCGTGTTTCAACTAGTCTTGTGTTTTCATTAAAATAATATTTTTTTCCAAACAATTTTTCTTCGGTTGAATAATTCTTTTCGGGACAATTCTTTGGCATATCTTGAGAAAACCTAGATATTATTTTAAAAACATTTTTGTAGACACTCGAGAATTTTTACAGTAGTTTGTTCGTCCATATACTTTGCTCCATACCAGTTTTGCTGCGTGTCGCGAGTTCGATTCCCGTACGGAGCAAATATTTGTATGTTGTGGGTCCGTTTTCAAGCATTTAAACTCACATACAGAAACATCTAGACTCGGAAGAAATACTTGTAGATCATACAAATATTTGCGAGTAGCGTAGCAGATGTTTGATCGGGGACTAGGCGAAAGGAGTATGAAGGAGTAAGGATCGTAGCAGGTGGTGCTCTGTAGTTTCTGCCTTCCACCGATGTAATTTATGTATGTATGTATTTATTTATTTGGATATTTCATATAATGGGAATTATCACTCTTTAATCAATTACCACATTCCTAAAATAGTTATTAGTGACATTACTCATTTTATTTATCTATTGTTGGAGTAATTTTACCGTGTTTATTATTGTATGTTAGTTATTTTTACACAAACGGTAGAATTCCATTGTTTATAAGCAGCATGTGGTATGTATAAGCAGGCATTTATTTATTATTGTGTTGACAGAACAGCGATAGAAAGAAATAATTTTATTGTAGTGTCATTAATTTTTAACCGACTTCAAAAAGGATGTTATGTTTGTTCGCGCATAACTCCGTCGCTTACCAACCGATTTGAAATATTCTTTTTGGAAAGGGTATAGGGCTTCCCAAACGGTCCCATTAAAATTTTATTGAAATCGGACGGAGCAGTTTTTGAAAATTTCTCAAACGTCTATAAACTTATCTACATAATCGGTGTAGACAACGCCGATTACTTCGAGGTTTCTGGTCCGATTTGTGTTATTTTTTTTTTGTTCGACGCAGCGTACCTGCCATTAGGTCCCACAAAAATTTAATTTAGTTTGGTTCAGTAGTTTTTATTTTATGAGAATTTTTCGCTTATTGTGTACATGGGCGATGTTATTACCGGTGCTACGGATTACAAAATTCTAGTGCACATGTTAAAAAATTTTGTATTTGAGAAGAATTTGGGTTGAATATTTAAACTAACAGGTGTAAGATAACTTTAAAATAGAACTTCGAAAGAGAACTTTAAAAAAAAATAACCGACTTTAAAAAATAAACGCACGATAATTATTACCCACTAAAAAGGGTGAAACAATAATCTTTTCCTTCTTTTATGACCTTGTTTCTTATTTCCTTGACGTTTTTTTGCCACCGACTTCCGAAAGTTATTTTACATTTTTTGTTAATCGCTTCTATTTTCAGTTAAATGTTAAACTGCATTTTTTAATGTTTTTGTTGAGAAATCTATATGACAATATACTTTTACTTTCAGAGGCTCGTCTCAAAATGCAAGGAAGCCAACAGTCAACTGGAAAAAATGGCGACGGCGCTCAATGATGCTAGCATCAGCTTACAGAACGTTAATAACCAGTAAGTTTCATTCATTACAGCTGTCTAAAATTAAAAGTCAGTCGTGGCTAAATAACTACAGACGCACAGGCCGATCTTCCGGGTTAAGCCGCGCTTGCCAAGGTTGGTGTGCATGGTTGATCATCTGTCACAGCGAGTTTCCTCCGTGCCTCGGAAAGCACGTAAAGCCGTTGGTCCCGGCTGTCATTTGTAGATCTTTGACAGACGTTACTTTTAGTCAGAAGCTCATAAGTCTGACAACCAGTCTTACCATTGGGTATCGTATTACCCAGTTACTGGGTTGTGGAGGTCCGATAGGCAGTCGCTCCATGTAAAATATTGATATTCAGCTGCATCTTGTTCGACTGGAAGCCGACCACAATATAGTTGGAAAAAGCTAGGCAGATGATGATGTGTAAAATGAAAAGTTATTTATTCAAAATAGGCTAATTTATCAACAGTCTTTGAAGGGCAATTTTTACATAAGACAGTCCCTCACTTCCCAGTACCCCATCGACACTTCCCAGTGTTTTGGCTTGGAATAAGAAGTGGCAGAACAAACTCCCCAGCAATACACCTGTCTGTGAAAGGAACCAAGGTTTTATACAATTTAATAGAACATTTACATTATACATCAATTTGTGTCCCGAGGTTTCTCCTGTTGCTCGGCTCCTATTAATCGTAGCGTGATGTTATAAAGCCTATAGGGGAATAGTGGATAAGACGGGGACGCGAGGTATAATGGGGACATACACTCTTTAGGCATACTTAACACAACACTAACGTAGCGCAAGCGCCATCAGGACGTCATTCGCAAGCGGCTGTTAACAAATGGCTTCCTATTGGTGCTTGCGCTACGTTAGTATTGTGTTAAGTTTGGCTTAAGTGTGTGATTTCCCATCATACCTCGCATCCCCGTCTTATACACTGTTCCCCTAATCTTCCCCGATAAAGGGCTATCGAAAGAAAGAAAGAATTTTAAAATAAACCAATAGTTCTTACTATTGGTTCGAATCAGAAAATTCATTCTTTGAGAAAGAAAAAATGTTCTTTTGCTTTATAATTTTATTTTTTTTCTGTTGCCAGCGGCTTCGTCCAACGCAAAAATTATCCCAAGGGAACCGGGATTAAACTATCCTATGTGTTAATCTAGGTTATAAAATATGTCCGCTTAGCAATTGACAGTTTTTTAGAGAAATGTTCAACCGATTTTTAACTCTTTTTTAGTAAGACAGATAGTGTAGTAAATCATCTAAATCTGTTGAGTAGTTTTTGCGTCAAACAGTAACAGATAAACAGACATCCGTTTATTCATCCTAACAAAACGGAAGTGAAACAGGATTGGTCCATCGAGCGCGCGTTGGCAGAGTGATAATTTCCGAACTGTACCTGGCAAAGTTGCTGGAAACGGCTACTTTAAAAATATAACTATAGTATGCGGTATAACCACCTTACATAACAGTTTAAAAAGTGCTAATTTGTACGTAGTGAAATTTCTAATTAGTAATTCTAATGAGCAGTAATTTTGGCGAAATCACAGAGTGTGAAGAGCATTTGGAAAAACAAGAAACAAGGAAACCACTCTCTTTGGAAGGTACTAGACGAATTTGTAGCTAGAATGGTATTTTAGACTTATTTCTAGTTTTCTAATTGACGCTGGCAATTAATATTGTATACCTATCGGTTGGTCACGGGACTCACGAATTACCGTGACCCCGGTACGTAAAGGGCTATTGATGGACACTGTGGATTTTAGTCAGTCAAGTCTGACAGTACTTCCCGCCCTGTCCTGGGTGGGAGGACTCATTTGATGATTTTACCACGATAAAAAAAAAAGTACCTATCGGTTGCAATTTTGATCCTGATCTTTCTATGTGACTGATCAACGACTTAATTTGCATATTCAATTGTTAAAGATGTCCGTTTCCAGTTACAACAATATAGGTCTTGATTTGTATTGAGATACAATACTTATTTCGGGCGTAACTGTCTAAACCAGGGTACTCGAAGCGAATCGAAACTATGTGGCATGGCGGCTTAAATATATTGATGAAATGAGGGTTATAGTGCGTCCTCAATTTTATATATGAACCACTAGTTTCTGTCAGTGGTTTCGCCCGCTTAATACTCGAAAATTGTCACACAGGAATGTTATACCGGGATAAAAGTTATCCTATGCCTAAATCCATGTAATAAATTCTCTGTGTCAAATCCGTTCAGCTGAGCAGGCTCGTTTTTGATATAAAAAAACGTACCACACTAGGAATTTCTCCTGTATCGTAGATGCGTTTACAAACATAGAAACTCACATACACAAACACCCACACCTAGAACAACTACTCGTAGGCCATACAAATTGTCACCGTCTCTTTTAACTTTCAGACATTTTTTTGCTCAGGTCATACGACGACCATGCGGGTTTCAGGTCTTTTAACCTCTCGGGCGCGTTACGTATACCCGAGTGTACATAAGCGAAAACGCCCCAGCGCCTTACGTACACACGTCTGTACATAACAGACAGTCGCTCATTGGACGTTGATTTTTATCATTTTCAATTATAAATCGCCGGAGAGGTTAAGGATAGAACCACACAGATTTGAGTGGACCTGTCCAGTCACTGCAAGCAGTTGTCAGTTATCGTGTAGATCGACTCATAAGTCAGTGCCTGTGCTCATCCTTTCCGACCGCTTCCCGCTCCGTCTCGCTCCGCAGCATGGCCTCGACTAATGCCGGGCGCAAGAGGTCTCCGCCTATCGCCGTCGTGAGGACACGGCGGTGCTCTGCCCAAGCGGGGCAGTCCTGCACCGTATGCTTCACCGTGTCCTCCGGGCGATCCTCGCAGTGGTGACACCCAGACGTTTCTTCCTTCCTCATCCGACACAGGTACCTCCCGAAACATCCGTGTCCGGTGAGGACCTGCGTCATGTTGAAGGTCAGGACGCCGTGACGCCTGTCCAGCCACTCCTCAAAGAGGGGTCTTACCGCGGCGAGCCCGAATCGTGTACTGTAGTTATATTTTAAATAATTATGGTGTATCTTTCTTATAGATTCATGGCGCTCAGCAGCAGTCAGTTCATAGAAAGCCGTGTTTATGATGATGATGAATTGGCGACAGACGTACCAGCTGTCAAGGTATGTAAGAAATAACACTAAAGCCTTTGTCAAACAGGCAGGCGTGGCAAATGCGAAACGTGACGTTTTTATTTGTAATGTATGGAATTGTTTGAATCCAGTCACATAGAAAAGCGAAAGCGATCGGATAGCGTGACCGAACTATCGGACTGACGAGTATCGGTTGTTATCGCTTCGGACTCGCCTGTCTGTTTGACAAAGGCTTAAATGCTTCACCACTTGCCTCAACGTTAACCTTTGCAATAAATTCATTTGTGAGCATGTAGGTCTTTTTAAATCAAAGATATTTGCATTCTATTGTACAATCGACAAAGTTGAATCATGACCCACCGTAAGCTTATTTTCTTACAAACATTCAAATACAATACTGAAACTTAATATCATCATCATCATCTCAGCCATAGGACGTCCACTGCTGAACATAGGCCTCCCCTTTAGATCTCCACATGTACCGGTTGGAAGCGACCTGCATCCAGCGTCTTCCGGCGACCTTTATAAGGTCGTCTGTCCACCTTGTTGGTGGACGTCCTACGCTGCGCTTGCTAGTCCGTGGTCTCCACTCTAGTACTTTTAAACTTAATATGCTACAAACACAATTAGCTGAGTTTGAGATCGTGTCGTTGTTCATAACTTTCAACTTTCTTTGTCCAAACAATTAAACATTCATGGACGAAATTGAATGACTTTGATTGACATACAAACACTCATATATGAATATGTATGTATATTCTTTTATGTGGCGCCCTCATTCGTTATTAAACCTAAGGTAGATTGAAAATTGGTCGCGGGACTGTGCGGTCGCGGGACTGTACGAAATACCGCGACCCCGGAACGTAAAGGGCTATTGAAGGACACCGTGGATTTTAGTCAGTCAAGCCTGACAGTCCCTCCCGCCCTGCCCTGAGGGGGGGACTCATTTGATGATTTTACCACGATAAAAAAAAAGGTAGATTGAAACTTAGCTAATTTAATTCGATTTTTTTATAAAACACTAGCGACCCGCCCCGGCTCCGCACGGGTGCAATCTCTACTATATTATGCATGTTAAATACATATAAACCTTCCTCTTGAATCACTCTATCTATTAAAAATGCATTAAAATCCGTTGCGAAAATTTTTTTAAAGATCTAAGCATACATAGGGACAGACAGACAGCGAGAAGCGACTTTGTTTTATACTATGTAGTGATTGCCCCACACTAGGAATTTCTCCTGTGTCGTGGGTGCATTTACAAACCTATAAACTCACATACACAAACGCCCAGACCCGTAACATCTACAAATTTTTGTTCCGTGCGGGGATCGAATGCGTGTGCGCCGAATATTCTCTGATAACGTTTTAGATATGTGTATCCTGCTTATACATATGAAGTTTTATTAATATCGGTTCTGTCATTTTTGATTTTATTGTACGTGGTAAAATCATCACATGAGTCCTCCCACACAGGGCAGAGCGGGAGGGACTGTATGACTCGTACTAACTAAAATCCACGGTGTCCTTCAATAGCCCTTTACGTACAGGGGTCACGGTAATTCGTGAGTCCCGCGACCCCGGCAGGCTTTGGCCCTCTACAGGCCCCGTCAATAAGCTGACACTCCTTGAGGTGCGCGTGGAACACAAAGCGCCGTCGACCCATCGGTCCTGTCATTTTGAAAATAAATTGATAGTATGTATGAACTGCCGTGTTGTCTTCAGTAACATTATGTCTTATTTCAGGTGCAATCCCAACCCGAAGTACCCGATGAGCTGACATCTTTAAAACGCAGCATCGCTGTATTAGAGAATGCTCACGAGATCATCACTATACTGCAAGATAGTGACACGGAATCTGACACTGATGATGAGATGCCTGCCAGGTGGGACGAGATTCCTTATTTCATTTGAGATATGAAGCCCGTGATTTGATTCTCATTGTTACAAGCTTGGTCGCGGGACTGTAGGAATTACCGTGACCCCGGAACGCAAGGGCTATTGAAGGACACCGTGGATTTCAGTCAGTACGTGTCTGACAGTCCCTGCTCTGCCCTGAGTGGTAGGACTCATTTGATGATATTACCACGATAAAAAAAAAATGACAATGTTAATTATGACAAGATATTTTATGCTTATCATTAGTAAACATTGTGCCTACACACCACTTTATCTTCTACCTCAAATTCTCCTCTCTCAGGTCTGCTGGAAGAAATTTCTTTTAGAAATAAGCAGTGCCTTTGTACTTTTTATTCCTGTTAAAATATTTTCCTGTATATATCTGTGTGTGTACATAAATAAATAAATAGGTAAATAAACCTGCCGAATGTTCGTTATAAGAAGACAAGACAAGATGATTTTCCACATTAAAAAAAAATACTTTTATTTACTTTCATCTAGCTCCGGAAAGCACGTAAAGCCATTGGTCCCGGCTGACATTTGTAGATCTTTGACAGTCGTTACTGTTAGTCAGAAGCTCATAAGACAACCAGTCTTACCATGGGGTATCGTATTGCCCAGTTTCTGGGTTGTGGAGGTCCGACAGGCAGTCGCTCCATGTAAAATACTGATATTCAGCTGCATCTGGTTCGACTGGAAGCTGACCACAATATAGTTGGGAAAAGACTAGGCAGGCAGATGACGTCCCTTTATCTGTAATCAAATCTTGCAAGTTAAATTTCTCGGTTCAAAAATCCACTTCCCGGTTTCCGATTGAGCTGAAGTTTTGCACGTATATGTTTATCACGTGACAATGCAATATTATGATGACATGGAGCTGATCTTATGATGGAGCTGGAAGGTGGTCATAGGAACTCGGTAATGAAACGCCGCAAACCCATCGAGTTTAGACTCGTTTGTTTTGTCTTGACGAGTTGACTATCTGTATGGTATTTTTTTAACAATAAGAGCTTGTTTTTAAAAAGATCTTAGTTTTTTAAATAATTAACTTGTTCATTTTAATCAGTTCAGAACATAACACATAAAATACACGTTTTTTTACACACACTAGTAATTTCTCCTGTATCGTGGGTGCGTTTACAAAACATAGAAACTCACATACACACACGCCCAGACCAGAAACAACTACTCGTAGATCATACAAATATTTGTTCCGTGCGGGAATCGAAGCCGCGACACGCAGCGCAGCAGTCCAATCGCTTAGCCACTGCGCCAATCGGGCCATCGATCTGTCGAGCATCATCGAGCTATCTTCATAATGACAGGCCTGTTGGTCTAGTGGTTAGTGACCCTGACTGCTATGCCGGAGGTCATGGGTTCGATTCCCACCCAGGACAAATGTTTGTGCGATGAGCACGATCATTTGTTCTGTGTCTGGGTGTAATTTATCTATAATATGTATGTATTTAGAAATATATAAGTATGTTTATTAGTTGTCTAGTACCCATAACACAAGCTCTGCTTAGCTTGGGACTAGATGGCGTTGTGTGATAGTTGTGGAATATTTATTTATTTATAATAATCGCAAATTATAACATTGCTATCATACAGTTGGACTGTATAGACTATATTTCTGTTCCCAGAATGGTGCTCAAACCCAAAGACATGTACGCCTCCCGACCTCTCCCGTACATCATCGGATCACAACCTTGGAAGAACAAGTGGCATGCTGGTGAGTCATCATCTTCCTGCCCTTATTACATTTTACTTGTGGTCGGCTCAACACGTTTTCTTCTTCCATTCTCCTCTATCAGACGTTACAGTATCATTGACTCTTTTTTATTTCTTATCATTCCTTAGACAATCCATCCATCTTTTCTTTGTCCTTCCTCTTCCTCTCCATCCATCAACATTCATACTCATCACTCTCTTAGTCACATGAGTGTCATCCCTCCTCATCACATGTCCATACCAAGACCGACGATTCCCTTTCATTTTTTTCTGTAACAGGCGCCACTTTCAAACTTCCCCTTATAAACTCATTCCTTACTTTATCCATTCTTGTCACTCCACACATCCATCTTAACATTCTCATCTCCGCTACATGCAATCGTTTCTCATCCATCTTTTTCACAGTCCAGCATTTCGATTCATACAATACGACAGGTCTAATCACGGACTGTTGGTGAGTCTACTTCATATTTAAAAGGGATGCACTAAAATATACTAAAAAAATAATCAACATTATAAAAAACTAGCTATTGCCCGCGACTTCGCACGCCCCCTCCCGTAAATAGCCTACCAGCCCTAAGCGGTAAGCGAAGCGACGGGCGATGCGAATAAGACATTAATTACTTTGTAAGTACACGAATTCGGGACTGGCGGGGTCTCGTGGCGTGTGTCAAACATTTCTATATATTTGTTCTTACATCTCGCCCCCCTTCCCCTTGCTAAGTCGCCGCTAACAGCAAGGTCGTGAACTGATCGTAAAACCGTCTCCAGCCATCTATATCTGTATGAAATTCATCAAAATCGGTTCAGCCGTTTTGAAGTGAAAACGCAACATATACACTTTCACGTTAATAATAATATTAATAATAATTAGTAATGCTTTGAAGTACAACCTTGTGGAATCGGAAGTGCCGTACTATAAGTATGCGCCCGACCCAGTTCTCGAAAATGGCAATATCTCGTTGTATTGGGATCGACCTATCGTCACTGACAGGACTATTGTTGCCAATAAACCTGACATTGTGGTGATAGATCGATCGGAGCGTCGCGCAATAATTGTTGATATAACGGTCCCGCATGACGAGAACCTCGTGAAAGCAGAAAAAGATAAACAATTCAAGTATCTTGATCTGGCTCGCGAGGTTGTTGACATGTGGGACGTGAATACAGCAGTTATTGTGCCGATAGTCGTGTCTGCCAATGGCTTAATCGCCAAGAGCCTCGACCAACACCTGAGGAGGCTCTCGCTGGGAAGCTGGGTCAAGCGCTTGATTCAGAAGGCAGTACTCCTAGACACGGCGCGTATTGTTAGGAGGTTCCTCTCTCAGGAGCCCTGACCGCCGGTAGCCCGGACCCTGTTCCCGGTGCTGGTGGACTGCTATTTTTTATATTTTTTATATTTTTAAATGTTTTTTATTGCTTTTTTTGTAAAAATATTTAAAAATGTAATTAATAAGTGTAAAAATGAATAAAGGAAATATTAGTAACATATTAATTTTTATTCCGCCACGTATTTTTAATGGGTTCACTTGGAAGGAACAAGAATAGATAATTCATTAACCTCTCGGGCGATTTATAATTGAAAATGATAAAAATCAACGTCCAATGAGCGACTGTCTGTTATGTACAGACGTGTGTACGTAAGGCGCTGGGGCGTTTTCGCTTATGTACACCCGGGTGTACGTAACGCGCCCGAGAGGTTAAGGCGCCTCTGGGTACCCAACACCCCTCTTCTCTGAAACACCTTTTCATCCTCTAGGTCTACTTCTGGAAGACAGTGACTCCGACAGCACAGCATCGAAGGTGGAGCATGACAGCGAGCAGTACTCTCAGTCGGAACCGGAAGATAACACAGACAAACTGCCGGCGCCACATACACTCACACATACCACTGTAAGTTATGAAAAAGTAAATTCTTATTTTCATAAATATTTCTATAACTGTAATGGTACAATTCCATCAAAACCTTAGCCCTTGGTCCCGGCTGTCATTTGTAGATCTTTAACGGTCGTTACTGTTAGTCAGAAGCTCTAAAGTCTGACAACCAGTCTTACCATGGGGTATGGTATTACCTAGTTACTGTGTTGTGGAGGTCCGACAGGCAGTCGCTCCATGTAAAATACTGATATCCAGCTGCATCTGGTTTGACTGGAAGCCGACCCCAATATAGTTGGGAAAAGCAGGCAGAAGATGATGAAGTTTCCATCAGTATGCAACACATTTGTTCTCACATTTCAGCAGTGCGCGTACTAAACTAGTATCACGTTTAGCCTCTGTGTCCACCGGTAAGGTTGTGCGTAACTTTTGTACGCGCACAGTGTAGCTCATTTGTACGCGAACATTTTCACTGAGTCTATAGTCTCCAGATAATTCTTCAATAACGGTCATTGATCCGACTTGTACCAAAAAGTCCGTAAATCTTCGTTAATGATCGCTAGTCAGTCATAAATCATAACTATCGTTCGAATTTCAAAATAAATGAGGTCAAGGTCGCCTCTTACCACTATACGTTTGTTTTGATCGTGTTACGACACTTTCTTTACATTTTTCGTATCGTTTTGAAATATTGGAATACATTGGTACACGGGGGTTAACGAATTTTATTCCAGACTTGTCTGGCGGAGATTATAGCAATGTGCGCGCACATAAGTATCTTAGTTTGCTAGAACATTTTTAGAATTCAGAATGTTCGTGCACATTTTATTCGTATTTGCTTCGGTCCAGCAGCACAAAAATTGTACCACACACTGATGGAATCTGCCGTGGTAGAATAAGTTATATGTTCGAGTGTCCAGCTGACGTGGTTACCATTATACTATAGTCAACTCAACGATTTTCTTTCTTCGCGTTACAATTCATTATAAACAAGCTTACAGTTAGAAGGAAATGACGGAATGCAATTTATTTTCCTCACGAATCTTTCAATCAATCAGTTTATTTGCGAAACATAGGGGTTTACATAGGTGTTTACATAAATAGGGCATGCGCTATGTTTTGTCATAGTTAAGACATACAAATTTATGAGGGACCCATTAGGAGTTATTCTTTATGATATAACCCTTTTTTATTTATTTTTTAGCGTGGTAAAATCATCAAATGAGTCCTCCCACCCAGGGCATGGCGGGAGAGACTGTCTGACTTGACTGACTAAAATCCACGGTGTCCTTCAATAGCCCTTTATGTACCGGGTCACGGTAATTTATAAGTCCCGCAACCCCGACAGGCACTAATTATGGCTTGAGAGGAAATTGGTCAGATAGTCTATGGTCCCCGGGATAATTGCAAAATCTGATTGTAGAAGAAACTGATCTTTGTGTCTTTAATTTAAAGTATTTTTTTCCTAAAACACACAGGTATCAGAGACGAGTTCGGAGCTCCCTTCGGAGCAGGGCTCCGTGCCTAAACCAACTCCGTCTGATGTAGCCAGCGAGATCGCCAGGAGACTCGGTGCGGGCAGGGAACCACCTAAGGTATGATGATCATTTGCAGGACTGTGTTAACATGGCACCGCGACTCTGGGACGTAAAGGCCAACTGAAGGAACGGTATTTAGTCAGTAAGAGCCTAACAGACTTCCGCTGAACCCAAGGCGGGAGTACTCATTGGATAATTTATCAACCTAAAAGCCCTTTTAGCCTAATTAATTAATTGGCCCTAAAATTGGTATTAATGAAATTTTTTTTCGTGGTATAATCATCAAATGAGTCCTCCCACCCAGGGCAGAGCGGAGGGACTGTCAGACTCGTACTGACTAAAATCCACGGTGTCCTTCAATAGCCCTTTACGTACCGGGGTCACGGTAATTCGTGAGTCCCGTTACCGATATTAAATGACTTAGAATAGGGAAGCCCTCACATATTTTGCCTGACTACAACCATTTGTAATGTCATTAACTTAATATATTACACAAATTAGTAAAACTATTTATTGAGTCTGCGTGATCGAATCAAAACTAAGGGGCTCAATACTCAATTCTTTATTGCATTCCATATGTTACAATAGATGGTAAAAAATAAAAAGGCACAAGATCAAATATGGACCCTGTCGGGCACGCAAAATTAGGAGAGAGATGAGGGCTGATGATATAATTTAATTAAATCAATATTCTTATTAAATTTGTTGAAAAATTTAGCTAATTGGACTATGTACGTAAAGGGCTAGTGAAGGAAACCGTGGATTTTAGTCAGTACAAGTCTGACAGTCCCTCACGCCCCGCCCTGGGTGGGAGGACTCATTCGATGATTTCACCACGATAAAAAAAAAATTGACTATGTTCGCAAACTTTGGTTCGTCGGCCTGCTCTCAGGCCACGCAGAACCGATGGCTGATGGAGCCATAAGGTTGGAGAATGGAGACCACGCTCCTAAAATCGCAGCGTAGGACGTCCACCTCCAAGATGGACAGAGGATCTGATAAAGACCACATGATCACCCTGAATGCAAGCCGTTTCCACCCGGTCCTATTGGAAATCTATAGGGGAAGATTATGTTCAGCAATGAAAATCCTACGGTTGATTTGATGCTGATGAAATTATTTAGAACAAAATTATCTTCTTCAGATGTTAGAAAGAGAACCTGAAGAGGATGAAACGCCGAAACCCACAGTCCGAAAGATTTATAGACCGCAAGATCCAGTACCGAGTAAGTTTTTTTATTTATTCTGTTAGTATTGATATTATTAGTTTTAACTGTTAGGTGCGACAACGGGTAAGTCAAATATGTTGAATTTTTTGCATCAAAATATTCATGGTTTGTCTGGCAAAGAATTAGACCTACCCTATTTATAAAAACACTACGATGTTCAGGTACATATCTAACTGAACATTGGTGTATGAGTATATGATGTTGAGTTCACGACAAAAAATTTGCCAAGTTTCTGTACACAGTTGACGGCCTATATCCATGCGTCAACGTATTTTTAAATAAGAAAGGACTTAATATACCACCTTGTAGAACCCCCTATTATTAATATTCAGCTCTCAGAATGAACATCATTTATTCGAATTTTCTGGTGCCTTTTATACGAATAACATTTTAAATAATTAAGTGCAAGTTTAGATACGCAATAATGCTCAAGTTACTAAAGTAATTTATCGTGATTTACTTAATCGAAGGCTTTGGAGAGGTCAGAAATTATTCCTTTTGAAGAATAATTACAATGTAAAACATCTCTAGCAACAATCTTCCCTGACGAGCCCCCGCCGCTGTCCACCCAGTCAGACAGCGAGGGTGACATATTCGCGGAACTCCACAAGGCGCAGCCCTACGCGCGGGCGACTGTACCTGATGAACTGTTCGGAGATGAGAGAGAGAGCGACGACGGAGATATCTTTAGTGATTTTGCTAAAAAGGTAAGGAAGAAGAGGTTTCAAATGATATTATTAACAATAATATAAGATTTTTTTGATACAGATGAATATACTGGTTTTATTGTTTGTTTCAAATCTTCTGAAACCTTTAAGTGTAATGTTTAACTAAACTACATATTTATTTACTTATTACTTTTAACTCACGATTGTTTTAATTTTAAGTAAAAGTAATAACATAGTACTAACTAAAAGTATTTACATAACTAAAACTATAAATTTAAGAATAAAACTAAATATTTACAACAAAATACTAAATGTAAACTAAAACTAAAATAAAATTATTAAAAAAAAGAAAAAACAGAAATATAACATATTTATTTATTTCAAAAGAACTGAAAAACTTACTGAACTGACGGGGCCCTACCAGGCTCCCAGGATTTACAATTAACTAAAAATATTACGGGTTATCAACTAAAATAAAGTGTGTACTATGATAATTGTTTCATAGAATTAATGGTGAACGGTGTCTACTATCCTTTGGTTTATTATTTACATGTGTAGATGTAATCCTATTTTTTATTCTTGTTATTATAAATACTGTATAATAAGCATTATACTTTACTATAAAATAGTCATGAAATCATGTGACGTTTCTCACAAATTACAACGATTTCAGCCCTATGATAAGTGTTAAGTATGCGTTCCGGGTGACAGGGAGGGTGATCGTACACGTCAATCAAACAAGCGAGTCTATTGCACACTGTTTATTCGGGCGGGGGCGCGCGCGGGGGATGGCGCGCGAGTGCCCGCTGCCGCACACATACATGGGTTACGTATACAGACATAACAATAAGTAAAACTAATATTTTTTTACAGCCCGCAACAAATCCCAGTGCCAAACCGACTTCCCTGTTCGACTCCGGCCCCGCGCCGAACATGTTTGTCAAACGACCTGATAGCCATCACACGTCTGATGATCATACCAGGAGCATGCGTGATGATAGTCATAGGAGAGACGTATATGATGATGAGAGGGGCAGGGATGGTTATGAAGACAGAGATGGTGATTCGAAGGGCGATGAGGAGGGTGAAAAGGTGAAGGTATGTTTGTTTTTCATATTCTGTGGGGGAAGTTGCTATAACGGAAAGTCTTTGCCCAGAAGTGGAATATCAAAAGTTAGTAAAAAAAATGTGGAATAACAGTCATGGCTTGCGGCAGGCACCTGTGTCTGGGGAGAAGCGAGTACAACCTGCATACAAAATTGAGTTGTTAATGCGGTGGACATGTCGACACCTCGCCAAGTAGGAGTGGACTGGTAGAAGGATGATGGTACCACTATTGATCACCCCTTTTTTCATAAGATATTTTTCTAGGAACAGCCCGTAATCTGGTTACATCAGGTTGGGCTCTGGATAAACATTTACCAGGGAATAGACCCGGTGAATTGTATTTATCAAATATATTTTATTTTTACAGAAACCGATCGGCGGAATTTCCCTATTCGGTAACAAAGGAACTGAAAGTATTGGAGCCGCCATCTTGAAACGTAATCTAAGAAAATCTTCAACTTCCGGAGACGAAAGTGAAAGTGACTCCCGTTCAGAATCCCAATCAAATCAACAGATAAGAAAAGAAAAAGATATTTTCGACGATTTATTCGCTAGGTCTGAAAGTAAAAATGTTAAAAAAGATAAAGATTTTAATAAAGATTTAAAAACGCAAATACAAAAGAAGACAGAAGAGAAAAAGATAGAAAAACCAAAAGTTGATTTGTTCAGTGACAATCTTTTTGATGATATAGATGATATATTTTCTACGAACGTCGTTAAAATGCCTGCTAAAGATAATTCTAAGTCAAGATCTATATTCGAAGATGATGATGATCTTTTCACTGAAATTGCTGCTCCGAAACCGATGAAGATTGAAGTAGCGAGTAGTAGTAGTAACAAGAAAGGTTTATTTGATAGTGATGATGAATTATTTTCTGAAACTAAACCTGTTGAAAAGCCTAAACCTGTAGAAATTAATAAACCTAAGGTAGCTGAGAGAGCTAAAATAAGTGAAGTTGATAAGAGTAAAGAAGCCACAAAAAGCATATTTGATGATGATGAAGATGAACTATTTAGTGATTTAAATACTACTTCTAGTAAAGTACAAAGTAATAAACCAGCTAGTTTAGAAAAATCTCAAGATTTTGGTAAAGAAGATTCGAAAAATATTGCATCTTCTAAAAGTTTGGGTAACGAAAGTGTTTCGAAAATAATTGCACCTGCTGTTTCCAATGTATTTAAAAGTCCATCACTTTTTGATGATGATGATGATGAGAGTGATCTTTTTGCTGAACCGACTAAACCTACTGTTCAGAATATTAAAGCAGCTCCTATTAAAGAAATAAAAGTATCAAGTAAAATAGAGGTACAAATTCCTGAAGAAAGTTTAGAGCCTTCAAGCAAAACTAAAGTAAATATTCCTGAAGAAAAGCCTTCAAGCTCAGTTAAAACTGATGAAAGTGAACAAACTGTAGTTAAAAATGAGAAGATAGATGTAAATAAAGAAATTAGCAAACCTTTAGTAGATAATGTTGTTAATATTCCTGAAAAAAAGGAGAGTATAAAAGAAAAAGAAAGTTCACTTTTATCTGTAAGCAAAAATGTAGATAGCAAGAACGAAAATATAGAATCAAACGCAGCTAAAATATTTGAAAATATTCCTAAAAATATACTAAACATAGATGATAGTAATTCTGAAACAAACAATGATTTCAGTGATCAAGATTTTGATGATTTACCTCCGAAAGAGGATAATAACAAAACAGTAACTAATAATAGTAATATAGAAACTAAAATTTCCACAGAAAAACCTAATATTTTTGATAAAACCACATTGGAAGAAGATATTGACGAACTTTTCACAACAGCTCAACGTAACACTGATAATACTGAATCCATATTTAGAAATGTTATCCCAGATTTTACAGAAACGATACCTGAAAAGACTGAACAAGACAATAAAACGGCTGAAATCGCTACAAAAACTTTAGAAGCAGATATTTTCAGTAACATTATAACTGAACCACCGGTTTTTGAAAAACCTAAAGAACCGAAAAAGAGCAAAAATGTCAATGCGTTATTTGACGACGATTCGGATGATGAGAGTCTATTTTTCAAGAAAAATGATCCGATATTTGTTGAAAATCCACAAGAATTTACTCCTACCCAAGATCGAATATTCGGTTTGTTCACCGATGAACCACCTGATGATGGTTTTAGTAAAATCAGTGATGAATTTGATGATGATATGTTTAGTACACTACCAAAGCCGAAAGCACCGCAGAAGGAGTACCCTCCTATACCTGATAATACAGATTTTGAAGATAGTATTCCTACTACCAACATTATAATACCTGAAATTGAGAAAGTAGACACAAATAATGACAATATAACACCAGAAGTTGCAAAAGTAGACCCAAATAAAGACATAGTAAGTGATTTACCTAAAAATAAAGGGAAACCGACGATAGACATTGTAAAAGAACTGGGTTTGAACACAGAGGAAGATATATATAAACAACCAACTATAGAAAAAGTTGAAGAGCAAAAATCTCCAGCAGTATTGCCCGATGACGAACAACTGTTTAAAAAACCAACGGATGAATCTAAACTTACGTTACAAGAGAAACCCAGTTTAGAACTGTCTGATGATGAGAACATATTTGCTTCGAAACCAAAAACAGAAAAGCCTCCGATAGCAAAAGATAAACCCATTGCTGAAGAAAAGAAAGTAACGAAACATAAACCTAGTCCAGACTTATCTGATGATGAAAGGCTCTTCGCTACAGAACCTGAACCTGAAAAACCTGCTTCTTTGGCATCAGCTAAATCAGTGCTTGATAATAAAAACTTAACTATGAAAGAGAAACCTGGTTTAGATTTATCTGATGATGAAGACCTCTTTTCATCTGGACTTAAATTAGAAAAACCTACATTATCTAAAGAACCTGTAATAAATAAACCTAAACCTATTATACAAAATAAACCTACTCTGGATTTATTTGATGATGAAAACCTGTTTGGTTCAGAACCTAAATTAGAAAAATCGTTAGTATCGGATAAATCCGAAAATCCTCTACCAGTAGATAGAAATATAACTTCAAAAGTAAAACCTAGTCTAGATATATTTGATGATGATGACCTATTTGCTTCAGAAAGTAAATTAGACAAACCTACTTCATCATCACATGAAAAACCTGTTCTAGAAAATAAAAACCTAGAATCAGTGAATAAATCTTCAGACGAAGAATCATTCGCGTCTTTAAAAACAGAATCAAAAGTGTCTGAAAATAAAATACTGAGACAAGATTCAAGATCTGATGAAGACTTGTTTAAGGTTCCTGAAAAGCCTGAAAATGTATTTAAATCTGCTGAAATAGGTTCAGAGTCAAAACCAGAGAAAAAAGTTGATAAACTCAAAGTTGGTCTCAATATAAATGTGAACGCTTTACTACCAGGAGCGTCACCTAAAAAGACCAAGCCAAATGACCAACCGGATGGTCAAAGTCAAAGCGCAGTTGAAAGTCCAAAAATCGAACCGAATATTGAACATGAAGTTCCAAAGTCAGAACTCAAAACAGAAAGTCAAAACACTGATTCTAAGCTTTTGAAATCTGTCAGTTTTGATGGGAAACCTGAATCAGATATTCTAGATAATAAATTGTCTAAAGAAAGAGCTAAGATTCAAGTGAAAAGACGGCCATCGACTAGAAGAGCTAGGCGGGAAGCTGTGAGAAAATCTGGCATAGACTTTGGTGAAGATTCCACAGACAATTCTAGTTCTATTGATGATCCGCCAAGAAAGCAACCTGAAATTATCAAAAATGAAGACAAAGTTATTGAAATTAAACAGGATACACAATCTGAAATTGTAGATAATTCTAATGTTCAACGAAATGTGAAAGAAACTGCTGTAGAAGCTAAAACAGACTCTAATACAGTAGAAAAACAACCTGTAATTGAACCTACAGAAAAACAGCCAGGAATCAAAAACAAACCATCTTATTCAAGAGATGTAAAATCTAAAGTAGTTTACATTTTAAATGATGAAGATATATTCAATACAAGTCCTTCAGAAAAACCTAAAAATTTAGTCACAAATACAGGCATTTCAACTCTAGGTAAAGTCTACGATAATCCAGTAGAACATAGTTCTAAAAAAGAAACAAAATCATCACTTTTCGGTGATGAAAACGATGAAGAAATATTTAAAGCTAAATCAGTTGCGAAAAAAACAACTATATTCGATACCGATTCTGAAGAAGAACTATTTGGAACGAGTAAAAGAGAAGAGAAAGAGAA
Organism: Agrotis puta; assembly: GCA_943136025.2. Classification (NCBI taxonomy): domain Eukaryota; kingdom Metazoa; phylum Arthropoda; class Insecta; order Lepidoptera; family Noctuidae; genus Agrotis; species Agrotis puta. The sequence goes on along the minus strand of OW964195.2, from coordinate 7,600,421 downwards.
AAAAGTGGAGAAAATAGAAGTTAAGAGGGAGATAAAGAGAGAAGTGGTGAAGGGATCTCTGTTTGGTGATGAAGATGATGATGATGATCTGTTTGGCGTTAAGACTAAGAAGATTGTTGGTGAGTCTTTTATTAAGTAGATATTTTTTTCTTTTTATACAACGATATTTTTAGTATATGCGAAACCCGGTGCACCTGTCTAGTATTTTTGTAATTTTTAAACTGTATCATGAAAAATCACAAAGTTTTAAGCTTGTTATGTTAACTAGTTGTCCGTTCAAAAAGATGCTCATGTCCCGGTACTACCGCTCAACCCGCGCCTCCTGTGTCTTACAATCATTGATGATAGTATGGCAATAGGTACCTAACCGTACGGTGATTGTATTGTAATTAACGATTCAGTTACTGATTCTTAACAAACTATGTTCAGGTTTCGCATATACTAAAAATAATGTTGTATAAAGTGATTGTTTTAGATGTTAAAGGAAATATGGGTATCCGAATCCATAAAAGTTATCGCGAAACTTCGATCGTTCTGTTTTTATAATAATCATTTGTCCGTTTCCTGTAAAGACACTTTCTTTGTACGAGATTTAAATCCCTCTTACAGAGAGGAGGCCTGTGTCCCAGCAATGGGGACACAGGTGTTATACATGTTAAACACGATTATCAAAATTACGATGACAGTAAGCGATCCTATTGCATGGTAGGCCACTATCCTATCGAAGTCCGGGGACTAACGGCACGAGCACACGGCGCGTTGCGGCGTCGCACCGCAAAAATTCCGCCCTGCTGGAAGGCACACGTGACACACATTTGTGAGGCGAAATCTTTAAGGTGCGGCGCCGCAACGCACCCTAAGCTCTCGCCGTAGGGCGAGGCAACAACACTGCGTTGCGGCGTCGCATCGTAAAAATCGCAGTCAAAATTCTTTAGGTGGTTTTCACGATACGACGCCGCAACGCATTGTTGTGGCCTCGCCCGTAATCTTGCCGAAGACGCGATGCGACGCAATTCGACCGATTTCAACTACAATTGAAAATCATTCTTACCACTACGACATATGACGTAAAACGTGCGGAAAAACACGCTCGCCACGACGACGTAAGTCAGATGAATTGCATCATTATATCGTAGTAGCAAGGACGATTTTCGTTTTTAGTTAGTAGAAATTGCAAATCGCACGAATTGTTATGAGAAAGCTCCCTGAAAGTTTCTACTGTGTTTTTAATGAGCTCGCTACATCTTAGGTCTGATCTTTGGTCTAAATTATTATTTTGTATTATTATTTAAGTTTAGGTTATTTAGGTTTTATTATTTTATTTTTAACAGAACAAAAGCCCCAGCCACCCAGGTCTACAGTTAAAGAATCAAAAGATACTCCTAAGCCTGCAGAACCAGTTTTTGAAGATCCTTTATCAATGTTTGGAGACGACGACTAGTACCACATTCTCACGTCGGGCGGCGCTAGTGTATATGGAGGTTTGGACATAAAAAAGATACTAGTGATAAAATATTGCACAACGAACTTTGGAGAGAAATAATTGTTTTGTTTCGGCTTCATAGGGCATTATCTCTGGGTTTACTAATAAATAAATAATAAATAAATAAAGATTCCACAACTATCACACAACGCCATCTAGTCCCAAGCTAAGCAGAGCTTGTGTTATGGGTACAAGACAACTGATAAACATAAATAAAACACAAGCTCTGCTTAGCTTGGGACTAGATGGCGTTGTGTGATAGTTGTGGAATATTTATTTATTTATTTATTTATACTTATATATTTCTTAATACATACATATTATAGATAAATTACACCAAGACACAGAACAAATGATCGTGCTCATCACCTAAACATTTGTCCTGGGTGGGAATTGAACCCACGACCTCCGGCATAGCAGTCAGGGTCACTAACCACTAGACCAACAGGCCTGTCTATGCTACTAATCTTCTTATCGTGTCGATGCAATCTCTATTGACTTGGCCCAGAATTGGGCCACGAGTTTAGCTGTCTCTGAAACTTCCATCGGATCCTGTAACGATCATTCAGCAGGTTTACTAATGATAAGCATAAAATATCTTGTCATAATTCATATTGATATAATTTTTTATCGATGTAGTATCATCAAATGAGTCCTCCCACCCAGGGCAGAGCAGGAGGGACTGTAAGACTCGTCCTGACGAAAATTTACGGTGTCCTTCAAAAGCTCTTTACGATCCGGGGACACGGTAATTCATGAGTTCCGCGACCAGTTCACATTGACATAATGAAATTTAGCATAATGGTCATAACAGGTGATATTATTAGGCATAAATGTTTTGCCATAATGTTTATTATTTATTTATTTTTAAGACTAATGATTTTTAAGCTGTATGTGGATGGGAAAGCATGCCCCTTCGAACATAATCTGTCCGAGGTGGGGAGCCCCAAAGTTCCGAGTCTGTCCCACTCACTCAAATGCCTTATTATTAAAAGTTAATTAAATAAAATACCTTAAAAAAGTTATACAACTTGAAATTATGCTAAAACAAACCAGGCCATTTGATATTTATGCTTATTATTGCATTGTATCACGGTATTATTATGTTAAAAATGTTATGCGAAAGCATTATGCCAACTAACATTTTATGCCAGGATTCTTTTATCTCTGTGTATGAGTACTTCTTGCGACAGAGATAGCGTTATATGAAGCTGAAACTAGCCGATATCGCTTTCTTAATGTCGTCTCTATCACTCATACCTCGTGTCTCTTTTTAAATCTCAATGTGTGAGGAATTATTCATAAAAAGCTTTTTTATTTATTTGTTAAAGCTGCGTTAGTTATCATGCCTTGTTAAATGTTAAGTTATTTTTTAAAATGTAAGTTAAAGTATTTAGTTATTGTTTTAGCTAGTTTTTAAGTAATTATATAAAAAAGTAAAATGAAGTATAATAGATATAAATAGAATAGATGAAGAATACAGGGTGATTTTTTATCAAAACTGGGCGTGGCTCAGTAAAAGTAAAGTAACGTAGAAAAATAGCAATTACATAAATGTTAATGTTAAGTTTGCCGTATATGATTATTTCCCAGAATTTGATCCTTAATAGCAACACTATCGAATGGTGTAATAATACAGAGTGTGTTTTTTTTCTCATAAATCAGTGGGTTCGATTCCTGGCCAGGATAATTGATTTTTCTAAAATCCAATGATGCAGTTTTAGTTTTCCTCAAAATCGGCCTCGAGACTCCTTTCTACGTTTTTCGATATTCCTCATAGTTTCGGAGATAACCATCCAAGCCCAGTTGAAAAATTCACCCTGTATAAATGTGGCCTTTCGGTGACATAGCACTTAGTGCGAGCATCAAATTCAATTCAATTTCGCATAATTTGTATGAGATTATGGGCTGGAATATAATTTAATATAGCATTTAAATATCATAGATATCAAACAATGTCGTATTTTGCAATTAACAGTGGCGTAGCGGTAGTTAACCTAATAAAAGAAAGGCTTCCGTTTTTTCATTCGGACTGTTATATTCATAACTTGTACGCGACTAATTGCTGACCAAACATAATATTTTCTATAAAAACATTTACGTCCATGCGGACAGTTCAGTAGCAAATTAGCAACCAATCCGCGTTCCTGCGTCTTAAATTCCGTAAAAAAGAAAAGTGAGGTTCCAAACGTGACTGTAAAATCTTATCTCAATAAACTACATGAAAAGAACTTGGTGCAGTTTTTTGTTTAAAGACAATCAGCGGCTGCCGCCTAACAGGACGTACGGAACCCTTAAGGTTACAGCTTATTAGAGCCACCCGGCGCTCATTCCGCACCACCTCGCCTCCTGCGGCTAGTATTCTTTATATGGACTAGTATGGTTATAGTCACCGGGTCGCCTTGGTAGAGCGCCCTCTCCGCGCGGATGGCGGGTGGACCACTCGGTGCTCGTATGCTTGCCTTGCTTTAACTGCGCATTGCCAACCCACGGGTCCCGAGTGGACCGCGCGACATTTATTGGTGATAACGCGGCGTCCAACCGTGGACCACCTGTCGACAACGACTGGACGCCGCGCGACCAAGCGGTGTGGGGTGGGTGTCGGGTGGCTCTAACGAGCCTGACCTTTAAAATGTAAGTGTGCATTCGCTATGTACGAACACAGTTGTGGGGACTGTCAAATCGATCGCAGCGCGCGATGTGTCAGAGATGTGAATTAATTCGGGACTCTCGGAAGTGACGTCGATCATTCTTAGATTATTAAAGATCATTCTTAGAAAATTGAAGCCTAAAATAGGGTACAAAAATTACCCCCGTCGCGCGTCTTTCGGTCGATACTCAAATCAAGTGAACATCTCCAAGGAAAAAAATTAAACGCGTGGCATATTTATAAAAAAGTGGCTTCTTCAGTTTCTTCAATGTTCAGATTCCGTGTTTGAACAAAACGTTTTACGTTTTGTTCAAACACGGAATCTGAACATTTTACAATCTAAGCAATCATTTATTTGCCAGATAGGCTATTTGACAGTATCAGACAGTAACTATAAATTACAAATGTAATTAGTCCGTCATGTAGAGTTTTGAAAAATAACGGACACGTATTTTTTCTTTTGTAAAATCAATGAATATTTACTTGTCACTTGTTCGTGACGACAGAATTCAATAAAAATTGTAGGTACTAAATTGTGACGTATTGTCAATTTTGAAAGCGACAGCGAAACAAAAAAAATAATACGGGTAGAATATTTTTTGATAATCTAAGTGACGGAATAATTAGAATTTTTCAGTCAAATAGCCAATTGACAGATCCTTATAAGACCCGATGTAAATGTAAATGATGTGGTCACAAAGATGCGCTGTCGTGGCGCTGACGTGGACATAGCTAATATACCAACTTGATGTACGAAACGACGATAATTTATTTCAAAACGTATAAAGTTAAATTGCTAAACAATTATTTTCCTTGACTGTACATCAGTGTTGCCAGTTAGAACCTAGTTAAAACTACTACACTCAGCGGCACGGAAAGTGGCCCAAGTGCGTTATGTTGTTTATTATCAAAATGAAAAGCGAAACAGGGTTTTTTTGTTGTTGTAAAACTTAAATGGTTATTCAGAGCTGATATGCTAACGATTAATTATCAAAAAAGTGAGTGAACTTTAATAAAATTTTACAAAACCATAAAAGGCATTAAGCTCTAAGTTTTCAAAAAAATGTTTTTAAATTAAATGTACAAATTAAAGCTATGGTACTTAAAATTAATAGCGGGTATTTCCACCTCTGGCCCTGATGACCGCCTGCATGCGGTCAGGCATGCTGTGGATTATGTTTTTGATGTCCACTTGGGGTAATTCGTCCCAGGCGGCGCCCAGAGCGCTTTTCAATTGACCGATAGTCTCTGGACGGTTGGGACTGGATCGGATGCGTCTTTTAAGCATGTCCCAGACATGTTCTATGGGATTCAGGTCTGAGCTTCGTGCTGGCCACTCCAATTTCGTAATTCTCACCTCAGATAGGTAATCATCCACGCAACGAGCTGTGTCAGGTCGGGCATTATCTTGCATAAAAATTAAATCTTCGCTACCGACGAATGCGACGAATGGTAAAACGCGTTCCTGGAGGATCTCTTGAATCTTTCGCACTGCTGTTAGACGACCTGGTACGACTACCAACTCTGTGCATGCGTCTGAACAGATGCCTCCCCAAACCATAACTGATCCACCATGGAAACTAACGGTTTGTCTGGTCGTATGTGGCATAAATCTCTCCCCATGCCTTCTCCGTACACGTTCGCGGTCATCTGGAGCTCTTAAGGCCCTTCTGCATTCATCAGTCTACAGAACTTTACTCCACTGCTCGTGAGTCCAATTGGAGTGTTCGCGAGCAAATCGAAGTCGAGCTACACGATGATGCCGGAGCAGTTCTGGACCTCGAGCTGGTCTTCGAGCACGCAGATTCTGTTCCTCCATTCTCCTTCTTATTGTCCGCTCACTTACGTTGACCCCTCTTGACGTTTGTAGTCGCTGCCGTATTTCAACCGCAGTAAGGAACCAATTTCCCAAAATTACGAAAACGATAAATCGGTCATCTCGTGCTGATGTACACCTAATACCGCCACTTTTTGGTCTCCTTGTTTATAGGCCGGTCTGATCGTACCTTTTTAAGGCATACCTTAATGTTGAACGCGGTACATTTAAAGTTTCAGCAATCTCTCGCTGCGTTCGCCCCTGGCTCCGAAGCAAACCAGCTTGAGCAACTTGAGCTGAAGTTTGGGGCATTATGTTCCAGTTCTGGAAGCATTCATTACTGCAGATTGATTAAAAAATAAAACAATAAAGATTAAAAGCACTATCATTTGAATATCGAAGTTTAACTTACCCGTGTTCTTTGCGTTTTAGTAACAGACTTACGTTAAGTGTCACAGAAATTAAACAAAGTAACTGTTTTGTGCTTACCCTCTTAAATTAACAGTAGCTTTAATGTCCTGACAAACTGCCACTTGAAATTCACATACTCGATACCAAAATCGCCTGTTATCGGTCTGTTTATGTTTGGGCCACATTCCGTGCCGCTAAGTGTATTAAAGAAATAATAATAATAATAAAAAAGCGCCTTAATATGCTTCAGCTTTTCAACGACACATTCCAATGTTATTTAATATTATTGTAAAAGTCTATTTAATGATAGGGAAGAATTTGTGTATTTAAAACAGTTTTTTTATGCTTATATAAGTGGGAGCCATGATCGATGCGGAATCGTCTGTCGGTCAGCAAGAGATTTCTGTCCATCACTCGTAGCATCGCCAATTAATTATAATTATGTCTGTTCTACCAAGAAGAGATATATTTCTATACAGATGCCATCACAACAACCTACCTCAATCTGTGATTTTTTTTAATAGACTTTCAACCTTATCACAATAGTTGAAAGTAAATGTTAGATTGGTAAAATTTGACAGATTCGCGTTGGTAAACTTGCTGGTGTCTGTACAATACCAAATTTTTATTTAGCACGTTCTGTAGACATTTAGACAACTGAAGAACAGTTCTTTTTTTTCTCTAGATTTTTTAAATCGCCTCAATTAGGAAGACAGACAGAATTCTTTCTACATTCTATCATTTTTTCTATTCTTCCGTCGACAAACCCAGTTTCTAAGATGTTATACGCGAATACACGTGTAGGTGGCCTACCATGACGTCTTAAAGCGAGAGTAGTTCCATTGTGGGAACGAGATGGTGCTAGACGACTTGTATAGCTCTGTCTCTTTCCCACAGTAGAACTACTCTCGCTTTAGGACGCCACTAGGCCACCAGGCAATAAAAGTGAATAGTCTGACATGGTGTTGAAAGAAAATTAAAAAATACTGTTACTGTATGGATGTTAAGCACTTCAAGACCGATTTAAGGCGATTCCGCGTCGATAACTATGGTCACTCGCTAAATAAAATTATTTATGTATGTTGTATTGTGTATTAAATAACTATATTTCCAGCTAAATTAAATTATGGAGATTAATTTAAAAGATAATAATTATAATTATGTTTTTTTCTTAATTAATTATAATAGAATAGTGATTTATATTGTAAATAACGTTATTAGTATTGTTATTTCGTTGTCGGCTTGTTACAGCTTGCTATACAAAGTGCCTACGAAATTATTCTTATATGAGAAATGTAATAAAATGTTATACTTTTTTGTTGAGATTTTTATTTTGGACCTTAAAATCTATGTGGAAAGTGTATTATTGCTTGACCTTGACATACACCTTTAAAAAGCTCTGTGTTGCAACAGCAACAACGCTGAGAAGAAATTAAAGAAGTCATATAGAGAGTTGCAAGTTGGTCTAGTGGTCGCGACTGCTAAACATGAGGTTGCGGGTTCGATTCCCAGGTCAGGGTCAAAACTCCCCTAACGTAAAGGGTTATTGAAGAACACCCCACGGTGTTCTTTTAGTCAGTACGAGTCTGACATTCCATTCCGCTCCATCCTGGACGGGAGGACTCATTACATAATGATTACCATCGTACCACGTAAAAAAAGGTGTTTTGAGATTTTCCATTAGGAATTTTACCGTAGTAGCTGCACATACAGATAGGCGACAGAAGATTCGAAGATATCGGATACCAAACCGCACTGGTCGCTTGGTTATTACAGGTACAGTCGACTCTTACACAGAGAAAGCCTATGTTTTATCAAATGGGAACAATACAGAATTATTATTATGACGCTGTAGAAATATGCTAGCGCACAGTGCAGTCTGAAACTAGTTAAACCAAAAATTTTTCATTATTTCGAACTCAAAATTGAAAAGTTTGGAAATGTCCTTGCCCATGTCCCTATAAGTTTGAGGCTCCTTCAAGTAATGATCCGATGTAAATTGAGCGTTTAAGATGATTCCTCCGTAGTAGCCCACAAATATATAAAAATTGGAATTTGCTGGCTACAGAGGAATCGCCTTAATTAAAATACCAATTCAATGTCCTTTTTTGATATGGCAATAAAAAAACAAAAGCATGTCTGAAACGAAACGTCAACTGTCAATGTCATCAAAATATAACGCCACTGTCGCATGGAAATCACACGGTGGTCGTTTGTTTTTCTAAATAAATACTATCAAAATGAAGGTCCCAGAGAAAGTTAAAGAGAAGAAAGATAAAATAAAGAAGAAAGAGAAGATGAAACCGAAAAAGGAACATGTTTTAATTGTAGCACAAGAAATAAAGTTCGCACGTTTGCTCTCTGGAAACGAGAAGAAAACCCGGGATAAAGTGTTAAATACGCTGAAAAAATGGCTTCTAAACTGTTTCGAGAAAGGATACGGTTAGTATTCAATACAGCAGCAGCAATAATTTTCATATTTCTTGACATTTTGTCGAAAAAAAAATTCATTTCAATGTCACACGGTACTTAACCTCAAAAAAATACAAATGTGCGTTTTATGTATTTTGTCTGTTATTTTCCTCTATTAACTCGTTCCATTGAATGAAGGATGCCGTCAATGTTCTTTAAATACGTATTCATAGGCATTTTATTTATAAATAATTAAATATTTGCTCACAAATGGCGTAAAATCTGGAGTATTAAAGAAAAACAATTTGTGCGGTGTATTGAAGCCAAAGTTGCTGCCTATTCTAATTGAATGCAAACAATTTTTTTTTTAAAAACATTGGGACACTAGGAATTTCTACTGTGTCGTGGGTGCGTTTACAAACGTAGAAACTCACAGTAGGTCATACAAATATTTATTCCGTGCGGAAATCGAACCCGCGACACGCAGTGTAGAACTCCAATCGCTTAGCCACTGTGCTAACCGTGCCGTCAATTGTTAGATTGTTTCTTACAATAGGTACTACAATGTACCAATAGTTTATTTGTGCAGTGATCACGTTGTAATCACCCTGTTTGTTTTCCATGGAGGAGTTAGAAGGTTACAAGGAAAGTTTTACGAAAAAAAAAAGTAAAATGTTAAAGAAAGTATACAACACTTTTTTAGATGAAGATAAGATAGGATTAAATATTTATTTGCGTAAAATATGGTATAAAAAGGTGTTTAAAAGGTCTTTAATTTTAAAGTATGCTCTTATTATAGCATTCATTGGACAATATATATAACAGGGGTGGCCAACCGGTCGATCGCGATCGACCGGTCGATCGCGACTATTACTCCAGTCGATCGTGGCAAAACAAAAAATATAAAGAAGTAGATCAGACTGCGCAACGTAATTACCAACTACTGCAGCATCATCTTGTATCACTTTTCAATCGCTGTTCCGTCACGGTTGGTAGATCGCACAGGGTTTCGTTGGTAAACAGTAGATCTTTTTTTTGTGAGTACAAACTTCTTTCTCCACTCTGTGACATACTCCTTTTGCTTTGATTTGGTTATTTGAAGTATAAAAATGCTGTTTATTTTCAGAATTCAAAGAAGATGACTTCATAAGAGTATGGAAAGGATTATTCTATGCAGTCTGGATGTCAGACAAGCCTCTTGTACAGGTAAATAACAATCTAAGGTTTTTCTATGGATTTCAAAACAGCCAAAATATATGTTGTGGTAGTTAATTAAGTTTTATATCAGTCTGCCTATCTGTTTTGCACAGCCAAGTAATGGGTTAATAATAAAAACTGTCAGACTTTCAAGTAATGACTGTCAACAATCTTAAGATAATAGTCAGGAGCAACAATGCTTTTCGATGTATCTATCTATATATATAAAAATGTTATGTTGGTTTGTGTACGCTTCATAAACTCAAAAAGTTCTGCACCGATTGAGCTGAAATTTTAGCATGATATATAATCCACATCAAGGATTGTTTTTATCTATTTTTTGCATCAGTCACATATATGCGACCGCGAAAAAACAGTATAAAATAAAAGGAGTTATGTCGGTTTCGTCAAATAGTTATTTTTTGGCATAGTGCTTTATATTTCGTCGCCTATATCAAAGACGAACCTTGTGTTTCAGTAGCTTTGTTTGTGAGCGACACTAAAAGATCTAATAGTCATATATTTCAGCTGTAAAATATGATAATTTGTTTTTTCATGAACAGTATGCATGCTATTCAAATATTCTGTTGTTGTCTTCTCTGGGCAATTAGAAATCTGAACATCTATTCCAAACTCAGCTCCTGCATATAAACTCTATCATAATCAACAGGAGGAGCTGTGCGAGAAGATAGCCGCAGTTCTAGACTTGTTTCCTGTGGAGCACCTCAGTGCTGCTCTATTGATGTTCAAGGCAGGGCTCCGCGTGCTCGCTACAGAGTGGTATGGACTGGACCAGCATCGTACCGACAAGTTTCTTATGGTAAGTTTTATTAGACTACAGAACAGCTGGGGACCTAGAACTGTACCCTGAGGAACACCTTTACTGATGTTCAGGCAGGGCTCCGCGTGCTAGCTACAGAGCAGTTATAGAGTAAAAAAACTACGCCCTTTTTGTCATATTAGTTATCAGACTTGAAGGCAACGATAGTCGCCACACGAATTTGCCAATAGCCAGACAGGCAGGCGCACTGCCTCGCACGGGATTCTCAGTTAATTGCTCAAAAACTGGAGAGACGAGGCATTTAAAAGCATCTGAAAGGGATAACACAACTGTAGAAAAACCTCGCGAGCCAAAACCACACCACTGAGGCACCATGAAGCGCGTTCCCCGAGCCACGCTCACGAGCGACCCAGAGTCATATCCACACTGATCTTGCATTTGGCTAGCGAGGCTGCCGCGCGAGCCCGTGAAATTCAGTCAGATGGAAAATTGACTTTGTTGTTTTGCGTGCAACGTCTTTCAGAGAGGTGGCGTTTGTCCCAGAAGTGGGAACACTCCTTAATGTACGCTATTGTCCACAGTTGGTTCGTCGCTACCTGCGCGCCAGTCTACGTTGCTTACTACGCAGTGAGTGGAGCCTTAAGAGTTGTCAGATGTATGCCAAGACCTTGTCGGGGACAGATGGTGAGATTATTGGTTTTATAAATTATTATATTGGAGACCGTAGTTTTAGCTTTTATAGATCAAGCTTTCTTTTTAATAAATATTGCTTCATAAACATTTGAACTCACAAATATCTGTACCGGTTGGGAATCGAGCACGTAACACGGAAGTGCATAAATAAAAAAAAAAACAACAATTGTTAGTCAGGTTTGCACTAAGACATTTAACGTTCATAAAATTACATTTTTAAATATTTTAAATAACAAAAAGAAAACAATATAAAACATTTAAAAATATAAAAAATAGAGGTCAGCCGGTATGGGAGCAGGGTCCAAGCTACCGGTGGTTAAGGCTCCAGAGACAGGAACCTCCTCACGATGCGAGCCGTATCGAGGAGCACTGCCTTCTGAATCAGGACCTTGATCCAACCACCTAGGGAGAGCCTCAACAAGTGTTCGGCACTAAGTTATTATTGTTAGTAACTTAACCACTCTGCACGACAACATTTTGACACATGACACATCAGCTGAGTCGACCGGGTGATTCGAAATTTGAGATAATATTGAAGATTTTTGTCAATTTTCAGCATTCGATTTTTTTATCAAAAATATGTTACTACAGTTATTTCATACGATAAGTTTGTGAGCAATATCTTCAAGAACGTGTTGAGATCACTAAAACTGCGTCATTCCACTGTAAATGTGTGTAACATACAAAATGCTATGTCGTTCCAAAAACTATGTAATTTAGATGTGCTGAAAATATGTACATAAACAAGCTTCTCACGTGATAAAAAATGGTTAAACAGTGAAATAAATGAAGTAACTTACTACATGCATTATTAGATTTGCCAGTGGTCATACATAATTTCATAAATAATAACGATCAAAGACTTGATAAAAATTACCAAAAACTATGTTGCAACATGACACTTCTTAGTGCTGACCGTAATCCCAATGTTCAATTGTTCACATAACGATTGAAAAGGTTCATTCAGCCTAATCGATACTCGCAATAAAATCGAACATGGAAAAAAAGTAGTACAAAGACATGGACCGATTTATCTGCTTATTTGACTAGAGAAGGTTTACTCCATGCAATAATTCTATGGAACGGAATCTGTAGACTCTTTGGTATAATATTTCAAGTATTATTTCGTTTTGAAAAAATTTTTTTTTTTACTAGGTACGCAATAAATTATTTATTTTTTTAATTTAATGATTGGGATAGAAATAAATATTGGTGTTTCATTGGAGGCCAAACGTGTGTGTCTTTTAAATTTAAATTCAACCATATAGTTTTACCCATATTGTGTCTTCTTTATTTAATTTCATTTTATCTGATTATTTCACTTTATAAAACGAATCTAAACAACGTGAAAAGACAAACACCGGGTTTGGATCAAATGCTGGAGGGAGAGATATGGGAGTTCTTCCAAATGATTCCTTGCAGTAATAAACAATTTAAATTTCTAACGCGCCGTGGATGGCTAAATTCGAAACTATGAGTAATTGCGAAAAATACTGAAAGAAGTCTCGTGGCCGATTTTGATAAAAAATGTAAATTAAATTGCATAAAATTAATTTTTTGAAATATCAATTTCCAGTAATCAAACCATTAATGTTCTGTGAAGTAATTACATGCGACAAACATAAAGTAAAAGGGTTTCTTTAATAAATCGATTCAAAACTTTAGTCGATGGCCGTAGCTCACTACATGTTCACAACATCGTGTTCTCATATCAATTTTTTTTAGTTCGCGGTACAAATACAATAACGAAATTTTTGAAATTCGAACTTTAAGTGAATTGGCGCGAATTTTGATTTTGATCTGCGTACGATGACTAAATTATTGTTTGTATAATATTAGTTCATATTTTACCAAATTAATATCACTTTACTGTTGTTTGTCGTATATCATTACGAATTTGATCCTTAACAGCGACGCTATCAAATAATATAAAAATATAGCACGTTCTTTTTTTTCATTTACAAGCTCTATTCCTGACCAGCAAAAATCAAAAGACGCAGACTTAATTTTTGCGATTGTAGGTGCGGGCTTGGGAACGGCGAGTATAGGGTAACTCACCGTCCGATCAAGGACTAGGCCCGAGACGAATGCGCGTCGTGTTCCAAGCGGGCTTTAAGGAACTATCAGTGAACTGACGAGGCCAAAATAGTGCCAAACGCGTGCCGGGCTCACGGAATTGTATTAAAATCATTAAAAGGGTACTGCGGTCCTAGAACGTAAAAGGCATATGAAGGAGCAGGGTGGTTTTATGTAAGTAATAGTCTGACATCTCCTTCCGCTCCACCAAGGGAGAGAATCATTCAAAGGTTTTTTTAACTTATAACAGTGTGTTTTACTGGAGTTAAGTCGCGAACTGCACCACGGCTAAAGTATCCTTAACAAATACCTATATAAAAATATTATTATACTGGTGTTAATACTGACGATTAAATATCTGTATGCACGGCGGCAGATCAACCTACCCAAATCTGTAAAAATTTACCAATCGAACATTAACCTTCCGCTATTGTGATAAGGTTGAAAATCGATTGAAGAAATTTTACAGATTGAGGTAGGTTGATGTGCTAGCGTCTATACTTAACATGGCCAAACCAATGTTACGAAACAATTTTGAAAATATAATAATTCTTAAACTCATTTCTAATAAGCCTATCAAGATCCAAGGCATTCCATATTCATTCAACCTTATTTATATATTATTGTACAAAACAAAATGTAAATTAAAAATTAGCTAATAAATTAAAATTTATTATTTTGAATAGCGAGTACCACAGCGAGCGCATTCCAAATCCAATATTTGGAATTAATAATTGGCGCGCATTCAAACATTTATTACTGACATTTTTCTTTTGTCTATTATTGTTTTTTGGGAATTACAATGTACGTAAAATTATTATAAAAGCTTTAAAAAATATTATAACAATTAATAATTGTATTCTAAGCTTAAAACAAATTTATTTTAATTTTTATTAATCGTTTTCTTCAATTCTTTGTTTTTTGTTTCATTCGAGTTGACGAAAAATTCAATTATGGAATCGATTAGAATATTCGCTTTCACACATCATTACGATTAAAAAAAATAAGCATGGTTGTCGATTATGAATACAAATTGAGTAGTGGTAATGAAAAATACGTGTTATTGGCTCTGTATTAGAGAATTACGCTAAGATCTGGGCTTTTTTACGTTATTTATAATATTTGACATGATATTTATCGTAATTGTTATTGAGTATAAACGCATGTGTGTGGTCCAAGTGAAAAATAAAAATGTAAACAAACACGAGTGGCGCGAAACTTCGACTTCAGATATCAAATTCTTCATTACCACTGCTAATTTATGTTGAATAATGTGTGAATTCGTTACAATACTAAATGACGAGTTATTCATCCCTCCTATAATGATCCCTTAGATGTCCCGAAACCACATTTTTTTATGATTTTTAGCCCAACCCAGCACTGCCATCAAAATGGCGACGATCGTATTTAGACTTCTGGATTTTGTTATGGTAAATTAAGAAAATGCGCGCTAAATGTAGAAGTTTTAATGGCGTGAACAAATCAGATTTTTATTTAACATTATTAATTAATGCGCACTCATACGATTTAACGCTCAGAATATTATTATTTTTTAATTTAAAATGAGGATGTCGTATGACTACAACGTCTGCCCCTTTAGGACCCGCTACTGAGCCGGCGTAGGTCTATGTGTTCGGGTCCTTTAGGACCCGGTACCGAACTATACGGTTAACCTAAAGGTGAATTAATGAGAGAACCACCCATCCACTAAATGAATGAAATATTAGGGTGTAATAATAATTTGAACCAGCCCTGTTGCCAGCTGCAGCCAGCTGGTTCAATGTGGCGCTGGACAAGAATAACTGGAAAAACTTGGGGGAGACCTTTGCCCAGCAGTGGGACAGTGTAGGCTGAAAAAATAAAAATAAAATAATTTACTGCATAAATAAATTGAAAATCTGTTTAGTCCGTCAGTCAAAGAATTAAAAATAATGAACACGTATGTTTTGATCTTTTAATTCAATGAATATTGGCAAAGATAAAACGCTTCGAAATTCGGCAGTGGGGGCTTCTGACGTCATAACGCCTGTAAAATTGTACCGACCGAGTGACGTTTTGTGATTTTTAGAAGCGTTGTATCTTCGTCAATTTTGGTTTACGTAACAAAAGAAAAAATACGGGTCAAACATTTTTTGATAATCTATCTTTTGGTCTATTTTTATTCTTTTGGTTCTTACAAATTGCCATACTATGGTGGAGGAAGTATATGCCGCCACTGTCAACAGGCGGCAGGCCTGTTGGTCTAGTGGTTAGTGACCCTGACTGCTATGCCGGAGGTCGTGGGTTCGATTCCCACCCAGGACAAATGTTTGTATGATGAGCACGATCATTTGTTCTGTGTCTGGGTGTAATTTATCTATAATATGTATGTATTTAGAAATATATAAGTATGTTTATCAGTCGTCTAGTACCCATAACACAAGCTCTGCTTAGCTTGGGACTAGATGGCGTTGTGTGATAGTTGTAGAATATTTATTATTTACTGTCTCCATGTTGTTATTGCGACTACCCCATCTTCTACCCAGTGACGAGGCTGCCTTCCCCTAACAGTATTTTCTATTCCAGGTATATTCGCATTGAAGACACCTCATTACGCCCGCAACGCGACATCAATGTTATTACACGTTGTTGACTGTTATCTAGAGGAAATTGCTAAGGTATGTGAGTTTGGTTTCGGGACTTACGAATTACCGTGACCCCGGAATGTAAAGGGCTATTGAAGGACACCGTGGATTTAAGTCAGTACGAGTCTGACAGTCCCGCTCTGTCCTGGGTGGGAGGACTCGTTTGATGATTTTACCACGTAAAAAAAAGTACGAGGCTGACAGTAGCTCCTGCTCTGCCCTGGGTGGGAGGACGCATTTGATGATTTTACCACGATAAAAAATAAGGTATGTGAATTTTAATATAGTTTATTACCTATTTACCTTCTACCCGCGACATCGTGTGAAATTTCCTCGCGTTTGCCTACTTTCTCGCTTGATGGTAAGCGCTGATGTGGTCGACGGTGAAGCAAACTTGCCTCGAAGACAACTCTTGACTTAATGACCCCCAGGATTGTAGCCATCAAGAAATACAGACTCCGGCAGGGAATTCCTCGCCTAGCTTATCGCTCACAATGAAAGTATTAGCAATACGCCTTGCAAATTGTACGTAAGGCCCCTGCCTCGAGTTTAGCGGCGAGCGGGGCAGCAGCGGTGCCTTAGCGGCGACAGCGCGGGTTACGCTGACCTGTTCTCGAAACGAGCAGGTAGATCACGACGTGGCATTATATTGTATCATCGAAAGGAGATTGCCCGTTTTGTAAAGGAAGTTCGGTCCCAGTGGAAAATGCTTGTGCCCTGAAAATTTTTATTTTACCTAATAGTAAAAACAAAGCATTTTCACAATCAGAAACCTTTTTTCAAATATTCACCCTGGTTCAGGAGATATCATTATTTACAAGTTTTAAAAATCTAGGTTATAATTACTAATTGACTTAGACTATACATCACTATGAGCATGGCATTATATCTCACTAAACATAAAGTACTCGAGGAACTTATTAGCTCAACTCGGTGATAGCAGAAAAGGCACATATCGTAAATAATAACTATGTAAATACGGAATTCAAAACTCAACGTATACACAAAGCGATCACGAACGTCACGAATCTCTGAAGTCCGAACAGTGCCGTGACATGTGCAAGTAAATGTTGCCAGATCAATTATTTTTAATCATTAAATCGTAAATCGATTTCAGTTTTTTATCGATTTATCGATTAAAACTGTTTAGTTAATACGGCGTTGCCAAAATACGTAAGGCTTTTCTGTTTATTTAAATCGCTTTAATAAACATCTAATCAACAATATAGAATTATTATGTAAATAAAGAAAAACCTATTGTTGTCATCGTTCTTTCGCTAGTGTATATCCACTAGTTTGCGTAATTTAGAATATTTTACATAATATTAAACCCATACTTTCCCTACACCTATATTTGTGCATTTCACATATAATATGCTACAATAATACGTACCTATGAAAAAGACAGGCTTTAACACCATTCTAAACTCATCGTCGAGACTCGAGAAAACATAATGCTAAAAAAGTAGCTTTAAAATTGTCAAATGTTAAAACCTACATTTCAATGTTGAGACATAAAGAACTGTTATAATAATTAAAAACATTTTTATAGTCATTTAAAGTTTTGTTATGATATCGATTACTCCATTGATTATTGTACGTCATCTTCGATAGTTATTTGATTTCTGGCAACTTTTTCTTGTATACTTACTGTCATATTTATCAAACGGATGTCGAGGTAATATTTAACTATTATTTAATTCTAACTTTATTCTCAGGGTGAAAGAAATTGTATAAAAAATAATATGCACACAAAAAAATGAATAATATTTTTAGGTTATTATTCCAATCAGGCACACGATACATCACAAAGGGACCTGCCCCGTGGCAATGTCCTTTATTTTAGTTCACGGAAGAAATGTCTGAACAACGGCAACAACAGGTTTTTTCAAATTGATTCCCCTAACGCGCGATTTATTGTGAGCAAAAGATGTGCACTAGCAATGAAGACACGCGGGGGGCACCGCTCAATGCCGCTGAGAATAGTTCCATTTAATCATTTGTATAAAGAACTGCCGCTCCTGCGCTCGCGCCGCCAACGCATTCCGCTCACCGCTCAATTCGAGACAGGCGCCTAAGGTATGGCCATTGGGTCGACGGCGCGTCGTGTTCCACGCGCGCCTCAAAGAGCTGTCAGCAATTTGACGGAGCCCCTTTAGAGGGCCAGGGCCTATTGGGTTCGCGGGATTGTCTTATCAGGAAACCTTGACCCTAGAACGTAAAGGGCTATTGAAGGATCACCGTGGATTTTAGTCAGTACGAGTCTGACAGTCCCTGCCGTCTCGCCCTGGGCGGGAGGGAGGACTGATGATTTTACCACGAAAAAAAAAAGGTTATGGCCATCATCATGTACCGATGGAGTGCAATGCTTGTCTTACGACGTTAACACAAGATCGGACTAACTTTTACCCTATTGTAACATCATTGGTCGCGGGACCAAGGGATTACCGTGACCCCGATACGTAAAGGGCTATTGAAGGACACCGTGGATTTTAGGCAGCACAAGTCTGACAGTCCCTCCCGCCCTGCCCTGGGTGGGAGGACTCATTTGATGATTCTACCACTATAAAAAAAAAAAATTGTAACATCATTGTAATTTAAATCCAGGTGTCAAACGGCGACATCCCGGACGCCAGCCTGGTGGAGCTCCTCCGTCCCATGTGCACGTACATGTGTGCGGGCGAGGCGCCCGTGCTGTGCGCGGCGGGGCGGAGGCTCCTCACGGCGCTGGTGCGGCAGAGCGACCAGGGGCTGCGCTACCAGGATGCTACTAGAGCTTGGCAGAAGGTGAGCAGAACAAATGGCACTTTTTCAAACTGTTTCAGCATGCTATTTTACTCAAAAAAAATAATTAGTTCGAAAAGTATATTATTAAAAAACTAGCTTCCGCCCGCGACTCCGTCCGCGCTAATGTCGGTCTTCGCGTGGATGGTTTATTTCCCCATTTTGAGTAACTCTGACAATGACATCTTATAAATATTACAACGCTGAATCCACTGCGGGTAATGCAACGTGTGTTCGCGGTTCTACAGAACAACGTCTATGAATAAAACTGAAAAATAAGATTTTTTTTCTACGTATTTTTCCAGGATAAAAAGTATCCTATGTTATGCCCAGGATAATAAGGTATAACTATACCAAGTTCCATCGAAATCGAACCGTTAGTTTTCACGTGATGCCTGCACAAACAGACAGATAGACAGACAAAAATTTTTTTAATCATATATTTGGGTTTGGTATCGATCCAGCAACACCCCCCGCTATTTATTTTTTCAATATTTTCAATGTACAGAATTGACCCTTCTACAGATTTATTATATGTATAGATATTAGAACCATATTTTGTCTTTTCTTACGTAAACCAAAAGTTCGGATGAAAGTGAATGGATGTAACAAAGGTTCTGTAATAATTTTGGTGATTGCAAAAGAGTGTCCATGGAGTTTCTTGCCCGTTCTTCTCCATAGAGATCTACTCCTTGGAATGGACATCTACGGTACTTTCAGTTATTATGTCTTGTAACTGGGACTGTAGCACCATAATTATTTTAAAATAAGTTTTATTTTTTTGTCTTTTGACAATTCAAAAGTACCTCTGTAATGACTTACATGAAATAAATGCTTTGTATTCCTTAATTTATTGTATTCCTTATTTTTCGAGATCCAAGCTCCACGCATTTTTAATAATAATTAAGTTTGGACTATTAATTGTGTTTTTATTTCAGATGGGATGTCCTGATGGTGGTCCGGAGGCGTTAGAACTTGTATCAGATTCAGATGATGATGAAGGTGATGATGAAAATGAGGCTGGCAGTGATGGAGATGAAAGGTTATTATTATATTTGGTATTTAGTAGTATATTAGCTTCTGATCGCGCGGATCCTTTTGCTCATGCCAGCGACAACGTGCTCGTCAAAATCGAAGATCTGAAGCGTCTGATGTCGAATTCTAAGTGCCCAGAGACGGGAAAACAACGGGATACGCGAGACGATTCGAGACGATCCAGGTCTTTCATTTTTGTAAGCGCTCTTCGGTAGATTCTTTATTTTTTACGTGGTAAAATCATCACATGAGTCCTTCCACCTAGGGCAGGGAGGGACTGTCAGACTCGTACTGACTAAAATCCACGTTGTCCTTCACTAGCCCTTTACGTACCGGGGTCACGGTAATGGGTAAGTCCCGCGACCCCGGCAGGCTCTACAGGCCCCGTCACTGTGCTGACACTCCTTGAAGCGCGCGTGGAACACAACGCGCCGTCGACCCGGACATGGTCCATGGTCGGACAGCGATCGCCTATTACTCGCTGCCCGCTGCCCGGCGCGGGCATGCGCGCCTACGGTGGCCGGAGATCGTCTGGCGACGTCCGACGCCGTGGGCGTCTACTACTGCGGCTGGGATTGAGGGAGGTCGCTGTTCTCTCCCTCACGCGGCCTGCCTCCTCCTTCGCGAGCATAACTGCTTCGCAGAAGGAGGCAACCGCTTTCCACTCCGTCTCGCCCGCAGCATGGCCTCGACCAATGCCGGAGAGTTCGCCGTCGTGAGGAAACGGCGATGCTCTGCCGCGCGCGGGGCAGTCCTGCACCGTATGCTCCACCGTGTCCTCCGGACGATCTTCGCAGTGGTGACACCCAGGCGTTTCTTCCCTCCTTATCGGACACAGGTACCTCCCGAAACTTCCGTGTCCGGGGAGGACCTGCGTCATGCGGTAGGTCAGGACGCCGTGACGCTTATCCAGCCACTCCTCATAGAGGGGTCTTACCGCCGCGATTGCGGCGTGCCCGTCCCGTTTACATTACTTCACATAAACGTGGAAAGTCTTGCTAGACTTTTATAAAACCATTTCTTTAAAATCCTTTTTTGTTTTCTAGCTCTGAAAAGCCCCTGGATCCTCGAGCGGGTCGCGTGAACGTGGAGCTCCCATGTCTGCCGGTCCCCTCCTCGTTGATCGCTGACATGTTGCGCGGTATGCTGTCCACAGCGTCCTCCGGCAGACATAAGAGAGTCAAGATCTGTTTGGAACGGTGAGTGATCATCATCTGCCTGGCTTTTCACCAACTATTTTGGGGTAGGCTTCCAGTCTAACTGGGATTTGTATTTTACACGGAGCGACTGTCTATCAGACTGCCATGATTCAACCATTGGTTAATTTAACTTTAAGTAATGATGAATTTAAAATTTAAATGTGAAATTGACTTTGAAAATTATAGGCTTCTAGCACGCGTCTTTTAATACCATAGAAACGTATTTTGTCGACGGAAGAATAGACAACATGTAGGAATATTTCCATTAGCCCTAGCATTTTTTTTTGTACGTGGTAATATCATCACATGAGACCTCCCACCCAGGGCAGAGCGGGAAGAACTGTCAGACTCGTACTGACTAAAATCCACGGTGTCCTCCAATAGCCCTTTACGTACCGGGGTCACGGTAATTCGTGAGTCCCGCGACCAACCAACCAAAACATGGCGTTTTTTTAATGTTTGTCTGTAGTCTGTGGACGGGTGACCATCTGTCATAGCGAGTTTCCTCCGTGCTTTAGAAAGCACGTAAAACCGTTGGCTCCGGCTGTCATTTGTAGATCTTTGACAGTTGTTACTATTAGTCAGAAGCTCTCTCTAAAAGTCTGACTAACAGTCTTACCAACCCAGTAACTGGGTAATATAATGCCCCATGTTACCCAGTTACTGGGTTGTGGAGGTCTGATAAGCAGTCGTTCCATGTAAATTACTGATATTCAGCTGCATCTGGTTCGACTGGAAGCTGACCTCAATATAGTTGTTAAAAGGCAGGCAGATGATGAATATGTCGAGTTTTATAGAAAGAACTTTCTCTATTCTTAGTAGTTTTTTTTTTATCGTGGTAAAATCATCAAATGAGTCCTCCCACCCAGGTCAGAGCGGGAGGGACTGTCAGACTCGTACTGACTAAAATCCACGGTGTCCTTCAATAGCCCTTTACGTTCCGGGGTCACGGTAACCTAACCTAACGGTTGAATTTCGCGATAATATTTTTTAAATGTTCGTATAAACATATTATGACAGGCCTGTTGGTCTAGTGGTTAGTGACCCTGACTTCTATGCCGGAGGTCGTGGGTTCGATTCCCACCCAGGACAAATGTTTGTGTGATGAGCACGATCATTTGTTCTGTGTCTGGGTGTAATTTATCTATAATATGTATGTATTTAGAAATATATAAGTATGTTTATCAGTTGTCTAGTACCCATAACACAAGCTCTGCTTAGCTTGGGACTAGATGGCGTTGTGTGATAGTTGTGGAATATTTATAAAAAAAAAGCATTTCCCGTTACTGTTATTAATAATGAAAAAGTTTTTTTTTTATCATTATCATTCCAGATTCGAGCAACTGTCTCGGTCGGAGTACCCTCTCCGCGTCTCTCCTCCCACGGAGGACACTCCCGCTCCGACCATCAAACAGAAGAAGTCGGCGCAGACCCTCCACGCGCTGGAGAAGAAACTCGTCGCGGCCAGCGATGAACTGGCTTTAAGAGGTAATTTGGTATTTCTCATCTTACTAATATTTATGTAGGGCAACAATTTAAAAAAGAAAGAAAGAAAAAATGAGAATTTTGGACGTTTGTTACCCAATCAAGTCGAAACGACTGAACCGATTTTGATGAATTTAATAGGTACAGTGATAAACGGGAACCCTAAAGACGGACAAAGGCTATTATGCTCTAAACTTCTTTATATTTTAGCCCGTTAGTTAGCAATATAGTTAGGAAAAGGCTAGGCCGATGATGATTTTTTTTTTATCGTGGTAAAATCATCAAATGAGTCCTCCCACCCAGGGCAGGGCGGGCGGGACTGTCAGACTTGTACTGACTAAAATCCACGGTGTCCTTCAATAGCCCTTTACGTACCGGGGTCACGGTAATCCCTTGGTCCCGCGACCCCGGGGGCAGATGATGATAAAAGCAATTGTGTTGCAGGTCTAAGTCGCAAGCACAGGAAGCGTCTGCTGGCCAAGAGTCGCTCTGGAACTTCCATCGTGGAGGAAGTGGAGGCAGTACGGCAGAAACTTAGCACTAATGTTACTGTGAGTACCATTTTATTTATTTTTTAAAATAATAGGGACACTAGGAATTTCTTCCTGTGTCGTGGGTGTGTACATAAACATAGAAACTCACATACACCAACACCCAGACCCGGAACAACTACTTGCAGATCATACAAATATTTGTTCCGTGCGGGGATCGAACCGCGCAGCCTGCGCAGCAGTTGATCACTCGGCTACTGAGCCAAACGTGCCGTCAAACTCGTGTCGTCTACGTATTAAAACTCGCACTCAATTTCATAGATTATGAAATTTCCAATAACGTGACGTCAAAATAAAATATCTTTCTATATCTATATATATATAAATAAATCTATATATATAAAAATGTTATGTGTTGGTTTGTGTACGCTTCAAAAACTCAAAAAGTTTTGCATCGATAAAACTGAAATTTTAGCATGATATATAATCCGCATCAAGGATTGTGTTTATCTATTTTTTACATCAGTCACATATCCGCGACCGCGAAAAAACAGTTTTTTTTTGTGCCACAGCGAAGTGTGGCAGGGTACAGCTAGTTATCTATAAATTAACCAAAAACTTGTTTTATTTTCGTCGTAAATCGTGAATTTTACACTTTTACGGGATGAACTATCTTAATCTATCCATCCATCTAAAATAAATAAAAATAAATAAATAGCCTTTATTCAGACACAAATAGTTTAGTTACATTTTATGGTTGTTTTACAATAATCTTATTCTTTTATTTAATACTAGCGACCGGCCCCGGCTTCGCACGGGTGGACATTTATTTTTTAAGCTCTCTGAAAAAAAAAAATCCGGGATAAAATATAGCCTATACGGATTCGGAAGAATCCCTCTAAGTAATGGTAAAAGAAATTTTGAAATCGATCCAGTAGTTTTTGAGCCTATTCAATACAAACATACAAAAATACAAAGGTTTCCTCTTTATAATATTAGTATAGATCTGTCTGTGTGTCAATAATTGACAAAGGCCTCCTCCAACTGTTGCCATTTCTCTCTGTCCTTGGCCACTCTTGTCCATGTTACACCTGCTATGGCTTTAATGTCATCAACCCATCGTCGAAATGGTCTGCCTCGTTTCCTCTCATTGTGATTTGAGAACCAATTCATGACTACTTTTGACCATTTTTCATTTCCTCTGATTGTGTGGCCGGACCATTTCCACTTAAGCTTTCTTATTGTTTTTATCACATCTTTTGTGTTTGTGTGTTTCTGAATTGTTGCAATTCTTATTCTGTCGGACAATCTTTTAACTAACATACTCCTTTACATTGAGTTTTGACAAGTTTCTAGCTTTTTGTTATGTATTTTTGTCCATCCATCTATCTATTATTAATATCAGAATACCTTTCAACAGAACGGCGGCTGGCAAGTGGAACCAACAGAGCCTGAAGCGAAGAAGACAAGACAAAACACAACGAATAAAGATCACAAGAAACGTAAAAACAGCACAAATGATTCTAAAGACAGTAAGAAACGTAAAGTCAACGGCGAAGCCACACAAAAGCAACAAAATGTTGCCAAGAAACAAAAAGTTGCCAAAGAAAGCAACACTGTAGATACTAAGATAGAAAATGGAGAAAAGAAAGATAAAATAAGACAAAAGATTAAAGATAAGGGAAGTGCGAAAAGTAATGAAAAAGTTGCAAGTAAAATTAGTGTTAAAGTTTTAGAAAATAAGACAGAGAATAGTGTACCAGACAGAATTAACAAAGTACAGAAGAATAATGATAAAATAGTAATGAACGGTAAAAATAAAAAAGAAAAACCAAGTATGCCAAAAATTGAAAATGAAAACTCGAAATTGAAGAAAAAAACGGCAAAAAATCCCACGTTATTAGTGAACAACAAAGTAAAACAATTTCAGAAAAAAACAGAAATTCAGAAAAAAACAGAAATACAGAAAAAAAATGATTTAAAGAAGCAAATGGCAAAAATAGACAAAATGAATTCTGAAAATAATTCGGATACGCCGAAAAAGGTGAAATTCGCGTTGAAGAATAACTCTATGCAGCAGCCGGTGGATTATTATAAGAGTGTGAGACAGAGCCCTAGTATCCCTTTTGACAGTGCTAAAAAGCCTTCTAAAACGAATTTAAAACCTTCAACACCATCACCAATTAATCCATTTTTTAAGAAGAAATTAAGACTAAAATATTGAATTCTCGACTTAGATACAAATCAAGGCAAGATGACTGTATAAAAGTAATCGTCGTCCATCAATTAGATTATCAAAAAATATTTGACACGTATTTTTTCTTTTGTTACGTAAACCAAAATTGACGAAGATACGACACTTTTTAAAATTCACAATACGACACTTCTAGGTATTAATTTTTTACCTGCCAAGGTCGTGGGACGTAAAGGGCTATTGAAGGACACCGTGGATTTTAGTCAGTACAAGTCTGATAGTCCCTCCCGTCCTGCCCTGGGTGGGAGGACTCATTTGATGATTTAACTACGTAAAAAATAAAAATTATCATTTTTAAATTCTGACGTCACAAGTTTTGAAGCATTTTATCTTTGTCAATATTCATTGATTTAAAAATGTAATAAAAAACAGTTGTCCCTTACTTTTCAATACTCAGACAGATTAACTACCGAAATTAATATTCAATCTCAATCCAAATCCCTTTCCTTTGTAGTTGACGGTTGCCTCTGATTGGACATCTAAAAGACTTGGATAGACAAATTAGGTCACTGATTGATACAGACAAAGATCCTTTTCCCAACTATATTGTGCTCGGCTTCCAGACAAACCAGATGCAGCTGGATATCAGTATTTTACATGGATCGACTACCTGTCGGACCTCCACAACCAAGTAACGGGGTAATACGATACCCCATGGTAAGACTGGTCGTCAGACTTTAGAGCTTCTGACAAACAGTAACGACTGTCAAAGATCTACAAATGACAACCGGGACCAACGGATTTACCTGCTTTCTGAGACACGGAGGAAACTCGCTATGACAGATGGTCACCCATCCACAGACCAAGCGCGGCTTAACCGTAATTATTCACCAAAGAGTTCCTACCCAACTGAAAATAGCAACCAAGATAGATTATAAATTTCCAGCATAATTAGATTTGCATATTATTGATGATGTCATCATGGTGGGTCAGTGGTATCGGCCCCGATTTACGAGTTGTAGGTCGTATGTTCGAACCCAGCTGGGCACATTACTTTGTGTTATTTATTTCATCACCACCGCTCTCAAAACTGTGAAGGAAAACATCGTGAGGAAACCGGCATGTCCTAGAACCAAAGATTCGAAGTCATGTGACATTTACCAAACCGCACTGGGTCGCTCTTACAGAGAAGCTGTCATCATACCTATTGTAATTTTAGATTTATTTTGACGATGAAGTATAAAAAACAGTACATTAATTAAACTGTCTCATAGATGAATTAGATAAATAAATTGAAAATCACTTGTTTGTTGTTTATTTCTCTAAATAAGTACACTGTGTACTCCGTTAAAGTTTGGTGCGTGAAGATATGTTATGTGTCAAGTCACACCGAAACGCGACGTTTCGCGCACCTTTCAATCGAGCTACTCAAAATACAGGGTGTAAGAGACATCGACGCACAAACGGTTACCATGGGTCCAGGATATGATTCTGGACGCCCCCGTGTTGGAATTTTTCGTCGCTTTCTTTCCAATTTTTTTAACGCTTGTTTTTTTTTCAAATAGTGTGCCGCGCATTAGGTACTACACGTACTGCGGTACTGGACACAGTATTTAGGTATACGATGACCTTATATTTGAACTTTTATAAACAACTGAGAAAACACCCATTTTTGGTATTATTTACATTGCTACTTTTAGTGAAAGTAGCGAAATAATTACTTTTGTATGAATATAACAGTCTAAAGTAAAAAAAAACTCAAAGAAATATATGAGAAAATTAGGAAAAAACCGACGAAAAATTCCAACACGGGGGGGTCCAGAATCATGTCCTGAACCCATGGTATCCGTTTGTGCATCGATGTCTCTTACACCCTGTATAACTCTTTTTGGTACACGATAAAATACACATTTGCAGTATCGTTGCTTCACGTCTCGATGTGAACTGACCGTGTCTGGTAGATAGATAAAGTTACCAGTTATCTTTTATCCGTAGTTGCTAATGTCTATGTCATACAATAAATCATCGATATTTATAAAAATTAATGCCATTTTTCGTTGTAATTTTATAACTCAAGAACGGGCCCACCTATCTAAACCAGATGTTTAGGCTTTGTTCTGATTATTTAGTAGATGGTTTATGTGAAGTTTGCTCAAAATCGGTCGAGGAGTTCTTCATTTATCACGTTTATTTGTAATTTCACTTTATAATTAGCGAACCACGTACCGGACCACTAGTTGCATTATAAAAAAGTAGCACCGTTTTTCAGAACTCGAACTCTACATAGATTTCAAAGCAAAAACTCTAATTTTACTATCAATTTAAGAATTGGCTATTTGACTCAAAAATCATAATTAGTCCGTCACCTAGATTATCAAAAAATATTCGACTCGTATTTTTTCTTTTGTTTCTTAAATCAAAATTGACTGAGATACGATGCTTTCAAAATTGGCAAAACGTTACAATTTAGTACATTTTTTATTGAATTCTGACGTCACGAGCCCCCACTCTCGAGTTTTGATCAATGCATCAAAACTTGAGATTTGGTGAATATTCATTGATTTTAATTAGTGAAAATTATCGCCTGACATTAATAAACTACCTCAATCCAAATCGCGATCCATTTTCTTTGATGGTTGATTCTGATTGGACATATTTAAGACACGGATAGGCGAATTTGGTCTTTCATTGGTTACAGACAAGTTACTCTTCTCGACCGAGATAGATTTTAATGGCTTAATGTTTGAACGCCTACCAGAAAAGTAACTATTTTAAAACCAAAAAATCGAAATACCTGCCAGAATAGATAAATGCTCACCAAATTGTGTATCATAAAGTATTGTAGAAATTAACCTATTTTCTGTAATAATAAAAAAATCGACGTAAGCAGGGTCGAGGAAGCCCCGCTCGACGGGGCTTCTATTTCTGTTTGCAGGGTTTGAAGGAACCTAACCAAACCGAACTTCGGGGTGTCCCTGATATCTTGCTAAAGCGAGTTATAGATTTGAAAAATAATTATTGATGAGCATTTAAATTGTAGCCATTATTAATTTCTAGCGTTAAAGAAATAGTTATGGCATCTGCTACCGTATTCTCTCTAAAATATCTAGAAAAGCTAGTTTTCATAATAACTCTTATTACAAAGCCTTAAGGTTGAATTTTGCACAGTTGTACTCGTCAAAATATATAATAGAAGAATGTGTTAAAATAATGTCTGTATTAGAATAATACTAGTTATTTGTTATTGTTAAAATCTCTGATCTATGTTTTGAGCGAACTGATACAGAAAAATGAAACTTATTCTTAGTACATTTAACGTTGATATTCGTATGACACGTCTGGTCCTAGTCGCTTATAGGTATTATGCACATTATTTTCAAACAGATAAGGTTCATTTTCCCAGTTCGCTCTGTAGATTTTAGACTTAGAAAATAGGAGAAATTAAATCCCTGTGAACATTTGTAAGATTTTCTTTTTTTTAAATATAAGACAGATTGGTTACATTATGTATTGTACTTTTTAAATAAAATTATGAAGTTTTTCAATATCCGTTGAAAAAAGATTTTCTTTTTTTTATTCTTTTTTTTTCCTCAACTATGTTGTGGTCGGCTTCTAGTCGAACCAGATGCAGCTGAATATTAGTATTTTACATGGAGCGACTGCCTGTCGGACCTCCACAACACAGAAAGGCTGGGCAAGTATTTTTTTATAATTTAGAAGACACTTTCAATGTGAAAATGCGCGAGAATTCTCTGGACAGCGCGTTATTTTATTTTGGGATGGGTGGCACTATCCGGATACCTGTAACTTTTTTTTTATCGTGGTAAAATCATCAAATAAGTCCCACACAGGGCAGAGCAGGAGGGCCAGTCAGACTTGTACTGACTCAAATCCACGGTGATTCTTCACTAGCCCTTTACGTTCCGGAGCCACACTTACCTGATAGTTCCGCAACCCCGGTAGACTTTGGCTCTCTAAAACAGCTCTTTGAGGCGCGCGTGGAACTCGACGTGTCATCGACACAACGAGTATAGCCTGGATTAACCATTTTTTTCTTTATCAAGGTAAAATCATCAAATGATTCCTCCCACCCAGGGCAGAGCGGGAAGGACTGTCAGACTCGTACTGGCTAAAATTCACGATGTTCTTCAATAGCCCTTTAAGTCCTGGGGTCACGGTTATTCGTGACTCCCGCGACCTGGATTAATAGGATAAAAGGTAAGAAGGTATATTCAGATAGTTGTGTACCTATTTTCAAAAACCATAAAATCTTAACCTTTCCATGCATCTATATTCTAGAAATAGCTTTATTTGTTAAATCCAATCAACATCTATTTAAAACATTAAATGAAACTCGGCATCGAACTGTTACTTTGCGATCTCAATACCAAAACTTATTATACTCAGGTGGATACAGAACGGCTTTATTAAAAAAAAGTGTTTTTTGTATGGCACCAGTAATATATAATAAAATCCCAAACTCCATTAAAGAGCAACCTTTACGAATGTTTAAAAAGAAACTTACCTCAATGCTATTAGAAAAGTGCTATTACTGTGTAACCAACTTCTTAACTGATAAAGATTGTTAATCTCTTAAACAGTTACGATTCAATGTTATGTTAATTTAGTTTCTTTCTTATAATTGTGTTGATGTTATAATTAGTTTTATTTAATTCAATTTTATATAGATACTCGTATTGTAAATATTATGTTCAAAGCATTTACCCAATTAATGTTTGCATGCTAATATGGCAGAATGTACAAGGATTCTGTAAACCATTCATCCACCTTTTGTTAAAACCTACATTCTATGCAAATAAATAAATATTCTATTCTATTCTATTCTCTTGGGACAATTCACGAATCCGCTGGTAATAGCTGTTTCAGTCATCATCATCATCTGCCTGCCTTTTCCCAACTATATCCGGGTCAGCTTCCAGTCAAACCAGATGCAGCTGGATATCAGTATTTGACATGGAGCGACTGCCTGTCGGACCTCCACAACCCAGTAACTGGGTAATACGATACCCCATGGTAGGACTGGTTGTCAGACTTTAGAGCTTCTGACTAACAGAAACGACTGTCAAAGATCTACAAATGTCAGCCGGGACCAACGGCTTTACGTGCTTTCCGAGACACGGAGGAAACTCGCTATGACAGATGGTCACCCATCCACAGACCAACCACGGCAAGCGTGGCTCAACCCGGAAGATCGGCCTGTGCGGCTGTATTTATTTAGCCACGAGCTCCTCAAATAGCTGTTTCAGTAGTGTCATAAATAGAATAGAAATAAAAAAAAACTTGTAAGAAACGTCACGTATTTTAAGATAAGAGGCAACTATGAAATGTGTATGTAGTAAATAATTCTATGTATTAGTAGGTTGCAAGTTGGCAGCAATACTGCAATAGTTAAATCGTTTGTACGTGAGATAATGAACGAAATAGAAAATTGAGGTAGAATCACCTGTTGTTGGACGTCAATGATTTTCTAGATAGAATTAATAGCATAATTATCCTATGTTGTTTGGGTCGCGGGACTAACGAATTACCGTGACCCCGGTACGTAAAGGGCTATTGAAGGACACCGTGGATTTTAGTCAGTACAAGTCTGACAGTCCCTCCCGCCTTGCCCTGGTTGGGAGGAACCATTTGATGATATTACCACGCTAAAAAAAAGTCCTATGTTGTTTCCACAGCTGGGACACGAGGTTCCTCTCTATGACAGGGAATGGGCTAGATTCCACCACACATGCCCGATGCGCGATGGTAGATGTCACATGACCAGTGGCGGATTTGCAGTCCTGTCCGCTCTGGGCCCCACACCATGTGCCGCTCCTTTTCAGCAACCATCATATTGACTTTATTATTAATGAATTTACTGTTTTAGTCACTTTAAACTGGTTCAGAAAATTGGTTAACATTAATCGCAGAATACATAATAGCGTTAACTGAAAGCTCTTAGTTTATACATTTTTTATGAGGTATCAGGGACATTTTAAGAAGACATTTAAAACGGTTTTAGGTTTTGTTTAACATAAGTTAAACTAAACGTACTAACTAAGTATTATAAATGTACATAATTATTTATACTTAAATGCGCATAGTGATTCATATATTTATTAAGAAAATACTTTGCATTTCAGTTATTTCTTGTTAATATGGTTATCATCAGTGCTTTTTTTAACACGATTTGCCTCCCTTCTAGCCGCCCGGGCCGGCTAGATGCTATACTAGGCCTGAAAAAAGAACCTCGCACATGCGTATTGCAGCCTTCTGGATTCGATCTCGCTACGACACTATTTAAACTAGATCAGATAGATCGTTCATACAATTACAGAGAAATTAAATAGAAACGACAAGACGTTGAAACTAGTTGGAATATTTCCCGGGCCTTCCTGGCCCAGGCCGGCAGTCTGATCCTTCTGTTCTGTTCCAATCTATGGTAAGGTTTCGCTGTTTTTTTTCTTCCGTGGTAAAATCAGCACATGAGCCACCCAGGGCAGAGCGAGAGGGACTGTCAGACTCGTACTGACTAAATTCTACGGTGTCCTTCAATAGCCCTTTACATACCAGGGTCACGGTAATTCGAGAGTCCCGCGACCCCGGTAGACTTTGGCCCTCTACAGGGGGCCCCGTCACTATGCTGACACTCCTTGAGGCGCGCGTGGAACACAACGCGCCGTCGACCCGGGCATGGGCCATGGTCGGACAGCGAGTCGTCCATTTAAAGCTATCGCTTAAATAAATTTGAAGAGTATTTAAAACAGGAGCCTAAGTAAACCACCAACTGTCTCACCTACCCTATTAAACTTTCACAAACAAAAACATTACAAAACAAAATTGAAACAACGAAATTCCCTCGATAAACTTCCTTCGTAACGAATTACCAGTGTTGCTATTGGTAAAAAAATTGCGCAAATCCCGGCGCCCTGCGATAAGAGGTAGAATATAGGGCTCCGGCGAGGAACACTGACATATCGAACTCGACTGTTCAGTACAACTAACAATACAATGAAGGCTTTCATCGCTCTGTTTTGCTTCGTCGCCGCTGTGGAGGTAAGACTTTTATCCATATTTTTTATTTATTTATTTAAACTTCATGACACAAACAGTGGTACATAGGCGGAAGAATGCTACAAGGCATTCTCTACCAGTAAATCTTTTGGTGAAATAAGATAATAATTTGGTAGGGTACAAAAAATTAACAAAATATAATCAAAAACTTGCAACAACAACATAAAAAGAATACAAAACACTATAATATACTTACATAGATACTAATTTTCTTTTTATTAGTTTCCAATTATTTTTATTTATGCAAAACATAATATTATAAACATAAAGCAGTGAAAAGTTGAATCAAAGTTTGTGGGATTGCAAACCCTGTCCTATGGTCACCATTTTGCAAAAAGGAGTGCACCATGTGCTCCATTACTACCCAACATTTGATCCTTATCAGCAATACTATCTGATGGTTTAAATACAGCGTGTTTTTTTTCCAAATTCAACGGGTTCGATTCCTGACTAGGATAGAATATTGATTTAAAAAAAAAGTAATCCAGTTTTATTTTTCCTCAATATCGGCCTCGAGACTCCTTTCAGTATTTTTCGATATTCTTCATAGTTTTTGTTTTTTTAAATAGTAGTTAGTTTTTTTAAGTAGTAGTTGTTTCGAATATAGCCATCCACGTCCAGTTGAAAGTCACTCTGTAAAAGAAAATTATTCAGCTGCATCTGGTTCGACGGGAAGCCGACCCCACAGATGATGATAAGATTATTAAAATATTTGACAAAGCAATTTACCCACACTAATATCTCTTGTCTTGTCTCTCCAGGTAGCATACTCCCAGTATGCCTACGCTTGTCCAGGAGCCGCGCCAGCACCTCTCATCTTACCCGCTCCGGGCGCCCTCGCCCCTGCCAACCCCTGCGCTGTTCCTCCCGCCCTAGCCGCCTTGGCACCTGCCCTACCAACTTTAGCGCCCGCCTTAGCCAACACCATTTCCGCTTCAATTGCCGCATCTTTGCCTCCCCTGCTTGATGCTGCTTTACCGACAGTTCTGACATCTGTGTTGTCTGCCGCCGGTCCTTTGTTGGAAGCCGCTCTGCCTCCTGGTTGTGGTGCCTGTGGCGCGCCTTACGCTTTGCCCGCTCCTCTTGCCTTACCCGCTCCGTATGCCCTCCCCGCTGCAGCGCCCTGTGCTCTCCCCGCTCCGTACGCCCTGCCCGCTCCCTGTGCCCCGACTGTGTCCTACGCCGCCCCGTTGGCTCCTCCCCCAATGTATGCTGCCCCATCTTGCGGTTGTGCCCCCACTTGCTACTGCCTTTAAATGGGGTTGTCACTAAAGTTTTAATAAATTGATTTTGTTTTTAATTTTGTGGTTTTTATTTTTTGTGTGTTAATGGTTATGCGAAGTGTAAAAATATGATTAGTATTATACCTTTTAAAATACGTTCTATTATACTTTTAATAAAGGGTCTTCTGAGATTTGCGCATTTTATACAAAGTTTTTAGAAATTGAACCGTCTTCAATGAAACTACACATGGGTCTAAAAGTTATCAAAGAACATTTTAACTACCATCGAATCCGACACAGGAACTTTCTGGAACAACTGTCCTCAACGAGGGGTCGCTACGATTGTACCGTGCTTGTGGAACTCAACCCGAACACATAAGAACGACGGCACAAAACAATGACGTTAGTAAAAAAAGCTCATCATAAATTAATAAAATCATTTAATAAACTTTGGTTAAAGAATTTAAACAGGGCGCTAAATTCTAAACAATGCTGATCGGCCGGCGCTAATTCGCGCACTTTTTGTGACGCAGACAAAATGGCGGAATGCGCGCCAGACCGGACCCACAACCAACATACAACGAAATAAATTGAACCCCCGACGTTTAGTGAAAACATTTTTGCTTTAATTCTGTAAATTTTCTTAAATTCGTTTTTTAATTATACTTGTCCAATGTTTTCTACAGTATTTTTTTACATTTATAATGTCTTTTTAAAGCTAGCATTTGGTGTTTCTAGTATGTCACATTAAATTACAAATTATTATTTACATTTTGTACTTGAACTTAGAAAATCAATAATAGGTATAACGGACATGATTGTAACTTAGGACCATTTATTCTGAAGCAAATTCTTTTACCGTTAAACCATTATTGCTTTTCACAGTTTCATTAAGGTTAGTAAAATTAATATAATTTTACAATATTTTTGACATATGACAAGTATAACTAAAATATAAACGTGTCAGGGCATCTAAAAATGCCAATTTAGCAACAATCATTAAATGAATTGCGATAATATTCGTAAAATGGTCTATTATATTACTTTTCATAATAAAAAAATATTGAATAGCCAATTTTACGTATATTTTTTTGCTTGAGTTGCGTATTTAGACAGCCAGAAAAACAAATTGTTTAGCAAATTAGTTACCAACTCAATATGTCCGTATTTTTAATCACATACGACAAAAAAGCATTGACAATTTGCTAAACTTTAACATAAATTATTAACTGCACTTTTCCGAATAAAAAAACAGTCTATGAAAGAAATACATACAACACAATAGTCGGGGGAGACATAAAATCAAAAAAAGAAAATAAAACGAACTAAATTCTAAGATATGCATTAACTAAGCGACAAAAGTCGATTGGCGGGGACATTTTGAGATGATTACAAAATGGCTGCCGTTCTAAGACAGGTGATCTCTATAACATTCCTGTTTCATCATACTATACAACTAATAATTGAATGAACTGCAAAAACATTTGGAGTAATTTGTACTCCACATAATGAACAACTTTAATATAAGAAAAAAACCTTTTGTAAGTTTTTAGCTATTTCAATAATATATTTTTAGCTATTTCTAATTGCTTGATTATTTGGCAAAAAAAACCCTAGTTCAAAAACCGTCTAGAAGATAAAACATGAATGCTACAAAGAGAAAAAAAAAATTGCCCTGGAATAATTCCAGGATATTTATACACCTCAAATTGTCCCCTTCAATAATACCACAGTTTGAAACGCTCAGTAGTCTAAGACCGCTGTTCTGACTAGAATGTTGACCAATAATGAACTCTAATTATATTTGCACGAGATTCCAATTTAACTCAGATCATATAAACGATATTTTATGATAGTGAAAAAATGGCATAAGAGACATTGAGTTTGCCGTTGGAATTGAGACTTTAGATTTAACGTCTAAAAGTTGAAAATTCATAACATACTCAATGGCTTTTATAACATTGTTTCTACTGTCTATAATTATAATTATTGAGGTAATAATTGGGTTCCGTAGCCTAATGGTAAACGGAACCCTTAATTTTTTTAACTAAACAAGGGATTAAAGAATTTGTTTTTACTATAAGAAGATTATTGGAAGAATTTTTATTTTTAGAAAAAAATTCAAGCCCCTTTGGCTTGAATTTTTTTCTAAAAATAAAAATGAATGACTATTAAAAATTTATATTGATCTGAGCATGTTTTAAACAGACAAGGGAGCGATTTTGTGACTCTTAACGGATAAAATCTCAAAAACAGCTCAAATTTGTGTAATAATTTAAATTTTAATACTTAAAGTAGACGGAAATTTGAAAATTCTACTTAAATTTACAAAAAAAAATCAGTCAAATTGTAAAAATCTACTTACTATTTTGTGAAATACTGTATTTTTGTGAAATACTGTATTTAAAAAGAAATGTGTACAGTTTTATGGCCTAAAATATCACTGGATTGCAAAAAATATATTATCCAGTGTTACCAGCTCAAAATCGCGATATTTTACTGTGAGCACACAACCGCCCCCTTCGGAACAAGCAGAAGGCATCAAACTGTGGCGTCGCTTCTTTTGAGACTGAAATATACTGCATTTACACGATGGCCCATCATGGTGGGCCAGTAAAAACCACGCAACAACTCTTAAGAAGAATTCTTCGTTTCTTTTTTTTTTAATTTGAAAGTAAATTGTCAAATTCATGTGAGTTTTAAATAAAAAATACCCAATCTTTCAGATTTTTTTTTTTCTATTAGTTGAGGGTATTATTAAATAAGTTGAGATAAAGGCATTTTAATTACTGGCCTTCAATGGTGGGCCATCGTGTAAACGCATAGAAAAAAGAACTTAAATAACTAATTTGGCAACTATATTGCACTAAGATCTAAATTATAATTAACAATGGCTCCAATATGACACGATTTTGTACGCGTTGACACTCTTAGGTTAAGCGACGCTTCTCGAGGCATGGACTTGGATTTGGCTTTTTGAAAATTAGCAAAAGCTAGGAAGTCTTGAGATAGACATTTAAAAAGATATAAAATAATATTTCACGTTTTACTAAAAAAAACAAAAGATTTTAACTTTTTAAATAATTATTTCAAAATTAACAGATTTAAAAAAAATTGAAACCAGTCTCGAGAAGTCTTCTTTTGGCACAACATTGCCATTTTAAGGCACTTTACATAATATCGTGTTTGCTGAGTGTCAAAATATGTAGAATGCAGGAAACTCCGGTATTTAATAAAATAAAAAATATTTATTTTTTAACCTAAAATTAAACTAAGTTTTCCTTAGTTTATATAGGCTTCTGCCTATTTTCACGAACCCTAAATATTACATAACATGCTTGAATTACTGTAATATTTGAAATTCAAGTCTCGGCGTTAAGTAGAAAATTGTTATTTCTAACAGTACGTATTTCTGTTGCTGCTCATTTAGCCGTGTCCAAGAGTTCGTGAATACGGGCATTATAAATTAATAAAATTAATTACTGAATAAAAATTAAAGTAACCAATCTTTTTGGTCGAAACAAAAAGAAATTACTAAAAAGAAATAATTATTTAAACTGGCAATTTTGAATAGATATGTACAGTCTCTTCACAAATAATTTACCTGTGATTTAACATTACTGTCAAAGTTCGGTTCCGAGCTTGCACGCAACAATGCTGCGCGGCAATGCTGCTACTAGTGCAGCAGTCATGCGTAACGTGCTGATTACAAGTAAGATGGCATGCGAGGCAAGACTACCGTGCAGCAGTGGTGTATTGCTGGCGAGATCGTAATACCTTTAACATCACAGTGACGTTTTTTTTTTCTTACTGCAATTTGGTTGATATTAGGCAGTTATAGTATAACTGTCGGAGGTAAAATATCTGCGAAAAGGCTGTTTAAGAATGGCTATAAAATATGTTTCCCACATTTCACATATTACAAGATAAATTCAATGAGATATTTTCACAAATTATTGCTTAATTTAAAGAATTCCCTTCCCCATAAAATCATAAAATTTAAAAACACGATCAAATAATTAACATTTTTAAAAATGAAAAAATATTATTACATTTTTTAAATAATATTGCACCACTTCTAAGTAAGCAGAGACGTACATATCGTACTTCGAGTTCGTCGCTATTAATAAGAAATAGCGATAGGTACCTATTGTTAAAATTCAATAACTCTGACTAAATTGAGGATCGAATCTTCTTAGGTTCAAGCTCAGCTGTAGAATTTGCAACTACTAAGCCAACGAGAATCTCGCTTTTTCAAATTCAAAATTTCAAATTTTTAAATTTCTTTAAATTATATGTTTAGTAAAAATACAAAGTTTATATTTAGTAGAAACTTTATTTTAATATAAGTCATTACTATGACAAATAATTCGATATTTTGAAGTGATGCAATTATTTTATCGATATATCAACGAAAAGTGACGACAAAATTATACATTTGTGGAAAATATTTTATTTCATCTTCAAGATGGACATTTCAATTTAAAGTTTAAAAAAGCGATAACATATTTACGTACGTTATAAACAAATAATGCTTATAATTGATTTGCTTTCCACTATTAATATTGCTTAGGACGTCAAAATATTACTTCGGACTGATGCAATAAAATTTCTCTGACAATAGCAATGTCACTTCTCGACTGATACGTTTCAATCAATTTATCAATGCTTATAAACTTTTTTATATAATAAACGCCGTACCTATTTTAGTTGCGTTGTACGTAAAAAACGGAAATTTCTTTTAAATATTTTGATGTTTATTATTGATTTACTGTAGCATAATAGATAACTCTTTTTGAACTGTTTTTTTTTCTTTTGACAATTCTAATCGATTCTATTTTGCTCCAATGGCAAGTCAAGACGATGTCGACTATTCTGCCAGCGTCACGAGTGACTTAGAAAAACAAGTGTGCATGAATACCTACAACGTCAAAGTTTAAAAAAAAGTCGGATCCTCGATTGATATCGAACACAACGTAGTAATTTCTCAACGAATTAAGAAGTCTGTAACTGATCTACTTGAAATAAATACCTTGATTTTGACAGTCATAGAAGTGACATCACGGACAATCGCTTTGACACTTACAAGTATTCAGGCACGAATTTTTGAATTCAAATAAAATTTTAATTATTTTAACAAATCCTTTATTTTCATGTGAATTCTAAAACTATTAATAATATAATTTAAACGGAAACATCACTGGGTTAATTTATTCACAACACTTTTCAAGAGACTTTTCTTATTAAAAATTTATTAGCATTGAAAAATTGCTTTTTAGACTTCATAAAAAAAACGTCAGTTGTATACTTTAATAAATAACAAATATCCAAGTTACTGACTATAAAAAATATCCCAGGAACTAGGCATAAAATTACCAAGCATTGGGTATTTTACGTAAATAATCGCAATTATGCAAAAAGAACACAACTGACATTTTGAAAAAATAATATTCAAACACAAAAGCTAGGGACAGACTTACAACACGCTACACCAAAGACAATGAGTGTGGGGTGTCACAAATGTATCCCTAACAGCTAAGTCAGACTGGCAAGAAATATTGCACACTGTCCTGTAGAGAAAGATAATCTAGAATCGGTTTCGTATAGCGCTATCTCTATCTCAATGTTCTATTAACCAGCGACAAACGACACGTATGTGACCATAGACTGAGCATTATTGCCATACTCATTATCTGTCCTTTGCATACATCTATCTCTTTCTTGTAAGGCATAGATAATACCTCTTATTGTTTTTCTCTCGTTCTAATTATTATGGCAATTTTATTTGGCATTTAGCTAGATAAGGCCCAGTCTATGTCTGACAGAGAACGTCCTACCGAAGTAGACTATCTCTTTCTAAACACCGATGTGCATTATTTATCGCCTGTATTTACTTTTATTGTTCTTGTCTTCCTTATCCTGGTGGCCATCCCATCTGCCTTCCTCCAAGGACATGTAAATGTAGATGGTACACGGATTGGGCGCCGTCTCGTCCATTGTTGACCACTAAGCGCCAGCCCGAAGGTGCCCGAGCGGCCCCGAGTGAGCGGGCGACTAGCATTAGATGACCGAGTAGCTGGAAAAAGAAGGATTAATTGTTAGATAGTATTTTTTAGTAGATAAAATTTTCTTTTTTAGGTTTGGCAACATAAAAGGCAGCGACATCTATGACGTATACATACGTTTGACAGGCCTGTTGGTCTAGTGGTTAGTGACCCTGACTGCTATGCCGGAAGTCGTAGTTTCGATTCCCACCCAGGACAAATGTTTGTGAGATGAGCACGATCATTTGTTCTGTGTCTGGGTGTAATTTATCTATAATATGTATGTATTTAGAAATATATAAGTATGTTTATCAGTTGTCTAGTACCCATAACACAAGCTCTGCTTAGCTTGGGACTAGATGGCATTGTGTGATAGTTGTGGAATATTGATTTATTTATTTATCTATAGAAGAATAGACGAAGTAGTAAAACTCCTGTTTTTATTTTTGTTACTGGTTTGTTCACACATTGGCACAAACTATGTCGATTAGTTTTCAAAACTCTAACTGGCTGATTAATTAGATTTTCAATTTATTGATGTTGTCAACCTGCCTATTGACTCATCGTCATCATCTGCCTGCCTTTCCTCAACTATATTGGGGTCAGCTTCAAGTCGAACCAGATGCAGCTGGATATCAGTATTTTACATAGAGCGACTGCCTATCGGACCTCCACAACCCAGTAACTGGGTAATACGATACCCCATGATAAGACTGGTTGTCAGACTTTAGAGCTTCTGACTAATAGTAACAACTGTCAAAGATCTACAAATGACAGCCGGGACCAACGGCCTTACGTGACACTGAGAAAAACTAGCTATGATAGATGGTCCTGCCGGGTTGCGGGACTCCTGCCGGGGTTGCGGGACTCACAAATTACCGTGACCCCGGTACGTAAAGGGCTATTGAAGGACACCGTGGATTTTAGTCAGTCAAGTCTGACAGTCCCTCCCGCCCTGCCCTGTGTGGGAGGACTCATTTGTTGATTTTACCACGATAAAAAAAATGATAGATGGTCGCCCATCCACAGACCAACCTCGGCAAACGCGGCTTAACACGGAAGATCGGCCTGTGCGGCTGTAATTACTTAGTGACAAGCTCGTCTAATTTTCTATTACACAGTTGTATGAAATAATTAGTAATCATGTTATCTGTTGCGCAAAAGAGGTGTGTAAACATTTAAAGGTTGTCTAAAGAATTCGCTGATAGCGATAAGACCGCCGCGCAATGTACTATGTTTAATATAAAGATATTGTTTTTATCTAGAATTTAGAAACAAAAACAAACAAGAATGAAAAGGTAACACATGGTATTCAAGCGTCTTTTGCTTTACAGTCAACAGAAAAAGTAGAGGATCAAAATCAGAAACTCAATACTCCGTTCATTAAGTATTGAATTTCTGGTTTTGATCATCTACTTTTGCTGTTGTTTTCGTAAAAACCTTTTCGGGCTCGTGCCGTTTTGTCAATTTTAAAAGCGTCGTATCTTCGTCAGTACTGGCTTATTACTAAATAGTAGAAAAAAAACGGGTCAATTAATATATACCAATATTATAAAGCTGAAAAGTTTGTTTGGATGAACGCGCTTTTCTTTGGAACTGTGGGTTGAAATTGAAAAACTATTTTTGTGGAAATGGGCGACTCGCTGTCTGATCATGGACAATGCCCCGGGTCGCCGGCGCGTAGTGTTCAACACGCGCCTCAAAGAGTGTCAGCACAATGACGGGGCTTCTCTAAGAGGGTCAAAGCCTGCAGGGGTCGCGGGACTAACGGATTACCATGACCATGGAACGTAAAGGAATATTGAAGGACACCCTGGATTTTAGTCAATACAAGTCTAACAGTCCCTCCTGCCCTGCCCTGGGTGGGAGGACTCATTTGATGATTTTACCAGGGTTATAGGTATTTAACATCATCCTACGAACGATAGGAGCCGAACAGAAAGACTGAAACCATTTGGATTTTTTCAGTCATATTGGTTGCAAGTGAAGCCGGAGGCAAAAGCTAGTTTAACAAAACTTCAATTCATAATATTAGCGGGTAGATATGACGATATTGTGTACAGTCGCTTGCTAAATTCCTCCCTTATCAGCGATGGCGTTATCAGCGGCGTGCCTCGTTAGTCACGCACGATCAAAGAAAACGTTGACTAAACGATGTGCGATAGTTTTTGAATGAATTATTAAGAATGGGAAAGTCTTTGATACACACAGTCTTACACGCTAAGATAGGAGCCTTTTGGCCTCGCACAGGACTAAATTGTTTTTTATTGGTTTTACCTTTTGTCGTTTTTCTTTTATATATTTTGTTTTCTTTGTCGTTTATTCTTGTAATTTTGTTGTTCTGTCCTGTGTGTGACAATAAATCTCTTTTTTTTTCTTTCTTTTGTTTGTATTTTTTTATTGGGTTTAAAAAAAAAACTATCCGCGTTCAAGAACCATCAGAAAAAAGTGTATAATAATTTTCTTTCATATGTTGGTGGTAAAAAAACAAAAACAGGTACTTAAGAAAGAAAGTTAGTTTTTGAAAGTCTTTTTTTGTTCCTTTTTTATTTTATTTGGGGTGGTATTAACATCAAATGAGTTCTCGCCTTGGGTAGAGCGGAGAGGACTGACTTTAGACAGTTGGCGGAATGGCTGAGTGTTCAGCTGCACTGTGTCGCTGGTCGATTATTCGAGGTATTTCACATTGGCCGCTGAAAGGGCACCTTAACTATTCGACATACGGCTCCTATCAAAATTTTTAGTAGGTGTCGGGTGCCCAATTTGGAATACCTCCTGTTCTCACGTGGAATTAATGTTTACAGCTATTAATTAATTAATGTTTGCAAAACATAAAACCCTAGAATAACGTAATTATAATCACTATCCATTCCACCACATGACATTATCCATCTCAGTATATTTATCGTTGAATGAGGGAGGTTAAACGAGAATGTTGCGGGTTAAAAGATGATCTAGTGACTAAAATTGAAAAGGGTATGCTGAGATAGGTCGGTCATGTATCATGGATGGGTGAAAGGTGATTGACTAAAGGAATTTATAAGGTGTAGGTGAGTGGAAACGACGGGAGGGGACGCCCTAGGAAGACCTACACTGACCTTATTGGTGAAGTGCTTCAGAAAGTCCAGGTGTTTAGTACTCGCAATTGGCGTGTGTGTATGACCAGATGTATGAATGTGGATGAGGTGAAAGGAGTATATAAGGAAATTAGCAGGTGGTACTTTGAAGTTTCTGCCTATCCCTATGGGAAGAAGGCGTGAGTTTATGTATGTATGTAAATACACTATCCCCTGTGATACAGGCTGGTTCAGGGAGTATGGCCAATACATTATGTTATTGTTATATTTGATGTATGTACTTACTAAAGTGTAACTTTTAATGGTGGTGACTGGTGACTGGTCGACTTGCTGACCTTTGGTTCTGTTATTTGTAATTTAATTTCTTCTTCATTCAATTGTTATTTACTGCGTTGGCCCTAGTTTATCTTTTGTGCTTTCTAGTCACGGTTGGGATGTAATTTCGGATTGATGTATAATGTCAATGTTCTATTAAATTGTATAAAATCTTGGTTCCTCTAACCGTACAGACAGATTGTTGCTGAGGAGTTTGTTCCGCCACTTCTTCCCAGCCAAAACACTAGGAAGTGTCGAAAGGGGCGCTTTGGGGGACTGTCTTATGTAAAAATTGACCTTCAAAAAGTGCTGACAAATCAGACTAATTTGAATAAATATTTTAGTAAAAAAATCAACTATTTCAATTTTAATACTGCTGTTGTAACTACTTCAAACAAATCCTTTAATTGATTTTTATTGGGTTTCTCTGGGTCTGGGTGTTTGTGTATGTGAGTTTAATTGTTTGTTAACACACCCACAATACAGGAGAAATTTCTAGTGTGGAGAAATATTAAAAAAATAAAACTTGTGTCACTGACTTAGTGATTGCAGTCCTCTGAAACTGCTTGACTAATTTTAAATGGATGGATAGATATTAGTGGGATTGTTTTATCTGATGATGATCTATGACTAAGAATGAAATACACATTGAGGTGAATTAGATTTTTCTATTAAAAATAGAGTTAAGTTTATTTAATAATTTTATATTAATTTAGTTTTTATATTTATGTATTTTAGCTTCTTAAAATTAAAGATCAACATTATAGAAAAAAAAATAGAGTATTAAAATATTTTTCAATTAGGAATTTATTGGTAGCAGATTAGGGCCTTGAATTAGACTGTTTGATGCAATAGTCTTGCTCCAATTACACAACAGTGTGCAAGTATAAAGAAAAATATTTTTATGGGGACTAAAATTATATATTATAAGAAAAATATTTTTATGGGGACTAAAATTATATATTAAACAATAGAGGAATATTTTTAATGGGACTTTATGTTTAGCACGATTTACGAAGCTGCCAGTTACCGTTTGTATTTTGTAGAACTAAAAATAATTATGAAAAACAAACACAGCATGTAAATCACATAATAAATAGGCTTTTGAAGAATCTACAAGATTCAGACTCCATTTTTGAAAATTGCCGCCTTTTTTTTCGAGCACAAGAAACTACATTATACAGCCAACAGGATTTACTTACTTCCATATCAGTTTGTTCCGCATCCTGTAACCTTGGGATTCTTCGCTTTGGTATCACTAGAAAATGCACGGGAGCTTGCGGAGAAAT
Source organism: Agrotis puta (assembly GCA_943136025.2). NCBI lineage: Eukaryota > Metazoa > Arthropoda > Insecta > Lepidoptera > Noctuidae > Agrotis > Agrotis puta. Next base: position 7,556,068 of record OW964195.2, on the reverse strand, counting down.
GTCGTTGAAGGCCAAACACAGATCGTCTTCGTAAATAATGTCAGCTTTTATCTCTTTCGAAATTATCTTGTCGAAAATCGTCGGTCCCGGCGCAGCGACGCTCTGCGCTTGCGCGCGGCGCACTTCATCGCTATACGGCCTCCTTACAGCTATGGCAGACCCACGAGATAAATCATATATATTCGTAGGATAACTCTTCTTCAATCTGAATTTAAGGGCTCGTTGCAGCACTTTATTAAACATTTTTATTGTTTTTCACATTGGAATTCCATCGTCACAGAATCACGCAAGTTTTGATTATGTCAATTTTGACATTGATAGATTTACAATTTGACAAGGCCTTTTTTTAATTCATTTTGCATGGCTTCTGGGCCTTTGTGCCTTTACGGTGATAGTGACGTTCGAAGATGTTTCAGTGTGGCAGCATAATAAAAATAAAAACTACCATTTTGTGAAAAATATGTCGCTTTATGCAAAGCATACTAGGATAATAATGTTGTCATTGCTGAAACAGGTTAATGTTCGCTTTGTAAAATTTGACAGATTGGGGTAGGTTGTCTTGCTGGCGTCTGTACCTGTCTTCGAAGTTTTAGTTCTAGGTTAGATGGTCGATAGGTCATCAACCTACCTGAGTTTGTTGCATTTTTTCTTTGAATCTGCTACTTAATCGACCTACATCAGTTCAGTTTCCATAAAAGTAAAGATTAGGTATTGTAAACAAATAATAAGGATTTACAAGCTTTGCAAACTGTCGTTAATAATTAAGTAGCCAATCTATCTGGCAGTGGCAGGCAAGTTAGGACTCTGGGGTGATGTAGGTATACGTAAAACAACAACATATTTTAAAATATTTAATATTATTTCGTTACAATAGATTTGCTTATTACTATCACACTATAACTTAACGTTTAACCTTTAAATTTACTTTACGATTTAACACACACTCAGTTTTACGTTTACAAATTGAACTTAGGTAATAAATAACCACTACCCATAAATACACATGCAGGCTATCTCAAGATTATAAAATACTTATTATTGTAACATTTGCAAAGTTACAGTTATTTTGCTACATTCAAATAATAAGCAGAAGACTAAAATAATATCGATGAATAAAAAGTAATAATGAGCGACAAAAATCAAAATGTTTTGAAGATTGTTTTATGTGAAATAAAAACATTTGATTTGATTTGAAGATATTCTTCTTAATCAAATGTTATACGAAAGTCCGTAATATTCGTTTAAGTATCTAAGTAAGCGCATTCCAAAAAGTGGATTTAAAGTTTACCCATTATACCTTTGAACATCGATATGTTAAGAAGTACTTAAATATCTATTTGTTTTTTGAGCAAAATTTCTTACAAGCTAATAAATTGATAAAAAATTAATTGCTTAAAATAAAATTCACTATGACATCATTACGAACTATTTATTCACTATTATAGGTTTACAGAAGCCAGCTCATCGACCAATCCCAATCGGAGTTAATTTATAGATTTTTGACTTTATCAGAAAAGGAGAACGTTTATTTAAAAAAACAACAAATTGGCGTAGGTTAAAACGCTGGCATCTGTACTATTTAACTTCCTTTTTAATGGCATATCACGATTAGTAAATACTCTTCATCAATTAAATATCAACAAAAAAATTAAAACTAATTAGTACTATGATTTAATTTTAATGATTAAACTTACATTGATTTAATTATACTATACTTATTATTAAACTTACTATGATTTAATTATAATTATTTAATTAATCATCAGCTGGAATCCCACTTTCCTTGCAGCTAATTTTTCAAGGCAATTAACTACCTTAAAGACTACCATACACTAATACATATATATTCGTACATAATATGAAATATCGATTATCCAATTATTCTGAATTTTTACTTGTAAAGTTAACAGCCCAGATTAAATTGTTCCTTTGACGTTCTGTTGACCGTTTAAACCACATCCAATTAAGCTTTGCGTAACTACAAAGCTGTAGTACTATTCTCAAAAGAGCCAGAGCCGCGGCAACACTTAAGCTACGGTTTGCTTTAGTTGATTTTCAACTTTATGTTCTAAAGTATAAACTTAAAAACTATTACAAGCTCGACGACAACTTCGAGGTACAATCTTGTAAAGAATAGCGAAGCTGATGTCGTGATAGCGATTTTGATATTACTGCATATGTAAATATGTCATAACACTTTGTCATCAAATACAAAAAAAAAACCACCAATTATTTAAAAAAAACATAAGTTAATCTTATTATCTGCCATCAGCTCTGTTGTATACGCATGTAGGCTGCAGTCAGAATCGTCAGCAACATCCTGAATGTTCGGTAGACAATGGTTCTTATGTATTGGTTTTGGAGCGCGAAACGGCAAAGCAGAGCCACCACAAAGAATAACAGGCCTTGATGTACGTAATACATTCTGTAATGACAAAAAAAAGAGATACGTTACTTAAGTAAAGATACGTTTACGGTATAGTAGTTTGATTTATAGTTTATGTTAGTATAAAAAAATAAATAACTTACTTGCGCAAATGCTTCTTTGCTACGCAAATATCTTGATCTTTTTCTTGCAACAAATATCTTCTTGTTCCAATAATAAAGTTTTCATAGTGGTCACTCCAGCTGCGGAAAAAAACATCAATGAATAAATAAAAATCCAAAAAACTCCAGTCAAAATTTCAGCCAAATAAAGGAATAGATTTGTAGGAATTGCAGGATTCAAGATTTTTAAAGCATAATGTGAGATGTCAATTTCTAGCAATAATAATTAATGTCCCCAATTATGTGGTTACTAGATGGCGCTTTCATAGCGCATACAACTTTTACAAACTTATAATACTTTCGTCGTACTCACTTCCCCCCAACCCTTGCTTGAGCCAGTCCGAGATGCTGAGCCAGTAGAAAATTAAATTCGCTCCTAAATAATGATATCATTCAGATTCAGCCTGTTCCTTTCTGTCCTCCCTCCATGACGCCCTAAGCCGAGGTTCGTACCACACAGCGGGTGCCCCTAGCGTGTGGTCACTTAGTTTTTAGTAATTTAATTATAAGCCCCTTGCTTGAGCCCTTTTTTTTATCGTGGTAAAATCATCAAATGAGTCCTCCCAACCAGGGCAGGGCGGGAGGGACTGTCAGACTTGTACTGACTAAAATCCACGGTGTCCTTCACTAGCCCTTTACGTACCGGGGTTACGGTAATGGGAAAGTCCCGCGACCCCGACAGGCTATGGCCCTTTACAGGCCCCGTCACTATGCTGACACTCCTTGAGGCGCGCGTGGAACACAACGCGCCGTCGACCCGGGCATGGTCCATGATCGGACAGCGAATCGCCCATTACTCGCCGCCCGCATGCCCGCGCCTACGGTGGCCGGAGATCGTCTTGCGACGTCCGACGCCGTGGGCGTATACCACTGCGGCTGGGGTGGAGGGAGGACGTTGTCCTCCCCCTCACGCGGCTCGCCTCCTCCTTCGCGACCGCTTCCCACTCCGTCTCGCCCCGCAGCATGGCCTCGACCAATGCCGGGCGCGAGAGGTCTCCGCCAATCGCCGTCGTGAGGACACGGCGGTGCTCTGCCCAAGCGGGGCAGTCCTGCACCGTATGCTCCACCGATCTTCGCAGTGGTGACACCCAGGCGTTTCTTCCCTCCTTATCAGACACAGGAACCTCCCGAAATTTCCGTGTCCGGTGAGGACCTGCGTCATGCGGTAGGTAAGGACGCCGTGACGCCTGTCCAGCCACTCCTCAAGGAGGGGTCTTACCGCCGCGATTGCGGCGTGCCCTTGCTTGAGCCCTTAGAGTTATTTAAGGCATTTACAGAAAAGTCCGGTTAAGCAGCTCACAACCTGCTCTAGATTGACCTAATAGATGCCACTTGTACATTTGAGAAAATTGTACTTACTTGATAGTGTGAGGATCCAAGTTATAGATGGCAGCATCTTGAGGCGAGAGTCTTGCTTGTAATTTCTTCACATTGTCTGTTGCAAAGTGCCATTCACGTATTGAGAAGAATTTTAACACATCACCCATGGCTACGAGACGTTGGCTAACAGTAATCAGGCTCATTCTGAAACAAAATATTATTTTATGAACTATTCATAGAACGCTCGATGGGCCAGTCGTCACACAATGGGTGCCAGAAGATTGGCGTTTGCCGAGGGAGGCCTGAAAATCGCTGGCGTGACGACTTACACTGGGGCCACATTAACAGGAATTGTTAATGGTCGTTTATCCGAACATTTAAAGACTATTATAGCGGAAATAAACGGGAAATGCGGTTAGTGTAGCCCGACTATTAGACGCGTTTACGCTAGATAGACCAGAAAACACTGCACAGAGTAAAGAATAGAAGTTTATGGTATTGACTCGTTTGCTCAGCAGTAGGACAATAATAATTGATCAAAAGATTTAATTACGAAGGTTACAACGAATAAAATTATTTACACAACAAAAAACTACCCTGATGGTAGAAAATGTTTACTCTGGCAACATTATTATTTGCGTTACTTTTGACAAAAAATAAAAAAAAATATGTAGGTACCTAAGATAAAATAGGATTTAGTCACCTTGTTTTTATTCCAAGAAGTTTGGTTAAATACTCGGCGATGTGAAGAGGTGCAGTTTGCAGTAATGTCTCCAAACTTTTGTGTGCGATTCTGCGAAAAAATACATTATTATTTTTTACTTCAATTCAATACAGAACACTCTAGCGTTGCAAAAAGGTTTCACACATAGAGCAACTCTATATTAAGGATGTCAAACATGGTGGCCAACATATTGACGACCCACAAATTTTTTATCAAAATTGTGTTATTCTAATCTTTTCCGAATATTTTCGCTATTCCTCATAACGACTTGATTAGTCAGTAGAAGTTTGACAGTCCTTCCAGACCACCGAGTGCGAAAGGAACAAGACAAATACTCAAAAAATCCACTCTGTCAAAATCAACCTATCCTTTTCTCTCTAGTAAATATAATTATGTTCATCGTTTGCCTGCCTTTTCCCAAATAGGTATATTGCGGTTGGCTTCCAGTCGAATCAGATGCAGCTGGATATCAGTATTTTACATGGAGCGACTGCCTATCGGACCTCCACAACCCAGTAACTGTGTAATAAGATACCTCATGGTAGAACTGGTTGTCAGACTTTCGAGTTTTTGACTAAACGAGCTTGCTGATCACGCGATTTGACTCAATTCGACCGATTTCAACTGCAAGTGAAAATCATCCTTACAACTACGATATATGACATAAAACGTGCGGTTTTCTACGGGTAGATGAAAAACAAAAAACGCTCGCCGCTACGACTTTGGTCATTAAATCGTAGAAGTAAGGATGATTGTCTTTTTACAAGCTTTTGTCCCGTTGTCTTTTTATTAACAAATCTTGCGAGTTTTTGATGCACTTCCCGGTTTCCGATTGAGTTGAAATGTTGTATGTTTAACGCGTGACAATGAAATATTATGATGATATGACTGGAAGGTGGTTATAGGAACTCTCTCGCAAACCCATCGAGTTTAGACTCGTTTGATTCGTATTGACGAGTACTATGTCTATCGTAAGTATTTTTGTTAACAATAAAAGCTTTTTTAGGGTTCCGTACGTCTGAATACAAAAACGGAACCCTTATAGGATCACTCGTGTGTCTGTCCGTCCGTCGCTTACAGTCAAGTATCTCCGAATCTATTAGACCGATTAAGTTGAAATTTGGTACACATATCAATTCCTGTGACCCAAACACAGAGGTGTGACGTGAGCAGATGAAATCTGTATATGGGGGGTCATTTTTGGGGGGGAAGGGGAAAATTTTAAAAAAAAATTCTGAAAACTGCATCGTGTGGCATATCAAATGAAAGGTCTTGTTGAGAAGATCTTAAATGTATTTTTTTGTAATTTTAAAATAAATAGTTTCCAAGTTATTCAAGAAAATAGACGAAAATTGACCATTCCCCCCCCCCGCTTATCTCCGAAACTACTGAACCTAAAATTTTGAAAAAAATACAGAAATTAGTTTTCTCCTTATAGATTATAGGAAAACCTATAAGAAGTCCATGATATTAAAATAACATGGTAAATCACTCAATATTGTGCGTACCAACTTACATTTGCAGGTGGAATGTGTGGGAGAACATATTTTTTTTAATACGTCATAAATCGTAAACCGCAATTTACCTTTCAAAGATACAACCAACTATAAGAACTTTTATATTATGTTACTTGCTGCTACGGAACCCTTTATGGGCGAGTCCGACTCGCACTTGGCCGGTTTTTTTTTTTAAAGAACATAGTTTTTAAAATGACTAACTTGCCAGTTAGTAGAAATTGTAAAAAAAACCCGAATCGCGTCATGTGCAAGCTTGCAAACTGTAACAACTAGCTGTCAAAGATCTGCAAATGACAGCTGAGACCAACGGCTTTACACTCCAACTCACCTTGTACACAACTTTCTTACAGTGCGGCTAAGAAAAGTATATACTTCCTTGTCGTGCGGAAGGCATAACTTTAACTTTGGTTCGGTGTAGGAAAGAGATGAATATATATCAATCAAAAGAAGGATTTAAGTTTCTTAAATGTTACAGGGTCTATAAGCCTTGTACAGCCTGTTGATCTAGTGGTTAGTGACCCTGACTGCTATGCCGGAGGTCGTGGGTTCGATTCCCACCCAGGAAAACTGTTTGTGTGATGAGCACGATCATTTGTTCTGTGTCTGGGTGTAATTTATCTATAATATGTATGTATTAAGAAATGTATAAGTATGTTTATCAGTTGTCTAGTACCCATAACACAAGCTCTACTTAGCTTGGGACTAGATGGCGTTGTGTGATAGTTGTGGAATATTTATTTATTATTCATTTATTTTTAAAAGAAGTTTATTACCAGGTCTTTAGACCTTGTACCGCAGGAATGGAAAGTATAGAAAAATAACTCCAGCATGAACGTGATACTTACTTGTTCTCTACTGCCAGTCCACTGGGGTACCAGTAGGCATTGTCCAGAGGATGTCCTCTCAGGTACTGGCGCAGAGCTGACTCGAACTCTCTCCAGTTAGTCGGGTTCTCGTAAGTGCTGCAGTTGTAGACTCGGACTTGTTCTGGCCTATTGAGAAGAAAGGTGAAATTAAGCCTGTATTTTTTTAAAGGTTTAACAACAGTGAAAGAAGAAGAGAGGAGTAAAGAAAGAGAAAAAGAAAATAATATTAAAAAATAAGGCTAGTGTTTAAAAACCAGAAAATCGAAACACCTGCTAGAATGGATAATTGCTCACCAAATTGCGTATCGTAAAGTATTGTGGAAATTAACACATTTTCTGAATAATATAAAAAATCGACCTAAGCAGGGGCGACGACTGGGTGTCACCACTGCGAGGATCGTCCGGAGGACACGGTGGAGCATACGGTGCAGAACTGCCTCGCTTGGGCAGAGCACCGCCGTGTCCTCACGACGGCGATAGGCGAAGATCTCTCGAGACGGAGTGGGAAGCGGTCGCCTCCTTCTGCGAAGCAGTCATGCTCGTTAAGGAGGAGGCGGGCTGCGTGAGGGAGAGGACTACGTCCTCCCTCCACCCCAGCCGCACTGGTAGACGCCCACGGCGTCGGGCGTCGCCAGACGATCTCCAGCCACCGTAGGCGCGGACATGCGGGCAGTGAGTAATGGCAACTCACTGCCCGACTATGGACCATGCCCGGGTCGACGGCGTGTTGTGTTCCACGCGCGCCTCAAAGAGTGTCAGCAAAATGACGGGGCCCCCCCTCTAGAGGGCCAAAGTCTGCCAGGGTTGCGGGACTCACGAATTACCGTCACCCCGGAACTTAAGGGCTATTGAAGGACACCGTGGATTTTAGTCAGTACGAGTCTGACAGTCCCTCCCGCTCTGCCCTGGGTGGGAGGACTCATTTGATGATTTTACCACGATAAAAAAACGAGTCAGTTTAGACTGAAAAACAGATGAAGAACTTCCAGTCATCTTCGTCACTCAGGGAAAATCGGAACTCTTACATACGGAACACGAACATTAAGGTCACCCACGACGGCACACTGTTCTCAGACAATTGTCACTCCATAAAATTATTAATATTTATTGTATACTAAACGACAAGGTGTCCATTTCGTTACCATTTTCCGGGTGTTTTAATTGTTATATTGTCCTTCAAGCGTGAGAAAACAATGAGTACCTAATAGTGAATACCGTGCTTTGTTTTAGGCAAGAAAGATAAGGGTTTCTCCATAAAGGGAAAAAAATTAGGGAAATGTTCTCAAGTCGTCTGAATTTTTTTTTATGTATCTTCCCAGATTTCTGAATGACGCCTGTACCAATTTTGAAAATTCTTCTTTTGTCTGAAAGGTTTCAAAGATAACGAATGATTTGATTTTTAAGGATTACAATGGGACCATCTGTGGAGTTCACTCATAGATGGTTCATAAATGACAATGATTTTGCCGAAATCAAAGTTATTTTACAGAAATAGTTGAAACTAAATTATATAAGTCAAAATATACATTCTTAATACCTAACTTTATGTTATTTTAATTTTATATCGCGCTGTAATTCAATGGCTGTATAAAAAGATAGAAATATTTCAATAGAAATGTCAAAATGAGTTAAATTTTAATTAAGACATTTTAGAAGAAATGGAACTAAACATATGGAACTTTATTTTTTGTGTACATATTACTAGTAAGTTTTTATTTATAGTCTGTATATAATATGTAATGTCAAAATACAACTATGCGTTTCTTTTTAAATTGGCAGCTGTCAATTGAAAGCGATTTTCCATAGGGCGGCAATGCATAACTTTCAACCCGCTCATCAGGCATGTTATGAACTATTTTCAGAGTATGAGTTGGCGCAGTGGCAGGGCGACTGCGCAGCGTGTCGTGGGTTTGAGTCCCGCACGAAACAAATATTTGTATGGCCTTCAAGTAGTTGTTCCGGGTCTGGGTGTTTGTGTATGTGAGTTTCTATGTTTGTAAACGCACCCACGACACAGGAGAAAGTCCTAGAGTGGGGCGAAGTGTCTAAAAAAAAAAAAAAAACGACTGGTTGCACTCTGGGAGTGCCGGCAGAAGTGAAAACTTGAATAGTAATTGTTGGAAATATCTTGTGAACAGATTTTAGTAAAACTCGCAAAAATGGTTGACTTTTTATTTCAATAATTTTCCAATGTGACGTACATCTTTTATAAACAATGTTACCTAGCAACGAATGTATCCAGCATACAAACTTCTTTAAAAGTAATAAAGTCACACGAACATTCACGCAAGCGCCCTGCGCCGTCCTACGCTTTTTCGGTCAGGGTCACGTGTCCTGACGCGAGTTTAAGATTTTATACCCATTACAGAAAAGTGCTCAACGCCGCTAAAGAAGTTTTCACTTCAAAAACGACGGGTTGCACTCTGGGAGTGCCGGCAGAAGTGAAAACTTGAATAATAATAATAAACACACACGAACATTCGCGCAAGCGCCCTGCGCTGTCTTACGAATTTTCGATCAGGTCACGTGTCCTGACGCGAGTTTAACATTTTTTACCAATTCCAAAAAAAGTCCACAACGCCGCTAAAGAAGTTTTCACTTAAAAAAAAAACCATCCTTACCGATCAACAGCTGTCTCCCAGGCAACAGCCAGCAGTGTATCAATAGCCATATCAACAGGTAACATGTCTGCCCTCGCGGTGTCCTTACAGCGGAAGACATGCAGCAGTCCCTTGCCGACACCCACCACCACGCCGCTGGGGCCGTTGAGATTCTCTATCCAACCAGGGTATGGGTGGCGCAGAGAGGATATCACTAGGAAGGAAATTAAGAAAATAAAGAAATTGGTTACAGCGCCACCTGTACTAATACTTATGAACTACGTTGTCAACTTCAATTTGAAAATCTGACATGTTGAATTATTAATATAATTTCGGGTATGGTAAAGGGCGAGTGTTTCGCTAGAAATGTGGCAATAATCAATATGTTATTATTAATATTAAAAATACACTCGCGACCAATAGTATGGAATCACTTACTCCGATTCCGCGTGATCTTGAGTACCTACTTAATAAATAACAAGTTAAGAATTGTAAAAATGGTATCAATTTAAAGGTTTAACCGAGAACTTTAAATTGATAAAAATTCATTCAAATCACGCCATTATTAAAGGGGCTATCCCGGATCAACAAGTAAGTGATTTCATACTATTGCTCGGTAGCATCGTAAATGAGGATCAAACCGCAATAAGCGCGATCGGTGGATTATACCAGATTATGGTCTTTTTCACAGCCCCCTCAGCAATGGGAAATTGTTTAGCTTATTATGTTAGGCTGAAGATCAAAAATGTGAATAAATAAACTACATCTTTTTTTTTAGCGTGGTTATATCATCAAATGAGTCCTCCCTTCCAGGGCAGAGCGGGAGGGACTGTCAGACTCGTACTGACTAAAATCCACGGTGTCCTTCAATAGCCCTTTACATTCCGGGGTCACGGTAATTCATTAGTCCCACGGCCCCGGCAGGCTTTGGCCCTCTAGAGGGGTGGCCCGGTCATTTTGCTGACACTCTTTGATGCGCGCGTCAAAAAAAAAAAAAAAATCAAAAGTTTTTATTTCACATAGGCCCATGAGGGCACTTATAAGGGTCTCAGCACACATATGGGATCGGAAAGGGATCGTCACCGTATCGCCTCGAGCCGTTCAGAATGGTTTGTATTAAACTCCCTACTGCAACGCACACTAATCGGAATAATAACGTAATCGCCTCGCCTCGGAACAGGCTCCGAACTTGAATTCCCGCGCTTACGGCTCATCGTCCCCGCGCTTACGTTTCTCCGTCCCCGCGCTTACGTCTCTCCGTACCCGAGCTCACATCTCTTCGTCCACCCTTTCCCCTTTCCCCTCCCGCGACTTGCCTGCTAAAGACGAATAAAAGAGATATTTATTATATATTTTATTATAATGCTATAAAAGAGATTTTGAAATATCGTGTGGATTTATTGTTTAGTAAAAGACTTTCCGTACACACGTTGGATAATTTTATTATAATGACAGTTCAACAAACCATAGATTTACATCACAGACATTCATCTTGACATAAGAGTTCCACAGACTAAAATTCTCTTCACATATCGTCCGTTTTGGACGGACTTTCAAATAATATATTATTCATGTTTTTATTATTAAAAGTAACTCTATTTATAGAAGTCAAACCAGGGATGCAAAATCTATCAAAAAAATTAAAAAGTTCATTAGCGTTTTTTTCTGATAATGTTTCTATCTAAATACTGAAGCGACACACAGAGGTTACGGGGAAAGGAGGAACTAATATTTATGGTGCCTTATACACGTTCCACTCCTTTATGAGAAGGCGTTTTTTTACACCACCCCTCAACATAATATTTTCCTGTTTTCCCTGTTTAAAAACACAAATATTAAAACATTTAATTCTGACTAAATTGTTAGTGATGCATTTTATACTGGCACATTCAAATACTTAACTTACTCCTTTATTTTTAACAGAATTTAACTCTAAAAATGCATGACCAACATTACATAGATTATGTGCATAGCCCTATATTCTTAAAAAATTAACTTAACAAACTTCTCAAAAACAGTTTTTCCTAACGGCTTAGTTAACAAATCCGCCAAATTATCCTGCGTTTTAATATACTTTACTGAAATACACTTATCCTTTATTTTGTCCATAATGAAGTGATACCTAATATCCAAGTGCTTTAACCTTTTATTATTTTCATTATTATAAACAAGTTTTATTGCTGACTGGTTGTCTTCATACAAGATCACTTCATTACCGACAACATCAAAGTCACACAACAAATTTTTCAACCAACATGCTTCTGAAATAGCCATACTTAATGCAATATATTCAGACTCAGTGGAGGATAATGACACACTAAGTTGTTTTTTACAACACCATACTACAGTACAATCAAATATTTTAAACAAATAACCAGTGGTAGATTTTCTATCTTGTGTGTCACCGGCCCAATCTGCATCAACAAAGCCTTGCAATTCTGTGGATGTGCTATTATATATCAAAGAGTAATTTAATGTACCTTTTATATACCTTAGAATACGTTTCAATGCCTTGTACAACATAATACTAGCACAGTGTTGGTACCTACTGAGGAAACAAACTGATACACATAGATCTGGTCTTGTACCACAAACTGCATACATTAAACTGCCTATGAGTTGTCTACACTTTTTCTCTATTTCTGGACTTTCAGATTTTTCCCTTTTTAGTATTTCAAACTTAAAGTTTTGGTCTATTGGAGTAGAAACTGGTTTGCAATCTGACATATTATAATGCTCTAAAACTTTAGTAAGATATGTTTTCTGACTAATTACCGTTGTATACCTTTCTTTTGATCAATATCGATACCCAAATAACATTTGGCCAAACCTAAGTCTTTCATCTTAAAGTTATTGCTTAGCTCGCTTTTAAAATCTTCCAAAACCTTGTTTTCAGTGCAAAACATAAGAATATCATCAACAAATAGCAAAACATATAGCATACATTCATTTACCTTTCTGAAATATAAGCAATGATCATTTTTAGATTTACTGAAATTTTCTTTACTCATGAAGTCATCAAACTTTTTATTCCAATATTTAGGAGACTTTTTCAAACCATACAATGATTTATTTAACTTGCATGTTTCACCGCTTGGTAACTTTATGTATACACTCTCATCTATGTCACCATGTAAAAAAGCACCTATAACATCCATCTGATGAACTGAAAGTTGAAGTTTATTTGCAACTGCTATAAAAACTCTAAAAGTAGGCAATTTAGCCACAGGAGAATATACTTCTAAATCACAATCAGACTGTTCAAAGCCTCTTGCTACCAACCTAGCTTTATATACTTTATTAGTACCTACTTGTTTAACTTTAAAAACCCATTTACTAGAAATTACTTTATTCCCCTCTGGTACGCTATTTACTTCTATCCATGTGTTATTTTCTCTCAGAGTATCTAGCTCAGTCTTCATAGCAATCTTCCACTCTTCCTTTTCTTCAGAGTCAAGCGCTTCCTCTAGAGTAGCTGGCTCTGTACCGATGGATAGAAGGTTTGTTTCGTAGTCATCTAGCCTTGATGGTTTCTTTATTGCTCTGCCTCTCCGTGAATGTGTTGATACTTGAGGTGTTTCTTCTGCCTCTTCTTCTTTTTCTGACTCTGATGTTTCTTCTGAATTTAGAATTTCCTCTGTTTGTACTTCTGTATTTTCATCAAGATCTGATAACTGTGTTACATCTTCTTCACCTTCCTCATTAAAACTGTGATATTCTTCTCTTATTTCATCCTCTTTATTATTTATTTCTTCTTTTAATAATAATGGGGTTATATTATTATGATCTTGAAAAGTATTACCTAGCTTTTGACTACTAAAATTGCCTTTCAGGAATGTTACCTCTCTTTTAATCAAAACATCATTTTTATGGGGAAAATAAATTCTAAAACCTTTTGTTGTTTCACTATAACCTACAAAGTATCCTATTTCAGCTTTGCTATCCCATTTTTTGCGATAATGATCTGGAATGTGTACACCTACCTTTGAACCAAATACTTTTAAATTATTTATATCATATAATCCCTTTTTATACCAGAGCTCATACGGAGTTACATTTTTAATCCTACTTTTACCAGTTCTGTTTATAACGTATACAGCTGTATTGACAGCTTCAGCCCATAGAGACTTATTTAAATTACTTGATAACAATATTGTTCTAGCCGCTTCAGTTATTGTACGCATTTCACGTTCTATGCAACCGTTTTGTTGGGGTGTGTACGGAGCACTATTTTGGTGTACAATACCTAAATGATTGAAGAGAGACTTCACCTCTTTGTTTATAAATTCTGAACCACAATCTGATCTTATTATTTCAATTTTATACTCTAAGTTTTTAGTGACAAAATTTAAAAAAGTTTTAATTTTATCAACTGTTTCAAACTTATTTTTCAGAAAATAAACCGTTCTATACTTTGAAAAGTCATCCTTTATGAGTAGATAATATCTTGATCCACCTAATGATATTGTTTCCATCGGTCCGCATAAATCCATATGTAGCCATTGACCGGGCCTATCTGCCCTATTTATACTTATAGGAAACGGTCTCTTATGTAACTTACCCAAAAGACATGGCTCACATGTTATTTCCTTTTGTTTACTAACACTGAAATCTATATCATATTTATTTAACATGTTTTTTACCTGTTCAATATCCTGGTGGCACATTTTTTCATGCCATTCAGATAAACTGTCACTTGATTTACCAACACAAGCATTTTGAATTTTATTAGACCTAAACTTCATTATAAACAAGTTATTTTTCCTATATGCTAGTGCACAAACATTTTTACTGTTATTTTTCCTCAAATAACACATTTTACTATTAATTGTTAAAACATAACCTCTATCTGTAGTTGAACTTGCTGAAAATAGATTCATCTTGATGCTGGGAACATGTAAAACGTTATTTAATGTTGTATTTATCCATTGTTTACCTGTAAATGCTTCTAAAGAAATAACTCCAATACCAACGGCTTGTATGATTTTGCCGTCTCCAATAACTATGGATCTAGGGCATTCTAGTTTTTTATAGTCTATAAACATATCATAATCATAACACATGTGCTCTGAAGCTCCACTATCCATTACCCAACAATTATCACTTTCTAATTGACTGTAAAACAATGATGATAGCTCGAACACAGAGAATGCATTGCCTTGTTTAATTTTGTTTACATCTTGACTTTTCTCGCTTTTATTTTTAAACCAACAATCTGAACTTTTATGATTATTCTTCTTACAGAACTTACAACTAGTATTATTAATTATTGTACCTCTACTTTTCGATTTGCACTCCTTTTTCAGATGTCCCACTTTTCCACACCAATAGCATTTTCTATTAGACTTGTGTACAAACGCAGATGACTCATCTTCTTTGTTTTTGGCTGAGGCGCGTTGCTCTTCGATCAGTAATCGCGCTGTTAACTGGCCCATGGTCCTTTTTTCTACTGGCACCGATTCCCACGCTGACACAAAGTGCTGAAATTGTGATGGCAGAGATGAAGTTATCTTTGTGATGGCCATAGTTTGACTCACTTCAGCGTTGAGATTTTTCAGTTTGCTCAGGAGAGACTCGAACCTTCCCAGGAACTCTGACACGGTTTCCCTTTCTTCAAATTTCATTGAAAAGAACTTCTGCTGAAGTATATGCACAGACAGCTCGCCTCGCTGTTCAAATATTGTATGTAGCTTATCCCACATCTCTTTTGACGTTTTGCAGCTTACTATTTGTGGTATAACCTTTTCAGATATGTTTGTTACCAACATACCTTGAGCTTTCGAATCTTTCTGCATCCATTTCTCCTGATCCTCGTCGGCCTTGAACGTGCCTTCAACGACGTCTAAGAGACCCATAGCTCTTAGTAAAACGCGTATTTTGAAACACCACGCTGTCCAATTTTGTACACCTTGAAGCTGCTGAAAGCTTTGTCCAGAAGCCATATTTTCGACGGAATCCATCGCCCGTATTATTATTGCTTTACCGCAATTACCAGATTTATCAGAATCTGAGCCGGCGACCGCCACACCTGGTCAGACAGCCCTGGCCGACGTATGTTTATGTAGCTACTTTACCGCAGCGTTTCTTGATAAAAAACCAATCCAGCACGATTATTAGGCCGTAAGTCTGTGTCTGGGCCCATAACCTTTTGAAATATCGTGTGGATTTATTGTTTAGTAAAAGACTTTCCGTACACACGTTGGATAATTTTATTATAATGACAGTTCAACAAACCATAGATTTACATCACAGACATTCATCTTGACATAAGAGTTCCACAGACTAAAATTCTCTTCACATATCGTCCGTTTTGGACGGACTTTCAAATAATATATTATTCATGTTTTTATTATTAAAAGTAACTCTATTTATAGAAGTCAAACCAGGGATGCAAAATCTATCAAAAAAATTAAAAAGTTCATTAGCGTTTTTTTCTGATAATGTTTCTATCTAAATACTGAAGCGACACACAGAGGTTACGGGGAAAGGAGGAACTAATATTTATGGTGCCTTATACACGTTCCACTCCTTTATGAGAAGGCGTTTTTTTACAAGAGATATTTCGGCATATGAAAATAAATATAAAATTTCTCTTCATCATCCATCAAATGTTTTTTTATAGTCCGAAATTCCCCTTCAGTACTCCTTGCTTTATTCATACTGTGTACCCAATATCTTTTTCTTTTTTTCTTGCTATTTTCTTTTTCCTCTTCATCAAGTGCTATGGCTATGATAGCCAACTCACGTATTGTAAACCAAGACATAACCGTGCGCTACACTTAACGTTTGGATTCAAACTGATCTGGTGCCAACCAGGTCAGCCAGGGGGCGGCGAGGCGTAAGCGCGGTGTCGCCTAGCCGTAGCCGAGTTGACGTACAGGCGCTGCTGATACGCTTTCGTTACGTGCATACGGTAGGTTGACGCCTGGTTGACAGCGAGGCGAAAGGCGTTACGGTTACGATCCCTTTCCGATCCCATATGTGTGCTGAGACCTTAAAACGTCGAAAGCAGGTGCTCGGTTCGGGTTGGTCGATTCCATGGAGAAGAACCGGCAAGAAATTCCATGGTTACTCTTTTAAAATATGGTATAGTTTTACAAACAGATTGTTACAATTTTTCGATGCTTAGATATGTGAGAAAAACGTAGGCCTGGTAACAAAGGGGAAGTCCTAACTAAAATTAGTGCTACAAAAGAAGAAATGTATATATACAGGCTGTTTCAAAAACCCTGTTGTTCCTTTTAGGGACGTATACATATACCTATAAGCACAACATTTATGAAATTAGAATTTTAAAAAAATCAATATTTACTAGTCCGTTTCTCAAAAGCAAATAACTATTAAAATCGACATATTCAAAAAAATGTTTACAGTATCTGACTTTACAAGTACATCTTTAATACTACATGTCCAACGAACTCAGCGGCTGTCTTTGACTTTGACAAAAAATGCCGACAATGGTACCGCGGGCGGCGCACGTGCCGAACTAACCCTTTCCCCCCGCCCTCCGCCCCGCGAACCACTTCCTAGTTCCTTCTTCCTTAGTCTCCCGCGCAACTTCCTATCGAACGGATGTGATCGTTGACCCGCGTAGTGAGTGACTTGTGTTTTGTTTACGTAAACATGTCTTTTTCTAACGCAGAATTTGTTGATGTGTCTAGGGAAATGTGATTGCAATTATGCAGCAGCACGCAGACTCTACCAAGAACGTTTTGCGAGTTTACCATTACCGTCGGCGATGGCATTCTAACTTTTGCACATGCGTCAGTACAATACCGACAGTGTCCAAAGACGAGACCAACATCGAGCTGACGCAGGCAGACCAGGACTCGATATTGAAGAGCAAGGCTTGGACTTGTTTGAGCACGATCCAACGCGAAGTACGCGATCAGTGGCACGTGAACTCGCAGTAAACCATATGCGCGTGTGGAGAGTCCTCAAAGAAGATGGCCAGCACACATTCCACTATCTTCGCGTCCAATCATTACTTCCCTCCGATTATGAGCCAAGATTACAATACAGTAGATGGGTACTAGACAAGTTTGCAGAAGATAATGATGTTCTGAACTCTGTACTGTTCACCGACGAGTGCTCATTTGTTCGAACAGGTGTGTTCAATTCACACAATGAACATGTATGGTCGATCACAAACCCGCATGCTATTAAACCCAGTCATTTTCAACATCGGTGGCGGATTAATAGGTATTTGGGCTGGAATTATTGGTGACAAAATTATTGGACTTTGTTTTTTAGACCAATCAATGAGCGGTGCCAACTATCTTCGTTTCCTTCAAGAACAGCTGAGTGATGAACTGGACGAATTAGGGCTCCATATCGTGCGACGTATGTGGTTTCAACATGACGGCCCGCCGCCACACTTCTCCCGCGCTGTGACAAGCTGCTTGGATACATATTTGACGACATTTTTAGTGAAGTGTTAAAGGAAATTAAAAAAATAATCAATTGTGCATAAAAATACCTCTTACTAAACCAACATTTTAAAAGACTCGTTCGTAAAAGTGATAACAAACAACAACTTGTGTAGAAAAATAGTTGGATATTTGCGCCGGCGCGGGCGGGCGGCGCGCGGCGGCGGCGTCTTGGCGGCATCGATCAAAGAGTGGCGGTAGCGTTTTATTTCTTTGTGGTTTCGCGACGTCGCTTCATGCAGTATTGCAGCAGAGGTAACAAACCATTTTAATATTACAAACATGAATAATTAAATATTTATTTTAATTAATTTTATTAATAGTTTTTCATAAATGACTCACTTTATTACGTATGTATACCTATTCTTAAAACGTAGGTAGAAGGAACAACAGGGTTTTTGGTACATAGTGTATACACACGACTTACAATGTTCTCACATTCACAAACAAAGAGTAAGGAAGAATCTATACAAAAAAAGAAAGCTATAAAAGCTGGGTTAATTCTATAATGTCTTACAAACTGTAACAAATCTGAACTGGTATTAAAACTAAGGCAATATTATATTGCAAAACGAACACAATAATAAAAATAAAAAATAAAAAAACTATATACAAAAATAAAATGGAAGAATCCTATTATCCTAACACGTGGATGAGAGAAAATAAGTGCTGCTGCTGAGCTGCCAGGGAAGCCACATGTGCAGATGGAACTATTGCCACACATCCTTGTCTTCAACGTAGTCCTTAATTTTGTAATATGCTTTTTTAATAAGGACACGTTTAATGTGGGTTTTAAACTTTCCCTCAGTTAGTCCAGTGACTGACTTAGGTAATTTGTTGTAAAAACGTATGCTGTTTACAAGGAACGACTTGCTCGTCTTTGCTAATCTGAATCTCGGTATTACAATTTCGTGTTTACTGCGTGTATTGATATTATGAAAATCGCTTCTAGTCTTGAAGAGTCCTAGATTTTTGCGTACATACAGAATGTTTTCTAAAATGTAATGTGAAGGCAGTGTTAAAATATCAATTTCTTTGAATTTCTCTCTAAGAGACTCACGAGGGCCCATTTTATAAATTGCGCGGACCGCCCTCTTTTGTAATATAAAAACTGAATCTACGTCCGCTGCGGAACCCCACAGCAGAATGCCGTATGACATAATACTGTGGAAATAAGCAAAGTATACTAGCCTAGCTGTGGCTATATCAGTTAGCTGTCTTATTTTCCTTACCGCATAAGCAGCAGAGCTTAACCTACCCGAAAGAGTTCTAATGTGGGCGCCCCACTGTAATTTAGAATCAAGAGTAATACCCAAGAATACAGTTTCTGCAACAGCATCGAGTTTATTGCCGTCAAGTTTTAAGTTTAGACCCACTTGTGGAACATTTGGTAACGAGAACTTAAGACACTTTGTTTTGTTCGCATTCAGTAATAGATTGTTAGCTGCGAACCATTTCGAGAGAATACCTAGACTTTCGTTTACATGTAAAACATCCGTATCTTTTCTATCTATTTTAAAAATGAGCGATGTGTCATCAGCAAAAAGAATTATATCCGATAAGTTGGCCATCATGAATGGAAGGTCGTTGATATAGACAAGAAATAAAAAAGGGCCAAGAATTGAACCTTGAGGCACGCCCATCTTGACCAGAGACCCAGATGACGTTGCCCCATTCACATTAACTTTTTGCTGCCTGTTTGATAAATAAGAGAGAACAAGGCCAGCAGCTTGATCACGAATTCCGTAATGATGTAATTTACAGATTAGTGTATTATGATCGACGCAGTCAAACGCTTTGGAGAGGTCACAAAAGATACCAATGGCATCCTGAGATTTCTCCCAAGATTCCAGGATGTGACTGATAAGTTTAACTCCCGCGTCAGTCGTAGACCGACCTTTCGTGAAACCAAACTGCTGACCATGCAGAATTCCATTTGAATTAAAATGTGACAACATCTGATCCAGCATGATTTTTTCATAAATTTTACTTAATGCCGGGAGCACAGATATGGGTCGGTAATTAGAGGGATCACACTTACAACCTGATTTAAAGATTGGTACTACTTTACTATGTTTCATTAAGTCGGGAAACTTGCCACTATCCAAACATTGATTGAATATGCCCGCCAGGACAGGAGCAATTGAATCAATTATATCCCCAAGCACTTTGACGCGTGGAACACAACGCGCCGTCGACCCGGGCATGGTCCAATTAACAACATCTAACGGAAATCAACAGAATCTAACTACAAGACGACAGGCAAGTAACTTACTGTTAGTAAATAACTCACCGATAGTTGGTCTAAAGATGGCGACAGGATACCCTTTATTTCCATGTTCTTGCAACACATTCTCTGCTAGCGCTTTTGTGAAAGTGTAAGTATTGGGTTTCGGTGAAATGTATCTGAAAATATTCTTATTACTTAAAATTTGCCACGAAGTCGACATTATCAAAATTAATCTTAACCCATTACTAAAGCGGTTCTAAAACAGCCACTTAGCAATATTCCTAATGATTCACTTTGTAAATGATGTTCCTGGAAATGCACGAAGTGAATTATTAGGTATATTGTTTAAAATAGCCGTTTTAGCACAGTTTTAAATCCACAGCTTATATGACCATCAGCATGACAGGCTACAGGAATAATTGAAATGCCTGATGAATTAGTGAAGATCTTAATTTTTGGTCTTGCTTCATGATTGTATGTAGCACTAGCACTTTGCCCGCGACTTCGTCCGCGTGGGTTACGTACTTTCCTAGTTCCCCCTTTTCACCCCCTTAAAGTTTAAATTTCCAAAAACCCCTTCTTAGTGCTCCCCTACATTATAATAGAAAGCCGTGTGCAAAATTTCACATTCCTAGCCCCAGTAGTTTCGGCTGTACGTTGATATGTCAGTCAGTCAGTTCTCCTTTTATATTTATATATAAAGTTTTATATATTTATACACAATAACGACTGCATCACAGTTTCGTAAAGATTTTTTGAGGAAAGATATATTCAGCTGCGAGTGGTTGTCGAACCACGGCCCAATTGGTAAAGCGTCTGGAGTACTTATCTCGAAGACGCAGGTTCGACTCCCATTCGCAGCCGAATTTTTCTTTTCCCAGAAAATCTTTATATGTAGTATCTCTGCTACGAAGCTTACTACGTAGTGAACTCACTCTGCATTGATCTTGATGAGCAGTTCCTCAGGCAAAGAGTCAGCGATGGTGAAAGCCTGCTCCAGTGGGACGGGCGGAGGGTACACCCGCTCCTCAACGTAGGTCAGCTCAGCATTACTGTATGCTGTTGAGACGTGGATGAACGCCTGTGACGCCGAAATCATTATAATTGTGTTTTGTTTTATTTGCTGTGCTGATAGTGAGATTTGCAACTGAAGTAATTAATTCCTGAAATATCGATAATTTCCAAAACGTAGATCTAAATTTAGAAGAACTGCAAGAAAGGCGGTGACCACTGAAATAACGGGTGGTATTCAAGATATATATGCTGTACAATAAATAAATTAGGTTTGGGGCAGAAAAATGTCATAATTATCTATGCATACCGCAATGTTCGGCAGCTTATCACATATTTCTAGCAGTCGTTGTACAGAACGAACATTCTGGTCAATAGCGACCCGCAGAGGCTCATCAAACTTCAAGGTAGCTGCTGAATGAAACACGATGGACACCTGTAACAAAATAACATAGTTTTTATTCTTCTTGGGCATAATCGTACACAAAATAATTACTTTTTTATACTATTTTAAATATGAATGTTCGGATGGATGGATGTTTGTTACTCAATCTGGGATAACAGATGATACATTGAGATAACAAATAGTTTATAGTCTCGAATAACAGTTAGAACATATTAATAACTGTTGTTAGCGGCTTCTTCCGCCTGTATTTGGAAAATTATATGTATTTATCCTATGTATTAATTCAGATGATAATCTATTGTTCATCTAAACCCGTTTTGGAGTATTTACATCGTTCATCAAGATGGCGCTGTTTTGTTTTAAACAACGCCATCTATCCACACACATTTAAACCAAATGTGTGTGGATAGATGGTGTTGATGTAATTAAAAGAAGACCTTGAAAAAGTAATAATTTTCTTTCCCTATTTTTCGATTCCAATCGATGACAGTGCCACTTTATTTCAGGATAAGTATAATTATAAGATCTGACATATTCTTTCCAACTAGAATTTTTGTTAAAAATTTTCGGCCCGTTTTTCATTAAAAATTAAAAAAAAAACCTTAAAAAGTACTTCAAAAGGTTGTAGGTAGTCAAATTGCATATCATTAAATTTGACACACGTCGCTCCCGAGAATCCCGACTTATCTCACATCTGTCACATCGCGCGCTGTGATCAATTTGACAGTTCTCACCGCAGAGTTCGCAAGTATCGAAAACAAATTACGCCATAAAAATCAATGAAACTTACGAAGCTCTTAACATTTAAAGAGATACGCACATAAGT
This sequence comes from Agrotis puta, assembly GCA_943136025.2. Taxonomy (NCBI): domain Eukaryota; kingdom Metazoa; phylum Arthropoda; class Insecta; order Lepidoptera; family Noctuidae; genus Agrotis; species Agrotis puta. Next base: position 7,533,592 of record OW964195.2, on the reverse strand, counting down.
ACTTAAAGTATTTACTACATAGATTGCATTATTTAATATTTTCGTGCGTATAACTAGAGCGAGGTACCTACGAAAAATTGTTACACGATAAAAAAAACTACTTTGTATAAAAAACAAGCATGACATTTGTGATAGTAACTGACAGCATGCAATACTTAAAATAAATAACTAGTTTCTGCCCGCGACTGTGCGCGGAATTTGCCGTTTAAGTTTCATAACCAAACTTATATACTTATGTTGAAACGTTGTGAGAGACTTCAAATCTCCAAGTCAGCTGCCAATCACCGCAATTTTAATATAATTGCATAGATCAGATATCATACGGGAATTACAAAATATTTAGGTTCCATAAGGGCGGTTACACACTGCGTCTGATCCGGATCTGTGGACATAAGTTCCGTATTAGCCACAGAACTATTTATATGGTAGTTTATGCACTATATCAGATTCTTTCTGTCATATGATTCTCTCGTAGCAATGTGACAGAGACAAAGAGTGGTGGAGGGTCAAACTCCTGCCACGGTCGCGGTAGAGTCTTATCAATCAGGTATCCGTGGTCCTGCAACGTAAAGGGTTAGGTATTGAAGGAACACCGTGGATTTTAGTCAGTACTAGTCTGACTGTCCGTTCCGCTCCACACAGGGTGGAAGGACTCAACTTTATTAACACATAGTGTAATTTTTATCCCGCTTTAGTCTGCATTCCCGTGAGATAATTTTAATAAGTACAATCTAAGGAAACAATTCCGGAATTCTGACAATTTTTTTTGGCTAGATCCGGTAATTTTCGGATTCGGATCTCACGCAGTGTGTAACCTTTCTAAAACTATCCAGTATTAGAATTATTATGGCACGTAAATCACTAGGCGAGTAATGCACTGTCGTTGGTGCAATGGCTGAGCGATCGGCCGTGTCGCGGGTTTGATCCTCGCACGGAACAAATATTTGTATGACCACAGAATACTTAAGTATGACTTACAAGTAGTTGTTCCGGGTCTGGGTGTTTATGTATGTGAATCTCTGTTTATAAACGCACCTACGATACAGGAGAAACTCCTAGTGTGGGGCAACGTTTAAATAAAATATCAATCACTTGATATTAAACATTCCAATTTCAATAATTTGCTGTAAGTTCAAACTCGGGGAAGTACACACTTGCCGCAGTGGATTAGCTATCGACCGCTGCGTAGCGTGTCGCGGGTTCGATCACCGTACGAAATAAATACTTGTTTTTGTATCTGTGAATTTCCATGTTTGTAAACGCACCCACGATACAGGAGAAATTCCTAGTGTGTGGCAACGTTTAAAAAAATGTTTACTCACAGGTATGTACAAACAAAATTCGTAGGGCAAATTCTCTGTGTGCATCGCTTTGTAATCCAGAAAATGTCTTATCAAGATAATCAGAAAGTTATTTCGGTATAATTTCGCAACTATGTCGATCAAACTACATTCTAGTTTCGTAGTTAAAATTAATTGAAGGGCCCTTTCTGTGCTAAGGGCATTCTTGACAGGTATCTATTTAAAAAGGGTTTATCGAGGCCACGGTCGGCATGGATTAGGAAAACACATTCTCTCTAATAGCGACTGTTCGAGAGTTTAACGACTTATGGCTGCTACAAGATTTTTTTTTTACCTTTATAACATCATCTGCGCCTCTATCGTGTCTGAATCGGACTGGTAGTAACGAATATTAATAGTTACAATAATTTAAAGACTACTTTTTTACCTTTTATTAATTGTAAAGTCATAATTATAGATGATTCTTAAAAATTCTATGAGAAACGTTTGCATTGGCGATCGTAAACTTGTTTTGAGGTTCATTATAATCGGGTTTTTTTTTGTATGTGGTAAAATCATCACATTAGTCCTCCCATACAGGGCAGAGCAGGAGGGACTGTCAGACTCGTACTGACTAAAATCCACGGTGTCCTTCAATACTCCATTGCGTTCCGGGGTCACGGTATTCATAAGTCCCGTGACCCCGGCAGGCTTTGGCCCTCTAAGGGATGGCGTCATTATGCAGACACTCTTTGAGGCGCGTGTGGAACACAACGAGTCGTCGACCTGGGCATGATCCATGGTTGGATAGCGAGTCGCCCATTACTCGCCGCCCGCATGTCCGCGCATACTACTGACAAAAATCCACAGTGTCTTTCAATAGCCCTTTACGTTCCGGGGTCACGGTAATACGTGAGTCCCGCGAATAATAACACTACAACTTAGATTATAAAATGTTTGTAAACACTGGTACACCTATGATAGAATCTTTGAGTATGGGACACGAATAAAACAAAAAACTGCCAATCAGCGAATTGGAAAAAGTTACAAAGACTGCATTTTGAAAATTGGCAACGTTGTAAATTGCTGTCAAATATGTATCTATATTTCACTGTACGTATAAAAAAGGAATTATTATTATTAAATGAACTCATTTTTCTATCCGTTGCACTAAAGCATGTATCAAAAGCAATTATATTAAGGTAATATATTAGTAATTAAATTAAGGTTAGGTTAGGTAGATTTTTTTGCAATTTTCTGTTCGATGTCAGATAATAACTTGATCAAAATATGTATTGCGACAAACAAGTATAATTTTAAACATAAGAATGATTAAAACATTGCAATGAATGACGAAAAAAATATGCATAAATACATTATTTACTATTTATTTACGTTTTTAATATTTCTGTCGGATTTCATGCGATGAATGTTATTTTTTTTCTTAATTTCAGTTTAGTTTTGTTAGTAAGAAAATGCAATTTTTCTTTCAAATGGCTTCCTGATTCAACTGATAATAATGCAGCATTTATTCAACTTATGCACTGTTTTGTTGATTTTCAATGTTTTCTTGTCTCTAGCATTATTTTGAATGCCTTTTTTATCGTGGTAAAATCATCAAATGAGTCCTCCTACCCAGGGCAGAGTGGGAGGAAACTGTCTGACTCGTACTGACTAAAATCTACGGTGACCTTCAATAGCCTTTTACGTTCTGGGGTCACGGTAATTCGTAAGTGCCGCGACCCCGGCAGGCTTTGGACCTCAAAAGGGAGGGCCCCGTCATAATGCTGACACTCTTTGAGGCGCGCGTGGAACAAAACGCGCCGTCGACCTGGGCATGGTCCATGGTTGCCCATTACTCGCTGCCCGCATGCCCGCGCCTACGGTGGCCGGAGATCGTCTGCCGACGTCTGTTGCTGTGGGCGTCTACCACTACGGCTGGGGTGAAGGGTGGACGCTGTCCTCTCCCTCACGCGTCCCGCCTCCTCCTTCGCTAGCATGACTGCTACGCAGGAGGCGACCGCTTGGAACTTTTGGGGTCTCGTTATCTTTTAGGCAAACGTGAACTATATATGGGCCTTTGTTCCTTGACTATCTGCCGTCCGGTTTCTTTTTTTAATACTTTAGGAGGGTTCGGTATTATTGTCTTGAGAGAAGCAGCAGTTCTATTCCTGCTAGCAGGTTCGGCATCCATGGTATCATGTTCGACATTGTCGTTGCGATTGTTAATATCGGGGTGTACTCGAAAAGATCTGGACGATCTGGTGGTTTGTTAGAGTCCATAATGGACGCCGAGTAAAAACTAAAAGGATTGGTTAAAACACTAAATTATCACAAACATGATACAACACAAACACAAAGAATAATATCGATTAAAGTTTACGCCAAAATAAAATATTCGACACAAACAAAATAACATTTTGAGCGTGATGTTTACCAGTACAATTTAATGTCTTTGTGTTTACCCTTCATCGGTCGACCATCAAGTCTATTTTTACTTTTGTTACCTAAACCAAAATAAAAATAGAACAAACAATGCGTTCTATATTTGTAATTTTGCATTGATTTAACAAAATAAATAAAATACACGTCCATTTATCAAAACTCTAGCTGATGTTACTATTTTTATAGAAGCTGTCAACGTACCTATGTTACCTGCTAAGCCGTCATTTTCTGACAGGTCTATAAGGAGTGGAACACTACGCGAAGTACTTACCTCTCTGAGTTGGGAGATGGCGTCAGAATCCATACCGAGATGAGGCTTGGACACATCCCCGCTGACCACGAACAACTTGTCCAGTTGCCGATGGTTGCGGACGCGGACATTGTCGAACACCTGTAAATGTGGCACGTTTTAGAATAAAGTTTAGCCTTTTATGTGCTCAGCGTGAGCTTGTGTAACTGGGGGTCTACTCTCTAAGCACTAAACTAGTGGTTGCAGCCTTAGTGCGTTTTGACAACGAGTCCGAACTAAGAATAAATGGTATTACAATTTGACCGATAACTCTCCGATAGCTACAGCTTTAACTCGTGGTACTACATTTTTAAATACAATTTGACGTTAAATCTCGCTGCTGAAGTGAAAAGTTATGTGTGTTACACGAGAGCAAAGTTTTTTGCATCTCCTGCCTTTGAATCCCTTGCCACACTCAGGATTCAACTTTAGAATCACTCGCTACGCTCGTGACTTCAGATGTGGCGGTATTATCACCGTTAGCACACCCCTATCATTACTCGGAGGTCTTCAAACGTGGAATGGGGCACTACTGGACAAAACACTTGATAATTGTCATTTTATGATTGGGCATTGTCCCATGATGCCCTGCTGCAGCCCTGCGCCAAGGCAATATATTCATCATTGAATTCATCAGCTGAATCATCATAATATTCAGTTACAACCAGTTAAACTGGAGGTATAGTACTGACATATGGCTCTGGTCTTTGATTGCTAGCCTTTTAGAGAGACAATGAATGAATGAAAGAGCTATTCTCGGAGTTTCTTTTCGGGATAAAATCCGGAACAAGGATATTCGCAACGCCGTCAATCTCTTGGGCACATTACCAGCTGACAGCGATGAGTTTTACGATGCTTTGTAAAGAAAGTTACATAATATCTTAATTTGTAAATTTTACTGAATATTACCTGTGACTGCTTGAGTTGTGCCAGCCTCTTCTGTGGTGAGTGGCCCTTCTTATCTCTCATGAGAAGGTGGAGCCGCCCCACGTCGGGACACGTCGTTAGGATACGTTCTATCAGCACCTAACACAAAAATATGTGACATTAGGACTGTGATTCTATTTTGGAACTGTCAAAACATGGTACCTATGCACAAAAAAAACTAAATTGAAATCACTTCATCCGTTCGGGTTCTATGATGCCACAGACAGACAGACACGTAAAAGGTACCAAATGAACTGCAATGCTATTTTCTATTACCTACTATTATTTTATTATTACAGCCTTGTGGCCGCGCGGCCGCTGCGCTCACGCCACGTGACCTAACCAATCGTACGGCGCAAACAGTGAGCGCTCGCGCTTCGTGATTGGACGATCTCAAAGTCAATGAGCACATCGTAGAGTCCAGCGATGTGATTTCTTATTGATAATAGAATAGCTGGCTGGTTTGTAGCCAGTAACAGTCTTAGTACAAGAAGTTAAACATCTGTTGAACAGTTGTCTAAAAAAAGTGTCATCTGACGTTAATATAAGGTCCGTTTTGCAGTTACACTTTTTATTAGACAAGTGTTTAACAGGTGTTTATCGTTTTGTGGTAAGGCGGTAAATGTTTGTAAAACACCCATGATCCTGCATCGTGGGTGTTTTGGTTTGAAATTATAGACAAAGGGCAGATTTAAAAAAAAATGTTCAGTGCGAGAATCAAACTCAACACGCAGCGCAGCAGTAGGACTGCTGTCATAGACACTATGATGATGTACCTTTCCCATAAACCCAGTGGCTCCCGTGATGAGGATGGACCTGCCAGCGTAGAAGCGAGGCAGCAGCGGCTCCGCGGGGCTCGGGGACACAGGCCGGGGCACCATGGCTCACTGAAAATTTAAAATGGCGGTTAAAAGAGATCATAGACATTACACATCAGTACAATAATGTAGAAAGACGCGCCGACAGAGATAGCTCCAATGGAGGCCATTGTCTCTTTCTAATAGGATGACCAAAAATATTATATTTACATAAGATAACACTAATAATGTATACACTTTTTTTTCTCTATAGGGGGCCCCGTCACTATGATGAGGCGCGCGTGGAACACAACGCGCCATCGACCCAATAATGTATACACTTAGTTCGCAAATAAACGCTTTGATTTTGACATTTTGAAAGAGATTTTAAACCTTAAGGGTAGTTTTTGCGGTTCTATTTTGAATGAAACGGAACTGGGAATGCTCAGTTCATGCCATAGACGTCTTAAAGCCCTTGATTCTTGCCAAGCCAAATGTTAAATGAAATACCAGATTCTACAGAGAGACAAAAATTAAATAAAAACCGGCCAAGTGCGTGTCATACTTGCGCACGAAGGGTTTACACCACTCACCATTAATTATAAAAACGGTAACAAAATCATGTATGTTGCATGGAAGCCCCTGAAATGTTTATTTTTATATGTTTTTAAGTATTTTTTGTTATATCAGCAACAGAACTATACTAACTATTTTTAAACTATTTTATTTTACTTTTGTCTTTTGACAATTCAAAAGTGCCTGTAAATGGCCTACTTGAAATAAATGATTTGATTTTGATTTTTTTGATTTTGATTTTAGAAATACATCATCTGTGAAGATTTCAATTGTTCAATTTCAACTATCACGGTTCATGGGACACAACAGCCTGGTGACAGACGCACAACGAAGTCTTGGTAACAGGGTCTCGTTTACCCTTTGGTTACGGAACCCTTAAAAAGAGAAAGAAAGAGAGACAATCAAAGGGTCAACTATCCTTTTCCTTTTATTACAAAAATGATGACGTACATATTGCTCGTTTTCTGGAGACGTTTGGACAAACCATTCCGAGTTTTAATTTTTAAGTTTAGTTTTATTAGCTTTGCTATTCATACAATTAATATTATGCCATTAGGCTAGTCATGTCTGCTGCAGAACCGACGAAAGGTGGAGTAGGAAGAATCTCGAATGGAGACCGCGTGTAGATAAACGTAGGGTGGGACAAACCCCGGCAAGATGGACCGATGACCTGAAGAAGGTGGCTGGCAGAGGCAGGATAAAAAAAAGCAGGAAATCCTCATCATAAATTTCAAATCCAATTAGCCCGTCAATAACGAGTTTTGAAAAATAACGACCACGTATTTCTGGTTTTATTCAAATAACAAAGACAAATTCATAAGAATTCAGGTGTGCTTGTGACGCACGAAAGCAGAACGCACTAAAAATGACATCACGGCATGACGTATTTTGAATTTTAAGTGGAGGTTGCAGTATTTTTTAAGATTTTTGAACGCCTGTAAATCTTATAAAATGTGAGATAAAAATCTTTAGGTGAGTATATAAAAATTGAACATTTTTAAAATGCCGGACATGGCACTAAATCACAATTTTAAACGCGTTGTTTTTCACGATTTATATTTAAATTAATAGATGGAGCTTTTTATTTTTAAGTAAATGGTAAAAACATATTTCATTATTTATTTTTTGTTTTTCTAAAACATTCAAAATGCGGGTTATTTACCTCGCATTTTGGCGGGGATGAGGTCGTGCGTCCACATTTACACACTGTAGGTACGCAAACTCGCCTTAAAAGTGTCGTATCTTCGTGAATGTTGTTTTACGTAAGAAAAGAAAAATACCTATGGGTCTAATATTTTTTGATAATCGTTAGATGCCTAGATAACTAGGTATCTAACGATTAACTCTATATAACTCTATTTTATGTTCTTTTTTTAGCGTGGTAAAATCATCAATTGTGTCCTTCCACCCAGGGCAGAGCGGGAGGGACTGTCAGACTCGTACTGACTAAAATACACGGTGTCCTTCAATTGCCCTTTACGTTCCGGGGTCACGGTAATTCGTGACTCCCGCGACCTACATTAGGTATCACGTTTTCTGGAACTTATTTCAAATCTGTTACGTCAATTGATATTGTCAGGCCACACGCCTTATCACGAGATTTCTGTATTATATTTACAGAAGTAAGTATTTACTGTGTTTATTGTATTGAAAATTATAGAGAGAATTAAGAGCCTTTAGTCTAAAACCGAAGACCTATTTTTTCCGTCAAATAAACAACGAAAATTCCCGTTTAATATTAAAAAAAACGTGAAAACTCGTGTTAGAGGCTTGTTTTTACAAGATACCAAGACCAAGCCTGTTTTATGAAACCAATTACTTGATATTGCTACAACTTCGTGACTATGTTCTTTGAAGTTTAGGTTAATACATTCAGCTTTTTTCGATAACTGATTGACTGCTAATAATAGACCAAATAAATAATAATAAATATTCCACAACTATCACACAACGCCATCTAGTCCCAAGCTAAGCAGAGCTTGTGTTATGGGTACTAGACAACTGATAAACATACTTATATATTTTCTAAATGCATACATATTATAGATAAATTACACCCAGACACAGAACAAATGATCGTGCTCATCACACAAACATTTGTCCTGGGTGGGAATCGAACCCTCCGGCATAGCAGTCAGGGTCACTAACCACTAGACCAACAGGCCTGTCATGTCGATTAAAATAAAATAGAAATGTCGATTAAAATGGAAAATAGCACCCTACTAATATTATAATCGTGAACTGTTCCCTGACCCCGTTGGTCACGTGGTCGCAAGCGCGACTGACGAGCGTGGGGTCCTGGGTTCCATCCCCGGGTTGGACAAAAAGTACTATTGGGTTTTTCTCAAATAATGTCTCAGTAGCTGCCCGGAGTTTGGAAGTTGGCGGTATGATACCCCCGGGACGGTGCACACGTTAAGCCGCTGGTCCTGCACCTGATCTCTCTCCGGTCGTGTTGGATTGCCGTCTCATCGGAACTATGAGAGTAAAGGAACAGAGAGAGCACCTGTGCTTGCGCACACACTATGCACCATAATATCTCCCGCGCAGTTGGCTAATCTCCGTTGAGATTGGCCGCCGTGGCTGAAATCGGTGAGGAGGACTATTATAAACGTGAAAGTTTGTTTGGATGGATGGATGTTTGTTCCTCTTTCACGCAATAACCACTGAACGGATTTCGTTGAAATTCGGTACACAGATAGTTTATAACCTGGATTAATACAAAGTGTAGTTTTTATCCCGATTTTATGTTGCCACGGGATGATTTTAGAGTTGTAGCGGGTGTAACCGCTAATTAAATAAATTGAAAATAACATCAGGTCACTAAAATAGGAATAAAATAAAAATTAAACTTGTCCGCACGCGGCACGAACATGAGACCAAGAATTGCTTCAAAACATATGACCAAAACAAAGATATTAATAGAACATGTTTAGGTCATGTAGGGAGCTTCCCCATGACGAGGTTCCAACTACAAGTGAAAATCATCCTTACCACTAGAGGAAGAGTATATAAGACGGGGACGCGAGGTATGATGGGAAATGACACACTTAAGGCAAACTTAATACAATACTAACGTAGCGCAAACGCCAACAGGACGCCTTTTGTTAATGACCGCTTGCAAATGACGTCCTGATGCCGCTTGCGCTACGTTAGTGTTGTGTTAAGTATGCCTAAAGAGTGTAGGTCCCCATTATACCTCGCGTCCCCGTCTTATACACTATTCCCCTACGACATATGAAATAAAACGTGCGGTTGTCTACGGGTAGATGAAAAACAAAACACGCTCGCCATGACGACGTCAAGTCAATCGAATTGCATCATTATATCGTAGTAGCAAGGACGATTTTCATTTTTAAGTTTGTAGAAATTGCAAATCGCACGAATCCCGTCATGGGTGAGGTTCCTAAGTGTCGTGGGTGCGTTTAAAACATATAAACTCACATAAACAAACACCCAGACCCAGAACAACTACTTGTAGGTCATACAAATATTTGTTCCGTGCGGGGATCGAACCCGCGACACGCTGCGCAGCAGTCATCGCTCAACCACTTTGCCAACTATGCCAACTGAACATATTTATAACTTTATCAATTTCACCTTTTTGTTTATTTAAATAAAAACAAATTGTACGTGTCCCTAAGAATATGAAATGTCCGGATTCCATGTACATAGCAATACTTAATGCCTTTGTCAAACAGACAGGCGAAAGCGAAGCGAGTCCGAAGCGACACCGAACCGAAGCGAGACGTCAGTCCGATAGTTCTGTCACGCTATCGGATCGCTTTCGCTTTTCTATGTGACTGGATTCAAACAATTTCAAACATTACAAATAAAAACGCCTTGCTTCGCATTCGTCACGCCTGTCTGTTTGACAAAGGCTTAAATTAGTGAAGCCACTATTTATAAATGTGTGAGTGAGCGCCACGCACACAATTAAATGTTTTCCTACGAGATGTTCACTTCGGGGTCGCGGGACCAAGGGATTACCGTGACCCCGGTACGTAAAGGGCTATTGAAGGACACCGTGGATTTTAGTCAGTTCAAGTCTGACAGTCCCTCCCGCCCTGCCCTGGGTGGGAGGACTCATTTGATGATTTTACCACGCAAAAAAAAACAAGGTGTTCACTTGTTTTACGTTGGAATCAAAGGGTCGAGGGGGTTAATTTTTCTTCCATGTTTTTGGTTTTAATTCTCAGTACCTACTAGAAATCTGGACATTCTATAATCTAAGTATACATAAAAATTTATTTATACACTAGCTTTTGCCCGCGGCTTCGCTCGCGTAGAATTTGGTCTGCCTCATTATGTTACGTGACATTTTTTTTTAATACTTATATTTTTTTATGTAACTTCACATCGTACATTACTTCAAAATTAGTTTCCATACAATCTTTGAACACCTATACCTAATATTTAGAGGGAATCTCTTGAGGGTGAAATTATTTCAGATAATTTCCTTTCTAAGTGCTCATTATTTTAGAGGGCCGAAGCCTGCCGGGGTCGCGGGACTTACGAATTACCGTGACCCCGGTACGTAAAGGGCTATTGAAGGACACCGTAGATTTTAGTCAGTCAAGTCTGACAGTCCCTCCCGCCCTGCCCAGGGTGGGAGGACTCATTTGATGATTTTACCACGATAAAAAAATAATAATAATAGAACTCTGCAAATTTCAAAATTCTACCAGTGGTTTCTTCATCAATCTTTACCTGTATGGTGTGTTTATAAAAAGTAGCCCTATGTCCTTCCCCGGGCTTGAGATTATCCTATCCAGCACAAACGGATTACTAAACACTGACTAATAAACAGGTCGGACCAATGTTACTTGCATTTAATCACTACATAGTATAAAACAAAGTAGCTTTCTTTGTCCCGTGTAACGATCGAACTCGTGTAACGATCGACATCATTGCGCGATCACCGCCATCTATCGAGCATAAGGACCACTCGACATAAAATACTAATAGAATTATCTATACTCCGTTCATCATCTGCCTAGCGTTTTTCCCAACTATATTGAGGTCGGCTTCCAGTCAAACCAGACGCAGCTGGATATCACTATTTTACATGGAGCGACTGCCTGTCGGACCTCCACAACCCAGTAACTGGGTAATACGATACTCCATGGTAAGATTGGCTGTCAGACTTTAGAGCTTCTGACAGTAACGACTGTCAAAGATCTTCAAATGACAGCCGGGACCAACGGCTTTACGTGCTTTCCGAGTGCTTTTTACCCATCCACAGACAAACCTCGGCAAGCGCAGCTTAACCCGTAAAAATATATATAATAAAAAACTTTTTCAAAAAAAAAATGTAACCGCCTTCAAAAAGAACCACAAAAAAGGGCAAATAAAAACAATGAAATAAAAAATAACAAAGCCATCGACTTCCGAAATAAAAGTTATTTTGTAGATTATTTTACCCTTTTTTGTGGTTCTTTTTGAAGGCGGTTACATTTTTTTTTAGTTAAAATATTCAACCCAAATTCTTGCCAAATACATGTAATATAATCCGTAGCACTGGTAATAACATCCCTCATGTACACTATAAGCTAATAACATTCCCTATCTCAAAAACTACTGAACCGATTTTGATGAAACTTGCAGTATTCCCTAAGTTGAACGATACCTAGCACAAAAAAAATATAATTATTTAAATCGGACGTGAAGTTCCGGAGATATGCGAACAATGAATCAGTCGATGCCTACTCCTTACTGTTAAGGAGTTGTACCTTCCATCATCAGCTCAGCTACATAAGATAATGATTACCATACGCAAGTACTTATATAACTTCATAAGATTTACGAAAAACGATGCGTGGGCCTATAAAATTTGAGGGTTGCCCTCGATTTCTCCAAGATCCAATCATCAGATCCTGATTATGTTACAATGGGATCATACGGGAAGCACCAGCTTTCAAACAAAAAAAGAATCATGAAAATCGGTTCACCCAATCGGTCGTAATGCGGTAACAAACATTTAAAAAAAATACAGTCCTCCTTTTTTTGAAGTCGGTTAAAAACTATCCTATGTCCTTTCTCAAGTTCCAAACTATGTCTGTACCAAATTTAACACTAATCGGTTCAGTAGTTTAGGCGTGAAGAAAAGACAGACAGACAGACAGACAGACAGACAGAGTTACTTTCGCATTTATAATATTAGTTAGGATAGTTAGGATTAGGATATTTATTTGTTTTATTGTACAGTGATCAATTTTTATTATTCTGTGCTTTAGAATAAGCTTTACTGTTTGGTAAAATGTATAGAAATCAGTGTGTAGTGTTGGTTTATGGTATGATTTGTTTATGGTAAATTGTGAGTGAGTGACACATTGCTTTTGGATTGTCAGCCATTACATGAGTTTTGTGATTTGCTTGTTTTAATATGATTCTTCCCTAAATACACAACACAGTGATTTTAATGTTAAATATCGATGGCTATCAATTTTTATTTTATTTTACCGTTTACATAATTGATTATTTCAATTTAATTTACATGCTACTTACATTTAAAAACTAAAATTAAAAGTTTTTTTTTTTTTAATGACTAAATAACAAAGAGATTAAATATACCTACAACAATTTAATGTCTTTGCTAAATAAAAACTAAAATTAAAAATTTATAGGGCGTCAAAAAATTCGTCCATATCGCTTTCAATGGGGAAAGTGCCCAAAACGCTGGCGGCATTGCCACGTTGGATGGCAATGCTGGTCCTTTGACTAAGAAATAGGCCAGTCCTCTGGTCACGCGAGGCGTCGACTATACGCTTGGCGATGTCTTTGAAAACTTTGTGGGCACTCGGAACCCACGGCCCTAGTATTAAAAAAAACGACGGGTTGCACTCTGGGAGTGCCGGCGGAAGTGAAAACTTGAATAGTAATAAACACACACGAACATTCGCGCAAGCGCCCTGCGCCGTCTTACGAATTTTCAATCAGGTCACGTGTCCTGACGCGAGTTTAACATTTTTTACCCATTCCAAAAAAAGTGCACAACGCCGCTAAAGAAGTTTTCACTTCAAAAAAATTCATGAAAATGAATAAGTATTTTATTGCTAAACATTATTTTCAAGTGACAGATGACAGAGAAGGTCATTGCCGGGTTGCACAGAAGTTGTGTAGCATAGTACTTAAGTACCTAGGTACTCACAACTAAATGACGAAGGCACTTCGAATTACTTGCAGTGTCTTAAAGTAGTTGCTAATAGAATAAACATTTTAAACTTGAGTTTAAAGTAAGTAAATATTTAGTTTGTCTATGAGTTTCTTGTGGATGCAGTCGAGAATCTCAGATGCATCTTCACAGCATCAATAACTTGCAAATATATTTTAGTTCGTTTATTAGAAAATGGAAAAATAATAGACACGTTATAGAATGTCGTGATTCCCTAGTAAGACACTGAGAATTGAAGCCATAAACACAATAGAAAAATTACCCCAATTAAAATGTATTTATAAAAATTATAGTTTAAAAAAACTAAATAAAACACGCTTTAATAGCAATCGAACTAAAAAGTAGAAAATAATTTTAAAGTAGGTATAAGAGAGTTTGTGTTACTGCAATATAAAATCCAACAATCAATTATCATAATTAATTTAGAATACGAATAATATAAATATTAAGATATTAACAAAAATTGAAATAAAGTGAAAAAAAAGCGGGGGATGCTAGTTTTTTATTTTACCTAATTCTTGTCAAATGCGTAATCCGTAGTACCGATAATAACATCGTCCAAGTACACAATAAGCGAAAAATGCTCATAAAATAAAAACTACTGAATCAAACTGAATGAATTTTGTATGGGACTAAATGGCAGATATACTGCATCGAACAAATAAATAATGATCATAATCAGTTCAAACAGTCGTAAGTTATGAGGAAGAAACATAAAAAAAGAAACAATCGAGTAGAGAATCCTTTTTTAAGGTTCGTTAAAAAGCATGTTTGGAGGCTCAATACCTATGTCCTAAAAGCTTTTTAACACTCAACCGCTATTAAATAAACAATACTCAAATAAAAATAATGATAATAAACACAAGAATGGCCCTGACTTTATCAGGGTCGGTTTGAAGACCTTGATTATATTCTATACTAATAATTATTATAAAGAGGTTTTGTTTGTTTGTATGTAGGGGGTAATCTCCGGAAGTAATGAACCGATTTTAATAATTGTTTCCTTGGTAACATAGACTATAAAGGGGGGGGGGGGTAGGAGCGGGCGAAGCCGCTAGCATAGGCTAGTTTACAATAAGACCTAAGTATTTTAGTTCAATTTTTTTTTAGCGTGGTGCAATCATCAAGTGAGTCCTCCCACCCAGGGCAGGGCGGGAGGGACTGTCAGACTTGTACTGACTAAAATCCACGGTGTCCGTCAATAGCCCTTTACGTACCGGGGTCGCGGTAATTCGTTAGTCCCGCGACCAAGTATTTTAGTTCATAATGGAAAAATGAGCATTTGGGAAAAATCGTTATTTAGCTTGAATAAGTTTATTTCAAAGTTTTGTATTATTGCAAATTAATTTCTGCACAAAGTATTTTCTTGCTAACGTAATTTTCAACTTCCAGTTGACTGATGGAGGTGTTCACCATATCATTATATTTAAGTGGTTGCATAGTAATTCTGTAGTTAATATTAAAAGAAAATATACACCATGTACCTACCAATTAGAGCTGATTTTCGGCTCAAGTGGTTGAAATTAGTGTATTTATCTTTATTGTAAAAAAAACTTTATTTTTACCCGACTACGGCAACGCCAAAAGGAGGGTTATGATTTTGACCGGTATGTATGTATGTATGTATGTTTGTTTGTTCCCTTATAGCTTCTAAACTACTTATCATTGCATGACAAATGAGGTGTCGTTAGAAGCGTCTCAGTTGTCAGCTGGTTATAGGTAATAGCCGTGATCGTATGCCACCTAGCCAATAAAGATTGTGTGAAACAACCGCAGGTGGCACACGACCACGGCTATTACTTAAAGTTTATAGTTGGAAAAAATATCGGTCTAATGCATGTTATTCTTGTTTTATACTTTCAGTGCGCGATTTTTTCGTAGTCGGGTTTTAGTTATTTAAAACTTTTTTTTACATCTAAAACTATTTATTCGGTGTTACGATATTAATTATTGCATTCCACAATCATTTTTTTGTGCACTACAGAGCCATATTTCTTATTTCCATACAATAACATTGCCAAATTAATTAAAACTTGTTAATATTTGTCAACTATTTGCGACGTTGCCAACTTTCAGAATACGCACTGTTAAGACCGCCTATGTACCATTAATTTGTACATGAAGTAGAAATAAATAAATGAATAACGCACAAAAGTGACCGTGGAAAGGAATGGAGGAAGGCCATCTTTTTGGCCAGCAGTGGGACGGAACAGGCTAGTAATAAAATATATATGTTTTTGATTATTGTTTATTTTTACTCAAAAAAAAAATGTCGAAAGATAGATTATCGAAAAATATCTGATCCGTATTTTTCTTCTTTTACATAAACGTCTTTAATAGCGTCGAGAAAGAGACAACGCTATTAAAAATCACAAAATGTCACTCAGCCGGTATAATTTTACAGGCGTTATGACGTCACAAGCCCCCACTCCTTAATTTCAAAGCGTCTAATCTTTGTCAATACCTATTCTTGATTTAAAAAAAAAAAACAAGTAATACGTGTTCATTATTTTTCAATTCTCTAAATGACGGACTAAACAGATTTTCAATTTTTTTAAGCAGTAAACTACACTATTGTAAGAAAAGCGTGCATAACATCACATCATCCGACAGGCCTGTTGGTCTAGTGGTTAGTGACCCTGACTGCTATGCCGGAGGTCATGGGTTCGATTCCCACCCAGGACAAATGTTTGTGTGATGAGCACGATCATTTTTTCTGTGTCTGGGTGTAATTTATTTATAATACTTATGTATGTATTTAGAAATATACACACATCAACAGAATCTAGGGATATCTTAATCGTAAATTATTTACGATTGTTTAGTTTAAAATCTTTTTAGTTTTCATAAAAAGTTTGTATACAGATTGAAACCTCATTTATTCTATTTTCAAAATTTAAAGAATAAATATTAAAAAAAAAAGAAAAAACAAAATACGGTGGCAAAATTGTTAGTGATTCGTTATGTTACGGAAAATTAAAATTGTTTTATTAATATTAATTAATGAACAGGGATTAGATTGGTATTCTTTTTTAATTTAACGTGTCGTGTGAGCTTTAGGAGTCATGTCACGTCGTCATTTGAGTCGAGATGAAATGTTACGAGCCGTGGTCATGCTATAAAATGGTGCTATTCAACGCTTCGTTGCTGAGGCCCTACACACCAGCCAAAACGTGATATCAAGGTTGTGGTCACGTTATCGCAGTATTGGGGATGTAGCTGAACGGCACACGGGTAGATATCGCGTTACTACGCAGAGACAGGATCGATTTTTCCAAATAACTGCTAGAAGACAACCCAATATCACAGCGATGCAACTAGTACAAAGGCTCCAGGAGGACCACCAGCTGCTGGTAAGCGACCAAACCGTGCGAAGGAGGTTGCATGAAGTTGGTCTTCATGCTCGAAGACCGCTACGTGTTCCAGCATAGCGACGTGGCAATCGCGGTCGGCGGCTTTCGTGGGCTCGGGAGCATTTACCATGGAGTGACGAACAACGGTCTTTGGTGCTGTTCACCGACGAGTCCCGGTTTGGGTTTCATCTGGAATCACGAAGAACACGCGTTTGGAGAACTCCAGGGACAGTTAGCCGTCTAAGGCACCCTCAGGAGGTCCACTCATACCAAGGCGAGACAATCATGGTGTGGGCAGGAATTCGTCTTGGCGGACGAACCCAGCTCATTTGGATCCAAGGTAGCATGACTGCACAAAAATACCACGAGGAGGTAGTGGAGCCTGTTATTGACCCACACAGAATTCAAATGGGCCAGAAATTACTACTCATGCACGATAATACTCCTTCCCATACGGCGCGGCCGGTGTCGACCGCTCTCCGAGACCACGATATTCAAGTTTTGGATTGGCTTGCACAGTCGCCCGACTTAAATCCTATCGAGCATGCCTGGGACATGTTACAACGAAAAGCTTTGAGAGATTTCCCGCCAAATTTGACGACACAACAACAACTTTACGACCACTTGCAAAGAACATGGGACCTCATACCGCAGCAAGACATTGACAATCTAACTTTAAGCATGAACAATCGATGTTGATGTGTAATTAATGTAAGAGGTGGCAAAACTGATTATTAATAATTAGACTTAATAAGATTTTTTAAATTTTCATTAAAATTAATAGCTTTATAAGAAGAAATGAAGTTTTTTACCATATTAATTTGCTACGGTGATTAAAATAATTAACATTTCTATTTAAAACAAAAAAATCACGAAATGTTTTTTATTTTTTACTGTACACCTTAAAATAACCTATCATTCTTCCATTTACTATATGAGAAAATTCTTCATAGATTTTTAGATATTTGATGAAATATAAAATATCCCTAGATTATGTTGATGTGTGTATATGTATGTTTATCAGTTGTTTAGTACCCATAACACAAGCTCTGCTTAGCTTGGGACTAGATGGCGTTGTGTGATAGTTGTGGAATATTTATTTATTTAATTATGGCGTCTTCAAACATTCCTAGTTGCAGCTTCTTACTTCTCAGGGAACATCCAGCTACTTAAAACTCTTGAAAATGAAAAACCTTGACTCTCCTCGCAAGGTTGCACATACAATACCAAAGTAAACTGCTACATGTAAACATAACTATGTACTTATGGCGCACAGCATTCCGTATAAATGGAAATAATGTGGCTATTCCCACTACGAACACATCATGCTAAAGTTTCGTCACAATAAATATTGACACGAACTGACAAACATGTTTGTGTGCGCATGGAATGGAGGCAGGTTAGGTTATGTCAAAAATTCCGTGAAATCTATGACATTTTTGTAAACTTTAAATCAAATGACGTATTTGGAAATATTAACATATCGCAACTTTAGAATTAAAGTGGCCTATAAATTTTAAGAAAATGACTTTTATGCACCGAACGACTTATAAACATGTATTCTATTAATTTATTAAAAACTAGCTGTGCCCGCGACTTCGTTCGCGTGGATGTCGGAATTTAACAAAGCAGCATTTTCAAAAAAAAGACTGAACCAATCAAAAAAATATTTAACCAAATAAATCAAAAATTTACAACAACACGAACTTTCAAAATGAGAATAAAGACTAATTTTCAAACTACGAAGTAAATAAAGACCGGGAGCCAAGTCAAAATTTCGTCAGTGATTTCTTTTATTTTTCTCAAGCCATAATTAATTAGTAGACTACATAAGGGAGTCGTATCATAAAGATTCGTGAAAGTCAGCTGCGACATTTTAGTCATTTCCTCCCAACTGAAACCTGGTTTATATGATTATTTAGTTATTTTTTTGGTTTTTGCATTTTTACTTTAATTTATTTATTTTTTTAATTTATTTTTAGTTATTTTTATTGAAAAATTTCTTTATAAACAATATTTGGTGTACAATTTTCTTGGGCTAAAACAACATAAAATATTAAACCAAATAAATCTACAACACAAACTTAAAAAAAAAAAACTACGAAGTAAATAAAACTGCTTGACTCAAATTGCAAGACTTCGCACTTCAAAATTCAAAACCGAATCTAACCAACCAATTTACCAGACCAAACTTTTAAAACGAATTAATGACGGACGTTTACGATTTACGACACACTAAAACGCAACTCACAAGAAAGAACGATTTTAACACCAAACACCTTTGTATAGACAGAACTATACAGGCACCTACAAAACCCAAAGATGCAGCCAGACATGGGAGAAGGTCGTTCTTTCAAGGAAAATCTTAACACCGCGATTCAGGGAATGACGTCACACGCGCAACGCCATCTATCGCATGCGTCTATAATCAATACCGCACGCAGTTGATCTAGATCTCTCGATAGATGGCGCTGTTTTAATGTTATACTCCGGAAACATTGTTTTAATTTTTATTAATTTACATTTTTTTAAGATGTGAACTGATTACGATTAAACAAAAAACTTAATGTTACTTCAATTGACTCACATATTGTTGCGTATAAAAGTTACGTGAAGTTGTGATACCAAGTGCACATAATCCATTTTTTTTTTTAATAAATGAATTTTTGTAAAATAAAAGTAGTCTATGTTACTCCTTATTACATCAGCTACCTGCCAATAAAAGTCCAGTCAAAATCGGTCAAGCCATTTCAGAGATTAGCGATTACAAACAGACAGACAGACAGACAGACAGACAAAAATTTTAAAAAATGTTATTTTGGTGTATGTACCGTATATATATTCATATGCAAGTAAGAAAAAACGGTTATTTCAATATTACAGACAGACACTCCAATTTTATTTATATGTATAGATGTATAGATGTATAGATGTATAGATGTATAGATGTATAGATAAACCGGCTCTTCTAGCCCAGAATAGGAAAAAAAGCACTGTTTCCGTCTCTTTCAAATCACGCTCTTTCCTCGCGTCCCTCGGTATTGAATTAATAAAAAACATTTTCCCAAAAAACTGGAATTTTGGATTACGCCACTTTATTTATAATTATTTATATATTATTCTAAAGGTGCGATATTATTTCGTAATTTTAAACTGATACAATAAACTGAATAGATTATAAAAAACAACAATGAGAACAATTGGTTATTTTACTAAAAAAATATTAGTCCGAATCACACAGATTATCAAAAAATATTTGACACGTATTTTTGCTTTTGTTACACAAACCGAAATTGACGAAGGTACAAAGCTTCTAAAAGTCACAAAACGACACTTGGTCGGTATAATTATACAAGACTAATGACGTCAGAAGCCCCCACTCCCGAAATTCGAAGTGATTTGTCTGTGTTAATTGATTAAAAAAAAAACGACGGTTTGCACTCTGGGAGTGCCGGCAGAAGTGAAAACTTCAATACTAATAAACACACACAAACATTCGCGCAAGTGCCCTGCGCCGTCTTACGAATTTTCGATCAGGTCACGTGTCCTGATGCGAGTTTAACAGTTTTCACCTATTCCAAAAAAAGTGCACAACGCCGCTAAAGAACTTTTCACTTCAAAACAAAAAAAAACGTTTCCACTATAACGGTTGCAATAAAATACCATATTATTATTATGTTATTATTAATATAATTTATACGAACATAAATTAATATAAAGCTTCTAAAAATCACAAAACGTCAATCGGTCTGTATAATTATACAAGAGTAATGACGTCACAAGCCCCCACTCGAATTTCGAAGCGATTTATCCTCGTCAATATTAATTGATTTAAAAAAAAAATAAAAAACGTGTCCACTATTTTTTTATATCCTAACTGACGGCCTAAACAGATTTTCAATTAATTTTTGCAATAAAATGCCGTTTTATGTTATAATTGTTATGATTTATTACGAACATTGTAAAATGTCAGATTTCCTGTTCGAAAAAAAAATGGTCGTCACGTTTTTAGTTGCGTAGGAATCGAACGACGAGGATTTTTTTTCTATCGTGGCTTCAATTCTCAGAGGCTTGCTAGGAATCCGTATAATTTAAGAGGCCTCTTACAGTCCACTAGCGCCGCCAATCCAAAAAATGTCATAACTCGTAAATAGAATCAAAAATATAAAATGTGGTCTATTATTACTAGAAACAAAAACGGCCGTTTATGTTTTGAATGCACGATTTAGCTAAACAGCTATATTTCAAGTGTTGACAACGTGTTATAAAATTACGTTATTGCCTTTTCTACAATAATAATAGACGACATTTTGTATTTTTAATTCTATTTACGACATTTTTTCGATTGGCGGCGCTAGTGGACTGTAAAAAACTGGTAAAAGTAGCGTATAGCGTATGCAAATTCATATAAACTTTCGAAACATTTTCAGAAAAATATGATTGTCTATGGAAACAGAAACTTAATTTTTGGTTAAATATTTCGAAAATCTATTCTGGTAACTTTTTAGACAATTCATCCTGCTTATGCGTACGAATTTTCATTAAAATCTGTTCAGTCATTTCGAAAAGTAGGGATTTTAAGGTATTTTTTGTTTTATATAAAAAAAAATATAACATTTAAAGATATATTTTTTTTTACATTGCCTCACACTAGGAATTTCTTCCTGTATCGTGGATGCGTTTACAAACACAGAAACTCACATAAACAAACACCCAGACCCGGAACAACTACTTGCAGACACAAATATTTTTTCCGTGCGGGTTCGAACCCGCGACACGTGGCGTAGCAGTCCAATCTCTCAGCTACTGTACCAACCGTGCCGTATGAACTTTATCACAACTTAACCTATTACGAGCTTTGACAATTTTAGAAGATACGAAACATTATTAATTTGTATAGAAATCCTTTACAAATAACTGACAAATACCTTAGGTATGTAGTAATAATTAAGATAAAATTACGATTTGTCTATTTCTAGGTAATAAAATTAAAAGTTGAAGGATTCAACAATTTAGTACCTAATTAACACGATTATCAAATTGTTTCATTAATAATAATATATTTAATTTATCTTTCTAAGCAGCAGTTTAATATTGTCATCTTCCTAAAATAGTCCTTCGAGCCGGATCTAAACCTGCTACCTATATTTTTTACCCTACTGCGCCAGAGGTAGTTTCTTGTTTTCTCGTCTGTAATAATCATAAAATCAATTTGTACGGCTCGATGGATTTTAGTTTTAGACACGTTATTAGATCCGCCTACATAGTAGCCTTGGAATGATTAAAATTAAAAAAAAAAAACAACATGGTGGATTTTGGGGGGAATTTTCAATTATGAGAATCGATTTCTTGTTTGCTTACAATTCAGTCTCAAGGAGTTTAGTATCAATATGAAGCGTTTTAAAAGTTGATTTCATTTGATTTGATCAAAAAACATGTTTAAGTTGTTTACTTTCAGAGGTATTTTTAAATGAAAACAGATAGGTAAAATAAAACTAGGAAGATATCCACATATTGTTTTTGGTAATCAGGTCTCAAATGTGTATCTTTCGACTTATTTAAGGTTTTAAAAGAATTATATCTTCTGTATATAATCTTTTTGACAAATTCTGAGTTCGCTTTAAACGTAAACCAGTTTTAAGATTTTTAAAATTATTGTTTTTGTTCATTACGTAGGCCAACTGGTCCCTTAAATAGTCCTTTACGTTCGTTGAAGAAACAAGAAACATGTGTTTATTATTTTTTGTTAAATGTATAGTAATGACACAAAAAATTTAGTTTCTAAACCGTAACCAACCAGAGATATGATGGTTTTTATTTTGTTCTAATCAGGAATCCATAGATTTATTGATTTACTCCTGATTAGAACAAAATGAAATCCGTTATATCTCTGGTTGGTTACGGTTTAGAAATTTTATTTTATTTTTTACGAAGTTCTTAGGTTGCGGTCTACTAATGACCAACATGTCAAACTGTCGAAAGAAAAAAAAAATTATGGCAAAAAGTTGCACTACTTAAATTAATATCCTGTATATTAGTACGTACCTTGTTGATAATAGCAAAATGAAAAAGAACTACATGGTCGTATCTTTTTTTTATCGTGGTAAATTCATCAAATGAGTCCTCCCACCCAGGGCAGAGCGGGAGGGACTGTCAAACTCGTACTGACTAATATCCGCGGTGTCCTTCAATAGCCCTTTACGTACCGGGGTTACGGTGATGGGTAAGTCCCGATTTGCTACACAACGCGGACTTAGATGTATAAAATAATGAACTATTTGAAAAAAATATAATCAATTTCTAAAACAGAAAAAAAAACTCCAAAAACAACTTTTCTTCCGGAAGTCGGTGGCAAAAAGTCAGATATATAAAAAAAATCAAGTCACTGGCTTCCAAAAGAACAGTTATTTAGACTTTTTGTGTTTATTTTAGAAGTCAGTTTTTTTTTAAGTAGAATTTTTGTAGTTCCTAGTAAAAAATCTGCGGTGGGCAAACCCCTACTATCATGTAAAAACCATGTAAGCAAACTATTTATTATTCTACTATAATTCGGAAATCGCAACTCTAAAGTTGACACATTCAATTAAAGTTAACATGGCTTGGTCATTCACAAGCAAATAATAGAAAAAAGTAAATATTTGTCTATTAGCGGACGTCACTAGTCCGGCAAGTTCATTGCCTAAAACGTGACAATAATTTATGTGACACCTTTTTGATTTAAAAGGGTATTCACAGAGGTGTAATATTCGCTATGTGCGCGGTCGGGCATGCCGCAATCATGGTAGTAAGACCCCTCTATGAGGAGTGGCTGGATAGGCGTCACGGCGTCCTTACCTTCCGCATGACGCAGGTCCTCACCGGACACGGAAACTACCCTAACGATAAAATGACTACGTCTATTCTTCGTAGAATATAGATAGAATTGATCATGCTACGCGTGCAGCACTTGGCACGTGAACTCTAAAATGTCGTGTGATCGCAACTTAAAGCAAAACAAAGTTTTTAAAACTCGTTAATTGCTTAGGTATTTATTTAGCTTTTGACTGTATTTACTTTGTTTTACGAGTAATGCATTGATTTGAAATTATCATGATCTCGGTAATTATTATCAATATTGATTCATAACTTGAATTTTTAATTAGTTTTTTACTTAGAAATTTAAATTAGCATTAGGTTTCAAACTTTCTGCTAAGATTACCTATGTATAATTGATTGCTAAGTCAATGTTTATTTTATTTTTTTGATCACATTTACAAAATACTTCGTTTAAAATGGCATTTCATACAAACTTTCAAGTAAGTTTTTAAAGAACATAATTATATCTATATTAAATGTCTATTGTTTAAAAAAAAACTGGCCAAGTGCGTATCGAACCATGCATAATGAAAAGTTCCGTTAGTATCCCATAATATGTTAATCCAAGTTATAAACTATCTTTGCACAAAATTTCATCCAAATCCGTTCAGTAGTTTTAGCGTGAAATAGTAACAAAAATCTTTCCATACTTCATCACAAACTTCCGTATTTAAATATTATTAAATAAGTTTAAAAAATGACACTAATACTTTATGCACATAATTAAGTAATAACTTGGCGTCACCGCATCGGGTATCGAACTCCTGACCCTGAGAATGAAGCTCAAACGAATCAGTTACAGTGCATTACTTTAAAGAACAAATAACAATTAAAAACGTGCCTGTAATTGTGTTCGCCAACTAATATTGTGAATCATCGATAATTGCAAATGTATTGGCGCTTTTAAGGACGGATATAACAAAAGAAATTTCATACAAACTTACAAGTTCTTATTTTAAACCGACTTCTAAAAGGAGGAGGTTCTAAATTCGGCCGCTATTTTTTTTTGGAAATAATAAACTGATCCGTAAAATAACTAATAAATTACAGCAATATGACGGGGCCCCCTTAGAAAGCCAAAGCCTGCCGGGGAGCGGGACTAACGAGCTACCGTGACCCCGGAACGTATAGGGCTATTGAAGAACACCGTGGATTTTAGTTAGTACAAGTCTGACAGTCCCTCCTGCCCTGCCCTGGGCAAGATATTCGATGATTTTACCACGTAAAAAAAAGCCATGAATATCACAACTCGGCGAAATAAGAAAGGAAGCCTCCGACTTCGGAAAGAAAAGTTATTTTACACTTTTTTTTGTGTTTACTGTTTTTAAGGTGTCGTATCTTCGCCAATTTTGGTTTACGTAACAAAAGAAAAAACACGTGTCAAATAATTCTTGATAATCTTACTGACGGATTAATTTGATTTTATTAATGAAACAACTACCCTATTTCATAAGTCCGTATTAAAAACTAGCTTCCGCCCGCGACTCCGTCCGCGCGGATGTCGGTCTTCGCGTGGATGGTTTATTTCCCCATTTTGAGTACCTAACTCTGACAATGACATCTTATAAATAATACGGCGCTGAATCCACTGCAGGTAATGCAACGTGTGTTCGCGGTTCTACAGAACAACGTCTATGAATAAAACTGAAAAATAAGATTTTTTTTCTACGTATTTTTCCAGGATAAAAAGTACCCTATGTTATGCCCAGGATAATAAGGAATAAATATACCAAGTTTCATCGAAATCGAACCGTTAGTTTTCACGTGATGCCTGCACAAACAGACAGACAGACAAAAATTTTTTTAATCATATATTTGGGTTTGGTATCGATCCAGCAACACCCCCCGCTATTTATTTTTTCAATATTTTCAATGTACAGAATTGACCCTTCTACAGATTTATTATATGTATAGATAAGGACTAGAAAGTTTGTATGAAATGTCATACGGCGTAGGTACATCATCATTTCCCAACTATATTGTGGTCGGCTTCCAGTCGAACCAGATGCAGCTACATATTAGTATTTTACATGGAGCGACTGCTTATCTGACCTCCACAACCCAGTAACTGATGGGTAATACGTGACGACACGTTTGGCGCAGTGGCTGAGCAATTGGACTGTTGCGCTGCGTGTCGCGAATTCGATTCCCGCACGGAGCAAATATTTGTATGACCTACAAGTAGTTGTTTCGTCTCTGGGAGTTTGTGTATGTGAATTTATATGTTTGTAAACGCACCTACGATACAGGAGAAATCCCTAGTGTGGGACAACGTTTTAAAAAAAAATACGATACTCCATGGTCAAACATTATCCGCCTTATTACAAAAAGAGGTTTAACTAAAAACCCAGGTTTAATCTTGTTAAACTATGGTTTACACAGACATTATTACAAATCGTGGTTTTGCGATAAACCATGGTCTAACAGTAGTAGCTGTCAAAGGTGTGTCAAAGTTTCTCATAGCAAATTTTTCATTGTGTTGTAGTTTTTGTGTTTTTTCACCCGAAATGGATTGAAATAAGGTAGGTTTAATTGTTATTACTCATTGTGGATTTAATTGTTTAGAGAATCGTTCAAATGGCGGTACTTAAGTCGACGTTTTATCTTAGTTTTGTAATACGGACAAATTTAAACCATGGCTCTGCAGATAAGCCTGGACTTGATAGACCAGGTTTAAACCAAGGTTTATTTAGTTTTTGTAATAAGGCCGTATAAGACTTATGAGCTTCTGACTAGCTGTAACGACTGTCAATGATCTTCAAATGACAGCCGGGAGCAACGGCTTTACGTGCTTTCCGAGCCACGGAGGAAACTCGTTATGACAGATGATCACCCACTCACTCACCCATCCACCAACCTCGGCGAGCGCGGTTTTACCCGAAAGATCGGCCTGTGCGGCTGTAATTATTTAGCCACGAGCTCCTCACTCAAACATTTATAAAAAACTGTCTTTGTCATTCGGCGTACATGCTTCTAATTTTCTTTGATACATGCCAATAAGGGCGATTTTCGTATACATCCCGACGAGCAACTACGTACAAGTCAAATCAATCAAGGCATCGCCGGGTGTGTGTCAATGGCACGCGTGCGTATGCGCATACGTGACCGACGAGCTATACGCGCTGCACTGAGGTTAGCGCTTATGTCGTATTACATCCATACTTCATCATCACTACATAGTATAAAACAAAGTCGCTTCCCGCCTGTCTGTCTATCCTTATGTATATTTTTTTTAGCGTGGAGTCCTCCCACCCAGGGCAGAGCGGGAGGGACTGTCAAACTCGTACTGACTAAAATCCACGGTGTCCATCAATAGCCCTTTACGTTCCGGGGTCACTGTAATTCGTGAGTCCCGCGACCCCAGGCTTTCGCCCTCTAGAGGGGTGTCCCGTCATTTTGCTGACATTGAGGCGCGCGTGGAACACAACGCGCCGTCGACCTGGTCCCTATGTATACTTAGATTTTAAAAACTACGCAACAGTTTTCGACGCGATTTATTAGATAGAGTGATTCAAGAGGAAGATTTATATGCATAAAACATGCATAATATAGTAGAGATTGCACCCGTGCGGAGCCGGGGCGGGTCGCTAGTATATAATAATAATTATAAAGCTGATCAGTATGTTTGGACTGAAAAAATCTTTTTGTGTTAGATAGTGCATTTATCGAGGAAGGCTTTAAGCTATATAACATCACGCTGAGACTAATAGGAGCCGAGCAGCGGGTGAAACCACGGGGAACAGCTAATGTAGAATAAGGTAGGTCATCGTAATTTTACGATAAATGCGTGTCGCGGGTTCGATTTCCGACAACACGATTTTTTTTATTTAAAAAAAACCCACTCTAGTAATTTCTCCTGTGTCATGGGTGCGTTTAAAAACATTATAAAGTCACATACACAGACACCCAGACCCGGAACAACTACTTGTTCATCATACCAATATTTCAACGTTCCCTACGTACAAACGGAACATGTCAAAAACCAAGGTTTATAGGAGAGCTCTAAAAATAATTCTATTAGGGAAAGTCACGGCGTCGGACGTCGCCAGACGATCTCCGGCCACCGTAGGCGCGGGCATACGGGCGGCGAGTAACGGGCGAGTCACTGTCCGACCATGGACCATGCCCGGGTCGACGGCGCGTTGAGTTCCACGCGCGCCTCAAAGAGTGTCAGCAAAGTGACGGGGCCCCCCTCTAGAGGGCCATAGCCCGCCGGGGTCGCGGGACTGAACGAATTACCGTGACCCCGGAACGTAAAGGGCTATTGAAGGACACCGTGAAGTTTAGTCAGTACAAGTCTGACAGTCCCTCCCGCCCTGCCCTGGGTGGGAGGACTCATTTGATGATTTTACCACGATAAAAAAAAAGGGAAAGTCGATATGTTTCGTGCGGGGATCGAACCCGCGACAAGCCGCGCAGCAGTCCATCGCTCAGCCACTGGGCCAATCGTGTCGTCTAATGTGTATGATCTACTAATAGTTGTTCTGGGCCTGACTGAGTACGTGAGCTTTTCTATACATATAATAAATCTGTAGAAGGGTCAATTTTGTACATTGAAAATATTGAAAAAATAAATAGGGGTTGTTGCTGGATCGATACCAAACCCAAATATGTGATTAAAAAAATTTTTGTCTGTCTGTCTGTCTCTCTGTCTGTATATGCAGGCATCACGTGAAAACTAACGGTTCGATTTCGATGAAACTTGGTATAATTATACCTTATTATCCTGGGCATAACATAGGATACTTTTTATCCTGGAAAATAACGTAGAAAAAAAATCTTATTTTTCAGTTTTAATCATAGACGTTGTTCTGTAGAACCGCGAATTTCCTTAATAATTATAGGCTTAGCCGTATTTGGGTCCAATAGATATTTATAAGATGTCATTGTCATAGTTACTCAAAATGGAGAAATAAACCACCCACGCGAAGACCGACATCCGCGCGGACGGAGTCGCGGGCGGAAGCTAGTATTAAATATTTTTATACACTCACGATTTAATTTCTCCTGTAGAAATTAAACACCCTGGTGTAATATTTTTCGGTGGTAAAATTATCAAAAAAAGCCTTTTTATTACAACAAATTTATTAAACTACCTTCAACATATATTTTTTATAATATATTATCTCATGCGCTGTGAAAGTATTTTATTCTTGTAAACGACCAAAAAGGTAGTTTTAAGGTTGTTCCATATTTTAAAAGGTCAGTATTTTGTGACGACCATGTGAGATCATAATTCGATTTGCATTTTAAGGTTTTAAATTATTTTTTTCATGCATGAAAAAATGTGGTCACATTTTTTTTTTTTTTCGTTTATAGCCATAAATTTATTCCTAAGTATACATAAATATAAAAATACAAAATTAAAATTAAACTAAACTACATATTATAGAGCATCGAAAAATTCATCCTCAACGCTGTCAGCTGGTAATGTGCCCAAGAGACTGGCGGCGTTGCCTCTCTGTATGGCAATACTTAGCCTCTGGCCAAGGTAAAAGCCAGCTCTTAGGTCACGGGAAGCGTCAACAAGTCTTTTTTTTTCATAAATACATATTCAAGAAGTACCCAAACATAAGCCAATCAATTAAAAAGTTAATGATTGAATTGTTATTTAAAAAAATATTATTAAATTATAAAGTTGCCGCCTCATGGGCCTCTTAATTATTAAAAAAGAAAATAAAAAAGTACTCACCGATTTAAAAAAAAATGCAGCAAAAATTACCAATAACACTCCTTAAAATCTGACAACACAATTTTACAACAACTTTTAATTTTAAAGCTTTTCAAGATTAATCAATAACTATTTTACTGTATCACCAATTTATTTCGCCAAAAATAAAATGGTAACAGTTATTTTTTTTCTTAAATTTCGGCAAAGGAAACGCTCAACTGTTCTGCCAGAGTATCCCACGGAAAGTTATGTCCGATAAGTTTGCGCGCCAAAGTTGAACTGTCATAAGGAAAATGGAACGGCCGCGCAAATGCACAGACGCCATTGATGAAATCTGCTCAGATGATGATGGAATCACGGACCAATGTTTAAGTAGCTAATTTAAGCTTGTAACGTAATTGTTTTAGTTGTTATTGTTTACTGAGAATATGTGTGTTGTTTGTATAGTGATTTGTTCGAGATGTTTCAAAGAAACTGGTAGGTACAGACGCTAACAGATTAAGCTAACACTGTGTATCTGTCAAATCTAATAAGTATTAGATTATGAACACACATACACACATACCAAACTCAAGTGAGTTTGGTTCAAATCGCTAATCTCATGAACAACTGGTTCGAATAGAGTATTTGACTGAAAAACTCTTATAAGTCCGTCAGTTAGATTATCAATACTGAAATATTTGGCACATAAGTATATTTTCTTTTGTTACGTAAACCAAAATTGACGAAGATACGACGCTTTTAAAATTGTCAATACGTCAGATGCAAGGAGGCAACAGCTTTTACTTGCTTCTGAGTTCTGACGTCACGAGCCCTCACTCTTGCATTTTGATGTCTTATATCTTTATCTAAATATGCATTGGTTTAACGAAAGGAATAATGCGTGTCTATCATAAATTGTTCTAAACTCCGACCTACTAAACTTTTACTCCGTAAAACTGCGTCCTGACCTTCCGCATGGCGCAGGTCCTCACCGGACACGGATGTTTCGGGAGGTACCTGTGTCGGATAAGGAGGGAAGAAACGCCTGGGTGTCAACACTGCGAGGATCGTCCGGAGGACACGGTGGCGTATATGGTGCAGGACTGTCCCACTTGGGCAGAGCACCGCAGTGTCCTCACGACGCGTTGGTGCACCTGCGCCATGCGGTAGGTCAGGACGCCGTGACGCCTATCCAGCCACTCCTCAAAGAGGGGTCTTACCGCCGCGATTGCGGCGTGGCTGGACCTCTGTTGCGACAGTCGCTCCCTCCATACTGACCTAAGATCGCGCCGGAGCTCTTCCCGCCGCGCCTCTACTTGTCAAGGCAGAACCCTCTTCCTCTTAGGAGAACATTGGCCGTACCTACAGAGCCGTCAGTCCGATGCCCAGATAAGCATTATCTATACTTATAATAAATCTGTAGAGAGGCCAATTCTGTACATGAAATATATTTAAAAAATAACTATCAAGGGGTGATTAGGGATCGCTACTGATGCCAAAAATGCAATCAGTAAAATTTTTGTCTGTCTGTCTGTCTTTCTGTCTGTCTGTCTGTCTGTATGTTCGTTATAGAAACAAAAACTACTCAACGGATTTTAACGAAATTTGGCACAATTATTCTTCATACTCCTGGGCAGGTTATAGTATACTTTTCATTACGCTACGATCAATAGGAGCAGAGCAGTGAAGGGAAATATTGGGAAAACGGGAGAAGTTACTCTATTTTTTAAACTTCCGTCGCGTGTGCAGCCTTAATGGTTAAAGCTACATAGAAATCATGTATGACGGAAATGTTCTCCTTAAAATTATATAAAAATATTCCTTGACAGCATATGTCTGTTTTTTATGGTTGACTCACAATAACACGTGAAACTCCCGATAACTTAGCAGTTCGGAGCTTTCTGATTATATTTGTCTCCTCTTACGTCCTCCCACCCAGGGCAGGGCGGTAGGCTCTGTCAGACTTGACTGACTAAAATCTACGGTGTCCTTCAATAGCCCTTTATGTACCGGGGTCACGGTAAGTTGTGAGTCCCGGGTCGACGGCGCGTTGTGTTCCACGCGCGCCTCAAGGAGTGTCAGCATAATGACGGGGCCTGTACAGGGCCAAAGCCTGCCGGGGTTGCGGGATGGTCCATGGTCGGACAGCGAGTCGCCCATTACTCGCCGCCCGCATGCCCGCGCCTACGGTGGCCGGAGATCGTCTTGCGACGGCCGTCGCCGTGGGCCTCTACCACTTCGGCTGGGGTGGAGGGAGGACGCTGTCCTCTCCCTCACGCGGCCCGCCTCCTCCTTCGCGAGCATGACTGCTTCGCAGAAGGAGGCGACCGCTTACCACTCCGTCTCGCCCCGCAGCATGGCCTCGACCAGTGCCGGGCGCGAGAGGTCTCCGCCTATCGCCGTCGTGAGGACACGGCGGTGCTCTGCCCAAGAAGGGCAGTCCTGCACCGTATGCTCCACCGTGTCCTTCGGACGATCCTCGCAGTGGTGACACCCAGGAGTTTTTTCCCTCCTTATCAGACACAGGTATCTCCCGAAACTTCCGTGTCCGGTGAAGACCTGCGTCATGCGGTAGGTCAGGACGCCGTGACCCCTATCCAGCCACTCCTCAAAGAGGGGTCTTGCCGCCGCGATTGCGGTGTGCCCCTTTTTACTTTTAGTCTTTAAATAGTTTATTTTTAGATTTGTTTTGTTGTTATTTTATGAAATAGGTATTAGAGGTTTTGGTAGTGTTTAAATATATTATTAGTTTACATTTTATTTCTTTATAGTTGAAGCAATAGTAGGTACGAATATCTACACTAATATTATAAAGAGGAAAACTTTGTTTGTTTGTTTGTTTGTAATGAATAGGCTCAAAAACTACTGGACCGATTTTAAAAAATCTTTCACCATTCGAAAGCTACATTATCCACGAGTAACATAGGCTATATTTTATTTTGGAGAAAAATAGGGTTCCGTAAGATAACAACCAGAAAAGTTACTTATTTTGCGTACGCTGCCTAAACTATAAAAGATAGAACCATAAAATGTTCTAATTAATTGTTGATCTTATAAATATCTACAAAAAAGTCCGCGACACACAATATCTATCTATGTCGATCGTTTGCGATGACTGCGTCGTCGATGTTAGTGTCAGTGTCTGTGAATAGACCTGGGAATCATGTTGCTGACTGTGTCTTTCCTGAGTAGGCTTTTTGCAGCGGTAACCGACATTCACGCGGGCGGAGCCGCGGGCGCCCACTAGTTTATGAATAAATCTGTAATTCTAATTATACAAGTCGTTTGTTTACTACAACGTCAATTAAGCAATATACATAATTTATGTAATTATCATGAGTGAAACAATTTTGTTTATGGTTCTTTGACTAAAATTGATATAGTATTTGAGTAATATTATGTATGGCAACCTGGTCCGCTTTGAATAGTTCTACAAAAATATCCGCAACACCATATTTCTATCTTTTATATTTTTAATATGCAAACTATAAATAAAGAAGTAATAATCAAGTTTTTAACGATGTTGCCAGGCCCTATTTCCTGGTAAAACAATCAGTATCGCCATACAACATTTTTTTTATGTGGTAAAATCATCAAAAGCGTCCCACCCAGGGCAGTACGTGTCCTTCAATGGCCCTTTACATTCCGGGGCCACGGTTACATCGATAGTGCCGCGACCCCGTCATTTTACTGACAGCTCTTTGAGGCGCGCGTGAAACACGATGCGCCGTAGGTCGACCCGGGCATGGTCCATAATCGGACAGCGAGTCGCTCATATAGCACAGCTTCTTGCTGTAAAATTTTTCATGCTGCAAAAATATTGACTTCTAAAATATTAGTTTGGTACAGCTACATTGCCTCACTATAGGTCTGTGTAATATTAATTTTAACGTTTGCATGTTAAATTTGCTCATATCGGCAGAGACAATAAACTTTTGAGTTCTTTCACCCTTAGATTTTTACTGTTGGTCATAATAAAATTTCATAATACTTTTTTTTAAACATTCCACAACTATCACACAACGCCATCTAGTCCCAAGCTAAGCAGAGCTTGTGTTATGGGTACTAGGCAACTGATAAACATACTTATATATTTCTAAATACATACATATTATATATAAATTACACCCAGACACAGAACAAATGATCGTGCTCATCACACAAACATTTGTCCTGGGTGGGAATCGAACCCACGACCTCCGGCATAGCAGTCAGGGTCACTAACCACTGGACCAACAGGTCTGACGACTTTAGATCCCATACACCGGTATTTCCCCAGTGAGGTTGCAGTGTTGTCCAATTATAATGATACGCTGGAAAATTTATATGAATTAATTATAATGCACCTAAGTATCTTAATCAATCTTCATCCTAATCTAATATAACCATCCTAATCTAATAAAACTAATTAACGACCGTATTTTTATTAATTTCACTAGCTTCCGCCCGCGACTCCGTCCGCGCGGATGTCGGTCTTCGCGTGGATGGTTTATATCTGCATTTTGAGTAACTCTGACAATGACATCTTATAAATATCTATTGGACCCAAATACGGCTAAGCCTATAATAATTAAGGAGATCCCTCTATTGAGCTACTGCTGTTGAGCTCGCGTTCTGTAGTAACTGAAAAATAAGATCTTTTTTTCTACGTATTTTTCCAGGATAAAAAGGTATAATTATACTAAGTTTCATCGAAATCTAACCGTTAGTTTTCACGTGATGCCTGCATATACAGACAGACAGACAGACAGACAAAAATTTTTTTAATCACATATTTGGGTTTGGTATCGATCCAGCAACACCCCCCGCTATTTATTTTTTCAATATTTTCAATGTACAGAACTGACCCTTCTACAGATTTATTATATGTATAGATTATAGATTCGCGTTTGACCACTATCTCGCCTGCTGGTAAGCGAAGATGTGGTCGACGGTGACGCACGCTTGCCTAGAAGTAACCTGTTCACTCTTGACTTGAAGACCCCAAGGTTATAGCTGTCGGGAAATACAGATGTCGGCAGGGAATTCCACTCCTTAGCTGTGCGCACAATAAAAGTATTTGGCAAAATTTTTGTATGCTTATTTACCCATTTTTCTATGAAAATGATTCACGTTTTGAATTGAGATGATGTATACAATATTATGTTCGGGCGTAATGGCGTTAAAAACATAAAAAAAAACTCAAAGCATTTATTTCAGTTACACTTTTACAGGATCTCTTTAATTGTCAAAAGAAAAATAAGCCTGCTTAAGTCCCCTACCTACCTTTTTTTTTATCGTGGTAAAATCATCAAATGAGTCCTCCCACCCAGGGCAGAGCGGGAGGGACTGACAGACTCGTACTGACTAAAATCCTCGGTGTCCTTCAATAGCGCTTTACATTCCGGGGTCACGGTAAATCGTGAGTCCCGCGACCCCGGCAGGCTTTGAACCTCTACAGTCCCCGTCACTATTCTGACACTCCTTGAGGCGCGCGTGGAACGCAACGCGCCGTCGACCCGGGCATGGTGCATGGTCGGACAGCGAGTTGCCCATTACTCGCTGCCCGTATGCCCGCGCCTACGGTGGCCGGAGATCGCCTTGGGCGTCTACCACAAGGAGAAACAAGACATACCTACTAATAACTTGTGAAAGTACCGTAGGTACCTATTCGAAAGCATATATCTCTATCTCTATGAAGAAGAATGGAAATAGTTATTTGTTATGTAAGACTGCAATGTTGTTTTTTGGCGCGAGTACTTGAATTGAAATCTGAGCAAGTGAAGGATTGTAGGGTTGGCTCAAATATAGAATCCTGAGCGTCGTGGAGTTTTCAAATGTACGAGACGCAGAATAACTTGAAAAAATGCAGTGGGGCCGGCTCACCTGTCAGTGTAGAAAACAATTGAATAGAAGACGTGTTCGAATTTCGAAAACACTTTCCGCTCTAGCGCGGAAAATCGAGTTTTGCGCTCAGATTTCGAATGACAATAGAATCTTTCCGAGCGTGTGAGGTCAAAACTCTTTTTAAATTATTAAAAAAAGAGTGTTTATGAAGTTTTTTTTACTCTAAAAAATATACTGGTCCTTAAGTTAGATTTAAAATTTGTCCCGTATTTTTTTCTTTTGTTAAGAAAACCAAAAACGAAGTTACAACGCTTCTAAAAATCACAAAACGTCACTCGGACGGTATAATTTTGCAGACGTTATGACGTCACAAGCCTCCCGAATTTCGAAGCGTTTTATCTTTGCCAATATTCATGGATTAAAAAAAAACAACAAAAATTACGTGTTTAAATTTTTTTCAATACTCTAACTGACGGACTAAACAGATTTTCAATTTATTTATGCAGTATTTCAATTTATTAATATATCCATTATCTTATTTTATTTCACAAAATTATTAACAGATTAAATTCAGCTTATCATCAATGCGGATACAACAAAATAACAATAATATGTTTCTCTAAAAATAGTCTCCTTACGTAGAACTAAATAAACATACAAATCAAAACTCACAAGAACTAGTACCTACTTACTGATTGTTAATCAAATATGTTTGTTACCCACACTTGAAGAGACACGTGATCTTATGGCCACGAGATGCAGTTTTGAAGTCTAAAAAACCGACCAAAGTCCAACTCGGAATCCTTTATGAAAGGTTCCGTACCATCCTAATTCCTCCTTCTGCCAAGCGGTCATGCTAGCGAAAGAGCAGGCGGAACGACTGAGGGAGAGGACAGCGTCCACTTCACGACCCAGAAGCCTCGGGAGACGCCTACGACAATGGACGTCGCGAAGCGATTTCTGATCACCGTAGGCGCGGGCAATCGGACGGTGAGTAATTTTTTTTTTTTATGGTGGCAAAATCATTAAATGACTCCTCCCGCCCTGGGCGGGGCGGAAGGGACTGTCAGACTTTTACTGACTAAAATCCATCCGTGTTTTTTCGGATGCCCTTTACGTTCCGGGGCCGCGGTATCCTGGATTAAGAAAAATCCGCGACCCCAGCAGGCATTTGGCCCCGTAAGGGGTCCCCGTCGGTAACGCGTGAAACACGACGCCCCACCGACCCGGGCTTGGTCCTTGGTCGGACGGCGACCTTACCTATTACTCACCGTCCGCAAGCCCGCTCCGCCGCTGTGCCCTCTGCTATTCAGAGGGACACGCGTTGGAGCATCCACCCGACAGGCTATTCGCATACGGGCAAAGAGACCCCTCAGGCACACAGTGCCTAAAAGAGTTTTTGCCCGCATCCCAGGGTGCACCGGCCCGAAAAACTGGTCTCCGAGGGGGAACTCCAGTCCACGAGCGCACGTGGAGGTTTCCTGTCTTAGCACCCCGGACGGTGAGTAATAGGTGATTTGCTGTCTGTTCATGGACCATGCCCGTGTCGACGGCGCGTCTCGCGTCAAATAGCTGTCAGCAATCAGACGGAGCCCCTCTTAGAGGTCCAAAGCCTGCCAGTGTCGCGAGACTGTCTCATCAGTACCCCGAGACCCTTTTTTTATTTTTTTTATCGTGGTAAAATCATCAAATGAGTCCCCCCACCCAGGGCAGAGCGGGAGGGACTGTCGGACTCGTACTGACTAAAATCCACGGTGTCCTTCAATAGCCCTCTACATTCCGGGGTCACGGTAATTCGTAAGTCCCGCGACCCCGTAATTTTGCTGACACTCTTTGAGGTGCGCGTGGAACACAACGCGCCGTCGACCCGGTCATGGTCCATGGTCGGACAGCGAATTGCCCATTACTCGCTGCCCGCGCCTACGGTGGCCGGAGATCGTCTGCCGTCGTCCGTTGCCGTGGGCGTCTACCACTGCGGCTGGACTGGAGGGAAGACGCTGTCCTCCACCTCGCGCGTCCCGCCTCCTCCTTCGCGAGCATGACTGCTTCGCAGAAGGAGGCGACCGCTTCCCACTCCGTCTTCGCCCCGTAGCATGGCCTTGACCAGTACCGGGCGCGAGAGGTCTCCGCCTATCGCCGTTGTGAGGACACGGCGGTGCTCTGTCCAAGCGAGGCAGTCCTGCACCGTATGCTTCACCGACATGTCTCCTAGTGATAATGCATCAGCACCTTTTAAAAAAATTTGAGTCATTGCACGTAGGTGTTAATTACCTGTGTCTTTATTGTTCCAGTATACTTAGTAAAGACCCGTTATATTGACAGATAGCTGTTCACCATGTTTTCACCCCCGCTGCTCGGCTCCTATTGGTCGTAGCGTCATATTATAATTATGCCTAGATTCCTTTCCCTATAAATATACTATCGAAGACAACAATGTTTTTTTATTGCGAACCTATAATTCTTGAGATTAGCGCATTCAACCAAACAAATAAACTCTTCAACTAAACAGGGTGTAAGAGACATCGACGCACAAACGGTTACCATGGGTCCAGGACATAATTGTGGACGCCCCCGTTTTGGTATTTTCCGTCGGTTTCTTTCCAATTTTTGAAGTGAAAACTTCTTTAGCGGCGTTGAGCACTTTTTCTGTAATGGGTATAAAATCTTAAACTCGCGTCAGGACACGTGACCCTGATCGAAAAAGCGTAGGACGGATAAACTCGCGTCAGGACACGTGACCCTGATCGAAAAAGCGTAGGACGGATGGAGAATAGACAGCTATCCCCTCTCTATGGCGCGGCGAAAATGTATGCCTGGGCCTACTGTTTCGTTTAGGCGGCGCAGGGCGTTTGCGCGAATGTTCGTCTATGTTACAGCGTGCCACGAATCGAGGTCGAGGTCGAGGTCGAGGTCGAGGTCGACCTTTGTTTGAACTTTTTTGAACTTTTATAAACAGCTTTATCTTTTTATATATCCTAGAATCCTTCGCATGCTCAGTTTTCAATTCAAGAATACCCACGCCGAAAAACAACTTCGCAACCTTGCCGAACTAATATTATACCTTGGAAAGTGAGTTTGTTTGTTACGCTATCACGCCTAATTCGCTAAATCGATTTTGATGAGTTTTGGTGCGAAGACAGAAGGAACCTTGGAGCCGGATATTTTATATATTATGGGGAGATGAGATGGGCGAAATTTTGTGTTTATCCATAAACACTTTCGCATTTGTTGTTACTATTTCACATAAAAACTACTAAACGGATTTGGATAAAATTTCGTGCACAGATAGTTTATAACCTGAATTATCACATAAGATATCATTAATCCCGGTGTGGCGTTCCCGAGGGACAGTTAGTTAGCGAACTTCAATCGGGTGAAATAACGGGCATATAATTACTTTGTAGTTATGTCTTTTTTCAACGTGGTAATTAAACAAACACATACATCTATTCACACTTAAGGTAGCAGAAATTAACACGTGTTTACATCTATAAAAGGATTTTCCATGTTCAGCTTTGTCATAACTATTAAAAAGATAATGCTTGACTGAATTACAGTAAAGTATATGTTTTTGTTCAATGGCTACCTATGTACTTATGCTCTTAAGAATTGTTTTTATGGGAAGTCATTTTATGGCGTATAGTATATGGCCGTCCCCGTTTTAGATATATTACTCTTATATCTATATGCTATTGCGGACATTAATCTCAAAAATCTCTTAAATTTTATTAATTGATTTTCAATCTTATCACAATAGTGGATGGTCAATGTTTTATTGGTAAAATTTGACACATTGGGGTGACTTGCTGGCGTCTGTACATAAGAAAAACGAAAAAGCACCTCTAATGTATGAACGAGGAACTAATTTTATCCATCAAATTAACGTCAAATTCCCCATTTACATCACAAAAACATAAAACTCGCGATGACCTTATCACGAGTTAATGCAGCTTAAGTGAATTAAAAAAATCACGTTTAATTTCCAATATTTAATATATTTATCAGCACATACAGGTTTACAAAGTAATATAAATCACAATATATTATCAATATCAGATATTTGTAGAGACTCTCATCCGTACACAATATTATTTAAGATATTATTATGTCAAGAGTATGCATGGAAATCGGACATTTTGGTAAAACACTAACATAGGTACGATCTATAAAAATGCCGATATTCAAAAAATGCTAAAGATTTGTAACTGCTGTGATTATGTGTCATTAACACAATCACCAAATCTGAGATTTACGTTGCCATTACACATAGCGAGACTATCTAAGCACGATACCGTGGCCCTGGAACGCAAAAGGGTATCCGAAGGAACAAGGTTGATTCTTAGTCAGAAAGTCTGTGTCCTTTCCGCTCCACATACGGTGGGAGGACCCGACTTTGCAGTTGGCACTGTCTCTTGGACGTCCTAGGTTCAATTCAGTAGATTGGTATTTTCAGAGCTAAGCTATTTGAGATTTGTGCTCGGAACTTGTACTGGTAGCTGACGACAACTCTTATAGGAAGAGAGTGTTAAAATATTCAATAAATTTAATTAGTGTTTTTACCAAACGTCCGATTGCCGTGCATACCCGCGACTTTAGGATTTAAACACCAGTTTTAACGTTAGTTTAATTTATAAAAAACACACCAATTACGGGCAGTATTATTGCAGTTGTCTGTAGTCTATGGTAACTCAAAAGTGTAGTTATGAAAACTTAAAAAAAAAATCAACTAAAAAAAACTATTTCTGGGCAGTCAAAATCATATTACTTAGTGTAGTCTCTGTCCTAGTTCTTGCGCTGCGTGTCGCATGTTCGATTCCCTCACGGAACAAATACTTATAAGTATGATCTACAAGTAGTTGTTCCAAGTCTAGAGTTTGTGTAGGTATGTGAATTTTAAATGTTTGTAATTGTACTCACAATACAAGAGTAATCCTAATGGGTCGGGGGCAAAGTCTTCTGTTTAAAATTATTAAATGTAAATGCGAACCAATAATATTTTTGTTATTTTAACAGCGCAACCGCAACCTTCATGTAAGTAGAAAAGTATAAGTAAATAAAATCAATAATTATCCTTTTTCATTTTGACATTACAGTCGAAAGAATAACAAACAAAATTCAGAAAGGACATAACCTTACGGGCAACAAATAATACAATTGAAAGTTTAAAAAAAAAGAATATAGAGCGGTCGAATTGAGTAACCTCCTTTTTTAGAAGTCGTTTTAAAAATAATATAAGTGTAATTATTACTTATTGCAGGTAATTTATATCAAAACTTATTGAAACGAAACAAGACTTCTGCCCCAAAAAAAAATTGATTACTTATTAATCTTTTTAACAAATTTACTTTTCATATTTTTAAATGCAACAAATACAAATACCTTTTATTGTTATTAGCATAAACTACAGACAATCTTAGTATTGTATAAACTTTAGCAACATCTCGTAAAATACTGTAAAAGGCAGACAATATCAACTTTGCCCGGTCAATTATGGTGCACGAATCGGGCAAAGTTGATACTGTTCTATATTATAGTCAACTTTTAATTACTATGACGATTGACGACGATATAAGTTCAGGGTTTAACCTACAGAATTCCTCAAGGTATTATTGGTATATTACCCGATCAATGTTGATAATTACTAAATGGTTACATTAAGCTAGTTTACACTAATTCTTACTCTAATGACAGACATGATATAGATTATTTTATTAGCCACAATTGCTAATATTATCAACATTGACCGGAAAAAGTTATCATTCAACACGACCATTAGCATTTAACACACACATTTAATATTCTAAGTATAACGCCTATTTAAATACGAAAATGTTAGCACTGGCGATTTAGTAATGTTGATAGTTCATTTTGTGCTTTGCCCGGGCAAAATCAGCTTTTGCCCGTAGTGGAAACGTTGTACAATAAACTCGTAATAGTATAATTTCTAACACTGTCCATCAAATAGTTACAATTATTAATTTATTTGCTTATACCTATAATTAAATCTATCTAAAATTTTGGTGTTCTTGTTGCATTATAACTAGACTTATCAATGAGTTTTTAACCTATAGAAATAAATAAACACTTTTTTAATTAGGTTATTTAATGGTATGTTATTTCTTATCTCTTATTTTGATGATAATGTAGGTAACAAAGGTTTTGTTATAATTTTCTGATTGAAAAAGAGTTTACATAGAGTTTCTTGCCCATTCTTCTCCAGATCTACTCCTTTGAATGGGCATCTACAGTACTTTCACAGTTATTATGTCTTATGATTGAGACTGTATTTAGCTCCATTTTTTAAACTTAATCCGCCTTATTACGAAAAGGGGTTTAACTAAAAACCCAGGTTTAAATCTTGTAAAACTACGGTTTACACAAACGTTATTACAAATCGTGGTTTTGTGATAAACCATGGTCTAACAGAGGTGCTGTCAAAGGTGTGTCAAAGTTTCTCATAGCATCTTTTTCATTGTGTTGTTGTTTTTGTGCTATTTACACCCAAAAGGGATTGAAATAAGGTAGATTTAATTGTTCTTACTCATTGTAGATTTAATTGTTTAGACAATCGTTCAAATGGCGGTACTTAAGTCGACGTTTTATCTTAGTTTTGTAATACGGACAAATTTAAACCGTGGCTCTGCAGATAAGCCTGGACTTGATAGACCAGGTTTAAACCAAGGTTTATTTATTTTTTGTAATAAGGCCGTTTGTCTTTTGATAATTCATAAGTGCATTTGCATTTACAATTAATTAGTTGTTTTTTTAATGTAGTCTTATTACGTCGAATTGACTAGCTAAATAAAATCTCGTTCTTATTATTAGCTTTTTAAATAATGTTGTAGGAAGGTGAGTTTAAATGTTTCAGGTTTACAACTTACACGGTTGTTATATTTTTCATTAATTATTAATACAATTCATTGCCAGCCCTTATGACTTACTGAACTAAACGATTGAAGAAAATAAAAATGTATGACTAGACAAGTACACAAGGTTACATAAAACTGGCTAGCAAAAATCCAAAATGCGAGGGGCAAGTTTGTGTGTTTGTCTATAGATTTGGAGACTTCCAAGTTTCTATACAAAAGTGTCTATAAAGTTTTGATAACTAATTTAAAAAAAAAACAGATACGTAATTTATATTTTTCTGTATTATTAATTAGCTTAAACTAGGCAACCAAATACGACTAGTCAGCGTTTATTTATTTCTAAGGTCAAATAATTATCTAAATTATCTACTTACATAATTATCGACTTGTAACCATTTGCCTATATTAAAAAAAAAAAACAATGACATTAAATACTTTAGTTGGACAGGCACGACAATAATTCTAATTTAATGCAAAAGTTAAACTAAAAAAACTCCCATTAAAATAAAAATATTTTTGGGCTGGTAACCCAGTAGTGTAACTGTTTGTAAAAGAAGCGGGATTTGAAGATGGCGGCGACTTATAACCGGGTTGTATCGCTTGTAATTTATTTTATATTATACGAATAAGGATAATTTTTGTGCAGTGGCTTTGCGATCGGTTTTCCATATTTGGACACGTGACTGCATATATTTCATACAAAGTTTTCTACGTGACGCACACGTTCCTATATTTTCCAAACGGATAAAATCTAACATTCGTTTCGAAACTCAGCTGCCCTAATGCAAAATACAAAAAACCTAACGTCTGCGATAGTCTCACGGAATTTTGAATCGCGACCGACTATGCGGCCCGATTTTTTTTTACGTGGTAACATCATCAAATCAGTCCTCCCACCCAGGGCAGAGCGGGAGGTACTGTCAGACTCGTAAGGCACAAATGTACCTCCTTGTGATAAACCACTGTAAAAACATGAAGTCATTTATTTGCACGGCTCAATTTTACTGATTGCAATAAAAATATTCAATTCACTGATTGACATTCGTCGACCTTCAGAGATAGAACCGATTTGTATTTGTTCCATAAGTGAACACGACATGTGTCGCACTCGAAGGCTATAGACTGATTCGAAATGTCAATAGGGATACAATTGATGAGGAAAACTGCTCACGATTTGAGCATCGTTCGTGATAGAAAAAGGTGAAGGTTTTAAAAGTGTGGCATGACCGTATGACCTAGTAATTTTAATTGCAATACCTAGTTTTTTAACCCTTTAACCGCCAGAGTCGTATATATACGACAAACATTTCCGTGCCCCTGTCGCCCGTGTCGTATTTATCCGACAGAGAATATTCACGATTTTTGTTGTTTTCTTCGATTTTATTGCATCTATTCTATATCTCTCTATTTATGTAGATAGACAGATAGAATACTTTTTTCGTACCACTTGCTCAAAAAAGTGACATTCTATGCTTCAAAAATCGAACATAACGATAGTCATTTTTAATCTGTTAAAAACAGGGAGAGAATGTTGTACTGAATTTCATTCATCCTCTAGGGAGAGAATGTGATTTAAATTTGGAATACTTACCGAAATTTATACTGAACTACATCTGTGTTTACACGATTGAGTTTGTATATAAAGCATTAC
Organism: Agrotis puta; assembly: GCA_943136025.2. Taxonomy (NCBI): domain Eukaryota; kingdom Metazoa; phylum Arthropoda; class Insecta; order Lepidoptera; family Noctuidae; genus Agrotis; species Agrotis puta. The sequence goes on along the minus strand of OW964195.2, from coordinate 7,489,897 downwards.
ACATCTTTTTGAAAAAGGAATACGTATTTATTATGCAGTTATGATTATTAAACAAAATTACGAAAACCGAAGAGGCCGTATTAGCTTGATGCCTTTGCTTTTCCGACAAAAAAAATGTAGTCTAGGAATTTGCCGCGTTTTTGTTTTCTTCAAATAAAACCTTGAGTTTATTTTATTTTTATAAATAAGTTAATGTTCTAAAAATGCGTAACGATGTTAAATCAAATGAAACGCAAGTTCCTCAGACGCAAGAACAGAGATATACTCAAATTAACTCATCGACAATAAATGTACCAAACAAAAATGAAACTCTCTCTATCAATAATTGGACCCGGGCACGCCGCAATCGCGGCGGTAAGACCCCTCTTTGAGGAGTGGCTGGATAGGCGTCACGGCGTCCTGACCTACCGCATGACGCAGGTCCTCACCGGACACGGAAGTTTCGGGAGGTTCCTGTGTCTGATAGGGAGGGAAGAAACGCCTGGGTGTCACCACTGCGAGGATCGTCCGGAGGACACGGTGGAGCATACGGTGCAGGACTGCCCCGCTTGGGCAGAGCACCGCCGTGTCCTCACGACGGCGATAGGCGGAGACCTCTCGCGCGCCCGGCATTGGTCGAGGCCATGCTGCGGGGCGAGACGGAGTGGGAAGCGGTCGCCTCCTTCTGCGAAGCAGTCATGCTCGTGAAGGAGGAGGCGGGCCGCCTGAGGGAGAGGACAGCGTCCTCCCTCCACCCCAGCCGCAGTGGTAGACGCCCACGGCGTCGGACGTCGCAAGACGATCTCCGGCCACCGTAGGCGCGGGCATGCGGGCAGCGAGTAATGGGCGACTCGCTGTCCGACCATGGACCATGCCCGGGTCGACGGCGCGTTGTGTTCCACGCGCGCCTCAAAGAGTGTCAGCATAGTGACGGGGCCTGTAGAGGGCCAAAGCCTGCCGGGGTCGCGGGACCAAGGGATTACCGTGACCCCGGTACGTAAAGGGCTAGTGAAGGACACCGTGGATTTTAGTCAGTACAAGTCTGACAGTCCCTCCCGCCCTGCCCTGGGTGGGAGGACTCATTTGATGATTTTACCACGATAAAAAAAAAAAAAACAATAATTGGACCAATGTTTCGAATGTTAACTTTTACTTTTAATTGTCATTATTTTCAATAAATGCTTATCTCATATTATTATTAGGTTCATTTTTTCGCAAATGGTACGAAAAGTAGAGTATTTTCCTCGGTGATAAAGCTGTCTTAGTCTTGGGTGAACTTAAATCCCTCGCTACACTCAGGACTCGTCTTAAATCCCTCGCTTCGCTCGTGATTTAAGTTTTTAACACCCTCGCTACGCTCGGGAGTAAACCTCGAGTCCTTCGTGACGCTCGCGATTTAAATCGTCACCCGCGACAGAAGACACTGCTTTATCCCCTTGGTTAATAATCTATTATTATTGTACACCATGATATTTTACAAATCGGAACTTAAAAGGAGCAGAAAGAGAGGAGAAGAGGAAAACACGATTTGTAGCCGGGCGCTAGGGGCACGGCAATTGATATTTAGCCAAGCGCTTAAAAGGTTCCCGGCATTGGTCGAGGCCATGCTGCGGGGCGAGACGGAGTGGGAGGCGGTCGCCTCCTTCTGCGAAGCAGTAATGCTCGTGAAAGAGGAGGCGGGCCGCCTGAGGGAGAGGACAGCGTCCTCCCTCCACCCCAGCCGCAGTGATAGACGCCCACGGCGTCGGACGTCGCAGGACGATCTCCGGCCACCGTAGGCGCGGGCATGCGGGCAGCGAGTAATGGGCGACTTGCTGTCCGACCATGGACCATGCCCGGGTCGACGGCGCGTTGTGTTCCACGCGCGCCTCAAAGAGTGTCAGCATATTGACGGGGCCTGTAGAGGGCCAAAGCCTGCCGGGGTCGCGGGACCAAGGGATTACCGTGACCCCGGTACGTAAAGGGCTAGTGAAGGACACCGTGGATTTTAGTCAGTACAAGTCTGACAGTCCCTCCCGCCCTGCCCTGGGTGGGAGGACTCATTTGATGATTTTACCACGCAAAAAAAAAAAAAAAAAAAAAAGCGCTTAAAAGGTTAAGATCCTAATTTTGCCTTGGCTTGCGAACAGGTAGCTCACCGTCCGTAGACGACAGAGCGTCGTGTTCCACGCGCGTCTCTGGGACCTGTCAGCACTGACGGAGCCTATATGGTGAAACGTCTGACGGGGTCGCGTGATTTGCTGTCATTTATTGAAGAATTCCCTTGATCTGTCTAGGATTACATTATCAGATCCTGACCTGATTATTATTGGACCATCTAGGAAGTACATCCTTTCAAACAAAAAAAGAATTTTCCAAATCGGTCAAGGCGTCTTTGAGAAAACTGGGGACATACACAAAAAAATATTCCGACGAATTGACAACATCCTCCTTTTTTTCGAAGTCAGTTAAAATAAAACTCTGGATAAGCAGAAGTGTGGATATTACAGTACCATGATTCAGTTCAACAACCTACATACGTACAATTGGCACACACATCAATTATTATTATTTGCCGGTGCGCAGACGCACACATGTTGCCTAACACCTTGTAATTTTATTGTCTGTCTGAGTATCATACTGTTATTTATTTGCCACCATTGTATTTAGTTGCATGTCTTCAAATGTCATTAATTTAATGACTATCATTAGGTAATGCGCATTTTTAAATAAATGTTATTAGTTTATTACATAACAATTTTCTTTTTGGGAATTGAATGCTGCACTGAATGTCGCGGAGTTGATTCCCACACCAAACAAATATTTTCTTTTTTAATGTTGCTCCCACACTAGGAATTTCTCCTGTGTTGTGGGTGCGTTTACAAACATTTAAACTCACATACACAAACGCCCAGACCCGGAACTAAATGTAGATCATACAAATATTTACTCCGTGACGGAATCGAATCGGCCAACAACCAACCAACATCATTAAAATATTATTGCCAAGTAGTTGTTCCGGGTCTGAGTGTCTATGTATGTGAGCTTTAATGTTTATAAACGCACCCACAATACAAGAGAAATTCTTAGAATGGGGACACGTTTGTACCCATTGAAAATCTATTACAAGCTAGTCGACGAGCTCTTTGAAGAGACTTAAAGAGAATAGGATAGCTGGGCACATACCCAGAGTTTTCCTTTCAGGAGTACCTGTTTGGCAGAGATCGCCCTGAATTTGGTAAAGTAGGTAATTTCGAGTTTATTTCTCTAACCACGATGTAGGGTTTTGGGTGACGTCATTGCGTGTGCGTCATTTTTATTTGTGAATGACTATTTCCACATATTAGCGGCTCTAAATATTTCTGACCATTTAAAAATAAAATTTACTACTGCGTTATTTTTTGTGGCAGCCTATAAAGGTCGTTATACACATGATCGGGTCTGTCTAAGCTGTCGCGACTGTCAATATAAACTGGTCGGCTTTTAGCGATAATTTTAGGTTCAGAAATACTGCCGAATTGAATGTGTCCAACTTGAAATTGAACAAGTGCCGTTATTTCTCCGGGTCGGCTTTGCTATTCGACAGATGCTGTCGAACCGTCAATGCCGGCTCAGTTGTGGGAGATTTACACAAGTCGGTGTAGATGTGCGACTGGTGAAGTCGCATAGTTTGCAAAAATCGAATCGCCAACCCTTTAACTTACACCAGTCGACAAAAATCGCATGCGACTTGTTCATTTTAGCGGTATAACACAGAACAAAACACACCTGCGGCTGTATTATAACGTCTTAAAACCAGGCTTGTTCCAGTGAGTGAAGAGACAGAGCTATACAAGTCGTCTAGCGCCATCTCGATCACACACTGGAACACCCACGGCGAAAATCAGATGTACAACATCTGATTGGAGTTTGGAGTTTCTTACCGGTTCTTCTCCATGAAACAGTGTCAATTTTTCGACGTATTATAAGTGTCCATTGAGGCCCATAGTCAGAATATTGTATATTCTAATTTTAGTTTAACTTTCGGCCTAGAAATTGCCATTTGTACAAAAAAAAATTACCGTTCGGCTAGGCCGCACGGCTAAATTATACCGTATAAGTACCCCATCAGTGTGTAGCAACCCTAAACAACCAATATGTTGACAATCTAGTAGATTGTGTGCTTAATTAATTTTCACGCGATCACCTTGCGATGTGCTAAGCAAAAATATGTTTGTATAAGACATAAAACATACTCATGTAGATTCTTCTAGCTTCCGTTTATTATCACATGTAAATATGAAAATAGTCATTGTTTTTTTAAACTCCTGTTTTAATGCGTAATGAATTAATTTACTTTATAAAAAAAATGTTTTACGGTTGGCTGATGATAATACTTTGTTGATTATATTATTACTAACGACCTGCCCCGGTTCCGTATATTATGCATGTTATATACATTTATATAGCTTCCTCTTGAATCACTTTATCTATTGAAAGACCGCATCAAAATCTGTTGCGTGGTTTTAAAGATATAAGCGTATATAGGGACAGACAGACAGCGGGAAGCGACTTTGTTTTATACTATGTTGTGTTGTGATAAAGCTGAAGAATTTGTTTGTTTGTTTGAACGCGCTAATCTCAGGAACTACTGGTTCGAATTGAAAAAATCTTTTTGTGTTGGATAGTCCATTTATCGAGGAAGGCTATAGGCTTATAACATCACGATACGACCAATAGGAGCTGAGCAGCGGGTTTAAACGTGGGGGAAAGCTAGTAGTTAATTATTTAGAAACATTTTGAGAATTCAAAAGTGCCTGTAATTGACCTAGTTGAAATAAATGATTTTGATTTGATTTGCGCGGTTCCAACTCCTAATTTAAGGGTTTTTTAGGGTTCCCTAGAGTCGCCAAAATTAGAGGTTATGGCAAGAGTCCTCAGTCAATGGTTAACACAAAGCTACGCATCAATCTTTAAACCAATTTATCTTGGCCTCACTTTTATAATCTTTTCGACTTAGGTTATAAAATGTCCAGATTCCGTGAGTGAGTGCCACGCACACATTTAAATGTTTTCCTTGGAGATGTTCACTTGTTTTACGTAGGAATCGAACGGCGAGGGTAATATTTCTTCCGTGTTTTTGGCTTCAATTCTCAGTGGCCTACGAAGAATCTTGACATACTTATAACCTATATAATCTAAGCTTTTCAATGCCAGTGCCCTTGCGAGAGTCCCGCGACCCCGGTACACATAGACCGACTATAGGAACAAGGTGGTTTTTGAGAATGCATTTGATGATTTTCTCCCTAGCCAAACGTTTCAAAATTCCAATCCCAACATTTTACGTAGATAACCCTAAAAACTAAAACCCGAGTCACGCTTTAACACTTTTTTTATTTTTGTACCATTTTGTTTCAGATTCTCATGGAAAACTAAAATTAGATTTTTGCGGCAAAAAAAATGATGCTTAACTATGATAACAATTAAACAAAAAGCATTCGACGTTAAAAACTGAATCTATTTTTTTTCTTGCTTGTGTCTAAAATACTTTAATGACGTAATTGCGGAGCGTTTCCAGTCTTTGTTTCTAAACGGGCAACGAACCTGACAGCCGGGGTTCAAGCAGTCTACTCCGGGGTTACGGCACCACAGGCTACATAATTATATTTTTTTTTTATGTAATAAAATCATCAAATGAGTCCTACTCTGGGGACGGGAAGGTCTGTCAGACTTGTACTGACTAAAATCCACGGTGATCCTTCAATAATACTTTAAGTTCCGGGGCCAAGGTCCACGGTCCTTGCGGCACGATGTGCGCCTCTTTAATACTAACCGCAATACAGAGACGATTGAGCGGAACAAGGTCTCTAAAGTGTTTGCAAGAGATATGTCTATTGGCTTAAACGAGAAGATGGTAGTACAACGTTGACCAAAGTAGAGGTATTGGACGAGGTCGTAAGACAAGTTGCTACTGAGAATCACCCGATGACATGTTTCCCGACCTAGCAATCGAACCCAAATCCTCATAATCAGCAATTGTTCTTGCCACCCCCAGTTTAGGGGTGGACAGTGATATTTTTCTTACAGAGATTACTTCAGATCTTAAAATCGTCTCGCTGTCCACCAGTGGTAGCCGACGGTTATATTTAACCCTTTAACCGCCAGAGTCGTACATATGCGACAAACATTTCCGTGCCCCTATCGCCCGTGGCGTATTTATCCGACAGAGAATATTCACGATTTTTGTTCTTTTGTTCGATTTTATTGCATCTATTCTATATCTCTCTATGTAGATAGACAGATAGAATACTTTTTATCGTACACCATGATATTTTACAAATCGGAGCTTAAAAGGAGCAGAAAGAGAGAAGAGGAAAGCACGATTCGTGGCCGGGCGCTAGCGGCACGTCAATTGATATTTAGCCAAGCGCTTAAAAGGTTAATAAAATTCGTATCACTGTCCACCAGTGGTGGCCAGGGGGAACTTTTATATAAAATCTTCCTTTTATCCACCCTGGGGGGGACAGGGGGAAAATTTTATATATAAAACGTTTCGTTGTCCACCAAACAAACTGGTGGACAAATTGAGGGTGAACATCGGGAATCATCGAAAGGTTCTATGGACAGCTAGACGCTTCAGTCACAAAAAAACTTCTCCTACACTGCCCAGAAATTGCTTCATACAGGACAAAGTACTTCGGTAACCCAGGTACTCTCCAGGAGATCGTCGGCAACACGAAGGCGCTGCTGGCTTTCCTCGGGGAGCTGGGGTGGATCGAATAATTTCTTTCCCACCCGCACGCAAAATACGCGCATTTGACGTGGAGTTGCGGATACCAGCCCGTTTTACAATACAATTCGGTCACAAAAACTGTTAGCAGCGCAGTCAAAGACTCAAGAGCCAAGCTGACCCGACACAGAGACTGTCCCGCGATTCACGGATACCTGATAAGACAGTTTCGCGACCGGCAGACTGGCCCTCTAAGGGGGGCCTCGTCATATTGCTGACACCTCTTTGAGGCGTGCGTGGAACACGACGCGCCGTCGACCCGGGCATTGTCCATGATCGGACGGCGGCGGTGACGTCTGAGCCCAATGGCAGTGGTAGAGCGCCTTCGTTCCGTAGTTGCGCAGGAGTTTCTTATGGGTGAGCTCGCTTTATCTTAGGTCACATCTTCGCTTCTGAGCTAGATTGGGGCCGAAGGCAAAGCCATTAAATTTATAAAAAAAAGTGTAAACGCGGTTTAATGCATTTAAATCGTCATTGCGCGCCTGTCCTTACATAAAACCAATCAATACGTAATTCTAATAAATTAATTTAGAAAATAAAACTAAAATAAATCAAAAAGAAAATAATTTTGTACTACAATATATTTCAATGCATTAATTTAAAAAAAAATACACATACACACATAGTATGATATTATACATTAATATTTTATTTATTTATTTTTAAATGCCGTCTAAAATCTTCGTAGCCTATTTTTACAAAGAACCAAATAAATAAAAAATAAAAAAATCTATCTACTTACAGAGAATAAATTATTACTCCTATATATTAAAATTATTAATTTAAAACTATAAAATACACAACGAATTCGCTTAATAAAGAAAAAAAAATTGTGCGATTCAAGAAAAAGGACTAAAATATTATTCTACACACAATTATTTATTATTTGATGCTGGCAATACTGCTTGTTTTTTTGGCAAAATACTTTCTTGTTACTGGCAACTCTAATACTTGATTTGAATGGCAATCATCTCTTCGAAATTGGTAAAAAAATATACAAGTTAATACAAATGATTTGCCCCTTTTTGAAATGTATTACAAACAAAATAGATTATTAGGTAAATGATGATTTTACTTATTAATCTATTTTAACATAAAAGGTAGGTATGTTAAAAAGTACTGAGTCTTGATAGATAGAGACAAAGAAAACTCAAGAATCAGGAATTGCCAGTACAAAAAAAAACAACACTACAAAACCAGTGTTGCCAGCTCTCATAATAATTATATTTTCGTCTTTCACACAAGTTGACTAAGCGAGCTAGCTGATGACGCGATTCGTGCGATTTGCAATTTCTACTAAATAAAAACGAAAATCGTCCTTGCTACTACGATATAATGATACAATTCGTTTGACTTACGTCGTCGTGGCGAGCGTGTTTTGTTTTTCACCTACCCGTAGATAACCGCACGTTTTAAGTCGTATGTCGTAGTGGTAAGGATGATTTTCACTTGTAGTTGAAATCGGTCGAGTTGTATCGTATCGCGTCATCAGCGAGGTCGCTAACACAAAAACTTAACACTAGGGTGTAGCGAAATATTGTCGACCATTGCCAAGTTAATAAATATTCTAACCGGAAATAAATAAAGTTCATTATAATACGAATATGAATTATTTAATTTAAATAGGCTATTTCACTCAAAAAAGTGTTAGTCCGAAATATAGATTATAAAAAAATATTAGACCCGTATTTTTTCTTTTGTTACGTAAACTAAAATTGACGAAGATACAACACTTCTAAAAATCACAAAACGTCACTCGGTCGGTACAACTTTACAAGAGTAATGACGTCAAAAGCCTCCACTCCCGAATTTGGAAGCGTTTTATCTTTGTCAATATTCATTGATTTAAAAAAAAGAAAACAAAAAATACGTGTCCATTATTTTTCTATATTCTAACTAACGCACTAAACAGATTTTCAATTTATTTATGCATTAAAATTTCTAATGTTGTTTCTTCTTGGCGATAATTTTGAATAGATCTTTGATCATTTCTATATTCGTATAAAGTTGATGTTTTTAAATAACCTTTTAATGGACTATTTCAAATAAATAACATGGTATGGATTTCCTTTAAACTACCTACCTTAGATTGTGAAACGCAATTTGGCAAACTTCAGAAAATTCTTAATTAAATTCGGTACAACCATGATAACTGAATAATATTTTATCCACAGTCAACTCTCTTAACCATAATATTATCGACTTTAAATAATGCACATCGCCTTTTAGAAATAGAACATCGGCTACTTTCAGCTTCATAGTGTTATCTCTGTCACACGAATCATTAACTAACCACGAAGATCCAGTGACGAACGTCACGTTGGTAGTGTGCGACAGGGATATCACTATACGAAGCCAAAACTAACCGATTCTCTCTTTCTAAAGATCGATGTGTATTATTTTTTCACCGGTTTTCGATAAGATTTTTATTCGAAGTAATGGCCGACAATTTTTCGCTTTTATGTCCGTCTATCGGCAACAATGTTCTACTAAAACACGGTGCGTTAAAACAATAATTAAATTATATAAATTCCAACTTTTTTCATCACTTGTGCTTTAAAACTGTGTTTGTTATTATTTTTACGGTGTCTTACTTTTTTTTTTAAAGTAATATGCTATTAAAATTCGAATTAGTCCGTCAGTTGATGACTTGACCAGTATAATGTCTGGACTTCAAAAGAGACAGTGACCTCTGAGTTTGTTTCAGCTGTTTCTTCTCAGAGTAGTCAGGTACGAAACACCGGCCTCATCCCGTTTATAAAAAGACGACGTGTAAAAGTGTTGATATTAACCTACTTGCAATAATAAATATCATTTCATCATTTCAGTTTGATTTATCTAAATATAATTGTATTTTTTCTATTGTATTAAAAGCGTCGTATATCCGTCAATTTTGTAAACCAAAATTGACGGAGATACGACACTTTTGAAATTGGCAATACGTCATAACTTAGTATAATTTTTTTCTTGGGTTTTTGACGATTTTGGAAAAAAAGAACCTACAGAAAATTAGCACTAGTTGTTTATTTGTACAGACGCCGACAGTCATCAACAAGTGTAGCCTCCTTACCCAAATCTTTGTCAAGGTTTTATATGAAGTGTTAGTTCAAATAGAAGTTATGTTTATTTAATTACACACTTTTATATAGGTATAGTGTTTACATTGTTACTTGAGTATACACTTCATTTATTATCAACAATTAATATATTTATTCAAATTTAGTGAGAGCAAGGCAAGACCTTGAATATTTTTGTACCTACGCATTTCTGGGGTTAAACGGTTCCATACAATGATATTATAAGTAAAAAAGTGTAGATACGTTATAAGCGCTCGCAAGTGACACACTAAAATGTAGCTAAGTGACAAACCTTGACCTCAGTGCGACGTTGCCGGCGTCAGCGAGTGCACTTTACGTAAACACGAGTGAATCAAAACTAAAACTGACTCAAAACCAACGAAAATGCCGTCGTGTGTTATGAGATATTGTGCGAATTATACAAGCAAGACCTCTAAAAGTCTAGGAATCACATATCATTCGTAAATATACTATTTATCCTAATATTTTCACAAATAAAACATTACGATTCTAAAATATGGCATCGTAAAAGAAAGAGTAAGACAACAATTTCTGTATCAACAAGTGCGATAGAGATAGATGACAGAGTAATATTATACCTACGAAACAGAAAGTCAGTTGACTAACAGTGCAAATGGTGCCATTAGACCTACTTAAATGTAGATTTTTATTTATGTTATGACCTGTTAGCTTTTGCCCGCGACTTCGTTCGCGCACAAACTTTATGCTATTTATCTTTTCCCGTTCCCGTAAGAATTTTGACAAATCCCTTTAATTAAATATTATATTACTACATTGAAATCTGTGATTGATTCATAAATAATAAACTTTTTCTTTAGGTGTAAGTAATAAATTAATTCGTGATTTCTAGATTTCCAAGAAATGAACTAAGGTGTATCCAGTGGGTGGCTGTTTTTATTTACCTAATTTGAATGCATTTTTATTACATAATACTTTTGCTATATGAACTTATGAGTGAATCGCATTTTTAGGCATTATGATTTATGCCGGGTGTAAGGTAATTTCATATCTGATTAATTTATTCTACATTGTTTCTGGTACATTAGACGACGCACTGTCGCGAATTATATTTGTTTCTACCTACCTTTTAATATTAGTCGTTGCATAGACACAAATTACGGGTACAATTTCTGTACACGCGGTTTGTACCTTCTGCCTAGTTAATTTGTTAGTCTATGATCTCAACGAGCGGTGATTGGTGGCTCGAATAATGTTTGTTTACATTCACGCGCAATTGACAACATCTAGCTGTCACTTTTTTTCTTATTGGTTTTGTCAAGCTATCCTTTTCACTTGTAGTGAAATGTAATGTGTGAATAAAAAGTGTGTATGTGTGCTGCCTCACGGCGCGGCACACTTTTTTCTGTTGAATTGTAAGTGTATAACATATCTATTACTTATAATATCATTGGTTCCATACGTAAAGTTCCTCCGCTGTCTGTCCGTCTGTCACCAGGCTGTATATCTTAAACCATGATAGTTAGACAGCTCAAATTTTAACAGATGATCTATTCCTATTGCTGTTTTAATAACAAATACAAAAAAAAAAATTTTTAAGGGCCTCTCATTTAACAGACAATTTTTGTAGTTTTATAGACAACGGTACGGCACCCTTTGTGCGTGGGTCCGACTCGCGTTTGGCCGTTTTTATTAGTAACTAGCTGTACCCTGCCACGCTTCGCTGTGGCACAAAAAAAGAGTAGATAAAAACAATCCTTGATGCGGATTATATATCATGCAATTAATTTCAGCTCAATCGGTGCAGAACTTTTTGAGTTTTTAAAGCATACACAAACCAACATAACATTTTTATATATATAGATATTTTTTCTTACCTTATTTTTTACGTAGTCAGGTATTTAGGATTTAGGATTGTAGGTTTTTTTTAGACAGAACAATTAAATACCACCGAAAATAACAACAAACACAGCCAGTTATAAAAAAAACCCTAACACAGCTATAACGGTAAGCAAGCCTGCTCATACAAACACAAAACTTTATGAATCAATTCGTACTGCTCAGAATTTTGAACCATCCCCCCTCGGTTCAGCCGCATATTACACACAATACCCAACACGTCAACTTTCTGTTCTATTGTCAATTGTTTAATGCCATTCAGAATGGCTATCAGGCATCCCGTCCTGCCAATGCCAGCGGAACAATGCACTATAGTAGGAGGAGTGACCATCTCACTCGAGAAATCAAAAGGACTAGACATATTCACCGTCACTTCACAGGCCGTAGGCTGTTCTAAAGGTGGAAACACAAACTTGGAATCCTGCTTCGGAGTCTCACATTTGCACATATCATTATCATCGTCCATCGCACCACTGAAATCGTAGACACTGTCTTTTAAAACGTCCAAACTTAGATTCAGTAATGCGTTAACATCTTTTGGACACTTATGGTCAGCCCAATTATGGAACCAATAGTGGTAGACCGTCACTTCACTGTCACTTTCACACTTTTTATAAATCACTGTTAGTTTGCGTATTGTGTAACCGGGTTTCCTGATCATACCGCAGTTTTTTATCACAAAAATGTCCGTTTCATCGGTTATTTCTTCCAGATTTTGTATTGTAATTTCTTCATTTAATTCTAGAGGGAAGTATTTCTCGCATTTCTGTTTGTTGTTTTCTATGAAGTTTGTAAGCATTACTATTTTTTGTATGAGGCCAGGTTCTGATCCGTCTGCTGCGAGGTCTGATAGACCAGAGTGGTCTAACATGTTCTGATAGACCATCATCCAGAAATCGTGGATGGTGTTCTGTAGAGGACCCTGGGTTGCGATGTACGTGTTCCTGGTGTACTCATGCCCCTGGAAAATGATGAAATGAACATTTTAAGCATTGCAAAAGCATATAAGTATAATTCGAATATTAGATAACAAATAGAGGACAATTATTGGAGTGATTGAATATGAGATTCCAGAATCTTTGGATTAATGTTTAACCATAGTAATTATGGGAACCTGAGAATCGAATTTTAACAGTGGCAACCACCAGAAAAGCCAAGAAGCAATGAAACTTAATGAAGTCCCAGAGACCTGGAAATATACTAAAAATAATGGCAGAAGAGTAGGAAAAACAATTAAAAAATTTTACACTTTTTAACCGACTTCCAAAAAGGAGGAGGTTCTCTATTCGACTGTATGTATTTTTTAAACAAGAAATAAAAAGAACCTTACCTTAATATAATTGGCATTAATATACCCTTCGCAAGTCCCAACATCAGCCCTCAAGATAAATCTAGAATGTTCATTAGGCAGGATCGTCTTATACCTATTCTTAGGATGAGACCCAGACACAATCGGTTTCTCCTGGAAATTCGTCGGCATATCCCAAAATTCCTGATGCAAGTTCCTTAGAAGCATCTTCTGGTATTCCGAGCAAGGTTGGGAGATCACAGGATCTGGGATAACCATTTGAGGATTCTCTTGGGCTATATCCTCGACGCGACCAGTACAGCAATGTTGACCTTCTCCCAAAATATGGCATTTGACTTTTGAGTAACCATTTTGAAATACGTCGTTCAAATCTCGGAGGTTTTGTCTAGAAAGTACGCTAGAAGCGTTCTGTAAGTGCTGCATATTTGCTAAATACAGCCGAAAATCTTCTGAAGTGCTCTGAGGGCTAAGAGGCCTTGTCGTTATGTTTCGCGTAAAACCTGCTTGGAAATTAGGGTCATCTTGTCTTCCAAACGCGTATATGATCTCGTTCTCTTGATCTCCACAAACGTAGGTTAGATTTTGAGGGTAATCTTGTTCTGTAGCATAACATGTGGACCAGAGATTGTCATGGGACCCAAATCCAACTCCCTTATCATTTGAGCGTAACCTTGTGCGGGATTTATAAGACTTCGGAATCAAATTCTCTGTGCTTAATGATTTTCTATGTTTATCCCGATGTGGCAAATCTTTAAGATTACTGTCTATTAGCGTTTCATCAATTTCTAAGTCCCTAGGCTCTTCCGTCGGTTGGATGTTTAAAGTTAGAGAAGTATTTGAGCTGCGTCTTTCTAAAATACCTTTCCGCGGTTCCGTTGGGGGGTTATCTATGCTAATGTTGCTGTTATACCTACTTAAGTTGCATGTAGAGCCGTTTAAGTTATAGTTAGATACGCTCAAACCTCTGTTGACTGAGAGCTGTGGGTTAGACTGGTTTATATTCAAAGTTAAAGAGGTGTTTGAACTTCTGCGTTCCAGTAAACCTTTTTTCTGTCCCGGTTTGGCGTCTTTGTTCAGCGAGCTATTACTTGAGTGTCTGCTCAAGTTATTAGAAGATAATATGTTTAATGTTAGACTGTTGTTCGACCCCCGACGCTGTAATAAACAGTTTTTCGACACCTCTCCCGATACGTTCGAATTTGATGTGCAAATGACCCGTCTTGAAGGCGTCAAATGCTCAGTGTTAGCCAACGACGTGTTTGAATCTCGACGGTCTATCGATAACTTCTTTTGTCGACTATCCGAGTTGAGACTAAAGTTCGAAATGCTGGTCCTAACTGTCGATAAATTGTGGCAGGAAGCCCCAGCACTGTTCAAAGAGCAGTTGGAACTTTGCAGACTATGAGTACTGAGCATAAGACTCTGGTTAGAATTCCTTCTATGCAATTTTTTCGTCATCTTCTCATCTTCCGCACTGGGTTCAAAATCATCTGAAGGCACACCTTCGGGTAACGTCTTCAAATTGGTACTAGATACGCTAAGATTTTGCTTATAGTTTAACAAATTCGAGCCTAAATTCTGTCCCGTATCTAGATGGTAACTCCTGTTGTCTGCCCCGGATATGTTAATTTCTGGGGTGTTTTCAAAATCGGCCATGTTCTCATCGAATGAGCCCATGGTTCGGGAACCCATGCGGGAAGTGCCAGGTTGGTATAACATGAGGGTAGCGTGATTTTCTCTGAGGTATATTCCACTGTCTTGCCCCTTCATGTATAGACGACGCTGTTCAGCATTTGATTGGAGGGAGTTGTACCCAAGTTTCGCCCCGGCAAAGTCATGTTTATTAATATTCTTTTGTGCTAGTATCCTTTTCAGCTGTCTTTTAGGGGTATTAGGCATAGAGACCGAATTCTGGGGGATTTCCAAAGTCTTTTTCTGCGGAAGCGAGAGATTGACAGTCTCAGAAGAGTCTAGAGAAGTCGCTTTGACTTTCAAAGTCGGGGTTTTGACTTTCTTCTCTTCAGCATCTGTGTATAGTTTTTCAAATTCAAGAAGTTCTTTTTCCAAATCACTGTCCCTTTTGGTTAGATCTATTCTCAAATTGCGCAGATTCTTTCCTTTTTTCTTGGTTTGCGTTTCAGCCGGTATAGTAGCGCCCTCTTCGGTCGTGACAGTTATTTCGAACTCTTTCGGCGAAAATCTCGGCATATCCAAGAAGGATTGTGTGTCCGAACTTTGCCGAAGAGTCTTTTTTAGTTTAACATCGGGAGATTTCGGATCTTCGGTCTCTGCGATTTTTTCTTTCACTTCGCCTTCGAATTTGAACATAGGCCTTTCCGTTGGCGGTGTTTTCTGAGCGTGGTGCCTCTCCATACTTTCGCATGAGGTACTGGTTTCCTGATTCTTGTAGGCCTCATTCATTTGATCTTTCATCTGCTTGGCTATGGGTAAACCTAAGTTTTGTTCAATAATCTTCGCGTTATCAGAATCTAAGGATATCGATTTAAGTCTCTGTCGTCTTGCTTGAGCCGAGTTAGAAGGACTGGGAGCTGTGTCAGGTTCCTCTATAACTTTCGGTTCAATCTCCAAAGTATCCATCTTAAGGCAGCAGTCAGTGACATCTTCACCTATTTTAGTATCTGCGTCTTTATTATCTTCGCATTTACTTATATTAAGTTCTATAGTTTTATAATTAGTCTCACAGCTATGATGCCGTCTGTATTTTCTCACTTCTTTATCAGCAGGAGGAGTAAACCGTTCCTTTTCAATAGAATTTCTCCCACCATACCTCTTCGGCCTAGCTCTATCTTCTAAACACGATTGTTCAAATGTAAAATAGTTTTCCTTATTGTAACTGTGGACTTTAGGACTGGGTCTGTTCAACAATCTTGGGGAACAAGGTTTCTCTGTGACCCCATTTCTGTTTAAGTGATCTCCCAATGCTCGCGGTGATTGTGGCACTGGTACCTCTGCGTCGCGAGGAGTTTCAGGAAAGAATTTAGGAGACCTCACTGTATCGTAGTAGACCGATCTTGGTGACGGTTCAGCGAAAAACATTGGAGAAACTGTTTCAGGAGGCGTGAAGAACCTTGGAGAAGCCATAGTCTCTGCCAGAAGTTTTGGTGAAAAGTCGAATTTAGGTGCTGAAGACTTTTCTTTCGCTGAACTACATTCTAGCACTCTCGGAGAGTTCTGCATCTCTAATCTCTCCTGTTGTCCTTCTAAATGAGGACTCTCGTTCACACTACACATGTTAAGCCTAGTACTGACTGAGCGGAATCTTCTTAGATTGCTCGGAGACGCCTCCTCGCCCTCCGGGGTCCTCTCACTCATATTCTCGCTAAGTTTCTCAACTGCTTCCGAATCAAAACCGAACACCTCTTTATCCGTCTTAGGGGTAGCGCTCGCGGGGAACGGGGACTTATCGTCTTTCTCTAATGAAGGCGAACGGGTTGCACTGTACTTTTTGGCGCGAGATTCTTGCGTCAAATCCGCGCCTAGATCTGCGGACAGTTGCGCTAGAGGACGAGGTATGTTTGTATATTTGTAATCTAGTCTTTTATGTAACCACTGTTCAGGTAGAGGTAGTTTGGGGATATACTCGGAAGGTCCGGGGGGATCGGGAGGTTGCGGAGGAGTTGGGGCTGGGTTGTTAACGATTATGATCTGTGGGGGTATGTTTTGGGGGTCGTCGGCAGGGGCGCCGGAGAGGGCGGCGCGGGCGCGGCGCGGGGCGGCCACCGCGCGGCCGCACAGGGACACGCGCCGCGGCACCACCAGCCGCGGCACTGAGCCACGGACTATGTGCACCTGGAACACAGAACAGAGTATCTACAAGCTGGAACTACCGTATCAAAATTATTTACATGCATTTTTTAGTTAGATGTTTTCCTTAAGTGTGCCGTAAATGATTATTTCCCAGAATTTGATCCTTATGAGCAACACTATCGAATGGTGTAATAATACAGGGTGTGATTTTGTTCCCCAAATCAGCGGGTTCGATTCCTGTCCAGATATAGAATTTACAAAAATCCAATGATGTAGTTTAAGTTGCCGAAAAATCGGCCTCGGGAATTCCCTATAGTTTCGGATATAGCCATCCAAGTCTGTACTCACGTGATGCGTGCTGGAGACACGCTTGCGTGTGTTGCGGCGGCAGCGCGCGGCGAGCAGCAGCAGCAGCAGCGCGGCCGCCGCCAGCGCGCCGCACCACCAGCCCGCCTGCGCGCCCCACATATCACGCTCACATCTGGAAATTAACATGAGACTCTGTAGAAGACAGTAGGATGATACATTCAAATTATGGTTTACTAGCTGTGTCACCCCGTTACTCAACTCCTATTGGTTGTAGTGTTGTACTTTGATGTTTTATAGTCTATAGCCTTCTGGCACAATTTTATTAGTCGTTAGCTCGTTCGGTATGCAGCATACGGGGAATCCTCGCAGGCGAGATAAAAAACAAATTAAAGTCACAAGTCGATCTGCAGTGTTATCACTGCAGATCGACGGTATAAAGCAAGCGGGGGCGCTTGCTTTATACCGACCGTTATATCGACCAATGAAATTCATCAGTCGATAAACAGTTTCCGGGTATGCCATTCTTGTTAATAACTGGCGACGAACATGGAGGTTCTCCTACACCCCGCATGCGGGCTAATGAAAACAGTTCCCCGAATGCATGCCCTGTGGCACGTGTTCCAGAAAACTCTCGCGCCTAGCATGCGGGCCCTATCGACTGATGAAAACAGTTCCCCGAATGCGGGCCCTGTGGCACGAGTTCCAGAAATCTTTCGCGCCCGGCATGAGGGCCAATGAAAACAGTTCCCCGAATGCGGACCCGTGGCACGAGTTCCAGAAATCTTGCTCCCTCTCGACTAATTAAATGAATTTCGCGGTCGCGGATATGTGACTGATGTAAAAAATAGATAAAAACAATCCTTGATGCGGCTAAAATTTCAGCTCAATCGGTGCAGAACTTTTTGAGTTTTTGAATTGTACACAAACCAACATAACATTTTTATATATGTATATATAGATATAGATTTGAGAGGATGAGATGCAAAAATAACAAACATTGCTACCATTCAGTAGGGATTCAATAAGCATGTTGATAACATCAATTAATTGCAAATCTAATTAGTCCATCTGTTAGAGATTAGAAAAATCATGGATAAGTATTTTGTCTTTTGTTAAATCAATGAAAATTTAAGATAAAAATCATCATAATTCGAAAGTTCCCGAGAGGGCGCTCATGACGTCACAAGCAGCACTTTAAAATTGGCATTACACAAGCAACTACAATTTTTAATTGCTTGTTACGAATTGAAAATTTAAAAGTGTTGTATCTTTTTTTACATTTTGGTTTATATACCAAAACAAAAAATACGTGTCAAATATTTTTTGATAATCTTACTGACGGACTAATGTTTACGCGCGGACGACCAGCGGCGCGGGACGGCTGAGGCGGTATGCGCGGGACGAGGAAACGGCGGCTGCGCCGGCGCATCGAGCAGCGGGCACACAACTCCACTCCAATTTTTACCACCGGCGACGACATACGTACGCACGTTCGGGCGCCTACTACGTCACTTGTCTTCTCAGCAGTCAGTCAGCAGTTTTTCTTTCATCCTAACACGAGCTTATACAACTAATTTTTTTAACGTGGTAAAATCATCACATGAGTCCTCCCACCCAGGGCAGAGCGGGAGGGACTGTCAGACTCGTACTGACTAAAATCCACGGTGTCCTTCAATAACCCTATACGTACCGGGGTCACGGTAATTCGTGAGTCCCGCGACCATACCGGACACATTTTAAACAAATAATACTCACACACAACACTGTCTTATTAATTGTAGCTGAGATTCCATTTTTTGAGCAATATGTTTTATATACTTTAATTTTATTATTTTATTTACAAATATATTTACAATTCAGACGTGTATTCTCTCTCACAGTCGGAATGTCATTGAATGAACGAGCAGTATTTGTACGTAGATATAAACAAGATATAATGACACATACATATAGTGCTGATTCACTGTCCACCCTCCGTAGGGAAAATGGCGTGAGTCATTGTGCTAATTGAAAAATATAGTCACCCTGTTGCATCCCTCTTTAAAAATAACAAAGGAATGTTTTTCTGTTCAAAAACTTTTTTTTTTATGATTTGCCTGTGCATACACACACACACACACACACCAAAAAAACACGTTTGTGATTACTAGAACAAATCCAGTTTTTTTTTTTAAACAATTTAACTGCTTTTTATTCCAAATCTATATTTTTAAATAAAGAAACTAAATATAAGAAGTGGGGGGTCGCGGGGCTCGCGAATTACCGTGACCCCGGATCGTAAAGGGCTATTGAAGGACACCGTGGATTTTAGTCAGTACGAGTCTGACAGTCCCTCCTGCTCAGCCCTGTGTGGGAGGACTCATTTGATGATTTGACCACGACAAAAAAAAAAGAAGTACCATGAAAGTTTGTTTGAATGGATGGATGTTTGTTCCTTTTTCACGCAAAAACCACTGAACGGATTTGGTTGAAATTCGGTACACAGATAGTTTATAACTTGGATTATCACATAGGATAGTTTTTATCTCGATTTTATGTTCCCACGGGATGATTTTCGAGTAGTAACGAGTAAAACCGCTGGCAAAAGGTAGTAATATAATCAAAAGATATCGTAAACTTTTTGGATGTGTGAACATTGAGAGAATTTTTGTGAAATTAGTACTCCTGTATCGTGGGCGCGTTTACAAACATATAAACTCACATACACAAACGCCCAGACCCGGTACAACTACTCGTAGATCATACAAATATTTGCTCCATGCTTTGCACCATATCACAACAAAGATCATTGACTCTGACTATCAGTCAGTCATATTATCATCTGACTAGCCTTTTCCCAACTATATTGTGGTCGGCTTCCAGTCGAACCAGATGCAGCTGAATATCAGTATTTTACATGGAGCGACTGCCTACCTGACTTTCACAACCCAGTAACTGGGTAATATGATACCCCTTGGTAAGACTGGTAGCCAGACTTTTTTTTATTTCATTATAGGTTCGCGTTTGACCACTATCGCGGCTGATGGTTAGCGAAGATGTGTATTAGTAGAATGTCGAGCTTTTACACGTATTTTCATAAAACTAGGAGAGGCCGTACCTGACCTGACAACTCTGAGAAGAAACAGCCAAAACAAACTCAGAGGTCACCACTGTCTCTTTTAAAGTCGAGACATTATATTTAATAAATAATAATAAATAAATAAATAAATATTCCACAACTATCACACAACGCCATCTAGTCCCAAGCTAAGCAGAGCTTGTGTTATGGGTACTAGACAACTGATAAACATACTTATATATTTCTAAATACATACATATTATAGATAATTTACACCCAGACACAGAACAAATGATCGTGCTCATCACACAAACATTTGTCCTGGGTGGGAATCGAACCCACGACCTCCGGCATAGCAGTGAGGGTCACTTACCACTAGACCAACAGGCCTGTCAATATATTTAGATCAGAATATACGAGGACCATGTAGGTTAGTGTCTGAAATGGATTTCTGAAGAAAGAACCACACAACGAGTGGACCTGTCCAGTCAGTGCAAGCATTTGTCAGTTATCGTGTAGCTCGAGTCATAACTCAAGGAGCTCAATGGTTCGTAAGGGATTTTAACAATCTTTATTTTAACTATTGTTAGTAGTAGAACTGGCGTTTAGTCTTAAAAGCGTAATAACTATAATTTTCACGTGTACTACGCGCCCTTTAAGAGTTACCCACACGTAACAAATTACCCCACAAAGGTGGAGCTAATTATACACATCTGAATGAAAGGGGTGAATTAGGCCTATAAATAGATTTAGAACAGACTGCATGGCTGCTCTATTTAAAACTCAAATCAATATTCTAGCTCTGAGGTCGTATGCAAGCTTTTTTTTATCGTGGTAAAATCATCAAATGAGTCCTCCCACCCAGGGCAGAGCGGGAGGGACTGTCAGACTCGTACTGACTAAAATCCACGGTGTTCTTCAATAGTCCTTTACGTTCCGGCGTCACGGTAATTCGTACAGTCCCGCGACCGTCGTGATGCAAGCTGCAGAAATATTCAGGCCTGTTGGTCTAGTGGTTAGTGACCCTGACTGCTATTCCAGAGGTCGTGGGTTCGATTCCCACCCAGGACAAATGTTTGTGTGATGAGCACGATCATTTGTTCTGTGTCTGGGTGTAATTCATCTATAATATGTATGCATTTAGAAATATATAAGTACGTTTATCAGCTGTCTAGTACCCATAACACAAGCTCTGCTTAGCTTGGGACTAGATGGCGTTGTGTGATAGTTGTGGAAAAAAAAAAAATAATTAACAAGCTTTTATTTACTATCACCTGTCCCGTTGTCTGTAATCCAATCTTGCAAGTCAAATTTGATCCCCTTCCCGGTTTCCGATTGAGCTGAAATTTTGCACGTAATGCGTAACGTAAACGTATGCGATATAATGATGACATGGAGCTGATCTGATGATGGAGCTGGAAGGTGGCCACAGGCCTGTTGGTCTAGTGGTTAGTGACTAGTGACCCTGACTGCTATGCCGGAGGTCGTGGGTCCGATTCCCACCCAGGACAAATGTTTGTGTGATGAGCACGATTATTTTTTCTGTGTCTGGATGTAATTTATCTATAATATGTATGTATTTAAGAAATAAATAAGTATGTTTATCAGCTGTCTAGTACCCATAACACAAGCTCTGCTTAGCTTGGGACTAGATGGCGTTGTGTGATAGTTGTGGAATATTTATTTATTTATAGCAACGCTGTAATGAAACACCGCAAACTCACAAATACCCAGACCCGGCAAAACTACTTGCAGAACATACAAATATTTATTCCGTGCGGGGATCGAACACGCGACACGCTTCGCAGCAGCCTGTCGCTCAGCCACTGCGCCAATCATGCTGTATCACAATATGAGGGATACCCTCATTCACCCCTGTCTACACCAAACATTACTTGGATGATGTAATTTTATGCTCATAACAACAGAGATGATTGAATTGATGAAATTAAAACTAATAGACTCAAAGAGACGTGATAAGACTTTTAATTCACGCAAAAGATATTTAAAATAGTGTAAAGGCCATGAAAATCTATACTAATATTATAAAGCTGCAGTGTTTGTTTGTTTGTTTGAACGCGCTAATCTCTAGAACTACTGGTCCGATTTGAATGATTCTTTCAGTGTTGGGTAGTCCATTTATTGAGGGAGGCTAAAGTTAATGTTAAGGGCTCCCTTTTCCGCATTTGGACTCGTAGGTGGTCCGTTATGCGTGAGGTGGGACGGTTGGCTATGTGAGCCAACCCAGCTCCTTCCAGAAGCTCAGAAGTCTCCTGGGGCGTTCACAGGCTTCTTGGAGCGACCTTGAGGGAGGCTATAATATAGGCAATATTTTATCTAGGTATTTCCACGGAAACGAGAAAAACGCGGGTGAAACCGCGGGGCACAGCTAGTATGTCATAAAATCTGCAATCTCATTTCTTAATTGATGCAGACAGTATCTACTGCACAAACAGTCGATTCTAACTGCTACCAGCAGTCCGAGTATGCCAATGACAGCTGCTCAGTTTGGCACAATGCACTATTACTGGTAACAAACCAGTCGTTATCGCAACTCAAAAACAATTTTGTTCACTTTAACGGCCAGTACACGACCTTGCCGCTAGCGCGGGGCAGCGAGCAGTAAGATCAAATGTCTAGAAATGTTTGATACACTCCACGAGGCGCCGACACTAGCGAATTCGCGTACTTACAAAGTAACTAGAGTGCGACTCTAGTTACTTTCCGCTCACCGCTTAGACGAAAGTCTCGCCGGTAGTCGCACATATGACGACGGCACGGTAGCGCAGTGGCTGAGTGATTGGATTGCTGCGCAGCGTGTCGCGGGTTCGATTCATGCACGGTACCAATGTTTGTATGACCTACAAATAGTTGTTAAGGTCTGGGTGTCTGTATATGTGAGTTTGTATGTTTGTAAACTGCACCAAGATAGGTCATTAGCCACATATAAAGGAAAAATTATAAAAACATTAAAAAATAATATACCATAGAAAACAATTTTATATTTGCGGTTTGGCAAGAACATTATGTATGGATTTTGACTGCATTGTTAACTTTGTTCGTTGTTACTTGTTTAAGTATTCAATTGGATGAATAAATACATAGAATAGAAAAGAATAATATAAATGTAATACATAGACTATAATTAATTAATACATAAAGTTCATAATTCATTAAATTAATAAAGCTAAAACTCCATTGTATTGCGATAAATTTCGATTGTATGCGCGCTCGATAGATGGCGTTGTACCTGTCTGAATCGCGCTATGGTTTCGTTACCGAGCGCAGTATAAGTAGTACTTTAAAATAATTCGATAATTTTCATTTGATAGCGCCATCTACCTATGAAAAACCATTTCGAAACTAAAAAAATATTGTAGCTATATTCGGAGAACTTAAGTTAGCCGAATTAGATAGTAGATTTATTATTGTTATTGAAACAGTTATTTAGGCAAATAGTTTATTAAACACTTACAAAAAATAAATGAGATCCCATCAAAAACATTAAATGTAAAAAAATGCCAAGTCTCTCGATGCAGTCTTTCCATCGTAAAAAGTTTTGAGATCTCATAGAAGCCAAGTCCTATTCAAATTATTTTGTAGTTATAAATCAACATTTAGTAATTGTATCAATAGTTTTCTTTATATTATAATTATAGTGACTTGGCAATGAGCACAAGAAGAAACAAAACGGCATATTTGGAGTTGAAAGTCACACACCGCATGCGTAAACATTAATATCACAAAATTAATTTTCTTTTGGTTTATCCGTGTCGTCCCAACCGAATTTCGGCAACGGCAGTCAGTCTCATCCAAGACTAGTAAACTGCGCAGGACATAAATTATAATGCACAAGTGTGTACGCAAACACTAGTGTTAGTGTACTCTCGGTTCATTTACTTTCATAAAGCGATGGCCCGTAAGGTATTTTTTATTATTGTATTGGAGCATGTAGTCGGTAGTGGCCATCATGATCCACACGTAACAAATAATCTGATCACAGGTCTCGTCAGTAACATTTGCACATAATTCCAGGCAGCAAGCAGCTTTTAATTGGTGCTCATTGCCAAGTCACTATAATTATAATATAAAGAAAACTATTGATACAATTACTAAATGTTGATTTATAACTACAAAATAATTTGAATAGGACTTGGCTTCTATGAGATCTCAAAACTTTTTACGATGGAAAGACTGCATCGAGAGACTTGGCATTTTTTTACATTTAATGTTTTTGATGGGATCTCATTTATTTTTTGTAAGTGTTTAATAAACTATTTGCCTAAATAACTGTTTCAATAACAATAATAAATCTACTATCTAATTCGGCTAACTTAAGTTCTCCGAATATAGCTACAATATTTTTTTAGTTTCGAAATGGTTTTTCATAGGTAGATGGCGCTATCAAATGAAAATTATCGAATTATTTTAAAGTACTACTTATACTGCGCTCGGTAACGAAACCATAGCGCGATTCAGACAGGTACAACGCCATCTATCGAGCGCGCATACAATCGAAATTTATCGCAATACAATGGAGTTTTAGCTTTATTAATTTAATGAATTATGAACTTTATGTATTAATTAATTATAGTCTATGTATTACATTTATATTATTCTTTTCTATTCTATGTATTTATTCATCCAATTGAATACTTAAACAAGTAACAACGAACAAAGTTAACAATGCAGTCAAAATCCATACATAATGTTCTTGCCAAACCGCAAATATAAAATTGTTTTCTATGGTATATTATTTTTTAATGTTTTTATAATTTTTCTTTTATATGTGGCTAATGACCTATCTTGGTGCAAAATTTGAAGTTTCTAAGTCTGCTAGAAGTACCTTAGATTTTTGATGATCGGTCAGTGAGTCAGTGAGTCAGTGAGTCAGTGAGTCAGTGAGTCAGTGAGTGACAAAATGGTGTAACTTTGATCGACCGTAACTCCTAAACTATTAATTCAATTGGCATGTAATTTCGAACTTAAGCTTGTTCTAATGCCTACTATTATTCACCGAAAACCTAAACTCCTAGCTTTGTCCACGTCGAAGATATAGGGGGGGCGAAACAGCCGCGAATCGCATCGAGAAAAGATGGTACGGCCGTGCCCGTTTTGCTCGAGACTTGGCTGGGGCACTGCCGTGCCCCCAGATATCAGCAATGTTCGCGCCGTATTATATGGCATTATCAATTCATCAGCATTATTCTGGGTCTAAAACGGCCACTTCAAGCAATATTCCTAATGGTTCACTTCTTATTTAATTCTTCTATTAATCAATCATAAAGTGAATCATTAGTTATATTGCTTAGTAACTGTTTTATACCATCAATAGTAAGAATATTAAATGTCATTAGAGTTCACATTACCTAAAAAAACAAAACTGAATCAAAATATTAAATCAAATCAAATCAAATCAAATCAATCTTTATTTGTGAACATAAGTACAAAAAGGTGTTATTTATACATTTTAGCTGATCTGTATGTTCGGCCAATAATCGGCATACAAATATAATATTATAAGCAGGTTATTTTTACTATCATAATTATTAAACTTTAGGATAAAAGAAATGAAGCAATTGAAAAATGTCATGAGCCACATAAAATAAAGTAATTGAATTATATTATTAATTATTAAGAATGTCAAAGAAATTTAAATTTAGTCACAATTTGTCATTTAAAAAGTCTTCAATCGAGTAATACGTCTTTTCAACTAGAAACAGGAACAACTTTCTTTTAAAATGGCTGACATTTTCCTCACTTCTGATACACTTTGGCAATTTATTGTATAATTTTGGAGCCATTACGAAAATACTGTTCTTGTATAAAGCAGTTTTAGATCCAGCAGTTTGTAGCCGGTCAGCTCGACGCTGACTTCCTACTCGGTCAAATTTATACATGTTATTTTTGACGAACATAGAAGTCTGGTATATGTACAATGAGGGCACTGTTAAAATTTTCATACTTTTAAAATATTGTTTACAGCTGTCAGTGGTTTGCAGGTTACAGATTGCTCTAATACACCTTTTCTGACACTTAAACACCATATCTTTACCAGAGGCGTTTCCCCAAAACATAATGCCATATCTTAATGTCGAGGCTACTAGACCATGATATGCAGTTAGTACGGTGTTTCGATTGGCTGTTTTACTTAGCATACGCAGCGCATGAGAAAATTGGTTTACTTTACTACATACTTTATCAATCTGGGTATTCCATTTTAATGTGCTTTCAATATTTAATCCCAGAAATTTTATCACATTCGTCTCATCAATCCTTCTATCATTATATCTTATATCTAAATTTAAATTCTGATTTACTGTTTGTTGAAATTTCATTATTACTGTCTTGTCTAAATTTATTACCAAATTATTATTCTCTAGCCAATTTATAACTGATTTTATATTAGAGTTAATGTCTGATTCTAATGTATCTAATTGGTCACTGTTAAAAAGTAGAGTGCTGTCATCTGCAAACATTGTCATAGGATAGGTCGATGCTTTTGGGAAGTCATTTATATATATAATAAATAGGAGAGGTCCAAGTATGCTACCTTGTGGAACTCCATACATCACTGTTCTCGGGCTAGATTTATATGTTGTTTCATGTTTTTTACATATTCTATTAATAACTGTTATTTGCTGTCTATCTTGTAGGTATGATTTAATTAAATTTGATATGTTACCTCTAATCCCGTATGCGTCAAGTTTATTAATTAATATTCTATGGTCTACGCGGTCAAAGGCTTTCGACATGTCCATATATAGAGCCAAAGCCGGTTTTCTTTTATCTACTCTGTTGCTAACGAGTTTTAAAAAATCATAGATTGCCATGTCAATGGATTTATTTTTCCGGAAGCCCTTTTGGCTATCGAGAAATAATTTATTTTTCTCGAAATATGAATTGATTTGATTGTATATTACTCTTTCAAATATTTTTGACAAAATAGGTATCAGTGCTATAGGTCTATAGCAAGACATGTTGTCTTTATTATCTTTTTTGAAAAGCGGTTTTATGATGCTAATTTTTAATTCCTTTGGAAAAACACCATGCAAGACGCACATATTGATCAGGTGACTAAGGACGGGTGCAATTATTGTAGATACTGTTTTAATAATTTTTGTGCTAATACCATCATATCCAGTGCTGGGAGTATTATTTAAAGACATAATAATTTTATGAATATCTTGTGGTATTGTAGGTTTCATGAAAATGGACGAAATTGGAGTATTTATTGGTAATTTATTATTATTATTATTTGAACTATTAATTGATTTGACTTGATCCGCAAAATAATTGTTAAAAGCCTCTGCTATATCAAGAGGGCTGGTAAGTATTTTATCATTTGATTTAATTCTCATTGTGGCTTGATTTGGTAAATTATATTTGTTTTTATTTATCACTTTCCACGTTGCCTTACATCGATTCTTAGCCGAGTGAATGAAAAGGTTATTGTGGGCTCTCTGCGTGAGATTGACAATTCTTTTAAGCCGGTTAGACAACGTTTTGAAGTTTGTTTTATTTTGTTCAGTCGGTGATAACCTGTATTTCCATAACAAATCTCTTTTTTTCTTGCTACATAATCTAATACCGCGACTAATCCAGTTTGGTTTTACTTTCGTCGATATTTTTATTTTAATGTTAGGAAAACATAAGTCATATAGCAATTTAAACCAGTCATAGTACAATTTGAATGCTTTTTCAGGGTCTGTTTCCTCATAAACATCTGAAAATGACAATTGTTTTAAATAGTTTGCAAATTTATCTATATTTTCTCTTGAGTAGTCCCTTTTTGTACAGTACCAGTAGTCTAAAAGGCACGTTTGTTTAACTGGACATCGTAAAAATTGTGCTGTGTGATCGGATACTGCTAGTTCCAAAACTTCTCCTTTAGCTCCTCGCACATTGTGGATTATATTATCAATGCAGGTCCCACTGCTTAATCTAGTTGGAACGTTTACGGCAAATTTAAGATTATAACCCATTATTAAGTGCTTGAATTGCTGCGAACTTTTGGTATCTTTTAGCAAATCAATATTGAAGTCACCGCACAGAAGCACTTTTTTATTTGAGTGAATGGATAAAGAATTTAACAGACTGTCTAATTTATTAGAAAATATTTCATGTTTGCTTTTTACTTCGGTACTATGTGGACTCCTATATAAACATATTATAATAATATTGTGGGGGGTGAGTTCCACTGCACAGCATTCAAAAATATTGGATACACCATATTTCGCAACAGACTCCAAAGTTTTATATTTAATACCGTTTCTTAACATTATACATGTGCCTCCATGTCTGGATTCTCTAGTGAAATGCGTGGCTAAAGTAAAATTAGGTATATGTAATAGGTTTACATCCGACAATATCATATTGTGCTCAGAAAAGCATAAAACATCCACTATTTTCCCTGAATTATGTAGTTCCTCTAGCAGTACAGTAAATACATTTGATTTATTTAAGAGGCCATTTATATTTTGATGCATAATATTGAGATTTTTATACACGAAAAAAACCATCCTCATCACAGTGCTTTGTGTCATTTATAACAGAAATATCATTTTGTGTTATGATTTTACCCGTGCTAAGATTTGGTATACAATCAATATCTTGGTAGGTAGTATTCAGTGCGTTTAGGTTTAAAATAAATCTCTCTAGGTCTGTTACAATAATATTTAGAGCTTTGTTATTTATACTGCCGGACCGTTGGTTATATGAGTCGAATGAATACGGCAGATTGAGGTTTGAGTCTAGAATATACGCATATTTATGCGTCTCGGCGTCCATGTAAATCAAATTATTAAAAATATCTATTCTACTATTAAACATTAAATTAGCATTGTTCTCCATATATTTAAATGTTGGAAGACTTATAATAAAATTAGTATGGTTTAATGGGAGTAGTGTTTCCCGGATATATGAAACAAGTTCCATATAGTTATTAGTTTGTCTGAAATCTTCTTCGCCAATAACTATAACACAGTAGTCAAATAAAGTGAAATTACGAACTTTTTCATGAATATTACATATGACATGTTTTAAACCACATCGTGGAGTGCGATAATGACACCTACTATAGTTAGCGAGCTGAGTTCTTTCACTCATTTTATAAATCCTGTCAGATGTTTCACTGCTCACAATGCAGATTTTATGTCTCATAGGAAGTAGTTGGATCTCCGGCTGTTTGAGATCTTGAGGAGTAACTTTTTTCTTGTCTTCTTGTGTAGATAGTTTAAATGTAGGGTATGCTATAGTTTGTGTTTGTATTGTTTTCATACTGCTGTTAATAGTGTTCTTCAACGGTGTTTTTACTTTTTTCTTGATTGGGCTACTTGCAATGTTCTTGAATATATCATTTTTCTTCATTAATTCATTGTTTATCTGTTTTAGGTCTCTGTTTTGCAGCGATAGTAGCTTAATTTCGTTATGTGCAATTTGTAATTGGGATTGAAGTTTTTTGATTTCATCTTTATAGGCGATTAGTTGAATGTCCTCTTCGTCTTCAGATAACTCAGGCATGCTATTTGTTGTACTGTCCAAATTTTTTGATTTGTTTCCAATGTCATCATTTGGTTCCGAGCGTGTACGGGTGCGTCGGAAGGTAACATGTTCCAAGAATGAATCCAACACTAAAACAGCAAGACTGGATGAAAAATCACTAACAACAGATTAATTTACACAAATATTATTGTTTAAGACACTTTCTTTCATTTACTTATCAACTCAAAACTTTGGTAGCACTATCTCGCCTGATGATAAGTGATGATGTGGTCGACGGTGAAGCACACTTGCCTGGATGTAACCTATTCACTCTTGACTTAATCACTGGTATTCAGCTGCATCCAGTTAGAACATGAGCCAACTACAACGCAGTTAAACAAAGACTAGGCAGATGACGAATCTGACAATATAAAAGTGACTAAGAATTTGTAATCCTGTCTCAACATGTATTATTATGAAATAAATGAATCCTTTATCATAATAATCATTTTATTGCCTAATAATTTGTCAATACACAATACATTATCATTGGTATTGCACTAAAAGTGGAAATACGCAATAAATAATAAAAACACTGGCTTATATCTTTATCTCACACTAGCTTTTGTCAGCGGCATAGCCCTCTCGTCCAAGGGGAGGAGGGGTTTGCAAGGGGTTGGGCAATCCTTATTGCCTACGTCACTCAGGACCAGAGCAGCTTTCAACTAGTGAAAAATTTTTGAAATTGGTCCATTAGTTTTTAATTTACTCATTGCAAACATACACACACACAATAATATCCTCTTTATGATATTAATGTGGACTGGGAGTATGTCACAATAGATGTTCAAGATAGACATACCATTACTTTGTTCAGGTATTTTAAACTTAATATAAACAACCTTATATCTATTGTTTTTAGATCATTTACAAATGAACTTAAGCAGAATAGATAAAATAGGCTAATTTTAGATAACAAGATACACTATCTTCATTTGTAAAACTAGATTAAAATGAAATAAATAAACATTTTAAAATAAACAGTAATTTAAAAAAATATTAGGTACTAGAACTGGTTGTGGCCTTTGCCCAGCAGTGGGACACTATGGGCTAAAAATAATAATATAATAAAGAACTGGTTGTGACTCCACAATAGCCTGATGGCAAAATATAGAGAAGTATGGAAGAAATATGCTGTGCGACTCCACATGAAATGGGATTACAACAAGAAAATATTGTTACAGAAAAATTGATTCAGCTTTTAATAATTCCTGCCTGATTCAGTTTTTATTCATTTTATTTGAATTTCTATTCTTCGTACTGTATGAACTGAAAAATTTAAAGCTTTAATATAGAAATATAACAGTAGAAATGACACCGATTTCCTTAGACTTTTATATGAAAAACCCACTTTTTATAAAGAAAATCTGACTCAGGTATTTTTCTTGTGAAAATTGTGGATTGAGGAATCTTAATACTACTTGTCATTACAGGAAAACTCATCAGTGGGAAATCTGGAGTGTTGCTCATAGCTTATCATGACATGTTTTAAAGAAAATGACATTTCACAACTGATGCCACTAAAGCATTTAGCAAGATTATTAGGTTTTTTAATCAAAGGGAATCGTTTATCTTGGTATGGACATGTGATGAGGGATGACACTCATGTGGATAAGAGAGTGATGAGTATGAATGTTGGTGGATGGAGAGGAAGAGAAAGAAAAGATAGATGGATTGTCTAAGGAATGATATGAAAGAAAAAGGAGTAAATAATACTGTTACATTTGATAGGGGAGAATGGAAGAAAAAAGCGTGTTTCGCTGACCACAATTAAAATGGGATAAGGGCAGATCCAAATGATTACATTCTTTCCATTGAAAGAAAGAATGAAAAGTTTATTTGACAAGTCTTAGGCATTCAATATTGTCCCAAAAGTATAGACAAACACAAAAGGTAGGTACTGTGTGCCTCACAGCTGTGTCTGATGCTAGTTTTCAACTGCGTTTGCAATGCATGCAGTCCTGCTTACATGGCTATCTGTAATTATTGAGTAGAAGTCAAAGTCAAATTGTTCCTTTATATTAAGGAAATGGGATGGGATTGATTCTACATCTATTCATGAGGACAGGTTTGTATGGAGAAGAATGGGCAAGAAACTCCATGAGTAGTAGTAGCGTAGACATACATTCCTCAATTTTTAAGTATAGGGAATAGCTATGAGAATTTTAAGTATTACAAGGTTCGAAATTAGATTTTTAATCCACAGAGCATTTTTTGGTCAATGACGTTTATAATATTTATACAACATTCACAACATGATTAAGAACAAGAGTTTTTTTTAAGAGCTCTTTTTAAACCTATTCCCCTTAACAAATAGAGTTGAAATTTTATGCACATCTTTGGTTGAGACATGAGATCCTTTTACATGAGATTGCAAAGTTTAGTAGCACAGACTCATAATTTATGTAAATACATAATTTTCTGCTTTTATTTAATTTATTTTCTCGAAACTGGTTTTTTCAATGATTTTGATATTTTCTCTCTCTAATGTTCGCCATAATAGTAGTGTATGTTATGCAAATAAAAAACCTACTACTGCAAGTGCTGTTTGAAATCAAAGTCACGATATTATGCACTCATTATCAGCTGATACATGTCAATTACACTTTCTTCCTAAAGATTATCTATATAATTAGTACATAAAATACTATTTTGTTTATTATCAATGGACAATAAACCTTTTTACTGTATATTTTAAGCTCTAAACGCTGCGACAGTGACAGCAACAGACATACATGTACAAAATATAATCATACTTCTATTTACGGTTGTGACTACAGCTTCTACCAATGAAAAAAAATAACTCTGAATATGCAAGAGTACAGTATTTTATCGCTGTTTTTGCATTCTCACCTCGTTCTGTACGTATTATCAAGGCTGGGGCACACTTTTGACGATGAAACACATCGTTTCCGGACATCAAATCCTTCAAAATATACATCGAGAAAATATTCGAAGTAATGATTCAATTGATGGAGTTTTCATGGAAATTAACGTAACTACTGCAGGATGACGATCAATGACGTGTTGTAATCCCTTTTTGCGCGTAATTAAAGCGATAGAATGCTAAACATAACATAAAAATACTTACTGTGCATCTATTCAGCAGGTAGTAACTACACAGTAAAATTCGTCACTATACGTTTATAAACTGTAAATTCACGGTAGAACACTATATTTTAAGCACTTTAACACGTCACAGACACTAAATAGCACTTTTTTCACTTTTTCGATGGTATTTTACACGTTTTTACAATAATCTCTCGCCCTAAGAGTTTTGACATTACGTGAGTCGGCCATTTTTCTTTCTAGGGACAACAAAAGCGGGGAGTGTTGCCAGGATATAAAGTCAAATCTCCCTTCTCACATTAGTCATCAGATAAAGGTTTGTTATTAATATACATTTTGTCATTAACTTCAATGACCATGAATTTGCGCTTTGCACTGATCATGAAATGAGTCAAAATGATAGAAACAAAGACATCTTTTTTCCCAACTCAAAACTGTAATCAAACTGATTAAAACCTCATTCGGTTGCAAAATCTAAACATTTGCAATTTGTTTTGTAAGTACGCGAATGTTTACCACAAAATCGAGCAGTATTCTAATATTATTCAAGTTGAGCCATTGTCGTGGAGCGTAGTCTGGTTTTCCATTCAGCGGTGTTATGCACATGCGCGGTGTAAGGCCCAGCCGCGATGTAGGCCACTAGGGCATCGACTGTCCCTACGAGCGCGGTCCTAGGTCAAAACATACAACGTACATACTTATCTACTATCTAGGTCGCGAGGGCTCTGAACTAAATTCAGTAAAACACATTAAAAACATAATCTTAACCTCAAACAGTCTGAAATGAACGATGTTAATGAAATCACAAGACATAAAATTAGCATGAATGTATCATGAAAAGTAGTAAGACACGATGAGTGTTATTGTGTCTTTATTCAGTATCTTAGCAACGTGTTACTCATCATGCAGACTTGCAATATTTTATTCAATGTCTCCCTCGTTGTGTGAGGTCATTTTGACGAGGAACAGTGGGTGGCTCACACCCACTTCTCACATTCAATGTCCTCTTTGTACGCAGCACTCTAGCTATGAGGGTTACATGTATGACTGTAAGGTTCGTTTACCTTACTTGATAGCTCAATTAGTCCATTGTGCTTTTTATTGAGCTTTTGGTCTCATAGCAGCTTGAATCGTTTAACACCAATTTGATGACAGTAGTTTTTTTTCAACCCTTAAAAAGAAAACGTAATCTGTATAAATCACTATGGTTCAATTGTAGAAATGCCATGGACTATGCAGATAAAATCTTCTGGTTGTTCTTGTCTTAAGAGGATACCGCAACCCTGGAACCAAAAAGCAATTGAAGGAACAGAGTGGGTATTAGTCAATACGAGTATGACAGTCCGTTCTACTCCACTTTTAGCGGGACGACTCATTTGAAGATATCCCAGCCCTAGAACAACCCCGAATAAAGTTGGTTGTTATATCTAAATCAAATAAGCACACAATTTAACGGCACGGTTGATGCAGTGGAAGAAGCAATTGACTGCTGCGTTGCGCTGCGTGTCTCGGGTTCTATTCGTTCAAGAAACAAAATATTTTTAAGATCTACAAATAGTTGTACCAGCAAGACTTTGTGTAGTCTGCGAGTTTAAATCCTTTTACACGATTAATTACTATTAAACGAGCAATATTTGTATATTTTCCGGATCTGCAAAACGGCCCTAACGATTTCGATGAATTTTGGAAAATGGATAGGGGTTTACAGGGACGAAAAATCAATTTAGATAAGTCCCATGTCTGGGAAAATTCGTTGCGTCCGTATTTTCAGTCATAAAAATTTACACGTATCATAATTTTCGCTGCACGAACCGTCTTAGTAGCCCGATTTGTTTAATCGTTGACTTTCGTGATCATGACCACGGGATCACACCCGTAAACATAGGTTTTATTCTGTTTTGTTATTTGTTTTCTCGAGTTTGGGAAAAAAAATTACCGACTTCAAAAAAGTAGGAGGTTTTCAATTCGACTGTATTCAATGTTTGTTTTTTTTTAAGGTTTCTCAACTTTTAACCGAGCAGGGCTCGGGCGATATAGAATTAATTCCTGTGTGGGGTTTCTTTTTAAAAACTAGACTCCGTTCACTTATGATTAGGTTAAGTAGGCTAAGCAGGTGATGATGTAGCAAAAGAAAAAAAGCTAAAGAAGCTTTAAACTGTGATGTAATCAGTTTTGTTGTTGACTAAAGGCTCTATAGAGTTATCAAAGGGACTGAAATAGCTTATTGACGTTATTGTTCGATATCAGATCATGTTTACATTCTGATAGTGATAAAACACTATTCAGATTACATGCTACACCTCATTCCCAACTTACATTGTCATGGTTAATGATACAACTGTCATTAATTGACCTTAGCGAAAATAGCATAATAATTATTGTCCTCGCTACGTGTCAAGACCTTTTGACGCGGCGCTAGTGTCTATTGTCATTATATCAAAATGCATTAAAAAAATTGTAGTCGGCCGACCTTGAATTTTCCGCAGGTAATTAATGGTGGCGCGGACTCTAAGCATAATTTTCTTTTTAAAAAATAGCGTTGCCCCTAGGAATTTCTCCTGTGTCTTGAGTGCGGTACAACATAGGAACAAATATTGAGCCCGTAACACACTGCGAAGCAGCCCGAAACGCTCAGCCACTGCGCCAACCGCACATAATATTACCACTGCGCGAATACTACCCGAGTAATGGGCGACTCGCTGTCCGACTATGGACCTCGCCCGGGTCGACGACGGCGCGTTGTGTTCCACGCGCGCCTCAAAAATTTTCCGCACAATTACGGGCCCCTCACTTAGAGGGCCAAAGCCTGCCGGGGTCGCGGGACTAACTAATACCGTGACCCCAGAACGTAAAAGGCTATTGAAGGACACCGTGGATTTTAGTCAGTACAAGTCTGACAGTCCCTCCGCTCCGATTTTAGCACGCTAAAAAACATAAAAGACATGCTTGTTTCCTCCTTTAAGTAATCGGGGAACATAACATAAAAAGAGGTTGTGACGAATTTCGAACCTCCTTTTTTAATTCGATTTAAATAGACAACACTTCTGCACCCCGAACAGTAAAGGGTGGCGCTCTGTAAACTGACCTACGGATGTATAAATAACCTAGGTCAGGTCACTGGCCGATCCTATTTAGGTCATCTCATAAATATAAGTTATATACGGTGCAACACCAATCAATACGGAGCTTTACACGAGAACGCTCGTACATCACGACTGTGTTTTGTAAATCGGGAAGGTAGCATACATTCATACAGGTTGGCGATTTTGTGGGGGTGATTTTAGCTACAAGATCACCACTACTTCGGGCATGCGGACGGCGAGTAATGCGGGTGACTCGCCGTCAGATCATGGACCATGCCCTGGTCCACGGCGCGTCGTGTTTCACGCGCGCGTCAAAGACCTGTCAGCTATCTGACGGGGACCCCCTTAAAGGGCCAGGACCTGTCTTAACAGCGTACCTCTGATCACCGTGG
This sequence comes from Agrotis puta, assembly GCA_943136025.2. Lineage (NCBI taxonomy): Eukaryota > Metazoa > Arthropoda > Insecta > Lepidoptera > Noctuidae > Agrotis > Agrotis puta. The sequence continues at coordinate 7,453,684 of OW964195.2, read as the reverse complement.
ATTTCTGTTAGTATGTGTCTGTCAGTTGCTCCCGTCCCGTCCTGGGTGAGAAGAGTCATTTGATGATTTTAGCACGATAAAAAAAAACCGAGATCTGTGGCAGAGCGACTGACTCTTTATATCCTCAGGGAAGGTTAAACTCTTGATAAAAATATCCTTTGCCCTTTTATTTTGTACCAAATTTCATGGGCGAGACGAGGGACTGTCAGACTTGTACTGTCTAAAATCCACGGTGATCCTTCAATAGCCCTTTACCTTCCGGGGTCACGGCTACCTGATGAGACAGTCTCGCGACACTGATCCAGCCGTGCCGGTATAACTGGAGCTACTAACTATTAGTATTATTTGTTTCTAGCTTCCGCCCGCGACCCGCGACGCGTCCCCGCGGATGTCGGTCTTCGCGTGGATGGTGTATTTCTCCATTTTGAGTAACTCTGACAATGACATCTTATAAATATCTATTGGACCCAAATACGGCTAAGCCTATAATAATTAAGGAGATCCCTCTATTGAGCTACTGCTGTTGAGCTCGCGTTCTGTAGTAACTGAAAAATAAGATCTTTTTTTCTACGTATTTTTCCAGGATAAAAAGTATCCTATTTTATGCCCAGGATAATAAGGTATAATTATACCAAGTTTCATCGAAATCGAACCGTTAGTTTTCACGTGATGCCTGCATATACAGACAGACAGACAGACAGACGGACAGACAAAAATTTTTTTAATCACATATTTGGGTTTGGTATCGATCCAGCAACACCCCCCGCTATTTATTTTTTCAATATTCTCAATGTACAGAATTGACCCTTCTATAGATTTATTATATGTATAGGTATAGATTGTTATAAGTAATTGTCACCTTAGTTAAAACGCACATTTTACTCCAATTTCTGCCATCTAATGCTCAGTTCCTTGATCCAAAGTGATGTCATAATACGTACGTAACGTACCTATTTAGCGAGTATGATAAGCAGTTATCATTTCGTAAGTTTATGTATTTGCTTGTGACGTTGAGATAATGATTTGTAACTTATAGTGACAGACAGTCATCATGCTTATGGATGAGTCGTCAAATTGACAAAAACTAAAGTTTCTAACAGCTCGTTCACGACTTCAGTGTAAGCGGTGTGCGCGCGAGAAATCTGATCGCTGGACTCTGAAGGCGATCTCTCACCGGGAGCATTCATGAGTCCTCCCACCCAGGGCAGGGCGGGAGAGACTGTCAGACTTGACTGACTAAAATCCACGGTGTCCTTCAATAGTCCTTTACGTAACGGGGTCGCGGTAATTTGTGAGTCCCGCAACCCCGGCAGGCTTTGGCCCTCTACAGGCCCCGTCACTATGCTGAAACTCCTTGACGCGCGCGTGGAACACAACGCGCCGTCGACCTGGGTATGGTCCGTGGTCGGACAGCGAGTCGCCCATTACTCGCCGCCCGCATGCCCGCGCTTACAGTGGCGGCGATCGTCTGGCGACGTCCGACGCCGTGGGCGTCTACCACTGCAGCTGGGGTGGAGGGAGCATTCGTGTGTAATATAACATTATAGATTCGACTTTGAGCATTACATTACAATACTACCTCCCTGACTGACGAGCATTCGCGTACATTTAGTGTTGATTTGATACAAGGTGCGCTTTGTAATTCTCGGTTCTCCTCCTACACTGATGCGCATTGTGATGTTCAGCTTTTTCATCAATCAGTCTGTGTGTTGATCAATCAGTATTTTGTATCAATTATCGTATTCTTGCTGATGCAGGGTCAGACATAGCCGGGGAAAAGCCCGGGTAACTTATAACGGGTGACAAGATCACTGAATAAATGTAATTAGTCCGTTAGTTAGATTTATCAGAAATATTTGACTCTATTTTTGCTTTTGTTACGTAAACTAAAATTGAAGAAGATATGACGCTTTTAAAATTGCCAGTACGTCACAACTTAGTACAATTTTCGCTGAGAGCTGACGTCATATGCCCCCCGCTCTAAAATTTTGACGCGTTATATCTTTATAAATATGAATTGGTATTTATAACAAATGAAAAAATAATAATTAATAATACAGGAAAATTATATACTTAATACAAATACAGGAAAATCAATACATCGTCGTTTTAAGAGCACATAGCGTAATTATCAAGAAAATAAATAAAAGGGTAAGTCCACTAAAAAAATCTAATAAGTCCGTCAGCTAGGATTATCAAAAATCATTTGCGCCCATTACCAAGATGTCAATATTCATTGTTTAAAATAAGGTGTCCAATATTTTTTTTAAACTCGTAACTGACAGACTAAATAGATTTGCAGTTTATTGACAAAATCAAAATCAAAATCAAAATCAAATCATTTATTTCAAGTAGGCCATTTACAGGCACTTTTGAATTGTCAAGAGACAAAAGTAAAATAAAACAGTTTAAAAATAGTTACGGTGCTACAGTCCCAGTCACAAGACATAAAAACTTGTGAAAGTACTGTAGATGCCCATTCCAAAGCGTAGATCTCTATGGAGAAGAACGGGCAAGAAACTCCATGGACACTCTTTTTCAATCGCCAAAATTATAACAGAACCTTTGTTACATCATTCATCTTGAGATGGTACATTATGTGAGAACGATGTAGCAAGTAAAGTGTCCATAGGAAATTCATATAAAAAAAGACAATTCAATAAAATTATAAACAATTAAAATAAACCGCGGCTGTTAAGAGATGACCAGTCACGACTGACAGCGCCCGTTCACGAACATGACACATGCATCAGCATCACTCAGCTCAACCATTTTGAAGGGAACTAAGTGATCCGACACACGCGCCACCATCAGCGAGACATTTGAGTGAGCATGACATAATCTCAACTGCCAGGGTCATTCAAGTCATTAAAAGACGTGGGTATCTACTCATTGAAAGCTATAAAGTACACGGTACTCACACAATGCTTCCGGTGAAACTATATAATACTAGAAAGATTGACTCTATACAACGCAACGATAGTTTACAATCTTCATCAGCTCCGACAATAGTACTAAATGATACCCTACGACTGTCGTAATAAAGATAAAAGACACACACAGAAAAAGAACGAATTAAAACTCATGTAAAATACAATAATAATACAGAGTTGTATGAGAGGTGTATGCTGTTGAGTCCTATAACCGTGTCAGCTAGCTAATTATGTTAAAAGAACATGAACAATGTCTTGTGTTCAACACAGCGACCAACTATGCTTATCATCTAAATAATCTCTTACAGAATAATATGCTTTGGCACAGAGATTAGCTTTTACTTTTGCTTTAAAAACGTTAAACGGCAAATCTAGAAAAGAGGATGGTAACTTGTTATAAAAGGTTATACCAACCCCAACGAATGAATTATGCACCTTGTGAAGCCGATGAAAGGGAGCACGTAGTTTGTGCTTATTCCTTGTGTTAAAGTTGTGGATATCACTGTTTTTACTATACAGGTGTATGTTTTGCCTGATATATAAAATGTTGGCGAATATGTACTGTGAAGCCACTGTTAGAATACCAATCTCTTTAAAGAAATCTTTTAGAGAATCTCGTGCACCTAGTTGGTAAATAGCACGAATCGCTCGTTTCTGGAGTACAAATATATTTTGGATATCAGCGGCTTTACCCCACAGCAGAATACCGTAGGACATAACGCTGTGAAAATAACTAAAATAGACTAATCTAGCTGTGTCAACATCAGTGTGCTGTCTAACTTTTCTAACAGCGTAAGCGGCCGAACTAAGCCTACCTGCTAGGCTTGATATATGTTGACCCCATTGTAATTTTGAATCCACTGTTATACCCAGAAACACAGCTGAATCAACAGTTTCAAGCTCCACATTACCAAGGACAATGCTGGGACCCAGGTTTCTGACATTGGGCAAAGTGAACTTTATGCATTTAGTCTTCTTGGCATTAAGAACAAGGTTATTTGTTGTGAACCAATCTGTGACCTTTGATAGTGCGTTGTTCACGTCGTCAAACACTTGTCTATTCCTATCTACTTTAAAGATTAGCGAAGTATCGTCTGCAAACAGTACTACATCGCAGATGTTCTTCAAATAGTATGGTAGATCGTTAATATAAACCAGGAATAAAAACGGACCCAGAATTGAGCCTTGAGGTACACCTAGCTGAACAGGTAACCTAGAAGATTTCACGCCGCCAACATCGACACATTGAAATCTATTATGCAAATATGACTCAATTACATTGAGGGCTTCATTCTGAACACCGTAATGACGAAGTTTACGCAATAGTGTATCGTGGTGTACGCAATCAAAGGCTTTAGAGAGATCACAGAAAACACCAATTGCATTTCGCGACTTCTCCCATGCGTCAAATATGTGTTTCAACAAAGCAACACCCGCATCCGTAGTCGAACGGCCTTTTGTGAACCCGTATTGATCATTGTGAAGAAGACTATTTAGATTGAAATGACGGTGAAAACTATCCTATTACAGCTCATACATGCGGTGCGGCGGGCGGCGCGAATAAGACTACAAATACTTTGTAAGTTCCCGAATTCGCCATTGCCGGCACGTCGCGGCGTGTTTCAAACATCTCTATACTTACCTGATTTTATCTTAGACCCGCGCTAAGACATTGCTCGCAGTGGCAAGGCTTTTTGTGACGATATAAAATGAGATGATAGATGTTAATTAGACATTATTAATTAATTAATATAATAAAAATGAATCGCTAGATGTGTTGGTAAGCGCATAACTCAACAACGCCTGGATGAATTTGGCCAATTCTTTTTCTGTTGTCTTCGTCATTGTGAGGAGAAGGTTCTTATGAAAAAAATGAAAATTAGGGTAGTGTAGGTTTATTTCAGAAACAAGCGATAAAGGAACGCGGGCGAAGCCGCGGGGGTACAGCTAGTTAGATAATAAAATTAATTAATTTAACAGAAGAGAGAATACAATTTTGAAATCACAGCCCCTTCTTATATTTATATTTAATTTTATAAGCTTACTTATTAAATTATTTGTCATTTTTTAAGCTAGACGCATGTCGGGTCGAATGTGTGCAGTATCCATATTGTTTCGGGTCGGCATTTTTGTTGAAGCAATTATGGCCGACCCGAATAGTAAAGCATCGGTTTTCTTACAGATTTTATTCAATCGAAATAAAACTACTCGTACCTTAACAAATTATAAGCGGGCAAAATCTAATTATTACTTTTGGGAAAATGGCCCAGAGAAGCCACGAGTAAAATCAAGGCTTCAGGAGGGGTTGGTTTCGGAAACTGGACACATTGTATATAAATAATAATAGTAACCCATAAAGCACCTAATCTTCGATCAATAATAGCTCTAGATTAAGGATCAGGAACAAAAAGGAGTCGCATAAGCGGCCACATTTGCACACACGTAAACATCTACACTTAAAAAAAAATGTTCAAAAGTATTAACAACTTCAGTTTATATAAACCTTAACACTCAAACATACAGTTTAATTACCATTGCAAAAGGTACAAGGTTATAATTTAAAAATGTTTCTTGAGGATAAAATGTCATCAGTACAAAAGTACTCATTCTAAAATGATACTTAAAGTCTACGCAACAAGGATTCGAAATACCGTCACAAAACCGTTTGTGGCGTTATTTTTCGGGCCGTTTTTAAAGCGCTTATCGGGAATCTAGTACTATTATTGATCGAAATACCTAATAATACTACTTAGCTCATAGGCTGATTAATTGTCGTTAAACACAAGTTTGACTAAATACATTTTGTGGTTATAACTCTTATAAAATTATATTATTATCTTATAAAATTATAAACTACAACTAACCTTAATAAGGTATGCGCTTCGACAACTTAGTCTTCAGAGTAACCTTCTAACAGACATTAAAGTGACAGTTGACGACACGATTGGTGCAGTGGTTGAGCGATCAACTGCTGCGTAGCGTGTCGCGGGTTCGATCCCCGCATGGAACAAATATTTGTACAATCTGCAAGTAGTTGTTTCGGGTCTGGGTGTTTGTGTATGTGAGTTTCTATGTTTGTAAACGCACCCACGATACAGGAGAAATTTCTGGAGCACCGCATTAGTTTAAAAAAAAAAGATGCCCTCACTAGGAATTGAAGGTTATATAAGGAATGTAAGGTTTACTTCCATACTTTTCATTTAATTAAGTCATAATCTGTTTAGGATTTCCGAAGATAGACGAAGGTTGCCGAAGTGCATACATTTCCTGGGTGATTTATATTTATTATTCTATTACTAAAAGGAATATGCATTGTTCTTTATTATCACTATTTTTTAGGGATTTTCTATAAAGGACATAATATATTCTAGGATATACACTCGTGAGCAAAACTACAGAATCACTTTCTTGAGTACTTAATAACTAGTTAAGAATAATAAAATTAGTATAATTTTATAGATTTAACTGTTAACTTTAAATTGATACCTTTATTCAAATCACGCCATTATTTAAGGAGCTATCCCAGTATCCCGGATCAATTACAAGTAAGTGATTCCATATTTATGTTCGCTAGTGTACTTTTTTTTTACGTGGTAAAATCATCACATGAGTCCCACCCAGGGCAGAGCGGGAGGGACTATCAGACTTGACTGACTAAAATCCATGGTGTCCTTCAATAGCCCTGTACGTACCGGGGTCACGGTAATTCGTGAGTCCCGCGACACCGGCAGGCTTTGGCCCTCTACAGGCCCCGTCACTATGCTGACAATCCTTGAGGCTCGCTAGTGTACTAAAGTAAATAATTTAAACGGAATTACTTTTTCATTGATTCTTAGATTCATTGAATCTAATTTCACGATGTAAAAAGTCTGTAAAATGTCAAATAAATACACTCGACTAAATTTGCTAAAACATTCTGTTAGCGTCAATTGTCATACCAATAACTAGAGATGAAATGGAGATCCGGTAACTATCTTGTATGCGTCCTATGCAAGTCAAATTTGTTCGGCCGGATATCTGGCTATCAAGCCACTAGGTAGACCGGTTATTCGTCTATCCAGCCACTAGGTAGACCAGTTATTCGACTTTCCGGTCATTAGGTAGACCGGTTATTCGACTAACCAGCCTCTAGGTAGACCGGTTACTCGACTATCCAGCCACTAGGTAGACCGGTTATTCAAATATCCGGCCACTAGGTAGACCGGTTATTCGACTATCTAGCCACTAGGTAGACCGGTTTTCAAATATCCGGTCACTAGGTAGACCGGTTATTCGACTATCTAGCCACTAGGTAGACCGATTATTCGAATATCCGGCCACTAGGTAGACCGGTTATTCGACTATCCAGCCACCAGGTAGATCGGTTATTCGACTATCCGGCAACTAGGTAGATCGGTTATTCGACTATCCGGCAACTAGGTAGACCGATTATTCGACTAACCAGCCACTAGGTAGACCGGTTATTCGACTATCCGGCCACTAGGTAGACCGATTATTCGACTAACCAGCCCCTAGGTAGACCGGTTATTCGACTATCCAGCCGCTAGGTAGACCGGTTATTCGACTGTCCAGCCACTAGATAGACCGGTTATTCGAATATCCGGCCACTAGGTAGACCGGTTATTCGACTATCCAGCCTCTAGGTAGACCGGTTATTCGACTAAGCAGCCACTAGGTAGACCGGTTATTCGACTATCCAGCCACTAGGTAGACCGGTTATTCGACTATCCGGCCACTAAGTAGACCGGTTATTCGACTATCCGGCCACTAGGTAGACCGGTTATTCGACTAACCAGCCACTAGGTAGACCGGTTATTCGACTATCCGGCCACTAGGTAGACCGGTTATTCGACTATCCAGCCACCAGGTAGATCGGTTATTCGACTATCCGGCCACTAGGTAGACCGATTATTCGACTAACCAGCCCCTAGGTAGACCGGTTATTCGACTATCCAGCCGCTAGGTAGACCGGTTATTCGACTGTCCAGCCACTAGATAGACCGGTTATTCGAATATCCGGCCACTAGGTAGACCGGTTATTCGACTATCCAGCCTCTAGGTAGACCGGTTATTCGACTAAGCAGCCACTAGGTAGACCGGTTATTCGACTATCCAGCCACTAGGTAGACCGGTTATTCGACTATCCGGCCACTAAGTAGACCGGTTATTCGACTATCCGGCCACTAGGTAGACCGGTTATTCGACTAACCAGCCACTAGGTAGACCGGTTATTCGACTATCCGGCCACTAGGTAGACCGGTTATTCGACTAACCAGCCAATAGGTAGACCGGTTATTCGACTAACCAGCCACTAGGTAGACCGGTTATTCGACAATCCCGCCACTAGGTAGACCGGTTATTCGACTATCCAGCCTCTAGATAGACCGGTTATTCGACTATCCAGCTACTACGTAGACAAGTTATTCGACTATCCAGCCACTAGGTACGCTGGATATTCGGTATCAGGTAGTACAGCTATCCGTTTCATCCTTACTTTTAAAACTAGTTTGGAGAACTCAAACATTTTTTTTTCAAAGACAATAATGCAATAATAGACAACTTTTTAGATCTATTGCATTTGAAGTTTCATTAAAATCAGTTCAGTCATTTAAAAAAATAAGGATTGAAACTCACCGAGACGCGACGATACTGCAATTATGTATCTTTTCGTGTAGTGAATAAAGTTAGATTTTGAGTCACTATTACTAAAAGTTGCTGTGTTTCGAAATTTGTTTCTTATTATGAAGAAAATAGAGTAAGATTTTGGGTAGCTCTATTGAAACGTGCGCGTAGCGTCGCGTCTCGGTGTGACCTGACCTTTAACCTAAAATCGCAACGATGCGTCAGTGTAGTTCTTACGCCAGGGTGTAGATGGCGCCTCTTACTGGAAGCCAAATTGTAAGACACGTCGTACAGATGGCGCCACATACAGGAGGCCAAGTTGTACGACATGAAGCACAGATGGCGCCACATACCGCAAGCCAAGTATGACGACATGAAGCACAGATGGCGCCACATACCGGAAGCCAAGTTGTACTACATGAAGCACAGATGGCGCCACATACCAGAAGCCAATTTGTACGACATAAAACACAGATGGCGCCACATACCGGAAACAAAATTGTTCGACATAAAACACAGATGGCGCTACATACCGGAAGCCAAGTTGTACTACACGAAGCACGGATGGCGCCACATACCGGAAGCCATTTGTACGACATAAAACACAGACGGCGCCACATACCGGAAGCCAAGTTGTACTACATAGAGCACGGATGGCACCACATACCGGAAGCCAAGTTGTACGACATAAAGCACAGATGGCGCCACATATCGGAAGCCAAGTTGTACTATATGAAGCACAGATGGCGCCACATACCGGACGCCAAGTTTTAGGACACGTAGCACAGATTAATCTGCATGGTCCTCGTATAGCCTGATCTACATATAATGTCTGGACTTAAAAAGAGACAGTGAACTCTGAGTTTGTTTCGGCTGTTTCTTCTCAGAGTAGTCAGGTACGTAACACCCGGCATCTCCTACTTTTATGAAAAGACGTGTAAAAGTGTTTATATAACCTACTTGAATAAATAAATATCATTTCAGATGGCGCCACATACTGGAAGCAAAGTTGTAGGCCACGTCCTACAGATATCACCACACGTCTAAAATTGTGAGTGTCGTACAGTTATAGGACATGTCGTACAGTTGTAAGACACGTCGCACAGATGGCGCCGCGTGTCTAAAAGGTGTGCAAGCTATGTCTTTGTTTGTCGGCGACCAGATCGTCGACAGTGAGCAACATGTTGAACGACAAGAACATGGCGGCCGCCGACATGATGTGCCAGGCGTCGTGCGTGTCGTACAGTTGTAAGATGGAGCACTCGGCGTTGTGGCGACGAGATTGAGCTGGCGTTTCCTGGAATAGAAGAAAAATGTTGTTGCAATGTCATCTCATTGAATAGCCTCTGCCTGGGGAGCGTACTTCAATACATAGTATAAAAGAAAGTCGCTTCCCGCTGTCTGTCTTATGTATGCTTAGATCTTTAAAACTACGCAATGGATTTTGATGCGGTTTGTTTTTAATAGATAGAGTGATTCAAGAGGAAGTTTTATATGTATATAACATGCATAATATAGTAGAGATTGCACCCGTGCGGAGCCGCGGCGGGTTAGTAATGAATAGTATCCTATGTTCTATACTTCTACACTTTCTACCCAGGTGTTATAAAATTGCCCCTTACTTGGGATATTTTTTATCTTGTTATTACATTCCTGTGGGATATCTACCGCTAGGAAACTCAAAAAAAGGCCAAGTGAAAGCCGGCCCCCGCGCATTAGGTACAGTACCATGGCGGCAACATAAATACATCATCTGTAAAAAATACAACTGTCTATCACGATTTATGAGATACAAACTGGTGACAGACACACAGACGGACGGATAGCAGAATCTTACTAAAAGGGTCCCGTTTGCCTGCCGGGGTCGCGGAACTCACAAATTACCGTGACTCCGGTACGTAAAGGGCTATTGAAGGACACTTTTGGATTTTAGTCAGTACGAGTCTGACAGTCCCTCCCGCTCTGCCCTGGGTGGGAGGACTCATAAGATTTGATAAGATGATTTTACCACGTAAAAAAAAAACATGATTTATGAGATACAAACTGTTGACAGACACACAGACGGACGGATAGCAGAATCTTACTAAGAGGATCCCGTTCAACCCTTCGGCTACGGAACTAATAACAAAATAATTACTATTCTGTCTTACTCACCGACCACTTGGTCTTCGAGTCCAAGAACAGCTTCAGCGCTGAGAACCAGGCCACATGCGCCAGTATGAAGTAGAACCAGGTGTAGGCTGCGATCCTCTCGTGATGGATGAGCTTCATGATCACGTAGAACATCAGGTACAGGATCGCGTTGCCCATCAGGATGGCGAGGAGTTGGCGGGCGAAGTCTTTGTTGTGGGCTATGGCGCTAGAAAGATTGGAGGCAAAATTTATTGGGGAATTTAGTATAAGGTCATCACGTTTTTTTTACTGTCCCACGGCTGGGCAAATACCACCTCAATTCTTTCCAGGAACATTTTTCCTAAGAATTAAATTATTAGGCATAAAAGTTTTGTCATAAATATTTAAAAAAAAAACGACGGGTTGCACTCTGGGAATGCCGGCAGAAGTGAAAACTTGATTATTAACGTTGAGCATGTTTGATATTTTGGAATGGTTAGGGAATAATTTGCACCAATTGCTTTATCAGTATAAAAGTACTATCATTTATGTGGTAGAATACAATATTCATTTATTGCGCTATCGACCTTATTGCTATCGAATTTATTGCGCTACCTCGACCGTGTAGGTCAAGGTCGACCTCGACCTCGACCTCGACCTCGATTCGTGGCACGCTGTAACATAGACAAACATTCGCGCAAGCGCCCTGCGCCGCCTAAACGAAACAGTAGGTCCAGGCATACATTTTCGCCGCGCCGTAGAGAGGGGATAGCTGTCTACTCTCCATCCGTCCTACGCTTTTTCGATCAGGGTCACGTGTCCTGACGCGAGTTTAAGATTTTATACCCATTACAGAAAAAGTGCTCAACGCCGCTAAAGAAGTTTTCACTTCAAAAAACGTTGCCCCATACAAGGACTTCCTCCTGTATCGTGGGTGCGTTTACAAACATATAAACTCACATACACAAACGCCCAGACCCGGAACAAGTACTTGTAGGTCATACAAATATTTGTTACGTGTGAGGATCGAACCCGCGACATACTGCGTACTGTCAATCGTTCAACCTCTGCACCAACCGTGCGGTCTAATAATACTGTTGACATATTGTTAACTGTAAACGCATAATGATATTTACACATCACGTGTTTAAGACATGGTCAACGGAGCCCCGCTACGGGGCTTCTATTTCGAACCGTAGTCTATTTAAAGTTTGTCGCGGGTCTTACGAATTACCGTGATCCCGGAAAGTTGGCTATTGAAGGACATCGTGGATTTTAGTCAGTACGAGTCTGACAGTCCCTCCCGCTCTGCCCTGGGTGGGAGGACTCATTTGATGATTTTAACAAGATAAAAAAAAAGATCACATTTATCGTGAAAGGTAATTTTAAATAGACTTTTTTTTTTAGTGGTAATACATCAAATGAGTCCTCCTACCCAGGGCAGAGCGGGAGGGACTGTCAGACTCGAAATTTCTGAGTCCCGCGACCCCGGGAGTCCCGCGATGATCTACAAGTAGTTTTTCCGTGCCCGGATCTTTGTTTAAATGTTTTTAAATATACCACGACAGGAGAAATTCCTACTATGATGAAAATTTTTGATTTTTTTGTAAATAAAAATGCCACGAGTTTATACAGAGGAACTGCCTTGACCACACAATATTATATAGGTTTATGTATAATGATAAGTTCGGTTTTGTCCACTATCTCTCCTGATGGTAAACGAAGATGTGGTCGACGGTGAAGTACACTTGCCTAGAAGTAACCTAGGGGAGAAAACTACCTGTATATAGCGAAGGTCCAGTTGGCGATGTTGGCTACCGCTACGAGCGCAGCACGCGCACGATGCGCAGGTATCGCTGCGCGCCAGCTGTCCGTGCGCACTGCTGTATAACCACGCGATACTGCTGACCATTCTAGCACGATCATAAAAGATATAATCACATATTAATAGTTATTTATGCAACTGTTGTATAATCAGGGGTATGCCGAGTGTGATAATAGTATCACATGAGTGTTTTAATACCTAATTATAACAGTTGCATACAAGACTTTATCTACAATCATGATGTGAATCCTCTATAAAAGATTCTCATACCATAGGGTGTTGTACAGTGTTGTAAGAATTATGTAAATTCAAGATGGCGGGAAATAACACGATAAGACGAGAATCCGAAATTACGAATTAGTCTACAATTCATAGTTCTTTTTTCAAAATTTTAGCGATCTGGTGGTGAAAATGTCATTGCATGAGAATGTTCTTTTTTTGAAATTCATAATATCACGCGTTTGGATGATATAATGATCATAATAACATTGAGTGTTTTAATGTTGGCAATAAGCTAATTGTTATAGGTTCTTTTATAGAGGATTAATAGCGTGATAGTAGATAAAATAACATACGATGTAATAGATGACAAAGTTGAGAAACAACACATCACGGGCGGTAGACCATACTTTATTTTAAACTGGCTGTGTTTCCGCGGTTTCAACCGCTGCCCGACTACTGTTGGTCGTAGCGTGATGTTATATAGCCTATAGTCTTCTTTGATAAATGGACTATCCAACACAAAAAGATTTTTTCAATTCTAACCAGGAGTTCCTGAGATAAGCGCGTTCAAACAAACACACTCTTCAGCTTTATAATATTATACTAGCTTCCGCCCGCGACTCCGTCCGCGCGGATGTCGGTCTTCGCGTGGATGGTTTATTTCTCCATTTTGAGTAACTCTTACAATGACATCTTATAAATATTACGGCGCTGAATCCACTGCGGGTAATGCAACGTGTGTTCGCGGTTCTACAGAACAACGTCTATGAATAAAACTGAAAAATAAGATTTTTTTTCTACGTATTTTTCCAGGATAAAAAGTATCCTATGTTATGCCCAGGATAATAAGGAATAATTATACCAAGTTTCATCGAAATCGAACCGTTAGTTTTCACGTGATGCCTGCACAAACAGACAGACAGACAGATAAAAAATGTTTAATCATATATTTGGGTTTGGTATCGATCCAGCAACACCCCCCGCTATTTATTTTTTCAATATTTTCAATGTACAGAATTGACCCTTCTACAGATTTATTATAGTATAGATAGATAGTATAGATTTACCATCAGTCGCGGGACTGTACGAATTACCGTGACCCCGGAACGTAAAGGGCTATTGAAGGACACCGTGGGTTTTAGTCAGTACGAATCTGGCAGTCCCTCCCGCCCTGCCCTGGGTGGGAGGACTCATTTGATGATTTTACCACGATAAAAAAAAACGAGAGTAATTCAACTGTGGGAAAGAGACGGCTATACAAGTCATCTAGCGCCATCTCGCCAACTTCCCACACTCCTGAAGGACACGGGTTCCGGCAACATTTTTCTTTTATCAAAAAAGCCTTAGTTAAACAACTTACCTAAATTAAACTTCCCAGCATAGTATATCTTCAGTGTCAGTACAAAACACGTCAACATGTGCAATATCGTGAACAGTATGGAGAACGGTACGCTGGGCCACAGGATACCGAAAAGACCTGGTCAAGAAAAGATTTGACACATAAATGGTACAGTTGTGACATATATGGTACAGTTGTGACATATATGTTACAGTTTTGAAATATATAGTACAGTTGTGACATATTATGTGGTACAGTTTTGACATAGTATTAATCATGTATTCGACACAAATGTATTTTTGTTCAGAATAAATAAATATATGGTACAGTTGTGACATATTTGGTACAGTTTTGACATGAATGGTACAGTTTTGACATGAATGGTACAGTTGTGACATATATGGTACAGTTGTGACATTTGTGGTACAGTTGTTACATATGTGCTACAGTTTTTTCTTTTTTAAGTTGCCCTTCACTAGGAATTTCTCCTGTATTGTGGGTGCGTTTACAAATATAGAAACTCACATACACAAACACCCAGACCCGGAACAACTACTTGCAGATCATACAAATATTTGTTCCGCGCGGGGATCGAACCCGCGACACGCTGCACAGCAGTCGTTCGCTCAACCACTGCGTCAACCGTGTGTAAGGAATGACACAAGTATGAAATTAATATCACAGTTATGTATCACACGTGTTTTAAAAGAAACAATAAAACAACCGCGATGATATAAAACGTCCTAAATTTTAGGTTACAATTGAATTTAAGCTTTACTACCTAAGATTTAGAGTATAATTTAAAACTCACCCAAAGTCATAATTAATGCTATGATCATAAAGGTAGTGTGCGCGCTGGGGATGATGTCAGAATGTCTGTTCTGATACAACTTGATCATCACCAGCATTGCTATCACGTACATGAACGATGAATCTGGAACAAACAACGATATAATCACTTTTCTATCGGAAGTCGGTTTTTTTTTAAGTGGTAAAATCATCAAACATATAAATAAATATTCCACAACTATCACACAACGTCATCTAGTCCCAAGCTAAGCAGAGCTTGTGTTATGGGTACTAGACAACTGATAAACATACATATATATTTCTAAATACATAAATATTATAGATAAATTACACCCAGACACAGAACAAATGATCGTGCTCATCACACAAACATTTGTCCTGGGTGGGAATCGAACCCACGACCTCCAGCATAGCAGTCACGGTCACTAACCACTAGACCAACAGGCCTGTCAAATGAGTCCTCCCACCCAGGGCAGAGCTGGAGGGACTGTCGGACTCGTACTAACTAAAATCCACGGTGTACTTCAATAGCCCTTTACGTTCTGGTGTCACGGTAATTCGTACAGTCCCGCGACCATCGGAAGTCGGTGGAAAGAAAGTCAGTGAAATAGAAACAAAGTCGAAGACTACCGAAAGAAAAGTTTTTCGTGCATTTTTGTGTTTTAACAATTTTTTTTTACTTTTGAGATACGTTAGCCTAAAACATAAAATTGATACTAATATTATAAATGCCAAAGTTTTGTAGAGTTTTTTGTTATACATATTTCACATAAAAACTGCTCACCGAACTTGTATATGGTACACAAATAGTTTATAACTTGGATTAACACTTAAGATAGTTGGGCAGGTCGCGGGTCTTACGAATTACCGTGATCCCTGTACGTAAAGGGCTATTGAAGGACACCGTGGATTTTAGTCAGTCAAGTCTGACAGTCCCTCCCGCCCTGCCCTGGGTGGGAGGATTCATTTGATGAATTTACCACAATAGTTGGGCTGTTTTACTCAAAAAAATATTGGTCCGAAATATAGGTTATTAAAAAATATTAGACCCGTATTTTTTCTTTTGTTATGTAAACCAAAATTGACGAATATACAACGCTTCTTAAAATCACAAAACGTCACTCGGTCGGTACAATTTTACAAGCATTATGACGTCACAAGCCCCCACTCCCGAATTTGGAAGCGTTTTATCTTAGTCAAAATTCATTGATTAAAATAAAAAAAACAAAAAACACGTGTCCATTATTTATCAATATTCTAATTGACGGACTAAACAGATTTTCAATTAATTTATGCAGTAAATTACCCTATTATTTGTTTCCGTCGGATAATATTCGAGTTGTAGCGAGCCAAGCCGCGGGCAACAGCTAATAAATAATACGTACCAAACTGGAAGTTCATCTTGTTTGGACAGAGGTGGTAGCAGCCTGAGAGCAGACCTTCCATCACCAGCCCCAGACCCATGGAGTACAGCAGACCGTAGTGCTGGGGGACACCCATGTCCTGGGGAAACAGGATTTGTATAGTCGACCATAAATTCACCATTCTAAGGTTGAATGTCAATTGCATATTCAAAGGATGTTGAATACAGGATTTTTTGTAAAAAAACTAACCACTTACTAAAAAAAGTTAAACAGCCGTTGAACAGTTGTCTAAAAAAAAGTGTAACTGGAAAACAATATTTTTATAAACGTGATACATCAATCAAAACGGTCGTTGAGATAAGGGTCATTTTGCAAGTACACTATTTTAGACAAGTGTTCAACAGATGTTTAACTGTTTTTTAGTAAGACGGTTAACAACCTTTCATAGCCTGAAAGTACTTATGGTTATAAACAACGTTTACTATGAAACCAACACTGAAAGATCAAAATTCCGTTGACATTATATGAAATACCGGTTTTTTTTAATCCATCGACAACTCTGTTTAAGTTCAAATAGCTATATAACTACCTTTTTTTATATATATAACTAACTTGTTTTTTTTTACGTGGTAAAATCATCAAATGTGTCCTCCCACCCGGGGCAGGACGGGAGGGACTGTCAGGCTTGACTGACTAAAATCCACGGTGTCCTTCACTAGCCCTTTACGTTCCGTGGTCACGGTAATTCGTACAGTCCCGCGACTAAAATAGAACTAACTAACGAAACTTTGTAATCGTGATACGGTTTACCCAAAAATGAAAAGATCTGATATTATCTATACATATAATAAAATGGTACGAAAGTGAAAACTGTAAATTGTTATTTATAATATTGTTGGTCTAGTGGTTAGTGACCCTGACTGCTATGCCGGAGGTCGTGGGTTCGATTCCCACCCAGGACAAATGTTTGTGTGATGAGCACGATCATTTGTTCTGTGTCTGGGTGTAATTTATCTATAATATGTATGTATTTAGAAATATATAAGTATGTTTATCAGTTGTCTAGTACCCATAACACAAGCTCTGCTTAGCTTGGGACTAGATGGCGTTGTGTGATAGTTGTGGAATATTTATTTTATATTTTATTTCTAGTTTAGTTACCTGTTTAAATCCTGATGGAGAGCAACGTTATAAAAACATAAGTTTCTTTGTTTAGGTATGGTAAGCTTCAGAGTAAACTCATCCCTATTATTAGTGAAAACTTTAAACTAAACTTTATAGTTTTCTCTGAAGCTGACTGACCATAGGTAGGGTCTCACCTGCGGTCTGGCGCTGTTCTTGCACTGCCGGCGCCGTACCTGCGCGATGAACACCAGCCCCAGCACCACGTAACCCACGTTGGAGTACACGTGGTTGAAGTCCGAGAGGAAACCAAGGGGGTGGGCGCACAGGAAGTTGTAGTAGCAGAGGTCCTGGTTACCGGTTTGGAACACCATCTGGGAGAGAGATTGGCGTAAAGGTACACACATATCTGGGTTGTGCCCGGAAGAACCGTGCTGCTAACTGATGGGCTCAAAAAATAGCGTTGCCTAGTGCGATACGGTGCCGAAGTTTCGAGTCATAGGCTTGTCATGTAACGGGTATGCGGGCGGCGAGTAATGGGCGACTCGCTGTCCGACCATGGACCACGCCCGGGTCGACGGCGAGTTGTGTTCCACGCGCGCCTCAAGGAGTGTCAGCATAGTGACGGGGCCCCCTGTAGAGGGCCAAAGCCTGCCGGGGTCGCGGGACTCACAAATTGCCTTGACGATGGTACGTGAAGGGCTTTTGAAGGACACCGTGGATTTTAGTCAGTCAAGTCTGACAGTCCCTCCCGCCCTGCCCTGGGCGGGAGGGCTCATTTGATAATTTTACCACGATAAAAAAAGGCTTGTCACGTCTAGGGCACGCCCCCTTATATATGAGGACAGACCATAGTCAACAGCAGGAAGGATAAGCGACATGTACGGATGAAATGAAGTACTAAATTTAAATTGCATTCTTGTTCTCTAGAAGATAAAGAAAATCTGGTCGAAGGAACGTTACGTAAAAAAACTCACCCTTTGATACGTGAATAGAAGTTGAACGACAGGCAGTGCATATACAACTGCTACTGTGAGTGCGCCCCAGAAGTACCTGTAATAAGTATATGGGCCGTAATATGACGTCTTAAAACCAGCCTTGTTCCAGTGAGTGAACGAGGTGGCGCTAGACGACTTGTGTAGCTCTGTCTCTTTCATTCACTGGAACAAGCCTGGTTTTAAGACGTCATAATACGGCTGCAGGTAAAATAACAAGCTTATAACATTATTATTTTACATGATACAGTTTTGAAAAGGCTATGCAACTTTTTGGCATCTTAATTTTTTTTTCTTTCGCCGGTATTGAAATGTTGGTCATTAGTAGACCGCAATCTAAGAACTTCGTAAAAAATTATAAAAAAATTCTAAACCGTAACCAACCAGAGATATAACGGATTTTATTTTGTTCTAATCGGGAGTAAATCCGTCCTGATTAGAACAAATTAAAACCGCCATATCTCTGCTTGGTTACGGTTTAGAAACTTAATTTTTTTTCTATGAACTTCTTAGGTAGTATTCTAATTGGGGCCAAAATTTAATCACTGGCGAAAAGAAAAAAAATGCATGCAAAGGTCCATACTAAAAGTTGCATGGGCCTTTGTACATAGATTCTTTACACAAAAATACTAGACAGGTGTATCGGGTTTCGCATAAACAAAAAATAATGTTGTAGGTAGGTGAGTTTAGACAGGTTGACAAGAAAAATACCTACAGGAGAAATTAAAAATAAAGAACTGTCATGTGACTTTTTCTACCCATTTGGAACCTATCTTAAATATTTTCGGATAGGCACAATCGATTTGGCAATATTTGATTGACGATTAAGCCACTTCTAGAGTTCTCAAGTCCCCTTTGGTGGGCCAAAGCCTGTCGGGGTCCCGGTACTGTCTGATCAGGTAACCCTGACCCTGGAACGTAAAGGGCTACCATAAGGGAGACCGTGGATTTTAGTCAGTACAAGTCTGACAACTCCTCCTGTCCCATCCTGGGTGGGAGGACTTGAACTGGACATTCGATGATTTTACCATGATAAAGCGAGAAAAAGTCTACGATTTTTTTTAAACGTGGTAAAATCATCAAATGAGTCCTCCCAGGAAAGAGCAGGAGGGACTTTTAGACTCGTACTGACTAAACTCCACGGTGTCCTTCAATAGCCAAAGTCTACGATAGAGTAAATTTACCAAGAAAAAATCTAGTTCTTAACTATATTACCTGCTAGAGGAGCTCGTGGCTAAAGAAATACAGCCGCACAGGCCGATCTTCCGAGTTAAGCCGAGCTTGCCGAGGTTGGTCTGTGGATAGGTGACCATCTGTCATAGAGAGTTTCCTCCGTGCCTCGGAAAGAACGTAAAGCCGTTGGTCCCGGCTGTCATTTGTAGATCTTTGACAGTGGTTACTGTTAGTAAGAAGCTCTAAAGTCTGACAACCAGTCTTACCATGGAGTATGGTATTACCTAGTTACTGGGTTGTGGAGGTCCGACAGGCAGTCGCTCCATGTAAAATACTGATATCCAGCTGCATCTGGTTCGACTGGAAGCCGACCCCAATATAGTTGGGAAAAGGTTAGGCAGATGAACTATATTACCTGCTAGATCTCCTCGCGAAGGTCTCAGGTGGAGCCCTCGTCAACTTATGAACAGTCAGGGGGTTCGAACGAGTCCATTTATCTTGATCATCTGCAGAGAGTTAAAAACCTTACGAATTGAGAACTTCCTCCTTTTTCAAAGCCGGTTATAAGGCTTTTGATTTTGATTTTATTCTGCTATTTTTACCGATATAGGTCCGAAAGACAGATTACTAAAAAAAAATTAACCCGTATTTTTTCCTTTCTTACGTAAACCAAAATTGACGGAGATATAACGCTTCTAAAAATAACAAAACGTCACTCGGTCGGTATTAATTTACAGGCGTTATGACGTCACAAGACCCCACTGCCGAATTTCGAAGCGTTTTACCTTTGTCAATATTCAATGATTCAAAAAAAAACAACAAATACGTGTTCATTCTTTTTCAATACTCTAACTGACGATGACGGTCTAAACAGATTTTCAATTTATTTAAGCAGTACCCTCTTTCACTCAAGGAGTGTCAGCATAGTGACGGGGCCTGTAGAGGGCTAAAGCCTGCCGGGGTTGCGGGACCCATAAATTACCGTGACCCCGGTACGTAAAGGGCTATTGAAGGACACCGTGGTTTTTAGTCGGTCAAGTCTGACAGTCCCTCCCAGCCCTGGGTGGGAGGACTCATTTCTTGATTTTACCTCGATAAACAAAACCCTCTTTCACTGCATTCGAGACAGTTAATAAATTTTTCGAGAATTCTTCGAGCTTAGCCAGAGTAATCAGGTTTCTTAACGGCTGAGAAGCTTTGAAGAGAAGCACTTGTTTGGGAATGTGGAGGGATTATTTCCAACAAAAAAATACCCTTACCTCCAGCCTCATCATCACTATCGTCCAGTATCCTGGCGTTCTCCGCGCTGCTGGCCTCTCCAGAGGTGGACGGGACAGCTAGTGGCTCTGTTTCTATTATTACTATAGTCTCTGTTAAAAAAAACAAAAAACAATTTACAAAATTATTAACTAAAAACACAGTAACCCAGCAAAGATTGCAGTTGAAAGACACTTGTGACATTTTTGACACGTCTGTGACATTATTGTCACATCTGTGACATTTACGACACACCTTTGACATTTATGAATTGTGATATTTTTGACGCACCTGTGGCATTGTCGACACACCCGATACATTGTTGATACACTTGTGACATTTGTGTCACACATGTGACATAAATGTCACACATATTGTACTTGTGTTACAGTAACACTTAGTAGTAACTATATTTTTGAGCCGTTTGGGGTTGAAACTATAACGCCATGGGGTCCGAGTGCTCACAGCCTCTACAAAGACATTTCTAAAAGACTTGTTGAAGCTTCCCGTGAACCAAGAGCTGGCTTTTACCTTGGCCAGAGGCTAAGTATTGCCATACAAAGAGGCAACGCCGCCAGTCTCTTGGGCACATTACCAGCTGACAGGGTTGAGGAGGAATTTTTCGATGCTCTATAATATGTAGTTTAGTTTAGTTTTATTTTAATTTTGTATTTTTATATTTATGTATTTTTATAAATATGTTACATTTAAACAGAACTTATGTATCCTCGTAAATTTTTATTTTTAAACTCCTGTGTCGTGGGTGCGTTTACAAACATATAAAATTATAAATCTACATACACAAACACCCAGACGTGCAACAACTACTTGCAGATGGAACAAATATTATTCCGTGCGAGGATTTCATTGCGAGCAGGATTTGAACCTGCTACTGTTTGATTCAGTACATCAGAAACGAGTCATGCTCAAAGTGTTGAATTCTCCATTCCCATATTAACGTCTTATGGTGACTGGCGCCATATATTGAAAAGTTATCATAAGTAAGTGCCCAATAGAAGTAGAATTGGAGTTAGTGTGTCGGTTTTAGGTTGATTTCATAAGACAGGAGATGCCTACAGCGGGGCAACATTTTTTTAATTGTAATTATATATTAAAAATTTGTTCATAATTTAATCAAATCATTTAATTCTTTGCAAACAAGGGTAGGTTTAAATATGATGATATATATCTTTATGATATAGATGTTTTTTTTATAAAATAGAGTTTTAAAACAATATCTTACCCTCACATGGATATGCAAATAGTTTCATATTTTAGCGTTGGGTTGCTAACTTAACCGGGATGTTTTAGTAAAAATAAAACTCAGGATTGAAGTCCAATTTCCAATTGATTTATTGTCTAAAAATACGCTACTTATATGTACAAAAACAATGGTGCTCTTCGTACTAGTACCATAGCCAGCCTTTACAATTTCCACCAATAGCGATGCGTCTAGGGTGAGACGCGTGCGGGACGCGGGGCGCTATTTTGCACACGACACTAATCTATCCCGCGCATTCGCGAGTATATAAATATGAGTGGCGCTCGGGTGCGTTCCTTTCCGTCGAACGCCGTCGCCGAGTGAATATCCGTACTGCCTGTGTCCACGTGTTCCGTCTGTGATGTTCTGATGTTCTGTCGACTGAAGCGAAGATCACGAAGTGTGCTGGAGCTTCTGCATGCGCTTCCAAAGTGAAACATATTTATTTCCAACAGAAAACGTCTAGCTTCACTATTTCCTCTATACAGTAAACGTCTTGCTTCCTTGTTTCCTTTATCAGATAACGTCAAACGTGGTAGTTGGTTCTTGGTAATGGTAACTGGTATGGTGGTACGGTAATATGGTGGTAACTGGTAATACTAAGTTGTTGGTAAATGGTAAAAAGGTACTCTGCGACTACATCACTCCCCCCTAAGCGAAGCGTACGTTGTGTTTAACTGCGCGGCCGGATCGAGTGACGTACGTGTCGCGCGGCGCTCTCGGGGTTGATGACCGCAGCGCGTCGCTTGCGGTATCTGTGCTCTCGGTACGCGATGCATGTGTTTGCGTGCATGTTGATGGAGAAGTGGTATATTCTTCTTCGCTGAGTAGGTGTGCTGGCTTGAGTCTGTCTATTGAGACAACTGTAGTTCGAAGTGGCATCTGTACGGTGAAATGTTTGCTGTCACGTTGAATCACCTTGAACGGGCCGTTGGGGTCAATGGACTTCGCACGGTATCATTTCGCACGAAAACATGAGTACACGTTGCTAGGTCCTTGTGCACAAATGTGCTCCTGTTGTTCGTATGTGACTTGCTGTTAGGTGCGAGTGACGACATTGTTTCGGTCAGCTGTCGGACGAATTCTGCGTCTTCATTATTCGGCTGTGTAGGCGCGAAGAAATCTGACGGTATTCGAAGTGTCGATCCATAGGTCATGAGGGCCGGGCTGACTTGTGTGTCTTCACGAAGTGCCGTACGTAGTCCAAGCAGCACGGTCGGTAACTCCTCGCTCCAGTGTGTGCCGGCGCCTCTCGCCATGAGCGCGGCCTTCAATGTACGATGCCAGCGCTCGACTTGCCCGTTTGCTTGCGGGTGGTATGCAGTAGTTCGTATTCTTGAGATGCCAAACTTCTTCATTAGTGCGTTGAATAACGACGATTCGAATTGCCTCCCTTGATCCGTCGTTACACGTAGTGGACAACCAAATCGCGATATCCATCCCTCGTGTAATGCCTTAGCCACAGTGTCGGCGGTGACGTCACGAATAGGTATCGCTTCCGGCCATTTAGTGCAGCGGTCGATCATCGTGACCAAGTATCTGTAGTCGTTAGAGGGTGGTAGTGGTCCAACGATGTCGATGTGAATGTGTTCGAAGCGCGATGATTTTTGAAACTCGCCGAGTGGACTGATAACGTGTCGTTGAACTTTCCCACGCTGGCAACCGATGCATGATTTGGCCCACTCACCAACATCTTTGTTCATACTTGGCCAAAAAAACTTTGTTGACATTATCTTCCTTGTTGTTCGCACACCAGGATGACTTAATTCGTGTTGCGCTTTGAATGCTACTATACGATTGTAATGTAGGGTATTCTTAAGTTGTGTCTACTATAAATATGGCTGTACACCCGCCGCGTACTTAGTCAATAAATAGCTACCGAACATACAATTATAATTTTACTTATTACTATACTACAGTGGCGACGAGGATGGCTAAATTCGGTGAATTTGACATGAAGACTGGAAGCTGGCAAACCTATTGTGAGAGGCTGGAGATGTATTTCTTGGTGAACGCAGTAAAGGAAGACCTAAAACTGCCGACGCTTATAGCGTTCATGGGGGAACCGGCATACGAATTATTAGTGAACTTGTGTAGTCCGAAGAAGCCTGCGAACATGACCTTGACCGAGGTTGTGAAGGTCATGCAAGAACATTTGCAACCAAATCCATCCATTTTGGCAGAAAGATTTAAATTTCGACAAAGAAGACAACTGGCGGGTGAAAGTATTGCGGATTATGTTGCAGAGTTGAAAAAAATTACGCGGTATTGCGAGTTTGGCACAAGTTTGGACGATAATTTGCGAGACCAATTCGTGTGCGGTATCATGAGTGACCTTATTAGACAACGATTGTTTGCGGAAGGAAACATAAAATTCATAAAAGCAGTATCGGTGGCGAGCGCTTTGGAGGCGGCGGAGCGGGATGCAGCCGCTGTAGACGGGCGAGCCAGTGTCAGTGGGCTAGCCGCGGCCGACGCGAACGCTGTTGCGACGGGACTGGAAGGTTCGAGAACTATTACGGTGTCGCGACGTAGTTCAGTAGCATATGATCAAGCGGGAGACTTACATCGCATGCAAGCGGGAGGATGCGCTGCATGCGGGGATTACCGACATACTAAGATGGAATGCAAATTTGCAAAGTATCAGTGTAGTAAATGTAAGGAGGTTGGTCATTTGCGTCGGATGTGCCAGGAGAATGGTACACGAGTCGTCGGGGACCATCGCGATCGCGGGCGATCGCGGGGCGGGGCAGCAGGCAGGACGGGGCGCAGTGGCAGCGCGGGCGCTGGAGCGTACCGCACGGCCAGCCTGGGCCACGAGCGGACAGGGAAGGCGCGGCCGGGTGCCCAGGGGCGGCCAGCTATGCACACGTTCGAGGCACATTGGGAGGAAGATGCGGAAGATAAGGTGGAGGAAGAGGAACCAATGTATCAAATGTCGTTAAGCCAATATAGGCCGGTGAGCATGAATATTTTAGTAAACGAGGTTATGTTAACAATGGAAATTGATACCGGGTCTCCTTTATCTTGTATCTCAAGTAAAACTTATAAAGAATATTTTTCGGGTATACCGTTATTACCATGTAAACTATCAGTCAAGTTTTATAATGGGAGTATAGTTCAGCCAATGGGCTATCTAGAAGTGACCGTTACCTACAAAAACCATAAAAAGAATTTAGATTTATATGTATTTAAAACGGGGAGTACTACACTTTTAGGAAGGCAATGGTTATCGGAATTAAATATCAATATACCCCCTATAACAATAAATAACGCAAGGTTAACAAAGGAGGATTTAACGGTTCAACAAAAAACTAATATTGTAAATAATATCTATTCTAGGTACCATGAATTATTTGATGGCGGATTGGGGCGTTTCACGGGCGGTCGAGTGACATTACATTTACGTGAGGGTGCCGTGCCGATATTCTGCCGCGCGCGACCGCTGCCGTACGCACTGCGCGCGCGCGTGGATGACGAGCTCGAGGCGATGCTGCGCGCCGGCATCATCGAGCCGGTTCACACCTCCGACTGGGCCACACCACTGGTAATTGTACATAAGCCGGATGGCGCATTACGTTTATGTGCTGACTATAAAGTTACGGTCAATCGTATGTTAAGAGTTGATAAGTATCCTGTGCCAAAGATAGATGATTTACTTACTAAATTAAGCGGTAGTATGTATTTCACAAAATTAGATTTATCTCAAGCGTACAATCAAATATTATTAGATGAATCCAAGGATTTTACAGTTATTAATACACATAAGGGTCTTTTCCGATACAATAGATTAGTGTATGGACTCGCGTCGAGTCCGGGAATTTTTCAAAGAATAATGAGTCAATTGTTTGATAAAATACCTAATGTGACGATATTTTTAGACGACATACTGATCACGGGAGAAACGATTGAAGTACACATAGATACAATAAACAAGGTTCTTAAAATATTGCTAGAAAATGGCCTAAAAATAAAAAAGGAAAAATGTGATTTTTTGAGTAAAGAGGCAAGATATTTAGGATTTATTATTAGTAGGGAGGGCATTAGAGTAGATCCAGAAAAGATTAAACCCATTATTAAACTGTCTTCTCCAACTAACGTCTCGGAACTGAAATCATTTTTAGGTATGGTCAATTTTTACGGAAAATTTATAAAAAATTTAAGTTTCTATTTATCACCATTTTACGAATTATTGAAAAAGGGTAAACATTGGGTATGGGATAATGCACATTCTCAGGCATTTAATAAAATAAAAAAGTTACTGATTAGTTCCGAAATATTATCGCACTATGATGAGTCACGGCCCGTTACACTGACGTGTGATGCGAGCTCACGGGGCATCGGCGCTGTGCTTGCGCAGCAAGCGACCGACGGCCGCGAGTATCCAATAGCGTATGCGTCAAGGACACTCACCGCCGCGGAATATCACTATAGTCAAATACATAAAGAGGCTTTAGCTATTGTATTCGCCGTGAAGAAATTTCATCAATATCTATATGGCAGATCATTCGTGTTAAAAACAGATCATAAACCTTTAGTTAGTATTTTTGGATCGGAATTAGGAATTCCAAGCATGACTGCTAGTAGGTTACAGAGATGGGCGTTAATATTATCAGCCTATGATTTTAAAATTGAATATGTGAATACAAATTCAAACACGGCAGATGCTTTGTCTCGATTAGTAGAAAGTTATAAAGGTATTAGCGAAACAGGCAGTGAGGAAGTTCCCGAACAAACATACCTTCACTTCGCCTCGGAGGCCTTGTTACTTAAATATGAGGATATTAGGAAGGAGACAAAAAGAGATCCAATTTTAATTCGTATATTGAGTTATGTTAGGGATGGTTGGCCTAAAGAAATAGAAATAAAAGAACTTAAGCCTTATTTCAATAGACGCAGTGAAATATATATTGAGTTGGGTTGTCTTATGTGGGGTCATAGGCTAATAGTGCCAAGAATTTGTCAAGATAAGGTTTTGAAAGAGCTACATGATACTCATATGGGGATAATTAAAACAAAATGTATAGCTAGAAGTTACGTTTGGTGGCCAGGAATCGACGAAATGTTGGAAAACCTGTGTCGAAACTGCACAATTTGCGCAGAAATGGCCGAGGCACCAGTTCATCATACACCGCAGCCGTGGAACTGGCCGTCTCGTCCATGGACTAGGTTACACGTAGATTTTTTGGGGCCTGTTCAGGGACACAAGTATTTAATAATGGTCGATGCAACTTCGAAATGGATCGAAGCATGCCCGGTCACTTCGACTACGGCTAAAGCAATAATAAGTAAAATTAGAGAAATCTGGTCACATTTCGGTATACCAAAACAGTTAGTATCGGATAACGGGCCTCCTTTTAGTAGTGAAGAATTTAATTCGTTTTTAGAAAATAACGGAGTAGAACATGTATTTTCCGCACCATATCACCCAGCTTCCAATGGGTTGGCGGAAAATGCAGTCAGGCAGTGCAAAAGAGTGATTAAAAAAGCGATTATTCAAAATATAGATGTAGAACTGGCCCTTCAACGGTTTTTACTAGTGTATAGGACCACTGAACATAGTACCACAAAGGAAAGTCCGTCACAAATATTACAAGGCAGAATATTAAGAACTCGATTAGACCGGCTTAAACCGTCGCGAGAGAAGCAGGTGGCTGACGCGCAGCTTCGGCAGAAAAATGGGGCAGGAGGGACGCATCGCGCTCTCGAGACTGGGAACGAGGTTTGGTGCCGGGTATACCAAGGATTAAAGAGGTGGGTAAGTGGTACGGTCATTCAGCGCTTGAGTACCACAGATTATCTAATAAGATTATTAAATGGCACAGAGATACATAGGCACATTGATCAGTTAAAGTTTAAATGTAGGGAAAATCAATCTCAACAGACTGATGACGTAATAGTCAGCACAAAAGTAACGCCCACAAATGCTAACCGGTCTTTAGGTAATGCACTGGTCTTTCCTACAGTACCAGTTCCAAAGATATCCACCGAGGTGTGCTTAGGTGGAGGTGTGGGAGGTTCGGGATGCGATAGGGGTGAGCAGGCACATTTAGATCCGGGGTCAATTATCGATTCATCTAAAGAGGTATATGAAGGATCCAACAGTGTAACCTCGACCGCCGGAGAAACGCGTTCCGTTAGAAATAGGAGACCTCCCCAAAGATACGGTCAGCCCTAGTGATAATTATGTTATAGTTTAAATTAAGTACTAGTTGTTAGTTTTGCAAATAGATTTAATTAGGTAAATAGATTATAAGTAATTATGTGTGTTAAGTTTAAGTTAGTAAATAAGTAATTATTGTGTTAATTTTAAGTTAGTAAATAAGGGTGGAGGTGTAATGTAGGGTATTCTTAAGTTGTGTCTACTATAAATATGGCTGTACACCCGCCGCGTACTTAGTCAATAAATAGCTACCGAACATACAATTATAATTTTACTTATTACTATACTACAACGATAAGTCGCTGGTAGGTATGGACGAATGTTGCCAGTTGATGTTTCGCATATGATGGGTCGTTGACCTCCGGGCAATGTGATGCGGGCAAACTGTAGACTCGGGTTGGACATGCAGATTTTCAGTTCATCGTCATTTTCTTGGTCTTGTGCGAGTAGGTTGTAGTCGATTGTAGAGTGTGACAAGTTGATTTCTTCGATACGTGATAAGGCGTCGGCTGCTTCGTTGTTATCACCGTGCACGTATTCGATCTTCGAGCAAAACTGACTGATGTAATGTAACTGTCGCTCTCGTCGTGGAGTGTCGCTGGTACTTGGCGTTCTTGTCAGCGCGTAAGTGAGCGGTTTGTGATCCGTACAGATTGTGAGGTCACTGCCCTCTATCAGTCGTCGTAGATGTTGAACAGCGGTGTACATTGCTAATAGTTCGCGATCGTACACGCTGTAGCGTCGCTGTGTCTCGCTCATAGTTTTAGAGAAGAATGCCAGTGGTTTCCAGATGTCGTTGACCTTTTGTTGTAGCACGGCGCCGATGCTAGTATTTGATGCGTCGGTGAATAAACATAAGGGCGCGTTAGGTATCGGATGCGTCAATGTTGTTGCCTCGAGGATGCTTTGTCGGCATTTCTCAAAGGCTTCTTCTGCTACTTGTGACCATTGAATGGGAGTCTTGTCATTCTTCTTGCTGTTGTGTAGGTATTTGTTTAATTCATGTTGCTGCTCGGCTTGATGTGGTAAACAACTACGGTAAAAGTTTATCATTCCCAGAAATCTTCTTAGTTCTTGAACTGTCTGTGGTTTCGGATAGTTGACTATGGCTTGTATTCGTTCTTGAGTGGGTTTGATGCCTGCTGATGATACCTCGTATCCGAGGAACTCGATATTTTCTTTTTCAAATTCGCACTTGTCGATGTTGAGACTGACGCCGTAGGTATTTAGGCGTTCGAGTACTTGCTCTAAGTGGAGTCGGTGTTCTTCTTTGTTTTTTGAGTGGACAAGCAGGTCGTCGACGAAGCAGAATACGTTGTCATCTAGTCCACGTAGTACCTCGTGCATGAAACGTTGAAAAGTTTGACCGGAGTTTCTTAGGCCAAACGTCATGCAGGTAAATTCGAAGAGTCCGAACGGTGTTATAATCGCTGTTTTCTGAGCGTCTTCTTTTGAAATAGGTATCCAAAAATATGCCATTTTCAGATCAAGTTTTGAATATATTTTCTTGCCGTGAAGTTGGTATGTGAAATCTTGAATTCGTGGAATCGGATATCGGTCTGGAACTGTGACGGCGTTGAGTCTTCTATAATCGCCACATACTCGTAGTGATCCGTCTTTTTTCTTCACGATGTGTAGTGGACTTGCCCACGGACTGTTTGACGGCTTACATATTCCACTCTCGATCATGCGCTCGAACTCAAGTTTAGCCGCTTTATACTTGTCGGGCGGTAGAGGGCGCGGCCGAGAGTAGATCGGCGGCCCAGTTGTCTCTATATGATGTGTGACGTCATGCTTGACTGGAGTTTTGAGTGTCATCGGTCGCAGTACATCTGGATATTTCTTCAGCAGGTCGTGATGACTGTGGTCGCGATTGATAACGTGGATCGATTCTTCTTTGCTGTTTATTTTTATGGCGTTCACGCTGAGCTCCGTTACACGGTCGATAAGTTTTCTTTGGTGCAAGTCGACTAACAGTTTGTGATGTACTAGAAAGTCGGCACCCAGTAATGAAGTCTGTACGTTGGCGACGACGAAAGTCCACTTAAAACTTCTACGTAAGCCTAGGTTGAGCTCGAGTGTGCGCTCTCCGTAGGTACGAATCTCGGTTCCATTTGCCGCGTACAGTTTGTAACTTGCATTCTCCGCCGGTCTTGAATATTTCGGGTTTCGTGCGGCTAGCACTGATATGTCGGCTCCCGTGTCGACTAGAAATTTTTCTCTGGTTTTGGTGTCGATTACACATAAGCGGCGGTTAGTTTGGTTTACATCGACACCCGCCACTATCGATGTACGTTCTAGTTTTCCCGCTTTGTGAAAGAACACGGCGATTCACAGTCACTTTCGTGCTCCATTGCCGAATCGGTAGTGATAACGACACAACCAGTCGGGATCGCCGGGCTTGCGGGCGTTATCCGTACGCTGTCTGGAATGTGAGCGTGAGCGGCCACGATGCGCGGAGTTTTGACGGAAACGGCGCTGCGACGAATATTGATGGTTGCGGAGTTCGGCGACTTCGAGTGACAATTTTTCTATTTGTTTCGTAAGCACGTTGATCTGCAGAGCTGTTATCGCGTTTATCTGCCCCTCGTTGACTGCTGCACTTGACGGTGGAGGGTTTGTCGTGGAGACTGCGGCGACTGTAGCTGGTTCGAAATGTTCCATCATTTTGTCTGCCATCGCAGCTAGCACATCGAGCGACGACTCTGTGTTTACGGAGAGTACGGCGCGCACTTGTGTGGGCAGTTGGTTGAGCCACATAACCTTCAGTGCTTCATCTGATAGTAGCTTCCCACTGAGGTCTCGCATTTTACGCAGCAGCTGGCTTGGTTTGTAATCGCCGAGCTCGAGTCCGCTGAGTAGCTTCTGTAACTGCCGGTGATCTGACTCCTGGTACGTTGAGATCAGTCTCTCTTTGAGCGCACTGTATTTGCCGGTGCTCGGTGGATGCAGGATGATGTCGGTGATCTGTTCTAGATCACTGTTGCCGAGTAGCGGGACGACGAGGTTGAATTTCTGCTCTTCACCTATCTTGCTGGCAGCGACGGCGGCTTCAAATTGCGCGAACCATAGTCGTGGATTTTGGCGCCAGAATGGTGGTAGTCTTGCAGGTAGCGAGATCGATGCTACGTCGTTCTTCATCGCTGTGCTGCCCTGAGCATCGCTGAAATCTTCTGTATCGTTGTTGTTCATGATGTGTTTTTCGGGTTCGGGATGTGTTGTTCTTGTTCGGGGTCACCACTTTAGCGTTGGGTTGCTAACTTAACCGGGATGTTTTAGTAAAAATAAAACTCAGGATTGAAGTCCAATTTCCAATTGATTTATTGTCTAAAAATACGCTACTTATATGTACAAAAACAATGGTGCTCTTCGTACTAGTACCATAGCCAGCCTTTACAATTTCCACCAATAGCGATGCGTCTAGGGTGAGACGCGTGCGGGACGCGGGGCGCTATTTTGCACACGACACTAATCTATCCCGCGCATTCGCGAGTATATAAATATGAGTGGCGCTCGGGTGCGTTCCTTTCCGTCGAACGCCGTCGCCGAGTGAATATCCGTACTGCCTGTGTCCACGTGTTCCGTCTGTGATGTTCTGATGTTCTGTCGACTGAAGCGAAGATCACGAAGTGTGCTGGAGCTTCTGCATGCGCTTCCAAAGTGAAACATATTTATTTCCAACAGAAAACGTCTAGCTTCACTATTTCCTCTATACAGTAAACGTCTTGCTTCCTTGTTTCCTTTATCAGATAACGTCAAACGTGGTAGTTGGTTCTTGGTAATGGTAACTGGTATGGTGGTACGGTAATATGGTGGTAACTGGTAATACTAAGTTGTTGGTAAATGGTAAAAAGGTACTCTGCGACTACAATATAATAATTAAAATTATTTTTTAAATGTTTTTTTTTTTTGTAAAAATATTTAAAAATGTATTTAATAAGTAAAGGAAATGAATAAAGGATAATAAAAATTATAATAGAAAACAAATGTCAGTCATGTTACTGTACAAATAATAATAATGTATCCAATATGTCTTAATTGGGATTACAAGTACCCACTTTAATTAATGTAAACTTTATTCTTTAAAGGCCAATACTAGGTCGCGGGACTTACGAATTACCGTGACCCCGGCACGTAAAGGGCTAGTGAAGGACACCGTGGATTTTAGTCAGTACAAGTCTGACAGTCCCTCCCGCCCTGCCCTGGGTGGGAGGACTCATTTGATGATCTTACCACGAATAAAAAAATAAAATAAAATAAAGGCCAATACTTGATTTAAACAATAAATAAAATAAATTAACCTGTACACCGACAACTGCACGCAGCTACTGACAGAATAACAAGCACAGCCACGACGCATACTAGTGCGAGCGTCACTAATGCACCCACCACGTACTCCCGGTACGAGATCGTTGCGATCACGGTGAACCTAGGAAAGAATTGTATTTAAATCTACACTAATATTAAAAAGAATAGGTCGCGGGACTGTACGAATTACCGTGACCCCGGAACGTTAAGGGCTCTTGAAAGTGAAGGGCCCGGGTCGACGGCGCATTATGTTCCACGCACGCCTCAAAGAGTGTCAGCAAAATAACGGGGGCCAAAGCCGGCCCCTCTAGAGGACCAAAGCCTGCCGGGGTCGCGAGACTCATGAATTACCGTGACCCCGGAACGTAAAAGGCTCTTGAACGACACCGTGGATTTTAGTCAGTACGAGTCTGACAGTCCCTCCCGCTCTGCCCTGGGTGGGAGGGCTCATAAGATGACTTTACAAAGTAAACAAAAAAAAAAGTAAAGATTTGTATTTGTGTGTGTGTGTATGTTTGTAACGAGTAAACTCGAAAACTACTGGACCGATTTCAAAAATTCTTTCACCAGTTGAAAGCTGCTTTTGTCCTGAGTGACATAAGCAATAGGGGTGCGAGAGAGCGGGCGAATCCGCTGGCTAAAGCTAGTAAAGACATAAGAGTGCGTATAAAATTTTATTAAAAACTAGCTGGTCCGGCAAACTTCGTACCACCTATATCTAACGACACTCAATTGTTTTATGAATCTTTTGTATGGGAAAATAGAAATGTTGTTTTTAGACGTTTTCAGGCAATTTTTTTAGAACGATCCTCATACTTCAAGGAATATTATAAAAAAGAATTATCCAAATCGGTCGAGCCGTTTTCAAGTTTTGAGCTTAGCAATCCATTTTTTTATTATAGACTAGCTTCCGCCCGCGACTCCGTCCGCGCGGATGTCGGTCTTCGCGTGGATGGTAGATTTTTTTTGTCTACGCATTTTTCAAGGATAAAAAGTATCCCATTTTATGCCCAAGATAATAAGGTATAATTATACAAAGTTTCATCGAAATCGAACCGTTAGTTTTCACGTGATGCCTGCATATACAGACAGACAGACAAACAGACAGACAGACAGACAGACAAAAAGTTTTTTAATCACATATTTGGGTTTGGTATCGATCCAGCAACACCCCTCGCTATTTCTTTTTTCAATATTTTCAATGTACAGAATTGACCCTTCTACAGATTTATTATATGTATAGATTTATATATTTGGGTACTTACTTGAAACTCTTCATCCTATTGTCGTCCCAGGCCTGCAGCCGAGTCGGGTTACTGGCGCCAATACAACTGTCATCATTCTCATTCACAATAAACACGATGTAGAACCCATGAGGGAACATTGTTTGCTGAAACAAATAGAAAGAAACACAATGGAATAGATCAGTAGAAGATGCAAGCCGCTTCCAACCGGTCCAGCCGCACAGGCCAATCTTCCAGGTTAAGCGCTTGCCGAGGTTTATCTGTGGATGGGTGACCATCTGTCATGGCGAGTTTCCTCCGTGCCTCGGAAATCACGTAAAGCCATTGGTCCCGGCTGTCATTTGTAGATCTTTGACAGTCGTTACTGTTAGTCAGAAGCTCTAAAGTCTGACAACCAGTCTTACCATGGGGTATCGTATTACCTAGTTACTGTGTTGTGGAGGTCCGACAGTCAGTCGCTCCATGTAAAATACTGATATTCAGCTGCATCTGGTTCGGCTGGAAGCCGACCACAATATAGTTGGGAAAAGGCAGGCAGATGATGAAGTTAGATCTTACCGTCAATGTAATGCCTCCCTTGCTCATCATTGTCAGATGGTATCCTTTATAAGGCACCTCCTTCTCAGTATCAAATACAGGACACTGGAACAAACATGTTTCTTTAATATTTTAAACGTAACTAAAAGAGATAAATTATGGTTCTACAACTGGTTTCATCTTTCTAGAGATTATGACAATTTTAAGCAGCTAATGCTCAGTCCATGCTTTATGTCTATGTTTATTTTTTAGAATACTAGAATCATCAAATGAGTCCTCCCACCCAGGGCAGAGCGGGAGGGACTGTCAGATTCGTACTGACTAAAATCCACGGTGTCCTTCAATAGCCCTTTAGGAACCGGGGCCACGGTAATTCGTGAGTCCCGCGACCTCGATAGGGTTTGGCCCTCTAGAGGGGGGTTCCGTCATTTTTGCTGGCACTCCTTGAGGCGCGCGTGGAACACAACGCGCCGTCGACCCGGGCATGGTCCATGGTCGGACAGCGAGTTGCCCATTACTCGCTGCCCACATGTCCGCACCTACGGTGGCCGGAGATCGTCTGGCGACGTCGGTCGCCGTGAGCATCTACCACTGCGGCTGGGGTGGAGGGTCCATGGAAAATATTTTTATAATTCGAACCATAGTTCCTAAGATTAGCGCCTACAACCAAACAAACTCTATTTTGCTGGAAATTTACGAAATTAATCACTTTTGGAAGTGGCTGTTTTAGACCGCCATGTAAGTTTAAAAAGTGATACTCACCGAGTTGTTCTGTATGGACACTGTAGCACAGACATCGTTGTCCGAATCAATAACTAGAATCACACTTTTTGGTATCGTGTAGTTGAATCTGTAATAAAATGTGGGTATATTAAAAAAGAAACGCACCCAAAACTCCGTAGTTACAAAAGTTGACAAACAGAAAGGGGTATGCAACTTTTTGGCATCAAATTTTTTCTTTCGCCAGTAATGAAATGTTGGTCATTAGTAGACCGCAACCTAAGAACTTCGTAAAAAATAAAATAAAAATTCTAAACTGTAACCAACCAGATATATGACGTATTTTATTTTGTTCTAATCAGGAGTAAATTAATAAATTTATGGATTCCTACAAAAAATAACTCCTGATTAGAACAAAATAAAAACCGTCTAATCTCTGGTTGGTTACGGTTTAGAAACTTGAGCGGCCCAGGAAAAGAGTTCCTGGACGGAATTGGGGGAGACCTTTCCACAGCAGTGGGACAGTGCAGGCTAATAAAAAAAAAGCAAGTAGCTTTAAATTCCCATAATAATAATTCGACCCAGCCTGACCCTTGCTGCCCCCCCCTCAATGACGCACTAAGCCTAGGCCCGAACCCTACAGGGGGTGCCCTTAGTGACGTTCATTTAATTCAACTTTAGTTTATAAGCCCTGGCTGGGGGCCTTAAAGTAATTTTCGGCCACCACAGGATTGTCCGGTTAAGTAGCATCAACCTTATAGAGTTGTTCCGCTAAGAGAGGCCACGTCAAAAAAAATGCTTTATTTGAAGTTCGTACTTCTTGCTAGACTAGATTCAGCGAGCGTCAAAATATGTGACAAAACGGCCGTATTTTTTAATTGAGTCGACTTAGAACGTATCGGAACACGGCCCTGGTATGATTGTGTGGATCTTTACACAAACAGTCAGACACGGAACAACTTCCTGCCAAGCCATACAAATATCGCAGTGGCACCGTAGGCGCGGGCATGCGGGCAGCGAGTAATAGGCAACTCGCTGTCCGACCATGGACCATGTCCGGGTCGACGGCGCGTTGTGTTCCACGCGCGCTTCAAAGCGAGTCAACATAGTGACGGGGCCCCCCTCTAGAGGGCCAAAGCCTGTCGGGGTGGCGGGATTTATGATTTACCGTGACCCCGCTATGTAAAGGGCTATTGAAGGACACCGTGGATTTTAGTCAGTACGAGTCTGGCAGTCCCTCCCGCTCTGCCCTGGGTGGGAGGACTCATTTGAAGATTTTACCACGTTAAAAAAGAACCGTACGAGAATGATACCCGGGACATGCTGTGTTAGAAAAATGCTCGTGAAATACCTCACCTTGACCTCATCTCTATAGGGCCCGTTCTGCTGATGTTCCACGGATGCTGGTCGAAGGAGAAGAAGAAGTACTTTGGAGTACTTGGCGTTACGTTCAGACGTACCTCCTGAAAAACAACCATTTTTGTATATGCTACTTTAGAGTAATAAGCTTATGGTTTAAATTATAATAGGCCAGGGGTGGCCAACTTGATTAGACATAAGATCTACTGTTTACTAACGAAAACACGTGCGATCTACCAACCGTGACAGAACAGCAATTGAAAAATGATACAAGATGATGCTGCAGTAGTTGATAATTACGTTGCGCAGTCTGGTCTACTTATTTATATTTTTGCCTTGCAATGATCGACTGGACTAATATTCGCGATCGACCGGTTGGCCACTCCTGCGATAGGCGGTTCCCTCAATTACTCCAAGATCTCGTCATCAGATCTTGACCTGATTACCATGGGACAAGTGTACCTTTTCAAACAAAAGAAGAATTTTCTAATTCAGTCCACGTTGCTTCAATTCCAGTGTGGGAAAGAGACAGAGCGATACAAGTCGTCTAGCGCCATCTCGTTCCCTCACTGGAATAACTCTCGCTTTAAGACGTCATGGTGGGCCACCTTTTTTTTTATCGTGGTTAAATCATCAAATGAGTCCTCCCACCCAGGGCAGGGCAGGAGGGACTGTCAGACTTGACTGACTATAATCCACGGTGTCCTTCGGTAGCCCTTTACGTACCGGGGTCACGGTAATTTGTCAGTCCCGCGACCCTGGACCTATTTAGAAAATTCTTTCACCAGGTTTCATTGAGAAATCGGGGAACAAACATAATAAAAAAAAGTTTCCGACGAATTTAGAACCGCCTTCTTTTTGCGAGGTCGTTTAAAAAGAAACTCTAGTGTATATTCCCACTTTAATGACATAAGCATAAAGTTCAAATTGCCTTACCTTATTGACATCTACGTAGAAGTCTTTGACCCTCCTTAACTTGATGTCAACTGAGACGTTCTTAGGACTAGATGTCGTGATCTGTATCGTAGGACGATTCTCTGTTTTTATGTCTGAAATCAAAATAAACTATACAGTCAAATGCTTTTATAGCCTTTTTTTTACGTGGTAAAATCATCACGTGAGTCCTGCCACCCAGGGCAGACCGGGAGAGGCTGTCAGACTCGTACTGACTATAATACACGGTGTCCTTCAATAGCCCTTTACGTTCCAGGGTCACGGTCATTCGTGAGTCCCGCGACCAGATGCTTTTAGAACTTTTGAACAACTGAAAAAATCTCGTTAGTCCGTCAGTTAGATTATCAAAAAATATTTGATACGTTTTTTTTTTCTTTGTCACGTAAACCAAAATTGACGAAGATACGACGCTTTTAAAACTGCCAATACGTCACAAGCGTGTACAATTTTTACTTACTTCTGACGTCACGAGCTCTCTAGAATTTTGATGAGTTTTATCTTTGTAAATATACAGACGCCAGCAGGTCTACCTACCCGAATCTGTCAATTTTTACCAATCGAATATTAACCTTCCCCTATTGTGATAAAGATTGAAAATCTATTAAAGAAATATGACAGATTGAGATAGGATGATGTGCTGACGTCTGTACATTGATTTAACAAAATAAAAAATACGTATCCATTATTTTTTTAAACTATAAATGACAGACTAATTAGATTTTGCACTTTATTGATACTGTCAACATGCCTCTTGTCCGTATGTTTTTTTGAAGTGAAAACTTCTTTAAAAATAGAAAATATTAGTTTTTTTAAACCACCTTTACTAGGGGCAAATAGGGTATTTAACTGAAAAAATCTAATTAGTCCTCTGTCAGTAAGATAGTAACAAAAAATATTTGAAACGTATTTTTGAAGTGAAAACTTCTTTAGCGGCGTTGTGCACTTTTTTTGGAATGGGTAAAAATGTTAATCTCGCGTCAGGACACGTGACCTGATCGAAAATTCGTAAGACGGCGCAGGACTCTTGCGCGAATGTTCGTGTGTGTTTATTACTATTGAAGTTTTCACTTCTGCCGGCACTCCCAGAGTGCAACTCGTTTTTTTTTTTAAATATATTTGGTAGATATGAGAATAAGTCCTTTAGTCTTTACACCAACCGACCCATATAAAAAAAATTGACGACCAGCGTAGTGGTCATTATGACAGCTAGTTGCTATATAAAAAAATACTGACCTGGTCCAGCATCATGGGGGCACAGCGTCCGCGCCATGTCCGAGAACAGCAGCGCACCACTCGGGGTCTGAATGGCCAGTGGTATCTCCCACGAGGATATTCCTACAAACCACAAGATAGCTTCACTCATCATTTTATCATCATCATCAGCCGTAACATGTTCATACTTTTTTCAACATTATCATATCAGCCGTAGGACGTCCACTGCTGAACATAGGCCTCCCCTATAGACTTCCAATAGGACCGGTTGGCCTTGTTTTGTTCTGTCTCCTGCTTGCATGGAGGGAAGTGGAAACATATATTTTTTCCTACTCCTCGACTATTCTTTTCTGATTAATTTCGTTGCAGGATCCAAGACAGGTAAATTCATTCTCCGGGACACGTCGAGCTTCATTGTCTCGGCCCTTTTCTGGTTGGTTGCCACTGTTGATTCTGGCGCACAGGAGTTGCAGTGGTTAGGGAATAGTGTGGTGGGTTTGTCCCAAAAAAAAAAGGACCGGTTGGAAGCGGCTTGCATCCAGTGTGATCCTGTTGTCTGCATGGGATCATCTGCCCACCTTGTGGGTACATACTTTTTTATTTCTTATCATTTTTGATTAAGCTTTTGGTAAGAAGTTGCCTCTTCTTATCGTGCCTGTAATGTTCTCTCGTGTTTATGTAATACAAAACTTTTTGGGACAAACCCACCAACACTATTCCCAAAACCACTGCAACTCCTGAAAGCCAGATTCAACAGTGGCAACCACCAGAAAAGCGCCGAGACGCTGAAGCTCGACGTGTCCCGGAGAATGAATTTACCTGTCTTGGATACTGCAACGAAATTAAAGACTACAGAAAAGAATAGTGGAGGAGTAGGAAAAAATATGATGTAATGCCAAACTGTAATAATAACATTGTAAAAACAAATATTTTTAAAGAGTAACGGAGTTGGAGTTGGAGTTTCTTGTCAGTTCTGCTCCATGGAAACGACCACACCGAACCGTGTATTTTTTTTTCGACATTTTATAAGTGCCCATTAAGGCCCATATCAAATAAAATGTTTTGATTTTGATAGAACGTCGAAATGTCGACTCTGAAACCTTTTCACGCCTTCTCACTATTTTACTCAAAAAACATATTATTAACTAGCTTCCGCCCGCGACTCCGTCCGCGCGGATGTCGGTCTTCGCGTGGATGGTTTATTTCCCCATTTTGAGTAACTCTGACAATGACATCTTATAATATTAAGGCGCTGAATCCACTGCGGGTAATGCAACGTGTGTTCGCGGTTCTACAGAACAACGTCTATGAATAAAACTGAAAAATAAGATTTTTTTTCTACGTATTTTTCCAGGATAAAAAGTATCCTATGTTATGCCCAGGATAATAAGGAATAATTATACCAAGTCTCATCGAAATCGAACCGTTAGTTTTCACGTGATGCCTGCACAAACAGACAGACGGACAGACAGACAAAAGTTTTTTT
The DNA here is from genome assembly GCA_943136025.2 of Agrotis puta. Taxonomy (NCBI): domain Eukaryota; kingdom Metazoa; phylum Arthropoda; class Insecta; order Lepidoptera; family Noctuidae; genus Agrotis; species Agrotis puta. The sequence goes on along the minus strand of OW964195.2, from coordinate 7,413,666 downwards.
AATCACTTATTTGGGTTTGGTATCGATCCAGCAACACGCTATTTATTTTTTCAATATTTTCAATGTACAGAATTTACCCTTCTACAGATTTATTATATGTATATGTTACGGCTAAAGGTCGGTGTGAACGTAAACTTAAGATTAGCCGGCTAAACTTAGGTTTATCTTCGAGAAGCAGCTAAAGTTCGATAACATGTTAGTTTGCGTCGTGATATTCCATCTTTAGCCGGTTAATGTGCACATTAACCGAAACGAAACGGCTAAAAATGTAAAATGTAGAAGGAAATGGAATGGTCCTGCTTTCGCGGGGCGTCCACGCTTCCCAGCATGTCGACGGAGCCCCGCCTCGCGGGGCTCCTACTTCTGGGTGGTTTAAAAAAAAAATAACCACGAAGAGGATGGCGGGGTCTTTCAGACCCCGCCATCCTCTTCTAACCTAAATTGTCCGAGTCGGGGTGCCAGCGAGTCCCGAGCTCGCTTCGCTCGCTCATGTGTAATGAAAGTGATTATTTTTTAATAAAGTTTTCGTATCAAAATAGTAAACATTATTACATTGTTTCCTTTTCCATTTCCTTCTACATTTTTAGCCAAGGACCTGCAGCTACACCTAAGTTTAGCCGGCTAAAGATAGAACAAACTAACATTAACATTTCGTCGAAGATAAACCTAGGTTTAGCCGGCTAATCTTAAGTTTAGGTTCACACCTACCTTTAGCCGTAACATATAGATTAGTCCGAAAGTTAAATTATCAAAAAAAATTAGACTGTATTTTTTCTTTTGTTAGGTAAACAAAAATTTACGAAGATCAACGCTTCTAAAAATCACAATACGTCACTCGGTCGGTATAATTTTACAAGCGTTATGACGTCACAAGCCCCCACTGCCGAATTACGAAGCGTTTTATCTTTGTCAATATTCATTAATTACATAAGCAAAAATCACGTGTTCATTATTTTTCAATACTCTAACTGACGGACTAAACAGATTTTCAATTTATTTAAGCAGTAAACAACCCTATTAAAGCAACAATAGTTTTGGTTAAATGTGTTTACTACGGGGATCCCCAAGCTGTGGACACAATGATTCAAGACCAAGCCGACTCTGACATCATTGAAATTGACTTAAATTGAATTGAACTAACAATGACTCAGAACGACGAACCTCTGTTGTGGGACCTAATAATACAATTATTAGTAGACATGATAACATTATTTCTAAAGAATATACGTTAATACATAAAACGGTTAAGAACAAAGAACGGATGTGATAAGACAGACATTCACGTTTAATTTATTGTAATACCAGCTTTTACCCGGCTTCGCTCGTGTTGATTCAGAATTTGACAATCTATTCGGATAGTACACTCATCATCGTCATCATCTGATGGAAGACGTCCTCTGCCGAAAGACCGCCACGCCTAATGACAATTCACCACTTGCATCCATGGGTTGCCCGCGACTCTCACAATGTCGTCGGTCCACCTAGTGGGAGGCCTGCCTACGCTGCGTCTTCCCCATCGGTTATCAATTATACTCTGCTTTTAATAAAATAATTAAATCATGTTTCGAAAGACACATGGCGCCTTTCTTATCGCAAGAAAGATATTGTTAACTTCTTCGGGAACAGTATTTTTTGTCGGAATGAAAGGTACCCTATGTCCGTTTCTGTACAACTGACAACGTAAATGCATTTTTCAGGATTATCGGTTAAGTGGTTTAGACGTCAAAAGATAACAAAAACATTCGAATTTACAATATTTGCTAAGATGCAATCAGAGTACTCTCGTGTCTCCTTCACGGTTTTAGGAGCAGGGCTGGTGAAATTAATTACACAAGGTAACGCCTAGATTGCCAAATTTACGTTCCGTTGCGTCAAATTCGTGGCTCCATCTAAGCGTGTCGATGGCAATCTAAATTGAAACCATTTGGCGAAGATTTTCCAGTCTTACCATGGAGTATCGTGTTACCCAGTTACTGGGTTGTGGAAGTCCGATAGGCCGTCGCTCAATCTTAAATAGTGATATTAAGCTGCATCTGGTTCGACTGGAAGCCGACCCCAATAAAGATGGGACAAGGCTAGGCAGATGATGATGATTTGGCGAAGATTTTGGCACTTTAAATAGCTTAAATTCGATTTTCCTAAGGCTTTTGATTCTGTCTACCATTCATAAACATGCCAGTAAATATATTGAATTCCTAGAAAATGCTCGGACAAGGCTTTTGAACGTTCTAAGTGCGTACTGCCAGGATCAAACTCAGAGAATCAGTATTTTTTAAGCCGATTTTTTAGAATAGTCTAGCATTTGTTACAGGCGTTGCACAGGGTTCGGTGTTGGGTCTTAACTATAAGAGACAGGTGTTTAATAAAGCTTTAGAAAGCCGAGAGATTTTATCACCCCCTCCCCTACAAAAAAAGGGGCTCAGAATGTGAGTATTGATGTTTCTTACTTCATTACATTATAAGCGATGAAAAAATTCAGAACTTCAAAAGTTAATCTTTAAAGTTTTCCCTATAATTTTTAACTACAGTGCGATCTCCTGTGCCTAAGTCCATAGTATTCATAGAAATATTTTTATCTACGGCCTTACCTTTCTGCTGTGTTGCGGTCACGAAGATAGGGTTATCAACAGAAAGTGACTCATTGGTGGACACATGCACGCGTGTCGGGTACCCATCCCATATCTTGGTATCCTGTCACAATAATAGTAGTAGTTGAGGAATTTGCATAGGAGATCTCCTATCTCCTATCTCCATTTTTGTGTACTGCCTCCTACCCTAGAAAATCTTCCAAGGTAGGAGACAGTACACAAATATGGTGTTAAAAGACCCTCAACGAAATCGATAATTTCTTGTTGAGGTCGCGGGACGGGATTAAAATAGCATTGCGGTCCTGCAAGAGTAAAGGACTTATAACATTAATAGATTTCATGAGCCCTGCCTATCATGTGCCCTGCCTGAAAGAGGTAGGTTGGAACCACTCGGTCGCCCTGATTAGTGACCATGACCCTGTCTCCCTGTCCCTCTTATCACAGGGCCCTGTTCCTGCGGGCAGAACAGGGTTGTTTTTAGTCAGTCAAGTTTGACAGCTCCTTCCGCTCCTCCCAGGGCTTGATGTACTGACAATACAAATTTCAAAGATTTTCAACTTTATCACAACAGTAGAAGGTTCATGTTTCATTGGGATTTGACCGAATATGGGGTAGGTTGATGTCCAGGCATCTGAAGATATTGCTTCGTTGAACAGTTTCGTGAAGGGTCCATTTATACCAAAGAAAGTTAAAGTTTACCTCCAAGAAGTCCATGAAGTGTTCTGTAGTGTCATTAACGATAACTTTGATTCTTGTGTCATATTGGAAACTGTAACAAAAGAATTACATCATAGATTGAGTTAATGTCATTATCAAGGCAGAGGTAAGATCATGATTACCACAGTTTGCGCTGTGGCTGACCGACAGGCTTTTTTTTACGTGGTAAAATCATCAAATTTCATGAGTCCTTCCACCCAGGGCGGGACGAAAAGGACTGTCCAACTCGTACTGATTAAAATCCACGGTGTTCTTCAACAGCCCTTTACGTTTTGGGATCACGGTTACAATACAAGATAGTTCGCGACCACGACAGGCTTTGGCCCTCTTAGGAGTGCCCCGCCAGATTGCTGACAGCTCTTAGAGGCGCGCGCGCAAGACGACGCGCTACGATCCAAGCATGGTCCATGATCGGACGGCGAGTCACCCATTACTTAAATAACTTTGTCTATTTCTGGTTGTGTAGAGATAATCATGCTACGCGTGCTGCAAGTACTTGTTCCAGGTGTGTTTGTGAATTGAAATGTTTGTAAACGCACCCACGATACGAACAAAGTTTAAAAAAAAAAAGAAATCCAACAATGCATGTTCTACCTGAAAATAAAACATCTCAGATGAAAATTATCTATTTGAATTCTAGTATACATATACAGATAATCTGTTATGATTATACAATGTAATACCAAAAAACAACAAATAAAAGACTGATAACACATCATCAAATGTTTGGCTGTTACGTGATTATTGTATCTAACAAAATTGTGCGTTTGGAATAATAACTGAAATAGTATCAGATCACATCCATAACACAGACTGGTAAAAAAAATTAAATGTGGGGAACTCCTGACTATTCTACAATGCTATTTACTTCTTTCAGTTAGATTGTCTAGAAATATTTGACTCATATTTTTATCTTTTGTTGCGGAATACAAAAAAGGACGATGAAACATTGCTTTTATTTAAATTAGAAATATGCGCGTGAGTTCTGACATCACGGGCCTCCGCCCGAACGCGAACTCACCGTATTATCTTTGTAAAAAACATTGATTTAACGAAAGAAAATATACATGTCCTTTATTTTTATTTTTTATTCAAACTCTCACTGACTGACTAATTAGATTAGTAATTTATTGATGTTGACATTTAACCTCAACGTGAGGGGATTTTTTGTTTATGTGAATTCCCTCATGAACTCCAACCAATGACGAAGGAGGGGCTTGTCACATCTTACTGCCCCTAGTCTGGATAGACTAGTCTTACTACAAACCTCTCAGCGTATTGCATGTTTGATCTTCGCACGGAACAAATATTTGTATGATCTGCATTTAATTGTTCCAGGTCTGGGGTTGTTCATGTGAGTTTATATGTTCGTTAATGCACCCACAATACAGGAGAAATTCCTAGTATAAGACAATTTTTTTTTTGTTTTTTAAATATAAAATAAATTAATAACTTTTAACTTTTTTGTAGTAAGACTGGAAGTGTGTAAGTTAAGTATCGCACAACAAAATGTTAATTTTGAGCCAGTCAGCCCCAGAGTAGAGCTGCAGGAGCATATTCATATTTTTTTTACAACTGTTAGGCTTAAATCTCAATGTTACAGACTTATTTTTTATTGACAGAGTTGAGCAACCTACCTCCACTCTAAGTTTGTATAGTCATGAGCAATAACATGTATACACTTAACAAAATTCAAACGCAATTTACTTGCGAAATACTGGTTTTAAACTTTGAATTAAGACCTATTTCGAAATAGTATGCCTTTCAAAAAAGAAGTCAAAAGTCTAATCAATATGGTAGGAGAACATCGCTTTTGAATACTGCTTAATGTATACATACTAATGCCTGTGACTGTACGGACCAAAACTGAACAAATTATAGATAGAACTTGTAAAGACATTAATTTCAATTAAAGTACCTAATATCATTTCAGTATGAAAATTACAATTCCAGAGTCAGGCAGCAATAATTATGAGTTTTCCTAAAAGCAAAAAACTATTTGGCTAACCTGTGGTTTGCTATGAAGCAAAGTTAACAAAACAAAATATCCTTGATTTAAATTGATACAAAACTAAAATCGAGGTACCAAAATACTGCTCATAATAGGTAAAATATAGCAGGAAATGGATATTAATAAACCAAGTGAAGACTGATAAATTATATCTCTTTAGTCATTTTTCGGGACTGTACGAACGAAAACTTTACTGAGATAACGATTTTGAAGTCTGGGGATTCCCCGAAAATGCTTTTTTAATATCGGTGTGTATGGGGCAACGCAATTTTAATAACTACATAGACACTTCTTAACAGGGTTCCTGTGACTAAAAGGTAATAAATAATAATATATCGATGAAAACGTAAACAAAAATAATCTTTTTGAAATTTACTTACGTATTGTAAATGAAGTTTCTATTTTTTATTTCACTGTTGTTCTGTGCTGTACAAAGCACTGTTGAGTATAGTAAAGCACCCACAATTGTTCTTAACATATTTATAAATTAAATATTTTTATTTTACGTTCGAAATAATCACGATCATAAACAGCAATATTGACAAGTTGACAATTGTTGATTTTTTTTTTTTTTTTTTTTAATTCGCCCAGTGTTGGGCAGGCTATGGTCTTTCAACCTTACCGCCTTGTCTTTCGTCATTCCTTGTATATTTGTTTTAAAAGTTAATAATGTCTTACGTGTATATTTCATTTATTATTTCTTTCGTTAGATATTTATATTCATACATTTTACTGTGTAATTTTTTTTTTTTTTTTTGTCATTTGTCATATCCTTGTTTAGAGAAAGTATAATCATCTATGTTGTCAAACATCTGTGAAACTGTGAAACAAAGCTTGCTTTTCAGCCTTTGCTTCACAGATCTTGCTCTTATTATGTATTATTATTTCAGTTTTATAGCTATCTCCTCATGCAGTTAATGTTATATTTACATTTTCCACGGATTATACCTAAATATAGTATTAATATTATAATAAATAATGTACTAAACATACAGATATATAAACACAGAAACTTAAGCTCATACGTAACTATAACTAGATGTCAATTACAGTTTCTACAATAAATTTATACAAATATACATATGTTGAAACATTCCTGAGCAACTCATGAATACATTGCGGGACTTCGACAGGCTTGTTGAAAATTTTAAGAAGCTCATCCGACAACACAAGGCGCTGAATGTTGAAAGACGAGCACTCGAAGAAAATATGATGCAGTGACTGAACTTTTTGCGATTGACAATACTCACAATTAGGAGAATTAACCATACGAAGACGATGGAGATGATAATTTAAACGACAATGACCGAAACGCATACGACTTAGGATTGAATAAAATTTTCTATTTATGAAATTATTGTACTTGCAAAACCAAGGTATGGAATTTATTTGCACATCTAATCTACCAAACCAAGTACCTTTATTTTGAACCTGAGTGCACTGATATGAATGTCTCCCCCACTCTTGACACATGCGCTGTTTTAGAAGACTAGCTGCATCTGTAGACGGTATGGAGACATTCATAGCAGGGTCAGGATTGGGAATTAATTCTTCAAAATCAATAATTGTTTTAGCCAAATAATCTGCCTTTTCATTACCTACAACACCAATGTGTGAAGGCACCCACACAAAACCAACTACAATATTTAATTGGTATAATTTCACCCATAGCTCTTTTATTAAATAAATTAAATAGTTAGTGTTAGCATGTAATTTGTTATTGGCCAAATTTTCTAGGACACTCATGCTATCACTTACTACCATCCATTTATTATGTCCGGAATTGCAGTTTTCAATATGTTTCAGAGCACTCAAAATAGCTACAGCTTCGGCTGTAAAAATACTAGAATTTTTATCTATTTTACGACCAATGCCTATATTCGAGGAGGGCTCATATACAGCAAAAGACACCGCTGTATTATTTTTGGAACCATCTGTATAAATGAATTTATGATCTGACCACTCTGACAACAATGCATTTACTTCCTCTTTCGTGGACAAATTCTTTTTTTTCTTTAAAATTATGTTAATATTTGGAAATTTAGCAATAAAAGTCCTTCATAACAAGGCAGAATATGTTTTGATTGATATATATTTAAATTTTGAATAAAATTTAAGAAACTTTGAAGATCCTGTAACACGAACATTGGTTTAGAGACTGAAGAAGTAATGGAATGTAACAAGTTGGTTAAAAGACTATTGCCGGAAACACTATAGAGTTTTAATAAAAATCTTTCTTTCAAATATTTGAAGCGAATGCTTAATGGTGGAACATTACAGTCAATCTGCATTGCATTTACAGGAGTGCTTCTAAATGCCCCAGTTATTACACGCAAACATTTATTTTGTAGAACATCTAAACTATTTACAATTTTAACATCTGCAGCAAAACAATAGAAACCATATTCAAAATGACTACGAACTAATGATTTGTACAGCAACAATAAAACTTTTGGGTCTGCACCCCAATATGATCCAGACAGAGATTTCAATATATTACATGCTTTATTTGCTTTACTAATTATATGTTTAATATAATTATTCCAGGTTAAATTGTACGTAAAAAGAACCCCCAGGAATTTAACCTCAAGTGAAATGGGTAAAGCACAATTATTATATTGCACATTGGACATGCTAAAAGATTGTTTACCAAACACAACAACTTTGGACTTAGTCTGATTAACATTCAGATCAAGATAGGAAAAATATTTATGGAGATTTAACAATGCATCATTTATTATTTGGACGGTATGTGATAAATTATTCCCAGATACGTAAACAACTAAATCATCTGCAAATTGTAAATTTTTGACCTGAGGCCCTAAAACTATATTTAATGTACGTATATATAATATGAATAACAAAGGCGATAGTATACCACCTTGACAGACTCCTTTAGACGATAATCTGGGACCATAGAGATGTCTATTAAATTTAACAAATACTTCTCTATTGTTGAGAAAACTGTGAATCCATTTTATCATTTTTACAGGAATCCCTATTCGAGATAATTCCTGACAAAGAATATCTATATTTACACTATTGAAAGCTCCTGCAACATCAAAGAAAACTCCAACCAAATTTTTGTTAGCCATTAAAGAGTTATGTATATCAAGTTGTAATTGACAAATACTTTCCCTAGCGGACCGATTCCTACGAAAACCAAATTGATTAGAAGGTAAAATATTGTTTTGTTCTACATAAAACTCTAAGCGTTGTTTCAACAGTTGCTCAAATAATTTTCCAATGCAGGAAGTAAGTGCTATGGGACGATATGAATCAGGACATTGCTTGGGCTTGTCAGGTTTTAAAATTGGAACTATGCAATCCACTTTCCAATCTTGAGGTACAATATTATTTTCCCACAATAGATTTAATATTTTTAAAAATGTTTCTAAACTTTCAGCGCTTAATTTTTTAAATAAAATGTATGGCATGCCATCGAGACCATAAGCAGTATCTCTTCGAGAGGAGATAGCAGACATTAATTCTTGCATTGTGAAGGCATTAAGTAGGAAACTATTTGTGGTGTTAATATTATTGTTAAAAGAAATTGATTGTCGTGGTACAAAGTCTGGTGTGTATTTCTTTAAAAAATCAGAAATCCATGCGTCACTTTCTGGTTGATTAAAATTATATGTTTTATTGTATTTACGCATAAATTTCCATATAACAGATAATGGTGTACATCTATTAAATGTTCCGCATAGAGAAAACCAGCTTTTTTGTCTTTCTGTTTTTAAAGTGAGTTTTTTAATAGCACGAAGCCTTTTAAATTGTAAATATGTTTCCTCTGTTGGATTATTTTTAAAGTTAATGTATGCTGTTTTGAAATTTAATACAGCCTCTGTACATTTTTGATTCCACCAAGGAAGGGAAGGTGTTTTAGTCTTATTTCTATGGCATGTGTGATTCTGATTAGTGATATTTGTGTTAGTATAAAAATTCGGATTATTGTAATTTAAATTAGTATTTGCAGCTGCTGTACGCAGAATATTACAAAATTGTAGATATGAATCAAGAGGTGTTGTATTATCTATTTGAAAATCAATCAGCTTTTCTTCCACACAATTACTATACATTTGCCAATCCACGCATTTATAATTTGGATAGATAGGCAAATGTTTAGCATTCAGACAATTGTAATGATTATTATTTTGGTTGTTGCTAATCATTACCTTTATAATTACAGGAATATGATAGCTACTACCAAGTGGACTATCATGTACAAACCATTCACAATTAAGTGCCAATGATGATGAAACCAAAGATAGATCCAGTGCATTGGGACGCCATGTTAAAGAACCAACTGTCGTAACCTGACCGTCATTAAGAAGAACCAAATTATTTTCATCTATTATATCTAAGATTTCTCGACCACGTGGAGTGTCGGAAACACACCCCCAAGAAGTGTGATGGGCGTTGAAGTCCCCGGCAAATATAAAAGGACTAGGAATAGACTTTACCAACAAATCAAAATTATCTTTATTAAAAGGTGGATTAGAGTTTAAAGGACTATAGAAACTGACTATACTTATTTCTTTATTGTTAAGTGTAATTTTTATGCAAATATTTTGTAAAGAATTATCGAAATAAGTATTTATTTTAGTATAAGTAATACTTTGGTGAATTATAATTGCAACTCCATTGTGTTTATTACCACAATCATTTCTTTCAATATTGTAATATTTTATTTTAAATGATTGTTCAGGTCTGAACCATGTTTCAGAAATGATTGCAATATGAATGTTTTGTGTATAGAGGAAATTTGTAAATATTTGTTTATTACTATTTAAACTTTGTGCATTCCATTGAATTATATTTAAATTTGACAGATCCATCAGGAAGGTGACGGAAATTTATTACTGAGAGTTGTTTTTAAAGCCTCTTTAATTGATGATGAATTTATAGGAACATCTTTATTACTCACTATTTTGGTAATCGTTTCTACTAATGTACTTAAAAATTTATCTGATTTCATTAAATTGTTGATTTGTACATCTAAAGTACGAGCAGCTAAAGCTGGAAATGCATTAACATCAAAGAGATCAGAATATGTAGCACTTCGTGACTTAATTTTGTTTTCTTCAATTTTTTGTTTTTTAATTGGGCAAGATGAGGAGATAGCTATATGATTTCCTTTGCAGTTTACACATTTAGCGTCCTTTGAGTTAACCTGGCAGCTCTTAAAATTATGATTAAGTGTGCAAATTGAACAGACCTCTGCATTGCGACAAAATTTTGCAATATGTCCATATCGCATACACTTAAGACATTGCTTTACTGGTGGTATGTATTTACTCACTTCATGACGCCATGAATCCAAGTAAATATATTGCGGAAGAATAGTGGATGCGAAGGTTATTGCTACAGCCTGTGTAGGAACAAAAACTACGCTAGCATCATTTTTGACCCTGCGCATGAAGCGCCTAACTTCAATTACATTTTTAGAACTGCCAATCAACGAGAAAATTTCTTTATTTGTCATTTCTGTAGGAACAGAGGTGAGGACACCCGTTACTTCAGCATCCCCAGCCGGTATAGATGCCTTTAATGTCAATTGATCCAACAATTTTTTATTCTGTAAAAACATGTTTGCATTATTCGGGAGATCAAATGTGATGCCAACCTTGTACTTATTTATGGTACGTAGATGCATGACGCCTGAAACGCCATGCTCTCGTAATCCCTTCGATAAAGCCAAACGATCCCTGTCGTTAAATATTAAATTTTCCTCGGTATGAGTTAGGAATACAATTAGGTCCGACTTTTTGGTTTCTTCAGGATATTTACGTGAGTACCCCTTTACCTTATATATGGCGTACTTATCCTTGCTGATGTCCTTTTTGTGACGAGAAGATACATTAGTTAGTACAGACTCGGCCGAATCCGAGTCCGATGATTCTGTCGACTGCGACTGCTGCTGCGGGTCTGCAATGGACAAATCATCCTTCCTCCGCCTCTTCTTCCCCATTTCAAGTTTTGTACTGATACTATATATACTATGAACAACTTATAACACAAATATTTACAAAGAATATGTTAATTTTAAACAAAAATAAAAATTTGGAAAATCTGTTTGAAAAAAACGCGCCTTTCACTTTCACAGTTTCCCGCCTTTTTTTTGACAATTGTTGAAAGACACACACAGTAGAAAAAGTTTTTAGTATGTCGACACTACAGACAACTTCAGATGCTTCAGATGTTTACACGGCCACTTAAGTTTGTTAATGCGCTATTAATATCCCAACTTTTAGATTTATATTTTTTTCGTTATAGATATTTGATGAAGCATCATTGAGAGCTTAATGGATAACACAGTTAATTTTTTAAAAAGGTGAAATTATTTTAAAATTCCGTGCTCATGAAAAAAAACTAAACTTACGTCATTATGATTGACAAGCAATATTTTGATAACATTTTTTTCGTTCAAAAACATATTAATTTGAAAAACTGTGTTTTTTTAATAAAACAGTGCGAAAATGTGTCCACTACTGTTTACAAAATTAAAAACTAATCATGTAATGTAAAAATTCACGCACAGCAGGTTCAGAAGTTAGTAGAAAATATTTCGACAGTATTTAACACAATAAACGGCACAAAAACTTTATTTTTTGACCGGCTTTAAATCTTCAAAGTGCATGTACCCTAAGAACCCATTCGCACTTAAAGTCAAATACAGTTCGAATAAAAGCGCCGCACTTTAAAAGCGCTGCTGTGTGAACAGAAACAAGGGAATGCATTTATTCTATTTTGGGGGCTTTTTTATCGCCCATAAAAACGCTCGTGCGAATAGGCTCTTAGAGGCCATTCGCACGACCCCTTTTAAAGCGCAGTGCTTGTGCTAGTGCTTGCTGGGCAATGACATTTACAATTAGTAAGTTCAATTGAGTATTTTGATAAAACTCAGCGCTTTTTTAACGCTTGAAAAAAAAACATTCGTGACAATGGGCTCTAAATGTCACCTTGTGTTTTGTATGGGCCAGGCGAAATAAATAACATTCTTTCTTCCATCTTTCGCGTTCCTTCTCCAGGAGAAACCACACAATGCCCACAACAGCCCATAACCACAAAATTCGAAGAGGACAAGATGTATCGGAAAAATTGTCTATGGATTGCTGTCGAACAACGAGAACGGACCAACCAATGATAAATAAATTGAAAATGGCGTCGTTTAGCCGACCAAATGAATCAAAGAATATATTTTTCAATTAATTCAATTTAGCAATTCGACATTTTACAAAAAAACTTTGAAAACAAAACAATTTTACTAGTTTACGCGTGTTTTACGCTTTTTTAACAATCGTGGACGGTGCTAAGTGCTTGTGAAACCAGAAATGGTGCTGTGTGTTGTGTCAGTGTAATAACAAGTCTGTTTACATGATTTCGGCGCGGATTATATTGGTAAAATGTTACCGACGGTGGAAGAGACGCGAGGGTACGACTTCCAGGACCCTGAGAATGTGGAAAAGTGGCGTGGTGTGTTTATAGCTCCCCTTCGAAAGGTAAGCACAACGATCGCTCAAAGTTGGCTATCATGTCTTAATGTTTGCGAAATATTGTTGGAATTCTCAAGTGACGTGCTTAGTTATTGCTAAAATGTCCAAAAAATTAGTTTGCAGCAGTTTTACAGGCGAGAGTCAAGTCCAGATGTTGGTAAACGAATGTTTTCGCGATAGCACGCATAGTGGCTATTGTCAAGGTTTCTGATAAGTTATCACACAAAATCAGTATTAATTGTGATTTTAAATGATCGCATTGTCATTGTAGCATTGCTTAATTCCTCAGAATCGCTCATAAATTGTTTATAAGTAAACCAAGAAAATCAATGTTATTTTTTTTAGGATAGCTTTTCATTGTTAAAAACGTGTTAAAATTTTGTAATTGTTTAAACTTGACACGTTATGTTTTAAACTATAATTTTCTTATTCGTTTTGTGTAAAAAACGATAATCAAGAAAGTGCAATGTAAACAAATGTCAAATCTATTTAATACTGCTCTTGCAGTTTTGTCTGTTTTAATATTCCACTTACGTGTAATAAAAACACTCCACTCTTGTTTGAACGATTAAAAAAAATATTCAGAAGAAATAAGACTAAAAAATTACGATTAAGAAATGTTTTGACAAAAATCATCACAATGGGTGTTTTACCATCAAAATGGCAAATAATTCAAATACAATGTCAATTAAAAAAAAAAATAACGAAACTGGATTTTGCTATCAGGCTAATAATATAAAACAAAACAAAAATATTCTTAAAACATTGTGAGAAAACCCACACACCCAAGAACCATTAATTTGTTTATTTTTTATATTAAAAACCTTGCCCCACACTAGGAATTTCTCCTTGTTCCTTTACCATGCACCCAAGAACCATTAATTCAAAGACATGTGACATCTACTAACTCATACTGAGCCTTTATGATGTACTAGCTTTTGCCCGCGGCTTCGCTCGCATAGAATTTGGTCTGCCTCATTAAGTTACGTGACTTTTTTTTTTTATGTAACTTCACATCGTACATCCCAGATTTCTAACTTCAAAATTAGTTTCCATACAATCTTTGAACACGTATACCTAATATTTAGAGGAATCTCTTGAAGGTGGAATTATCTGAATTCCTTTCTAAGTGCTCATTATTTAACCCTTTAACGCACACCCTAACTTTTTATTTAATTCTTAATATTTTGTGATAAATATATATTCTGTGCCGTAAATCATAATGACATGTTCTTGAAAAAAGACCTGAAAATCTCTGTTTTTCGAGAAAGTCATGAAAATCATACGGTCGTAAATGTTTATAAGGTTCAATATATAAATAAAAATCTATAACAACCTTGAAGTGAGTGTCCAGTTTACTGGCCACTTTGTATGAGCCGTCCTATAAAGGGTTAAGAGGGCCAAAGTCTGCCGGGGTCGCGGGACGTACGAATTACCGTGAACCCGGTACGTAAACCGTAGCACTGGTAATAACATCCCTCATGTACACAATAAGCTAATAAAATTACCTATCTCAAAAACTACGGAACCGATTTTGATGAAACTTGCAGTATTCCCTAAGTAGAACGATACCAAGCACAAAAAAAAAAATTAAATCCGACGTGAAGTTCCGGAGATATGCGAACAATGAATCAGTCGATGCCTACTCCTTACTGTTAAGGAGTTGTACCTTTCATCATCAGCTCAGCTACATAAGATGATGATAACCATACGCAAGTACTTAAATTACTTCATAAGATTTACGAAAAACGATGCGTGAGCCTATAAAATTTGAGGGTTGCCCTCGATTTCTCCAAGATCCAATCATCAGATCCTGATTTGGTGACAATGGGACCACACGGGAAGCACCAGCTTTCAAACAAAAAAAGAATCATGAAAATCAGTTCACCCAGTCGGTCGTTATTCGGTAACATAACAAAATACTGTTAAGGAGTTGTACCTTCCATCATCAGCTCAGCTACATAAGATGATGATTACCATACGCAAGTACTTAAATTACTCCATAAGATTTACGAAAAACGATGGGTGAGCCTATAAAATTTGAGGGTTGCCCTCGATTTCTCCAAGATCCAATCATCAGATCCTGATTTGGTGACAATGGGACCACACGGGAAGCACCAGCTTTCAAACAAAAAAAGAATCATGAAAATCAGTTCACCCAGTCGGTCGTAATGCGGTAACAAACATAAAATTGATAACCTCCTCCTTTTTTTGAAGTCGGTTAAAAACTATCCTATGTCCTTTCTCAAGTTCCAAACTATGTCTGTACCAAATTTCACACAAATCGGTTCAGTAGTTTAGGCGTGAAGAAAAGACAGACAGACAGAAAGACAGACAGACAGACAGACAGACAGACAGACAGAGTTACTTTCGCATTTATAATATTAGTTTGGATTTGGATTTTAGTCCACAGCCACATCTACCAAACCACACTGGGCCTGCATGACGTATGACAGTCTACCGCCACTCACGTAGAGGTCTGAGTACTAGCCATGGGAACATAGACTTCTTGGCATGTTGATGGACACAAATCTGCAATAAAAAAAAAATCTACAAATTTAAAAAAAGACTTACAAATTAAATATCTTTTATAATCCTGCCTAGCCACCTCATTTTTCTAGGATTTGAGAGTAGTATATACATAAATATACTTAAAATTTCTAATAAATTATTGCACCATATGAAATAATTCACAGATTACTCATACTTTTACAGTCATTCAATAATTTGGGGTGTGTATGTACAGTGAAGCTCATAATTGCTTTACCATCATAAATCTGAATATGCCTCGCTTAACATATAATGATAAGGGTGTCTAAAAATGCCAATTTAGTAGACACATAATATTAGTTTTTTTAATATGAATTTTTATTGTAAATCATTCACATAATGATTCTGCTAAACTGGCCTTTGTAGACCCCCTTTTTTCAATATTAATATTATAAAGAGGTTAAATCTGTTTGTATGTAGGGGTAATCTTTGGAAGTACTGTACTGATTTTAAAAATTCTTTCCTCTTTAGCTATAGGGGAGGTGAGGGTGGAATGAGAATTGTCAAAAGCTAGTGTTACTGAAATTATACATGCAAAAGTTTGCAAAAATTGACGATAGATGTTTGTTATTCTTTCACACAAAAACTACATGTATATTATAATAGCGACCCGCTCCGGCTTCGCACTGGTGCAATCGCTACCATATTATATAGTTATAAACCTTCTTCTTGAATCACTTCAATTTATATATTAAATAAAAAACCGCATCCAAATTCGTTGCATACTTTTAACGATTTAAGTATACATAGGGACATACAGACAGTGGCAAGGTGACAGGATCCCGACCGATTTTGGTAACAGCGACTTGGATCTGTCTATTGAGAACATTGGTAGTGTGCCCTCAGGTGACTGATATAGTTAGTTATGTCATGAAAATGAAAGAATAACCTACTGAATGTCTAGTTTTTATCCCCATTTCGTTATTGAAACAGGCGAAGCTGCTGGAAGCAGCTAGTCATAAATTGAAATATATCATGCACTTCGCGTAAGATTTAACTACAAAACCCTACACAACCCAAAGGCCTTTGCACTCTTTTAGTGCTTTTTTTTACATGGTAAAATCATCACATGAGTCTTCCCACCCAGGGCAGAGCGGGAGGGACTGTCAGACTCGTACTGACTAAAATCCACGGTGTCCTTCAATAGCCCTTTACGTACCGGGGTTACGGTAATTCGAGAGTCCCGCGACACTCTTTTAGTGCTTGCAGTTATAATAATTAAAAACTATTACGTAACCCTATTTATGATCAACAATTGTTATTATAGTCATACCGCCTTATTACAAAAAGGAGTTTAACTAAAAACCCAGGTTTAATCTTGTAAAACTACGGTTTAAACAAAGATTATTACAAATCGTGGTTTTGCTATAAACCATGGTCTAACAGTAGTAGCTGTCAAAGGTATGTCAAAGTTTCTCATAGCAAATTTTTCATTGTGTTGTAGTTTTTGTGTTATTTTCACCCAAAATGGATTGAAACAAGGTAGATTTAATTGTTATTACTCATTGTGGATTTAATTGTATAGAAAATCGTTCAAATGGCGGTACTAAAGTCGACGTTTTGTCTTAGTTTTGTAATACGGACAAATTTAACCATGGCTCTGCAGATAAGCCTGGACTTGATAGACCAGGTTTAAACCAAGGTTTATTTAGTTTTTGTAATAAGGCCGATAATGTCTGGGAAATGAACTGTGACCCGAAATACAGACTCAGTCTAGCTCAGATGCAGTTGCTCAATTTATTTGAGCATTGTTTAACTACTTAGTGCTCACATTAAAAGCATGTTCAGTGTTAAAATAAATTAATTCATTTTTATTGCTTGTTGCACCTCATTTGAAGGAATGTCTATTGTGCTTATGTACTGAAAAATTCTAATAAGTCCGTCAGTTAGATTATCAAAAAATATTTGACCTGTATGTTTTTTATCGTAACGTAAAGCGAGACACCCTAGAGGCTTCGGTACGTAAAGGGCTAGTGAAGGACACCGTGGATTTTAGTCAGTACAAGTCTGACAGTCCCTCCCGCCCTGCCCTGGGTGGGAGGACTCATTTGATGATTTTACCACGATAAAAAAAAAAAAAAGAAAAGGCCTTTAACCGCCAGAGTCGTATATATACGACAAACATTTCCGTGCCCCTACAGCCCGTGTCGTATTTATCCGACAGAGAATATTCACGATTTTTGTTGTTTTGTGGTCGATTTTATTGCATCTATTCTATATCTCTTTATTTATGTAGATAGACAAATAGAATACCTTTTATTGTACACCATGATATTTTACAAATCGGAGCTTAAAAGGAGCAGAAAGAGAGGAGAAGAGGAATGCACGATTCGTAGCCGGGCGCTAGGGGCACGGCAAGTGATAAGTGGCCCAGGAAAAGAGTTTCTAGAAGGAATTGGGGGGACTCAGTATTGGGACAGTACAGATTAAGACAAAAAAAAAAACCGTTAATTAAAGGCACTGCATTAGGAAGAAAAGGGTTTTCCCATACCAGGAATTTCTCCTGTATCGTGAGTGCGTTTACAAACTTTGAAACTCACAAACAGAAACACCCAGACCCAGAACAACTACTTGCAGGTCATACAATTTTTTAATGTGTGCAGGAATCGAACCTATAATACTGCGCAGCACTCGATCAATCACTGCGCTAACTGTAACAGATGCCGACCCGAAAAGAGGTGGCAGGACGATCTAGACGCGTACCTTGATGGCTGGCCAGAAGTGGCACCAGACCCGGAACAACTACTTGTATTCTTCTTCTTCTTTGCGTGTCGATGTACTCAAATTGCATCCGACCAATACGTAGCTACCCGTACAGCTCTGTCATTTGCCGCATTCAAATCCTGGAAGGTGTAGGTGGTTGGGCAGGATGGGCACGAAAGGAGGTGGTACATGTCCTGAACAGAGGCATTTGACCAGATTATTTCTACAGCGGCCAACCTGGGTTGCATGAAATGAAAGGAAGCTTCCCGAGTGGCGTTAAAAACATCGTATAGCGATTCTAAGCGTCCGGCGCACCCTGGACAGCTAGCATAACGCAGAGTCTAGCTGACCAATCCTTTCACCACGACGACTCAAACTCGAACTCAAACTACTTGTATATCGTACAAATATTTGTTCCGTACGGGAATCGAACCAGCAGCAGTCCAATCGCTCAGCCACTAGCACTACGCCAACCGTGCCGTCAAATGGTTTAGCTAGAAAAAACTTTTTCGGTTCTCATCTTTGAGACAGTTTATCTTTAATTGTTTTTGAACTTAATTCTCTAGTGTATGAAGATGAAAATCTTTTACGAGCTCATCATAGAGTCTTAGAATAATATTTACTGTTGGAAAAGTAACGTTGACTCGACTGTTTAAAGTTGATATTCAATTGACGGTACGTTTGACGCAGTGGCTAACTGGCAACGTTCAGTTGACATGTTACTTATTCCATCTCATCTTCGCAGGTACTGGACCACGAGCATCCGACCCTCACAGCAGAGGAGAGCGCCCTGCAATATGTGGAGTCACTGTGTCTTCGGCTCCTCGCCTTACTATGCGCCGTACCCTCACCGCTTACTGTCCAGGTAGGTTATTTTTAACCGACATTGACAAATAGAGGAGGTTCTCAATTCTTCGTCGGTTTAATGATAAAGATAAAATAAATGTTATAAAAAAACGCTTTGCGATCTGCGGCTACCGTATGCACTACCTTGCAAACGGCGAGTAATGTGTAGCTCGTCGTTTGATCAAGAACCAGGCTCTAACCAGTGGCGTGTCGTATTCCACCCACGACTTATGAAATAGTCAGCCGACTTGCGAAGCTCTAAGGCTATAGGGCGATACTCCTGCCGGGGTCGCGGAACTGTTGTATAAGTGCATCTCGGCTCTGTAACGCAAAGAACAGCTGAAGTTACAGGGATATTTTTAGCCAGTAAGGTCTGAAATTCCTTTCCGCTCTGCCCAAAGGGCGGGGGCGGCGGGGGGAACCATCTACATGATTTTCTAATCCACAGTTTAGGTATCAATAGGGTATGTGACTGAAAAAATCTAATTAGTCCCTCAGTTAGATTATCAAGAAATATATGAATACAAACGTACCAAAATTGCCGAAGATACGACACTTAAAAAATTGGCAAAACGTCACGCAAGCAAGTGCAGTTTCACTTGCTTTTGACGTCACGAGCCTCCGTACTCGAATTTTGATGAGTTATATCTTTGTAAATATACATTGGTTAAATAATAATAAAAAAATGACCATTATTTTTCAAAACTTTAACTGGCGAACTTGTTCAATTTGCAATTTATTGATGGTGTCAAATTGCTTATGGGCACAGGGAAAAAAATGTGCTTTTTTGGTTCAGTTTTGTGTGCGTGTCCAGACGCGATCGCTGTTTGTTTAGTGGACCAATTTGCATCCATTGACTCTCCTGTTTAAACGTTGGCCAGGCTATTACCTTTTATTACCGTATCCTTTCTTCCCAGGATGTGGAGGAGCGCGTGGCCCGCACGTTCCCGACGCCTCTGGACAAGTGGGCCATCACGGAGGCGCGAGACCTGGTCACCATAAAGCGGCGCAAGCCCATGATACCCTGCGACAAGCTGCATCATTTGCTGCAGAAGGTAAATCGTACAATTCATATCTTTATATTTATAAAGCTGTGACGTTTGATAGAGGAGAATGGAAGAAATAAACGTGTTGCGCCGACCCCAAGTAAAATGGGATAAGGGCAGGAAGATGATGATGATAAAGCTGAAGAGTTTCTTGGATTGAACATGCTAATCTCGAGAATTACTGGTGGTGTACCATGACATCTTGATGCGAGAGTAGTTCCAGTGTGGGAAAGAGGTGGCGCTAGACGACTTGTATAGCTCTGTCTCTCTCCCACGTTACCACGGGACGTCATGTTAGGTCATCTGGTTCGAATTGTTTTTTTTTGTGTTGGATAGCCTATTAATCCAGGAAGGCTATAGGCGATATAACATCACGCTATGACCAATAGGAGCCGAGCAGCGGGGGTAAATCCACGGGGAACAACTAGTCTATGTTGTTAACTATCTAATACTATTGATTAAAAGCCTTTGTCAAAGACTGGCGTGGCGAATGCGAAGCGTGACGTTTTTATTTGTAATGTATGGAATTGTTTGAATCCAGTCACATAGAACAGCGAAAGCGATCCGATAGCGTGATAGAACTATCGGACTGACGTCTCGCTTCGGTTCGGTATCGCTTCGGAAACGCTTCGCTTTCGCCAGTCTGTTTGACAAAGGCATAAAAGAGTGTCCATGGATCTTCTTGTCTATTCAAAGATATTTTGAGGAACGAAAATTTCAGCTGTGAGCGCGGCTCGAACCTGCGTCTTTTGGATAAGTATACCAGACGCCCGACCAGGCGTTATTGCGTATTATATACAGGGTGTAAGAGACATCGACGCACAAACGGTTACCATGGGTCCAGGACATGATTCTGGACGCCCCCGTGTTGGAATATTTCGTCGGTTTCAATGAGTCCTCGTGCTGACTAAAATCCACGGTGTCCTTCAATAGCCCTTAACGTACCGGGGTTACGGTAATTAGTGAGTCCCGCGACCAAAGCTTTTCTTTGAAAAGAAAAATAAGAACCGCGAGCAGGATTTGATTTAATTTCGCAGTAGGTATGAACCTCGATGGCTCCGTTGAAAAGAGCGTCGGATGTACTGCGGGTTCAAATCTTGCTCGCGGTCCGTATTTTTCTTTCCAAACAAAAGTATTAAGACAAGCTATTTAGTTACAAATGCGAACCTTCTCTTTCAAAATCCCGATGCTTTTTTAATCGTGGTAAAATCATCAAATGAGTCTTCCCACCCAGGGCAGAGCGGGAGGGACTTTCAGACTCGTCCTGACTAAAATCCACGGTGTCCTTCAATAGCCCTTTACGTACTGGGGTCACGGTAATCCGTGAGTCCCGCGACCCCGGCAGGCTTTGGCCCTCTACAGGCCCCGTCACTATGCTGACACTCCTTGAGGCGCGCGTGGAACACAATGCGCCGTCGACCCGGGCATGGTCTATGGTCGGACAGCGAGTCGCCCATTACTCGCCGCCCAAATCCCGATGCGTCGACACATATCAATATTTAAATAAGAAACTTTACTAACACAACTGTAATCTTCTCAGGAGGTGCTCCTCTACAAGATCGACGTGTCAGTGTCTCAGTTCATAACTGCCGTGTTAGAGTTCATGAGCAGTGACATACTGCGCCTCGCCGGCAACTATGTGAAGAAGATCTCCCAGAAGTCCGGCTACGATACCATCACGTGTCGGGATATCAAGACTGCTATGTGTGCTGATAAGGTAAGTTGTCCCCTTCTTTTTTAACTGGCATCAATAAAAAATTAGGTTTTCAGTTTTACCTATATGTTTGTCTGTTTGTCCATGATTTATCTAGCGTTATATTATTTTAGCGTTTAGTAGAAGTTGAGTAAAGAAAAGGCTTTCACTTTTTTTGTTTCGTGGTAAAATCATCAAATGAGTCCTCCTACCCAGGGCAGGGCGGGAGGGACTGTCAGACTTGTACTGACTAAAATCCGCGGTGTCCTTGAATAGCCCTTTACGTACCGGGGTTACGGTAATTTGTGAGTCCCGCGACCCCGGCAGGCTTTGGCCCTCTATAGGCCCCGTCACTATGCTGACACTCCTTGATGCACTCCTATACAGACACAGGTACCTCCCGAAACTTCCGTGTCCGGTGAGGACCTGCGTCATGCGGTAGGTAAGGACGCCGTGACGCCTATCCAGCCACTCCTCAAAGAGGGGTCTTACCGCCGCGATTGCGGCGTGCCCGAAGGCTTTCACTTTAAATAAAATAATCGAGCTTTATTCTTGCACGCATTACACAAACCAAAATTCCTGAGACAATTCGTTTTTCAAACTTAAAAAAATGTTGCCACTTTATCGGTGATACCACAACACAAAAATAAATGTTTCCCAATTGCTTTTTCAACATAGATTATAGAGCAGTGGTGTCCCAATGGGATCGGGTCGACTTACGAGTTGTAGGTCGTTGGTTCGAACCCAGTCTGGCGCATTACTTTGTTTTTTTTTTTTTAAAAATGAAACAAGTTGTTCAAATTGTTTTAAACGCACTAATTGACGGCACGTTTGGCGCAGTGGCTGAGAAATTAGACTCCTGCGCTATGTATCGCGGGTTCGATTCCCGCACGAAACAAATATTTGTATGATCTGCAAGTAGTTGTTCCGGGTCTGGGCGTTTGTGTATGTGAGTTTCTATGTTTGTAAACGCACCCACGATACAGGAGAAATTCCTAGTGTAAGGCAACGTTTTTGTAAAAAAATAAATAATAACCCAACTATTTTTCTCTCCTGCAGGTGTTAATGGACATGTTTTACCAAGAATCAGAACTGGCGACCTCCGAGTCCTCAAGCAGTGGTACAGAGCGTCGTGGTCGTCGCGGCTCCCTCTCCTACGCGGAGCTGGTGAGGGACCTGCTGACCGACGAGAAGCACTTCCTCAGGGACCTCAACCTCATCATCAGGGTGTTCAAGGACGAGCTGGAGAAGATCTTGGATAGGGATAGTCGGGTGAGTGAGAGATTATACAATAGGTTTGAAGATTTTTTAAGGATGTCCCTAGGGAGAAAAAGACAAAAGGAGGAGGAAATCAGTATGTACTAGAATAAAAAATTCGTAGATATCTATCAACCCAAAAGAGTGTCAGCAGAGTAACGGGGCCACCCTCTCGGGGTCGCTGGACTGTACGAATTACCGTGACCCCGGAACGTAAAGGGCTATTGAAGGACACCGTGGATTTTATTCAGTATGAGTCTGACAGTCCCTCCCGCTCTGCCCTGGGTGGGAGGACTCATATGATGATATCACCACGTTAAAAAAAACCGTGGTTGCGTGTACAAACATAGAAACTCACATACACAAACACCCAGACCCGGAACAACTACTTGTAGGTTATACATTTATTTGTACCCTACTCTGTGCGGGGATCGATCCCGCGACACACTACGCAGCAATTGATCGCTCAGCCACTGCGCCAAGCCCGTCGACCCGGGCATGGTCCATGGTTTGACAGCGAGTCGCCCATTACTCGCCGCCTGCATCCACGAACACGCAACCACGATACAGAAGAGATTCCTAGTGTGGGGCATAGTATCTATACATATAATAAATCTGTAGAAGGGTCAATTCTGTACATTGAAAATATTGAAAAAATAAATAGCGGGGGGTGTTGCTGGATCGATACCAAACCCAATTTGTGATTAAAAAAAATTTTGTCTGTCTGTCTGTCTGTCTGTCTGTATATGCAGGCATCACGTGAAAGCTAACGGTTCGATTTCGATGAAACTTGGTATAATTATACCTTATTATCCTGGGCATAAAATGGGATACTTACTTTTTATCCTGGAAAAATACGTAGAAAAAAAATCTACCATCCACGCGAAGACCGACATCCGCGCGGACGGAGTCGCGGGCGGAAGCTAGTTAAAAAATAATACTAATGGTTTTGTAACTCTGTCTGCAGGCAATATCATTAATATTCGGCAACATAGTGGACATCTATGAGCTCACGGTGACGCTGCTCGGTAACCTGGAGGACGCCATGGAAATGTCTCAGGACTCGCCCACACCTTACATCGGCAGCTGTTTTGAAGGTACGTCCATTCATCTACATAAATGTTAGGCTTTCACCGTTAAGGGCGCGTAACCAGAAAGTTGGCAACATCGCAAATAGCTGTCAAATGTTTACAAGCTTTTTTAATTTGGTAATTTTACTGTATGACAATAAGAAATATGGCTCTGTAGTCCACTAAAAAAATGATATAGGAATGCAATTAAAAGACTGAATTTGATGTAATCGTTTCAAGGTGTAGAAAAAGCATTTGGAAAGTTTCCAAATACTATTTTTACATCAAAAACAATTTATTCGGTGTTATGATATTGATTATTGCATTCCCTAATTATATTTTTATTGCACTACCGAGCCATATTTCTTATTTCCATACATTAACATTGTCAAATTAATTAAAACTTGTTAATATTTGACAACAATTTGCGACGTTGCCAACTTTCGAAATACGTGCTCTTAAATTGTTATATATTGTGAGGGCACGGTTAGCGAAGATGTGAACTAACTCGGGACTCTCAGGAACGACGTGTGTCAAGTTTAATACGCACTTTTCATCATGTCGGACGTCCATTGCTGAACACTGGTCGCGGGACTGTATGGTCGCGGGACTGTACCGGTCGCGGGACTACGAATTACCGTGACCCCGGAACGTAAAGGGCTATTGAAGGACACCGTAGATTTTAGTCAGTCAAGTCTGACAGTCCCTCCCGCTCTGCCCTGGGTGGGAGGACTCATTTGATGATTTTACCACGATAAAAAAAAAGGACGTCCATTGTTGAACATAGGCCTCCCCTATAGACTTTCAATAGGATTGGTTGGAAGCGGCTTACATCCAGCGCGATCATGTGGTCTTCATAAGATCGTCTGTCCACCTTCTGGGTGGATGTCTCTCTGGTTTTCATTCGAAAACCTTATCTTAATGAGAGTGTATTGTTTCAGAACTGGCAGAGGTAGAAGAATTCCGTGCGTACGTTCGCTACGCTAACATTGTTACCAGGAAAGAGTCGCGGGAAGCCTTGCAGAGCATTGTCGACGATCCTGTGGTGAGTTATAATTAGTAAAACTTGAACAAGAACGACTATTAAATAGGCGTCACAATTTTTTCCAAAAAAACCCGCAAATTGCGAGTCGGTTTTGGGTACGAAGTGTTTCGTATCATTTTCTGAAATAACTCTGTTGTAAGTCCTTCCGCCGCGTGTGAGGGAGAGGACAGCGTGCTCCTTTCACCCTAGCTCTAGTGGTAGACGCCAACGGCGATGGATGTCGCTAGACGATCTCTGGCCACCGTAGGCGCGGGCGGCGAGTAATGGCGGCTCGCTGTCCGACCATGGACCATGCCCGGGTCGACGGAGCTTTGTGTTCCACGCGGGTCTCAAGGACTGTCAGCATGCCGACGGAGCGCCTCTGTAGAGGGCCAGAGCCTGCCGGGGTCGCGGGACTCACGAATTACCGTGACCCTGGAATGTAAAGGCTATTGAAGGACACTGTGGATTTTAGTTATTGCGAGTCTCTCATGAGAGAGAGGACACATTTCTGATTTTAACACGATAAAAAAAAGTCTATCCACCGCGCTTAAAAAAAAAAATTTAGTATTAATATGGAAATGGACTTACGGCCCGATCACTATCTTCCCGCTGTGAGCGGTGACTTAGTGAGGGACGGCGAGCGGTAAGATCAAATATGTATAGAAATGTTTGAAACACACCACGAAACGTAGTCAGCGGCGAATTCGCGAACTTACAAAACAACTAATGTCTTATTTGCGTCGCCCGTCCCTCCACTCATCGTACTTATCGTCATCGTGCTCATACACTTCCGCTTTTCTAGAAATACTAAACCCTTACTTCCCCCCCAGCTGTCCGAGCGGCTGGACACGGCGGGCCACGGGTTCCGCCTGGCCGTGAAGTACTACCTGCCCAAGCTGCTGCTGGCCCCGGTGGCGCACGTGTTCCTGTACCACAACTACGTGCTGGCGCTGCTGCAGATAGCACCCGCCAGCGAGGACCGGGAGAGCTTCAAGCAGGTTGGTGGACTTACTGGGCTATTACCAAAGGCCGGAGTAGGTACATTCATTTGGGGACCTGAAACTTATGTAATTATTATTAACTAGCTGTTCCCTGCCCCGCTTCGCTGTGGCACAAAAAAAAAACAGTTTTTTCAAAAAAAAAAAATTGATAAAAACAATCCTTGATGCGGATTACATATCATGCTAAAGTTTCAGCTCAATTAGTGCAGTACTTTTTGAGTTTTTAAAGCATACACAAACCAACATAACATTTTTATATATATAGATATGGACATGCCTCCCGGATTCCGGGATTAAATTGTTAGGAACATATAGGATGAAGACATATAAGCCCTCGTTTTTGCCAGCGGCTAAAACGCGTGCATTTTTAAAAAGCAGTTATATTAATTGCATTAGTGGATAAAAAGTGCTATGCAATAGCTTTGCCGCGGCAGTCCCCGAGTGCCACACGTGTTTTTTTCTTATTTTACTTTATTGGTTTAAGTAACAAACCTTTAGGCCCACTTGCATCACACATCATTAAACGGCTTTAGCGTTAAACTGCCTTAGAATATCACTGTATCCCTGTCAAATTGTTTGAAGTTGACAGAGACAGAACGATGTTTTAAATCAGTTTAGCGCTAAACCTGTTTAGTGATTGTGGTGCAAGTGGGCCTTACTCTTTATGTTTTTATATTTGGCAACCCCTATATTATTTGATTCTTATTTGACTAGCCACATTGCCATCAAATCTTGTATTCTTCCTCCTTTTATTTTGTTTTTGTTTTTATGTTTGTTTCTTTATTTTAATCGTTTTATTACAGATAACACCCGCAGCTGAAGACAGAGAGAGTTTTAAACAGGTTAGTTGGCTCATTTATGGGTAATTTGGGTCAATTTAGGGTGTCATGTCATGGTGGGGCATGCGGGCAGCGAGTAATGAGCGACTTGCTGTCCGACCATGGACCATGCCCGGGTCGACGGCGCGTTGTGTTCCACGCACGCCTCTTGGAATATCAGCATAATGGCGGGGCCTATATAGGGCCTACGTAATAAACATGGAATGTAAAGAGCAATTGTAGGGTGGGTTTTTTAGTCAAAGCAATTAAAGTTTTTTTTTACGTGGTAAAATCATCTTATGAGTCCTCCCACCCAGGGCAGAGCGGGAGGAACTGACAGACTTGTACTGAATAAAATCCACGGTGTCTTTCAATAGCCCTTTACGTTACTTTTAAAATATCTAGATTATAACGGTACTTTTAAAATATCTAGATTAAATGTCATGTATAGCAGCGGTTGAAAAATTATTGACATTTTCCTTTTTTTGAGGTTCTCTCTCGCCCAGTACCCTATTCCTTTAATTGCGGGGTCGCGGGACTCACGAATTACCGTGACCCCGGAAAGTTAAAGGCTACTGAAGGACACCGTGGATTTTAGTCAGTACGAGTCTGACAGTCCCTCTCGCTCTAGCCTGGGTGGGAGGACTCATGTGACGATTTTACCAAGTAGAAAAAGCTACCGGTAGTTAGGGTTCCAGAGACAGGAACTTCTTCACAATGCGAGCCACATCGTGCCTTCTGTATCAGACACTAATCTAAGAAGAGCCTCGGAACATGTCCTTCGAGGCTTTTCACTTCTTTTTTTTACGTGGTAAAATCATCATATGAGTCCTCCCACCCAGGGCAGAGCGTGAGGGACTGTCAGACTCGTACTGACTAAAATCCACGGTGTCCTTCAATAGCCCTTTACGTTCCGGGGTCACGGTAATTCGTACAGTCCCGCGATCAGGCTTCTCACTTCTAGATATATTTTTTGAATTAATATTATGGTTTTGTCGACAGGTGGAATGCAATCTACATCCAATAAAAAAGTTATTGATAAAAGCACTAGGAAATGGACCAAAAATGTGAGTATTTTTAACGATTACCTGAAATAATTATGTCAATTTTTGTAAATAATCATTAGTTATATCTTTAAGTCGGGATAGATATAAATTACTGTTAATTGTTTACTAAACTATATAGTTGTTGTAAACTTTATAGTTTTTCCAACAACTGCCACTCAAGCAATATTCGTGAATTATTTCGTGAATTTCCAGCAAGTTAATAGTAATTCTCGTAAAATTCGGGTCACGGTAATTCGTAAGTCCTGCGACCCCGATGGGTAAACTCCCTTTTTTTTATCGTGGTAAAATCATCAAATGAGTCCTCCCACCCAGGGCAGTAAACTCCCTAAGGCAATTTTATCCAATTAATGTTCATCATAGTAATGCATCTAACACTAAGATCTACATAGTTTAGTCAAAGCTAATTTTTTTAATTAATTTTACCTGATTTTAATTCTGAGTACAGATTTATTGAATTTTCATTACATTTTTTTTCCTATCTGTTTATATTTGACAGGCCTGTTGGTCTAGTGGTTAGTGACCCTGACTGCTATGCCGGAGGTCGTGGGTTCGATTCCCACCCAGGACAAATGTTTGTGTGATGAGCACGATCATTTGTTCTGTGTCTGGGTGTAATTTATCTATAATATGTATGTATTTAGAAATATATAAGTATGTTTATCAGTTGTCTAGTACCCATAACACAAGCTCTGCTTAGCTTGGGACTAGATGGCGTTGTGTGATAGTCGTGGAATTTATTTATATATATATAAAAAAAAAAAATATTTTTACAAAAAAGAAATTAATTAAACATTTAAAAAAATTGTGGCCCACTAGCATCGGGTACAGGGTCCAAGGTGCCGGTGGTTAGGGCTCCAGAGAGAGGAACCTCCTCATAATGCGTGAATATAATTAATTAGTTATTAATGTATGTTTTTCTTTTTCACAGGGACGCCACACTACGTATGGCGAGTAGAGCGCGTCGACAACTAGCAATAGAGAAATGTAACGAATTAGCACGGATAGTGGACAACTGGGACATCCGGGATATCGGACAGTGCTGCAATGAATTTATTAGAGGTACGGTTTATTTTAAAAGAATAAAAAAAGGAGCTCCTGGCTAAATAATTACAGCCGCACAGGCCGATCTTCCGGGTTAAGCCGCGCTTGCCGAAGTTGGTCTGTGGATGGGTGACCATCTATCATAGCGAGTTTCCTCCGTGCCTCGGAAAGCACGTAAAGCCGTTGGTCCCGGCTGTCATTTGTAGATCTTTGACAGTCGTTACTGTTAGTCAGAAGCTCTAAAGTTTGACAACCAGTCTTACCACGGGGTATCGTATTACCCAGTTACTGGGTTGTGGAGGTCCGACAGGCAGTCGCTCCATGTAAAATACTGATATTCAGCTGCATCTGGTTCGACTGGAAGCCGAGCACAATGTAGTTGGGAAAAGGCAGACAGATGATGAGATAGAAAGAGAAACCTCTATTCTTTACACTATAAATATTTCAATAATCGACAAATACCACATATCATTTAATCTATTGTCAAACAGACAGGCGTGACGAATGCGAAGCGTGACGTTTTTATTTGTAATGTATGGAATTATTTGAATCCAGTCACATAGAAAAGCGAAAGCGATCCGATAGTGTGACAGAACTATCGGACTGACGTCTCGCTTCGGTTCGGTATCGCTTCGGAAACGCTTCGCTTTCGATACCGAGTTTTTGTATAGGATAAACGTGTTTTTTTTAATATAACGCATAATATTGTTCGTTACAGAGGACACGCTGTCAAAGATAGGTCCGGGCAAGCGGATAGCGGAGCGACGAGCGTATCTGTTCGACGGACTTCTGCTGCTGTGCAAACCTATTACTAGCATTGTGAGTAGATTTAGTTATATTCTCTTGTCATAAACAGGGTGTAAGAGGTGATTCTGGACGCAAACTATTAAAAAAAAATCTTTTTTTTTTAATAGTTTGCCGCGCATTAGGTACTACAGGTACTGCGGTACTGGACACAGTATTTAGGTATACGATGACCTTTTATTTGAACTTTTATAAATAGCTGAGAAAACACCCATTTCTAGTATTATTTACATTGCTACTTTTAGTGAAAGTAGCGAAATAATTAATTAAAAAAATGAGAAAATTAGGAAAAAACCCAAGTATAATTTCAACCCATGGTCCAGAATCATGTCCTGAACCCATGGTATCCGTTTGTGCGGCGATGTCTCTTACACCCTGTATATACTGTGTGAAAAGTAAAGAGTAATGTCCTGTTCATGATCCTTGTCGCTGTAAATAGTGGCTTAGCGCGAGGCAGCGAGTGCTAAGGCAGCTATCTCACTGGAATTTTACGAGCGTTGTCGTAGCGTTGACGGGACGTTGACGTCGCGAGTCTCTAGTTGCAAGCGGTCGCCTTTCGACCTCGCAACGTTAACGTCGCGTTTGTTGGCAACGAGTACAATCACGCCGTCCTACTCTGTCCGTGCGAGTAAGAGCGGGTACTCAAATAGTATCACTGACTGGACAGGTCCACTCAAATCTGTGTGGTTCTTTCCTCAAAAGACCATCAGACCATGGTCCTCGTATGATCTGAGCAAAACAATGTCTGGACTTTAAGAGACTGTGACCTCTGAGTTTGTTTCGGCTGTTTCTTCTCAGAGTAGTCAGGTACGAAACACTGGCCTCATCTAGTTTGTTAAAAAACGACATGTTAAAGTGTTTATAATAACCTACTTTTTTATCGTGGTAAAATCATGAAATGAGTCCTCCCACCCAGGGCAGAGCGGGAGGGACTGTCAGACTCGTACTTACTAAAATCCATGGTGTCCTTCAATAGACCTTTACGTTCCGAGGTCACGGTAATTCGTAAGTCCCGTGACCAAACTACCTATTACTTCAATCAAAACTCTTGAAAACTGATTATTTTCCGTTGTACCTGAAGTGCAAAGAAGGCTCGTGAAGGACAACGTGGATTTTAGTCAGTACAAGTCTGACAGTCCCTCCCGCTCTGCCCTGGGTGGGAGGACTCATTTGATGTTTTACCACGTAAAAAAAAAGTACAAAGAAGAGGTAACGTCATATTTACATTATAATAACTTACTTTCACATCTTCACCCCCACAGGTAGTAAACAGCAGCGGCAGTGGCTCAGGTTCTGGCGGCGCGCAACAACTCAAACTGAAGGAGAAACTACACATCAGGAAACTGGAGCTGGTGGACAGACCTGATACCGAAGGTGACTATAGGCAAATTGACAGTTTAGAGGAGGAACAGAGTAGGGTTGCCAACATTTTTTTGTCTGAATATTTTTTTTTTTTTTTTTTTTATCGTGGTAAAATCATCAAATGAGTCCTCCCACCCAGGGCAGGGCGGGAGGGACTGTCAGACTTGTACTGACTAAAATCCACGGTGTCCTTCACTAGCCCTTTACGTACCGGGGTCACGGTAATCCCTTGGTCCCGCGACCCCAGCAGGCTTTGGCCCTCTACATATCTGAATATAGCATTTTTTTTACATGTCTGAATATATGTCATTTTCTCTACATGTCTGAATATAGCATTTTTTTTAAAAAGCCATAAAAAATATAGTACGCTTAAAAAAATATAGTATTTTAGTAGGGAAGAATAAAAATAGAATCAAGTTATATTTTTTACTTATTAATTTTCTATCAAAACTATATTTCTTTGCACTTCTTGCATTTTTTAGACGACGAAGACGCGTTCGAAAATGCATGATGTTTTTTTTATTATTTCACTAATTTTAGTATTGCAAAATATAAACATTGAACTATTGTACTGAAATATAGTATTTTCGCGTACTATGTATTTCTTCAACAGTATATAGTACGGAGACCCTAAATACAATACAATTCTATATATTATAGTACGGTTGGCAACCCTAGAACAGAGTGTAAAGTTTCTCGATACCCCAGTGAACACGAAGGTACCTTACAACCAGATGGAATGTTCAATGTCTTCTAAACTCGCGGATAACTTCGATTGCGCGATGTAGAACACTTAGTTCCTCCGTTGCTGCATAGATGGCTCTATTTTAGTTTTTTGCTAACGATAATTTACGCTACGACAGCATCAATAAATTGCAAAGCTAGTTAGTTAGCTAGAGTTTTGAAAAATAATGGACACGTATTTTTTCTTTTGATAAACCAATGTATAAGGATATTAAGGATCAAAATTCGAGAGTGGGGGCTCGTGACGTCAGAATCAAGTTTTTCAATGTACTTGTGATGTTTAGCCAATTTTTAAAGTGTCGTATTATCGTTGATTTTGGTTTAAGTAACTAAAGTAAAAATACGTGTCAAATATTTTTTTTTTTAAATCTAACTGATGGACTAACTGGATTTTATTTTTAAGTCAAACATTCTGTTATAAGACCGTACGTTGCGGCCGACGTAGGGGTGGGCATGCGGACCGCGTCATGTTCCACACCCATATACATAGAGGGTCGAATGCAGCAGGCAGGCCTGTTGGTCTAGTGGTTAGTGACCCTGACTGCTATGCCGGAGGTCGTGGGTTCGATTCCCACCCAGGACAAATGTTTGTGTGATGAGCACGATCATTTGTTCTGTGTCTGGGTGTAATTTATCTATAATATGTATGTATTTAGAAATATATAAGTATTTTTATCAGTTGTCTAGTACCAATAACACAAGCTCTGCTTAGCTTGGGACTAGATGGCGTTGTGTGATAGTTGTGGAATAAAAAAAAAAATGCCTAGACGGGTCACGGAATCGTCTAAACAGGTAACCGCGACCCCGGTAAGCTCTGGCCCTCCAAATCATTAATAATCTTGAACCTATTCTTGTGTCATTTTTTTTCTAGGCATTAATACTTTTTTTTTATCGTGGTAAAATCATCAAATGAGTCCTCCCACCCAGGGCAGGGCGGGAGGGACTGTCAGACTTGTACTGACTAGAATCCACGGTGTCCTTCAATAGCCCTTTACGTACCGGGGTCACGGTAATCCCTTGGTCCCGCGACCCCGGCAGGCTTTGGCCCTCTACAGGCCCCGTCATTGTGCTGACACTCCTTGAGGCGCGCGTGGAACACAACGCGCCGTCGACCCGGGCATGGTCCATGGACGGACAGCGAGTCGCCCATTACTCGCCGCCCGCATGCCCGCGCCTACGGTGGCCGGAGATCGTCTTGCGACGTCTGACGCCGTGGGCGTCTACCACTGCGGCTTAGGTGGAGGGAGGACGCTGTCCTCTCCCTCAGGCGGCCCGCCTCCTCCTTCACGAGCATGACTGCTTCGCAGAAGGAGGCGACCGCTTCCCACTCCGTCTCGCCCCGCAGCATGGCCTCGACCAATGCCGGGCGCGAGAGGTCTCCGCCAATCGCCGTCGTGAGGACACGGCGGTGCTCTACCCAAGCGGGGCAGTCCTGCACCGTATGCTCCACCGTGTCCTCCCGACGATCCTCGCAGTGGTGACACCCAGGCGTTTCTTCCTTCCCTATCAGACACAGGAACCTCCCGAAACTTCCGTGTCCGGTGAGGACCTTCGTCATGCGGTAGGTCAGGACGCCGTGACGCCTATCCAGCCACTCCTCAAAGAGGGGTCTTACCGCCGCGATTGCGGCGTTTAATACTAAGGAATTTTAGTACTTTAAGTTTTTTTTAATCCATTTTTGACGGTTCAGAAGTGTCCGTATGATGTCAACTTGACACAACATCTCTTGTATCCTCAGAGGGCCGACACATGGTAGAGCTGTGCCCACGAGTGGGTCCAGCAGTGGTTCTCTCCTGCGCGTCGTGTGCCGAGAAACGGAACTGGATGTGTGACCTGGTCATGCTCAACACCAAGCCTATGCTGGACCGGTTTTTGGACAGGTGAGGAATGTCTTCATTATCTTTTAGTATCATCATCATCTCATAATGTTCCCACTGCTGGGACACAGGCCTCCTCTCTGTGAGAGGGAGTGGGCCATAATTTTATTTATTTTATTATTTAAGGAGAATTTACAGCCAAACAGACAGCAGAATAGCATCTACAACATTATTTTTAGTATATGCGAAACCTGAATATAGTTTGTTCAGAATCAGTAACTGATTCGATTCCAATAATTTTTACACCATGTTATATTTTTTTTTCAAAAATATTTTAATTAAATTTTATTACCAGTTAATTACAATACAATCACCGTACGGTTAGGTACCTATTGCCAAGCTATTATCACGAGTGTATAACACAGGAGACGCGGTTTACGCGGGTGTACCGCGAAATGAGCATGTTTTTGAACGGACAACCAGGTAATATACAAACTTATAACCTTGTGATTTTTTATGATACGGTTTTAAAATTTCGTACATAGATTCTTTACACAAAAATACTAGACAGGTGTATCGGGTTTCGCATAAACAAAAAATAATGTTGTATATGGCAATAACAACAATATGTCCAATTACAAGTTTTCACAAATAGCTAATTGAACATTATTTTTAGTATATGCGAAACCAGAATTACAGTTGTATGTAGGAATTTAATCTAATTTAGATTATACTATAGTACTAAAGTATAATCGTATTGCTATGTGTTTGAGCCGTTTGGGGTTGAAACTCTGGGGCCATGGGGTCTGAGTGCTCACAACGTTTTTGAGGACATCGCCAGGCGATTAGTCGACTCTTCAGGTGACCAGAGGGCTGGCCTATTCCTAGGCCAACGAGTCAGCATTGCCATACAACGTGGCAATGCTGCCAGCGTTCTGGACACTGTTCCCGTTGACAGCGATGTGGACGTATTCTTTGACGCCCTTTGAATGTTTTTGTTTTTTTTTGTACATATTACTAGTAAGTTTTTATTTATAGTTTGTATTTAATTTTTGTTGTATGTCATATTTATTCCCAAAAATATTTTATCACCAGTTAATTACAATACAATCACTGTACTGTAAGGTACCTATTGCCAAACTATTATTTAATGAGTGTACGACACAGGAGGCGCACGTTGAGCGGGTAAACCGCGACATGAGCATGTTTTTGAACGGACAACCAGGTAACAGAAAAAGCGAGGAGCTCATAGCTAAATAATTACAGCCGCACTGGCCGATCTTCCGGGTTAAGCCGCGCTTGCCGAGTTTGGTCTGTGGATGGGTGACCATCTGTCATAGCGAGTTTCCTCCGTGCCTCGGAAAGTTCTTAAAGCCGTTGGTCCCGGCTGTCATTTGTAGATCTTTGACAGTCGTTACTATTTAGTCAGAAGCTCTTCAGTCTGACAACCAGTCCTACCATGGGGTATCGTGTTACCTAGTTACTGGGTTGTGGAGGTCTGATAGGCAGTCGCTGCATGTATAATACTGATATTCAGCTGCATCTGGTTCGACTGGAAGCCGACCACAATATAGTTGGGAAAAGGCAGGCAGGTGATGACTTGATATTAAAAAAGTCTGATTTTAAATAAGTAAAGATACCAAATTAGAGTCAGTAAAATGGAATAAGGGCAGGAAGATGACGAATTAATTGGTGGAGTCAAATACCCTATTCTGATACCCTCCCGCTTCTATTTCCAGTATACTCCTAGACCTGGAACGCAAGCACCCTCTGAAGCTGCCCCCGGCGTCTCTGTACCGGTTCGCAGTCCCGGACTCCCCGGACAACATCGTGCTGGAGGAACACTCGGCTGCCAGACATCAGGGGAACGCGCCCGTGCCGCTTATAAAGGTAAAATATAAACGCCAGCACATCAACCTACCTCAATCTGTCAAAAAATGACAAGAATCGGCCTTATTCATGTTGTGTCCAACAGATTTCTATATTAAAGATAATTCATAACATAAAACATAATAATGCGAGAATAATATGCAAAAAATAATTAATTTAATCAGCCTGACGGCACGGTTGGCGCTGTGGCTGAGTGATTGAACTGCTGCGCTGCGTATCGCGGGTTCGATTCCCGCACGGAGAAATCGGATTGAAAATCTCCTCCTTTTTTGAAGTCGGTTAATTAATATATTAAGTGAAATGTCAACCATAAACCCGTAAAACTAATCACATTTCAATAATGATCGTACTATTATATTATATGATCTATGATATATTATTATTTTTATGATCTACAAGTAGTTGTTCCGGGTCTGGGCGTTTGTGTATGTGAGTTTATTTGTTTGTAAACGCACCCACGATACAGGAGAAATTCCTAGTGTGGGCATCGTTTAAAAAAAAAATCTTCCCACGATACTGGAGAAATTCGTAGTGTGGGGCAAAGTTTAAAAAAAAATATTTTTTATTTTAACATTGAAGTTACAAGTATTGAGCGGTCAACTAAATACAATATTTTTTCGGTCTACTTCTTATGAAAAACTAATGATACTATGAAATTCCATAATTGTTTACCTTTGTTGGTTTCTGGGCCGAGTCTTCTTTGAACACTTAGCAATGCCCTTTCGTTAATAGATTTTCAACCTTATCACAATTGTGGAAGGTTAATGTTCGATTGGTGAAATTTGACAGATTCGGGTAGGTTGATTTGCTCTGTAAATTTGCAGTATGTTCACGGCCCGTTCATGTCCTAGTCGCTGTGAGTGCGGGGCCGCGAGCGATTAGATCAAATGTTTGAAACACACCATGAGGTGTCGCCCATGGCGAATTCGAGAAGTAATTAATGTATTTCGCGCCGCCCGCTCTGCTCACAGTCGTAAACAGGACGTTAGCCTATGTTCACACGGAGCTGATATAGTAGCCTACCTAAGCGAGAGTAGTTCCACTGTGGGAACGAGATGGCGCTAGCCGACTTGTATAGCTTTGTCTCTTTCCCACAGTGGAACTTTTAGACGTCTTGGTAGGTCCCCCTGTACGATTTTTTGTAATGTAACATTAGGACCATACATACAATAATAAAACTGATCTGTTAGTTACGCGTTTTCAATTTGCCGTTTTCGTTGGAGAAGAACTGGCAAGAAACGTTATGATTACTCTTTTTAAAATTAATTTGGGCAATTTTCAGTCGCTAGGATATTAGAACGGTTTAGGACCAAATTAGGCACTTAGGAAATCCATAATATTCGGAATCTACAGTTAACATCTTGTTTTATAAAATAAACAAGTTTTCTTTCATCTTTTTTTAAGATTCACAGTTTTAAATATATAACATTACAATGGCCATTGCAAAATTGACGTTAATCACTCATTATTTTTATCCTTTTCGGGCTTCGATCAATAATAGTACTAGATTCCCGATGAGCGCTTAAAAAACGGCCCGAAAAATAACGCCACAAACGGTTTTGTGACGGTATTTCGTATCCTTGTTGCTTAGACCTTAAGTATCATTTTAGTATGAGTACTTTTGTACTGATGACATTTTATCTTCAAGAAACATTTTTAAATTGTTTACCTTAAACCTAATACATTATGCAATGGTAATTAAACTGTATGTTTGAGTGTTAAGGTTTATAATAAACTGAAGTTGTTAATACTATTGAACATTTTTGTATGGGAAGTGTAGATATTTACGTGTGTGCAAATGTGGCCGCTTATGCGACTCCTTTTTGTTCCTGATCGTTAAGAGGCCTCTTACAGTCCACTAGCGCCGCCAATCGAAAAAATGTCATAACTCGTAAATAGAATCAAAAATACAAAATGTGGTCTGTAATTACTGTAGAAAAGGCAATAACGTAATTTTATAACACATTGTCAACACTTGAAATATAGCTGTTTAGCTAAATCGTGCATTCTAAACATAAACGGCCGTTTTTGTTACAAATAAAAAAAATTAGCTAAACAGCTATATTTCAAGTGTTGACAATGTGTTATAAAATTACGTTATTGCCTTTTCTACAGTAATTACAGACCACATTTTGTATTTTTGATTCTATTTCCGAGTTATGACATTTTTTCGATTGGCGGCGCTAGTGGACTGTAAGAGGCCCCTTAATCAAGAGCTATTATTGATCGAAGTTTTCGGGTATTTTTTTGGTTAGTACTGAAATTTGACCAACACGATTTAGGTTTTAAATTTTTCATACTTTATTTTACCGAATAAACCCGCCAATGCGAGATACTGGCATAAACAGAATAATAAGTGCGTTGCGACTGATTTATTGTCCTTAATTAGAATTGTATCATTTACATAAAATTTATTCATGATAATAATAGTTTTCTGCCTGTAATTTTAAACGTGCTTTGCTTGAACCGTTAAATTAAGTTCCGTTCAAGTGTTTTTTTTTATGAAATTGGATGTTTTTTTTCTATATAAAATTATTTATATGTAGACTTTTAATTTTTACGTCTCTTAGCACTAAAATTTAACAAATGTGTAACTTGTAAACTAACGGATCGTTGTTTAATCTGTAGTTAAGCCAAATTATATTTACATGTATACAGGGTGTAAGAGACATCGATGCACAAACGGATACCATGGGTTCAGGACATGATTCTGGACACCCCCATGTTGGAATTGTTCGTCGGTTTTTCCTAAATTTTCTAATTTTTTTTGAGTTTTTTTTTTTACTTTAGACTGTTCATAATCGTTATTCTTACTTAACCCAATGATATTATTAATAAAAAAGTAATTATTTCGCTACTTTCACTAAAAGTAGCAATGTAAATAATACTAGAAATGGGTGTTTTCTCAGCTGTTTATAAAAGTTCAAATAAAAGGTTATCGTATACCTAAATACTGTGTCCAGTACCGCAGTTCCTGTAGTACCTAAGGCGCGGCACACTATTTAAAAAAAAAAAAACATATAGAAAAAAAAAATGGAAAGAAACCGACGAAAAATTCAAACACGGGGGCGTCCAGAATCATGTCCTGGACCCATGGTAACCGTTTGTGCGTCGATGCCTCTTACACCCTGTATAATACTAGAAGTCCAGTTAATATTTTAACTGTCTGCTTATTTTTTTAGTATTAAAACTTTACTTTGTTTACTTAGTTACTGATCGAACAAACTGGATCTAACAGTTACATTTTACTAACATAACTTAAGCATACGGTTGGCCATTATATATTTTTTTGTAAACATAAAAATATCTTGGAAAAGTAAAATTGTCGTAACTGCGTCATACTTGTTTTTAAGATTGTGAAAAATACTAACATAGAGTAAGAATAAACACTAATTATGGACATGATTGGCTGATAAATATTTAAAAAATAAAAAATTGAAAATGCGTCAAACATAATAGCAAGGCTATCGAATATTCATTTAACTGGAAAATAAGTGAATTGTCTAGCGATTATCAACCTTTAGCATTACGTTTTATTCATTCATATCGTTATCGTAACAAATGTCAAGCGATTTTCTTCCTTATGGGGAATTATTTACAGACTTAATTAGCTAAAACAGCGAGTCTAGATCTTAGCTACATATAGATTTTTTTATTTATTTACTAGCTTTGCCAGCGGGTTCGCCCGCTCAAATCTCCCACCACCCCCTTATTGAGAATTTTTCTAAAATAAAAGTAGCCTAAGTTACTCCTTATTACATCAGCCAACCTGCTAATAAAAGTCCCGTCAAAATCGGTCCAGCCATATCAGAGATTAGCCGTTACAAACAGACAGACAGACAAAAATTTTAAAAAATGTTATTTTGTTCTATGTACCGTATATAAACGGTTATTTCAATATTTCAAACAGACACTCCAATTTTATTTATATGTATAGATGTATAGATTAACACATCATGCAGGGATGGACATCATTAAGAAAAAGCCACGCAGATTTGAGTGGAACAGTCCTGTCAGCAAGCATTTGGGTTTTAAACGTATAGATAGGTCAGTCATAAATGTGAAACCGGGAGACATTTCAACTCGGAAATCCTGGAATCTTGTCCTCACATTATTTTGGTAGATGCGGCATCATATCGGTACAAATACCGAAATATCGGTAGTAATACCGAAATTTCGGTAGAAATAACGAAATATCGGTAGTGCAACAAAAAATCGGTAATTCCGAAACTCATTTGTGTAATTCCACTCGAATTAAGAAACAAAATAGGCAGGCAGGGCCCTAATCTCTAACGAAAGATCTAGAACAGAATCTAGATCAAGTTAGGACGCTTCGTTTCCTAGGAGAATCATACAACATGGCCGGCCAACTGCCGCGAGCTAAGCTGCGCCTATAAGTGCCCGCGATATTGGGCGGAGTGAGCGGGATGGAGATAGCGGGACGAAGAAGGGGGAAGCAGGATGGCGAACACCGACGGCAGAACGATGGTTGCAGTTGTTCTCCGGCGACTTTGTATCAAGTATCTCTGCGTACTTTAACCTGTCCCGACATTCGGCTCTGTGCGAGCAAGACTCATTATATTTACGCGGGAGTGACAGAGACGGGTAGTGACAGGTTAAAGTACGAAATTTCGTCCTGCTTCGCGACCGGACTTTAATAGGGAATATGCATTTAATTCAAAATATTTTAGTTTTCAAATATACATGGTACAAGCCAAGTACACAGCACAGGCCGATCTTCCGGGGTTAAGCCGCGCTTGCCGAGGTTGGTCAGTGGATGGGTGACCATCTATCATATAAATAAATAAATAAATATTCCACAACTATCACACAACGCCATCTAGTCCCAAGCTAAGCAGAACTTGTGTTATGGGTACTAGACAACTGATAGACATACTTATATATTCCTAAATACATACATATTATAGATAAATTACACCTAGACACAGAACAAATGATCGTGCTCATCACACAAACATTTGTCCTAGGTGGGAATCGAACCCACGACCTCCGGCATAGCGAGTTTCCTCCGTGCCTCGGATAACACGTAAAGCCGTTGGTCACGGCTGTCATTTGTAGATCTTTGACAGTCGTTACTGTTAGTCAGAAGCTCTAAAGTCTGACAACCAGTCTAACCATGGGGCATCGTATTACCCAGTTACTGGGTTGTGGGGGTTCTATAGGCAGTCGCTCCATGTAAAATACTGATATTCAGCTGCATCTGGTTCGACTGGAAGCCGACCCCAATATAGTTGACGATGACATTGCATTCAACCATATATGTGATGCTGTTTTGATTTTCAAATTCATCACTTCTTTTACAATTCATAATTTAATGTTTCGTGTTGTAAAAACGCAAGGCTCTCGATAGTACAGGCAGTGCCGAAAAAATTAATGTGCCAAAGAAACACTTGAATTCGTTAAAAGTGATTCACATTTCACTAACGTATTATAATATTGTATTTGTGATTTCTGATTAAATAAAGCACAAAGAGGAAGCTAGTGAATAATGACGTCACTACATATAAAGATATAAAAAACGTTTTTTTTTTTTAATTTTTTTTTACGGCACGGTTGGTGCAGTGGCTGAGCGACCGACTGGTACGCAGTATGTCGCGGGTTCGATCCCCGCACGGAACAAATATTTGTATGATCTACAAGTAGTTGTTACGGGTCTGGGTGTTTGTGTATGTGAGTTTCTATGATACAGGAGAAATTCCTAGAGTTGGGCAACGTTTTCTTAAAAACATAAAGATATTGATCGACATGTAGTTGCAGACACTCGAATTATTGTTTTAATAATTTTCTTGTATGTTTAGTACTGTATATTAATGATTTAAATAAAGAAAAAATTACATGCATATTCCCTATTGCTGCGCACACGTTTGTGATATTTCAACGTATATCAGACTCTGATTTACTTGCAAGTGATAAAATAAACAAATATTCCACAACTATCACACAACGCCATCTAGTCCCAAGCTAAGCAGAGCTTGTGTTATGGGTACTAAACAACTCATAAACATACTTATATATTTCTAAATACATACATATTGTAGAAAAATTACACCCAGACACAAATGATCGTGCTCATCACACAAAATATTATAATACTGTGAAAATCTATGAGCTTTTCAAGGAAATGTCAAACATTTATTGGGTTGGGATAACATTAGGCTACCAAGAGTTTATGCCTTTTTTTATTCAGTTATACCATCCTTTATACGAGAAAGGTATCACGATACTATGTTTTTTTTATGTCGTATGGTATCACTGTGATATAAAATTAATATTATTCGGTTTTGTCCTGTCCGTTCTATAAAGATGTGGTCATTTTAAAAGGGTGTTAGATAGACCCACAAATTAACCAGAAATCAAAATCAAAGCATTTATTTCAAGTAGACCAGTTACAGGCACTTTTGAATTGTCAAAGAAAATATGTAATAATACTACAAAATTATGGTGCTACAGTGCAAGTCGCAAGACATAATAACTGTGAAAATACCGTAGATGCCCGTTCCAAGGAGTAGATCTCTATGGAGAAGAACGGGCAAGAAACTCCATAGACACTCTTTTTATATCGCAAAAATTATTATACAAACTTAGTTACACCATTCATTTTGAGATGGTACATTATGTGAGAATTATGTAGCAAGTTAAAAGTGCTCATAGTCAAATTTAAAAACAAAGACAATTCACAAACAAAATGATTAATAATTAAAATAAAATCCAATATTAAACATCAAAACCAACTTGGCCCAAATTTTAGA
Organism: Agrotis puta; assembly: GCA_943136025.2. Taxonomy (NCBI): domain Eukaryota; kingdom Metazoa; phylum Arthropoda; class Insecta; order Lepidoptera; family Noctuidae; genus Agrotis; species Agrotis puta. Next base: position 7,371,345 of record OW964195.2, on the reverse strand, counting down.
CGGCACGGTTAGCGCAGTGGTAAAGCGAACGACAGCTTTGCTGCATGTCGCAAGTTCTATTCTCTGACAGAACAAATATTAGTAAAATTAACAAGTAGTTGTTTCTGGTCTGGGTGTTGGTGTATGTGAGTTTAAATGTTTGTAAACGCAATCACGATTATGATTATATTATTACGAGCCTGTAGTGTCCCACAGCTGGGCGAAGGCCTCCCACCATTCCTTCTAAGTGTCTAAACACACTATGCCGAAGTTACGCGACCGAAGTTCGGCGGCTGATTTTACGTTCCGACGTATTTGGCTGATATGACACACCATAAGTGCCGAACTAACGCGGCAGAAATTCGGCGCCCGGCTCCCTGCTGCTCCCCGCCCCCGAATCTTCGTCGGTAATCGAACCGAAATTCGGTCGCGTATAATGTGTGGTCACAGAATAAGTTGCCGCTGAACTTACGCCCGACTGAAGTTAGGCTGTACGCTATGACGCGACATAATTTTGGCATAGTGTGTCGTCAGTAATTCAAATAGCATTGCAGGCGTAATTGTGCTGAACTTCGGTCGCGTAACTTCGGCATAGTGTGTTTAGACACTAACGCTCTCGATTGTACGCCATTTTCTTCCAATCACGATGCAGTAAATTCCTAGTGTGCAGGTGTAAAAAACAGTCTGGTACGTTGAAAATAACACATAAGTGGACGCATTATCTCAAATTTAATACTATTGATGTAAAAAAACTTGCATGTAAAACTAGTGTTCGAATTTATTGGAGTAGTTTTGAGCTCAATACTGTTAGAAAAATACTCCTTTTAGAGTACGAACTTGAAACAATGGGAGGTTTCATGCAAAGCTCGGCTCAGATGGCGCTACCAGCGCATGATGTCAATTTACTGTATGATTAACTTGACATAGACTACACACTCGAAACTACACTTGAAGTTGTTCACGTTATGCGCTTGTAGCGCCTCTAACGGATAAAACTCGCACTAAAACTCCCTATTGGCTATTTGATAGTAAACAATAAATTACAAATCTCATTACTCAGTCATTTAGAGTTTTGAAAAATAACGGACACACATTTTTTTTTCTTTTGTAAAATCAATGATTGTTTACCAAGATATAACGCACCTAAACTCGAGGGTGGGGTGTCGTGACGTCAGAATTCAATAAAAATTGTACTAAATTGTGACGTATTGCCAATTTTGAAAACTGTATCTCCGTCAATTTTGGTTTACGTACCGAATATTTTTTTGATAGTCCAACCGATGTACTAATTAGAATTTACTAATTAGAAATAGTCAAATAGCCAATTTCAGAAATATGGGAAAGTGGCACGTGTGTAGTATAGAATTAAGAGAATAGAAACAATATTGCACCACTTTAAAAAGCTTTGCCCTGGTGTGGAATAAATACCCAATGGTTTTCGAAAAAAAAAAAACAAGTTTTATGAAACTAATTCATAGACCGAATCCAATTAATTAAGTCTAATAGTCTTTAAATGTTCGTGTAAACGCCCATCACACAGATATAGATATACCTAGATAACGCAAGAGCAGTGCCAAAAATCCGTGCTAGCTTACGACCAAAAATCGTATGTGGCCATTTTCGCGCTCGTCCAAATCGATCTATCGTTAGTTGAACATCAGTTTTATTATTTAAATGGCTAATTGTGCTGTAGGACGAGGGGAGCACCGTAAGCGGAGGCATATTTTAATCGATTTGGTTTTCCCAAGACTAAATAGTTTTTGTGGCGTCATAACAGGTAGCCAAAAATGGCACGCTTGGTTTTCATACAGATTGTGATAGTTGCGTTATCTAGGTATATCCATATTGTGGTCCATCATCATTCACGCACCCACGACACAGGATAAATTCCTAGTGTGGGGCAACGTTTAAAAAAAAATAGTTTTAAAGGTGGTTCAATACGGTTTCTGTTCAAGGTAAAAGTGATTTGTCAAAGAATTTGACGATAAGGCATAACATAATTTTTAAATTTAATTTTCAAGTGACGAATTCTGTTATTCGTCTGGAAATTAAAATTGTGGTTCTAAAAACAACTAAGTAACAAATTATTTGACAAATCACTTTTTTGATTTAAGTGCCAAAGAAGAAATTAATGTGAAAAACTGAAATGTGCCATTATAGCTGCGTGTGATATGTTGAAAAATATTTACATACTCGTATACGTATAAGTATATTATACTCGTATTACTTAGATGTAATGTATTTCTCTCTATTGTATAATATGATATTATAAAATGTCCAGATTCCGTGTTTGAAACAAAACATTACGTTTTTATTGAAGCCACTTTTTTATAAAAGTGTGAGTGAGCGCCACGCACACATTTAAATGTTTTCCTTGGAGATGTTCACTTGTTTTACGTAGGAATCGAACGGCGATGTTTCTGGCTTCAATTCTCAGTGGCTTAAGAGTCTGGACATTCTATAATCTAATCGTGTAATAATATAATTATATATTATATGGTACTGTAGGCTGATGTGATCTAAATAGTTTTGAGATAATATAATTTATGCATTCTGCACACGCGTTTGATGTGTCGTGGCTTATTTATTTTTAATCATACTGGTAATGACATTTTTTAGAAAACAATATTCTTAACACACAATAATTAAGTGTCTTAGAAATAACCTAATTAATATTAAGTATGATCTGTCTATTAAAACATAAATAGAAACTAAACAACAGAAATAATGTAGTTACCTACATAAAACTAAAATAACGACAAAAAGTATGTAGTATGAAGTAATAGTAGTACGTGTGGAAAAATTAAATTGATAAATTCATATACAACATTATTTTTTGTTTATGCGAAACCCGATACACCTGTCTAGTATTTTTGTGTAAAGAACCTATGTACAAAATTTAAAAACCATATCATAAAAAATCACAAGGTTATAAGTTTGTATATTACCTGGTTGTCCGTTCAAAAACATGCTCATTTCGCGGTACACCCGCGTAAACCGCGTCTCCTGTGTTATACACTCGTGATAATAGCTTGGTAATAGGTACCTAACCGATCGGTGATTGTATTGAAATTAACTGGCAATAAAATTTAATTAAAATATTTTTGCAAAAAAATATAACATGGTGTAAAAAATATTGCAATCGAATCAGTTACTGATTCTGAACAAAGTATATTCATTTTTCGCATATACTAAAAAATAATGTTGTATAAAACACAATTCAAATAAAAAATATACTAATACATATAACAACATGACAATAACTTAAACTACTGCACACGAAGTGACGGTGTCGTGTTACACTGCGTGGTGTCGCGTAGCCTGCCGCGAGAACTGTCTGTAGACTACACCCTTCGGCCAAAACTCTTCCTTGAGGTTCGTGTCGAGATGCTGTGTTGGGACCCGCACCACAAATGAGTTGAAGCTGGTAATATTACGCGTCTCCAACTTCACGACCCTCAAGGTCCAGTTGGTTTTCAGTTTTACATTTTTATGTGAAAAGGGCGTGAGTTTATAACTATGTATAAGTAAAAATTTGATTAAGAACAGGGAGTTGTGTCCTTCGGCCTCATTCGGGGTCATATAAACATTATTTGAGTCAAGCATCTTCCGTTTCCGTGTCACATCTATACAGGTATATAATGCAAATGTCGCCCTTTTGACAACACGATGATGACGTATTTCCGCCTTCGTTCACCAGGTGGCTGCAGCGCGCCAAAACCTTCATTGGCGTCCTGTTTTTCGGACGGTTCACATCTTTAAAAGTTAACGTTGTTAACGTTCGATATTTGAAAAATATTTTATAATATTATCAGAGTTATTTTAGTTTTTAAAACAAAATAGTGTTCAGTTTAGTTTTCTTAAAATGGCGGATAGAATACAGACGCGTAGTCGTAAAGATTCTGTTTCGTCATCGGGTTCGTCGAGTTCCTCAAGTTCCTCTGAATCATCACCGTCGGCTTCAGAGGTTGAAAAGGTTGATAAGTCCCGTAAGAGGAAGAAGGCGAGTAAGAAGAAGAGAAGTAAGCGTCTTCGAGGGCAAAGCAAGGTAATCAAAAAGCTTGCAAAACAGGTCAGTGATTTGAAAAAAATATATTGCTACCCTCATAATATTATGTATACTGAAAATGGAGATTATGAGTGTGATAACCCGATATATTATGGTAATAACTGTGATATGGCCCAAGAGCAATCAGAATCAGAAGGATTGTCAGAACCCGTCGCAGATCCTGCACCGGTTCAATCATTTAATTTTGATTTGGCAACGCAATTAAAGGAGCCAGCTGTCACTGCAACCCCTTCTAATCAGTTAGAATTGTTAAATTCCATTCAATATTTTAAAAATGACAACTGGAATAATGTTAGATATGTGGAAACACAAAAAGTATATAATGCTCGTCCAGGATATGTTGACCTTGAAGTTAATGATGAGATCAAGTCTTTAGAAAAAGTTAGCCATCTACCCTCTTCGGATAAATTTCTTGGCTCTGTAACTCGGGCATTGATAATGCAAAGCGAGGCTATGCAACAAGGTTTTCGACAGATAGTGGACTGGGCAAAGGATACTAGTAGTATGGATCCAGAGCAGTTAGCATTAAAATTAAAAGAGGTTTTTTCTGCCGATTATCAAAAAGTTTCACGAGATTGTTTACAACTAGTTTGTGGTCGTAGGGCAGATATAATTGAACAAAGACGCGAAGTGTTCGCTAAGCAATTAAGGGATAAATCATTTAAGCCATGTTTAAAGAAAATACCGCCGTCTAGTGAATTTTTGTTTGATAAAGTACCTTTTAGTGAATTTATTAAGAATAATGGCGGTGTTAACAAAATTTTTTATCCAAATAAAAATACTTTTTCTGGGCAAGAAAAGAAAACCCCTAGACCCCAGGCGGCGTACCCTGGGCCTAGTGGGTATCAATCGTCCAGTCGCGCTCCTGCACTGACGATGAACCAAAGATTTCTTCCTCCTCAGAGTGTAGAAACATTTTATAATTATCAAGCAATGCATCCATTTAATAATAATAGATTTTTTCGTCCTCAATCAAGGGGACAGCATGCTGGGCAACGCTTTCAGCAGCCCATTTTTCGGAGAAATGAACCGCAAAACAATGTACCACGAGGCAAAGGCTCTGGTAAATTCAATAAAAAGTTCTGACTCGGATCAGAAATTTCGAGGGGGTTGCCTACAAAATTATGTTACGGAGTGGAAGAGATTGGGGGCACCAGAACCATTAATAAAAATAGTGAAGGGTTATCGTATTCCATTTCAAAAGAAACCGCCTCTGGTACCGCCAAGGCAGGTGAAACGTTGCAATCTCACTCTACCATCTCCGGAGATGGACACGGTCATTCAAAATTTGTTAAAACAAGGAATTTTAGAGCATGCCCCCCTGACTCCGAGTTTCGTATCAAATTTCTTTCTGATTCTCAAAGGCGACGGAACCTACCGTCCCATTTTCAATTTAAAAAGTTTAAACAATTATTTGATTATAAGCAAGTTTCGTTTGATTTCGGTAAATCGGATTCCCGATTTTATTCAGGACAGGGATTGGATGGTCAAAATAGACCTCAGGCAAGCCTACAATCACGTAAATGTTGCACCAGTACATCGGTGTTTTCTCCGCCTATTGTATCGAAATCAGTTACTGCAAATGACTTGTTTGCCATTTGGCCTGGCGACAGCGCCCAAAGTGTTTGCATCGCTGACCAACTGGACCGCCGAGATTTTCAGGAATCTAGGCATACGAGTAGTGGTGTTTCTCGACGATTATCTCTTAGTAGCACAGGACAGAACGACACTTATAAAACACGTGGACATTGTTCTGCGAACTCTCAGTCAGTTGGGTTGGCAGGTAAACATGGAGAAGTCGATTCTTGTCCCTCAGAAAGTAATAGAGTATTTGGGTTTGATGTGGGATCCGTGGCAAAATCAAAAATTTTTACCAGAAAACAAAATTCAGAGCATGCAAATAGTTTTATCGAAGTTGCTCCGCCGGCGGAAGGCGTCTCTTCGAGAGATACAGAGTATCATAGGGGTTCTGAATTTTGCTCGTCTGGTAGTTCCAATGGGTCGTTTGAATTTTCGCCATCTACTGGCTTATTGCAACCTGGTCCTGAAAATGCCAAGTCAGTCGACTTACCTCTTGCCTGCGGAAGTACTGGAAGAGTTGAATTGGTGGAAAGTTCACTGTCTAGAAAAGTCCAGGCTTCATCCACCACCAGTGAAAAACTTTTTGACCACAGATGCAGCCGATTCAGGTTGGGGGGCGGAGTTGAATGGTCTTCATTTATCGGGCAAGTGGACAAAAGAAGAAGAGCGGCTTCATTCGAATCACAAAGAGATGCTAACCATTCTAAAATGTTTGTTAGAGTTCGCTCCGTCTCTGAGTCATACATCTCTCCTACTGCAGTGCGACAACAAAGCGGTGGTGGCGTACTTGAGAAAGGAAGGGGGAAACAAGTCAAGGATCCTGATGGAGTTAATATATCGAATATTTCATTTATTTCAGAAGTACGACATTCATGTAATCCCCCATCACATACCAGGCAGGTACAACAATGTTGCAGACGGTCTATCGCGTCATTCGACGTTACAGGAATGGCATCTACTCCCCGAATTCACCAGCATTGTCTTTGCAAAGTGGGGTGTTCCCCAGACAGATCTTTTTGCCTCCAGCACAGCTCACGTAGTGCCTTGCTATGTCACTCTAGATCAACGAGACCAGCGAGCATGGAGGCACAACGCGTTCTCATTCAATTGGGACTTTCGTCTAGCTTGGGTCTTTCCTCCTCCGAGTTTGTTACCCCGGGTCCTGATGCATCTCAATCAGGCTCGAGGTATATTCCTGATAGTTGCACCGAGGTGGTCCCGAGCATTCTGGAGAGCAGACTTGAAAACCAGAGCGACCGCACCTCCATTCACGATCCACAGGTTATCGAAGGTACTAGTGGACACGAGGACCGGGCAGCCACCACCTCGGGTGAAGGAGCTGGTCTTAGAAGTATGGAAATGTGGGGGTGGTCTGAATCCTTAGGTGACTGGTCTGCAGAACAAAAGTGTCTGCTCAAACAAGGTTGGAGGTCGTCAACTTTGAATACCTATAGGCCAGCATGGCAGAGATGGTTAAATTGGTGTTCCAAGTTCGGTGTAAATTTTTCAGATCCGTCAGGTAGTGAATTGGCTCGATTTTTAGCCGATTTACACCTGAAAGAAAAATTATCGTATCGTACGATTTTACTTCATAAATCGGTTGTGTCTACTTTATGCAATACAAAGATCGAGGCCCGCTTAAGTTCAAATATTTTAGTTAAACAAATGATTAAAGCTATAGCGTTGCAGCAACCTAAGAAGTGTCCACCCACTATTTGGGATCCTGGGTCTCTGGTAGGTTGGTTGGGCAGTAGACCTCTTCAAAATCAAAGCCTATTCGATATTTCAAGAGTTAGTGCTGTTCTTTTGTTGTTATGTTCAGGGCGTAGGATACACGACTTAACATTGCTAAGTGTATCTCCAGACAGATGTATAGTAGGCGAGAATAGCATAATGTTTTGGCCGCATTTTGGGTCGAAAACTGATTCAGAAACTCACGTACAGTCAGGTTGGAGATTATTAGGTAATGTTGAGAATGAGGCGCTTGATCCGGTGGTTTGGCTTAAAAAGCTCATAGAAATTGGAAAACCACGTCGTTTGCTTTGTTCTAGTGATAGATTATTTATTACAGTTTGTGGAAAAGCTAAGCCAGCTACTAAAACTATATTGGCTGGTTGGGTTAAGTCGATTTTGAAAGAGGCAGGAATTCAGGCTACTCCGGGTAGCTTTCGTTCTGCGGTTGCTTCCCGAAGTTGGTTGGATAACGAACCTCTTGACGAGATAATGGCACGAGCAAATTGGAGATCCGGAAATACTTTTAAAAAACATTACAGGAGGGAAGTGGTTCCAGCAGTTCCAGCACAGGGAAGCTCATTGATTCATCTTTTTCAGCCAATTAATTAATTATCTTTGTTTCAATTAAATAAGTTATTTGTATTTTTATAGTGAATAAGGTATGAGAAATGTTACATGATTATGGTAAGTTTACAAAAAGATGTTATAACTATAAGGTACGTATAAATGTGCAGTTTATTTCAGTTTGTAAGTGTTTAAATAGTTATTTTAAAAGGTTATTATTTTATTGCAATATATTTAGTAAATGTATACTTAAATTGGTTTTATTTTGAAACTCGTTGGTTTTTTGTTGATGTAATTTAGCTAATTTCTTTTATAACACATTGGCGTCCCGTTCACCAGGCGATAACAAACAAAGCCTCAAATAATGTTTATATGACCCCGAATGAGGCCGAAGGACACAATAGTAGCGTTTTACCTTCAAATAAAACGCTTGTTGTGTCCGGAGACTCATTCGGGGTCATAATTTTAAAGTCTGCCTGGTTTAATTGTTTCTCAAGTTTTTAGGGTTTTTGAGGCCACAATGAAGGTTTTGGCGCGCTGCAGCCACCTGGTGAACGAAGGCGGAAATACGTCATCATCGTGTTGTCAAAAGGGCGACATTTGCATTATATACCTGTATAGATGTGACACGGAAACGGAAGATGCTTGACTCAAATAATGTTTATATGACCCCGAATGAGTCTCCGGACACAACAAGCGTTTTATTTGAAGGTAAAACGCTACTATTTACGGTGGTGTCTATTGAATATTGGTGCGATAATATTTTGTATTAGTAAATGTTATATACAATATTTATATTAGAAAAATGTATTAATATAAAGTTTGGCTGTGTTAGTGCTCGATGATAGATCAGTGTTTTAGAAGCCCTCAAAATGGGACATGACGAAATTAATGCCACGAGTCTATGGCGTGTCATATTTCAAATACAAGATTAAAACTCGCATGTGCGCAATTTACTACGCTTGTTAAAAAAAAAAAATGGTAAAGTTGCTAATTTTTTAACTTAACAGGTTTTTGTTTGATCAACTGAATTTATTGTCTGTTGACAATCAATGTCTGCAATATAGTCAAACTTGCATACAAGTGCTTGTATGTCTAAATAGGGCTGTACCCACATCGTGTATGCTGATTGCCCATCGAGAAGTAATCCAGTTTCAGAGAGCTCATAATCAATATAAAAAAAAGACATTTCTAAAAAACTTGTTGACGTTTCCCGTGATCCAAGAGCTGGCTTTTACCTTGGCCAGAGGCTAAGTATTGCCATACAAAGAGGCAACACCGCCAGTCTCTTGGGCACATTACCAGCTGACAGCGCTGAGTATGAATTTTTCGATGCTCTATAATAGTTTAGTTTTATTTTAATTAAGTATTTTTATATTAATGTTTTTTTAGCTTCTTAAAATTAAAGATCAACTGTAATTAATTATATAAAAAAAACTAAAGATATAACATAATAAATATCTATATACAAATAATGTTTCATGGCTGTCTAAGACTATCTATTAAATGCCTAATACATACATCAAAAAAATTTGTGAGCTCTATGAAAAATTTAAATATATATATTATGATTTCTTATTTTTTGTTTAGATCCTTTACTTAAAAATATAGATTTAGAATATAAAATAATATAATATTTCATTTACTTTCCATAAACAAACAGATTGTTATTGATCACAAACTTTTTTTATGTGTGTACATAATTATGTATTTAAGTCTTGAGTAGTAGTTACTTCTACATGGAATTTATGGGAATTCGGATAACTGCAGGGATATGGTGTCTATTGAAATAATCATGTTTGATCAGATTTTACTTAAACATAGTAAACTTTTTAGAAAAAAAAATGTTTAGAATTTTTCTATTAATCAACATTAGTACTTTAAGTATTTAGGAAAAATGTTTAGTAAAACCTCCATCAGGTAATATTACACTTTTAAAAAAAAATCTAGAAAATAAGAAACCTAAAAATAAGAATGTTGTTAGTATTATTTTATTGAATAAATCTGTATGTATATGTTATCGCAGCTCCCAAACAGATTTAAATGTGGTTTCTGTTACAATTTACGTCAATGTTTAGCTGGTCCGGAGACCTTAAATTGTATCCATTTTAAAAAGTTTTCCAAATAAATCTAAATGTGGTGATAGCGTTTTTTTTATATGTATTTAAAGCCTCGCACTTTATCATCATCTTCATCTGCCGGAAGACGTCCACTGCTGAACATAGGTCTAAATCTCGCATAGTCACTTAAAACACCATTGTTCTTACGCACTAGCTCACACACCTGGTTGCGGGACCAAGGGATTACCGTGACCCCGGTACGTAAAGGGCTATTATATTATATTATATTGAAGGACACCGTGGATTTTAGTCAGTACAAGTCTGACAGTCCCTCCCGCCCTGCCCTGGGTGGGAGGACTCATTTAATGATTTTACCACGATAAAAAAAAAGCTGACAAAAAAAAACACCTGGTTTTTAATCCACCGATCACATCGTCGTATCCTACGAATAGTGCCCTAACGAACATAGGGGCTTTTTTTTTTATTGCATAATGCAATTCTTCTCATCATACCACATATAACCAGTTCAATAAAACAATTAAAAACGGTACAGGTTATCAAATAATTAGGTTTTCTAAAAAGCCACAATTTTAAGCACTACGTTTTCAACGAAGAATAAAGCCACAATCGCCGTTACGCACTCTATCTTCGCGAGTAGTGGGGGTGCGCGGGAGCGGGGAGAGCGTGCTAGCGCCGCTCAGCCACTATTCGGCGGAACGCGGTGATTGATAACTGCGGCGAGCGTAATCTGGTTTTTAACTAAATAACATTTTTGCCTATACTGCTAAAGTTTATTTAAGGTTGAAATTATGTTTTGTTAAATTGTACTGTATTGATTTTGTTCAAATAGCATAATATCAACGAGTTTGTACTTAATTGAGTCATTTTAATTACTTATTCAATTTTCAATATTGGGTACATAGAAAAAAACCCTCATGGTGATTGTGGCCGTGTTCTGTGGAATGTCTAAATTGCATATGTATAGAAGAGACGAAGCCCTAATTACGTTTGTGTCTTTCTTCTACGTTCAAAAATGGCTTTGGCCTCGACATTTCCGCAGATAAAAGGCATAAAGTAACTTATTTCTCAACTCCAGCCCTACTCCACCTTAACACAACAGAGAATAAGGATTTAAGGGACAAAATGCGTATGAAATATAAAGTTTTTTTTTGAAAATAATGCTAACCGAGCCATAAGATACCAATACACATTATATGAAACCACCAATACATGTTTGTTCATATTTAATTTAATTAAACACAAAAAAACTGTCTCCTGAAAAGTAGCTATTATGTAGTTACGCCCTTCTTCGTAGAATACGACGACATGTCACTTTATTAACCGATTCATTCCGGCTACTCGGCTTCTACTGGTGGTACAGTGATGCTATACACCGTGACTTTTTACTCGTCTTACAAAAGTGGTCCACTCAATGTATCCGATATAAAAAAAACGCGCCTAATAGAGGTATCTAGGCGCGATTTTTTTATCATTAATAAATAGGTACATTTGCCTCGCGTCCCCGTCTTATACACTGTTTTTTGTTAATTGTACTAACAGCAAAACAATTATGTCATAATAACAAACATAAGTTTAAAAACAGGTGAGATAAATTATATTCAGCATGTTTCAGAAAGTTGTGGTCATTTTTTCAGTGTGCTTCTGCATCTACAAAGGGGTATTTGCATTTTCCTTTCGCCAGTAATGAAATGTTGGTCATTAGAAGACCGCAACCTAAGAACTTCGTAAAAAATAATAAAAAACATCTAAACCGTAACCAACCAGAGATATGGCGGTTTTTATTTTGTTCTAATCAGCAGTGATTTAATCCCGATTAGAACAAAATAAAAACCGCCATATCTCTGGTTGTTTACGGTTTAGAAACTATTTTTTTTCTATGGACTTTTAGGTGGTAGTTTAATTGTGCGCAAAATTTAATCACTGACGAAAAAAAAAATTGATATCAAGGTCCATACTAAAAGTTGCATACCCCTTTGTCTTCTCGCTCTGGGTTGAGCAAAAAAGCACTGTTAGTGTGCAGTAGGATATTTTACTGCATACATAAATGGAAAATCTGTTTAGTCCGTCTGTTAGAATATTTAAATATACACGACACGTAATTTTTGTTTTTTTAAATCAATGAATGTTGACAAAGATAAAACGCTTCCAATTTCGGGAGTGGGGGCTTATGACGTCATAATGATTGTAAAATTGTACCGAGCGAGTGACGTTTTGTGATTTTTAGAAGCGTTGTATCTTCGTCAATTTTGGTTTACGTAGGTAACAAAAGAAATATTTTTTAATATTAATTTTTTTATTATTATTTCGGACTAATAACATTTTTTCAGTAAAATAACCTATCACAGTGGCGCGGGGCGGGCAGCAAGAGCGGGTGTTACGGTGGGTTACGAAGCAGACTAGATTTCCGCTCACCCGCCCCGCCCGCACTTGGTGCGCCTTAGTCAAAAACGTGTTTGCGTTACCCGTCAGCTGATTCCGCTACCCGCCCCGCTGCCTCTGTAATTTCACACTTAGACTTCACTATTGGCTGAAAAACCAGCCGTTGTTCTCTTGGTATTTAAGTTGGATGAAATGAACGTGTCCAAACATCCAATGTTAGTAAACGTGCCTCGCAAACGTGCTAAGCCTAAAAGCGAATTTCTTACGATAAAGCAATGGTAAATACTACAATATACTAAAATATATCATTGAATTTTCTTACTCTTATTGTTCAACGAATGTTTATAACCTACAAGCAAATTTCAATCTTACCACCTTGTCCACAGGGAGCAACACTCCTCAAGCTGGTTGAACGGCTAACCTACCACATATATGCGGACCTCAACTTGGTGCGGACGTTCCTCACGACGTACAGGTCGTTCTGTTCGCCTGGTGAACTTCTGGAGCTGCTGATTGAGAGGTTCAAGATTCCGGAGCCCAGTGAGGTGTATGACACGCCACGGACTGGTGAGTAGTAGGAGAAAGAATGAAAGAGAATGGGGAAATTAGAAAAGAAATAAAAAAAGTACGATAATTTGGCACACGCGATATACTAGAGAGCAAAACTATGGAATCACTTACTCTGAATCCGCTCGATTTTGAGTACTTAATAACTAGTTAAGAATAATAAAAATGGTACAATTTTAAAGGAATAACGGTAAAATTTAAATTAATACCAAATTCAATTTAAAAAGGGTTAACAAAGGGGTGTTTTCTTTACTTCGGGGTCAATGAGCACCCCAAAGTTAAACCTATACTTGTTATTGAAATTTTAGCCCTAAGGCCACTCAAGCAAACTAAACTTTATGTTATAAATAGGCTTTGGCTTTTGTATCCGAAAAGATAGAAAATGTATTTAAAAAAAAACGGCAACTGAACATTTGAATATGCTTTGTTTTATTGATAAGTATGGTGTGTATTTGCGCATGCTAGCCCCAAGGATCAAGACACCTAAAAAGGACGTGAGTCCTAACTCATCGCTGCTGGATATTGATTTAGGTAACGACATAATAGAAATAAAATATTGTAAGAATTATCTAGTAACTTTTTTTTAACGTGGTAAAATCATCAAATGAGTCCTCCCACCCTGGGCAGAGCGGGAGGGACTGTCAGACTCGTACTGACTAAAATCCACGTCAATAGCCCTTTACGTTCCGGGGTCACGGTAATTCGTGAGTCCCGCGATCAGCTTATAACTGATGAAAGAATTTTTGAAATCGGTCCAGTAGTTTCGGAGCCTATTCAATACAAAGAAACAATCAAATCTTTCCTCTTCGTAATGTTTGTTTAGATATTTTCCTGAAAGTAAACCCAACAAAATATACAACTCACAAATGCCTTTGTGAAATAGACAGGCGAAAGCGAAGCGTTTCCGAAGCGATAACGAACTGAAGCGAGACGTCAGTCCGGTAGTTCTGTCACGCTATCGGACCGCTTTTGCTTTTCTATGTGACTTACGTCGACGTTACAAATAAAATCGTCACGCTTCGCATTCGTCACGCCTGTCTGTTTGACAAAGGCTAAAGGGATAGAGAAGCTATAATTTATATATTTTTGAACAGCGGAAAGTATAGAGAGCGTAGCGAGCAGCGACGCTGAGAAACTTAGCAAGAATACTGCGCGGGAAGATTGGAAGAGGTACCGGAAAGAGTTCCAGCAGCCCGTCAAGTTTAGGTGAGTGAACTTACTTTACAGTACTTTTTTTTTATCGTGGTAAAATCGGGGTGCTAAGACAGGAAACCTCCACGTGCTTCCGTGGACTGGAGTTCCCTCTCGGATACGTCCGGGGGGAAGACCAGTTTTTCGGGCCCGTGCACCCTGGGATGCGGGCAAAAACTATTCCTTAGGCACTGTGTGCCTAAGGGGTCTCTTTGCCCGTATGCAATAGCCTGTCGGGTGGACGCTCCAACGCGTGTCCCTCTGAATAGCAGAGGGCACAGCGGCGGAGCGGGCTTGCGGACGGTGAGTAGTGGCGCGTCGTGTTTCACGCGTCATCGACGAGGCCCCTTACGGAGCCAAATGCCTGCTGGGGTCGCGGATTTTTTCTTAATCCAGGTTACCGCGGCCGCGGAACGTAAAGGGCATCCGAAGAAGCACGGGTGGATTTTAGTCAGTAAGAGTCTGACAGTCCCTCCCGCCCCACCCAGGGTGGGAGGACTCATTTGATGATTTTGCCACCCTAAAAAAAAAAAAAAAAAAACTGGTAAAATCATCAAATGAGTCCTCCCACCCAGGGCAGAGCGGGAGGGACTGTCAGACTCGTACTGACTAAAATCCACGGTGTCCTTCAATAGCCCTTTACGTACCGGGGTCACGGTAATTCGTGAATCCCGCGACCACTTTACAGTAATAGAGCGAATATTTCATAAATCGAGTGTCTAGTTGGAAACATACTATCGTGTCGTGGCGTGTCGTGACGTACCAGAAGATACATTTAGTATGTCACGTCACGACACGACATTCAAATGTGTCTATAACTGTACTAAATGTTTAAAACTGATGTACTTTTGGCCTGAGATTCTCTCCTCAATTTCTTCAAAGTTTATCTGTGTTTCCGAACGCATACAACCCGAATCTCTTCAAAGTGAGACCGAGATAAATAGTCGTACCTAAGCAACAGCTAAGCCAAAGTCAGTGCTTAGCGACGACCATAATTTTGTCTATTTAAAGAAAATAATATTGAATAGACAAAATTTTGGTGCTACAGTCCCAGTCACAAGACATAATAACTGTGAAAGTACCGTAGATGACCATTCCAAGGAGTAGATCTCTATGGAGAAGAAAGAGCAAGAAACTCCATGGACACTCTTTTTCAATCGCCAAAATTATAACAGAACCTTTGTTACATCATTCATTTTGATATGGTACATTATGTGAGAAGAAGAAAACAATTCAGATACAACATCTAGGGAGATAGTGGTCAAATGCGAGCTAGTCGCTAAATAAAAAAATGTGGGGCACAGTCCTAAGGGAAATTCAGCATCGATAATATGCCATCGTTTCCCAGGGTAATAAACGTCCTCCGTCACTGGGTGGACCAGCACTTCTACGACTTCGAGCGCGAGCCTGCGCTGCTGGACAAGCTGCGCGACTTCCTGGAGTCCGTGGACGGCAAGCCCATGAAGAAGTGGGTGCAGAGTGTACTGAAGACGCTGCAGCGGAAGGTAATACGTCCATTTATCACTCACACATACACGAACATGTAGGACAGACACAGATACACACACACGCACACTAAAAACACATTTTTTGGCGCAATGATATTTTATGTTGTTATAAATACATTTCAGGACTGCCCATATAAATTGGCACCCGTTTAAATTTCACTTCTTTATCGTTGAAGCCAACAACTAAGGCATACTGATACTGATACTGCTAGCCTACATCATCCCACTCCTGGGCAAAGGCCTCTCCCCATGACTTCCAGTTTTCATGATCCAGGGCCAAAGTGGGCCACTGGTCATCGGTTTTGTCAAGCCCGTCTCGCCATCTTCTAAGAGGTCTGCCGCGACGCCTTCAACAACTAAGGCATATATCATAATATTGAATTGGGTTGTGGTCAGGTTGTCCGTAAAACCGTCCCTTGGGTCCTTTTTCCGCATTTGGACTCCCAAGTGGTCCGTTATGCGTGACGTGGGACCGTTGGCTATATGAGCCAACCTCCTTCCAGAAGCTCAGAAGTCTCCTGGGACATTCAAAGGCTTCTTGGAGACCTCGGAGTGCCGAGGTTTTGTGCCCGTTGGTTAGCAACACCCTCACATTCCAGGATTACGTGGGTTGCCGTTTCATCGGTGTTCACGCAGCCCCTGCACAACGGGCTGTCTGTCGCGTTGATGGTGAACAAACTGGTGAAGATTGTTATTACTGTAAAGTAATATTACGTTGTTCCAGAGCCTACCTTCGGACTGCGACTCAATCTCCAACTTATCAGTAGCCTCAGTAGTGTCTCACGTGTTCGACCGTCTCCCACCGACACCTCTGAAGCACGTGGCGGAGCCCGAGAAGTACGACTGGCACCCGCTGGCACTGCACCCGCTAGAACTGGCCAGGCAACTGACGCTGCTGGAGTTCCATCTGTATCGACAGGTAAGAGATATCATCCCCCCCTTTGGCCCGGCGTCCACCAAAGCGGAGAGGAGAGGAGATGTGCTGCGAAGCTGGCAGGTAATAGGAGATGCGTAACGGAGAGGAGCTGTGAGATATGCGAGATCGAAATCAGTCAAGTGCTGTCTAGTCCAGCGCGAACGGCATCTCCGCTCTGCCACCCCGCTCGTCGACTTGCGGCACAAAATTCCATAGAAAAATTAGACATCTCTCCACCGAAGCTAAGCGAAGAGATGTGGAAATATGATTGCCTTGAAACGTAAAGGACTATAGGGTATTTGACAGCATCAATGAATTGTAAATCTAATTAGTACGTCATTTAAATTTTTTATAAATAATATTTGCGTTCTTTTTCTTTTTTGGAAAATCAATGAATATTTAGCAAGATTTAATGCATCTAAATGCCAGAGTGGGGGCTCGTGATGTCAGTAGCAAGTAGAAACTACTTGCTTTTGACGTTTTGCTAACTTCACAAGTGTCGTTTCTTCGTTATTTTTAATTTTGTGTCAAATATTTTTTGATAATCTGACGGAATAAGTAGATTTTTTCAGTCAAATATCCTATTTAGGTCACCGTAGATTTTAGTCAGTACAAGTCTGACAGTCCCTCCCGTCCTGTCCTCGGTGGGCGAGGACTCATTTGATGATATTACCACGATAAAAGAAGAAGTTCTAATAATTTCTTGTTATTTCCAGGTGAAACCTTCAGAGCTGGTGGGCGCCGTGTGGACCAAGAAGGACAAGGAGAAGACCAGTCCCAACCTACTTAGGATAATTAAACATACCACCAATGTAAGTACAACAAAACTATTTGTCCCAATAATGTACAATGGACAAAGTTGAATCATGACCCATTTTGACAATAAATCGTCTGAATCCGTCAAAATAACGGTGGACGGAAATCGTTTTTTCGCGTCATCGGTTGCCGTGGGCGTCTCCCTCGGCGAGGGTTGTGAGGTGGAAGCTGTCCTCCCTTACGCGTTCTGCCTCCTCCACTTTGAAGTTGAAATATTAATAAATGAACCATCTTTTTGTATGTTACAGTTCACTCGTTGGATGGAGAAATGGATAGTGGAAAGCGAGAACCTGGAGGAGCGCGTGGGCGTGGTGTCCCGGCTGCTGGAGGTGTGCGTGGCGCTGCGGCACCTCAACAACTTCAACGGAGTGCTGGCCGTCGTGGCCGCCACCGGCAGCGCCTCCGTGCACCGGCTGCGGGCCACCTTCCAGGTGAGGGGGCTGCTCCAGGGAGACCCGGGGCTCTCTTGTCTGTGTCAAAGTTTTAAAGTAACGTCCTCCTCCATACCACATACTGAGATAGCTCCTCCTCCATGCCACAAGCCATGGTAGCTCCTCCTCCTCCATACCACATACCAACATAGCTCCTCCTCCGTGCCAAAAGCCATGGTAGCTCCTCCTCCATGCCACAAGCCATGGTAGCTCCTCCATACCACATACCTGGATAGCTCCTCTCCCATGCCACATACCATGGTAGCTCCACCTCCTCTATACCACATACCAAGATAGCTCCGCCTCCATGCCACAAGCCATGGTAGCTCCTCCTCCTCCATGCCACAAGCCATGGTAGCTCCTCCTCCTCCATGCCACAAGCCATGGTAGCTCCTCCTCCTCCATTCCACAAGCCATGGTAGCTCCTCCTTCTCCATACCACATAACTAGGTAGCTCCTCCATACCACATACCTAGATAGCTCCTCCTCCATGCCACTAGCCATGGTAGCTCCTCCTCCTCCATACTACATACCAAGATAGCTCCTCCTCCATACCACATACCATGTGAGCTCCTCCTCTATACCATATACCAAGATAGCTCCTCCGCCATGCCACATATCATGGTAGCTCCTCCTCCATACCACATACCGAAATAGCTCCTTCTCCATTCCACAAACCATGTTCCATACCACATAACAATGTAGCTCCTCAATACCGCATAACGAGACTGCTCCTCCATATAACATACCAAGATAGCTCCTCCATACCACACACTAATTTAGCTCCTCCTCCGCCATACCACATAGCAAAGTAGCTCCTCTTTCTCTACACAACATTCCAAGTCAGCTTTTGGTTTACGTAACTAAAGAAAAAATACGGGTCAAATAGTTTTTTGGTAATTTTATCTTTCGGACTAATTAAATTATTGCAGTAAAATTAAGCCTATTTTACTTCTTTTCCAGATGGTTCCACTCCGTCTGATCCGAGCGCTGGAGGAGTTCCGCGAGCTGAACTCGGATCACTTCCGTCGCTACCAGGAGCGACTGCGCAGCATCAACCCTCCCTGCGTGCCCTTCTTCGGCATGTACCTCACTAACATACTGCACATTGAGGAGGGGAACCTCGGTGAGTGGGATAATGGAAGAATATCTTTATTTATTTTTTATTGCGAACAGGATTCGAACTTACGACCTTCTGATTCAGTACATTGGATGCCAGTACCAACTCGGCTATCGCAGTCTTGCTACGCAAAAAAAAAACCTTGATGAGACGACGAGCTATCCGTTACTCGCCGTCCGACTGTCCTCACCCCTTTTTTTAAGCGTGGTAATGACTCCTTCCACCCAGGGCAGACGGGAGGGACTGTCAGACTCGTACTGACTAAAATCCACGGTGTCCTTCAATAGCCCTTTACGTTCCGGGGTTTCGGGGGCCACGGTAATTCGTAAGTCCCGCGACCCCGGCAGGCTTTGGCCGTCACTATGCTGACATTCTTTGTGGCGCGCGTGGAACACAACGCGCCGTCGACCCGGGCATGGTCCATGGTCGGACAGCGAGTCGTCCATTACTCACCGTCCGCATGCCCGCGCCTGCGGTGGCCGGAGATCGTCTGTCGGGACTGTCCTCACCCTAAACTATATTTTATATTGTGTTCTCTTACAGATTACCTCCCCGACTCGGAACTAATAAACTTCTCTAAGCGGCGTAAAGTAGCAGAGATCACCGGAGAGATACAACAGTATCAGAACCAGCCTTACTGCCTCACACCTGAACCTAAGACCAGGGTATGTATTATACAACATTCACACATCAAGCTGGGTAACCTGTCCTTCCGACCTCGCCGCAGGGGTCCTCCTCTGACCCTTGCAGAGCCAGCCCGCGAGCTGAGCCATTCGTTTTAAAATTATTCCCTAAATAATCCATTGAGATCCAGCCTGTCCCTTGCTGCCCATAAGCCGAGGTCCGTACCCCATAGGGGGTGCCCTTAGCGTGTGGTCGCTTAGTTTTTAACTAAGTTTGTTGCCCTGGCTGGAGGCCTTAAAATCTTAAGGCATCCACAGAAAAGTTCGGTTGAGCAGTATACAACCTACCAGAGGTTGACCTGCGTGATGCCATAGAAAAAAAAATGGGTAACCTGTAATTGGCGACTAAGTCCTAGTCTTATTATAGTTCTATATCTTTACTATACTGTACACAGAAGCTGTTGGAAAACCTTTTTAATAAATAAATAAACCAAAAAAAAATAAAAATTGTAATCTTGTTTTAGTTACAATATATTAATTATAATTAACTAACTGTTAATTATACACGCTTCTCTTTGACACAAACAAACTGGTTTTTCGCGGTCGCATCTGCTTACACTGGAAGCCGAACAAAACGTAGTTTGGAAAAGTCTATGTGTATGATGAGATAGATAGAAAAACCTCTATTCTATACACTATAAATATTTCAATAATCGACAAATGCCACATATCATTTAAGCTGTTGTCAAACAGACAGGCGTGACGAATGCGAAGCATGACGTTTTTATTTGGCCCTCTACAGGCCCCGTCACTATGCTGACACTCCTTGAGGCGCGCGTGGAACACAACGCGCCGTCGACCCGGACTGTTCCATGGTCGGACAGCGAGTCGCTCATTACTCGCTGCCCACATGCCTGCGCCTACGGTGGCCGGAGATCGTCTGCCGATGAGACCGAACCATATAGACTAAAATTCCCCTTTTCTTTTGTTACAGGCATTCCTAGAATCTCTGGACCCGTTTCCGGGCAAAGATGACAACGAGATCACGAATTATTTGTACGCGAAGAGTTTAGAGATAGAACCGCGACTAGTCAAACAGATGCCCAAGTTTGTGAGTATTAACACATTCTAGCATTTAATATACAGAGTGAATTTTTTGACACGTTTGGCGCAGTGTCTGAATGATCGACTGCTGTGTAGAATGTCGCGGGTTCGATCCCCACAAAAAATATTTGTATAATCTACAACCGGGTTTGGGTGTTTGTGTATGTGAGTTTGTATGTTTGTAAAACTTGTCTGGGCCCTATCAGAAAACCAGCGCTGTGTCAATTTTGAAAATGTCGCAGCACTTGCTGAGATAGGAGCCTTTTGGCCTCACACAGGACTAAATTGTTTATTATTAGTTTTACCTTTTGTCGTTTTTATCCCTCAAGTTAAAGGGGAAAATATACAAATCCGTGATTAGACCTGTTGTATTATATGGATCGAAATGCTGGACTGTGAAAAAGATGGATGAGAAACGATTACATGTAGCGGAGATGAGAATGTTAAGATGGATGTGTGGAGTGACAAGAATGGATAAAGTGAGGAATGAGTTTATAAGGGGAAGTTTGAAAGTGGCGCCTGTTACAGAAAAAATGAAAGGGAATCGTCTATCTTGGTATGGACATTTGATGAGGAGGGATGACACTCATGTGACTAAGAGAGTGATGAGTATGAATGTTGATGGATGGAGAGGAAGAGGAAGGCCAAAGAAGAGATGGATGGATTGTCTAAGGAATGATATGGAAGAAAAAGAAGTAAAGGATACTGTGACGTCTGATAGAGGAGAATCGAAAAAAACGGCAGGAAGATGATGATGAATTTAGTATCTATCTTTAATAAATATTTAATTAGTAACACTTGTATATTTCTAGTTTTAGTTATGTATAATATTTTTGAGTTAATTTAATTATATATATTAAAACATGTACCCATTTAAATGATAAAAAAGTGTTCTACAATTTAAAAACAAATTTTTGCCCTGTAGCCCCGGCGGTACCCGGACCTGTCTCTAAAGCAAGTGAAAGTGTCCCGTCGTGCGCACGCGCACCTGGACAACACAGCTGGATCTATATACTCCGTCGGATCCAGTAATGCTTCGCACTATGATGACACTATGAGTGAGTAACCTAAATTGTGTCACCAATTGGCAAAATCTGTGTCCAATTTACATGTATCTGTAATTCGTATGGTGTGCATAATAAAGAATATTCTATCTATCTATCTATCTAAACTATTTTGTAAACGCGAGTGACCACATTATATTAAAATAAATACTATATAAATAAATATTCCACAACTATCACACAACGCCATCTACTCCCAAGCTAAGCAGAGCTTGTGTTATGGGTACTAGACAACTGATAAACATACTTATATATTTATTTATTTATTATTTATTTATTTATTTATGCACACAGAACACATAGGTACAAGAAATAACATACAGATAAAAGAGCACAAAGGCACTGCTTATTTCAATAAGAAATTTCTTCCAGCAGACCAGCGAAAGAAGAGAGATAGACATCAAAACGTAGACACAGTGTACAAAGAATAAATAAAATATAAACATACATACTATTAAAATAAACATATAAAATGTATGTATATAATATATATGTTTTAAAATAAACCTAATATATAAATATAATATACTAAATTATAGAGGAGAGGTAATAATCCTTGACTTGTTTTTTAAAAACAGAGACAGTTTTAGAGTCGAGTATTTTAGGTGGAAGTGAGTTCCACAAACGTACTGCATGAACAGCGAAGGAGTAGGAAAAAAAGTCAGTTTTATGGGATGGGAAATTGAGGTGATGCTTAAGGTGGGATCTACACAGAGCATCAGGAGGACGGGTAAACGAAAAACGCTCGCGTAGGTAGGCAGGGTAAGCAGGGTTATGAAGGATATTGAAGAGGAGACATAATATTCGAGTGTTCCTGCGAAGACGAATAGGAAGCCATTTGAGTTCCTTTCGGAACTGAGAAACATGATCGTACTTTCTTAGCCCGAAAACAAAACGAATGCAAAGGTTTTGCAATCGCTCAAGCTTGTTCAAGAGCTCCTCAGTGGCATCTAGATAGCAGGCATCAGCGTAATCAATGATCGGCTGAATCAGAGTCTGAGCTAGGTATATCTTTGTTTTAAAAGGCAAGAAAGTCTGTAAAGATTTAAGATTGTGGAAAGAGAAATGCACCTTACGACTAACCTCACTCACCTGAGCCTGCCAAGAAAGATTACTGTCAATGATGACTCCAAGGTTCCGAGCGACGTCAGAATATGTAATGACCGTGCCGCCCAGAGTTATTGGAGTCAATGAAGAAATGTCAAGTGCTGTACGAAAGTATCTACTACCTATGATCATAACCTGGGACTTAGAAGGGTTGATCAGTAAGCCAAAAGACTTAGCCCATTCATTGATACTTTCCAGGTCACGATTCATGGCATTGACAGCTAAATCCGCATCAGCCAGTAGAAAATGTCGATAAAGCTGCAAATCGTCTGCGTAGAGATGGAAGTTAGAGTCAATAACCTTAGTAACAGTGTTAATGAAGATAGAGAAAAGGAGAGGAGAGAGAACGCCACCCTGAGGGACACCAGCAGTGAGATCACACCAATCAGAAAAGATCTCTTCTTGGCGGATACACTGAGAGCGTCCTCGAAGATATGAGTCCAACCAGGCTAACACAGGGGAAGAAAAGTTAAAAGACTGAAGGATCCCAAGAAGTATGTCGAAATCCACTGAATTGAACGCACAACTAAAGTCGAGTAAAACTAACAAAGTGAGAAATTTGTTGTCCATAGCCCAGCGGATATCATCAGTGACCTTCAGGAGTGCAGTGACCGTACTATGTCCAGCACGGAAACCGGATTGGAAAGGGGAAATAAGAGCGTTAGATGATAGAAAAGCGGAAATTTGGCCATGGACAATGTGTTCAAGAACTTTAGAAAGGAAAGGAAGAATGGAGATGGGTCTGAAGTGGGATAAGGAAGATGGATTGTTAATTTTAGGAAGCGGTATAATATGAGCCTGTTTCCAGGCTGTTGGAAACATGTTAGAGTATAAGGAATAATTAAAAATGTGGGTAAGAATGGGGAGTAATTGATAAATAATAGGTATTATCATTCTTGAACACAAATTGTCATGACCCACAGCAGAAGATGAAATAGAGAGAAGAGATTTTTTGACAATGTCCTCAGAGACTGGGTTGAAATTGAAAAAAGGACAAGTTGGTAGAGGCAGGTTAGAGAGCTCATGCAAGGTAGATGCTTTAACATTAGGGTCCAGTGTCACAGGTGGAAGAGAAAAATGCCTGTTAAGAGCGGACAAGTCCACATCTTTACATGCGTTCGTGGGAGATTTGCCAATACCAACAGATTTCAGGAATTTCCAGACATCTGAGGAATTACGATTAATGAGAGACTCATGGAAATAGCGTCTCCTTGCATCACGACACAGACGATTGCAGCGGTTTCGTAAAGCTTTGAAATGAGTGAGGTTACGTTCCGTAGGTCTACGTCTGTACCTACTCTTCGCTTTATGCTTATGAGCAATTGCATCCTTGATGTCCGTCGTCATCCAAGGTGCAGGATTATGCTTGATTTTAATTCGCCGGCGAGGAGCATGTACATCGTATAGAGTCAATAATAATAAAATTGTGTAATTTATCTATAATATATTTTTAAATACATACATATTATAGATAAATTACACCCAGGCACAGAACAAATGATCGTGCTCATCACACAAACATTTTTCCTGGGTGGGAATCGAACCCACGACCTCCGGCATAGCAGTCAGGGTCACTAACCACTAGACCAATAGGCCTGTGAAAGACGACCACGGCAACGGACGTCGCAGTACGATTTCCGTCCACCGTAGGCGCTTGTGGACGGCGAGTAATGGGCGACTCGCTGTCCGATCATGGACTATGCCCGGGTCGACGGCGCGTTGTGTTCCACGCGCGCCTCAAAGAGAGAACCAAAGACTGCTGGGGTCGCGGGACTTACGGGTAACCGTGGCCCCGGAACGTACGTAACGGGTAACGTTGGGTCGTGAAATTGATTTGATTATAATAAAATATAGTCCATCTCTCTTGTCTAAAAACTACATTGACTTAAAATAACGATGTTTTTTGTATTGCAGGTGTGACGTCACAGATATCTCCAACAAGTATAAGTCAATGGGACGGCGGCTCGTTACAATCCCTGCCTATGGATTTACGTAAGTACCAAATAAAACTACTGTGTTCAGAGTACGACATTTATGACCATCATCATCTGCCTGCCTTTTCCCAACTATATTGTGGTCGGCTTCCAGTCAAACCAGATGCAGCTGGATATCAGTATTTTACATGGAGCGACTGCCTGTCAAACCTCCACAACCCAGTAACTGGGTAATACGATACCACATGGTAAGACTGGTTGTTACACTTTAGAGCTTCTGACTAACAGTAACGACTGTCAAAGATCTACAAATGACAGCCGGGACCAACGGCTTTACGTGCTTTCCGAGGCATGGAGGAAACTCGTTATGACAGATGGAAATCTACAGATCAACCTCGGCAGACGCTGTTTAACCCGGAAGATCGGCCTGTGCGGCTGTATTTATTTAGCCACGAGCCTTATCTAAGGAGCTATCCCAGATTAATTCCAAGTTCCATATTTTTGCAATGTAGAATAGTTTTTCAAAATTAATCATCACGTCAATGTAAATAAGGTCTAAAATCCTCATTTTTGTTCCCAGTATCGGGCAGTAAGCAGGAGTTAGTGAGTCCTCGACTGGAGCGGTGCTCGCTGTCTCAACTGAGTCAGTTGAGTCTGTTCGACAAGGGTCTGGCGCTGTTCGATAAGAACAAGCCCACGAATAACCACAAGTGAGTAACCATAAAATAAAAAATACAAGTCGGGATGTGGGATCAGAGTCAAACAGCTTTGTATTAACCTCTCGGGCGATTTATAATTGAAAATGATAAATATCAACGTCCAATGAGCGACTGTCTGTTATGTACAGACGTGTGTACGTAAGGTGCTGGGGCGTTTTCGCTTATGTACACCCGGGTGTACGTAACGCGCCCGAGAGGTTAAACACTTAATTAATTTAGCAGGCCTGTTGGTCTAGTGGTTAGTGACCCTGACTGCCGGGGTCGTGGGTTCGATTCCCACCCAGGACAAATGTTTGTGTGATGAGCACGATCATTTGTTCTGTGTCTGGGTGTAATTTATCTATAATATGTATGTATTTAGAAATATATAAGTATGTTTATCAGTTGTCTAGTACCCATAACATAAGCTCTGCTTAGCTTGGGACTAGATGGCGTTGTGTGATAGTTGTGGAATATATATTATTATTTTCAAAACTAAAATACGACACGTCTTTCTTTTTTAAAAAAAAACCGCCATCTTTCTATTCATTCTTCGCTCTCTCTGTCACCTCATATCTCCATCCCTTTCGTACACTCTTACATTCCGTTTCCCACATAAATTATGCACATTAAGGCTGAGAACAAATTATCGGACGCGTCCGTCAGTCGCGGCTTACAAGTGTGCACGGTACCGTCCGCACACACACACACACACACACACACACCAGCCGGCCAGTCTGTTCGGACGTCCGAAGGCTCAAGGGCGACTCAAGGTCACGTCCGCGTCTTACGAGTGACCGACAGTTTGCAGTGTAGTATTAAATGTACTGGCTATATATGAATAAGCCTGTCGTAAGCGTCCGATAGTGTGTTTTCAATTTAAGAACTCACCGCTTAGAGCAAAGTGAACTGGCGAGAAGAATACATTAGTCAAAAAAACTTTTTCAAAAATCGCCTTCAAAAAGAATCACAAAAAAGGGTAAAATAACCTATAAAATAACTTTTATTTTCGGAAGTCGATGGCAAAAAAAAACATTAAAGTAAAAAAAACAAAGCTTACTCTTTTTAGTTTAAATATTCAACCCAAATTCTTGCCAAATATATTATTTTCTTCTGAAAAAAAAGAGTCCAATTGATAACCTCCTCCTTTTTTTGAAGTCGGTTAAAAACGACGGCAAGTTTGGCGCAGTGGCTGAGCAATTGGACTCCTACGCTATGTGTCGCGGGTTTAATTCCCGC
The DNA here is from genome assembly GCA_943136025.2 of Agrotis puta. NCBI lineage: Eukaryota > Metazoa > Arthropoda > Insecta > Lepidoptera > Noctuidae > Agrotis > Agrotis puta. Next base: position 7,344,640 of record OW964195.2, on the reverse strand, counting down.
ACGGAACAAATATTTGTATGATCTGCAAGTAGCTGTTCCGAATTCTGAGTGTTTGTGTACATACAGAGTTTATATGTTTGTAAACGCACCTACAATACAGGAGAAATCCCTAGTGCGGGACGATTTAAAAAAAAAAACGACTGGTTGCACTCTGGGAGTGCCGGCAGAAGTGAAAACTTGAATAGTAATAAACACACACGAACATTCGCGCAAGCGCCCTGCGCCGTCTTACGAATTTTCGATCAGGTCACGTGTCCTGACGCGAGTTAACATTTTTTACCCATTCCAAGAAAAGTGCACAACGCCGCTAGAATAGAAAACGATTTCTTAGCACAAGTAGTTTTTCTGTCTAATCGGATGTAATTGAATATCAGTAGCTTGTTATTAATGTAAACATGTTTTTTTTTCTGTTAACAGAAACAGCACTCGAGACGAACCACCTTCACCGCGGGACCGACATTCTCCTAGGCATGATCGGTGAGTAGAAATTAATCAAAAACCTCTACTAATAATGCACATAGAAATTTTCGTCACTGTTCGGCAACAGTCGTATTCCCCGAGGGTCGGAAGACTATATGTATATAGAGTGGTTAAGTGCATTTTCTTCATGCATAATTTAGTAGAATTATGTGTTTTGTGCTAAAAGAGATGAATATTGATATATCAGTAACGAAATTAATTCGATAATTCGATGTAAGTAAATAGCGAGGAAAACGACACGATTGAAAATTAACGACGCATTATTAATTTGGGAGTACTGTATACAAAGTCTTCAAAACTTCTGAACGACTGCACCAAATTGGGTTGTAGCCACAGATATAGATATACCTAGATAACGCAAGTATCACGATCTGTTTGAAAACCAAGCGTGCCATGTTTTGGCTACCTGTTATGACGCCACAAAAACTATTTATTCTTGGGAAAACCAAATCGATTGAAATGTGCCCCCGCTTACGGTGCCCCCCTCGTCCTACAGCACAATTAACCATTTAATTATTAAAACTGACGTCCAACTAACGATACACCGATTTGGACGAGCGCGAAAATGGCCACTTACGATTTTTGGTCGTAAGCTAGCACGGATTTTTGGCACGCGAAGTAGTTGCTCTTGCGTTATCTAGGTATATCTATATCTGTGGTTGTAGCTTTCATACCTGTCAACAAAAACTACACTAGCGCCATCTATGCAACGACGGAAGAACTAAATAAAATAAAAATAAATATAAATATTCCACAACTATCACACAACGCCATCTAGTCCCAAGCTAAGCAGAGCTTGTGTTATGGGTACTAGACAACTGATAAACATACTTATATATTTCTAAATACATACATATTATAGATAAATTACACCCAGACACAGAACAAATGATCGTGCTCATCACACAAACATTTGTCCTGGGTGGGAATCGAACCCACGACCTCCGGCATAGCAGTCAGGGTCACTAACCACTAGACCAACAGGGCTACATCGCGCAATCGAAGTTATCCGCGAGTTTAGAAGACATAGAACATTCCGACGATAACTGTCGGGCAGAAAGCCCACCAGACACAACACCCGTCTGGTCGGAAGGTACCTTCCTTTTCATCGTGGTAGTGAGGAACTTTCCACTCTGTTTCTCCTACCCCCAAAGGGTAGTTTAGTTCATAAATAAATTGAAAATCTGTTTAGTCCCTCAGTTAGAGTATTTAAAAATTAATGACACGTATTTTTGTTTTGTTTTTTATAAAATTAATGTTGATTACGATAAAACGCTTAAAAATTCGAAAGTGGACCTCGTGACGTCAGAAGCAAGTTAAATAATACGAGACACGTTCTTTTATTGTGATTGTATCTAATGAAGATATGTCAAATTGTGTTTTTTTTTTAACGTGGTAAAATCATCAAATGAGTCCTCCAGGGCAGAGCGGGAGGGACTGCCAGACTCGTACTGACTAAAATCCACGGTGTCCCTCAATAGCCCTTTACGTTCCGGGGTCACGGTAGTTTGTGAGTCTCGCGACCGACCGAGAGACGTGTTGTGATTTTTAGAAGTGTCCTATCTTCGTCAATTTTGGTTTACGTAACAAAAGAAAAAAATATTTGTCAAATATATTTTGTTAAACAGATTTTTATCTTTTTATCTTTTGTGTTAATTATGAGAATTTGAATTCTGTCATATAAATATAGATTTTTGCAACGCAAATTGCATTTGTATTTTAATATTTTATATTATCTTTGTCTCTAATATTGAATATTAAAACCAAAGACACGTATCAAAATTCGAAAGTGGGGGCTCATGACGTCAGAAGCAAGTAGAAACTGTACTAACTTGTTTGTGACGTTTTGCCAGTTTGAAAATTCTCGTATCTTCGTCAATTTTGGTTTCGTGACAAAACAAAAAATACGTGTCAAATATTTTTTTATAACTAACCGACTTATTTTTTCACTCAAATACTACAATACTTGTTAGATATTCAGTACGGAGTTAAGAAGGACAACCATCAAACACGCTAGTCAATGACACACTAACTTTAATTACGTAGGAACGAGTTACTTAGCCGGGACGCAGCCGCGGTACGTTACGACATACATACATATATAACAAAACTTTATTAGTATTACTATATTACATTAATGATATGTATTCTTTGTACCAGACAATCGTCGACATGTGAGCGCAAGCCGACTGCTCTATCTCCTCGCAACGCTATCGTGGACGCAGAGCTGTTCTACTCGCGCACCATCGACCATCGACTCACCGCCAAGAAACCAGAGCAGGTTAGTTATTATATGTTTATCCTTTATTCATTTTTTTATATATACAGGGTGTCCCAAAACTCAACGTCAAGCCGAAACGGGGTGACAGGATTGATCATAACCATCACGAGAAAAATCTGAAAAAAAATCTATCCCATGCAGTTTGAAAATTATGGGCATTTTAAGAAAAACCTAGAAATTTGATCAAACTGTACCATTTTTCGGTTATTGTGGTTATTCTTTTTTATTTTTGTTCATTTGAACTTTGGAAACGTAATCCTTAATAACATTTCTAGAATCCCAATAAAAAATAATGACACAATTGCCTCAAGTTTCCGAAAATTGAGACTATTTGTTAAACTACGAATTTAAAATTTTCAAGATTCGTCGACTTTGACAGGCCCTCCTATAAAAATAAATGTACTAGAGTGCCTTGGCAAGTGGCATTAAAAGTTGGCGCATTTAATCAGAATTCTAAAATGGTACAATACTTGTTAGTTCCATACAATAGAAAAGAGAAAAAAAATTAAAACCTCAAGTAACCCGATTTTTGCTATCACGTTTTACTCAGTTAAAATGTTTTTAATTCGCACAAGCTCTAGGTAGGTTCTTAATTTTAAGACAAAATGATGAGAGAGATGGATAATGGGTATGGGTACGCATTTCGCAGTACAAGTAAGAGATTTCCTTGACCAGGAATATCCGGGAAGGTGGATTGGACGTTCAGGCACTATCTTGTGGCCCGCCCGTTCACCAGATTTAAATCCCCTGGATTTTTTCTATTGGGGAGTTCTCAAAGAAAAAGTTTACTCAAAGCCCATTGATCACGTAGCCGACCTGCGTGAACGCATTTCTCAAGCAGCTGAGGCGATCAACTCTCGAAGATATGCCCGACTTATAAGTAGATCTTTTTTAAGAAGATGTAGGGCTTGTATTGAGGCTGATGGTAAACAATTTGAACATTTATTGTAATAAAAATGTTTTTTCTCTATCTGACTTTTAGTCCAACAAACCTAATTATTTTACTAACTTTTTTTCACTTTGGTATAAGTGGCGTCACTATCTGTCTCGCTCACTCATGACAAACATACCCATTATCTATCTCTCTCATCATTTTGTCTTATTAAAATTAAGAACCTACCTACAGCTTGTGCGAATTAAAAACATTTTAACTGAGTAAAATGTGATAGCAAAATTCGGGTTACTTGAGGTTTTAATTTTTTTACTCTTTTCTATTGTATGGAACTAACAAGTATTGTACCATTTTAGAATTCTGATTAAATGCGCCAACTTTTAATGCCACTTGCCAAGGCACTCTAGTACATTTTTTTTATAGGAGGGCCTGTCAAAGTCGACGAATCTAGAAAATTTTAAATTCGTAGTTTAACAAATAGTCTCAATTCTCGGAAACTTGAGGCAATTGTGTCATTATTTTTTATTGGGATTCTAGAAATGTTATTAAGGATTACGTTTCCAAAGTTCAAATGAACAAAAATAAAAAAGAATAACCACAATAACCGAAAAATGGTACAGTTTGATCACATTTCTAGGTTTTTCTTAAAATGCCCATAATTTTCAAACTGCATGGGATAGATTTTTTTTCACATTTTTCTCGTGATGGTTATGATCAATCCTGTCACCCCGTTTCGGCTTGACGTTGAGTTTTGGGACACCCTGTATATTGCACGGCCGTAGTATTTAATAAATATAAAATAGTACTAATTAAAAGTATTTAAATAACTTAAACTAGAAATTTAAGAATAAAACTAAACATTTACAACAAAATACTAAATTTAAACTAAAACTAAAATAAAATTTTATTAAAAAACAGAAAAAGGCAGAGACACGTGTCTCCATTTTAAGGAAATTTCTCGTCGACTGGTCGACACTTCGCGTGACCAGAGGGCTGGTTCTTTCTTTGGTCAAAGAATAAGCATTGCCATTCAACGAGGCAATGCTGCCAGTCTTCTGGGCACGTTTTCAGACGACAGCGATGCGGAGGAGTACTTTATTCATTATATTTCTTTAATCTTTACATTTTTTAACATGTTTAGATATACAAAAAAAAAAAACATTTAAAAGTACAAGAAAAAAACAGCCCACCGGTATCGAGAACAAGGTTGCTACCGGTGGTCAGGGCTCCTGAGAGAGGAACCTCCTAACAATACGCGCCGTGTGCAGAAGTACTGCCTTCTGAATCAGGCGCCACCCTTTCGCAAGGGTAGGTTTGTATGGAGAAGAATTGGCAAGAAACTCCATACTTACTCTTTTTCAAAAATGTTTCACAATGTTTTGATATCAGAAATTTAAAAATAAATGTAAATGCGATGTAACCATAAAGTTTAAATGGTCTAGCCATATAAAGGATAAAATACAAAAAATAATAATAATTACACAGCTAAAAGGTACACGGTGTTCACATTTTTTTACGCAGTTTGTGTTTCTTACGCAGTGGCTGAGTAGTTGTTCCGGGTCTGTGTGTTTGTGTGTGCGAGTTTCTATGTTTGTAAACGCACCCACGATACAGGAGAAATTCCTAGTGTATATGTGTACATTCTAAAAAAGAATAATAAAAGAAAAGAAAGAATTGCAAGTAGATATAAATAAAATAAATAAATATTCCACAACTATCACACAACGCCATCTAGTCCCAAGCTAAGCAGAGCTTGTGTTATGGGTACTAGACAACTGATAAACATACTCATATATTTCTAAATACATACATATTATATAAGTATAAATTATACCCAGACACAGAACAAATGATCGTGCTCATCACACAAACATTTGTCCTGGGTGGGAATCGAACCCACGACCTCCGGCATAGCAGTCAGGGTCACTAAACACTAGACCAACAGGCCTGTCATATGCCACGCTAGGACCACGTGTTATAGAATGTTATACAGGACTTCTACACTTTATGTTGTAGGAACGAGTCCCTCCCCTCCTCCCCCGCGGGGAACCTGAGCGTCCTCCCGCTCCCCCCCGACGTGCCGCCTCCCCGCCACATCACAGTAACACACGTAAGTCAATATAAAACAGTTTTTCAATCATCATTATTATTATACTAGCTTTTGCCCGCGACTTCGTTCGCGTGGAATAGTGACTTCCGGCAGATTTTTGTTTTTTTTTTATTTTTTTTGTAATAAAAACTATCCTATGTCCTTTCTCAAGTTCCAAACTATGTCTGTACCAAATTTCACCTAAATCGGTTAAGTAGTTTAGTCGTGAAGAAAAGACAGACAGACAGAGTTACTTTCGCATTTATAATATTAGTTTGGATAAAACATTTTACTAATATTAAAGTAACTACAACATTATTTTTAGTATATGCGAAACCTGAATATAGTTTGTTCAGAATCAGTAATTGATTCGATTCCAATAATTTTTACACCATGTTATATTTTTTTTCAAAAAGATTTTAATTAAATTTTATTACCAGTTAATTACAATACAATCACCGTACGGTTATGTACCTATTGCCAAGCTATTATCACGAGTGTATAACACAGGAGACGCGGTTTACGCGGGTGTACCGCGAAATGAGCATTTTTGAACGGACAACCAGGTAATATACAAACTTATGTATAACCTTGTGATTTTTTATGATACGGTTTTAAAATTTTGTACATAGATTCTTTACACAAAAATACTAGACAGGTGTATCGGGTTTCGCATAAACAAAAAATTATCTTGTATAAGGTCTAAAAGACGTCCACCCACAAGGTGGACAGGCGATCTGATGAAGACCACAGGATAGAGCTGGATGTAAGCAGCGACCGGTCCTATTGGAGATCTATAGGGGAGGACTATGTTCAGCAGTGGACGTCCTACAACTGATATGATGAAGACCTAAAATTGTGTCAAGCGGGGCACCAATCGCGGGGCCCCGTGGTTACCCATCGCGAATACTAAATTGCTTTATTTAAAGGTGTCGCTAATTACGCTCAGTATTCATTGTACAAACGACAGCACATCAACCTACCTCAATCTGTCAAATTTCTTTAATAGATTTTCAACCTTATCACAACAATGGAAGGTTAATATTCGATTGGTAAGTTTTACAAATGGAGGTAGGTTGATGTGCTGTCGTTTGTGTATAATTATGTTATGGGCCTACCACACGCACAAGCTTCACCACAGTTTTGCCTGCGCAAGCCCGGCCTGCGCGTACTTGCCTGTGTGTGTGGTTGGGTGTTCAGTGTTGCCGATCGTGTATTGTTTTTTCATGCGAAAAGCTTGCGCAGGCAAAACTGTGGTGAAGCTTGTGCGTATGGTAGGCCCATAACTAATACTTACGGTACGGATTTTATAAAAATATAATTATTTGACTTAGTTTAAGATATAACCATATTGTTTGTATTCAGTATCGTCGACGTGCGAGCCTCCTCCCGAGCCTCCCGACCGCCCGCTCCCCAGTCCGAAGCATCACGATCTCAGCAAGTAAGTCACACTCTACGCGACCATAATAATAGTCCTCCTGACCGATTTCGGCCATGGTGTCCTTCAATAGCCCTTTACGTTACGGGGTCACGATATTCGTTAATCCCACGACCCCGGATGGTTAACATTTCACTTAATATATTTATTAACAGACTTCAAAAGAAGTAGGAGATTTTCAATCCGATCTCTCCGTGCGGGAATCGAAACTGCGACACAGCGCAACAGTCCAATCCCTCAGCCACTGCGCTGATCGTGAATACGCCTGCTATAAATCAAAATCAAATGTTTTTATTTCACATAGGCCCATGAGGGCACTTATAAAACGTCGACAGCAGGTGCTCGGCTCGTGTTGGTCGATTCCATGGAGAAGAACCGGCAAGAAACTCCATGGTTACTATTTTAAAACATGATATAGTTTTACAGATTGTTACAATTTTTGGATTGTTAGAAATGTGAGAAAAACGTAGGCCTGGTAACAGGGGGGAAGTCCTTACTAAAATTAGTACTACATAAGAAGATATATATATATATATATATACGACCTACAATGTTCTCACATTCACAAACAAAGAGTAAGGAAGAATCTATATAAAAAAGAAAGCTATATAAACTGGGTTACTTTTATAATGTCTTACAAACTGTAACAAATTTAAACAAAAGGTGTAAAAGCTAAGGCAATATAATATTGCAAAACGAACACAACAATAAAAAAAAAAACCATATACAGGAATAAAATAAAATACAAAAATTACATTATCGTTGTGTTCCACGCGCCGTCGATCCGGGCATGGTCCATGGTCGGACAGCGAGTTGCCCATTACTCGCTGCCCGCATGCGCACATAGAGAAAAAATCATCCGTCTATCTACACATCATCTCGAACTATTTATATTTTAGTAAAATTGTTTTTTTTTACGTGGTAAAATCATCAATTGCGTCCACCCATTTAGGGTAGGACGGGAGGGACTGTCAGACTTGTACTGACTGAAATCTACGGTGTCCTTCTGTCCTTTGGTTTGTCCCTCCTATGGGGGGCGGCGTCATATTGCTAACAGCTCTTTGAGTCGCGCGTGGAACAAGACGCGTCGTCGACCCGGGCATGGTCCATGATCGGACGGCGAGTGACCTATTTATGATTATATCATACGAATCGCACGTAACACCTCTGCCATACCTCTTTGAGGGATAGAACCGTGATGTTATATGATGTTCTATGGCCTTCCAAATTATAAATAGCGAGATAATGCAACACATTGCTTAATATATCTAGTTACACTAATGTAACGGCGCAATGTTTTGGTAATACGATTCTAAAGCAGCGGTAGGAAACATTTAAGCCATTGTCAAACAGACAGGCGAGTCCGAAGCGATAACGAACCGATACGAGACGTCAGTCCGATAGTTCGGTCACGCTATCGGATCGCTTTCGCTTTACTATGTGACTGGATTCAAACAATTCCATACATTAGAAATAAAAACGCCTCGCTTCGCATTTGCTACGCCTGTCTGTTTGACAAAGGCTTTAGGCTGAGTTGTTGGGTGCTGCGCTCCGTGTTGTGGGTTCGATTCCCGTACGGAACAAATATTTGTATTTCATAAATATTATACGCATTAACGCATGCGTCGCGATGTTTAAAGATTTTCAAACGTCACCGAGAGACTTTTTTTTTACGTGGTAAAATCATCAAATGAGTCCTCCCACCCAGGGCAGAGCGGGAGGGACTGTCAGATTCGTACTGACTAAAATCCACGTTGTCCTTCAATAGCCCTTTACGTACCGGGGTCACGGTAAATCATAAGTCCCGCGACCGCGTTTACAAACATAGAGACACACATACACAAACACCCAGACCCGAAACAACTACTATAGACGGCACGTTTGGCGCAGTGGCTGAGCAATTAGACTGCTACGCTGTGTTTCGCGGGTTCGATTCACGCACGGAACAAATATTTGTATGATCTGCAAGTAGTTGTTCCGGGTCTGGGTGTTCGTGTAAGTGAGTTTCTATGTTTGTAAACGCACCCACGAGACAGGAGAAATTCCTAGTGTGGGGCAACGTTTTAAAAAAAAAAAAACTACTAGCAGATCATACAAATATTTGTTCCGTGGGGGGGATCGAACCCGCGACACGATCGCATCAGTAGATCGCTCAGTTCGCTATGTTTATGATCCCTGCATGTATGTTATCATACATTTGATATCAGTAGCACGTCTATCCGCGTGTCTGTTAGTTTGTGTTCTACCTGCGGTGAGCTCGTGTCCATGATAAATCAGTACAAGCGATTGTGACCTCTAAGTTATAGGTATGTTCATAGTTTTGTATATCATTATTCTATAATCATACATACATAAACTCACGCCTTTTTCTCATGGGGTTTGTCAGAAAACCAGCTGGTATGATTCTATTTTTTTTAATATTAGCAAATTTGTCATCCCACCCAGGGCGGGACGTGAAAGACTGTCAGACTCGTACTGACTAAAATCTACAATGATTCTTAGATAGACGTTTCGTTCCAGGGTCACGGCTGCCTGATGGGTCAGTCTTGCGACCCTGGAAGGCTTTGGATCAGTCAGATTGCTGACAGCTCTATGAGGCGCGCGTAAAACACGACGCACTGTTGGCCCGGGCATGGTCCATGATTGGACGGCGAGTCACCCATTACTCGCCGTCCGCATACCTGATACGATCCTTACATACTCCTTTCGCCTTCTCCTTTAATAGTAGTGGCCTGGGCATGGTCCATGATCGGACGGCGAGGCTTTCTCCTGTAATAGTAAAGTGGACGTTTGTTCCAGAATGCCCGCGGTGTCTCCTAAACGGTCCCCGGCGCCGCAGCCACCCGCCAGCCCGCTCGTTCCGGACAGAACTGACAGGTAAGATAAATGTAATTTATTACAGTTTAGGCGCTGAATGTCCAATTCACAGTATATTCAGTTAGCAAAATGTCCAATTTTTTTTTATCGTGGTAATGCCATCAGATGAGTCCTCCCACCCAGGGCAGAGCGGGAGGGACTGACAGACTCGTACTGACTAAAATCCACGGTGTCCTTCAATAGCCCTTTACGTTCCGGGGTCACGGTAATTCGTACAGTCCCGCGACCAGCAGAATGTCCAATAGGCAATTTTTGCTTCAAATTGACAGCATCAATTAAATGTCAAAGTCAAATAATTTATTTCAATTAGACCATCAAAGAGGCACTTTCAAACGTCGAATATTAACATTAAAGGAAATGGGAAGGGATGGGATTGATTCTACACCCATTCGCAAGGGTAGGTTTGTATGGAGAAGAATGTGCAAGAAACTCCATACTTACTCTTTTTAAAAAATGTGTCACAATGTTTTGATTTAAAAATAAATGTAAATGCGATGTACCTATGAAGTCTAGACCTTTTAAGGGATAAAATACAAAAGAAAACAATAATTACACAGCTAATTAATTGCAAAGTTAATTATTCCGTCAGCTAGAGTTTTGAAAAATAATAGACACGTATTTTTTCTTTCGTTAAATTAATGCATATTTACAAAGATATAAAGCATTAAATTCTAAGGGCTCGTGACGTCAGAAGCAAGTAAAAACTGTACTTGTTTGTGTCATTTTGGCAGTTTTAAAAGTGTCGTTTCTTCGTCAATTTTGGGTTACGTAATAAAAGAAAAAAATGACGAGTTGCACTCTGGGAGTGCCGGCAGAAGTGAAAACTTGAATAGTAATAAACACACACGAACTTTCCTTGCGCCGTCTTACGAATTTTCGATCAGCACGCGTAGCATGGCGATTCTATCTCTATTCTACCAAGAAAAGACAAAGCTCTTTCTATCCAACTCGAGATGTCTTCTGCCCGAGCATGGCGATGCTGTAGACTCGCGTTTCTAGGGAGACAAAGACAGACGTTCTCTTTCCATAGCAACGGTGAATGATTGAATGTGTCTGAACTAAAACGTTTAGTTAACAAAAAAAACGTGTACAAATCACAAGTTTTCAACACAATTAAAATGATTTATTGAAATCAGACACAATTATACATAATTCTAGTAATATGTGCATTCTGTACAATTCAAAAAAAAGTTTTTGCTCATAAATCAAAGCGACAACAAAACGCAAAAAGTATACAACCCATAGACATACAGTATGGTTCGAGTCTTTCCTAGCCAAATGTTAAATAAACTTAACAAACTTTCTAGAAAGAGAGAAAAACAAGTGTGGAAATGATCTATGTGTTAAAGGAGAGAGATAGATATTTAATTTATGATAAATTATAATTATGACAATTTTAGTCAGATAATGTTTGGTCCATTCTTTATGTCTATGAGTGATGGGCAACAAGTTTCTTGCAGCCATTTTTAAACTTTAAGGCATAAAAACTGATGCGATTGCATTGGGAGGAGCCTTACTTGTTTTTAAAACAAATTTAAGTCAATAAACACCAAGAATATTAGAAAAATAATCTTATCTAGGTCTGATATGAAGTAGACAAAATTCTCTTGTAGAGAAGAAACTTGTCTTCCCCCAAGTGTCAAAAGTAGAGAAAATATTATCGGCATGCTTGACGTTGTAGACTTGTTTCTATCGTAGAGAAGAAACATTTCTTTTCTACTTGTCAAACATCGCCATGCTTGGGACGATAGAGATCTTTCTTCAATCTGTCATTATGTCGATTCTCCCGTCGATATAACTCCTTTCTACGGTGCTCATGCTACGCATGCTGGTCACGTATCCTGACACGAGTTTAACATTTTTAACACATTCCAAAAAAAGTGCACGTTTAGTGTATTTGAAGTGTATTTGAAATATTTTTTGTTAATATCTTACTGACGGAGCACTAATTAGATTTTTCAGTTAAATACCCTATTCGCCCCTAGTAAAGGTGGTTTAAAAAAGCTAATATTTTCTATTTGGACCTAGCAATGTGGCTAAACTGAACATTTCAGGAACTAAACATGAAATTAGTCAAAAATTAAAGCATTTATTTCAAGTAGACCAGTTGCAAGCACTTTTGTACTGTCTAACTACAAAAAAATATGGTGCTACAGTCCCAGTCACAAGACATTATAACTGTGAAAGTATCGTAGATGCCCATTCCAAGGAGTAGATTTCTATGGAGAAGAACCGGCAAGAAACTCCATGACACTCTTTAGATCGACTCGTACATATTCTTATGTTACGTAAACCAAATTTGACGAATATACCACAATACGTCACGTCTAGGTATAATTTTGATATAGACTCGACGTCATGCTCCTCCCGAGTTTGAAGCATTTTATCTTTTTTCAATATTAACTTTGGGGTGTTCAAGTCAAGAATGAACAGGTTACTTCTAGGCAAGCGTGCTTCACCGTCTACCACATCTTCGCTTACCATCAGGAGAGATAGTGGTCAAATGCGAACCTATCTTTAAATAAAAAAATTATTAAAAAAACGTGATCCATTATTTTGATTTTGTTTTTAATTTTGATGTTTTAATGTTATTTATGATAATATTTTGGATGTAACATATCTGACAATTCAATAAATAATAATAATTCTCAATACACTATCTAACAGAATTATTTGATTTGCAATTCATTGTTGTTGTCAAATTGCAAAGAAACATTGATGTTGCCATCAGCTTATCAACCAGTTATTAATCAAGTTCTGTAGTACAGACAGACTAGAGCGCCTTCACACTATTTTCTGTCCAGCGCAGGCGTTCCATAAAAACGTCACACACGCCGTTCCGTTTCTGTGTTCGTGGTGACGTCTACGCCGCTTTAACGCGTTCTATTGACTCCAGAGGAAACGCCGCAACAACGCGACTGCTACGCCGCGTTGTTGCGGCGTTTAGGCTGCGTATACGTTTATCGCCTACGCTGGACATACGCTAGTGTAGCTTGATGTGCTCATGTCTCTACATGATCGTTGTTCAAATGTTGTGTGTATGTACAGAGGCGTGGCGTTCAAGTTCGAGTGGCGAGGTGCGCCCACGCCGTCCCCGCCCGCGCCGCCGCTCACGCCGCATCACCGTGAGTAGTCTATTATCTTTATCACTTTTTAGGGTTCTGCAGCCGATTGATAAAACAATAATCGTTTTATTACAAAAATAAAATAACATCTGTTGAAAACTTGTCTAAAAAAAACTCAACTGTAAAACGGCATTTGTCGTTGATATAAGGGTCGTTTTGCAGTTACACTTTTCTAGAAAAGTGTTCAACAGCTGTTTAACTTTTTGTGGTACGAAGGTAAACGCTTAAGTCGCTTTTCCATTAAGCAAGTCATACTCGTATGAAAATACGAGTATGACCTCACAGTTTATATACAAGTTTCTTGAATTCAATAAAAAAAAAAAGAAATTTTTAGGAGCTCTTAGCCTTATTATTTAAGGTTTTTTTTTCTATTTTTATCATGAACGGAGTTTTGTAAAAGTTTTTATTGATTATACTATTTTCTTAATTAAATAAATAAATATTCCACAACTATCACACGACGCCATTTAGTCCCAAGCTAAGCAGAGCTTGTGTTATAGGTACTAGACAACTGATAAACATACTTATATATTTTCTAAATACATACATATTATAGATAAATTACACCCAATTACTTGACTGTACCGATCATCAGTTGGAGCACGAACCATACCTATCGACGGGTAGGTCCCGTGCTCCATCCAGTTGGAGCATTGGTATTCGTCCGCACCCAAAAATGTTACACATGTACCCACTATCAAGGAAAAAAAAAACCGACTTAAAAAAAATAGAAAAAAGTGTTTTCTTTTAATTTTTTTTTTATTAAGGTTCCTTTTTAATGAAAGTTATTACTTTTAGCAGTATAATGTGTGTATGTCTGTACAGCGGTGTCGTGCGGCACCCCTCCCCCGCTGCCCCCCCGCCGTCGTCGTGACTCCGCGGCCCCGCCCACCCCGCTACCTCCTGTGAGTACTAGCTTTAGGGTGCTTTTCCACCAGAGATGCGCTATGCTACGTTGCTGCGGATGCGTTGATATCCACCAATCATATTCATTGGTTTACATCGTTTTTTTTTAACGTGGTTAAATCATCAAATGAGTCCTTCCCTCCCAGAGCAGAGCGAGAGAATCCACGGTATCCTTCAATAGCCCTTTACGTTCCGGGGTCACGGTAATTCGTGAGTCCCGCGACTCCGGCAGGCTGTGGCCCACTACAGGCCCAGTCACTATGCTGACACTCCTTGAGGCGCGCGTGGAACACAACGCGCCGTCGACCCATATTCATTGGTTTACATAGCACAGCACTGGTGGAAACGGATTCAACTAAGATGTGTTTTTTTATATGGAAGGATGTGTGCTATGGATCGTCTTCCCTACTATCGATACATCGCGTAGCTTGAGCTGCGTCACACACTTTCGTAGCTCTCTCAGCTTTTACATCCTCGCAGCTACATAGCATTTTGATTTTATTTTAATTTAATTTTGATTCTGATTTTAATTGTAATTTTGTTTTCATTATAATTTGATTTTAAATTTATTTTTGAATTTGATTTTAATTTTGATATTTTTTTTATTGTGGCATTTTTATGTAATTTATGATAATAATTTGGATGTAACATGTCTGACAGTTCAATAAATAATAATAATAGCACATCTCTGGTGGGAAGGCACCCTTATATTTATACTAGTTTTTGCCTATGACTTCAAACGCATGTATTTAGAATTCAACAGTAATTTTTTATCGTACAGTTGAAGGTCAGCATTACTCGGCTCAATGTAGCATTATTTTGTTATATAATGATGGGCGCCGAGTTTACATGTGAATCGGGGCAAAACTTTGAAAGGGATTTTAACGATTTAATTGTGATTGTATATTGCAATGTTGCAAATTTGACGGCACGGTTGGACTGCTGCGCTGCGTGTCGCGGGTTCGATTCCCGCACGGAGAAAATATTTGTATGATCTACAAGTAGTTGTTCCGGGTTTGTGTATGTGAGTTTATATGTTTCTAAACCCACCCACGACACAGGAGAAAATCCTAGACTGATACAAAATATAAAAAAAAAAAACAAAAATATAGTAGTTGTTGGTATCATATGAAATCAATATTAAAATCCCTGTCAAAGTTGCGTCCCTATCCACTCCGTTGGACGGTAGTGTAGTACTGACACTGTTCCCCCCCAGTCGTCGTCGGTGGTGTCCCAGTCCCCCCCAGTGTACGGCACGGGGGGGCCGGCCGTGACGTCACAGAGCACGCCCCCCCCGCTGCCGCCCCGCCCCGCGCCGCCGCCCGAGCTGCTGCGGCCCGCGCACTCCACCATACTGCAGAGGAGGCATAATAATACGTAAGTATGACAACTGAGGGGTATAGAGGGCAGAAATATCTATTTTTGAAGTGAAAACTTCTTTAGCGGCGTTGTGCACCTTTTTTGGAATGGGTAAAAAATGTTAAACTCGCATCAGGACACGTGACCTGATCGAAAATTCGTAAGACGGCGCAGGGCGCTTGCGCGAATGTTCGTGTGTGTTTGTTACTATTGAAGTTTTCACTTCTGCCGGCACTCCCAGAGTGCAACCCGTCGTTTTTTTTTATGGCAGCAAATTTATACGCCAATAAATAGCCTTTTAATATGGTCGATAAAACCGCCTTTCTTGATGTTTTTATAAATATTATACGCATTAGCGATTTTAAAAGATTTACAATGGAAAGAATAATTCGAACCGCGAGCAGAAATTTAAATGCTCTGCATTAAATGGCGCGAAACGTCACCTTGAGACGTAAGAAATGTATTAAAGATTTCAACGCAGTAGCAACGAACCTCGGTAGCTCGGTTGGAAAGAGCGTCGGATGTATTGAATCTGGAAGTCGCAGATTCTAATTCTTCTGGCGGTTCAAATTTTTCTTTCCAGTGAATATCTTTGAGCCTTTCTTCATTTTCATAGAGTGTGATCAAAAGTAGAGTATCCACTTCGGTAGCAACACTAATTTAAGCTCACGTAATTTGAATCCTGAGCGCACCGAAGGATTCTAGAGTAATCCCAAGCGTAGCGAGGAGTTCTAAAATGGGATCCGGAGCGTAGCGAGCAAAAAACAATCAAGTCTTAAAAAAATTGTTTGCAACCTTGGCAAAAAATCTACTTTTGTTACGAGTATGTCTTTGAAAATATCATCCACCATTTTTATTTTTAACTATGTAATATGTTCTCTCCCCAGCGGCGCCCCTCGTCTGCCCCCCAAGCCGGCCCCCGCCAACACAGCCGCACGCACGTAGTACACACACACACACACACACACACAGCAATTCAGGATACAGGACCACTACACCCCCAGTATATGAAAGGCTAGCGCGTATTATGTCTATTACCCCCCCTTTTGGGGTGAAGCAATAGTACAAGATGACTGAAATAATCTAAATAGTCTTTCAGTTGGTCGCGGGACTTACAAATTACCATGACCCCGGTACGTAAAAGGCTATTGAAGGACACCGTGGATTTTAGTCAGTCAAGTCTCACAGTCCCTCCCCTCTGCCCTGGGTGGGAGGACTCATTTGCTGTTTTTCCACGCTAAAAAAAAAATAGTCCTTCAAGTAAATTAACAAAAAATATTCGACACGTATTTTTATTTTGTTACGTAAATTAAAAATGATGAAGACTTTGATATTTTATTTTGGTGCTTTTAAAATTGGATATGTCTCGTCTGTTATATTCGTAACCATTGTTACCATTGTTTTACTTGAAAATTTTATTATACTCTTTGTTAGAAGATAGAAGAAGAAGAGAGAAAATAATGGTAATATTTGTAATATGCGTTAGCCTTTTTGAAAAATATATTGTTTTATTTTATTCTCTCTGAAATCGAAATTTATCTACAGAAATTATTTCCCTTTTTATTTATAAAAAAAACTAACTTTACCTTCGATCCTAAACAGGCAAAGTAATTTTTTTTATGAATAAAAAAATGGGGAATGTCCATTTTCACTGACATTAGGCAACGTCTAAATATATGCATTAATATATTCACTGTTACAATTTAACTTTGATCATATAACAGTGAGCGTTTGTTTAGGCGTCGCCTACCGTTGGTGAAAACAACAATAAAGCCTGCCTATCTTAAAGCAGCTATTCAGTCGCTCTTAAATGTAACTATTGTATAAATATTGTACATTGTAGACATTCCAGAGTCGTCGTATTGTAAAACATCACCGTCTTATTACGAAATAGTTAAACAGCTGTTGGACAGTTTTCTAAAAAAACTGTTAATTTCAGACAAATGTTCAACAGATGTTTAACTCTTTGTAGTAAGACGGACAGTTTTTTATTTATATAATACATTGTATGTACCCGCGTGTGGTCACAAGTACAAGTAAATATATGCCTTATAGCAAACGATATAAATTACCGTTTTGATTATCACTGACTTCAACATCTGCGAGTTGGAATTTCAACCTTGTGGTCTTCAATTTAAGTGTGAATATGTTTTTTACAGGTCCACTTAATCGTATACGTTTTTATTCAGTAATAGCGTATGTAATAAAGTTTTTTACTGCATAAATACATTGAAAATCTGTTTAATCCGTCAGTTAGAGTATTAAAAAATAATGAAAACCTATTTTTTTTTTGTTAAACAAAGAATATTGACAAAGATAAAACGCTTGCAAAAGAAAAAATACGGGTCTAATATGTTTTGATAATCTATCTTTTGGACCAATTTTTTTTCGAGTAAAATAGCCTATTGTATGACCAAGTTCATACACATAACAGCATTACAATAATGATCCGTTTTTAAATAATTTTTCTAACGGGCGTTTTAAAAACGCTACTTAAATATATCGTGTGAACATTACCTCCAGTAGCGATCCGTTAAAAACGAATACGTTCGCTCTGTGTGATCGAGCCCTTAGCGAGATTATGACTAGAAAGAAAGCTTTTGGTAGTACAAATAAGGTTGAATATCCAACATTGCGCTGTACGGACTATACGGACCAAAATAATATGGGAGAAAACTTTTCGTTTAGGAATCCGCGAAATAGCATCTATAATTTTCAATATTCTTAGTATTTAGAGCTATAGAAAAACTTATTTTTTCTTTGCCGGATATCTTTAAATGTATCATAATACTCATTATTATGAAAAACTATAAAAATGGGACAAAACTTAAAAAAAAATTGTTGACTTAAGAGCGTGTTTCATACAAACTTTCAATTCTTTACTGTTTGAAATGTCTGGACTTTTTTAATAAAACTTACATACGCATAAGTACGATACATAGGTCTAAAAATGCATTTTCAGTACGTTTTATTAAAAAAAAGTAAATTGGAATTTTCTATTTATATCACCATCATTAACAGCCTATAACATTCCCACTGCTGGGACACAGGCCTCCTCTCTGTAAGACGTATATTCTCTTTTTTTTATAAAGTATACAAAATCGGTCTAA
The DNA here is from genome assembly GCA_943136025.2 of Agrotis puta. Taxonomy (NCBI): domain Eukaryota; kingdom Metazoa; phylum Arthropoda; class Insecta; order Lepidoptera; family Noctuidae; genus Agrotis; species Agrotis puta. Next base: position 7,326,083 of record OW964195.2, on the reverse strand, counting down.
TGTAACTGTATGTAAACTTATTAGACCAATTCCGTCTTACTACAAAAAAGTTAAACATCTGTTGAACACTTGTCTTAAACAAAGTGTCAAATGCAAAACGGCATGTCGCACCTTTATAATTAAAGTGGCCTAACTAAAAACTTTAAGAAAATAACTTTTATGCATCGAACGACTTATAAACATGTATTCTATTAGTTTATTAAAAAGAAACCGGCTCTTCTAGCCCAGAAAAGGAAAAAAGCACTGTTTCCGTCTCTTTCAAATCTTCACGTTCTTTCCCCGCGTCTCTCGGTATTGAATTAATAAATAACATTTCCCAAAAAACTGGAATTTTGGATTACGCCACTTCTATTCTAAAGGTGCGATGTGACATTGATAAAAGGGTCGTTTTGCAGTTACACTTTTTTTTTGTAGTGAGACAGAAAATATCCTGGTTATGCGTATGAAATTCATTAAAATTGGTTCCGAAAGGGGTATGCAACTTATTGGCATCAATTTTTTTTTCTTTCGCCAGTAATGAAATGTTGGTCATTAGTAGACCGCAACCTAAGAACATCGTAAAACATATTTTAAAAAATCAAATATCGCGGTTTTAATTTTGTTCTAATCAGGAGTGATTTACTCCCGATTAGAACAAAATAAAATCCGTTATATCTCTGGGTGGTTACGGTTTAGAAACTTATTTTTCTATGAACTTCTTAGGTAGTAGTCTAATTGTGGCCAAAATTAAATCTCTGTCGAAAAGAAAAAAAAGTTGATGCCAAGGTTCATACTAAAAGTTGCATGGGCCTTTTGAAAAATAAAGACTTAAGTTTGTTTGAAATGCTTGTCAGCATAATACACTCCCAACAGATCTCTGGTAAAGAAAAAATACAGTTTTAAACGTTTTTGAAATAGGCCTTAACAATTTTTTATAGTAAATGTAATTCAACTGTGATCACATGTCTAAAAAAAACATTTAAAAAAGCAATAAAAATAAACAAACCCACGTGCAGTGCCAATAGTAAAGCAATAGAATTAAGAAAACAAAAAACTTTTAGATAAATATTATAAATAAAATAACTTACTACAAAATAGTTAAACATCTGTTGAACACCTGTCTAAAAAAAGTGTCAACTACAAAATGGTCTTTGACGTTGTTATAAGGGACGTTTTGCAATTACACTTTTTTTAGACAAGTGTTTAATAGATGTTTAACATTTTGTAGTAAGACAGTAACTGTTAGTTAAAACCAAACAAAAAATACGCGTGGCTTATACTCTTAGATGTTTATAAAGCGCGCTTGCTCATGTCGCTATTCAAAAAAATTGCGTCGTCGAACAAGTAAAAATCAACCTTACTACTGCGATATAAAGGCGCTGCCAATATAAAACGTGCGGTTGTCTGTAGTTTGTAAAAAAACAGGCTTGTCAGTCGAATTGCACCATTATTTCGTAGTGTTAAGGATGATTTTTACTTGTGGTCGAATCGCGCCATGAGCAAAGGCGTTTAACTCCATAGAGCGAACTTAATGTTAGCTTATACGTGCTTCAACCTATAATAAACCTTATTAGCCAATGATTAATGTTTTTATTCGTATGATAAGCTTGATATGTTTACAGCATTAATATATTGCAAATATAATTAGTCCGTCAGAGTTAAAAAATAATGGACACGTATTTTTCTTTTTGTTAAATAAATTAATATTTACAAATATATAACGCTACATAACTTGTGACGTCAGAACTTAGTAAAAATTGTACTCCGTTGTGACGTTTTTCCAATTTTGAAAGCGTTGTATCTCCGTCAATTTTGATGACGGACTAATTAGAATCTGTTGCTTGTAGAAATATGCAACACAATTCTATACCAATAAGGTTTATTTTCGGTTGAAGCGTAAATCGGCTTATCTTGAGCTAATACTAAGTTCGTTTTATCATAATTATAGTCCTTCCGTACAATGCGAAAATAGCTTATACTGAAAATATGTAGCTTGAAATATGGTGTGTGCTTCCACTCAAAAGTTTAGAAGCGTTAATATAAACTGGAGTTTGTATAGTTTTAGATTTATTAACTAACTTATAACCGCCGCGTTGCCCACGTTTTGTGTAGTTCGGTAATTATCCCACGACCACGTTAGGGCTTGTACACAAAACTGCGATGCGACGCGATGCGAATTCGCAACGCAGAAAATTACGACACGAATTGCTGCGATGCGATTTTGTGCGGCAAGGCGTCTCCCAGGGTGACCATTCCTTCGACGATCGTTAACCGTACTAAACGTATTTTGAATTGAAAACTAGGTCGTGACATGGATCGTAAAAAGAAATGTGCACTTTTATTATTGCATTTTATTATTATCGCAGGAATGCGCGATGCGAATCAATTCGCAAGTTCTTGCGATGCGTAGAGGGAGCTCGCAGATTTTTGCGATGCGACGTCGCATCGCAGTTTTGTGTACAAGCCCTTATGCCGGGGTGAAAAGTATCCTGTAACAATCCAATTAAACGTTATTCGTCTTACAACAAAAAATTTAAACATCTGTTGAAAACTTGTCTAAAAAAAAACTGTCAACTGCAAAACGGCGTTTTGCAGTTACATTTTTTAGACAGGTGTTCATAAGATGTTTAACTTATTGTGGTACGATGGTTTGTGTAACAAAAAAACAATTGTGAGAATCCCCGAGTTTGCTTCCACACACAGTTTTTACTTCTGTAGTACTCCGAAATATTAAAGGATCAGGATATTAGACAGGACAGAGATGGAGTTTCTCCTGTATCGTGGGTGCGTTTACAACACAGAAACTCACATACTCAAACACCCAGACCCGGAACAACTACTTGTAGACAATAGAAATATTTGTTCCGTGGGTGAATCAAACCTGCAGCACAGCGCTACAGTCGAACTTTTAACCATTAATATTTCTAAAACTATACAAGCTCCAATCAGCATTATGGAACTGAGAATGGTGACAAAACTTGCATTTATGTACATACTAAATATATGGGTTGAATGATAGCTACGTACACGAAACGGCTGGACCGATTCCGGTGAAATTGCTGCTACTATTTAGATGTAACATAATCCTTTAAGAACTTCCTAAACCCCATCGGAATCTGTCCAACAGTTTCCGATATCGAAAAAAAATATTGATTAAAATTAGTATGAAATGCTCTTAGATATAATTAATATTATATAAAAAGAAAATGTTGAACAACAATAAATTCCTATTATGTTGCCATAGTAAAATAATATTGGAGAATATTATTGTTATACAATGTTATATTTTTAGTAAGTATATACGGTCGGTGTGTTATTTCACTTAAAACCAACGAGACTAAATAATTATTCACATTGACCGAAAAATACAATTAAAATAAAAACGTATACAGCAGCATATTAAAAAAAATATATATATAAATAAAATAATAAAAACCTATTGTATATTGATAATTATAATGTAAATGACAATGTTTTAGCGAAATTTAAATAAAATATAATGTACAGTTAGTATATAAGTGAGAAACAATAAAATTATGTGTTTAAATGTATATGAAAGAAGTTTATATAGATGTGAATTACCCGATGTGTGGCTAACGCATTATGGCCGATTTTTATGGTGCTTTTGTGATGGCGTGCTCGCTGCCACGATATACAGTCTAAATATTATCCAGAAATACTGAAAACCTGCTTCTACAGTTAATATTAAAATACATAGCAAGGGTTATGTGTGAAACCATAGTAGACAATGAACTATTGACTCTAAAAAGGTAAAAAAACGGTTCATCGGTCCCATAGACATATAGCATGAACCAAGCATTATGTACTTGAAATTGCCATACTTGAGCAACCATCCATCTATCTCTACTGTAAAACATAGAAATATCTATGGTTATAAAAAGGAAAGAGATAGATGGTCACATGGTTGTTTTTCTCTCTTTCTTGAGATAGTATGGCAGTTTTATTTGACAGTTGGCTACGACTCAGTCCATGATGCAAGTCTATGATCGATCCATACTTATTTCTTTCCTGTAAGCTAAATTAGCTTGTCTCTCTCACATTGTCTGCCCGTTTTTACTTGAAATTTGAAATCGGCTTCAGTCCATGCTCTATGGCTATGTGTAAAACTTAACCAATAATATAGCTTTATTTTAGCAGCTAGCTATTTGATTGGTTAGTTTAACGCGTATCTCTTGTGGAAATGCAACTTTATCTAAGTAACTTCGCCAGTAAGATAATATTAAGAAAAAAAGTTTTTTTTTTTAAATACTCTATAAGGTTGTTCGTGACAGTTAGCACCGCCATCGCCTTTTCAAAACAGTTCCCATTTTAGGCTAATTTATTGTCGCATCTGGGAAACGAACCCGAATACATGATGTTATACCTAGTTTAAGTCGTAACTGTGGCAATTTATGGTTCATTTTACAATGAAACTGAAGTGACTCGTTGAATACCTCTCCCTATAATTGTTGTAAGAGTTCAAATTTTGCTTTGAAAGTCCGGACTAGGAAATATGTATATGGGGCGCGCGAAAGACAACTTTTTACAAACTACAATTTGTTTTTTATCTTATAGAATTATGAGATTCAGAGGAACGAATTCCTCTTTGTAACCATGCACATGTTGTTATGCATGTTCTTACTATGAAGTGGTACAAAATACAATACTTACTACATAGAAAACAAAGTCGCTTCCCGCTGTCTGTCCCTATGTTTACTTAGATCTTTTTTAATAGATAGAGTGATTCAAGAGGACGGTATATATGTATAAAACATGCATATTATAGTAGAGATTGCACCCGCGCGGAGCCGGGGCGAGTCGCTATTTTAATATATAATACAGATGAGAAATTTTCGCTACTTCATAATTGGTCCTATAGGCACCAGGCTTGTGTACCAAATAATATAATTTTATTAATTTACAATTTGATATACACACTAAATTTTATGTAATTGTCGGTTTTCGCGCGCCAGTCTTAAAATGTAACGCAAATGATAAACTATAGATAATAATTTGTACATAATATAAAGTATATAAGTAGTTTGTACATAGGGATGGGCCACATGAACCTAATGACCATTATTGTAGTACAAATGTTTAGAACATAGTATTTAAATTGCTGGGAGGTAATGCCAACTGAATGGGCTAAAAAAATATTCTAAAACATGACAATCAAAGGCGATATTTCTTTCTGGATTGAAAATATGGTGATCATTATTGGCAACGTACTATGATATGTTATTTGTTTATCCTAAGTTTTGTACACGAATTTTAAGAATCGAGAATTCGATGTTTCGAACTTGTCAGACTCGACGAGCATTCCTGGCAATACAAGCAGTAAAAGATAAACGGAAAAATATTGGTTCGTTCGTAGTCTTTAATGTAATTTCAACTTTATGGTGTAAAGAATAAGATTGAAAATCGATTAAAGACTACAGATTGTTTTCACATGGGCTAATGTGCGAAATTTTTAGTTTCTAATGTATTTGAGTTTCATTTAATGCCGATAAATACCTTCGGTAACCACAGAGGCAAGAAGAGAAGATTAAGCAATACACAAGTTGAGTTTGACAAGATCTCATTTTACATTCACAATTCTGAAACTGAGTGAAAGAAGAAAGTCGCTTTTGAATTATTAATATTTAAATGAGTAATAATTGTAAACGCACTGCGGATATAGCAGCAAAAACCAATATTTTACTTCGTTCATTAAACTGCACTAAATTAAAAAATATGACCTTCGACCTTCAGCTGTCATAGTAAATTATATTCACGGTTTTAGCATGTAAGTATTTATATCGAGTTCGCCCGACTTCCATTTCAAACGAACTAGCGTTCTTCGAGTTTGTGAATATTAATTTATATAAAAGCGAATACGATTCATCAACAAATGCAGCCCTTTCTTAGTCGGCTTAAAATCACATGGACGTGATAACAATTTGATTCAGGCAGCACTTTTTACGTAGCAATAAAAGCGACTATTGAACTTCAATTACCACTGCCATCTTATTAGATTGTATATTCGACGAAGGTGATAAATGTTTGACCTTGACCTGTCATACGCTAGGCCAGGTCAAGGTCAAACAAGGTCAACTTTTCCTATTTTTTTAAAGTGCAGTTTATTGAAAAGGTAAAAAAAATATTTGCAGTGCGCTCCAAGTCTACCGCGACTTACTACAGACTCACTGCCCATCCCTAAGAGTGAATAAATCTAAGTAGAAAAGTCGATATTTGGCCTAAGCATGGATCTATACATAGCGAGATGTTAGTTAAGTACCACCTGTGAATATAATGTAAATATTATGTCAAAAGATTCATATATACAGTTCGATGTTGTTTTATTTTATAACATTACTTACACCTTTTTCATATAGTTAGCAACGAAGTACAGAGGGTCGTTATACTCCGTTGTTAACACTATTAAGGACTGGGAATATAGTGTCCCACTTGTTAACAGTGTTGAAGAACGCGACATTATTTCCAATATTTTACCTCTCGCGACTGGGATCTATATCATCAGGTAACCGTGACCCTGGAACGTAAAGAGCTATTGAAGGATCACCGTGGATTGTAGTTAGTACAAGTCTGACAGTCCGTCCCATCCCGCCCTGGGTGGGAGGACTTATTTGATGATTTTACCACAAAACAAACCTCGCGTCTAGTTTAAGATTCAAAAAGTGCTTAGGTAATCTAAGACTATATCATGCAAAAAATTGCAATAATTGCAGTATTTTCATGAATTTAATTACAATATATGACTTCTGAATAAGACGCTGAATAAGGTGTGAACGATTGGGGAATAAAATCGTGTTTTTCAACATTGTTAATGAGTGGGACATAATATGCCCAGTCGTTAATAGTGTTTTTGAGGGATGGTAACCCACTACAAGACGGGCGACTGGCGATCGGTCTAAGGAGCGATTGAAACTGTGGGGAGAGTGTGTCATTACCTTATCCATTCGTGCCGCCTGCTGAAGATCCAGATTCATTTGTGCCGCCTGCGGAATGAAGATCTCCCTCCTGGAAATCAGCTGCCTTGGCTGACCTGGATATCTATAAACAGACTCTGTACGTACCCAGGTAGGCAGAAGCAAAGAATTTTCTCAGGTGGAAATTCACTGATGACTGCTCTGGAGTGTAGGTGCTGCTCCACAAACGATGAGGCACTTCATATCGTGCCCTGCCGAGTGTTCGTTACACTACACGTTAGTTGATGGACGTTTCTGAGAGCGCTAATTCGTGGCCCAATTCTGGGCCGATGCAATCTAGATTTTCATGGAATTCCTGCAGTACCAGTATAGATAATACAAATGTTCGTTCCGCGCAGGCATCGAACCTGTGACATGCAGTACAACAGCCATTCGTTCAACCACTGCACCATAGTACGACTTTCAAATTCTGTCGATATTAAAAATAAAGGGATAATGAAATAATAATAAACGATGTTCGTACAAGTTTATTAATAATTATTTATAATGAGCGCCGCGAGCGCCCTCTACTACAGTTAAATAATAATAATATATATATTATTGTACATTTAAATATACAACAGATGCGGGCGCTACGTCTTATCATAGTCGAATACACGGCTGGGCTCGAACGCGATACCTTTAACAATAAATATCATACTGTTAACAATTTTACTCACATAGTTACTACCGAACTCATTGGCGTGATGACACTATCAATAAATTACATATATCTTACTAGTCCGTCAGTTAAAGTTTTGAAAAATAATGAACACATTATTTATAATTAACTAGCTGTACCCTGCCCCGCTTCGCTGTGGCACAAAAAACGGTTTTTTGAAAAAAAAAAAAATAAGTAGATAAAAACAATCCTTGATGCGGATTATATATCATGCTAAAATTTCAGCTCAATCGGTGCAGAACTTTTTGAGTTTTTAAAGCATACACAAACCAACATAACATTTTTATATATATAGATATTGATAAGGATATAACGTATCAAAACTTGGACTCGTATTGTCAGAAACAAGTAAAATTAAACCAAGAAGTGGTGCATTATACATTTTAAAAGCGCCGCCGTCGTCTGTCAATTTTGGCTTACGCAACTAAAGTAAAAATGAGATCAAATCATTTCTGATACTCTAACTCAGTGTTCCGCAAAGTGTGTGCCGCGGCACACTGGTGTACCGTGATCATTAGTTGGTGTGCCGTGGAAAAATAAGGTTATCTTATAAAATTATTTTTAGCAAGAAAAATTTAGACAGTCTATGCTCAATTAAACAGTCTCATGTTTCGCATTAAATACCTTTTTGAAATTTAAAGTTTAAGTTTGTTGATTAATAATAAAAGTTGATTAATATTACTTACTTAAAAACAGTTTTTTAATTTGTGGTGTACCTCAATTTTTTTTCGTTTTCCTAGGTGTACCTTGAACACAAAAAGTTTGCGGAACACTGCTCTAACTGACAAACTAATTAGATTTTTTTAGGTATCTTGCCTGTTTTATGTAATGCATGAGTTATTTATTATAATGGAAATAATGAATGAATCTCTATGGTATATCTACGAACGATAGCTGCGTTATCTACTATGCGTTTCAACTAATAATATAATGCCTTTGGCGATATATTTTGACTTCATACGCCTTTTTAACGCTTTTAAATAAATAATCATATGAAAATAACATTAACAGATAATAATGATCCAAACTAATATTATAAATGCGAAAGTAACTCTGTCTGTCTGTCTGTCTTTTCTTCACGCCTAAACTACTGAACAGACTTGTGTGAAATTTGGTACAGACATAGTGTTCACGCACACAAGGCGTGAGTCAGACAACGCGAGGGGACTCGCGGAGGGCGTGGTGCGGCGCGGGACGACAACGTAGCGGCGCGGCGCGGACCACCAGCTGATCCCGCCGCCCGCACTTCACTCCATCACTGAACACGGTCGACGACGCGCGCGCATTTCTCTTGTACAAGCTAGTCCAACATTATACTGTCTTTTTAGAACCTTTCTATTATAAGTTTTACAGTCCACTTACTTTTCATTTACGAACCTTTAACTAGGTCCTTAACACATAGTTTGGAACTTGAGAAAGGACATAGGAAAGTTTTATTACAAAAAAAAACAAAAATCTGCCTGAAGTCACTATTCCACGCGAACGAAGTCGCGGGCAAAAGCTAGTAACAAATAAATATTGAAAATTTATTAGCACAAAGTATTTTTTGAAACGTTATTTTCCATACAGTATTGCGCCAAGATCATCCTATTCCAGGACGCGGGACCGTCGGATCGAACCAATCATAGAATCAATCCAATCCCTTCCCATTTCCTTTTATGTTAATATTCGACGTTTAAAAGTGCCTCTTTGATGGCCCAATTGAAATAAATGATTTGACTTTGACTTCGGTCAAGAAAACCGTCACTCTGGAACGCAAAGAGCAACAGAGTAGATTTTTAGTCAGTAAGAGTTTGATACTTCCTTACATTCTACTCAGGGAAAAAGAAAAGGTTAGATTATTGTTGGTTGTAACGCATAATACAGTCAGTTAATAAGCTACATTTTATAAACACATTGAATTCATGAAAATCAAAGTACCTAATGACAATATGTCAAATTGTCATTAGGTACGCCTTTGTCAAACAGACCGGCGAAAGCGAAGCGTTTTGGAAGCGATACCGAACCGAAGCGAGACGTCAGTCCGATAGTTTTGTCACGCTATCGGATCGCTTTCGCTTTTCTATGTGACTGGATTCAAACAATTCCATACATTATAAATAAAAACGCCTCGCTTCGCAATCGCCGCGCCTGTCTGTATGACAAAGGCTTTAGAGTTTTGAGAAGTTTTGCTTTTGTAATATTAATGAATATTAAGAAACAAGATAAAAATAAAAAACGACGTCAGAATTCAATATATTTTTTTTTTACAAAATTGCGACATATTGCCAATTTGGAAAGCGTCGTATCTCCGTCAATTTTGGTTTACGAAACAAAAGAAAAAATACGTGTCAAATATTTTTTTATAATCCAACTGGCGGACTTAGTACATAGATTTTGTCAGACAAATACACTATTTGAAATTTATTGCTGTCGACATTCTTATTAAGCCTATTAGTAATTCAAATCGATGCGACGTCGAAAACATATCTGGCAACACTAGAACCGACACAGTATTTACTGATGTTACGCCTTTAAAACTAGCTCATATAAACATAAAAAACATATTGCGAGACATTCCCAACTATAACTTCAATTTTGTACGACAACTATCGTCGACATACTTCAATGTAAAATTAATAGTACAGCAATGGTCTAAGGGAGCTCGCTGATGAGGCGATGCGACGCAATTCGACCGATTCCAACTACAAGTGAAAATCATCCTTACCACTACGACATATGACATAAAACGTGCGGTTATCTAAGAGTAGATGAAAACAAAACACGCTCGCGACGATGACGTAAGTCAGTCGAATTGCATCATTACATCGTAGTAGCAAGGACGATTTTCATTTTTGATTAGTAGAAATTGCAAATCGCAGGAATCGCGTCGTGAGCAAGCTCCCTTAGGTTTGAAACTTTGGAAGCATTTTATTCTAAGATTATAAAGACTATATTTCAGAGTAAAATTGTAATTTAGTACAATTTTATAATTTTACTAAATTGTACTAAAATACATGATATTTTAATTGCATTTATATTGTTACCTAACGAGGAGATTTACACGTACGTGTTCAGCAGAAGATTAACTTTTTTTTTGTAAAACGGACAATGTTAAAATGTTGAGTAATTTCTTTGTTGTATTAAAGAGTTTCAAATAATATACTACAACGACGGTTTAGTCTTAAAATTGCCTTTTTACCTAAGTGATGAGTGCTGGCACACCGCACAGTGGAGTCCCGCAGCCCTACGCGAGGTAGGAGTACGTGTCGAGGGCTGCGGGCGCTCGCTCCAGGTACTGCTTGTCGATGAGGGCCTCGATGCACTTCTTGATCATGGCGACTGACGGAGCGAACGAGCCGCGCGCCTGGGACACTACCTCCTGTATTAGATCTGTGTGCCGAAGGACCTGCGGAGGAGGGAACATCATTTAAATCCAGCGTTTCGAATTTGTCGGGTCGCGTCCCAGGTACCGGGCCATGACAATAAATTACTGGGTTGCAACACCCCGCCTTGTTTACTTTTGGTAAAAATTAAGCAGCAACTCCATGATTCGCACATGATTAGTGACTAAATAGGCGATACCAAAATGGCATGTATACTGCATCGAACAAAAAAAGAATGGCTACGATAAAAGAAATTTAATAAATCAGGTTTTGTTTTTAGCGATGTAAATTCATCAAATGAATCCTCCCACCAAGAGCGGGAGGGACTGTCAGACTCGTACCGACTATAATCTACGGTGTCCTTCAAAAGCCCTTTACGTTCCGGGGTCACGGTAATTCGTGAGTTTCGCGACCCCGGCAGGCTTTGGCCGTCTAGAGGTGGGCCTCGTTATTTTGCTGACACTGGCATGGTCCATGGTCGGACAGCGAGTCGCCCATTACTCGCTGCCCGCATGCCCGCGCCTACGGTGGCCGGAGATCGTCCTGTGACGTCCGACGCCGTGGGCGTCTACCACTGCGGCTGGGGTGGAGGGAGGACGCTGTCCTCCCCCTCACGCGGGTCGCCTCCTCCTTCGCGAGCATGACTGCTTCGCAGAAGGAGGCGACCGCTTCCCATTCCGTCTCGCCCCGCAGCATGGCCTCGACCAATGCCGGGCGCGAGAGGTCTCCGCCTATCGCCGTCGTGAGGACACGGCGGTGCTCTGCCCAAGCGGGGCAGTCCTGCACCGTATGCTCCACCGTGTCCTCCGGACGATCCTCACAGTGGTGACACCCAGGCGTTTCTTCCCTCCTTATCAGACACAGGAACCTCTCGAAACTTCCGTGTCCGGTGAGGACCTGCGTCATGCGGAAGGTAAGGATGCCGTGACGCCTATCCAGCCACTCCTCAAAGAGGGGTCTTACCGCCGCGATTGCGGCGTGCCCGGACCTCGGTTGCGACAGTCGCTCCCTCCATACTGCCCTGAGATCACGCCGGAGCTCTTCCCGCCTTGGTGGGGACACTTGCATAGGTTTGAACTCGCAACCGCAGAAGCGAGGTTAGACATTGGGATAGTATAAAAAGTAATATATATATAGGTTACGTACCTTCCTTTGCTTCATGATGCGCACGATGGCGGCCTGCAGGTACATCTTCCGGTCGTCGTCGCAGTGCGCCGCGGTCTCTCCCGTCTCCGCAGCAGATCCACTATTGCTTGAGCCGGTACCTCCTGCAAAGGACATAAAATAATTAATATTGATATAAACCGTGAAAGAAAAGAAACCAGGGACCGTATTACGACGTGTTAAAACCAGGCTTGTTCCAGTGAGTGCACGAGGTAGAGCTTTTTTTTTTATCGTGGTAAAATCATCAAATGAGTCCTCCCACCCAGGGCAGGGCGGGAGGGACTGTCAGACTTGTACTGACGAAAATCCACGGTGTCCTTCACTAGTCCTTTACGTACCGGGGTTACGGTGATGGGTAAGTCCCGCGACCCCGGCAGGCTTTGGCCCTCTACAGGCCCCGTCACTATGCTGACACTCTTTGAGGCGCGCGTGGAACACAACGCGCCGTCGACCCGGGCATGGTCCATGGTCGGACAGCGAGTCGCCCATTACTCGCTGCCCGCATGCCCGCGACGCGAGCTAGACGACTTGTATAGTTTTGTCTCTTTCACTCACTGGAACAAGCCTAGTTTTAAGACGGTCTGACGATATCGTCAAGATCGCGGGGAATAGATGGATAAGAAAAGTACAGAACCGAGAGATATGGTATAAAAAGGGGGAGGCCTATACCCAGCAGTGGGTGATCCCGGTCTGACATGTTGATGATGATGATACACCGTGACTTTTTAGTCGTCTTACAACTGCAGCCATGTATCCAATGACTAGTAAACGTTCATAATGACAAAGTAGGTATTTATGATATTTGAATAATTTAAAAATAAAAATATTATTTAAATAAAAACACCCTTGTTTCATAGAAAATGGAGATGCAATGATCTGCTTGACTCGTGCGCTGGGTGATACGTAATAGTACATTACGATATTAGTTCGTTAAGATGGTTATAATATGCGAGGCGGAATTTCAGCCCGAGCCGAAGGCGAGGGCGTAATTGAGCCGAGCATGTTATAACCAATACGCACGTATATCGCACGACGTTTTTTAACACATTTGCGAGGAAACAGAAAAAAAAACATTTCACAATACAAGTACAAAGAAAAGAAAATTTGAGAAAAATGGCGCGAGGATTATTTTCTGCCGTTACATATTTAAAACTGGTGAAATTATATCAGCTTTACGAGCAAGGGTGTTAAATAATCATCATTCGACAACATTATAACACAGACTGCCGTGAGCATAACCTAAATGATAAAAATTATTAGAAAAAAACTTTCCAGCAACATTAAGACGACTGCATTTAAAATATTTACCTGGATGGTTAGGTGCGTTGGCGCATGTGAGGCGTACTTTGGTTCTCTTGCAGCTGAAGGCTAGGTTAAGGGCTATGGTCGCGTCTGCCGCTGTCTCATCCTCAGTCTCCGAGCCTACATCTCCCGTCGCTATGAGGAGACCTGCAGAAGATAATGAGCAATGTAGGAATTGAATAGAATGTTAGATCGGCAAAAAGCTGCGGTTAAACAGGGCCAGACGCCTGCTGGGGTCGCGTGGATACCGTATTTAAGGGACACCTTGACCATGGAACCCAAAGGGCAATGGAAGGTACTGGGATTATTCTTAGACTGTAGAGTCTGACAGTTTCTTACACTTCGGGCGTAAAGACATATTTTACATGATTCTTACCACACCCAAAAAAATTAAGAGTGGAGTTGTTTAAAGTTCAAATAGAATTTCCACCTTGAAATGGCAAAAGTATTTCACAGCATTGATTTTTCGTAAAATTCGAAAAAAAATACATAAATAGTAGTGGTCCCAACAGTGTACCTTGAGGAACTCCACTTGTAATTCCAAGCCGCTTTGACATGTAGTTACTAATAACGATAGCTTAAGAATTGTTATCAAGTTATTAAGCAAACTTAAGAAGTAGATCTTCTACTGATGCTATTATTAAAAGATTCGTTACAAGGATTTTGTGATCAACTCTATCGAACGCTTTACTGAATACTATGTGAGCAATGTAAGATTTGGATTAATAATAATAACTTTAATAATAATAACTTTATTTCCAAAAAAAAAAATACAGATGATAGTTTGTTAACTGTAAGATTTACATTTTTGAATTTTCGACAAGGAACATTTACATAGATTATTGAATGCTGCAGGAATCTGTACAAAAAAAATTAAACTCTTTACCCTAAACTAGGGTATCCTGTATCTTAAGAGACAGTGTTTCGCAAAGAGGATCCAGTTGATAATATGCCAGAGTGGACTGTGTCGATTTACCTTTTGAAGTGTTACGGTTCCAGTTTAATTTTACTTAAAGTTTATTTTAGTTTATAAGTAGATTATGTGTGATGTGTGTGTATAGGGTGAGTGAATGTGATTGTAAGTTAGTAGGTGTTTGAATGTAAGTGTGGACAAGAACGTTATGTAGTGTTGGTGTGTGAGTGACAGGAGGGGTTGTATGTACGAGTGTGTATGGATGGATGGAAGGATAGAATTGTTCGTGCAGGAATGGAGATGAGAGTGTGCTTATTAGGCAATGAAGGTAAGTAATGCTTCAGTTGCGGCATAGTCCTGTTTTTGCAGCCATTCTGACACTTTCAATTTCAGATTGTGTTTGTTAAGGTCTAAAATATTCAGTTCCTTATGTATCTTTTTGTAGATATACGCGCTAATTACATAATACTGATGCTTTGCGAATGTGGTCCTGTGTTGGGTGCCTGGAGGAAGGTTTGTGCGCTTTAGTGGGTTAGACGGGGGAAGGCTGCTATGTTTCCTAAGGACAGATTGAAGCACGAAGAGTTGACGGACTGTAAGAACTTTGCAGTCTGCATACAGTTGTGTTGTTGGGTATCTATATGGCTTCTTTGTTATTACTTTTAGAACGGCTCTTCTTCTCGGCGGATTCCATTGGGTATTAGGAAATCATTGAAAAGGTCAGTTAAGCGCGCCACACACGGCTAAGATACTATAATATTTTATCTTAAGATACCATATCACTCGCTATACAATTCAATGGACCATCACACACGACGAAGATAATATATATTTCATATTTTGGTATCTTAAGATAGAATTGTATGGCGAGCGATATGGTATCTTAAGATAAAATATTATAGTATTTTAGCAGTGTGTGGCGCGCTTTACAGTTGAAAGATCTGTGAAGAGGTGCCTTCAAAAAGCTATAATCAAACTAAGTTACGCTAATAAAGCGCGATTGAGCTAAGCTAAATCAAAGTTCAATCTATAGATTAATATAAGTGAAATAGAAAAGTATTTGTTGTAATTTGGTTAAGACAGGGACGTTAAAGTACGAAAAGATAAAACCTGAAATAACAATCACAAGATATTTATATAATGACTTCTAAAATTACTACCCATAGAGCATAGACCTCTATGGGTCGCGGGACTCACGAATTACCGTGACCCCGGTACGTATATTACTTATATTACGGCTATTAAACACTGTGGATTTTAGTCAGTCAAGTCTGACCGTCCCTCCCGCCCTGCCCTGGGTGGGAGGACTCATTTAATGATTTTACCACGAAAAAAAAGCATAGATCTCTATGGAGAAGAACGAGCAAGAAACTAGAACAATCTCTTTTTTTAAATCAAATTAAAATAGGCAGTATTAGTTACCAGCGTCGATGAGTGGTCTCAGATGTCTGTGCCAGGCGTCTCCCGCCAGCTGCAGCGAGTCCCGCAGCTCACGCGCGTTCCACACGTCTACTGACTCGAAACTAAGTAGCAGCGCACACTAGGAGACAGAAACAATACTCTATTAAGTTATATTTTAGTACTGGCAACACACGATTTAGCTGTAGTCTCGCAAAATACTCTGAAAACTTGTGGTAACTAAGGAAGGAAGGAGGAACGGAAGGAGGAAAGGAAAGACGTAAGGAAGGAGGGAAGGAAGGAGGAAAGGAAGGAAGAAAGAAAGGAGGAAAGGAAGGAAGAAAGGGAGGAGGAAAGGAAGGAGGAAAGGAAAGAGAAAAGGAAGGCAGAAAGGAAGGAGGAAAGGAAGGACGAAAGGAAGGAAGAAAGGGAGGAGGAAAGGAAGGAGGAAAGGAAAGAGAAAAGGAAGGCAGAAAGGAAGGAGGAAAGGAAGGACGAAAGGAAGGAGGGAAGGAAGTAAGAAAGGAAGGAGGAAAGGAAGGACGAAAGGAAGGAGGGAAGGAAGTAAGAAAGGAAGGAGGAAAGGAAGGAAGAAAGGAAGGAGGAAAGGAAGGAAGAAAGGAAGGAGGAAAGGAAGGAAGAACGGGAGTAGGAAAGGCAGGAGGTAAGGAAGGAGGAACAGAAGGAGACGCGGTAGAAGGCCTGTCAGATGTTACCTGCGGCGTAGTGGCACTGATGTGGTAGAGCCTGGGCGTGTATCTGGTCCTCAGCTCCCCGGTGCACAGGTGGTGCAGCCAGGCCAGGCGGCGGCCGCTGAAGGAGGCGCGGTAGAAGGCCTCGAACAGCCTCGCGGGCCGCTCCAGCTGCAGCGGAGGGGCCAGAGGGGCCATGGCTCCTCCCAGGGGCCAAGCGCCCGCTTGCAGGACCTGCACACAGTCAATGTCTGATTAAATAACCTGTTAAAACACGAGCAAGTTTTTAAATATACGAGTATTCTGCACCTAAGATACGACAAGAACGCGCGACGGTCGTTGTCCACGCCTCGTACCCACAGTAGTGGCTGGTGACAGCTGTGGTACTCCCCAGAGTTTTCACTAACTTCTGACGTCACGAGTTGGACTTCTCTCGAATTATAATCTATAATCTATATATATAAAAGGAGAACTGACTGACTGACATATCAACGTACAGCCGAAACTACTGGGGCTAGGAATGTGAAATTTTGCACACGGCTTCCTATTATAATGTAGGGGAGCACTAAGAAGGGGTTTTTGGAAATTTAACCTTTAAGGGGGTGAAAAGGGGGAATTAGGAAAGTACGTAACCCACGCGGACGAAGTCGCGGGAAAATGCGTTATATCTTTGTAAATATGCATTAAGAGCGCGTATTCTGAAAGTTGGCAACGTCACAAATAGTTGTCAAATATTAACAAGTTTGGCAATGTTAATGTAAAAAAATGATTAAGGAATACAATAATTAATACCATAACACTGAATAAATAGTTTTAGATGTAAAAAAAGTATTTCGAAACTTTCCAAATGTTTTTTTGTTTTTTTTTGCGCCTGAAACGACATCTAATTCAGTTTTTTAATTGCATTCCTATATCTGTTTTTATGATCATATTTCTTATTTTCATAAAGTAAAATTACCAAATTAATTAAAACTTGTAAACATTATACAGCTATTTGCGACGTTGCCAACTTTCTGGTTACGCGCCCTTAATCCAAGAAAAGAAAAAATACGTGTCCAACTAAAGGAGGTGTTTTTTTTTCTGGCTCAAACCTGTACCTAGGTACAAATTACTAATAAAAATCCTTCCAATAATTTGTGTTTTTTGCAGTATTTAAAATCCTTTGAAATGTCACATAGATTAAGAAATAAAAGAATATGAAAAAAAGCTTCCTTGCAACGTTACTGCGTAAAAAGAAACGTTCATGACAGCGTCGACAGCTGTCAATCTGTTCTGTCAAAGTATTTGTTTGATGTTGTGAATAGATTGATGTACTTATGTTATCGTAAGCCAGGTCAACAAGTTGTAAGAAAAAGTCCAGGGAAGAATAGCCAAGTCATAAAAACGAAATAACACAATAAAAATAGCACTCCAGAGACGATTAACCGAAACGGAATGATTTGAATTGAATGACAACTGACAGTATCGGCCTTGGCTTTGGTGCCCTGTCTTTTTGCCCGGTAGATAACCAAACGCAAAAAATGATATGAATTGTGAAATAAATGTATTTTTGGAAATACTTATAATTACTATTATATATATATTACTATTATAATTCACGACAAATATAACTAGAAAAAAAACTATCTGTAACACAGAAAAAAATCTTAATAAAACAATTTTAGGTTCATAAAATGAAGCGACGAAACGCATTATCGAAGAAGTAAATCATGACATTGCCAGACTGAAATTCTTGGGTTGCAGGTTTTAACATCTTCGATCGACAATTACGGGTGGTACAAATGCGCAAATAAATCCAATATATTTTTTTCCAGATTCTACGATTTTTTTCACGTAACTTGATACTTTTGTTTTTGAAGTACACGCCGGGGCCAAATTTGTACGGGAAAAAAAACATCTCCTTTGCAAAGGGGTATGAAACTTATTGGCATCAACATTTTTTTTTTCTTTCACCAGTAATGAAATGTTGGTCATTAGTAGACCGCAACCTAAGAACTTCGTAAAAAAATATTTAAAAAATGTAAACAGTAACCAACCAGAAATATAACGGATTTTATTTTAAAATTAAAACCGCTATATCTCTGGTTGGTTACGGTTTAGAAACTTAATTTTGTTTTTCTATGGATTTCTTAGGTAGTAGTCTAATTGTAGCCAAAATTTAATCAATGGCGAAAAGAAAAAAGAAATTGATGCCAAGGTCCATACTAAAAGTTGCATGGGCCTTTATTGATGCTGTCAGTATGCCTATTGTCTAAAGAGATCTCTGACCTGTATGAAGAAGCCGGTGCTGGTGGCCAGGTTGTTCTCCCTGAGGTGCTGCTGGAACTTGGCGTTGAGGTCGGCGGACACGGCCACGTCCGTGAACATCCGGTGCAGCTTGTTCGTGAACTCGTACCCGCAGGCTGCCTTCAGACGGTTGATCATTGCTTCTTCCTGAAACAAATATAATTTTTTTCTTTTATAGTTCTTGCCACGAGAATTTATAATTAGGACGGGACGCAATTTTTTTTTTCTGCCCCGCACTAAGAATTTTTCCTGTATCGTGGATGCATTTACAAAAATAGAAACTCACATACACAAACACTCAGACCCGAAATAACTACTTGTAGATCATACAAATATTTGTTCCGTGCAGGGTTCGACACACTGTGCTACAGTCGTGTGTGATTATTTTGAGTGTTGATTATTTTATTATTACTAAGACTCCACTGTACATCTGTCTATCTGTGTGGTTCGTGTTTGACCACTATCTCTTATGATGGTAAGCGATGATGTGGTCGACGGTGAAGCACGCTTGACTAGAAGTAACATTTTCACTCGCGTTTAAAGACCTCAAGGTGTTTTTTTTGAAGTGAAAACTTCTTCAGCGGCGTTGAGCACTTTTTCTGTAATGGGTATAAAATCTTAAACTCGCGTCAGGACACGTGACCCTGATCGAAAAAGCGTAGGACGGATGGAGAGTAGACAGCTATCCCCTCTCTACGGCGCGGCGAAAATGTATGCCTGGGCCTACTGTTTCGTTTAGGCGGCGCAGGGCGCTTGCGCGAATGTTCGTCTATGTTACAGCGTGCCACGAATCGAGGTCGAGGTCGAGGTCGACCTCGACCGTGTACGATAGCGCAATAAATGAATATTGTATTCTACCACATAAATGATAGTACTTTTATACTGATAAAGCAATTGGTGCAAAATTATTCCCTAACCATTCCAAAATATCAAACATGCTCAACGTTAATAATCAAGTTTTCACTTCTGCCGGCACTCCCAGAGTGCAACCCGTCGTTTTTTTTTTGTATGGCCTCTCGTAGCGCAACAACTCTTAGAAGGTTGATGCTACTTAACCGGACAATCCTGTGGTGGCCGAAAATTACTTTAAGGCCCCCAGCCAGGGCTTATAAACTAAAGTTCAATTAAATGAACGTCACTAAGGGCACCCCCTGTGGGGTTCGGGCCTAGGCTTAGTGCGTCATTGAGGGGGGGGGGGGCAGCAAGGGTCAGGCTGGGTCGAATTATTATTAAGGGAATTTAAAGCTACTTGCTCAGCTTCGCGGGCTGGCTTGTCGAGCAAGGGTCGGGCAGTAATATTACTGGGAGTTCGTGGTGGGCCTCGTCGGCCGGAAACGCGGTCGGTATCTGACCTCAAGGTGATATCATTTTTAATACATTTATACGCCTGAGTCACGAATTGATATGCTTTATTATGGAAAAGATTTTTTTATTGCGAGCAGGACTCGACCTTCTGTTTTCAGTACACCAGACGTCTTACCAAATAGACCATCGCAGTCATGCTCGCTTAGGTCGAATTTTTCATTCCTTTTAATGTTTTCCGGTGACGTTTGATACTAGACAAACATGTGGGCTAATCCTACTAATATTCTTTTTGTTTCTTTTTTTATCGTGGTAAAATCATCAAATGAGTCCTCCCACCCAGGGCAGAGCGGGAGGGACTGTCAGACTCGTACTGACTAAAATCCACGGTGTCCTTCAATAGCCCTTTACGTAGCAGGCCGGCCCGGCAGGCTTTGGGCCTTTAAGACCTCCCTTAGAGGGCCAAAGCCCCGTCATCGTGCTGACACTCTTTGATGCGCGCGTGGAACACAACGCGCCGTCGACCCGTCCTATTAATATTATAAATGTGAAAGTATGTTTATACGTATGGATGTTTGTTACTCTTTCACACAAAAATTCTGATGAAATTTGGTAGACAAACAGTTTATAACCTGGATTGACATAAAGGATATATTTTATCCCGATTTTGTGTTCCTTTGGGAGAATTTACGAGCAGCTGGTAATTAATATGACACCTATCATACTAAAATGTTTATAGTTTTCCTTTATATATTTTACGCATTAACATTTGCGTCGCGAATAGTAAAGCTTATGAGCGAATGTACTAGGCGACTGCGATGGCCCAGATGGTAAGGCTGCTCTGAATCGTGAAGTTGTAAGTTCGAGTCCTGCTCACAATCTAATTTTCCTTATACAAAGATTTCCCTTGGTTATCCTAAAGTCGCTCCTGTTGGTCCCTGGCCCTGACCCTGCAAAGCAAAGGAACACGAGGAAAAAGAGGGTCCAGTTTTTTTTTTTTTTAAAACGTTGCCCCACACTAGGAACTTCTCCTGTGTCGTGGGTGCGTTTACAAACATAGAAACTCACATACACAAATGCCCAGACCCGAAACAACTACTTGTAGATCATACAAATATTTTCTCCGTGCAGGAATCGAACCCGCGACACGCAGCGCAGCAGTCCAATCGCTCAGCCACTGCGCTAACCGTGCCGTCGCTAAAAGTTAATTATACCACAGGTACAAAACCCAAAAAAAACATGAAATAACGAAGTGAACCACGAACCTGTTCCATAGAAGCGCTGAGCTGGTGAATGAGTCTCCTGGCCAGCGCCCTGGCGTAGTACTTCTGGAAGACGTCCTTGTCGTCCACGTACTTGAAGACCACGATGGCGGCCGCCAGCTTGTCGTCGACGTCTGCGTCTGCGCCGGCGCGCTTGCGCAGCAGAGCGTCGCAGTAGCGGGCCAGCAGCTCGGGCGCGCGGGCCGGCCCGTCCAGGCGGGAGTTCACTACCGCGCTGCACGCCTGGGATACGATACGGTATATATTTTATTTTTTGCAATATTTGCACACAATTACGAGGGTCATTCAATAAATACTTAGCCTACAAAAAGTAAACGAAAATTTTGGAAAAGTGGCAATTTATTTTTCAACATAGTCTCCTTTTAGTTCGATACACTTAGCCCAGCGATGCTCCAACTTTTTTAACCCGTCCGAAAAATAGTTTTTGTCAAACTCTGCAAAATAGGCCTCCGTGGCGGCGATGACCTCCTCATTCGATCCATATCTATTCCCGGCGAGTGATTTTTTCAGATTAGGAAACAGAAAGAAGTCACAAGGCCCCTTGTGACTTCTTTCTGTTTCCTAATCCTAATCTGGAGAATACGGTGGATGGGGCAGCAATTCGTAGCGTAATTCGACCAATTTGGCCATGGCAACGGCATACGTGTTAACCGGTGCGTTGTCGTGGTGAAACAGCACTTTTTCCAGATGGGGTCGTTTTTTCTTTAATTCGGCGTCGAATCGGCCCAATAAATCGGCATAGTAAAGCCCTGTAATTGTTTTACCCTTCTCGAGGTAATCGATGTAGATCACACCTTGTGAATCCCAGAAAACGGTGGCCATAACTTTTCCGGCCGATTTTACAGTTTTCGCCTTCTTTGGAGCACGTTCCCCGGTCTGGATCCATTGTTTTGATTGCTCCTTGGTCTCTGGTGTGTACCAGTGGATCCAGGTTTCATCGACGGTCACAAAACGACGCAAAAACTCCGCTGGATTCCGCTTAATCAGCGCCAAACATGTCTCCGATGTGGTCTCACGGTTGCGCTTGTTTTCTGGTGTGAGTAAACGCGGCACCCATCGCGCCAACAGCTTTCTCATGCCGAGTTCCTCGTGAAGAATATGATGCACTGTTCCTTCTGAAATGCCTACAGTCTCAGCTAGCTCCCGAACCTTCAATCGGCGATCTGCCAATACGAAATCATGGATTTTTTTAACACGCTTTTATTAATGTTTTCCTCCGTAGCAGCTGTTTTCGGTGCACCTGGACGTAGTTCATCAAAAACCGACGTACGGCCACGTGCAAACTCGTTGAACCAATTCTTGACGGTCGCCATCGATGGAGAAGAGTCACCGTACACAGCATCCAAGCGCTCTTTGATTTCGATGCGCGTTTTCCCTTCCAAAAATAGGAATCGAATCACCGAACGATATTGCTCTTTTTCCATTTTTGTAAAACCGATCGACACGTTCGCTTTTGTCAAATTAAAACAAATGAAGGGATTGGAATGAAAATTTGAAAAAAGAATGTGCTACACTGTGGTAAAACTCTTTTGAAACTACAGCGCCCTCTGGCGATGAGGCTAGGTACTTATTGAATGCACCTCGTACATACTTAAGAGAGCGTATCCAAACAGTAAAAACTATAACGTTCCTTTATTTTGGGGCTATCGTGCAATCGTGTAAAAAGAAGTCTTAAGAGCGCGTATTCTGAAAGTTGGCAACGTCGCAAATAGCTGTAAAATATTTACAAGTTTTAATTAATTTGGCAAATTTACTTTATGTAAATAAGAAATATGGCTCTGTATTGCACTAAAAAATTGAATATGAATTGCAATTAAAACCCTGAATTTGATGTTGTAACCGTTTCAGGTGTAAAAAAGGCATTTGGAAAGTTCCCAAATACTTTTTTACGTTTAAAACTATACAGGGTGAATTTTAGAACTCGGCGTGAAAAACGCTGAAAGGAGTCTCGAGGCCGATTTTGACGAAAACTTAACTGCATCATTGGATTTTAGATAAATCAATAATCCTTGCAAGGAACCGAACCAGCAGATTTAAAAAAAAAATCACATTTGTATTATTACACCATTCAATAGTATTGCTAATAAGGATCAAATTCTGGGAAGTAATTATATACGGCAAACTTCACGAATAAATTTGTTGAATTAAAGGCCCATGCAACTTTTAGTATGTACCTTGGCATCAATTTTTTTTTCTTTTCGCCAGTAATTAAATTTTGGCCACAATTAGACTACTACCTAAGAACTCTGTAGAAAAAAATAAGTTTCTAAACCGTAACCAACCAGAGATATGGCGGTTTTAATTTACAATAAAATCCGTTATATCTCTGGTTGGTTATAGTTTAGATTTTTTTTATTATTTTTTACGAAGTTCTTAGGTTGCGGTCTACTAATGACCAACATTTCATTACTGGCGAAAGAAAAAAAAAATTGATTTCAATAAGTTGCATACCCCTTTGTGTAGAGAAAAATATGTATTAATATGTTGTAGTATTTTTCTTTTAATTGGACATCATCTTCCAATCTTAATTTAAGTAAACCCATGAAGATTAATATAAAAGACATACATTATTATATTGCATATTTTAGCTTTTTCGCCACTTTTAAGTAGCATATAATCAGGTCTTTAATTATAACTCACCTTATCAAGTGCGCCCACGAAGGCCTGCGCTCCACCGAAGACCTCACCAAAGAGTTTGCTGTATTTACCGTGGAGCGTCAGCATCGCGTTCACAAAGTGTGTATGAGCCTATAAGACCAAGCATACTCTATTATACACGGGAATTCATCAAAAAGATCGTGGCTAAATTGTCATAATTGTTAAAAATTAATGACAGGCCTGTTGGTCTAGTGGTTAGTGACCCTGACTGCTATGCCGGAGGTCGTGGGTTCGATTCCCACCCAGGACAAATGTTTGTCTGATGAGCACGATCATTTGTTCTGTGTCTGGGTGTAATTTATCTATAATATGTATGTATTTAGAAATATATAAGTATGTTTATCAGTTGTCTAGTACCCATAACACAAGCTCTGCTTAGCTTGGGATTAGATGGCGTTGTGTGATAGTTGTGGAATATTTATTAATTTAGCCACATAATTTTTTACATCTACCTAGATGTTCAAGGTTAAGCCGCTTGCCGAGGTTCGTCTGTGGATTGGTAAGTACCGTAGATGCCCATTCTAAGGAGCAGTCCTTGGAATGGTCATCTACGGTACTTTCACAGTTATTATGTCTTGTGACTGGGACTGTAGCACCATAATTTTGTTAATTCAAAAGTGCCTGTAACTGGCCTTTTTTTTTTAGCGTGGTAACATTATCAAATGATCCTCCCACCCAGGGCAGAGCGTGACGGACTATCAGACTCGTACTGACTAAAATCCACGGTGACCTTCAACAGCCCTTTACGTTCCGGGGTCACGGTAATTCTGACTGTTTATTAGATTATTTTCCTTGTCATAGACTATTACTAAATTATTTGTATTATACACCCCATATTGTTGGTTGGGTCAAATCAATGAATAAACAGTAAATTGCTAAATCAATGTAATAAAAGCGGTGGTCTCAGGTATAATGATTATAAAAATACCCTCAATTAAGTCGGAAAACACGTATATTTGAGGCCTGCGCGTGCGCCGCGTCCACTGTTGGCCTGCGCGTGTACATGCGGCGTGTGTCGTGTCACACATACCTCGTCCTTGTTGTGCGACATGGCGAGCAGCGCCTGTCCGTCGGCGGCGGCCTGCGCGTGCGCAGCGTCCACGAGCGGCCGCAGGGCGTTGGCTCCCAGCGGCCGGAGGAGAGTGTACATGCGGCGGAGGTCCACGCGACGCTGAGAGGAAAACATAGGGATATCTTACTCATATTTGGAATAAATACCAGTTTAACCACTCTGCACGACAACATTTTGACACATGACGCATCAGCTGAGTCGACCGGGTGATTCGAAATTTGGGAAAATATTGAAGATTTTTGTCAATTTTCAGCATTCGATTTTTTTATCAAAAATATGTTACTACAGTTATTTCATACGATAAGTTTATGAGCAATATATCCAAGAACGTGTTGAGGTCACTAAAACTGCGTCATTCTTCTGTAAAATGTGTGGAACATACAAAATGCTATGTCGTTCCAAAAACTATGTAATTTAGATGTGCTGAAAATATGTACATGAACAAGCTTCTCACGTGATAAAAAATGGTTAAACAGTGAAATAAATGAAGTAACTTACTACATGCATTATTAGATTTGCCAGTGTGCATACATAATTTCATAAATAATAACGATCAAAGACTTGATAAAAATTACCAAAAACTATGTTGCAACATGACACTTCTTAGTGCTGACCGCAATCCCAATGTTCATATAACGATTGAAAAGGTTCATTCAGCCTAATCGATACTCGCAATATAATCGAACATGGAAAAAAAAGTAATACAAAGACATGGACCGATTTATCTGCTTATTTGACTAGAGAAGGTTTACTCCATGCAATAAATCTATGGAACGGAATCTGTAGACTCATTGGTATAATATTTCAAGTATTATTTCGTTTTGAAAATAAGTTTTTTATTAGGTACGCAATAAATAATTAAATTTTTTATTTTAATGATTGGGATAGAAATAAATATTGGTGTTTCATTGGAGGCCAAACGTGTGTGTCTTTTAAATTTAAATTCAACCATATAGTTTTACCCATATTGTGTCTTCTTTATTTAATTTCAATTTATCTGATTATTTCATTTTATAAAACGAATCTAAACAACGTAAAAAAAGACAAACACCGGGTTCGGATCAAATGCTGGAGGGAGAGATATGGGAGTACTTCCAAATGATTCCCTGCAGTTATAAACAATTTAAATTTCCAACGCGCCGTGGATGGCTAAATTCGAAACTATGAGGAATAGCGAAAAATACTGAAAGAAGTCTCGTGGCCGATTTTGATAAAAAATGTAAATTACATTGCATAAAATTAAATTTTTGAAATATCAATTTCCAGTAATCAAACTATTAATGTTCTGTGAAGTAATTACATGCGAAAAACATAAAGTAAAAGGTTTTCTTTAATAAATCGATTCAAACTTTAGTCAATGGCCGTAGCTCACTACATGTTCGCAACATCGTGTTCTCATTTCAATTTTTTTTACGAGTAATCACTTCGCGGTACAAATACAATAACGAAATTTTTGAAATTCGAACTTTGAGTGAATTGGCGCGAATTTTGATTTTGATCTGCGTACGATGACTAAATTATTGTTTGTATAATATTAGTTCATATTTTACCAAATTAATATCACTTTACTGTAGTTTGTCATATATCATTACGAATTTGATCCTTAACAGCGACACTATCAAATAATATAAAAATATAGCACGTTCTTTTTTTTCATTTACAAGCTCTATTCCTGACCAGCAAAAATCTAAAGACGCAGACTTAATTTTTGCGATTGTAGGTGCGGGCTTGCGAACGGCGAGTATAGGGTAACTCACCGTCCGATCAAGGACTAGGCCCGAGACGAATGCACGTCGTGTTCCAAGCGGGCTTTGAGGAACTATCAGCGAACTGACGAGGACAAAATAGTGGCTAACGGAATTGTATTAAAATCATTAAAAGGGTACTGCGGTCCTAGAACGCAAAAGGCATATGAAGGAACAGGGTGGTTTTAAGTAAGTAATAGTTGACATCTCCTTCCGCTCCACCCAGGGAGAGAATCATTTAAAGGTTTTTCAACTCATAACAGTGTGTATTACTGGAGTTAAGTCGCGAACTGCATCACATCTAAAGTATCCTTAACAAATACCTATATAAAAATATGATTATACTGGTGTCAATACTGACGATTAAATATCTGTACGCGCGGCAGCAGATCAACCTACCCAAATCTGTCAAAAATTACCAATCGAACATTAACCTTCCACTATTGTGATAAGGTTGAAAATCGATTGAAGAAATTTTACAGATTGAGGTAGGTTGATGTGCTGGCGTCTATACTTAACATGGCCAAACCAATGTTACGAAACAATTTTGAGAATATAATAATTTACTTATCTATCTTTTATTTGGTGGGAAACAAACTCATTTCTAATAAGCCTATCAAGATCCAAGGCATTCCATATTCATTCAACCTTAATTATATTATGGTACAAAACAAAATGTACATTAAAAATTAGCTAATAAATAAAATTTATTATTTTGAATAGCGAGTACCACAGCGAGCGCATTCCAAATCCAATTTTTGGAATTAATAATTGGCGCGCATTCAAACATTTATTACTGACATTATTCTTTTGTCTATTACTGTTTTTTGGGAATTACAATGCACGTAAAATTATTATAAAAGCTTTAAAAAATATTATAACAATTAATAATTGTATTCTTAGCTTAAAACAAATTTATTTTAATTTTTATTAATCGTTTTCTTCAATTCCTTATTTTTTTCACTCGAGTTGACGAAAAATTCAATTATGGAATCGATTAGAATACTCGCTTTCACACATCATCACGATTAAAAAAAATAAGCATGGTTGTCGATTATGAATACAAATTGAGTAGTGGTAATGAAAAATACGTGTTATTAGCTCTGTATTAGAGAATTACGCTAAGATCTGGGCTTTTTTACGTTATTTATAATATTTGACATGATATTTATCGTAATTGTTATTGAGTAGAAACGCATGTGTGTGATCCAAGTGAAAAATAAAAATGTAAACAAACACGAGTGGCGCGAAACTTCGACTTCAGATATCAAATTCTTCATTACCACTGCTAATTTATGTTGAATAATGTATGAATTCGTTACAATACTAAATGACGAGTTATTCATCCCTCCTATAATGATCCCTTAGATGTCCCGAAACCACATTTTTTATGATTTTTAGCTCAACCCAGCACTGCCATCAAAATGGCGACGATCGTATTTAGACTTCTGGATTTTGTTATGGTAAATTAAGAAAATGCGCGCTAAATGTAGAAGTTTTAATGGCGTGAACAAATCAGATTTTTATTTATTATTCTTTATTAATGCGCACTCATAGGATTTAACGCTCAGAATATTTTTTTTTTTTAATTTAAAATGAGGATGTCGTATGACTACAAAGTCTGCCCCTTTAGGACCCGCTACTGAGCCGGCGTAGGTCTATGTGTTCGGGTCCTTTAGGACCCGGTACCGAACTATACGGTTAAGGACGCGGTTACGTCTGAATACATTTCGGTCCTTCGAGCCGGATTGAACTAGTTTTTTAAATCCGGCTCGAAGGATCAATATGTACGGGCAATAACTAAGTGCAGTGATGATGTACTAACCTCGGCGGCAGAGGGCAGGTCTGCAGCCGCGTCCTGCATGAGCTGGTGGACAGTAGCGTGCAGCGCCGGCAGGTGTGCAGCCACTGCAGCTCGCTCGTAGCAGCCGCGAACTGCTTCCGCTGATGATGAGTCCAGGAACCGAGCGCCGAGCGACACCTGGACCGGAATAATAGATATTTTAAAAGGTTTCTAGAAAAAATAATTTTGTTACAGAATTTAAATTTTCAATATTCAACAAGTGCGAGCCGGACATACCACTCACATCTTTCCAGGACATCCATTAATTTCACCTGGAAAAAAATATATAAAAAAAATATCTAATCAGCAGCCGTCCCACCTCTCTGTCCAGCCCGGCCAGCGCGTGCTTGGTGTAGTGCGCCACGTCCCCGCCCGCCAGCAGCTCGGCCGCCAGCTGCGCGTGCGCAGCCGCCGCCGCAGACAGGTACGGCTCCAGGACCAGTTGCTGGGGACCACGTGTACGTCGTGAGCAGAAGAACGAGGAAAACCCCGGTAGGGTATTTGACAGCATCAATAAATTGCAAAAGATGTTGGGTTTTGGCCGAGGCTTTTTTTTTCGTGGTAAAATCATCAAATGAGTCCTCCCACCCAGGGCAGAGCGGGAGGGACTGTCAGACTTGTACTGAATAAAATCCATGGTGTCCTTCAATAGCCCTTTATGTTTCGTGGTCACGGTAATTCGTAAGACTCACGACCCCGGCAGGCTCTGGCCCTCTACAGGCCCCGTCACTATGCTGACACTCTTTGAGGCGCGCGTGGAACACAACGCGTCGTCGACCCGGGCATGGTTCATGGTCGGACAGCGAGTTGCCCATTACTCGCTGCCCGCGCCAAAGGTGGCCGGAGATCGTCTGCCCCGCAAAAAGTTTTGATAGGTGTCGTATGTGGAATAGTTAAGGTGCCATTAAGTGAAGTGCCATTTCAGCGGGTGCGCAACGTGGAATACCTCACATTTTCTTTATATACTTTTTAGTAGCTATCGTTCAGCTGCTACACTATATCCGTATACTAGTTACCTGGTAGAGCTGCAGCGGCGCGCGCACCCGGAAGGCGCGCACCTGCACGGTGGAGTGGATGGCCTCCCGCAGGGTGGACGCGTGCGCAGGGTCCGGCGGGGCCGCGCGGGCCGCGGCCAGCGCGCTCACTATGCGACCTGGACGACAACATTAAATAGACAGTAAAAAAACTCTAGCACTGAAAATATCATACAGCGCCATCTTACGAAATTTTGATGTACTAGTAGTACCACAAAAAAAAACTAGATGGCGCTGTACAAAAAATGTATGAAAGCGGACAGAAATAGTACATTGTTCACCAAAAGGAGAAAGTGACCGATTACCGTCGAGGGTGTCGTTTGAAGCCCGACCCGTAGGGGAGGGCTTTAAAATACCCGAGATCGGGAATCGCACTTTCTCTCGAGTGATACATAGTGCTTTATACTACACCTACGAGGAAAAATTTTTCATCATCACTTTAACTACTTATCATTTTTATTTTACTTTCTACGAAAACTGAATCCTCAAACAACACACAAATTGAAAATGGCGCCAATGGCGTCTGCAATTTTCATATGTTCTTTTGTCAAATTGTATAGCCTGCCGCCGCAGGGTCGCACTGCCAGCCCGACACCATCCAACACACAGCTAGTGGCCAGTGTCATTTTGCGAACTTGGAGATAAAAACTCACTGTAAAAACTTTTTGGGTTTTGAAAAAAAAAATATAAAAAGAAAAACCACGTAAGAAATGGATTTTCATACACTTTTCTCTCCCGCTCAGATGCGTTTTCTCCCCGCATATTTGTTCGATATGCAATGACGTACTTTCTACCGTAAATTTGATAAAGTATCAAGGTACTTTCCATGCAGGTGTAGTATAAAGTTAAATACCTAGTTTCAAATCCAATTAAATCAAGTTCACATAAGCTTTCATATCTAGAATTGTTTTTAAAAACGCTGATGACAAAACATTTTTTTTCTGTGTTTTTGGCCTGAAAATTTTTCTTACAATTAATTATCTTGTTTACTTAGATTTTTTTTTTTACAATAATGTGTTTTTTTTATTGGGAAAAACCCACCACACTATTCCCAAACCACTGCAACTCCTGTGCGCCAGAATCAACAGTGGCACCAGAAAAGCGCCGAGACAATGAAGCTCGACGTGTCCCGGAGAATGAATTTACCTGTCTTGGATCCTGCAACGAAATTATAGTCTTCGCAAGATAAGTCTGGAATAACGGTAATTGCTCTGACTTGTACCAAAAATATGCATCGTTCGAATTTCAAAATAAAATACAGGGTGTAAGAGACATCGACGCACAAACGGTTACCATGGGTCCAGGACATGATTCTGGACGCCCCTGAGTTGGAATTTTTCTTCAGTTTTTTTTTGTAATTTTCTCATTTTTTTTTACTTTCGACTGTTCATAATCGTTATTCTTACTTAACCCAATGATATTATGAATAAAAAAGTAATTATTTCGCTTCTTTCACTAAAAGTAGCAATGTAAATAATACTAGAAATGGATGTTTTCTCAGCTGTCTGTAAAAGGCCATCGTATACCTAAATACTGTGTCCAGTACCGCAGTACCTGTAGTACCCAATGCGCGGCACACTAATAAAAAAAAAACAAATATAAAAAAATAATAATTGGAAAAAATTCCCATGTTGGATTTTTTTCCAATCGTGTCGTCCAGAATCATGTCCTGGACCCATGGTAACCGTTTGTGCGGCGATGTCTCTTACACCCTGTATAAGGTCAAGGTAGCCTCTTACCACGATACTTTTGATTTGATCGTGTTACAACACTTTCCTTACATTTTTTCGTATCGTTTAGTAATATTTGAATACATTGGTACACGGGGCTCAACGAATTTGTCCAGACTTATCTGGCGGAGACTACAATGTGTTTAGTGAGAGCAAAATTCAATTCTAACAAATACCTGTGAGCGCTGAGCTGAGTGGCTTGACCAGGACCCGCTCCCAAATCTCAAGGCCCAACTCTCCAACCTGTAAAAACTTCATAAATCAACGACAAGTGTTGATAATTTTGTTTTAGGACGAGTAGCATGATCGTCTATTTTTTATTTTTAACGTGGTAAAGTCGTTAAATGAGTCTTCCCATCCAGGGCAGGGCAGGAGGGACTGTCAGACTTGTTCAGTACAAGTCAAGGTCCATGATCGACGAGTCACCCTCCTGGTTTCTGACTTGTTGTATCCTACCATGCCTTACACAAACAAGGTATGATACATCAAGGGGTAGAAAGGAATACCTCCGTATAGTTTAAAGTACTAATATCTTTTTTTTTTGACGTGGTAAAATCATCAAGTGAGTCCTCCCATCCAGGGCAGAGCGAGGACTGTCAGATTTGTACTGACTAAAATCCACGGTGTCCTTCAATAGTCGTCTACGTTCCGAGGTCACGGTAGCTCGTTAGTCCCGCGACCCCGGCAGGATTTGGACCTCTAAAGTGGCCCCGTCATATTGCTGACAGCTCTTTGAGGCTCGCTTGGAAGTTGGAATACGACGCGTCGTCGACCCGGGCATGGTTCATGATCGGACAGCGAGTTGTCCATTACTCGCCGTCCGCATGCTCGAGGCGTAGCATGACTGTGATAACGGATTTTGCTGACTTAAGAATAAACAAAATCTTCTTTTTCCTTTTAAAAAAAACTTTGCCCCACACTAGGATTTTTTTCTGTGTCGTGGGTGCGTTTACCAACTTAGAAACTCACATACACAAACACCCAGACCCGAGACAACTACTTGCAGATCATACAAATATTTGTTCCGTGCGAGGATCGAACCCGAGTCGATTGCTCAACCACAGCGGCCAACCGTGACGTCGATAATAGGCATTTTAAGTGAAAAATTCAATCAACAATCAACCTTAAAAGTATGCAGTTTAAGTACAATTTTGTGTATCACCTCAAGTTGACGCGCATCATGCTCCGGGCAGGTCACTGTGGCAGATGAACCGTAGATTATTTCAGCATCTGATACCTGACGACAATTAATAGAATAAATAGCATTTAGTGTTTCTAAATTTATTCAACTAGCTTCCTAAAGCCTTTGTCAAACGGATAGGCGTGACGAATGCGAAGCGAGGCGTTTTTTTTTGGAATTGTTTGAATCCAGTCACATAGAATAGCGAAAGCGATCCGATACCATGACAGAACTATCGGACTGACGTCTCGTATCGGTTTGTTATCGCTTCGGACTCGCCTGTCTGTTTGACAAAAAATATAGATTAATTTCGTTACCTTCTGCCTCTTGACGTGTTGCAGGTTGAGATATGAGTAGAGGCTGTTCAGGTACGCCACGCCCTGGCTGTACTCGCGCCACGCCGTCACGTATCTATTGCAAAAGAAAACAATGTTTATACTTATTTAACCACTAGCTTCCGCCCGCGACTCCGTCCGCGCGGATGTCGGTCTTCGCGTGGATGGTTTATTTCTCCATTTTGAGTAACTCTGACAATGACATCTTATAAATATTACGGCGCTGAATCCACTGCGGGTAATGCAACGTGTGTTCGCGGTTCTACAGAACAACGTCTATGAATAAAACTGAAAAATAAGATTTTTTTTAACGTATTTTTCTAGGATAAAAAGTATCCTATGTTATGCCCAGGATAATAAGGAATAATTGTACCAAGTTTCATCGAAATCGAACCGTTAGTTTTCACGTGATGCCTGCACAAACAGACAGACAGACAGACAAAAATTTTTTTAATCATATATTTGGGTTTGGTATCGATCCAGCAACACCCCCCGCTATTTATTTTTTCAATATTTTCAATGTACAGAATTGACCCTTCTACAGATTTATTATATTATAGATTACTTAACTCCATTTTTTTAAATGCCCAACACTAGAAATTTCTCCTGTATCGTGGGTGCGTTTACAAACATAGAAACTCACATACACAAACACCCAGACCCGGAACAACTACTTGCAGATCATACAAATATTTCTTCCGTGCGGGAATCGAACCCGCGACACAGCACAGGAGTCCAATTGCTCAGCTCACTACGCCAAACTTGCCATCATACTATCAGTAATGGTTAAAATAAATGAACAACCAGCAGCAGTCTAACAACCAGTCTTACCATGGGGTATCGTATTACCCAGTTACTGGGTTGTGGAGGTCCGACAGGCAGTCGCTCCATGTAAAATACTGATATTCGGCTGCATCTGGTTCGACTGGAAGCCGACCACAATATAGTTGGGAAAAGGCTAGGCAGATGATGATCGAGAGAAAAAAAAACAGGGACGAGCGCTACCGCGGTCAAAAGTAAGTCCAAACCTGGTGAGTAGTCCATCATTGTGATCATTGTTGTCAAGGGCCACAGTCCCGCGCACACGCTGCAGAAGACCCTGAACATGTTCCTCAAGAAAGTTTCTGAAACAACATAAAGTTCAAATCATTTATTTCAAGTAAGCCAGTTCTGAAGTGGCAATGGGCAGGCCATATTGCTCGCAGAGCAGATGGCCGATGGGGTCGAAAAGTACTAGAGTGGAGACCACGGACTAGCAAGCGCAGCGTAGGACGTCCACCAACAAGATGGACAGACGACCTTATAAAGGTCGCCGGAAGACGCTGGATGCAGGTCGCTTCCAACCGGTATATGTGGAGATCTAAAGGGGAGGCCTATGTTCAGCAGTGGACGACCTATGGCTGAGATGATGAAGCCAGTTCTGTAAGTGGTTGTGCCTGTGCAATGACAAAAGACAAAAATTAAAATAAAATAGTTAAAAAATATTTATGGTGCTACATAACAGTCCCAGATATAATAACTGTAAAAGTACTTTGGGTATTCATTCCAAAGCGCAGATCTCTTTGATCTTATCTCCACAACTTAATGCACATAATTGTACTAAGATAATTGATAGGAATTCGTGGTCAGACGCACAAATTCAAACGAATGGTCGCTTCTTTATTTGTCTTAGTCGAAATGTGTGGGTCGACGGCGCGTTGTGTTCCACGCGCGCCTCAAGGAGTGTCAGCATAGTGACGGGGCCTGCCGGGGTCGCGGGACTCACAAATTACCGTAACCCCGGTTCGTAAATGGCTATTGAAGGACACCGTGGATTTAGTCAGTACAAGTCTGACAGTCAATCCCGCCCTGCCCTGGGTGGGAGGTCTCATTTGATGATTTTACCACGATTAAAAAAAGTGACACGTTACCTGGTCTCATCATACAGCTTGTCGGCAAGTGGCTCGGGATGCGCCACGCACAGTGCGTACACGTCAGAGAACCGCGTGTTCCACACGGAGCGCTCCACGGCGCGGAGCCCTACCACCCCCGCCACCTACAACGAATAGGCTATTTTACTCAATCAATTTATTTGTTCGAAATATAGATTATTAAAAAATATTAGACCCATATTTTTCTTTCTTTATTTTTGAGTGATTCAATAGAAAGGTTTATATGTTACATGCATAATATAGTAGAGATTGCACCCATGCGGAGCAGGGGCGTGTTGCTAGTTTTCAGTATAAAATTCTCAACAACTATAATGTCAAGAATATGTTAAAAATGATATCTCACCGTCTCCTTGAGATGGGCCCATGTCTCCGTGAAATCAACGTTCCTGGGCTTCAGTGACATCATCACAAATACCTACCATGTACCTGCAACAGGAACATTATAGACAATTGTTAGAAATGTGTAACAGAAGGAGGCAACCGCTTCCCACTTTCGTCTCTGCTGGGCGCGAGAGGTCGCCGCCTATCACTGTCGTGAGGACACGGCGGTGCTCTGCCCAAGCAGGGCAGTCCTGCACAGTATGCTCCACTGTGTCCTCCGGCCATCCTCACAGAACTGATGGGGTACTGCCTTAAGTTTAAAACATATACCTTGAAATTGTAATAGTGTACTCATTGTTGAAGAGTCTAATTAAATTGGCATGATTGGCACACTGAGCGACTGGACTGATGGGCTGTTGTTCAATTTCCGAATCTATCAAATATCTATATGACCTACGAGTAGCTGTTCCGGGTCTGAGCATTTGTGTATGTGTGTTTATATGTTTGTAAACACACCCACAATACAGGAGAAATGCCTAGTATGGGCAACATTAAAAAAAACAATAAAATAAATAAACTGCGGTGAAAGTTGTAAAGAATGGGGGGCAGCCAATGCTCAGCTGTGTTATTCCACATTTGTTTTTTAACCTAGATTAACACATAGGATAGGTTTTATTCCGATGATGTTGTAGTGGCCGAAGCCACTAGGAAATGTACAAATTAGTAAACAGAATAATTCATCTAAGAATAGAAAGTTTTTCCTAAAGATGATCAAGCAGTTTTTGGTTTTCCTTTGTGTTCATTGTTGATATGTTGGTAAAAACTATTTTTGTAAAGATACAATGTTATGACCTCTATGTAGTAGGTCTGACTATGGATTTTTGTGTATGTGAGTTCATAGATATTCATAGTGGGGAGAAAATTACAAATATCATCCAAACCCATGCAGTATTTAACGTGAAAGAGTAACAAACATCCATCCACACAAACTTTCTCATTTATAATATTAGTAGGTAAGATAAGATGTGGTCAAATTATTATTTAGATAATTTGGTTGAAAAACAAGTATAAGCCAGTCATAAACAGGCTAGCCAAAACACTGCAGAGGTCACAACAAACTCATTATTTACAAATTAGCTTTTAATTGTGTCGTCGTAAAAACGTCGAGTAGTATTCCTAGCTAAATAGGTCAGTAAATACAGACAGAACGCAAGTCATCGGGTACGTCCATTGTTTATGACCGAATTCAGGGCCCAGGGGTGCAAGGTGCCGACCTTGCCCTCATACCACCCTGCACACCACTTCCGCAGCTAAATGAAGCTTGATAATCAAGATTCGCCCATACGGCTGACTGACAGAGGGAACGCAATTTTCACGCAGTTTCCATTCAGATAAAATTTGGCACGCTGACAAGTTCGAAGCAACAAAGAGCGCGCTGAACGCCGCAGTAATCAAGCCAGAAATTACTCAGCAGGATTGGCACAAAACAAAAATAATATTACAGCGATGCAATGACAACCACATACAAATAACCAAAATTTTACACTTTTTTACGATTTCTTTCGTCTTACCTCTGTTGTATAATGTAATCCAGTACCGCACACGATAATTTACTAGGCAACCGCGAAACTTTCAGCTTATTTTGATGATAAAATTAATCATAATCAAATAAAATCGGGTTCGCAATAATTCTGTAGCACTCTGATTTGAAGTTTGGTTGAATGTTGCCACAATGTAAATAATGTTTAAGACTTACGTTTCATTTCACTCTCATGACATCAATCAATGTGAAGAAATCACAACTTAAATCGCAGACTAGTGATAAAATATAAGTTGGCTTTTTCTGTCGTGATTTTAGGATACATTTGATGCAAAAAAATAAAGAATAGGTCTTTAGATAGTGAAATGTCTGGATTCCGTGTTCAAAACAAAACGTAGTTATTTGTAAAGATTTTTTTTTTATAAATGTCTGAGTGAGCGCCACGCAAACATTTAAATGTTTTCTTCATTTTTTTGGCTTCAATTCTCATTGGTCTACTAGGAATCTGATCATACTATAATCTAAGGATGGGACAAAAAAAAACACTGTTTTTCATCTTAAACCCTTATAATAAATTAACTTAATTTGGACAAATTGTTTTTTTACATTCTTAGGCACTATTTAACAAGGTAATTCTTAAGTATTTATACAATATTCATGTAAACCCAAATTCACATACTCTATTGGATGATAAAGTGTGCTTACTTTGTAGCCCAATTAGCTTCTTGTAATGTTCAATAAATTTTGTAGATTTGGTAATATTTTAATATTTGTTATTTTTTCACAATACAACAACAAAGCGAGCACACTGCAACGGCAACGAATTATGTAACTAAATTCAAACGTCAAATC
Organism: Agrotis puta; assembly: GCA_943136025.2. Classification (NCBI taxonomy): domain Eukaryota; kingdom Metazoa; phylum Arthropoda; class Insecta; order Lepidoptera; family Noctuidae; genus Agrotis; species Agrotis puta. The sequence continues at coordinate 7,288,508 of OW964195.2, read as the reverse complement.
AAAAAGATGCTGACATTTGAAGTTGGTGTTGTAATTATTATTTCGTCATAAATTTAGTGGGTAGTGTACCCACTTTTACAATCATGCAAACGTCATAATTTGTAATGGGCAGAAAGTCAGCTATAATACCATTTTGAATAGTAGTACTAACAATCTTATTATGAATATAGTAATTATCAGCAGAACTATGTGATGTACAACACGTAATCTGTAAACAAAACAAAAATATCAAATTAGGGAAAATATTGGTCACTCTTGAGGATAGTTAAAGACATAAAACATGGACTAAGGTGGACTAAGCCTTCCTTAACCAAATCTATATATATATAAAATGTTATGTTGATTTGTGTACGCTTCAAAAACTTAAAAGTTCTGCACCGATTGAGCTGATATTTTAGCATGATATATAATCCGCATCAAGGATTGTTTTTATCTATTTTTTGCATCAGTCGCATATCCACGACCGCGAAAAAACAGTTTGTTTGCGCCACAGCGAAGCGTGGCAGGGTACAGCTAGTATCACATAGAAACGGGCATAAAGTGTCAAGCGAAAAAAACAAAACAGCAGTGCAGCTCATTTTGTATCTGTGGTCGACAAAATATGTAATATGGTAATCATGGTAATATACAATATATTGACATTATGTCATTTTAACTCCGCTGTGAAAAAGCGACAGAGCTATACGAGTCGTCGAGTGCCATCTCGTTCCCACAGCTGAACTACTTGCGCTTTAAAACCTCATAGTAAGCTACCAGCTCTAGTTTATCTATTACCCTCCTCAGTAGCGGCGTTAGGGCAGGGCGCGGTTGGGCGCCGGACATAAAGGGGCGCCGCCCGCAGACCCGTAAATTCCCTAAATTTTGCGAAAAAATGTGTATGCAGTTAATTTAATTGGGAATCCTCGACCACAGAGAATAACATAATCCATTTCATTAAAAAAATTGAGGTTGCATTTTTCAATTGTCTTATGGACACTACATTAACTTCAGTCCATGAAAGATTTGAACAGTTAAATGAGTATTCGGAATATTGGTCTTCTTTATACAACATAATACATATTCCGGAAAAACCTGACCATGTCAAACTCTGTGGTGATCTCCAATTGAAATGAACTGTACACTTTAAATCAGATATAGATGGGTGAGATATGCGGTGTGATGAACTCATAAGATTTTTTTTTCAATGTGGCTTTATATCTTTTAATAAATGGTCATTTCATTATATCTTTTTCTTTTTAGGGTTCCGTAGTTAACTAGGAACCCTTATAGTTTCGCCATGTCTGTCTGTCTGTCTGTCTGTCAGTCCTCGCTTAATCTCTGTGACCGTTAGCACTAGAAAGCTGAAATTTGGTACCAATATGTATATCAATCACGCCGACAAAGTGCAAAAATAAAAATTGGAAAAAAATGTTTTTTTAGGGTAGTCCCCCTATATGTAAAATAGAAAGTGATTTTTTTTTTAATTTCAACCCTAACGTGTGATATATCGTTGGATAGGTATTTAAAAATGAATAGGGGTTTACTAAGATCATTTTTTGATGATGTCAATGGTTTCGGAAATAATCGCTCCTAAAGTCAAAAACAATGTGTCCCCCCCCCTCTAACTTTTGAACCATAAGTTTAGAAAATATGAAAAAAATCTGGAAAGTAGAACTTTATAAGGACTTTCTAGGAAAATTATTTTGAACTTGATGGAAAGAACAGTTTTTGTGCAAAAAAAACAAGAAGGTGGTACAAAATTCCTGGACTAAGTTTGTAGTATAATCAATTATTTAATCATATATACAAGCATTTTTTTTACTTCGTTTACGTATTTCATTATTCTGAACGTATCTTCTTTCAAACAAAAAAAGAATTATTGAAATCGGTTCGCGCATTCCAAAGTTATCAAACGCATAAAATGTTAAGGTAAAAACCAGTTCATAAATGGTTCGATAGATGGCGTTGCGTAATGACGTCAATTTTAAAAGTCGATGTCTTCGTGCTTTCATGACCTACCTGTGGTAAAAATTTGCTACTACTTAAAATATATGTTCTTAGAGTGCATAATCGCTACCTGAACTACTTACTCTTTTCGATTAAAATAAAATAGCTATTTGATAAAGGTTTGTGGGAAATTGTTATTGTGTCTTTTCAAATTTATATTGAGGGTTTTATTTTTTAACTTGTACGGCGACAAAAGTGGTTGATAGTCGTCGAAGTTTTGGTTATGGTTTAGGGTTCCCTTTTTATCAAAGTTCAAAATGTCAACGTAACAAATAACCTTTTTTTAACACACAAGTTTAAAAAAAGGCTATTTGTTAACACTTATTGTAACGGACGGGAAACTACGGAACCCTACACTGAGCGTGGCCTGACACGCTCTTGGCCGGTTTTTTCATATGGGTTTGAATTGCAGTTAGGGGGCGCCGTAGAAATCTCGCCCAGGGCGCTGGTAGTGCTAAAACCGGCACTGACCCTCCTTTTAAATATTTTCCCGCCTTTTTCCCAAAAAGTCATTATTACAATAACATCGATAGTAAAGTACTATAATGCTTTTCAACTAAGAAGAATAGTTGATGACATCATGCAACAATTTTCATTTTTTGAATCTGATTTTGTAGCTGCAAAAGAGATCAATGAGACTATCCTCTTCTTTCTGGTGGATATTTTATACATATAGATAATATTGGTTCCACGCAATATCAATCCGGAGAATGGTCAACCATCGCGTCTCACGGCGCCCCTCTGTACGACGCTCGAGGGCGCCGCTGCGCACAGTTTAGGAACCCCTGAATTAGACCTTTACCTGTCCATATGTTTCTTCGCATTGGGAAGATCTTCGTCTTTTTCCTTAAGAAGAAACTTGCGAGCACCCTTCATGAAGTCGACTATGTGTTCGTCCCAACTGTAGAAAAAAATAAGCGAGTATTATGAGAAATTAAAAGCTAAATAGTATCTAATAGAATCTGTCAAATGTCTTGAATAGTATTTCAACTTTATCACTAAACTTGAAGGTTCATATTCAATTACGAAACTAATAGACTGGGGTAAGTTTATTTGTAATGGCTTCTGTGCATCGACCTTTGGAGAGAAATATTCGGCTAGTTTGGGCTTCGTAGATTGCTATCTCTGTCAGACACACAATAAACGACGAACGAGCGCGAAAGTGATATATCAAACATTTTCCATCACACTTGCGGGCTTTGGACTGTCGTAATGGCTAAGTGTAGGTAGATATTGTTATTGTTACTTTATTCTTAAATGCAGCCGTAAGGGATAGAATGTAGTCAATGCGATTTGTTGCAACGACATTTTTCACGATCACTAACTTAACAGATACACACTAAAATATTTGGCGTATCGCGTTATGTCGTTAAGCGCAAGCGTGACACAAGCGCGTGCTACTGTTGCAACTGGACGACTGAAGGGGTAGGGGTGTGGTAGGGGTTGTGTTCCCCGCCCCGCTGCCTGTGCGCCGCGCGTCTTCAGCTGATCGCTATGACCTGCCGTAACCTTTGCTGTGCTCGTATTATTGCGGATAGGTGTCCAACTCGTAACCTTTTTTAAATAATTTTGGGACAAAATATAACATGGTGTAAAAATTATTGGAACAAACTATATTCGGGTTTCGCATATACTAAAAATAATGTTGTATTTTATGTTGAGACCAGCACATTGTACAGTCCAGCGATGAGATTTCTTATGGAGAATAGCATTGCTGAAAGGACCCATAGAATCTTACTTGACGGTCCTAACATCCAGGTTGTATATCGCCCTGTCTTGACTAGACAGCCTTCCCCGCAGACGCTGTACGTTCTCCGTGCTAAACGTCCATTCTCGGGTAGCGAAGAATTTCAGGACTCGATTCATCGCTTTCAGGCGCTCGTTGGCTGTCACCAGGCTTAATCTGTAATGAGGAGTGTTTCCGGATTAACCTGATAGTTAGGCAATTGCTTAGGGCATCACCTCTCAGGGGGCACCATAAACCTTGTTTTGGGGTATAAACTCCCTGAAATTTCTGAAACTTAAAAAAAAAAACTAAACTTAAACGAGCCAGAATGTTTACATTTTCTCGCTCGCCGCGTGGTAGACGCCCACGGCGACGGACGTCGCAAGTCGATCTCCGGCCACCGTAGGCGCGGGCATGCGGGCGGCGAGTATTGGGCGACTCGCTGTGCGACCATGGACCATGCCCTGGTCGACGGCGCGTTGTGTTCCACGCGCGCCTTACAGATTGTTAGCATTATAACGGGGCCTCCGTTTAGAGGGCCAAAGCCTGCCGGGGTCGAGGGACTCACGAATTACCATGCCCCCGGAACTTACGAATCTGACAGGCCTCCCCGTCTGCGATACGATATCCTATGGTAAGACTATGTCAGACTTTAGAGCTTCTGACTAATAGTAACGACTGTCAAAGATCTTCAAATGACAGCCGGGACCAACGGCTATACGTGATTTCCAAGGCACGGAGGAAATTCGCTATGACAGATGGTCACCCATCCACAGATCAACCTCGGCAAGCGCGGCTTAGCCCGGAAAATCGGCCTGTTAGGCTGTAATTATTTAGCCTACATTATAGTATGATAATAGATAATATTGCAAGTTAAACTCACTTCATCTTGACGCCGCAAGCCTTCAATATGTAGTTGGCAACGTACAGAGGCACCGTCTGGAATGCTATTTCCAATATCTTGTACACGTATCTGTAGAAATAAAACAATAAATCTTCTGTTAGCTAAATGTGAATTTAGTTGTTGTTGTTCATGATTTTCCTTCAAACCTGGGGAGGGTTTCAAACCATTTCCCCCGCGACTCAAGAGCTAGGGGAGACGGCCAAGGCAACGGACGTAGCGAGTAACGAGTGACTCGCTGTCCGATTAAGGAGCATTCCCGGGTCGACGGCGCGTCGTGATTGACGCGCGCCTCAAAGAGCTATCATCAATCCGGGCTCTCTTAGAAGGGCAAAGTCAGCCGGGGGTCGCGGGGCTCTATTATCAGGTAACCGTGAACCCAGAACGTTAAGGGCTATTGAAGGACACCGTGGATTTTATTCAGTATGAGTCCGATAGTCCCTCCCTGGAGGACTCATTTGATGAAATTACAACGTAAAATTAAAGGGCTGGGGACTTTTAATAAGTTTATCTATTAAGTAGTCCAAAAAAAGTTACAAAGTCTGAAATTTTGTTTTGATGTGAACGAAATATCTACACGTGGAATTGTCTCATCAGTGGAACTTTACACTTGTAAATAAGGTTGCCAGGTCTTTAAACCGAAACGCGGCACAGACCAGTCAGTTAAGCCTTTTTTTTATCGTGGTAAAATCATCAAATGAGTCCTCCCACCCAGGGCAGACCGGGAGGGACTGTCAGACTCGTACTGACTAAAATCCACGGTGTCCTTCGCTAGCCCTTTGCGTACCGGGGTCACGGTTATTCGTTAGTCCCGCGACCCCGGCAGGCTTTGGCCCTCTACAGGCCCCGTCACTATGCTGACACTCCTTGAGGCGCGCGTGGAACACAACGCGCCGTCGACCCGGGCGTCAGTTAAGCCTGACATTTGGGTGAAAAGACCGGACCTCTTACTTTTTTTTAGTTCTAGTATAACATTACAATTTTTTAAAAATGAACGAATCAACTAAACAAGCCAAAGATCAACAAAAGCCGGACAGGCCGGACACGGTCTAATTTGACCGGACACGCAAATAAAAAGGCTGATTGTGTCCGGCTTTATCCGGACGCCGGCAACGCTACTTGCAAATCTACGGCGATCGAAGACGTAACACAAGTGCTGATGGAGTGTGCTCGGGACAGAAGTAGAACGTGAGTTTATTCGTGAATGATTTTAAAATAAATAAATTTGATGAAGACATAATCCAATCCATCTTATCTATTACATCTAGGGAGATTATTAAAAAGTTGTGGCATTTAATTATTGTTCTCCACGAATAACTGTACAGTACTCCAAAATTAATTATGCACATAGAAATCTTCGTCACTGTTCGGCAACGGTCGTATTCCCCGAGTGTCGGAAGACGATATGTATATAGAGTGGTTAAGTGCATTTTTTTCATGCATAATTTAGTAGAATTATGTGTTTTGTGCTAAAAGAGATAAATGTTGATTTATCAGTAACGAAATTGATTCGATAATTCGATGTAAGTAAATAGCGAGGAAAACGAATTCACCTTTGAAAACAAAACCAAAAAGGGTGTGTAATAGCAGCTCTATATAATTCCACACAGAGAGAACACGTGCAGTCACCACCAATATATAAAGACGACTGACGGACCTTTGACTGACCGGCGACAGCCGCCGACCGCACGAATTGTTTTCAATTGTTTCACATGATTCGACATTTGACATTGCCTCCTGTTTCTTTCGAACAAAGTGCAAAATGCAAGTGCACTGTTTAGGGCTCTCTCCGATTCAATGATTCGGGTTTTTCCGGGAATACGACAATTAGCGAAGATTTGCATGTGCATTATTAATTTGGGAGTACTGTAATTCATTAGCTATTTAGTAATGTTACAAACTAATTCTATATGTAAGTCAATTAATATAAAAGGGTACGATACGGCTGACATATCTTTAATAAATGTCCCTAAACAAGATTAAAAAATACGTGTGGCACTCGGGGACTGCCGCGGTAAAGCTATTGCATAGCATTTTTTAACAACTTATACAAATATAATTATTTGATTATTTTATATATGAAAAAAAAAAGAATAAAATTATCGTCGACCGCGAATATTTAACGCGAATACATTCCCATAGTTGCTCTATAGGAAGTTACTCTACTAATTAGGCTATGGTCAACCACGGCAATAAAATGAAACGTCAATAAAAAAAATCATTAATTCACGTTGACCTGACAGATGTGACACTGACAGTGTTAGGTTTATTTTCGTTACGGAATTTCTTGATTCGTTCGCCGCGCTCAAAGCCCGCGATAAAAGCTATACAAAAGCTTTAAAAAAATCTACGGCGGGATTTTATTGCTAAGTAAATCCCTCCCTTCAAATTTAAGAATTTCAAAAGCCTTACCTGTTCTTGACTGCGAAAGAAAAAGGGTAGTAGAGCACGTTATCAAACGGGTGCTTCCTGGACAGGCTGATTACGCCGCTGCTAAAAGTTCCCCACGTGATAGGATTCTCCTGAGAGCAGGAGTTGTAGACCCGGACTTCCGGGGACCTAGAAATAAGGATCAATGGTAAATGTCAGTAACAAAGGTTTTGTAATAATTTTGGCGATTGAAAAAGAGTGTCCATGGAGTTTCTTGCTCATTCTTCTCCATAGAGATCTACGCATTGGAATGGGCACCTATGGCACTTTCACAGTTTTTATGTCTTGTGACTGGGACTGTAGCACCATAACTATATTTTAGTACTACTTTTATGTCTTTTGACAATTCAAAAGTGCCTGTAATTGGCCTACTTTAAATAAATGATTTGATTTAATAATGTGTGCGTTGAGCTGTTTCTGGAGCATAAAATTTGATACATGTAGGAACGATCTGATAGCCATAGAATATTAATACGTTTATTTTACGAGAAGACGTTTTTACGAATATTATGACGTTTGCTTCACTACTTTATTAAAACGTCACCTTTTTTTATCGTGGTAAAAACATCAAATGAGTCCTCCCACCCAGGGCAGGGCGGGAGGGACTGTCAGACTTGATTGACTAAAATCCACGGTGTCCTTCAATAGCCCTTTACATACCGGTTCACGGTAATTTCTAAGTCCCGCGACCCCGGCAGGCTTTGGCCCTCTACAGCAAATGTGACTTGAAACCGTCTCATCATCATCATCATATAAGGAGTTTGACGTCCATTGCTGAACATGTACTGCTTCATAGATTTCCAATATGTGGGTTCGATTCCCACCCAGGACAAATGTTGTGTGATGAGCACGATCATTTGTTCTGTGTCTGGGTGTAATTTATCTATAATATGTATGTATTTAGAAATATATAAGTATGTTCATCAGTTGTCTAGTACCCATAACACAAGCTCTGCTTAGCTTGGGACTAGATGGCGTTGTGTGATAGTTGTGGAATATTTATTATTAATAGGACCTGCTGGAAGCGGCTTGCAACCAGCTCGATCCTTTTATCAGATCGTCTGTCCACCTTGAAGGTGGACGTCCTACGATGCGCTTGCCGGTGCATCAGTTCTGCGTGCTATATGTCCTGCCCACTGCCACTTCAACTTGTTAATTCGCTGGGCTATGTCGTCAACTTTAGTTCGTCTACGAATAACCTCATTTCTGTCTCGATCTATCAAAGAGACTCCGAGCAAAGCCCTCTCCATAGGTCGTTGGGCTATCTTGAGCTTACAAATGAGGCCCATAGTAAAAGAAACCATCTCAGTGAAAAAAAGAAATAAAACACGTTTATTGGCACACGCCATAAGTACAAACAGTATAGGAGATAAAATTAGGCGACATTGGCGACTCGCCGTCCGATCATGGATCATGCTCTGGTCGACGGCGTGTTTCACACGCGCCTCACAGAGCTGTCAGCAGCATTACGGGGCCCCTTTAGAAGGCTAAAGCCAGCCGAGGTCGCGGGACTATCAGGTAACCGTAGCTCCGGAACGTAAAGGGGTATTGAAGGATCATCGTGGATTTTAGTGAGTACAAGTTTGAAAGTCCCGTCCTGCCTTGGGTGGGAGGACTCATATGATGATTTTCCTGTTGGTCCAGTGGTTAGTGACCCTGACTGCTATGCCGGAGGTCGTGGGTTCGATTCCCACCCAGGACAAATGTTTGTGTGATGAGCACGATCATTTGTTCTGTGTCTGGGTGTAATTTATCTATAATATGTATGCATTTAGAAAATATATAAGTACGTTTATCAGTTGTCTAGTACCCATAACACAAGCTCTGCTTAGCTTGGGACTAGATGGCGTTGTGTTCCACAACTATCACACAGATAGTTGTGGAATATTTATTTATATATTTATTTATTTTACCACATAAAAAAAAGATGTCACTTACTTATCCGTAGCAATTTCCCATGCTACTGCCAACATGGTGTCTATGGTAATGTCCACCGGGACTATGTCTGCCCTGGCCTGCCGGTCCACGTTGAAGGCCCGCAGCAGACCCTTCCCGCACCCCACCACCACCCCGCTGGGGCCCGCCAGGTTCTCTATCCACCCGGGGAATGGGTGACGGAGGGATGATACCACTGAGAAATGAGATTACAAGTCAAGCCAGAGGCGTAGGTACCATCGTATCAGTTGTATCAATTGTCCCCGAAGTGTCAAGGGTCCCCAACGATTGGAAAAAAACATAAAATGTTGCACTTAAATGAAAACTTATCGCGGCCATAAAGCTCCAATTATGGAACTCCTAACATAGCTCAATTTCCAAAAAGGCTAAATGTAGTTGCCATAAGTAGCTACGATCAGTCGATCATCATTCTCAATTTTCTAGCTCACTTCAAATTTCTCTTAATGACTTCAGTAATAGCATTAGTTACACGAGTCAGGATGCTATTGTCTTTGTTCTGCAAAACTATACACTTAGATGAGAAGGGGCTCCGTATCAACACTTGTTTGGGGGCCCAAAACAAGTGCCCATTCTGGCCTAGCTACGCCACTGGATGCTGTCAACCTGTTTGTTACCCGTGGGCCATAAAAATATTTGTTCCGTATGGGTATCGAAGACACGCAGCAGCCGATCGCTAAGCCACTGAGCCTACCATGCCATCAAATGAACAAAACGCTATAAAGTCTCACCAATAGAAGGTCTGACGATGGCGGTGGAGTATGTCCTGCCGGGTCGCGCCGCAATCGCTGCTTCTGCCACTGACTTCGAGAATACGTACGTATTTGGCTTTGGTAATATAAATCTGTAAAGATGCAAAATGGGGCATTTATACTGGTCGATTTCGCGGCTAAATCTTCCGTCTATAATGGTTATTTAGATGGTCGACTTTCGCCACACAGCTAGTCTACTGGCCGGCTGGCAGTGTCATCATTTTCTTGAGGGGTTATCAACAAACATCTGAAAAATGGAGGTCAATGACGTTTTTCCTCTTATCGTGGTCGTATAGTGCTTGTCTTGCTTTTGTTTTGCATCCTATTGGACCACATAAGTCCTTAAGCCGTATTTTCACTAGGAGACATTTGTTCCGCGACTCTGTCGCTCGATACGAAATTCACATGTCCCGCGCGATGTCACCCGACGTCGCGTGGGTTATTTACGGGTCGCACAACTTGTCGTAAGTTGACTGTAGTAGTGGCCAATGTGAACAAGGGAAATGTCGAGCGACACTGTCCCACAAAGTTGCAGAGACATACCACGTGAATATTGGGCGAAATGCCTCCGCGACATTATTGTCTCCTATTGAAAAAGCGGTTTTAAAGCCTGAAATTAATATTCTGGCTGGCTGGTTACAGACAATGACCGGGATCAAGACAGAAACCGAAATAGATTATTCTGGCAAACCAGCGTAACTGCCCAGGGCTTCTGATAGGTTAAAATTTCTTACTTAATCTTGATTATATTACGGGCGCGTGAATTTTTTGACACAAAACTATATACAAATTCACCTCAGAATTTCACAACAAAATTAAATCGGCACTCCGAATCTACAAAATATTATCATACAGAAAGGCTAAGATCATTACTTGATTTATAATTTTGCATGAAATATTAATCATTCGCCATTTATTGTATCTAAAATAGAAATGTTTGGCAAGTTTCACAAATTTTTACACTCTAATTCTCTCAAAAAACTGATTAAGAACTATTTTCTGTTGAAGACACTTGTAAGAGGATAACTGTATTCCTGTGGTTTCCTTTTACACCATACTACAGCCCCACTGCAGCTATACTACAGCTTATTTTTTACTTGTACAGCCACTGTACAGCCATAGTACAGCATTAGGCTGTACAAGAATGGGCCCTATTTAGTTACAAGGGCTGTAGAAGCGCTTCTACAGCCTTTGTACAGCCTCACTGTACAGCCTGTGGTGTAGAAATACACCAAAATACAGCTTGTGGTGCTCCTTGGGAATACAGGCCTGGTGACGTAGACTAGCCTGCAAGTTGCAACAACACTTACTTGGCAGTGATCTCTTCTAATAACGGTGCAGGCAGAGCGTCCACTACGGCCCGCACGTTGTCGAGCGATGTTGGCGCTTCATAAACTCGCTCCTCTATATGACTGTTTTCCGCGTTGCTGTAAGCTGTAGACACATGGACAAAGGCCTGAAAGATACAAATTATAGAATCTGCCGTTAGTTTGTGGACATTACAGTATTATATATATATAGTTTTTGTTCTACAAAAAAGGAAGATTTTAAATACATTACAGTATATATACAGTACAATGCAGGTTTCTCATGAGTTGAGTTTACTTATTACAAACATTCATCTTTAAAATAAAGGGTTCTTCAACAAGAACTTTGTTTTCTAAAACAAAATAAAACAAAGAATTTAGAGGGAAATTAAAAAAAAAAACGACGGGTTGCACTCTGGGAGTGCCGGCAGAAGTGAAAACTTCAATAGTAATAAACATACACGAACATTCGCGTAAGGGCCCTGCGCCGTCTTACGAATTTTCGATCAGGTCACGTGTCCTGAAGCGAGTTTAACATTTTTTACCCACTCCAAAAAAAGTGCACAACGCCGCTAAAGAAGTTTTCACTTCAAAAAACTGTTTATTTTATTACAAAGAGAAAACTTTGGCAATTATGAATGAAAAGTGATCTTTGGCAAATATCGACCACGACCACGCTGACAGATGTTGATTCTTTCATCAAAATTTTTAACCACTTTTTGGCAAAATGGAGGATCTATTTCGTTAATGACATCATGGATTTTCGAAAACGTGTTGGTATTGGCACATTTTGTACCGAGCCTGTTGACTTAAACTTCGCGACCAAATTCTTAATAGCCGTCTCAAAATGACGATTATGTTGTCCGAAAATATCACCAATTGTACGAAATGTAACTTTAACAGAATGATCATTTTCATAGTGGATTTGAATTATTTTAATGCGATTCTTGGTTTTGCCCCAATTGAAAAACAAAGTTCTTGTTGAAATACCTTGTATAAAAAAAGACATAATTATATGGGGTCAGCTTCAATTTCGTCGAATGAAGTTGAAAAACATTATTTAAATGGAGTAACTGCTAGATCTGACCTCCTCAACACAGTTAGTACTGGGTAACGATACCCTGCAACTCTTGTCTGTACCTCTAGTTTAGGCAGCTTATCGCAGAGATCCATAAGTGCAATCACAGATGTCACGTTCTGATGCAGCGCTGTCTCCAGGCTCTCCCAGAACTTGATGCTCGCAGCGTTATGAAACACCACTGATACCTTAACACGAAAAAAACGAATGAACTTTTTAGAACAGTAAGAGTTGGCGAGAAGACCGCTCGGTAGCATCAACGCGTGGGTCCAGAATGGACGCGAATGATTTACGCGAGAACAACAAGTGCCAATCCCCGATAAACTACTCACAGTGGCGTAGCGAGACCGAACCTAGGAGGGGGGGGGGAGGGGGAACATTTCGCTGAAGCTTACCATACCTATTTACTGTCTCGTAACAAACTTGTGATCGCTGTTTTCAAGTCTTCCTCTGAGCGCGAGGCCCCATCAAATGCGAGGCCGGGGGCTAAGGTCCGCTTCGCCCCCGCCTACCTACGCCACTGACCGTGTCCACCAGTCTATAACGAGTGGACGCCGAACGACGAGGCTATACTGTATGGGTGCCAGGTGCATCTCTAAAGTACTATGACCTTATACTTGGCAGCTAAAGTGATTGATCAGTGATTTGAAATGCAAAATCGAGATCCCCTCCAAGGTCTACTCCAATTTTACTATACCCAGCATCATTCTTGCTGGGCAAAGCCTCCATGACTTCCAGTTTTCATGATCCAGGGCCAAAGTTTCATCTCACCGTCTTCTACGAGGTCACCCGCGACGCCTTTTGGCTGTGTCAGGGCACCATAAACTGGTTATTTTGGCCCATAGCTTATTGGACACACGGCAGACGTAGCCGGCCCAGTTATATTATCACCTTATCACCGAACTCTACGATTTGCTCTTTGAAGAGAAGGCTTAATTGGATGGCAGCGCGAGCGCTCATCGTTCGCGCTGCAGGATGTATAGTGCCGCTGTCAGTAGCTTGACCATAGATGACTTTAACATCCCAGCATGGCTTGAGCTCTACGGCCGCGCGGTCACAAGGTATTTAAAATTAAGAATAGATTATCACGCCCATTTGGGGCTGATTATTTATATAGAAAAATAGCCGATTTTACAAGTCGATTTCGACTTGTAAAATCGGCTATTTTTCTATCGTTTCCGGTTATCAATCGCATTATCTTATACGTACCTCTTGTAACTGTGTGATAGCAGCATCATCAAGTCCAAGGCGAGGTTTGGCGACATCTCCCGCCACAACGCGAAGCTTGTCGAGTTGCTGTGGACATCTTTCTCTGATGTTGTCGAATGCCTGGAAATTAGAGTAGTATTATCATGATGTCACGCCTATATTCTATAAAGAAAACAGAGCTTGTCTAAGTTCTGTAAGTGGTAGACATTTTTGGGTAGGTATTTGAGGCTCCAAGTTTCACAATACTCAAACGTAAATTATTTCAAAGTTGTTTATAATCGATTTATTCAAATATAATTTAGGTTACCCCGTTGACTATTAGGCGCCGGAATTTGAAAGGCCTGCGTTTTTTTTGTGGTGGTTTAGAGGAGGTTGCAGTACCTACTTTTTAAGATTCTTGAACGCCTGAAAATCTAATAAAATGTGAAATGTTTTTAAAAATAAAAATCATTACATAAAAATTGAACATATTCTCAAGTTATCGGTAAAGATAGAAACGTGTTTTGGAATAACTGGCTCGATAGAAAAAAATGCCGGACATGGCACTAAATCATAATTTAAAACGCGTACTGTTATTAGATTTCATCATGGATTTTTATGCAAGTTACATTAATAGATAGAGCTTTTTATTTTAAAGTAAATGGTAAAAACATATTTTATACTTATTTTTATTTTTCTACAAGAAGTGAAAAACATTCAAAATGCGGGTTATGTCGCTCACTTTTTGGCGTGTATGAGGTTAATCTTAATTTTTCGTGAGCAAAAGTTCTGGGCACCAAGCTATTATGGGGAGGGCATCGCCTACCTGACCCTCCCAACTCCCATGTCTATAGTTACAATCTACATGTTGTCCATACCTGTGACTGCTTTAGTTGTTCCAGTCTGTTCAGAGAAGCCTGTCCGCGCTTATCCCTCATCAGCAGGTGAACCTCAAGCACGTCCGGACATGTGTAGAGTAGCCTCTCTATCAGCACCTGTAGGGCAATATGACATTAGGTACTACTAGGTCTACTGTCTTTCGACAATTATTTTAAAGGGGGTCCATTTTGCGGGCCCGTCTGTCTGTCTGTCTTTAATGCATTTTGTAGTATGCACAGCGTATTTCTTATTTCCATACAGTAAAATTGCCAAATTAATTATTTTTTTTTAAATATTTGACAGCTATTTGCGACGTTGCATGTTTGTTTAATCGCTCTTAAGTCTATTTTGATTTAGAGGGGCATCCAATTCAGGTTAGCGGGATGTTTAAACGCGGTACTGGAAAGCAAAGGGCAGCTAAAGGAACAGGGTGGATTTAAATAATAATAATGGTGGATAATTTTAATTGTAATTGTGTGCCGAAGGCAGGAAGGGAATAAACCTATTTTCTTTCTCATTTCTTTCTTTCTTTCTTTTAGCCAGTAGGGTGATAGTCTCTTCTGCTCCACCAAGGCATAAAAATATCATGCAAACATTATAAACATAATAAGAATGATATTTTTGTTAGGAGGTTCCTGTCTCTGGAGCCCTAACCACCGGTAATTTGGACCCTGCTCCCTCACCGGCGGATCACTATTTTTATATTTTTAAATGTTTTTAATTACTTATTTTTTTAAGAAATATTTAAAAATTTAGTAATAATTATGTACAAAAGATAAATAAACGATATGATATTCATATTGTTTTTTTTTTTTAATAAATAGATGAATAATAGATGATCAAAAAATGGCAAAGGGGAATTCAAAAATCCGAATCAAAACCTACGTAACGTGAACTTACCTTTCCCAGGAATCCAGTGCCCCCAGTAATGAGGATCGATCGTCCAGCGTAGAAGGGCGGCAGTAGTGGGCCGTTGGCCTCTGTGGGGACCACCATCCTGCTAAAAGCAACACGTTATTGAAAACACTATACAGAGTGTAAGAAACATCGACGCACAAACGGATACCATGGGTTCGGGACATGATTCTGGACCCCCCCCTCCCGTGTTGGAATTTTTCGTCGGCTTTTTCCTAATTTTCGCATTTCTTTGAGTTTTTTTTTTTACTTTAGACTGATCATAATCGTTATTCTTACTGAACCCAATGATATCTATACATATAATAAATCTGTAGAAGGGTCAATTCTGTACATTGAAAATATTGAAATAATAAATACCGGGGGGTGTTGCTGGATCGATACCAAATCAGAATCAAAATCAAATAATTTATTTCAAGTAGGCCATTTACAGGCACTTTTGAATTGTCAAGAGACAAAAGTAAAATAAAATAGTTTAAAAATAGTTACGGTGCTACAGTCCCAGTCACAAGACATAAAAACTTGTGAAAGTACTGTAGGTGCCCATTCCAAAGCGTAGATCTCTATGGAGAAGAACGGGCAAGAAACTCCATGGACACTCTTTTTCAATCGCCAAAATTATAACAGAACCTTTGTTACATCATTCATCTTGAGATGGTACATTATGTGAGAACGATGTAGCAAGTAAAGTGTCCATAGGAAATTCATATAAAAAATGACAATTCAATAAAATTATAAATAATTAAAATAAACCCCGGCTGTTAAGAGATGACCAGTCACGACTGACAGCGCCCGTTCACGAACATGACACATGCCCACACAAACCCTTATATGTGATTAAAAATAATCTTTGTCTGTCTGTCTGTCTGTCTGTATATACAGGCATCACGTGAAAACTAACGGTTCGATTTCGATGAAACTTGGTATAATTATACCTTAGTATCCTGGGCATAAAATGGGATACTTTTTATCCTGGAAAAATACGTAGAAAAAAAATCTTATTTTTCAGTTTTATTCATAGACGTTGTTCTGTAGAACCGCGAATCTCCTTAATTATTATAGGCTTAGCCGTATTTGGGTCCAATAGATATTTATAAGATGTCATTGTCAGAGTTACTCAAAAAGGAGAAATAAACCATCCACGCGAAGACCGACATCCGCGCGGACGGAGTTGCGGGCGGAAGCTAGTTATTAATAAAAAAGTAATTATTTCGCTACTTTCACTAAAAGGAGCAATGTAAATAATGCTAGAAATTGGTGTTTTCTCAGCTGTTTATAAAAGTTCAAATGAAAGGTCATCGTATACCTAAATACTGTGTCCAGTACCGTCATGTCCTGGACCCATGGTAACCGTTTGTGCGTCGATGTCTGTTACACCCTGTATATGGGCTGTGTATCAAAGTAAGTTATCAAAAAATAATTCACACGTACTTATTTTTTCTTTTGTTACGTAGACGAAAACTGATGAAGATTCTATAATTCACAATACGTCATGCGGTGGTCGCGGGGCTCACGAATTACCGTGACCCTGGTACGTAAAGGGCTATTGAAGGACACCGTGGATTTTCGTCAGTACGAGTCTGACAGTCCCTCCCGCTCTACCCTGGGTGGGAGGACTCATGTGATGGTTTCACCACGCAAAAAAAATGATTTTTTGAAAATATTTGTTTTTTTTTTTTATCGTGATCATCATCTTCCTGCCCTTATCCCATTTTACTTGGGGTCGGCGCAACACGTTTTTTTCTTCCATTCTCCTCTATGAAACGTCACAGTATCATTTACTCCTTTTTCTTCCATATCATTCCTTATACCATCCATCCATCTCTTCTTTGGCCTTCCTCTTCCTCTCCATCCATCAACATTCATATTCATCACTCTCTTAGTCACATGAGTGTCGTGTATCGTGATAAAATCATCAAATGAGTCCTCCCACCCAGGGCACGGCGGGAGGGACTGCAAGACTCGTACTGACTAACATAGAAGGTGTCCTTCAATAGCCCTTTACATTTCGAGGTCACGGTAATTCGTTAGTCCCGCGACCACTTAAAATCTCGTGTCGATTTTATAAGTCGTTTGAGAGAACTTCCACAGAACTCCAAAGTTAAAGTTTTCAAGTTTTCAGCCGAATTTTTGACCTACCTGGTAGATTTTCCGAAAGTTTTCTTACCTAAAAATCTTGTCCTGACACTAATGAACACACGAAACCCTGACCACCTATAATAATAATGGAGCCCTGACCACCAGCGGCCCTGGGCGGCTCGGACCCTGTTCCCGATGATGGTGTGTGCAATTTTTTATATTTTTAAGTTTTTTTTTGTTGTTATAATATTAAAAATGTAACGAATTAATAAAAATATGATTAAAGAAATATAACACAATGTTAGATCAAGAAATTTCAGAAGGCGGTACTCCTCGATACGGTTCGGATTGTGAGGAGGTACTGATTCTGGAGCCCTAACCACACCGGTAGCTCGGGCTCTTCTGCCACACCGTCGGACCACTATTTTTATATTTTAATATTGTTTTTTTTTTTGAAGTGAAAACTTCTTTAGCATCGTTGTGCACTTTTTTTGGAATGGGTAAAAAATGTTAAACTCGCGTCAGGACACGTGACCTGATCGAAAATTCGTAGGACGGCGCAGGGCACTTGCGCGAATGTTCGTGTGTGTTTATTACGTTTGAAGTTTTCACTTCTGCCGGCACTCCCAGAGTGTAAACCGTCTTTTTTTTTAATATTAAAAAATGTAATATTATGTATATTTAATGAATAAACGGTATAACATAATAAGACATAAATCAACCAACTAGTTGCAGGAAGTTATACGCATACAGACAGACCATAATGTAAAGAAGATTCATTACTGTTATTTTCAATCATTTTCTAATGCATAATTTTACTATTAGGTACGCTACGTCAGTGACACTGAAATGTGTTTATTTGAAATAATAATTAGGTATTATGATTTTCAAGTGAAGGTTGGAGACTTAACGTCTGTAAAGGTATTCGTGACCCTGTAAGGCAAAGGGCAACTGGAGGAAAAGGGTGGACTTACTCCTTTCCGCTTCATCCAAGCCAGGGGACTCATTTGAAGATTTGAGTGCAGTCGGCTAAAAAATAGGCGACATTTTTGTAAAATGACACATAGGTATTAATAGTAAAAAGAGCTGCGACCTGGTATTTTATTTTGATGGTCCGGTACGGGGCGCGACCTGGCAAATGGGAAACGCTGCTCTAAGCAGCTAATAAACTGGTAATCATTATATTATTTATCCCGTTTATTCATATTAAAACATATAGTCGCATTTTTAACAAAGATACAAAATTATATATATAAAAAAAAAATAGTAGTCCGCCGGTGTGGGAGCAGGGTTCCTACCGGTGGTTAGGGTTCCAGAGACAGGAACCCTAACCTTATTTATGTATTCCTAGCTGTACTCCCGCGGCTTCGCCCGCGTGATGTTCCTTTATCGCTTTTTTCTAAAATAAACCTACTCTACCCTAATTTTCATTTTTTTCCTTTGAACCTTCTCCTCACAATGACGAAGACAACAAAAAAGAATTGGCCAAATTGGTCCAGACGTTGTTGAGTTATGCGCTTACCAACACATTTAGCGATTCATTTTTATTAAATAAGATTACCTACGGACAACTGTGTTGTTGTCGCGAATCATATTTTGATCAAGTTACATCTTGTTACTGATATGCAAATTGCAAAAAACATCATGAAAATTTGAATTTCGCGGGCTACTACGGATCACCTTAATGAGAATACTTAGCTGATCCAGGAAGCAGTAATTACTTCTTGACACGGCGCTTATTGTGAGGAGCGTAGAAAATTTCCCGTTGGCACAGTTGCGGATTTTTTTTCTTTTATTATTTCTAAGTACCTACCTATTTATCTATAATATGTATGTATTTAGAAATATATAAGTATGTTTATCAGTTTTCTAGTACCCATAACACAAGCTCTGCTTAGCTTGGGACTAGATGGCGTTGTGTGATAGTTGTGGAATATTTATTTATTTATTTTATTATTTATTATTAATTTTTGAATAGTGTATGAATAAATGAGTAAGTTCAAAAAAACAAACCGTAAACATTCAAATATTCTAAGAATAAACATGAATAAATAAAATACTTAGAAGCCTGTAAACATTAATCAAAATGCAGATTTTCTCCAATTCCGGAAACTCGTTTTTTTTAATAATCAAGGACCTTATAATTTTACTTACTTAGAGTAAAAGTTATTTTTTTTTCTTTAATTATTCTGTAGAATTCTTTTTTAAATCAATCAGTTACTTGACGAACTACAGTTTCTTTTTTACCCGACTACGGCAAAGCCAAAAGGAGGGTTATGATTTTGACCGGTATGTATGTTTGTATGTATGTATGTTTGTTTGTTCCCTCATAACTTCTAAACTACTTATCATTACATGACAAATGAGGTCTCGTTAGAAGCGTCTCAGTGGTCCGCTGGTTATAGGGTAGGTGACGTGTCACCAAATCCAATATGGCGCCCTCTAGGGGATGAGAAGATCAAATTAAAGGGCTTCATGAGCACATTTGAAATATATATACATTATATAGCTTTTACTAACTAATTTTCTGTTTCTAACAGTGTCAACATGAGTATCAAATGATAAATCTTAAATTCACAACTCAGAAACTATACATATAACATAAATTACTTACTTCAAATAATATAACCCCAAAATAGTGTAAATAAAAAATAAGTTAAAAATAACTAAAACCCGACTACGAAAAAATCGCGCACGGAAAAGTATAAAACAAGAACAAGCCGTGGTCGTATGCCACCTAGCCAATAAAGAAAGTGTGAAACAACTGCAAGTGGCATACGACCACGGCTACGGCTTGTTCTTGTTTTATACTTTTCCGTGCGCGATTTTTTCGTAGTCGGGTTTTAGTTATTTTTAACTTATTTTTTATTATGTAAGTAAATGGAAATACAGTATTCTGATTTGTAGTACGCAATAGAATGTTAAAAAAAGGCGCAAACAACTATTTAAAGGTCGAGAGTGTTTCTTGAATCCTGAGCGGAGCGAAAGATCCCAGAGTAGAATCCCGAGCATAGTGAGGGATTCTAAAGTTGAATTAAAAGTACGTGCTGAGCTTAAAATAATGTTGCTTCCGAGGTGGACAGTACTTTTTATCAACAAGAAAATAAGTCTCCGAGTTTTTTTTTAAAACCATGTTCACACTAGGAATTTCTCCCTGTAACGTGGGTGCGTTTACAAAGCCGGAACGGCGACTTGTTCTGTGCAGGGATTGAACCCGCGCTACGCTGCGTAGCAGTCGATCGCTTAACCGCTGCGCCAACGGTCCTGGGTGTGGCTTTTTGTATTTGAGTTTAAATGTTTGTAAGCCACAATTCAGGAGAAAGTCCTAGTATACCTACATATAGGTCGCGGGACTCACGAATTACCGTGACCCCGGTACGTAAAGGGCTATTGAAGGACACCGTGGATTTTAGTCAGTCAAGTCTGACAGTCCCTCCCGCCCTGCCCTGGGTGAGAGGACTCATTTGATGATTTTACCACGAAAAAAAAAGTATACCTGCATATAACAACTAGTATTTATGATGGTTATTTTTGATATGTTACATCGCTTTCGTTTCTGTGGAAGTAATTTCGTGAAACGTAACGGAAACGTAACGGAAACGTAACGGGAATGGATTTACATGATCACACGAAAGTGAAATTAAAAAGTCATTGATTTCTGCAAAGTTATTTAACACTTTATTGTGTTGTTTAAGAAGAGGGTTTTTATTTATATTAAAATAAAAATAAATTGAATTCTTACCTTTTGCAATAAACCGTAGTTATTCCAAAAATCCTTCTGATTTTTGAGAACACGTCACATCTACGTGTTGGAACTGCGTTGCCACCAACGATGTTGTAGTTCTGGCGAAGTTTTGTGCTAACACAATTTGAAATACTGTCGTAGCTGGCACGAAGACGAGGACATATAAGTCTGTTTATTATTTTCTTCCTTCCTCAACTTTATTTAACAAAAACTTCGCGTTTGACCACTAATGGTTGACAATGATGTGGTTGATGATGACACACGCTTGCTAAGAAGTAACCTATTCACTCTTGAAGACCCCAAGGTTATAGCTGTCGGGAAATACAGACCCCGGCAGGGAGTTCCACTCCTTAGCTGTGCGCACAATAAAAACGTTCGTAGAAAATAAACAGAATTTTCACTTTATTTTAGTTTGTCATTTTCCGAAACTTTTTACACATAACTTCGTTGTGATTTACGAATTATAGTACTAAGATTGGAGCTCAAATAGTGGCTTTAGTATTAATCCTTACATTAACGTTTTTTGGTAGACTGACATATCAGTTCTAAGTTCTGTAAGTTAGTATTGGTTGTTTTTTACAGAATGTGTCGTGTGACCACAAACTCGCGACTTAAATGCACGACCGAAGGTCTGTCTCAAAATTTATAACCGCAGTTCTATGTAAATTGAAAAGAACATAATATACTAGCTCTTCCCCGCGGTTTCAACCCCGCATTCGGCTCTTATAGATGGTTTTTTTTTTATCGTGGTAAAATCATCACATGAGTCCTCTCACCCAGGGCAGGGCGGGAGGGACTGTCAGACTTGTACTGACTAAAATCCACGGTGTCGTTCAATAGCCCTTTACGTACCGGGGTTACGGTAATCCCTTGGTCCCGCGACCCCGGGCTCTTATAGCGGTAGCGTGATTTTATATAGTCTTAATTACTCGATAAATGGACTATCCAACACAACAATATTTTTTCGATTCAAACTAGTAGGGGAACAGTGTATAAGACGGGGACGTGAGGTATAATGGGGACATACACTCTTTAGACATTCTTAACACAACACTAACGCAACGCAAGCGCCATCAGGACGTCATTTGCAAGCGGCCATTAACAAATGGCGTCCCAACGACCATACATATGGTTGTTGTGGCATCCTGTTGGCGCTTGCACTATGTTAGTATTGTGTTAAGTTTGCCTTAACACGTTAACCGCCACGGGGGACAACATATGGGCCACACTTGAGTAGTCGAAAGGGCGAGGCGGCGTTTAACGTGTTAAGTGTGTGATTTCCGTTCATAACTCGCGTCCCCGTCTTATACACTGTTCCCCTAGGTAGTCCCTGAGATTAGCACGTTCACGTATCTTTAGATGACTAGCATCCCGTCTGCGACTTCATATTTTCCCCTATGACTTTCAATTACCCCTTTGGGATTGAAATTTTGATGATTCTTAAACGAGTGTTTATAAAGGTTGATAAGTCGACAGTCGAAGTTTCAAGTAAATCAGATAGAAATTCGATTTAATTTTCATACAAACTTTCATCACATTTTTAACCAACTTTCTTTTTTTTTCCGTGTTTTACAGGTTCATTATTTTTGAATAGTCTAACTGACGGACTAAACAGATTTTCATTTTATTTATGCAGTAAACTATACCCTATATCGACAAAAAATAAAAACTACATGAGGGGTCGGAACCCAACTGCCCCTGAATGGTAGCCATTTTTAATCGACTACGTAAAAAGGATTCTTCAGAATCTTTAGCGCGGAAATTTAATGGCGGGGCAGGCGCTTGGAAATTCATTTTATGAAAGAAAATAATGTGTAAATAATAACAGCGGCACGTGTCGATGTTCAAGGTTAAGCCGCACTTGCCTAGGTCAGTCTGTTAATGGGTGGCCATTAGGGTGGAGCGTCAAATTGTTAATGTTTAAGATTCCGTATACTGCCTTTTTACGTGGTAATATAATCAAATTAGTCCTCTCACCCAGGGCAGAGCGGGAGGGACTGTCAGACTCGTACAGTCTAAAATCCACGGTGTCCTTCAATAGCCCTTTACGTTCCGGGGTCACGGTAAATCGTACAGTCCCGCGACTTCCGTATAATGCTTTGTGCGAATTCGGTGGTGGGGACTATCAAACCGATTGCAGCGCGCGATGTGACAGAGATGCGAACTAAAGGGGAACAGTCGCGGAGACGTGTGAAGTTTAAAGTGCACCATAACCTTTTTAAGTACTTTTTTCTATTAAGTTTAATATCTCATAATTATCAGCTTCTAATGTAACCACTGTTGAGATACAGGCCTCCTCACTGCGAGAGGGAGTGGGCCAGTGGGCTGCAATCCACCACGCGGGCCCAGTGCAGGTTGCCGCACCCAGGCGTTTCTTCCTTCCCAATCAGACACAATGTCTTTTCATCCGACATACCTCAGTGCCTCAAGACGAAAGTCTTCAACCAATGTGTGTTACCAGTGATGACGTACGGCACCGAAACGTGGTGTTCCACTATCGGCCTCATCTCAAAGCTCAAAGTCGCTCAACGAGCTATGGAGAGAGCTATGCTCGGTGTTTCTCTACGTGATCGAATCCGAAATGAGGAGATCTGTAGACGAAATAAAGTCACCGACATAGCCCACCGGATTAGCAAGCTGAAGTGGCAATGGGCAGGCCATATTGCTCGCGGAGCAGATGGCCGATGGGGTCGAAAAGTACTAGAGTGGAGACCACGGACTAGCAAGCGCAGCGTAGGACGTCCACCAGCAAGGTGGACAGACGACCTTATAAAGGTCGCCGGAAGACGCTGGATGCAGGTCGCTTCCAACCGGTACATGTGGAGATCTAAAGGGGAGGCCTATGTTCAGCAGTGGACGTCCTATGGCTGAGATGATGAATCAGACACAGAAACCTCCCGAAACTTCCGTGTGCGGTTAGGATCTGTGTCAAGCGGAAGGTCAGGACGCTGTGGCACCTCTCCAGCCACTCCTCAAAGAGGGATCTTACTGATTGCGGCGTGCCCGGGTTACGGAACAATAAAAAAAGAGAAGTATAGGATAGGAAAATAAAACTCGTTTTGTAACAGTTGTATCAGACTAAACACTTTATTTCCTGGCGATGCGCTTGCGCAGAGAAAAGATACAATACTACGTCTTCAGCCGACAATACTTTACAATAATTTTTAAATTAAGCTTGATTATAAATTTTGGTAAAACCCAATAAAAGTTACTAAATACGTATTCACATATATTTTTATAACAATAAATCATTGATTGTATTAAAGACTTCAATTTCAAAGCGTTTTCCAAATACAAAAACAGAGGACAGACGTCACAATTTCAACTTTAAAACAATAGACGTACAATCGCTTTTTCAATAATAAAATATCTAAGTCGCTTCACAATTATTTTACCTCTCGACTAAAGCAATCTAATAGCAACCTTGTTGCATTAAGAATAAAGATCACTATAATTTTGACGGACTTGTCAACTCTGCACCGAACGGTGTTAAAATTCACTAAGACTTTTACAGTGACCGTAAGAGGTAAAATAACTGTCAATGAACTATACAATTTTAAACTCTGATTTATTAAATTATAAATATCAATTTTAAAGTAACATACATTAAAGTTCTTTTTCGCTAATCAAAACAGAAACATTAACTCTTTTGAAAAATCTTTTCTTACAAATTTTGCTTATATTCAAGGTCAATTTAAATAGACTCGACTTTGCATTGAAATCTAAATGCAATAAAAATCAGTTCAGTTGCTAAAATTGAAGAAAAAAACTACTATGGGTTTAACTAAGAAGGAGAGTTGACGATACTTGCATGCTTTTAAATAAACAATTATCTTTTGAAAATAAGTTAAAACAAGAAAGATAAACATCTGTTGAACACCTGTCTAAAAAAAACTGTCCACGTAAAAACGATATTAATTCACGTTGATATAAGGGTCGTTTTGCAGTTACACTTTTTTTAAGACAAGATATTAACAGATGTTTGTCTTTTTTTGGTAAGACGAAAACGGCCTTATTACAAAAACTAAATAAACCTTGGTTTAAACCTGGTCTATCAGGTCCAGGCTTATCTGCAGAGCCATGGTTTAAATTTGTCCGTATTACAAAACTAAGATTAAAACTCAACTTTAGTACCGCCATTTGAACGATTGTCTAAACAATTAAATCCACAATGAGTAATAACAATTAAATCTACCTTGTTTCAATCCATTTTGGGTGAAAATAACACAAAAACTACAACACAATGAAAAATTTACTATGAGAAACTTTGACATACCTTTGACAGCTACTACTGTTAGACCATGGTTTATTGCAAAACCACGATTTGTAATAATGTTTGTGTAAACCGTAGTTTTACAAGATTAAACCTGGGTTTTTAGTTAAACCCCTTTTTGTAATAAGGCGGACTGAGTTTAATCGAATCTGAATATCTTATCTTAAGTTCTAACACACTGCCTGCCGGGGTCGCGGGACTTACCCATTACCGTGACCCCGGTACGTAAAGGGCTTGTGAAGGACACCGTGGATTTTAGTCAGTACAAGTCTGACAGTCCCTCCCGCCCTGCCCTGGGTGGGAGGACTCATGCGATGATTTTACCACGTAAAAAAAAGTTTAAGGTATATGCGAGCATGTGAACGGTGAGTAATGGGTGACTCGCTTCTAACACACTGTGAGTCAAAAATCGCAACAATTTAATGTAAAAAATTTGCATAAATGCATAGAAACCAAAATAAATAATTTGTCTACACTACAAATTAGACAGTTTCTATTGGACATTGCTTATTATTGAAATGAAGCCGTATTTTCACTAGGGGACATTTGTTCCGCGACTCTGTCGCTCGATACGACATTCATGTCCCGCGCGATGTCGCCCGACGTCGCGTGGGACATTTACGGGTCGCGCAACTTGTCGTAAGTTGACTCTAGTAGAAGCTGGCCAATGTGAACAAGGAAAATGTCGAGCGACATTGTCCCTCAAAGTTGCAGAGCCATACCACGTTAATGTTGAGCGATATGTCTCTTAAGCCTTTGACAAAAAGACAGGCGTCGCGAATGCGAAGCGTGACGTTTTTATTTGTAATGTATGGAATTATTTGAATCCAGTCACATAGAAAAGCGAAAGCCATCCAATAGCGTGACAGAACTATCGGACTGACGTCTCTTATCGGTGCGTTATCACTTCGGACTCGCCTGTCTGTTTGACAAAGGCATAATGGATGGACTAATTAGATTTAGAATTTATTGAAGCTGTAAACTAGCCCATTAAATTGGCAATTTTAAATTATCCATACAAAACAAAAAATTACAATTATCTTTGTTTAAAGTATGACATTTCGAAATGTTTTCTAAGAAATTTTTAGACCTATGTATTCAGCTTGTTTAAGTAAAGTTTCATTAAAATCGGTACAGTAATTCGAAAAAAAGAAACCTTAGAAATTTGTATGAAACGTTCGGTGTTTACGCTTCTAAAAGAGGATATAACAATTGATTTTTCGTGTTAAGTTGTTGACACAGATTGTTACCTATCCTCCGCGCAAGAATAGCCAGTATATTTGAATGAAATAATAAATTATGACACTAAACTTCACGTTGTTACTATATTTACAAAACATCACAAAATACTCCTGCTCATTGTGCGTCTCGAAGCTGAAAATAAAATAAAAAAAGGTTTTACAACAAAATTAATATTGCCGGGAGAAGAGAGAGAGAGTGAGAGAGAGGGAGAGAGAGGGGGAGAGAGAGAGAGGGAGAGAGAGAGAGAGAGAGAGGGAGAGAGAGAGAGAGGAAGAGAGAGTGAGAGATAGAGGAAGAGAGAGAGAGAGGAAGAGAGAGAGATAGAGGAAGAGAGAGAGAGAGAGCTAGAGGAAGAGAGAGGAAGAGAGAGAGAGAGAGAGAGAGGAAGAGAGGAAGAGAGAGAGAGGAAGAGAGAGAGGAAGAGAGAGAGGAAGAGGAAGAGAGAGAGAGGAAGAGAGAGAAAGAGACAGAGACAGAGACAAAGCGATCGTGTGGCAAGTAGTTTTCGTCACAATTGGCTATACGAAGTTAATGATGGGGGACTATCAAATCGATCGCAGCGCGCGATGTAGCAGAGACGTGAACTAACTAGGGACTTTCGGGAGTGACGTATGTTACAAGTTTAATAAACATTACAACTGGTTATCTCTTAGCAGCCGCGGTTTATTTTAATTATTTATAATTTTATTGTTTTTTTTTTTATATTAATTTCCTATGGTCACTACATGCTACATCGTTCTCACATAATGTACCATCTCAAGTTGAATGATGTAACAAAGGTTCTGTTATAATTTTGGCAATTGAAAAAGAGTGTCCATGGAGTTTCTTGCTCGTTCTTCTCCATTGAGATTTACGCTTTGGAATGGGCATCTACGGTACTTTCACAGTTTTTATGTCATGTGACTGGGACCGTAGCACCATAACTATTTTTAAACTATTTTATTTTACTTTTGTCTCTTGATAATTCAAAAGTAACTGGCCTACTTGAAATAATCATTTGATTTGAGCTTTATTTTTTTATTGAATTTTAAATTGAAAAACAAGGCGATAATGTTTATGAAGATATCTACATAGTTGGCAAAGTAATGTGGTCATTAGGAGGCGCTGTCATCGCACACAACTTACAGAAAAGAGACAGGTATTGGCTCCACGGCGGCCATCTCTCTCTCTCGTGGTCATCAGTACTCACGCTAGAGGAAGTTGGCTCCGACGCCGAACTGCAGTCCTGCGGCACTGACGTCGTGCGGCATGGCCCGCAGCGGCACCGCGTAGTTGAGCTCCAGCCGCGCGGCCCGGCCCAGCCGCACACACACGCCCGCGCCCAGCGACACGCGCGCCAGCCGGAGGGCCTCCAGGGAGGACAGGCTGCTGCCGTCTGAGGGGAGGGGACACTCATATATCTGGGTCGGCTTCCAGTCGAACCAGATGCAGCTGAATATCAGTATTTTACACTAGCGACCGGCCCGTCTCCGTACGGGTGCAATCTCTACTATATTATGCCTGTTATATACATATAAACCTTCCTCTTGAATACTCTATCTTTTAAAAAAATCGCATCAAAATCCGTTTCGTAGTTTTAAATATCTCCATCCGTGTCCGGTGAGGACCTGCGTCATGCGGAAGGTAAGGATGCCGTGACGCCTATCCAGCCACTCCTCAAAGAGGGGTCTTACCGCCGCGATTGCGGCGTACCCGGACTCCAGAACCTCTTACTGAATAAATAAGTTTATGCCCAAATAAATGCCCAGTCAATGGACATAAAAACGAATAACTTTTTTAAGTAAAAATGAAGCAGAAAACTTAACCAAAAACCTAACTGGACAAAAAGTCCAAACAAAAAGGCATTAATCAGGCGTTTATTCAATGCGCCCAATATATTCTGGGTATACACCCATCTCTAGGTTCGACTAACCTGGCATGGCGAGGCTGCCGGCGTTGACGAACAGGTGCGAGCGGAACAGAGCGCCCAGACCAGAGCGGGCGCCCTGGAACGGGAGCGGGGTGTACAGGTGCAGGCCTGCCGCCCAGTACACCTGGAACGAGGACATGGGTTAGCATAAATAAAATAAATAAATATTCCACAACTATCACACAACGCCATATAGTCCCAAGCTAAGCAGAGCTTGTGTTATGGGTACTACACAACTGATAAACATACTTATATATTTCTAAATCATCACATAATAGACATGATGACAGCATCATCAAATTACTAAGATATTTTTTTGTTTTGTGGATCGAAATATTCAGTTTGCTAGCGGGACTCGAACCTGCGTCTTCTGGATAAGTACTCCAGACGCCTTAACAATTAGGCTATTGCAACCACCAATGTTGAAGCTGAATGTCTCATACCCTAGTTTTTTTAACGCTTTACACGTTAAAATATAACTTTTAACAGCACGGTTAGCGCAGTGGCTGAGCGATTGGACTGCTGCGCTGCGAGTCGCGGGTTCGATTCCCGCACGGAACAAATATTTGAATGTTTTTTTGAATTGAAGTGCAATCTTCTTTAGCGGCGTTGTGCACTTTTTTTGGAATGGGCAAAAATGTTAATCTCGCGTCAGGACACGTGACTTGATCGAAAATTCGTATGACGGCGCAGGGCGCTTGCGCGAATGTTCGTGTGTGTTTATTACTATTCAAGTTTTCACTTCTGCCGGCACTCCCAGAGTGCAACCCGTCGTTTTTTTTTTTTAAACCGTTGCCCCACACTAGGAATTCCTCCTGTGTCGTGGGTGCGTTTATAAACATATAAACTTACATACATAAACACCCAGACCCGGAACAACTAATTGTAGGGATCGAAACCTACCCAGCCATTTTACCAATTTCCAGTACTCACCCGTCCACCGGTGGCCTGTCCGTCGTTGTGAGGTCCCACGCCCCTCTGCTGGAACCCTCGCAGCGTGGTGGGTCCTCCTAAGTAGAAATGATCAGGCAGCTCCGTGCCGAAGACGTCGTGGAGTACTCCCAGCGCGCCCGTCAGCTGTAACACCTGGAGAAAACATCAAGGTATTTTTTTTTAAATAGGTAAAAAAAGTCATGTCTGTTGTGTGTATGGTAGCCCGCAAAATTCAAATTTTCTTGTGTTTTTTGCAATTTTTATATCAGTGACTAGTTGTAACTCGATCAAAATAAGTTTTGGCCCTCTAAGGGGGCCCTCGGACTCGACACACGATCGACCCAGGCATGTTTCATGGTCGGACGGCGAGTCACCTATTACTCACCGTTCACATGCTCGCATATACCTTGAACTTTATTTTTTACGTGGTCAAATCATCGCATGAGTCCTTCCACCCAGGGTAGTGCGGGAGGGACTGTCAGACTTGACTGACTAAAATCCTCGGTGTCCTTCAATAGCCCTTTACGAATCAAATCAAATCAAATCAAAAGTCATTTATTCAAATTAGGCTGATTTATCAGCACTTTTTGAAGGTCAATTTTTACATAAGACAGTCCCCCAAAGCGCCCCCCCATTCGACACTTCCTAGTGTTTTGGCTGGGAAGAAGAAGTGGCGGAACAAACTCCCCAGCAACACATCTGTCTGTACGGTTAGAAGAACCAAGATTGTATACAATTTAATAGAACATTCACATTATACATCAATCCGAAATTACATCCCAACCGTGACTAGAAGGCACAATAGATAAACTAGGACCAATGCAGTAAATAACAATTTAATGAAGTAGAAATAAAATAACAGAACCAAAGGTCAGCAAGTCGACCAGTCACCACAAGCAGCACCCGTTCACGAGTACGCAAGCAATGTAACTAAGGGAGCATGACAACTTACTGCCGGTACCTCCGTCAAAAACACTAATAAAATAAGATTAAAAAATCGTGGTCGATAGTTTATCATAGTGCAAAACTGTTTATTCAAATAAGAAAATGAAATAAAATAAAAAAAAGCTAATCAACATAATATAAAAACAAACACAAACAAAAAAAAAAATATACATAAAAATAAAACTAAATGACTTAGCTAAGTCAAAAATAAATAAACAATTATATGAAATCATATAACCTGTCGGGAAAATAAAAACTGGAGAAAAAGCATGAACGCAGTCTTACTTTCAAACGAGCGTCCAACTGCTCTTGTCGTCTATGTATTCGTTTAACGAATAATATGCCTTGGAACAAAGGATGGTTTTGATCTTATATTTGAAGGCATTAAAAGGTAAGTCTAGCAAAGATGAAGGCAGTTTATTATAAAAAACTATACCGAGCCCTACAAATGAGCTGTGAACTTTATGAAGCCGATGAAAGGGAACACGTAATTGGTGCTTATTTCTAGTATTAAAATTGTGAATATCACTATTTTTGGTATATAGATGTAAATTTTGCCTAATATACATAATGTTGGCAAAGATGAATTGAGACGCCACCGTCAGAATGCCAATCTCTTTAAACAAATCTCTGAGAGAAACCCTAGCACCCAGCTGATAAATTGCCCGAACAGCTCGTTTTTGCAAAACAAATATATTTTGAATATCAGCGGCTTTTCCCCACAATAAAATGCCGTAGGACATAACGCTGTGAAAATAACTAAAATAAACTAGTCGAGCTGTATCAACGTCTGTGAACTGTCTTACTTTTCGGACAGCATAGGCGGCCGAACTGAGCCTTCCCGCCAAGGTTGTTATATGCGGACCCCATTGAATTTTTGAATCGACTCTAATACCCAGAAACACTGCTGAATCAACAGTTTCAAGCTGTTCATTACTTAGGATAATGTTAGGTCCTAGATTTCTGACATTTGGCAAGGCGAACTTTAAACATTTAGTTTTTTTGGCGTTAAGAACCAGATTGTTAGTTGTAAACCATTCCGTGACCAATGTTAATGCGGTATTTACATCGTCAAAATCTTGTCTATTTCTATCTACTTTAAATATTAGAGAAGTATCATCTGCAAATAATACAACGTCACAAACGCCCTTTAAAAGATATGGCAAGTCATTGATATAGACCAAAAATAAAAACGGACCCAGAATCGAGCCTTGTGGCACGCCTAGCTGAACATGTTGACCGGAAGATTTAGAACCATTTATATCTACACATTGAAGTCTATTATGTAAGTATGAATCTATTACATTTAGAGCTTCATTTTGGACTCCATAATGGCGCAATTTTCGCAATAGTGTGACATGGTGTACGCAGTCAAAGGCTTTGGATAAATCACAAAAAACACCAATTGCATTTTTACAGCTCTCCCACGCCTTATATATGTGCTTGAGCAGAGCAACACCTGCATCAGTAGTTGAACGACCTTTCGTAAAGCCATATTGTTCACTATGCAGGAGGTTATTTACATTAAAGTGTCTAAGCAACTGTTTGAGTATTATTTTTTCAAATATTTTGCTCAAAGCAGGTAAGATGGATATTGGTCTGAAATTACCAATATCATTTTTATTGCCCGATTTAAATAATGGTATGACTTTACTGCACTTCATAAGGTCGGGGAAAGTACCCAGATCGACACATTTATTAAAAGTAATTGCAAGATAGGGAGCTACGATGTCGATTATGTTACTTAAGAGTTTAACTGAAATGCCCCAGTAATCACCAGTATTTTTAGATTTAAGCGCGTTGAAAACTTGAATTACGTCACGAGGTGTTATGTGTTCGAAGCTAAATATGTTACTGCATTTAGGCACACTACGATGCAAAAAATTTTCAGCTTTAGACGGAGACGAACTTAAGGAGCGAGTCGTAGTTATAGGAATATTTGCAAAAAACTGGTTGAATGCGTCAGCTACGGCAGCCGTATTTGAAACTAATTTATTGTCTATCAAAATCTCTAGTTGATTGTCTTGTTTAACCGATTTTCCTGTTTCGCTGTTGATAATTTTCCAAGTAGCTTTAACTTTGTTGCTAGAATTTTTTATTGAACGTTTTACGTACATTGAATTTTTTACGTACCGGGGTAACGGTAATTCGTTAGTCCCGCGAACCCGGCAGGCTTTGGCCCTCTACAGGGGGCCCCGTCACTATGCTGACACTCCTTGAGGCACGCCTGGAACACAACGCGCCGTCGACCCGGGCATGGTCCATGGTCGGACAGCAAGTCGCCCATTACTCGCTGCCCGCATGCCCGCGCCTACGGTGGCCGGAGATCGTCTGGCGACGTCCGTCGCCGTGGGCGTCTACCACTGCGGCTGCGGTGGAGGGAGGACGCTGTCCTCTACCTCACGCGCCCGCCTCCTCCTTCACGAGCATGACTGCTTCGCATGAGGCGACCGCTTCCCACTCCTGTCTCCGCCTATCGCCGTCGTGAGGACACGGCGGTGCTCTGCCCAAGCGGGGCAGTCCTGCACTGTATGCTCCACCGTGTCCTCCGGACGATCCTTATATATACCTTAAACTTAAGGATGAAAACTCACAACATCTTCCACCAAGGTAGCGTTCGCCTGTGCGTGCAGTTCTGTCTTGAGGTTGGCAACTCCACCGCCCAAGCCAGCCACCTCGCTCGTGAACTGAACCCACGACCCGCGCGTCGGGAAGATCGGCTCGTCGCGGTGGTCCACTGCGACTATGTGACGCAAGATCGACTTCATTTGAGGACCTGAAAACAAATATTGAATAGGAATGTTGATTGCATCAATAAATTGCAAATTTAATTCGTTTGTCAGCATATTTACAAAGATATAACAGATTAAAGGCCGAGAGAGCGTATTGCCAATTTTAAGTAAGTAATTGCTCACAAGTCCTGTAACACAGCACTTATGAGGAAAAGTGTTACTTGTATGGGCCCTACTATATACAACAAATTGCCAGATGTAATGAAAAATGAAACATTTAAAAACTTAAAAAAGAAATTAGTGGCCTTCCTAACAGAAAAATGTTATTATTCGATTAATGATTTTTTAATGGACAAATCTTTTTAATCAGCAATATGTATAATCAAATTAAATATTATTAATTTTACCTTGAACATATTATGTACCACATTCTTATTTAATTTTTTCATATTAACATTCTAATTTGACATTTTCGATATTAATTAATGTATAATTGCAATAATTCTTACTATGACATTTTAATTAATAACTAATATTAGATGCTTATTTTAATTTTATAATTTTTGCGTGCCTATTTTCAGGCAGAATGTACAAGGCTCACTCCTTTCTACTCCACCTGTATTCTAATGTAACCTACATTCATTGCAAATAAATGATTTGATTTGATTTGATAAGTGTCGTATCTTCGTCAGTTTTGGTTTAAGTAACAAAAGAAAAAATACGTGTCAAATATTTTTTGATAATCTAACTGACGGTCGTATTCGATTTCAGTCCAATACCCTATTAAGAATAACAGTTGATTGGATTAAAAAAAAAATACTAACATCTAAAACAAGCACAAAAAAAGTGTAAAATTACTTTCTTTTGAAATAAAATAATCGCACGCTTGTTTTTATGTCCAATCAGTTACAGATATTCAATCATTCCCGATTATAACCTATTTGTGTATTTTTTTTCCAAATACGGTCATCCGAAGGAGGAGGCGGGCCGCGTGGAGGGAGAGGACAGCGTCCTCCCTCCACCCCAGCCGCAGTAGTAGACGCCCACGGCGACCGACGTCGGCAGACGATCTCCGACCACCGTAGCCGCGGGCATGCGGGCAGCGAGTAATGGGCAACTCGCTGTCCGACCATGGACCATGCCCGGGTCGACGGCGCGTTGTGTTCCACGCGCGCCTCAGAGTGTCAGCATAGTGACGGGGACCCCCTCTAGAGGGCCAAAGCCTGCCGGGGTCGCGAGACTTACGAATTACCGTGACCCTGGAACGTAAAGGGCTATTGAAGGCCACCGTGGATTTTAGTAAGTACGAGTCTGACAGTCCCTCCTGCTCAGCCTTGGGTGGGAGGACTCATTTGATGACTTTACCACGATAAAAAAAAAAATGCGGTCAGCCGTTCTGATGTATTTGAGTAACAAACATACATACAAACTTTGGCATTTAAAATAATTGTTGTATAATGAGACTTGCTTGTATGACCAGATGTATGAATGTGGATGAGGCGAAAGAAGTATGTAAGGATCGTAGCCGGTGGTGTTTCTTGCCTGTTCTTCTCCATAGAGATCTACTCCTTGAATGGGCATCTACGGTACTTCTACAGTTATTATGTCTTGTGACTGGGACTGTAGCACTATAATTTTGTAGTATTTAATTATATTTTTAGTGCGCAAAAGTGCCTGTCACTGGTCTACTTGAAATAAATGCATTTGATTTATTTGTAGTTTCTGCCTACCCCTATGGGAAGAACGCGTGAGTTAATGTATGTACTAGCTGTTTTCCACGGTTTCACCCGCTGCTCGGCTCCTATTAGTCGTACCGTGATGTTATTTAGCCTATAGCCTTCCTCGATAAATGGACTATCCAACACAAAAATAATTTTACAATTCGAACCAGTAGTACCTGAGATAAGCGCGTTCAAACAAACACACTCTTCAGCTTTATAATATTGCTAGCTGTACCCTGCCACGCTTCGCTGTGGCACAAAAAAAAACTATTTTTTCGCGGTCGCGGATATGTGACTGATGCAAAAAATAGATAAAAACAATCCTTGATGCGGATTATATATCATGCTAAAATTTCAGCTCAATCGGTGAAGAACTTTTAGAGTTTTTGAATCGTACACAAACCAACATAACATTTTTATATATATACTAGCTGTACCCTGCCACGCTTCGCTGTGGCACAAAAAAACTGTTTTTTCGCGGTCGCGGATATGTGACTGATGCAAAAAATAGATAAAAACAATCCTTGATGCGGATTATACATCATGCTAAAATTTCAGCTCAATCGGTGCAGAACTTTTTGAGTTTTTGAAGCGTACACAAACCAACATAACATTTTTATATATATAGATAAGTAATAAGTATAGATTATGAGACTAGTGACTCACCGCTGCTCTCCCTCACTTTGAAGCTGGTGGTCTTGCTGAGCACGGAGGTGTCACGTACCAGACCCTCCCACTGCACATTATGCAGCGTCTGAGGAACGAAGCAATACCTTGTAATCAGAGACCAGCATAACATGACCCATTATAACATTATTTTGCTGTTTAAAAAGGGTCATATAAAGATAGGCATCGATTGTACATTGCGAGAAGAGCTCCCGCCACAGATATAGATATACCTAGATAACGCAAGAGCAACTACTTCGCGTGCCAAAAATCCGTGCTAGCTTACGACCAAAAATCGTAAGTGGCCATTTTCGCGCTCGTCCAAATCGGTCTATCGTTAGTTGGACGACAGTTTTAATATTTAAATGGCTAATTGTGCTGTAGGACGAGGGGGGGCACCGTAAGCGGGGGCACATTTCAATCGATTTGATTTTCCCAAAAATAAAAAGTTTTTGTGGCGTCATAACAGGAAGCCAAAAAATGGCACGCTTGGTTTTCATACAGATCGTGATGCTTGCGTTATCTAGGTATATCTATATCTGTGGCTCCGGCGGATTACTGGGCGATATGGCGGGAACGATTGTCGCAACTGAGGTTCTGTCACACCACGAGCGCGGCGGTAAGAACCCTCTTTGAGGAGTGGCTGGATAGGCATCACGGCGTCCTGACCTACCGCATGACGCAGGTCCTCGGAAGTTTCGGGAGGTAACTCTGTCGGATGAGGAGGGAAGAAACGCCTGGATGTCACCACTGCGAGGATCGCCCAGAGGACACGGAGCATACGGTGCTCGTTTTTCTCTTATTGACCCGCTTCAAGGTTGTGAGAACTCTCAACCAATGAGAGCGCCAAACGCGGTTAAACCGGTTTCTAAAATAACCTCAAAACCCTGTTAAGCCAATTTTTTCGGTTTCTTTGAAACCGGTTACGTTGCCTTAAGAATGATGCCTAGGAGAACAGTGTGTGTGCGAGACGGAGTGGGAAGCGGTCGCCTCCTTCTGCGAAGCAGTCATGCTCGTGAAGGAGGAAGCGGGCCGCCTGAGGGAGAGGACAGCGTCCTCCCTCCATCCCAGCCGCAGTGGTAGACGCCCACGGCGTCGGACGTCACAGGACGATCTCCGGCCACCGTAGGCGCGGGCATGCGGGCAGCGAGTAATGGGCGACTTGCTGTCCGACCATGGACCATGCCCGGGTCGACGGCGCGTTGTGTTCCACGCGCGCCTCAAAGAGTGTCAGCATATTGACGGGGCCTGTAGAGGGCCAAAGCCTGCCGGGGTCGCGGGACTTACCCATTACCGTGATCCCGGTACGTAAAGGGCTTGTGAAGGACACCGTGGATTTTAGTCAGTACAAGTCTGACAGTCCCTCCCGCCCTGCCCTGGGTGGGAGGACTTATTTGATGATTTTACCACGAAAAAAAAAAAAAAAGGAGAACAGTGTATAAGACGGGGACGTGAGCTATGATGGGAAATCACACACTTAAGTCAAACTTAACACAATAATAACGTAGCGCAAGAGCCATCAGGACGCCATTTGTTAATGGCCGCTTGCAAATGACGTCCTGTTGGCGCTTGCGCCACGTTAGTGTTGTGTTAAGTATGCCTAAAGAGTGTATGTCCCCATTATACGTTGCGTCTCCGTCTTATACACTGTTCCCCTATGTCTGTAACCCTGGGGGTGTTATGTCGGACTTACCGCCGGTGAGGTCTTGAAGGCGACGTCGAACAGCAGCCCACGGTCGAGGAGACGGTATCCAGACCATGGGTACTCGTGATTTTGCTGGTATATCGACGTTGATAACCTGAGGGCAACGTACAGTAAGCTTAAGAAAGAAAGTAAAAATACAAGTGTCCTTCGATATTTTTGCGAGGTTTAGTAAATTTTTTTAATCATCTAGTGTCGTACCACAAAAAGTTAAACATCTGTTGAACACTTGTTTAATAAAAGTGTAACTGCAAAACGACCCTTAGGCGCATCCCGCTGTCTGTCTGTCCCTATGTATGCTTAGATCTTTAAAACAATGTAAGAGATTTTGATGCGTTTTTTTAATAGATATGCAGTGATTCAAGAGGAAGGTTCATATGTATATGACATGCATAATATATAACACTAACGCAGCGCAAGCGCCACCAGGGGCCGTATTATGACGTCTTAAAGCCAGGCTTGTTCCAGTGAGTGAACGAGGTGGCGCTAGACGACTTGTATAGCTCTGTCTCTTTCACTCACTGGAACTAGCCTGGTTTTAAGACGTCATAATACGGCCGCAGGACGTCATTTGCAAGCGGCCATTAACAAATGGCGTCCTGTTGGCGCTTGCGCTACTTTAGTATTGTGTTAAGTTTGCCTTAAGTGTGTGATTTCCCATCATACCTCGCGTTCCCGTCTTATACACTGTTTTCCTGTTCCTGTTTTACCCTGATTGGGAAAAGGCATGGGCGACTCGCTGTCCGACCATGGAGCATGCCCGGGTCGACGGCGCGTTGTGTTCCACGCGCGCCTCAAGGAGTGTCAGCATAGTGACGGGGCCTGTAGAGGGCTTGCCGGGGTCGCGGGACTCACGAATTACCGTCACCCCGGTACGTAAAGGGCTATTGAAAGACACCGTGGATTTTAGTCAGTCAAGTCTGACAGTCCCTCCCGCCCTGTCCTGGGTGGGAGGACTCATGTGATGATTTAACCACGTAAAAAAAAAATTGGTTGCCTGTAAAGTCGGTATACGGGCGAAAGTTTTACGTGACAACGACTTTGAGTGGTAAAATAATTTTAATGTGAATATTCTCTCTCTCGCTCTGTCTCTGTCGCTCTTAGGCGGGCTAACTGTGCTCGAGTGGAAGGGACGCGTGCCTTTCACTTTTTATGTCTGTCTCTCTCGCTTTTAGGCGGGCTAACCATGCCCGAGTGGAAGGGACGCGTGCGTCAAAAAAAAAAGTGTGTGATTTCCCATCACACCTCGTGTCCCCCTGTTTTCGTGTTCCTGCTTTACCCTGGTTGGGAAAAGGCAAACTAAGAACACTTACACGGGAACTAGGGGTTTGTGCGGGAACGGTTTCGTGGCCATGACGCTGAAGTTGGATGAGGAGCGGTACCCCATGCTGTACTCCGCCTGGACGCGCTCTCCGCGACCCAGCACGTTCGGCATCTTCACACCTGACATTAACAAATTGGGTTTTTTACTGAAAAAAATACGTCAGTTTAATGGGCAACTCGCTGTCCGATCATGGACCATGCCAGGGTCGACGGCGCGTTGTGTTCCACGCGCGCCTTAAAGAGTGGCCCCCTCTAGAGGGCGAAAGCCTGTCGGGGTCGCGGGACTTATGATTTACCGTGACCCCGGTACGTAAAGGGCTATTGAAGGACACTGTTGATTATAGTCAGTACGAGTCTGACAGTCCCTCTCGTTTTGTCCTGGGTGGGAGGACTCATTTGATGATTTCACCACGATAAAAAAAGGCAACCTGCATCATGTACAAGTGCTTTTTTTATCATGGTAAAATCATCAAATGAGTCCTGACTGTCAGACTCGTACTGACTAAAATCCACAGCGTTCCTTCAATGGCCTTTTACGTTCCAGGGTCACGGTTACCTCCTTAGACAGTCCGTCCCCTATGTACGAGTGCTTAAGATAACATGGGTATAGACCCATAGGTGCAGACAGGTCGATACAAATCGGTGCAGGACAAATAGTTGTCCTGCACCGATTTGTACCGACCTGCCTGCACCGATAACCTTCGTGTTGCCTCAACAACCTGTATCATCTTCTTTGCTACTGTAAAGAGAGTCTTATGTGTGAGATTATACAGCATATATTAACATACCGAGCACCAGGTTGCCTTCGTTTTCACTAACGGTCGTATTGATTCCGCCGACGATGCGCGAGAGTTCACGTACTTGGAACGTTACCTGTATAATAAAAATACTTTGACTAGCCTGTTGGTCTTGTGGTTAGTGACCCTGACTGCTATGCCGGAGGTCGTGGGTTCGATTCCCACCCAGGACAAATGTTTGTGTGATGAGCACGATCATTTGTTCTGTGTCTGGGTGTTATTTATCTATAATATGTATGTATTTAGAAATATATAAGTATGTTTATCAGTTATCTAGTACCCATAACACAAGCTCTGCTTAGCTTGGGACTAGATGGCGTTGTGTGATAGTTGTGGAATATATTATATACAATGAAATTAATGCCTTTGTCAAACAGACAGGCGAAAGCGAAGCGATACAGAACCGAAGCGAGATGTCAGTCCGATAGTTATCTCACGCTGTCGGTTCGGTCGTCAAAAACGTCAAGCTTCGCATTCGTCACGCTTGTCTGTTTGACAAAGGCTTAAGAGAGCTTGCTAATGACGCGATGCGACGCAATACGACCGATTCCAACTACAAGTGAAAATCATCCTTACCACTACGACATATGACATAAAACGTGCGGTTATCTAAGAGTAGATGAAAAACAAAACACGCTCGCGACGATGACGTAAGTCAGTCGAATTGCATCATTATATCGTAGTAGCAAGGACGATTTTCGTTTTTAGTTAGTAGAATTTGCAAATCGTACGAATCGCGTCTTGGGCAAGCTCGCTATGTAAAAGAGGATCTATACATTTAATAAATCTGTAGAAGGGTCAATTCTGTACATTGAAAATATTGAAAAAATAAATAGCGGGGGTTGTTGCTGGATCGATACCAAACCCAAATAAGTGATTAAAAATTTTTTGTCTGTCTGTCTGTCTGTATATGCAGGCATCAAGTGAAAACTAACGGTTCGATTTCAATGAAACTTGGTATAATTATACCTTATTATGGGCATAAAATGGGATACCTACTTTTTATCCTGGAAAAATACGTAGAAAAAAAATCTTATTTTTCAGTTTTATTCATAGACGTTGTTCTGTAGAACCGCGAACCGCGAATAGCGCTCCCTAATTATTATAGGCTTAGACTTAGTGGGTCCAATAGATGTCATTGTCAGAGTTACTCAAAATGGAGAAATAAACCATTCACGCGAAGACCGACATCCGCGCGGACGGAGTCGCGGGCGGAAGCTAGTTATAAATAAAGTGGTATATTTTTCGTTCATACAAAATGGTATGGATATAAAAAAAAAACATTATTTATCCAATACACCGTCCTGATTGCTGATTGTGATCGTTTTATTACCATAAAATGAAACGACCACGAAACAGAGTCGACTGGATTTAAAAAAATGCTTCTTTTACTCGTTTTTAAGGCAACTCACACTTTTTGTATTTTTTTTTATTTAGTTTTCATGCCAATAAACATAATTTTCTTTATATGCACAAAAAAAAACTGGCAAATTAGTTAGCGAGTAACCTTACAGTTTCTTGCCCGTTCTTCTCCCTTGACAGGTTCGCGTTCAACCAGTATCTTACATGATGGTAAGCGATGATGTGGTCTAGAGATGGGTAACTAGCCGAAATTTCAATAGCTTAGCTAGCCGGCTTGTTGTAATGGAATAGCCAGCTAACTAGCCTGCTATCTTGGCTACTTGGCTATTGAACAATAATACTAATTTTCAGATCTTTATTTCATGTGTTTGCTTTTATATCCGACAGTAACAAACTACTTTTCTAATAATCGCATTTCGTATTAAATAAACGAAAGTATAATACTCTCTCTTTGTCTAATCTATTTTGTGAGAAAGAGATGTACGATACGAATGAAGATCGCACTCGCTTAGCGCAGTGAGCGCGCACACAGCTATCGGCTATTCTAGCTACTCACGCTACCCGGCTACTGAATACCGGGACGGCTACAAAACGTAGCAGTTAGCTATACTCTGTGGCGGTTATGCAGCTACCGGCTATGTCATAACCTGACAGTTATCTAGCCAACCAGTAGCCACTAGCTGGCTATCGTGTTGACGGATATCACAGCTGTGGTTATTTTGCTCATAGCCGGTATTTGGCTAGTTATAGCTATAGCTTTTTTTTTTTTTATCGTGGTAAAATCATCAAGTGAGTCCTCCCACCCAGGGCAGGGCGGGAGGGACTGTCAGACTTGTACTGACTAAAATCCACGGTGTCCTACACTAGCCCTTTACGTACCGGGGTCACGGTAATGGGAAAGTCCCGCGACCCCGGCAGGCTATGGCCCTCTACAGGCTCCGTCACTATGCTGACACTCCTTGAGGCGCGCGTGGAACATAACGCGCCGTCGACCCGGGCATGGTTCATGGTCGGACAGCGAGTCGCCCATTACTCGCCGCCCGCATGCACGCGCCTACGGTGGCCGGAGATCGTCTTGCGACGTCCGACGCCGTGGGCGTCTACCACTGCGGCTGGGGTGGAGGGAGGACGCTGTCCTCTCCCTCACGCGGCCCGCCTCCTCCTTCGCGAGCATGACTGCTTCGCAGAAGGAGGCGACCGCTTCCCACTCCGTCTCGCCCCGCAGCATGGCCTCGACCAATGCCGGGCGCGAGAGGTCTCCGCCAATCGCCGTCGTGAGGACACGGCGGTGCTCTGCCCAAGCGGGGCAGTCCTGCACCGTATGCTCCACCGTGAGTTATAGCTATAGCTGCCTATCGCTAATGTCGACCACACATTAGCTGAAGCAATTAAAACTTCAAAGATTCCAAAGTTAGGTTTTTGTAAATCAGATTTCCCCCTGTTAGCCAATTTAAAAGAAAGACTCTGTATTCCAGTCTATGGTGAAACTATACAAGACAAAGTTACCTCAAGGCCCTCCGGGGTCGCGTCGGGGCCGGAAGACACGTCGATAAACACGCCGATGTCCCGGAAACAACCCATCGCGTCCAGCGCGCGTCGCACCTGCAACACAACCGTAGATGATACAAGGGTGTTCATGAGAGCGGGAACAATCTGCGTAGTCTTTTCCCAACTATATTGGGGTCGGCTTCCAGTCAAACCAGATGCAGCTGGATATCAGTATTTTACATGGAGCGACTGCCTGTCAGACCTCCACAACCAAGTAACTGGGTAATACGATACCCCATGGTAAGACTGGTTTTCAGACTTTAGAGCTTCTGACTAACAGTAACGACTGTCAAAGATCTACAAATGACAGCCGGGACCAATGGCTTTACGTGCTTTCCGAGGCACGGAGGAAACTCGTTATAACAGATGGTCACCCAGCCACAGACCAAACTCGGCAAGCGCGGCTTAACTCGGAAGATCGACCTGTGCGGCTGTATTTATTTAGCCACGAGAGCGG
The DNA here is from genome assembly GCA_943136025.2 of Agrotis puta. NCBI lineage: Eukaryota > Metazoa > Arthropoda > Insecta > Lepidoptera > Noctuidae > Agrotis > Agrotis puta. The sequence continues at coordinate 7,245,959 of OW964195.2, read as the reverse complement.
GAACAATACTTCCTTTTTTTAATTTTTGAAAGAAAATGTATTTATTGCCCTCGCATAAAACTAAACAATAACTGATATTAAGAAACAAAATAATACTAACAGTAAAGAGAGGAAAAAGTTATTAAGCGAGATCCGACTTCAACTAGGTAGAAGTGAAGGTCGCGGGACTGTACGAATTACCGTGACTCCGGAACGTAAAGAGATATTGAAGGACACCGTGGATTTTAGTCAGTACGAGTCTGACAGTCCCTCCCGCTCTGCCTTGGGTGGGAGGACTTATTTGATGATTTTACCACGCAAAAAAATAAAAATCAAGGTAGGTACAAGTGAAAATCAACCTACAGGTAGATGAAAAACAAAACACGCTCGCCACGAGCGACGACGTGAGTCAGTCGAATTGCATCATTATATCTTAGTGACAAGGACGATTTTCATTTTTAGTTAGTAGAAATTGGAAATTGTACGAATCGCGTCATAAGCAAGCTGGCTAAGTCTTGTGACTGAGACTAATGATTAAATAAAAAATAAATTATAGTTTAAAAAAACTAAAAAAACACGCTTTAATAGCAATCGAACTAAAAAGTAGAAAATATTTTTTTGTTTGTGTTACTGCAATATACAATCCAAAAATCAATTATCATAATTAATTTAGAATAAGATTAATATTTAGATTAGATATTAACAAAAATTCAAATAGAGTGAAAAAGCGTGGGGTGCTTGATATCGAATGTGATGATCATTTTATTAGTTACTGTTTGCAATATCAGAATTATTATAAAAATATCATTAAGCACCCCACGCTTTTTCTGCAAATTTTCAAGTTAATCATTCGCTGGAAGTAGATGAAAATGAAGTTAAAAGATTCCGTTACATACATACACACAGGTCAAGCTAATAAAAGCGTGTTAAAAATGAAAATAAATAAAATAAATAAATAAATATTCCACAACTATCACACCACGCCATCTAGTCCCAAGCTAAGCAGAGCTTGTGTTATGGGTACTAGACAGCTGATATACATACTTATATATTACTAAATACATACATATTATAAATTACACCTTTAATTATTAGTTATTAGATAAATTACACCCAGACACAGAACAAATGATCGTGCTCGTCACACAAACATTTGTCCTGGGTGGGAATCGAACCCACGACCTCCGGCATAGCAGTCAGGGTCACTAACCACTAGACCAACAGGCCTGTCAATAATTCAATAGTGCCTGTAACTGGTCAACTTATTTTTTATAAAGCGTCTCCCCACACTAGGAATTTCTCCTGTATCGTGGGTGCGTTTACAAACATATAAATTCACATACACAAACACCCAGACCCGAAACAACTACTTGCAGATCATACAAATTTTTGTTCAGTGCGGGTATCGAACCCGTGTCAGGCTGCGCGGCAGTCGATCTCCAGCCACTGCGCCAACTGCGTCGTCAAACCTTGGAAGAGGCATCTACAGTGCTACGTGTTTTTCCTACTCCTCCACTATTCTTTTGATTAAAATCGTTGCAGGATCCAAGGCAGGTAAATTCATTCTCCGGGACACGTCGAGCTTCATTGTTTCGGCGCTTTTCTGGTGGTTGCCACTGTTGATTCTGGCTTTCAAGAGTTGCAGTGGTTTGGGAATAGTGCGGTGGGTTTGTCCCAAAAAAAAAGTACTTAAACACTTATTATGTCTTGTGAATGGAACTGTAGCTAATTAATCACAAGACATAATAACTGTTAAAGTGCTCTCAGAATGAAGGTAGTCTATTATTTACCTTATGAGCGCGCAATATGACATCCTCGAAGTCGGATGCCTGGAACAGTTCGTCCACAGTACTACGAATGATGTCATCCTTGGTCCGGTTCAGACCGTCCACGTGGACGCGGTCAACACGCGCCTGCAATACAAACAATAACTTCAGGGTCTACACACGGGCACGATGGAGCAGAGGACCAGCGTGTCCTCACGACGGCGACCTTTCCTTTCCGGCATTGGTCGAGGCCATGTTGCGGGGCGAGACGGAATGGGAAGCGGTCGTCTCCTTCTGCTAGCGAAGGAGGAGGCGGGCGCCGTGAGAGACAGCCTCCACCTCACAACTCAACTCAGTCGCCGTGGGACACGTTCACAGCATCAGACGTCGCGAGGCAATTTCCAGCCACCGTAAATGCGGGTATGCGGATGGCAAGTAAAAGGTGACTCGCCGTCCGATCATGGACCATGCCCGGGTCGACGGCGCGTCGTGTTCCACGCGCGCCTTAAAGAGCTGTCAGCAATCTGACAGGGCCCCCCTTAGAGGGCCAAAGACTGCCGGGGTCGCGGTCTATCTCATTAGGTAACCGTGTCCCTGTAACGTAAAGGGACTTAAACTATTGAAAGATCACCGATTATTTTAGTCAGTCTGACAGTCTCTCCCGCCTCGCCCTGGGTGGACTCATTTGATGGTATTAACAGGATAAAAAAGGGTCTACACACAACTATTGATCACCACCATGCTGTCAATAGGGTATCCAAGACGTTAGTAATGGAAAAAATGTATCCAGCAGCGTTTTTTAAACGCCGGTCGCGACCCAAATAGGCAATTTGAAGGTATCAATAAATTGCAAATTTAATTAACCCGTTAACTAGAGTTTTTAAAAATAAAAGACACGTATTTTTTCTTTCGTTAAACCAATGCATATTTACAAAGATATAACACATCAAAATTCGAGAGTGTACTTTCTTGTGACGCTTTGTCAATTTTAAAACTGTATCTTCGTTAATTTTGGTTTACGTAACAGTTAAATATTTTTTATAATGTATTTGACGGACTAATTAGAATTTGTAGTAAAATTGGGACTTTCAAAAATAAAAAAGTACAGTTTTTACTTGCTTCTAACGTCACGAGCGCACTTTCGAATTTGATGTGTTATATCTTTGTAAGGGCAAATGCACGCCACGTTTTTTAAACGCGCCGTTGACGCGCGTTTGAATCAATACAGACGCGACGGTGCCGCGCGTTTGACGCGATACAAACGAGAACAAACTGCTCTGTTTGATAAAAGCGCGCCGTCGACGCACGTTTCTAAAACGCGTGTCGACGGCGCGTTTAAAAACGTGGTTTGCATAGGCCCTTAATGTGAAACAAACAAAGAAATAAAAAATACGTGTCTATTATATTTCAGAACTCTAGTTAACGGGCTAATTAAATTAGCAATTTATTTTTGCTGTCACCATGCCTATTTTATTAATAGGTTTTAAGTTAAACTGCCAATGTGAATTAGTATCATGAAGTTTTAGGAAAAGTTCAGTTTTGTAGAACGTTATTTCTAACGCTCGTACCCATCTGCCGTCCCATCAGATTGTGGTGCCCTGTAACATTACTCTTTTTTTCAGGAAATATTTTACGGAGAGAATTTTACGAAATGTGTTTAAAAAACCTCGGAGTAATTGGTGTACATGTCGCTGAGTAATTTAATAACGCGAATTTTCGCAAAAAATAACTATAGATATCACGAAAACACAGATAATTAAAAATGTCTATGATATTTCTCAATGTTACTGAAAAAGAATAGGGTTTTTGCAAAAACGTTTTGCTTTTGTAAGGTTTTGGGGACACCTCGAAGTTCGGTTTGGTTAGGTACCTTTAAATCCTGCAAATGAAATAGAAGCCCCGCAAAGCGGGACTTCGTCGACGTTGCTTTGTTCGAAATTTTACTGAGTCTTACCCATTGTCTTATTATCCGAGTTTTTACGATATCCTTAGAATTTTTGCGACAATTCGGTTTAAAAAATTATCCTACGACGCACATACATAAAAAAATACCAACCTAATTGAAAATATACTAATAGGATTAAAAAAATACCGACCTTATTGAAAATATACTAATAGGATTGTGGCAAACATGTTCGACGAACTGAGTGTTCGATGTTCGTTAGTATGCACGTGCGAACCTTAGTTGCGTATCATGCAACGCAACAAAATTCATACGTGCGCACACGGTTTATCGATGGTGTGTTGTGAGATTTTTAATGAGTCTTTTACTAAAACTTTGTACATTATAAACACATAGGGATGTTTATGAACACAAAATGTATCCTCATACAAGGATTCCCTTAAAATATGTGCACTCACGCTTGCAAACACCATTTCAGGAACATATACCTGTAGATCATATAAATATTTACTTCATTTCGCCATCATACTCTCCTGGCCTAGCCATAGAACCAACTAACTGTTTTCAGTTGAGCAAATCGACTTTTAGATTTCTGCCAAGAAAGAAATATATGTAGTAGGTTTAGTAGGCGAGACCAAAAATTGCAAGCTAAAGGCTGATTTTTAGAACCTAAAAAGGGACCCTATTAATTACTAAGACTTCGCTGTCCGTCTGTCACCAGGGTGTATCTTACGAACCATAACAATAAAAAAATACAGTACATATTTTGCCAGATACATTAACTTTTTAAGTGCTTGGCTAAATATCACTTGCCGTGCCCCTAGCGCCCGGCTACGAATCGTGCTTTCCTCTTCTCCTCTCTTTCTGCTCCTTTTAAGCTCCGGTTTGTAAAATATCATGGTGTACAATAAAAAGTATTCTATATGTCTATCTACTTACATAAATAGAGAGATATAGAATAGATGCAATAAAATCGAACAAAACAACAAAAATCGTGAATATTCTCTGTCGGATAAATACGACACGGGCGATAGGGGCACGGAACTGTTTGTCGCATATATGCGACTCTCGCGGTTAAAAGTTTAAAAAAAAGGTTTGTTCGCGTACTGTGCGCTAACGACAGCTGGCTACTGTACTCGTATCATTGTTAGATAACCGAAGATTCCGAAGAAGATGATAACATTTCAAAATCTGCCTTCAGAAAATACTTGCAACTTTTGATCGCTCGTCTCTTGCACTAGCAAAACAATTAGAAAGAATTGAATTCAAATGTAGAACAAAATGTTAAAAAAAAGTGTCAACTGCAAAACGGCATTTGACGTTGATATAAGGGTCTTACGGTTAATCATCGGTTGAACACTTGTCTAAAAAAACTGTCAACTGTTCAATAGATGTTCAAATTTTTTTGTGGTATGTCGGTTAGTATGTGATCTTTTTTACTAAAAATCTCTAGTTTTTGGCAATGGAGTTCGCATACATATCCTAAAGCTGTAGGCCATGATCCTCAGTGTGTGGACCTGTAACCTGAGGTGACGACTGATCGACCTCGCTGGCGGTAGAAGGCCTCACCAGGGCCGCCTGCCTCGCGACCACCATCCTGTCATAGTCTGGCGCCAAATAGTTTATACTGCCTTCCGTCAGTGCGCTGAAGTTCCAGAGGGTCTACTTTCTACGGTGCATGTAGCTTGAGCATGTTGAGGCACTTGCGCGGGTTATATGCACCGTAACTTTATCGTTTAAAAAAAATGTGCGGGTCCAGCGACTCGAGCATGTATCAAAGCGAGCCAAACGCGCAACTAACTCGCGTGCCCTGCGACGCGCGCGAATCACTCGCGCGTGTGCTCGCTATCCAGTTCGCATCCATAACTTATTGCTGCGTAATCGAATTAATTCGTCTTCCAGTAAATTTAATAAATCCGACAAAATTACATATTTAACATATGATTTTAAAAGAATTTTCGTTCGTCGAGACACTTTGACGCGATTCAAGTAATAAAGCTACCGCGCGAATAGCATGCACATTCAGCTCTTGACCACGAACAAATAACTTGTACATACAGCTTGCAAGTAGCTCGTGTCTTTACTTGCATTCATTTGCAACATGTACAAGTACAAGCGAGTAACTTGGTTAAGTAGCTTGCGTATGTTACTCGCGCGTGTAACCCGCACCTTTACTTGCTCCAGTTACATGCACCGTGTACAAGTACCCTAAGTCCGTGAACAAAGACACGGGTACCGATATACGAACGTAACTAACGTCAAAATCGAATTTGCAGACGGATAATACCGCCACGACTGAAGGTTTTTTTGAGGCGGCGCTAGTGTCTACGTCATTACATTAAATTGGATTTATAAAATGTAGTACAACGAATTTTCCGCACGCCGTGAATGGTGGCGCGGACTCTAAGGTGCTATCTGTCAAATTCGGAATCCTCGAGGCGATACGTATTATGCTTTCTGTCTCGTTCTAGCAAATGGCAGTTCTAAGTGAAAGAAAGGGAAAGGGCGACGGAAAAAGGCGATTCCGTGCTGCCACATGAGGTCTTACCCTTATTAGTTCGGACTTGTTATCAAAACGCCCGTAACTGTCCAAGGCGGAAACCGGGTTTCGACCTTAGAGATTAGACCTCCAGTTCCTTCTAAGTGATCTTGCTCCATCTATGTTTTAACTGGATTGTGGAAAAGAGTAAACAATTTTTTTTTTAACTTTTGCCCCTCACTTGGAATTTATCCTATATTGTGGGTGCGTTTACAAACATAGAAACCCCTTAACCCAGAAAAAATACTTGCATATCATAAAAATATCTGTTCTGTGCGCGGATAAAACCCGCGACACGTTGCACAGCAGTTGATCTCTCAATCAGCAAATAAATAAATAAATACATTACCCGCACTCCATTTAGTTTGATGGTTGGTTTGGCGATAGGCTCGTCCTCCATCTCAAGTGGTTCCTCAAATTCGAACAGACCCCCCCCACCCATCTCCACACTCTCGCCAGGCTCGGCCTGCAAAAGTATACAACCTTTTTGAAGTGAAAACTTCTTTAGCGGCGTTGTGAACTTTTTTTGAAATGGGTAAAGAAATGTTAAACTCGCGTCAGGACACGTGACCTGATCGAAAATTAGTAAGACGGCGCAGGGCGCTTGCGCGAACATTCGTGTGTGTTTATTACTTTTGAAGTTTTCACTTCTGCCGGCACTCCCAGAGTGCAACCCGTCGTTGTTTTTCGTTTTTTTTTCTTTTAAAAAACATTGCCCCACACTAGGCATTTCTCCTGTGTCGTGGGTGCGTTTACAAACATATAAACTCACATACACAAACACCCACACCCAAAACAACTACTTTCAGATCATACAAATATTTGCTCTGTCCAGGAATCGAACCCGCGACACACAGCACAGCAGTCCAATCGCTCAGCCACTGTGCTGACGTGCCGTCAAATAACTTATATATTTTTAATTTTATTTCAACTACAAGTTTACATTTCACCACTATTTCTTCTGATGGTAAGTGAAGATGTGATCGACGGTGAAGCACGCTTGCGTAGAAGTAAACTGGAATAGGCTTTTTTTATTGTGGTAAGTCATCCAACGAGTCCTCCCACCCAGAGCGAGACGGGATGTACTGTCAGACTAGTACTGACTAAAATCCACGGTGTTATTTTTTGTACATATTACTAGTAAGTCTTCATTTATAGTTTGTGTATAATAATATAAGTAAATATGTAGTGTAATAAAAATGTAAATATAGTAGCAAAAAAAATATTACTTCAAAACTGTTGAGCGGATTTTAATGAAATTTAGCTCAGAGATAGATTATAGTCTGTAGTAACGTATAGGATACCATTTATCCCCTGTATTACATTCTCATGGATTAACTTTCGAGTTATAAACGGGCGCGGGCGAAGTTACTGTCACCAGCAGCTATTGTCTTAATTAATAATGAAAATCGTATTTTTACAACACGGAACCGCAGTATCTAATAATAATGATAAAAGTCTGAAATACTATGTGAGAATATTTAGACCTTTTTAGAATTTTCATGATTCTTGTGATAATATAACCTTACATTTGTTTCGGGACGAGATTTCTTTTTAGATATGAAATTTTACCTTAGCATGTACAGTTCCCATGGTGTATAGTGTGTTTAACTACTTCTAAGTGGAAATTTTAAGTTTCTAATTACAATCTAGACACAATTTAGAATTTTTCTATTTTGAAATTACATAAACAACAAGGTTTTGACAGTTCGACCGAACGATTATCAAATAAGTACGCTGGCAACATTGATTCTTCGTTCGAAAAGTATTCATTCATTTCGAGGCTTATCTTTTTGTGAAGAAACGTTAAAAAAAAACAGTAAATATAACTGAGACTTCACCATAGGGCTTCGCTGTGGGTTTACCGGGTTGACCTTGTTTATGTAATAACATACCCGGTTTCTAGACGGTATGTCTAGCCCCAAGTAAAAACGCTTATAATAGTTCTTGCGCTGAGCCTAATCTTGGACAAACCGGGCTTAGCTTGTTATAAATTCTAGCAAATTTGTCTATTAATGATAAAAGTAAAAGTAATTTAAGTACTAACTCTGCTGATGGTATGTTGAGTATCGTTTTGAGTAAGAATGCAAAAGGATAATTTGTCAGCCGTTCAAAAATCACAAGGATCTTCTGGCGCTCATATGACGAAGACTTTGTTGTTGGAAAACATTATTTGAAATTAATAATTATCGAGAATAGACTGACTGAGCCTATTTCCTATCCAAATGTCTATTCTAAGCAGGCAGAAGGACATAGCTCCTGTGTTAAAAAAAACATAAAGCGCGGTAAATCACCTGGGCACGATTTTCAACTGAGCAATTTGTTGGGACCACGCTACAGCTAAAGCTATGGGTAACTTTTTTTTCAGGGTTATATCTTTTAAATATGGGCACTGGGTATCGACAACTCAAACCGATAACACAGACGTGGAAAGAGAACGCCAGTGCGAGGCCGGGGACTCGGGTCCTCTTCGCCCGCGGCTAGCTACGCCACTCGCAGCTTTATTTACCATTAAAATCGGCCTCAAGATATCAAAAATAAATCATTATTTTTCTCCTCATCAAGATGTTACAGTCACTATTATACTTATTCAGTGTTATATAGAAAATGTAGTCTAAATTAGGAAGATCCTGTGATACAGATCACCCCACCAATTTATATATAGGTATTAGACAATTTTTTTAATAGGACAGCATGGAACATTGTTACAGAGAATATTTCACAAGGCTGTTATGATAAAATAAAATAATAAAATTCTGAGGAACAAAAAATAAAATCACATGCTCTGCCCAAGCGGGGCAGTCTTGCACCGTAATGAAAGTCGTTATATTTGATACGGTTTATAATATATATTTTCTTAAATTAAGTAATTACAGAAATTCACTTATAGAGAAAACATGATTATGTTTAGATAATGTTACTTGAGAGCGCGAGAACATTAATAAAGATAGCTATCACTTCGATCTATATTTGTGGCTTAGTATGACAAGCAAAATAAAACAAAACATATGTGTATAGAAAGTACACATACAAACAAGAAACAACAATTTTGATGAATTAAGGGGAATGAGGATGAATTAAGTATATTTTTAAAGATGATTGACATTCTTGGTGGGTCCCAGTACAATACGCGCAGCCAAAGATGAGACCCGACGGATCACGTGGTCACACCTGCGCAGTAAACATTTCGTAGAGCATTTTGTACAAACTGTTTACTGCGCAGGTATGACCACGTGATCCGTCGGGTCTCATCTTTGGTTGCGCGTATTGTAACATCCAAAAAAATATATTTACAGACCCAACTGTGGAGAAACAGGAACTATAATAAAGATTTTCAAAGAATACGTTTTTTGTTGTTCCAAAAAAGATTTACTAATATTATAATTTAATATTTAGAAAAAATGGTTAACCTCATTTGTTACCACATTGATTTGACTGTAATGTCAACATGTTGGCGGAATGCTCTGCAATAGATGGCGCTAAACGTCACATTGAGACGTTAGAAATGGATTGAAGAATTCGACGCAGTAGGTAAGAACCCCGTTGGCTCGGTTGGAAAGAGCATCGGATGTACTGAATCACCGGATTCTTTTCTTTCCAAATAAAAATAATGCTGAATTCGAGTTATGCGCGCTTGTTTCCAAATGGATGTACCACTCCCACAATAGTAGCATACTCTGACTCTTCAGTTTTGTTCGCTGTCTGATTGCCGTTGCGTCCCAAATCGAGTTTCGCGTATAAAACTTGGTTTGAATTAGCCTGCAAATTAAAAAAAAGTTTTATGCAACGCATTTAGTAGGCATGTTGATAGGCTTAATTTTCTTATCTAATTAGTCCGTCACTTTTCATTTGAACGTGGTATAATCATCAAATGAGTCCTCCCACCCAGGGCAGAGCGGGAGGGACTGTCAGACTCGTACTGACTAAAATCCACGGTGTCCTTCAATAGCTGTTTACGTTCCGGGGTCACGGTAATTCGTACAGTCCCGCGACCCCGGCAGGGTTTGGCCCTCTAGAGGGGGGCCCCGTCACTTTGCTGACAATCTTTGAGGCGCGCATGGAACACAACGCGCCGTCGACCTGGACATGGTCCATGGTCGGACAGCGAGTTGCCCATTACTCGCTGTCCGCGCCTATGGTGGCCGGACATCGTCTGCCGACGTCCATCGCCGTGGGCGTCTACCACTGCGGCTGGGGTGGAGGGAGGACGCTGTCCTCTCCCCCACGCGGCCCGCCTCCTCCTTCACGAGCATGACTGCTTCGCAGAAGGAGGCGACCGCTTCCCACTCCGTCTCGTCCCGCAGCATGGCCTCGACCAATGCCGGGCGCGAGAGATTAGTCCGTCACTTAGAGTTTTGATGAATAATTGATAAGTATTTTTTCTTTTGTTCAATTCATGCATATTTACAAAGACATAACGCATCAAAATTCGAGAGTGGGGGCACGTGACGTCAGAAACAAGTGAAAACTGGACTTGCTTGTGTCGTGTTAACGGCACGGTTGGTGCAGTGGCTGAGCGATTTGACTGCTGCGCTGCGTGTCGCGGGTTCTATTTCCGCACGGAGCAAATATTTGTATGACAAAGTAGTTGTTTCGGGTCTGGGCGTTTGTGAATGTGAGTTTATATGTTTATTAACGCACCCACGACACAGGAGAAATTCCTAGTGTGGGGCAACGTTTTATAAAGAGAAAAAACCATGGTTAAACTAAACCAAATTTTATAAGTGTCATATCTATTTAATTTTTGGTTTATGTGACAAAAGAAAAAATACGTGTCAAATATTTTTTTGATAATCTAACTAATTACTAATTATATTTTTTAAGTCAAATATCCTGGGCATGCGGGCGGCGAGTAATGGGCGACTCGCTGTCTGACCATGGACCATGCCCGGGTCGACGGCGCGTTGTGTTCCACGCGAGCCTCAAGGAGTGTCAGCATAGTGACGGGGCCCCCTGTGGAGGGCCAAAGCCTGCCGGGGACACGGAACTCACGAATTACCGTGACCCCGGAACGTAAAGGGCTATTGAAGGACACGTGGATTTTAGTCAGTATGAGACTGACAGTCCCTCCCCCTCTGCCCTGGGAGGGAGGACTCATATGATGATTTTACCACGTTGAAAAAAAGTCAAATATCCTATTGGAGGTGACCATTAGGTACGAATCGTATGAGTGATAAAAAGTAACTTACATTTTCATTTAATTCCTCAGTTCCTCCCGCTGTTGTGGAATTTGTACGTAACTTGTGCCAATATCGTTTTATAATAATATAGATGATCACCATCAGGACAGTTACACTTATTATTGGTATCAAGTATAGCCACCAATTGCCTCCAGAAGACGGTGGCTTCGTCTGTTCGTCGCTTACTGAAAGTTACACAAAATTTAATGTAAGATTCTATTATTTAATTATCTTTTTCTATATAACATATTTAACGATTAAATACAGACAATAAATAAAAACTTACTAGTAATTTGTACAAAAAATAAATAAAAAGAAAAAAATCCATTTTAAGGGCGTCAAAGAATACGTCCACATCGCTGTCAACGGGAACAGTGCCCAGAACGCTGGCAGCATTGCCACGTTGTATGGCAATGCTGACTCGTTGACCTAGGAATAGGCCAGTCCTCTGGTCACCTGAAGAGTCGACTAATCGCCTGGCGATGTCCTTAAAATCGTTGTGAGCACTCGGACCCAATGGCCCCAGAGTTTCAACCCCAAACGGCTCAAACACATAGCTACTAGCTAAGCCAATGTATTTGCAGATTTTCTATGGAAAGGAAAATTCGAACCACGAGCAGGATTTGAAGCTGCGACCTCCGGATTCCAGTACTTCAGACGCTCTTTCCAACCGAGCCTACAGAGTCGGATAGGATTCGATTTTTTCTTTCCATAGAAAATCTTTGAAATTCGCGACTCATGCGTTAATGAGAATTTATACTTAAAAAAATCTAGCCAGCAAGTAATTATTCCAGATCTAATTTGTTATGCTCTATAAGCCATATCGCAACGCTGGACTCTAACAACGAGCTCTTCGACGAGACAGCCTTGGAATCGCTTTGACAGATAAGATAAGCTGTTTTAGGAACCATAAAATGTAGAGTCCGAGCCACCACCCAACGCTGACGACGCATTATTGACGCGACCCTCGTGTCTTTTGTCATTACATAATAATGCATTAACTATCACATCTTGCCCTGGGATCTGGAGGCGACAGCACTCCAGCGCGTCTATGAGTCAGGATTGACTTAAAATCCAGGATTGGGAGCTGGATTTTAAGTCAGTACGAGTCTGACAGTCCCTCCCGCTCTGCCCTGGTGGGACGACTCATTTGACGATTTTACCACGCTAAAAAAATAAATAAAAAGAAAACCATGACATCTGTCTAACACGCAGAAGGCCCCGGCCCCCTGTAGCACCTCGAAATTTGATTTTGAGCAACTATTTCCAGAGCACTTTTTTTAAGAGCAACTATTTATTCTCGATTAAGCACCTATCAAAACTTTGACGAGTTGCTCAATCGGGAACAGAAATATAAATCAAATCCTTTCCCATTAGAGCAACTACGGTAGTTTCTAGTGATAGGTCACCAAATTATGTGCAGATTGTTAGGCACAATAAGAATGCGAATAGTATTGAGATAATGTAATATGTAGATAGATAAGAAAAAATACAGGTTTTTTCTTTGAAGATAGTTTGACACAAAAAAAAAAGTGTATAAAATAATAAGCATAGGTTCATGGTGGTTTGTTCTTATATCCTTCAGGGAAGTTTAACTGAAATACTTACAAGCAAAAGTACTAGGCTGGCATAGGTTCTAGAAGGCATGTTTTTAATCGTTCTGGGAAGTTTAACTGAAACACTTACCAGTAAAAATACTAGGCTAGCATGGTTTCAAGGTGGTATGTTTTTAAACCATTCTGGGACGGTTAACTGTAATACTAAACATCACTACAAACTATGAAACCGTAGTTACTCTAATGGGAATAGATTTAAATTAGATATATTCATTCCCGATTGAGCAATTTGTCAAAATTTTTATAGGTTAATCGGGAATACCACATCCACAATCTACCTTGTATTAGAGACTCGAAATCCATTTCTGTCTTTAAAAATAGAGTCAAAGAGCATTAAATCTTTCCTCTCAATAGTGACTATTCTATTTCTTTATCATCATTTACTTACATACATTTTAGGATTTTGTATGGTAAGGCAAACATTTATTTTTATCTCGTATATTTTCTTGTTCTCACACACTACTGTTTACATTTCTTTTTTCACTCTTCCTGTCGCAGGTCTGCTGGTAGAAATTTCTAATAAAACAAGCAGTGCCTTTGTACTTTTTAAGTTTTGCCATGTCCTTTATTTTATATTGTGTGTACATAAATGATTAAATAAATAAATAAAAAGCTGCTCTTAACTTAGGTGCTCTAGAAATAATTGCTCAAACGGGAATACCTCCGAATCATCAACCAGCGTGGTGGCGCGGACACTATGAAGAACGGTCAACTGGGCCACTGGACCAGCGTGATGGATTATGGCCCACTTTCTCTCACAGAGAGGAAGCCTGTGTCCCAGCAGTGGGAACATTATAGTCTGATGATGATATTTATTTGCAGAGTGATAAATGATATTTACCTGGTCGGTTGGTTGACGGCGATTCGTCCGGCTGGTATATAAGTAAAGTCTTATTTTTAACAGAACGTGTTATGGTGATTTCTTGTGCATGTGTCATACTCTCGCGCACATGATAAAGTATACAGCACAACATAGTTCCATTATTCTCCATCTTGATTTTTATATTTGTCTTATGTGTAACAGTCTTAAATATCTTATTATGTGTTGTGTTTATAACACCAACATATATTTCTGGAAATACAAAGCTTAATTTATTGAAGCTCCTTAACCCAAGGCAACTTTTTGTGGCAACTTTTGTGGCGACAGAAACGATGCAAACGCGCGACTCTATTTTTTTTTTTTTTTTTTGACATTTGATAGGCCTGTTGGCGTAGTGGTTAGTGACCCTGACTGCTATGCCGGAGGTCGTGGGTTCGATTCCCACCCAGGACAAATGTTTGTGTGATGAGCACGATCATTTGTTCTGTGTCTGGGTGTAATTTATCTATAATATGTATGTATTTAGAAATATATAAGTATGTTTATCAGTTGTCTAGTACCCATAACACAAGCTCTGCTTAGCTTGGGACTAGATGGCGTTGTGTGAAGGTTGTGGAATATTTATTTATTTATTTAAATATTCATGCAACAGCAAAGGTGCATAGGCGGACTTAATGCCTGAAGCATTGAGTCCACAACCAGCCCTTGGTTGACACCAGTCAACCAAGGGCAGTGGAAAAATAATATGCCAGGTGCATAAAAAGAATGAGATTATTTAATAAATTAAATTTAATAAAGATAAATATAGTGTAAATAAACATACATATACACCGTGACTTTTTAGTCGTCTTACAACGGCAGCCCATTTCATCTATCCATTGACTAGTAAACGTTCATAATAAAAAAGTAGGTATTTATGAGATTTTAATAATTGAAAAATAAGAATATTATTCATTATTATGAAAAAAGGCGTAGTTAGAAACACCCTTGTCTCATAGAAAATGGCGATGGGATGATCTGCTCAACTCATGGGCTAGCAAGGCATACTCTACAGTTTGATACGTAAACATTTTTAACAGGATGTTTCATATTTCTGATGGACCCACTTAATAATGATTAAAAATATTATTAATGATAAAAAAATAATAATCGCGCCTAGAGGTACTTTATGTCAGATACATTGAGTGGACCACTTTTGTAAGACGACTAAAAAGTCACGGTGTATATTTACTATAATATATGTATATATATATAAACATATATATAAATAAACATGAGAAAGGAGATTGAGACGACTCTGCTAATGGTGTAGAAAATAATGACGCAACTTCCGCTTAAATGCATATTGACTGGTGTTTCTGACTCTATTGATACATATGCGCGACATCGTCGTAACTGGGAGCCTACCACCGTCTAAAAGCGAGAGTAGTTCCACTGTGGGAAAGAGTCAGAGCTATACAAGTCGTCTAGCGCCATCTCGTTCCCACAGTGGAACTACTCTCGCTTTAAGACGCCATGGTAGGGATCGGTGCAAACACGCGACTGTTTCTGTTGACGTCGTGGAGAAAGAAGGCTGGTGGGCAAAAAGTTGGTGTGGGCGTGGCCTTATAAGCTCCTTGGAGACTAAGGTAATTAGGCGACTATAATCGCAATACCAATTAACAGAGGTTCGTTGCCAACACCGCTGCACAGGTAGCACGCTGCCCGTCTGCCAAGAACGTCGCTACAAAAGTCGCCACGACTTCAAAAATATCGAAGCAATGGACATATTTACAGCATCAATAAATTGCAAATTTAATTACTTAGTCCTTTCTTATTTTTTCTTTGAAAAAACCAAGCAGATTTACAAAGATATAACGCATCAAAATTCGAGTATCCACTCGTGACATCAGACGCAACTAAAACTGTACGTACTTGCTTAGGCCGTTTTGTCAATAATTTTAAAAGCGTCTTCGTTTCATCAATTTTGGTTTACGTAACAAAATAAAAAATAAGTGTCAAATATTTGTTGATGAATCTAACTGACGGACTGATAATAATATGTACGAAAAATAAATAAAAAGAAAACAAAAAACATTCAAAGGGCGTCAAAGAATACGTCCATATCGCTGTTAACGGGAACAGTGCCCAAACGCTGGCAGCATTACCACGTTGCATGGCAATGCTGATTCGTTGGCCTAGGAATAGGCCAGCCCTCTGATCACCTGAAGAGTCGACTAATTAGATTTTTTCAGTCAATTTCCCTATTTGATATAGGGGATTTCTAAAATCCAGCCAGCCTGTCGACAGCTGTACTTACTATAATATGTATTATTATACTCTTCGCAGCTGAACTGATATTCTTTGGTTTCCGAGTACTTCAGTATTTTAACATCGCGATTTTCACCTGAAACACATCACATAAAGAAAGCGAGTTAATAATATTGATGAAAAAGAATCCTTTTTTCGTCAATAATTCTTTCTGTATAATTATACAGAAATAATTTTTAGATCTTTTATTCATTTATTCACTTATGAAGAAATATAAATAATAGCAGTCCACCAGCATCGGGAACTGGGTCCGGGCTGCCGGTGGTCAGGGCTCCTGAGATAGGAACCTCCTAACAATACGCGCCGTGTCCAGAAGTACTGCCTTCTGAATCAGGCGCGTGATCCAGCTGCCAAGCGAGAGCCTTCTCAGATGTTGTTCGAGGCTCTTGGCAATTAAGCTATTGGCAGACACGACTATCGGCACAATGACTGCCGTATTCACGTCCCACATGTCAACAGCCTCGCGAGCCAGATCAAGATGTACTTGAATTGCTTATCTTTCAGAAATAATTATTGTAATAGGTATGAATACGTTGCCCCACACAACGAATTTCTCTTGTATCGTGGGTGCGTTTACAAACATACAGACTCACAGACACAAACACCCAGACCCGGAACAACTACTTGAAGATCATACAAATAATAATTGTTCCGTGCGGCGATTAAACCGATCCCTCAGCCACTGCGCTAATCGTGCCATATATAGTTTATGATTTTTAATTCTGGTACAACTATAGGCTACATTGTATCAACAATAGGTTTATTTTTGTAGATACCTAACAAAGGCCACTCCACTGCTGAACATAGGCCTCCCCCTAAGACCGCCAAGTCGAACGACAATCCTTCACTTGCATCCATCGGTTGCCCGCGACTCTCACGATGGCAATGATATTGCCACTTTCAAGAACTCGGTCGGGCACATACCTGTAGTACGGCACTTCCGATTCCACAAGGCTGTATTTCAGAGCAAGTTGAAGACGTGCAAGCAAGCAGAAGGACGTGGGAGATCTGTTCCTCGTCATTGTTCACTCTGACCGGCCAGTAAGTGCGAGCCAGAGATGAGGAACAAGATATCTCCCGGGTGATCAGATCCGTGGGGTCGCAACTGCCCAACAGCTCGCCACAAGCTGCCCTGCGGGTTTATACACTATATTATTATGTTTATTGTATTTATATTTTAGGTACTTACTAATATCCTCTGCAGTCACGATAATTTGGTATTCCTCTAATGTTTTATAGTTTTGAAAACTCGTTGACTCCAGCTTAACAAACGTATTATTATCAAATAATTCAAAATTAAAATACAGATATATAGTTGATCCTGCTTTAAACTCGAGAATAGGCTCAATAGTGGTATCTGTGGTAAAAAAAAAACATAACATTGTAAACAAAACAATGGAAAGAAAAATTTGAGTGCGGGAAGGACTTAAGCCCTTGTCAAATAGACAGGCGAGTCCGAAGCGATAACGAACCGATACGAGACGTCAGTCCGATAGTTCGGTCACGCTATCGGATCGCTTTCGCTTTTATATGTGACTGGATTCAAACAATTCCATATATTAAAAATAAAAACGCCTCGCTTCGCATTCGCCACGCCTGTATGTTTGACATAGGCTTTAAACCATTGCCCTTCTGATTTAGTACACCGGACGCTTTGCCAACTAAGCCATCGCAATCATGTCCGGGCCGTATTATGAAGTCTTAAAACCAGTCTTGTTCCAGTGAATGAATGAGGTGGCGCTAGACGACTTGTATAGCTCTGTCTCTTTCACTCACTGGGACAAGCCTGGTTTTAAGACGTCAATACGGCCGCAGCTAGCTCGCTTGTTTTTTTTTATGACTGTAATTATTGTCAACATGTTGGTTGTAAAAGTTGTGCTACTTCAACAATAGATGGCGCCAACCACCACCGTAAGGGTCAAGTCACACCGAGACAAAGCAACTCTAAATCTAAAACTCTATTTACCACACGAAAACCTGATGACGGGTTTCCCATACTTAGAATTGAAATTCATAATCAATATAAATCAAAATCACCAAACCCAAACGTGTGGGGTATCTATGGATAGGTTTTTAAAAATGATATTGAGGTTACTGACATCATTTTTTTCTAAACTGAACAGTTTGTGCGAGAGACACTTCCAAAGTGGTAAAATGTGTAACTTCTGTAACAAGAAAATGATAAAACTAAAAACATAATTATATGATGTACATAACCACGCAAAAAATTGGTTAGAACGAGATCAAGTAATTAGTTTTTTTAAATCTTAAACCGCAATTTACCTTTCAAAGTTACAACCAACTAAAATAACTTTTATATTATGTTACTTTCCAAGTACGCAAAAACGGTTCCCTGACAGCAACGTCAGAGTTTATCCGTTTTTCTTATATACTAAAACCTTCTCCAGAATGTAACGAAAACTTTTCTGAAAACGGCATCAAAATCGGTTCAGCCAAACATGAGATAATTGTGCACAAAAAAACATTCATACATACATACAAACATGCTTTACTTTTTTTGAATAGGATTAAAAAATGGATAGATTGGTGTACTGATACAATTACTTACTATCTTCAGAGATTTGATATATCACGACGTCACTCATACTATCTTGTATAAACGTACAAACATATTGTGATTTTTCTTTGTCACATTTAAAATCATTGTTAATAGATTCTTGCTGATCTGAAACAATTAAGAAAAGGTTTTAGTAAGGTGTTGGCCTTGTTTAGGTACTGAATTATTATTTTTTGTCGTGGTAAAATCTTGAAATGAGTTCTCCCACCCGGGGCAGAGCGGGAGGGATTGTCAGACTCGTACTGACTAAAATCCACAGTGTCCTTCAATGGTAAACGTTCCCAGGTCACCGTATTCCGTAAGTCCCGCGACCCCGGCAGGCTTTGGCCCTCTAGAGGGGGCCCCGTTATTTTGCCCCATTACTCGCCGCCCGTAGGCCCGCGCCTACGGTGGCCGGAGATCGTCTGCCGACGTCCGTCGCCGTGGGCGTCTACCACTGCGGCTGGGGTGAATTAAGGACGCTGTCCTCTCCCTCACGCGGCCCGCCTCATCAAGTCTTACCGTTTGGGTACAGAACCCCTAAAAACGTACTTAAAAATAAGTAACTTATTTATTTTCCAATAATTTATATGGAAAGAATAATTCGACCGCGAGTAGAATTTGAATCCGCGATCTTCGGATTCAGTATATCTAACACTCTTACCAACCGTATAATAATTAAAAAAAATATAACCTTCAATTATTTTGCAGAATATAAAATATATACTTTCATTATAGTAATGAATGTTGCCGGAAATATGATGTCTAGGAATTGTCTACAACAGGGGTGGCCAAACGGTCGATCGCGATCGACCGGTCGATCGCGACTATTAGTCCAGTCGATCGTGGCAAGGCTTAAAATATAAAATAATACCAACTACTGCAGCATAATCTTGTATCATTTTCAATCGTTGTTCCGTCACGGTATTTATCCTCTATTCGCCGCAGCATTATAGTCTTTTTTGTTTCTTTAAGGTAACTTCCAACTACAAACCTGATTATGCTAAACTAGTGGAAGATGCTCAGACGCAATGCTCACATTAATACATAGGACCTATATAATGTTGATTAAACATCATCAACTCTGACTTCCATTCCAAAGTATTAAAGAAATTTAAGAAAACAATCTCACATGTGCTATAAAAAGGAACTCCTAAGACTGGTCAATAAAAATACTACATGATTGTTTACTAATGCTGTTTCATATTTAAGATTTCAAGAAGTAAGCAATTGGTAGATCGCACAGGGTTTCGTTAGTAAACAGTAGATCTTATGACTAATCAAGTTGGCCACCCCTGGTCTACAATTACGAGGCCATTTCGAAAATGTGTAAAAAAAAGTGTTTTTTTTATTTTATTTTTTGTTTTTGACGTTGGTTCCTTTAAACGCTGCGAAAGAAACTAACCAAACTGAACTTCGGGGTGCCCAAGCGTTGTTGGTGCCTTTGAAAGTATACACGTCAGAGGTTCGATGTGGTAAGGTTTCACACGGCGTTTTTAGGAATTGTATACAATGACGGATCACATACCATTAACATAATAATTTACATGTTTTAATAACCTAAATATATGTCGCAGATCCCTTAATGGAATGTCAAGCGTTTATCATAATTTTATTTAGTTTAATGTTATTTGATTTTTGGTATGGCAATGCTTGAGTGTGTTTAGTCGATTAAAGTTGTCGTGTCATTTTTGATGTGAATAAAAGGCGGTAGAATTGTACATTTGACACATTCAAATTGAAATCGTGGTGACAAACGGCTAACTTGGCTAACCTCACTACATTCCATTTTATTTTATTCCATCCGAAAATATATCTCCAATCTTTTGTTATTTTTTATTGTAAAGTGTTTTGGACAGTAAAGTTGAGTGTACCGAACAGTGCCTGTGTATTATTTCACGTCGGACTCCACGTTCCATCATGACCGACCAACAATTTAACGAAGACATGTCACACCTGTCGTCATCAGAAGTGAGATGCCCACGTGCTTCCCGACCCGAACCTGATGGAGACGAAAAATGGCGCATGATGTTCGAGCAACAGAACCAAAACTTTCTTGCGCTGTTGCAAGCAATGTCACCTGCTTCAAACAAGAAAGTGCAGCTACCTGAGTTCGATCCCGAAAAGCCAAACGTCGATGCACGTGCGTGGGTCACCACCGCCGATATGTGCATGGCAGATTGTGAGCTGCAAGGTGCATCACTCATGATTACTTTGAGCAGGGCGCTGAAGGGCCAAGCATCGTCATGGTTGTCACAGATTTCGTTTCCTGGTATGACATGGAACGAATTCAAGGACTTATTTGTTGCAAGATATGATTGCCCTGAAACACCTGCCGCTTCGCTTATAAACCTGAACAATAGTGCACCAAAAGAAGGTGAGTGTTTTGCTGCTTATTCTTCACGCGTGCTTACGTCATTAATGTCACGCTGGAAGAACCTGACTGTGGAACAAATAGCGATTTCTACCGTGCTAGCACACATGTCACACCTTGATCATCGTGTTCAGCGGCTGGCATTCACTACCGACATCGACACAAGATCTAAGCTACAACAAGAACTCCGTGCGATGTCGTTCCTGAAACGCAAAAACCCGTTTAATCAGGGTGCTCCAAGTGTCGATAACAAGCACTTCAAGCCTAACCCTACGACTAGTGCAGTCAAGTGTTACGTATGTGGTAAAGCAGGCCACAAGGCCCCCACGTGTTACCAGAGAAGAGACAGCAAGACTGACAGAAGACCTCACTCCTTATCTTCTCATGGGAGTACATCATCTGTTCCGGCGAAGCCCAAGGACACCAGCTCCGTCACCTGCTTCCGGTGCAAGAGCCGAGGCCACTACGCGAACCGTTGTCCAGCAGCAGCCCAGGGTTCCGGCAGCGGCGGCACTGGTGTTGGTGCTGGTGCAGTTCCTGAACAACGCCGTGTGGACTTGTGCGTGGTTAACGCGCCTACCGGTATTCTCCGTCACTCTGGTGAGTCTTTTAGTTTTTGTTATGATTCTGGAGCAGAGTGTTCATTAATGAGAGATTCTATTTTGTGTAAATTTAATGGTGAGCGTAATTATAATGTCGTTACTATGACGGGTATAGGTAAAATTTCTGTGAATAGTAACCTGAACGTTTTAGTTAATGTTGATATCGGTAACATTACTTTGAATATTGTTTTTCATGTTTTACCAGATGAATATCTTCAACATGACATAGTGGTTGGACGTGAAATTTTGATTAATGACTTGGTAATTAACATGACGTCTAGAACTTTAACCTTTTCGAAAAATTTCCCTAATGTGAACATCGAGAATGTAGAGTCGAATGTAGAGTCGAGTGTAGAGTCGAATGTAGAGTCGAGTGTAGAGTCGAATGTAGAGTCGAGTGTAGAGTCGAATGTAGAGTCGAGTGTAGAGTCGAATGTAGAGTCGAGTGTAGAGTCGAATGTAGAGTCGAGTGTAGAGTCGAATGTAGAGTCGAGTGTAGAGTCGAATGTAGAGTCAAGTGTCGAATTGCGTACCATTTTAAATGTAGAGTCAGATACAGTTAAATTTAATGGCATTGATACCGACGTTTCTCCGGATATCAAAGCAAGACTAATTTTAATTTTAAATCAATTTTCAAACAGCTTTATTATTGGAACACCTAGCTCTCCTGCAAATACTGACCCTATGGAAATAAGACTCAAAGATCCCAATAAAACTGTTTATCGTCGTCCTTATCGGTTGAGTCCCCAGGAAAGACAGGTAGTACGTAATAAAATTGAAGACCTGATCTCCTCTAATGTCATCCGCCCAAGCTCGTCACCTTTTGCCAGTCCTATTCTTCTGGTGAAGAAGAAAGATGGCAGCGACCGCATGTGCGTTGATTATCGAGAATTGAACGATAATACTGTACCTGACAGATTTCCATTGCCAATGATTTCCGACCAAATTAATAGGCTTCACGGTACCCATTACTTCACGACTCTAGATATGGCTAGTGGATTCCATCAGATACCAGTTCATCCGGATTCTATTGAACGTACCGCATTTGTTACACCCGACGGGCAATTCGAGTATTTAGCCATGCCGTTCGGTTTGCGCAATGCCCCTTCGGTTTTTCAACGTGCAGTGACAAAAGCTTTAGGAGAGCTTGCAAATACGTTTGTCGTGGTCTACATGGACGATTTAATGGTCGTAGCCTCAAATGTTGACCAAGCTCTTCATAGGTTGCAACTAGTTTTAGATGTTTTGACAAAGGCTGGATTCTCATTTAACTTAAAAAAATGTTCGTTCCTCAAACAAAAGGTTGAGTACCTAGGTTTCGAGGTTAGTTGTGGTGAAATTAACCCTAAAAAGATAGAAGCTCTAGTTGCTCTCCCTCCCCCAAAGACTGTAACTCAGTTACGACAATTTATTGGTCTGGCGTCGTACTTTCGTCAATTCATCCCAAAGTTCTCGCAGATCATGGCACCTCTTTATGCACTGACAAGTGTCTCTAAAGGTAACCTCAAATGGGAACCTTCTCACGAGACTATTAGGCAAACTATTATCTCTGCTTTAACGAACCACCCAGTTCTGACTATATTTGACCCAAATTGTCCCATTGAATTGCACACAGATGCAAGTTCGCTAGGATATGGTGCAATTTTGATCCAGAAAAAGGATTCCAAACGTTGCGTGGTCGCCTACTATAGCAGACGCACCACAGCTGTGGAGTCTAAATACCACTCATATGAGTTGGAAACTCTCGCAGTTGTGAATGCGGTTAGGCATTTTAGGCACTACTTGTACGGCAACCATTTTACAGTCATGACCGATTGTCACGCTCTCGAATCCACTCGTAAAAAGCTGGATCTCACACCTAGGGTTCATAGGTGGTGGGCATTTTTGCAGTCGTTTGACTTCAACATTATTCATGTTGATGGCAGGCGGATGCAACATGCCGACTTTTTCTCTCGAAATCCCGTACCTGACAAGATTCCATTCACAAAGGTAGAGCAGAAGCATGTCAATATCACGAATCTCTCTGCCAATTGGTTGCTGGCCGAGCATAGTGAGATTTCTGAGCTTATAGCTAAACTTAAAGATGGGAATCTTGGCAATGATATCGCAAAAACATACGAGATTAGATCTGGTGTTTTGCATCGTAAGATACAGCGCAAAAATAGGAGTTTATGTCTACCTATAGTACCCAGAGCTTTGAGATGGTCTATCGTTAGCACTACTCACGAGTCCCTTATGCACCTAGGATGGGAGAAAACCCTTGAAAAAATGTACGATTTGTATTGGTTTGAGCAAATGGCTAAATTTGTTAGGAAATTTGTTGAGAGTTGTGTTGTTTGCAAAATTTCCAAATCGCACTCAGGCAAAGTTTCAGCGGAATTACATCCCATTCATAAAATCGCGATACCTTGGCATACTCTTCATATTGATGCTACAGGCAAGTTAAGTGGCAAAAATGATAAGAAAGAGTACGTCTTTGTTCTCATTGACGCCTTCACAAAATATGTGCTGCTACATCACACCCTGAACATAAATAGTGCTAGTGCTATTCGTGCTTTAAAAAATTGTGTGACTTTGTTCGGAGCGCCGACGCGAGTAATTGCAGATCAGGGACGTTGTTTTGCAAGTACCGACTTCCGCGAGTTTTGTTCCTCTCGTAATATTAGTTTGCACTTAATTGCTACTGGTAGTTCGCGCGCGAATGGTCAAGTAGAGAGGGTCATGAGCACTTTAAAAAATATGCTCACGGCAGTAGAGACTAGCAAGGATCGTTCTTGGCAGGACTCTCTCCCGGATGTGCAGTTAGCTCTTAATTGCACTATAAACAGAGTAACTAAACACAGTCCTCTAGAACTTCTCATAGGTAAAGTCGCACGTCCTCTAGATTTAATGTTTTCCGATGAGCCCGAAATTAATATCGACGAAGTAAGATCTGACGCTATCGTTAACATGGATAAGAGTGCACATTATGAGAAAGCAAGGTTTGATTCAAATAAAGCTAAGTTTGATCGATTTGTCGTAGGTGATTTTGTTCTCTTGAAAAATGAAGAGAGAAATCAGACAAAACTTGACCCTAAGTATAAAGGTCCATTTAAGGTCGTTGAAGTGTTAGACGGTGACAGATACAGCTTAAAATCTTTAACAAGTAATCGCCATTATAAATATGCTCACGATCGCCTCAGGAAAATGCCTGATTCTAATGTTCCAATGGAAATTAATAATGATGTAGACACCGAATGAATGAAACTGTTTGATTTTTGAAATTGTAAATCTTTAATTTCTGTCATTACTCTTTCCCAATACGTTATCGCTGTTTAAGCGAGTTGGTTATGTTGGCTATCGCTGGTTAAGCGGTAGTGGAGTTATCGCTGGTTAAGCGTTAGTAGTTTGATCGCTGGTTAAGCGGACTATGTTAGCTTCCGCTGGTTAAGCGTTAGCTGTAGACTCGCTGGTTAAGCGTGTTATAATGTGCTTTCGCTGGTTAAGCGTTAGTGAGTTAATATCGCTGGTTAAGCGTTATTATTATCACTGGTTAAGTGATAGGATTTGTAACGCTGGTTAAGCGCTACAATATTGAGTACTGGTTAAGTACTTCAGTGATTTACACTACGGGGTAAGTAGTGATGCATGGTGCTGGTTAAGTGCTGTGGATTTATTTGGTAGAGTCACAATACTTTTTTAATTTTGTGCCTTCTTTTATTTAGTTTGTTTTGTTTGGTTCACAATCAATTAAGCATTAAACGTAATACTAAAACCGTTTAATTTGATTCAATAATTTAGTGATAATGTCCCTGACGTGGGTCAGGATAGCCGAGTGAACTAGTTACTTTTCTGGATTATTTGTCTTTTCAGGTACCTCATCCCACGAGGTCGTGTGAAGGTCAGAAATGGCCGTGTCGCAGATCCCTTAATGGAATGTCAAGCGTTTATCATATTTTTATTTAGTTTAATGTTATTTGATTTTTGGTATGGCAATGCTTGAGTGTATTTAGTCGATTAAAGTTGTCGTTGGTCATTTTTGATGTGAATAAAAGGCGGTAGAATTGTACATTTGACACATTCAAATTGAAATCGTGGTGACAAACGGCTAACTTGGCTAACCTCACTACATTCCATTTTATTTTATTCCATCCGAAAATATATCTCCAATCTTTTGTTATTTTTTATTGTAAAGTGTTTTGGACAGTAAAGTTGAGTGTACCGAACAGTGCCTGTGTATTATTTCACGTCGGACTCCACGTTCCATCATGACCGACCAACAATTTAACGAAGACATGTCACACCTGTCGTCATATATATATTTATTCAAATAAATAAAATTACTTTTTTTTAATAGCCTGCTCTGTCCCACTCCTGGGCAAAGGCCTCCCTCCACTCCTTCCAATTCTCGCGAGTCCGTGTCCGCCCGTGTGAAAATTACTTTATACATATAATAAATCTGTAGAAGGGTCAATTCTGTACATTGGAAATATAGAAAAAATAAATAGCGGGGGGTGTTGCTGGATCGATACCAAACCCAAATAAATGATTAAAAAAATTTTTGTCTGTCTGTCTGTCTGTATATGCAGGCATCACGTGAAAACTAACAGTTCGATTTCGATGAAACTTGGTATAATTATACCTTATTATCCTGGGCATAAAATGGGATACTTTTACACAGACGTTGTTCTGTAGAACCGCGAACACACGTTGCATTACCCGTAGTGGATTCAGCGCCGTAATATTTAGGTATAATAATGTCATTGTCAGAGTTACTCAAAATGAAGAAAGAAACTATCCACGCGAAGACCGACAGCCGCGCGGAAGGAGTCGCGGGCGGAAGCTTGTCATTAATAAATCTAATATTGAAATATTTACCTTTACATGCTTCACCAAGGTCCACAACCATTTTGCAAACGTTTGGCGCAAAACAATAACCATTGCTGACTGAAAATAAAACAAAAACATTGTTTTAATAATTATTATTACTCTGAGCCAGATAGTGGCCATATTAGGGTTTTTACGTGATAAAATCATCAAATAAGTCCTCCCATCCTCGCGGGACTGTACGAAATTACCGTGACCCCGGAACGTAAAGGGCTATTGAAGACTGACAGTCCCTCCCGCTCTGACCTGGGTGGGAGGACTCATTTGATGATTTTACCACGTAAAAAAAAGGGTGGGATGGGAGGGACTGTCAGATTCGTGCATACTTAGAATCCACGGTGTTTTTAACAGCCCTTTACGCTCCAGGGTCAAAGTTACCTGAGAAGACAGTCCCGAGGCCCCTGCAGGCTTTGGCCCTCTAAGAAGCCCCCGTCAGTTTGTTGACTACTATTTGAGGCACGCGTGGAATACGACGCGCCGTCGAGCCGGGCACGGTTCATGATCAGACGGCGAGTCGCCCGTGGGCGATATCATGAGGTGGACGTTGCCCTCTCCCTCACGCATCTCGCCTGTTCTTTCGCTATCATGACTGCTACGCGGAAGGAGGCGACCGCTTCCCATTCCGTCTCGCCCGCCGCATGGAATCGACCATGGCCGGGCGCGAGAGGTCGTCGCCTATCGCCTCCGTATGTATGGATACTTAACTTGCTACATCGTTCTCACATAACATACTATCTCAAGATAAATGATGTAATAAAGGTTCGGTTATAATTTTTGCGATTGAAAAAGAGTGTCCATGGAGTTTCATGCCAATGCAATCTTGGAATGGCGGCATCTACGGTACTTTCACAATTATTATGTCTTGTGACTGGGACTGTAGCATCATAATATTTTATTTTTGTCTTTTGACAATACAAAAGTATACTGTCTCACTTGAAATAAATGTTTTGATTTTTGATAAAGTAAAAAAAGTCTGACAGTAACGGCTTTAGATTATGAAATGTCCAGATTCCGTATTCGAAACTAAAAATAACGTTGTTTGTGAAGCCACTTTTTTATATATGTGTGAATGAACGCCATTCAGGGATTTAAATGTTTTCCTTGGAAATGTTCACTTGTTTTACGTAGGAATCGAACAACGTTGGTACTTTTCCTTCCATGTTTTAGGCTTCAATTCTCAGTGGCCTACATGGAATCTGGGCCATCTAAGGCCACTGCTCTAATCTTTTATATGTTATCTATGACATATCATATAATAAAATCGTAGAGTTGTCATTCCTGTTCATTGAATATTTTTATCTTTTTGTATTTTATTTGAGATAAGGGATCGATTCTGATGATTATTTTTTGTATGTTTTGAGTTGGCGCCTAAACTACTGAAAAATTGTAAATCAAAGTTTCCTCAAATATTCCTAAAAATATGCTTCTGTTAATAGGCTATTTATAAGAACGGCTGTTTAAAAGCTACTGTCAGCGAACCAGCCAGTCAGAATAGTAACCCAGCTGCCTTACGAATATCGGGTCCCAGTATGAAATCTTAGATTTTTCTTTTTCCCTTTTTATATTTCTTTTTCACTTTTTCTATTTCACTTATCCTGATTTAATAATTAAAATAATTTTATGCATACTTTTATTTCAATATTATTTGCAATTTTATTGTTTTTTACTAATATTTTTCAGTAGTTCTCTAGGATTTAATATCTACGCTGATTAAATTGTAGGTTAGTAAGTTGGATATTTTTTAAACTGTAATTGTTTCGAGGTGCAGGGATGGTAATGATTCAAAAACCATTAAATCTTTCTGTTATTTTGTATTTATGTATGTTTTAAATTGGTGCTCAAACCAGTGTATAGATTTTGTTTTAAACGACAGCAAGTTTTACACGCCGATTCAAATAATAAGCTATTTTTTAGGTATCACGCGGTATGCTAAAGGTGGAAGAGCAATGCTATAGTACTTTCGATTTCGTTAACAATCACTCGAATAAGGACGTCCTATATAATCATCACACGAGTCCTCCCACCCAGGACAGAGTGGGAGGGACTGTCAGACTCGTACTGACTAAAATCCACGGTGTCCTTCAATAGCCCTTTACGTTCCGGGGTCACGGTAATTCGTGAGTCCCGCGACCACAGAGACGGACATAGGGTATCTTTAATTCCAAAACACAGAAGAGAGCTGTTGCCGAGAAAAACAACAGAAAAGTAACGTTAATATTCCAGATGGCGCCACTTACACGATCCGTATTGTTTCTCAAATTCTTAATTAATGCAAGCGGCCGCAGGCAAAAGGTAATAATATAATAAATTAACGTACCATATTTCGTATTATATTTGTAGTACGTCACAGCATTTTTCGTTGTATCCCAGTAATGGCCACTAGGATAAAACGTATATCTCCCTTCTATTATTTGTGATTTATAACATAATCCTGTTCGGTTATTTAATTCCACGTCAAACCAAGTTTGAGAATATTTCTCCACTTCAAGGATTATAAATTCACCTTCTCGTGTCTCCTTGTCTACATTTACATTCACTCCCATCGGCGTTATAATGGCCCCTGAAAGAGATTTAAAACCAAATATTAGTGTCCGTTATTGGGTACTCATATCAGAAGCTTAGAATGATTTCCGTAGGAGTGGTCGAAAACTGACTGAGGGGTCTAAAGAGCACATATTTAACCAGAAAGAATAAGTGAAGCCTCAAATTAAAACAGATGTGGGAGAAGAGGATCAAACGGACCAAACCGAAACAAAACAGGCACAGCCGTGTCTTGTCAGAGGTAGCGGAGATTCGCCTCAGCATTGCGCCTCCACTCCATAGCCACTCATAGACGTGCTGGTAGGCTTTCGTCTCTTGATTCTATGGCATACGGCATGGTCTAAGAACCTTTTTTTTATCGTGGTAAGGCTGACCCCACATTTGGCGTGCACGATCCTCGGGTGTTGTATCAACGCGCGCGCGGCGCTCGCCTTGCCGTTCGACCCGGGTGGCGGCGGCGAGCGGCGGGGATAGCGGGCGAAGGGGTAAGAACGCGACTCGAGGGTCGCGAGCGCGCCGCGCGCGCGTTGCGCGCACGCTGCATGCATTCACACGGCGGCAACACCCGACACTCGCGCAGCGCGCGCGCGACTCGCACGCGGCGCTCGCGCTACTCGCTCGTCCGAGGATCAGAAGAAGGCAGGGCGGGGGAAGGACTGTCAGACTTGACTGACCAAATCCACGGTGTCCTTCAATAGCCCTTTACGTACCGAGGTCACGGTAATTCGTAAGACACAACAACGCGCCGACGACCCGGGCGTGGTCCATGGTCGGATAGCTTTTTTTTTTTTTTTTTTTTTTTTTCGCAGAAGGAGGCGACCGCTTCCCACTTTAGATACTTAATAAAATACTGACCTCCATTATAATTATAATATGTGTAACGGATGACGGACACGTTGGTCACGCTCGTTGGAATATTCTTGAGTGTTACGTCCAGACTTAGTATATCGTTAGAGAGTGTTTGGTAACCAAAATAATATGGAGAAAATACTGTATTAGGTACACCTGAAACAATGAGAAAGTATTAACATAAAATATTTAATAAGTATTAATTACTCGCGAATTTTAAGTTTCCTATGGATCTGCCCAAGCGGGGCAGGTCACCACCGTGTGCTCCAGGCGATCTGCACAGTGGTGAAACCCATGCGATTCTTCCCACCCAATCCGATACCGCAACCTCCCGAAACGACCGTTTCTGGTGATGACCTGAGTCAGGTGGAAGGTGAGGACGCCGTGGGTCAAAGAGGGAGGGTCTTATCGCCGCGATTGCGGCGTGCCCATACTACCCGTATTCCTAATCTTGAAATGTCTTTCGGTGACTTTGCGCCATCTACCTATTACAGAGTATTCTAACTGCTATACCCACACTTTGACATTACAGTCAAATTAATGTCTAGCGGGCGCAGGTTCAAATCCTGTTAACAGTCGAATTTTTCTTTTCACAGAAACTGAGAAAGCAATAAATTTAGTTTTTGAATATACTACGCTAGGCATGTTTGATGCCTATTTCTTATCTCTTAGTTTCATTGTATCCCACACTTTTTTTTTAAAGTGAGTCATATCCGAATCATCAAATGAGTCCTCCCACCCAGGGCAGAGCGGGCGGGACTGTCAAACTTGTACTGACTAAAATCCACGGTGTCCTTCAATAGCCTTTTACGTTCCGGGGTCATAGTAATACGCGAGTCCCGCGACGCCGTCTGGCTGTGGCCCTCTAAAGGGCTAATGCTGACACTCTTTGAGGCGCGCGTGGAATATGACGCGTATCGGGCAGAGGCCCAAGCGGGGCACTCCTGCACTGTATGCTCCACCGTGTCCTCCGGGTGATCCTCGCAGTGGTGACACCCAGACGTTTCTTTCTACCTCATCCGACACAGGTATCTCCCGAAACATCCGTGTCCGGTGAGGACCTGCGTCAGGCGGAAGGTCAGGACGTGACGCCTATCTAGCCACTCCTCAAAGAGGGGTCTTACCGCCGCGATTGCGGCGTGCCCGATTATATTCCACACATACAGGAACTTTATGACATTTAATTTTCCAGATATGGTTAGTTTTATAACAAATATGGATTCACTAAATTCAGTCGTTCATATTCTATCAGAAAAGTATTCATTCAAATGTGTGACCGTCGTAAATGACTAACAATAAACACTTAACGAGAGAGAGGTGTACATTTTTCAAAAAATATTAAAGTTTGATATATCTCCAAAACCAGTCAGTTCGGAAACCATGTTGTCATGGTTAAAATTGTTACAAATAATGGTTAGTATCACCCATTTTAAGGAATGCACCCAATTACAAATCACAATCACTTTATACTAATATTATCTCGCTCGCACGAACCTGCTGCAGCATGCGCCGCTGACGCGAGCGTTGCGTACACTCAATATGATGTCACAACGGATTGACTGTTACGATAGTAATTTGAGTGAATTCACACAGGCTGCTTTTTGTATAGTAGCTTCATGTTTGCAATAATAATATACCTGTACTGATAACTACAACTACGCTATTGTATTAGGTTAAGCCTGTGATGATTAAATAATAATAAAAAATAAAAAAATAAATCTGAAGAGTTTATTTGGTTGAACGCGCTAATCTCCGGAACTAATGGTACGAATTGAAAAAGTATTTTTATATTGTATAGTCTATTTATCGAGGAACGCTATATTACATCACGCTATGGCCAATAGGAGACGAACAGCGGGGTTAAAACCACGGACAACGGCTTGTCAATAATAATTAACTTAATTACTTACTGAAAGGGTAATCACTAGTGGAGACATAGCTCAACAATACCACCAGCATGTATCCAACGCTGCATGTGATGGAATACATTGTACATGATAGTCTAAACACACTTTAAATCACTTGTATTACTGTAATGACAAGATTATTTATTGAATATGGCATGACCCAATCGACTGCGGTGACATTTGACAATGATATATAATTATATAAGGAAATCAATCACTGACACAAAGTTGACTGTATTACAATCATATTATTAATAAAATACTGTTAATTTCCTTCTATTTTTTCATGTTGCGTGTGAATCATAAATGAAACTAGTTATACTTAATAACTTATGGTTTATGTATGTACTGTTCGCAATATATACAAAAAAGGCAATGTGGTTTAATTGTAATAAGTATGAAACATGGGTTTCATCTTTCTTCATCACATGTCCATACCAAGACATATGGTGAGGAGGGATGACACCCATTTTACTAAGAAAGTGATGTTAATGAATGTTGATGGATGGAGAGGAAGAGGAAGGCCAAGGAATGCTGTAAAAGAAAAGGAGTAAATGATAGTGTGACGTCTTATAGAGAAGACTGGAAGAAGAAAACGTGTTGCGCCGACCACAAGTAAAATGTGATAAAGGCAGGAAGATGATGATGACGTACTAAGGCCTGTATCGAGAATTGCAAGATTTTTCTGTAGAAAAAAAAACTCGACCGCGAGCAGGATTTGACGTCCGACCCTTTGCTGTGGTAATTCCATTATTGAAAAAACAAAAATAAAAAAAGTGTAATATTATTATTTTTACGTGGTAAAATCATTTAATGAGTTCTCCCACCCAGGGCAGGGCGGGAGGGACTGTCAGACTCGTACTGACTAAAATCCACGGTGTCCTTCAGTAGCCCTTTACGTACCAGGGTCACGTTAATTCGTCAGTCCCGCGACCCCGGATGTGTAATAATATTAGGTATAAATAAGTTTGCGTTGTACTAAAACACAGTCGTGTTTGTCTGTAGGGTTTACCCTACAAGGAGCGTCTGGATTAATCAATGACAATATAGCTACTTGACCGCTCATACGGGCGACTCAGGCTCACGACACATCAATGGAATAGCACTTATACGAGATCCTGATACGAATGAATGTTTTAGTACTGACCAGTTGTTGGATCTGTGCACATTCCTTAATTTTGGAACAAAGGACCGACGCCGTTTGTTTAGTTTATTATTATTTTCGTTTAATCTTCATTTATTTCTCTACATACAAATCAACATTGAAAAAAGCAAAAGAAGACTTAATTGCCATCGATTTTATCGATATCGATATTATTGTTGCTGGATTTACTTGTTATCACTATTCTTACTGACATTGTTGCATCGGCCAATCACAACTACCGCGGGCCGAGGAACGGGGGAAGACGCAATCCCCCGGTCCCCGGCCCGCACTGGTGAATCGTGTGCCTAGGCGAAATCGCTCTATGAGCTCTCAAGTGGTTTTAATTCTCTTTGGGATTAATCCAGCAGGCAGCAGTCGAATTCGAGTCCTGCAGCCAGTCGAATTTTTCTATCCACAAAAAAGTCATGCTTGTTTAGTCCCTTATTTATTTTCCACGTAATTGACTATGGTAATTAGTGTTACTGTGACTTGAATTAATCGCCTCAATAAACTTGACCGACTTCTAAATAGCTGCATTCGTTTCTTTTTTTAATCTCCGTAAGTATATATTTAAATTTTTATAAAAGTTGCCCCACGTACCCCTGTATCGTAGGTGCGTTTACAAACATTTAAACTCACATACACAAACACCCAGACCCGAAACGACTTTATATGTAGGTCATTAAATTTTTTGTTGCTTGTGGGAATCGAACACGCGACACGCAGACCAGCAGTCAATGGCTTACTTAACCAACAGGCCTGTTGATCTAGTGGTTAGTGACCCTGACTGCTATGCCGGAGGTCGTGGGTTCGATTCCCACCCAGGACAAATGTCTGTGTGATGAGCACGATCATTTGTTCTGTGTCTGGGTGTAATTTATCTATAATATGTATGTATTTAGAAATATATAAGTATGTTTATCAGTTGTCTAGTACCCATAACACAAGCTCTGCTTAGCTTGGGACTAGATGGCGTTGTGTGATAGTTGTGGAATATTTATTTATTTATTTCTATTAACCACTGCGCCAAACGTGTTGTCATAAAGTAGTCACAAAAGGGTTAGTTCTCAAAATTATATTTTTCACTATTTAGGCTTAATAGCCATCTCAACGGAGATTAGATTAGCCATCTGCGCGGGACATATTTTATTATAGTGCACAACCTGTGTGCGCATGCACTGGTGCACTCTCTGTTCCTTTACTCTCATAGTTTGGGACGTCAATCCGACACGACCGGAGAGAGATCAGGCGCCGGACCAACGGCTTAAGCCTCATTTAGACGGAGCAAGAACTCGCATGCGAGTTTCACTACATTGCGGTATTTGTTTGATCAACTGAATTCGTTGTACCTTTAAAGTCCGCAATGTAACGTAACTCGCGTGCGAGTTCTTGCATCGTCTAAATAAGGTTTTAATGTGCTTTCGAGGCACGGGGATATCATACCGCCAACTTCTAAACTTCGGGCTTTACTGAGAAATTCTTATAGAAAAACCCAGTAGCACTTTTTGCCCGACCGGGGAATTGAATCCAGAATACCACGCTCAGCAGCCGCGCTTGCGACCACGAGACTAAATTATCGTATAATCGTTCAATAACGCGATAAATAACGGTATTTTTGTTAGAATTTTGCCATTTGAAAATGTATCCTTTTGCGGTTAGGAGCAGCTGGTGCCCCAGTGGTATCGGCCTTGACTTACGAGTTGTAGGTCATAGGTTCGAACCCAGCCAGGCGTATTACTCTGTGTAATTTATTTCATCACCACTGCTCTCAAAACCGTGAAGGAAAATATCGGCATGTCCTAGAACCAAAAATTTGAAGACATATGACATCCACCAACCCGCACTGGGCCTGCGTGGTGGATTATGGCACTCCCTCTCACAGAGAGGAGGCCTGTGTCCCAGCAGTGGGATTATTATAGGCTGCTGATGATGAAGATGATGTCCTCTTGTGTTTCGTTCTTTTACTAACATGTAATAAAACCCGGATTCTAAAATAAAAATAACTTTTTTTTTTATCGTGGTAAAATCATCAAATGAGTCCTCCCATCCAGGGCAGAGTGGGAGGGACTATCAGACTACTGACTAAAATCCACGGGGTCCTTCAATAGCCCTCTACGTACCGGGGTCACGGTAATTCGTTAGTCCCGCGACCCCGCGACCTCTTTGAGGCGCGCGTGGAACACAACGCGCCGTCGACTCAAATGAAAATAACTGTTTAATTCCACAACATAATAATACGAGTCATTATTTCTTTCCGCTTTCCTGTTAGAATTGGAACAACAACAGCAAAATAATGTACCTATCATCATGTTCTTGTACAGCCTAAACTTAGGGGAACAATGTATTACAGGGACGCGAGATATAATGGGGACATACACTCTTTAAGCATACTTAACATAACACTAACGTAGCGCAAGCGCCATTAGGACGTCGTTTACAAGCGGCCAATAACAAAATGGCGAATTAGTACACTAGTAACGTAGCGGAAGCGCCAACAGGATTGTGTATTGGGTTAAGTTTGCCTTAAGTGTGTGATTTCCCATCATACCTCGCGTCCCCGTTTTATACACTGTTCCCCTATATTACTCACTAGCACTTTGCCCGCGACTTCGTCCGCGTGGGTTACGTACTTTTCTAATTCCCCCTTTTCACCCCCTTAAAGGTTAAATTTCCAAAAACCCCTTCTTAGTGCTCCCCTACATTATAATAGGAAGCCGTGTGCAAAATTTCAC
The DNA here is from genome assembly GCA_943136025.2 of Agrotis puta. Lineage (NCBI taxonomy): Eukaryota > Metazoa > Arthropoda > Insecta > Lepidoptera > Noctuidae > Agrotis > Agrotis puta. The sequence goes on along the minus strand of OW964195.2, from coordinate 7,210,274 downwards.
ATTCCTAGCCCCAGTAGTTTCGGCTGTACGTTGATATGTCAGTCAGTCAGTTCTCCTTTTATATATATAGATTTCATTTCAAAATGAATACCTAGCGTATTAGACACATTGTGCGCGGTAATAACGCCACACTAAATTATTGTAGGTAAAAACTGTCAATAGGGTTTTTGACTCCTCACCGGACATGGATGTTTCGGGAGGTTCCTGTGCCTTTATGAAAAGGAAGAAACGCCTGGGTGGGTGTCACCACTGCGAGGATCGCAAGAAGGGCACCGTGGAGCACCCGGTGCAGGACAACGTCCAGGGTGGGATGGGAGGGACTTTCAGACTTGTACTGACTAAAATCCATGGTGATCCTTCAATAGTCTTTTACGTTCCAGGGTACGACTACCTGATGAGACACTCCCGAGAAAACACCCTTACGCGAAATGTGACAACGTCGGATTTTCTTAGCTTTAAATGATTGCTTGATTGGTTGGATATTAAAATTTAAAAACCCATAGACACAAAAAATAAACTTAAAAAATTAACAAATTATTTTAAAACCTATAATAGGTCAATATATTTCACAAAAGACTGATTACAAGAATTTAAATATTTAGCCAACATGTAGAAGGCAAATATGTTGACTAATTATAATAGTCTTCAAATTATGAAAGGGTGGTTAAATTATTTGAACGTGTTATCACAACTTTCTTCTTTAAACATCTACTTGTATAAAATCATCAGGACGAGATTACGGAACATAATTATAAAGATCGGACTAACTTACCAAGTGACGTCCGATCCTCAATTATGTGAAGTAATCTCGTCCTGATCCTATTCCCGACCCTACCCAGAATATGTTTCAGATTCTAACCCTGCATGAAAGTTGTGAATTCTTTGAAACAATGACAGATAAAGTTGGAGCACTAGGGTTGTTACCTTGAAATAGAGATGGGCGCATTTCGTTTTAAGAAAACACCCATCTATTAATAATGTGGCAACGCAGCATGCAAGGACCTGCATCTTATAATCGTAAAATATATTTTGTAAGTTGAAATATTTTATTTTTCAAGCGTCGGCGTCGCGTCAGTGGTCGTTTGACAAAGCCTTAATTATTAATACAAATATTTGTACCAAATCGAACCCGCAACGCAACATTTTAAGATATTTTCCTCAACGTATTGACGAACAAGAGGTGATTCACTGAGTCTAAGTAGATATTGTAACTTTAAGAGGGCATTACGTTTGTAGCGGCTTGGTACAGTTCATTGTTCTTTAGACTAAACACAATGTTCAGTGGGGTATTTCTATTAGTTATTTTATTAAATAATTCTGATGCACACATCCAAGTAACTGGTGAGTTCTAATGTTTCTTATTTATTGTTATAAGTACTAACAAACTGTTTTATATCATGTGGATCGCGATAACCTGGGGGATCGCGAAGACTCTTTAGGGGGGGGGGTTGCTACAACGATCGAAACGGTCGATCGCGACTATTACTCCAGTCGATCGTGGCAAAGCAAAAAATATAAAAAAGTAGATCAGACTGCGCAACGTAATTACCAACTACTGCAGCATCATCTTGTGTCATTTTTCAATCGTTGTTACTTCAAGGTATTTATCCTTTATTTGCCGGAATATAGTCTTATGTTTCTTTACGGTTGGCAATTTTACAACTACTTACCTGATTATGCTAAACTAGTGGAAGGTGATCAGACGCAATGCTTTTTTATCGTGGTAAAATCATCAAATAAGTCCTCCCACCCATGGCAGAGCGGGAGGGACTGTCAAACTCGTACTGACTAAAATCCACGGTGTCCTTCAATAGCCCTTTACGTTCCGGGTCACAGTAATTCGTGAGCCCCGCGACCCCAACAGGCTTTGGCCCTCACAGGGGGGCCCCGTCAGAGGCGCGCGTGGAACATAACGCGCCGTCGACCCGGGCATGGTCCATGGTCGGACAGCGAGTCGCCCATTACTCGCCGCCCGCATGCTCGCGCCTACAATGGCCGGAGATCGTCTGCAGACGTCCGTCGCCGTGGGCGCCTACCACTGCGGCTGGGGTAGAGGGAGGACGCTATGCTCACACTATATAGGACCTATGTGTTGGTAAAACATCATCATCTCAAACTTCGATTCCAAAGTATTGAGTAAATTTATGGAAAACAATCTCACATGTGATATTAAAGGAACTCCTAAGACTGGTCAATAAAAAATACTACCTACCTACATGATTGTGTACTAAACTATGCTGTTTCATTTTGGATTTCTAGTACTATGTAATTGGTAGATCGGACAGGGTTTCGTTAGTAAACAGTAGATCTTATAATATGTCTAATCAAGTTGGCCACCCCTGCTCTAGAGTATGGCCCAATTTATATGCTTGTTGGCTAGAGACCTAGCTAGAGGTGCTAGGCAACTAGCTTCTCCCAGTTGTAATGTCCCTTTGTGCCTATTGGCCTTGTTTTGTTCTGTCTCCTGCTTGCATGGAGGGAAGTGGAAACATATTTTTCCTACTCTTCCACTATTATTTTCTGATTAATTTCGTTGCAGGATCCAAGACAGGTAAATTCATTCTTCGGTACACGTCGAGCTTCATTGTCTCGGCGCTTTTCTGGTGGTTGCCACTGTTGATTCTGGCTTTCAGGAGTTGCAGTGGTTTGGGAATAGTGTGGTGGGTTTTGTTGGCTAGAGAAGGCGCATTCCATTCTCTAAGTCTATGCCCTGTTCTATGATTGCATGTCTACAATAAATGTTATTTGCAGGATCCCAAATGGTGGTGGAGCAGGTGAAAGTCCTCCACTGTACATTTGATTTGAACTCGTGGCACCGAGGGCAGATTGCGATGGTCCACGATTGGAAACAAGTTTACGTTGATAGTACTGGTGAGTTACCGCCTCCATCATATTATTATTATGTAGGGTATTTTTTCCTCCCGTGAGGGAGAGGACAGCGTCCTCCCTCCACCCCAGCCGCAGTGGTAGACGCCCACGGCGATGGACGTCGGCAGACGATCTCCAGCCACCGTAGGCGCGGGCATGTGGGCAGCGAGTAATGGGCAACTCGCTGTCTGACCATGGACCATGCCCGGGTCGAGGGCGCGTTTTGTTCCACGCGCGCCTCAAAGAGTGTCAGCAAAAATGACGGGGCCCCCCTCTAGAGGTCCAAAGCCTGTCGGGGTCGCGGGAGTTATGATTTACCGTGACCCCGGTACGTAAAGGGCTATTGAAGGACACCGTGGATTTTAGTCAGTACGAGTCTGACAGTCCCTCCCGCTCTGCCCTGGGTGGGAGGCCTCATTTGATGATTTTACCACATAAAAAAGGGTAATTTTTACTGGTAAAATCATCAAATGAGTCCTCCCGCCCAGGGCGGGACAAGAGGGACTTTCAGACTTGTACTGTCTAAAATCCACGGATCTCGTTCAATAGCCCTTAAGAGGCCTCTTACAGTCCACTAGCGCCGCCAATCGAAAAAATGTCATAACTCGTAAATAGAATCAAAAATACAAAATGTGGTCTGTAATTACTGTAGAAAAGGCAATAACGTAATTTTATAACACATTGTCAACACTTGAAATATAGCTGTTTAGCTAATTTTTTTTATTTGTAACAAAAACGGCCGTTTATGTTTAGAATAAATATTCCACAACTATCACAGCTATATTTCAAGTGTTGACAATGTGTTATAAAATTACGTTATTGCCTTTTCTACAGTAATTACAGACCACATTTTGTATTTTTGATTCTATTTACGAGTTATGACATTTTTTCGATTGGCGGCGCTAGTGGACTGTAAGAGGCCTCTTAACATTCCAGCGTCATGATAAAAAGAGTATGATTTTTTGTGTACTTATTTCAGGTTCAGAACAGCTCGTGAGTCACGTAAAACTGCCAAACGGAGTCAAAATCGTGTTCTCGATGGAGTTACAGAAGTTTGACAATAATACGGACATATATACCTCATATTATAGCGTCTTCAAATTTAACGAAAGCTATCGATACGTGGACCGAGTTGTGCACTGTGCTGGAGCTAACAGGAAAGTTATTAACTTGGTTGATGATGGTTACTGTAAGTATAATGGTAAAATCGCATATTAAGCTACCAGCATATTAAGCTGCTATTTTTGGTTCCTCTAACCGTACAGACAGATGTGTTGCTGGGGAGTTTGTTCCGCCACTTCTTCTTCCCAGCCAAAACACTAGGAAGTGTCGATTGGGGGGCGCTTTGGGTGACTGTCTTATGTCAAAATTTACCTTAAAAAAGTGCTGATAAATCAGCCTAATTTAAATAAATAACTTTTGATTTGATTTGATTACCCCTAGGCAGTCGCTTCATGTTAAATACTGACATCAGCATCTGTTTTGACTGGAAGCTGACCTCAATATAGTTGGGAAAAAGCTAGGCAGATGATGACACTTTTCTGTTTTCGAAAAAATGGGACACCATAATAATACAGTAGTTAGAATAATTCCCCGAACTTTGATTTTGACTAGAACATAATGTTATTTATCTACTATCATGCTATTAATCCCCTATAAAAGAACCTATAACAATTAGCTTATTGCCAACATTAAAACACTCAATGATATAATGATCATTATTTCATCCAAAGGCGTGATATAATGAATTTCAAAAAAAGAACATTCTCATGCAATGACATTTTCACCACCAGATCGCTAAAATTTTGAATAAAGAACAACTCGTCTTATCGTGTTATATCCCGCCATTTTTTCACCCGAATATGGTATGTTATGAGAATCTTTTATAGAGGATTCACAACATGATTGTAGATAAAGTCTTGTATGCAACCGTTATAATTAGGTATTAAAACACTCATGTGATCTATTATCACACTCGGTTACGCCTCGTGTGATAAACCCACATTCGTGTTTTAATACCCCTGATTATACAACAGTTGCATAAATAACTAAGTATTATTTCAGATCAGTATCAAATTGACAGGACATTACTTTATGACACCACACCAGTGAAGTTCCAATGTGAAGTAAACGGTGAGTTTCATCAGTTATCTATATATATAAAAGGAGAACTGACTGACTGACATATCAGCGTACAGCCGAAACTACTGGGGCTTGGAATGTGAAATTTTGCACACGGCTTCCTATTATAATGTAGGGGAGCACTAAGAAGGGGTTTTTGTAAATTTAACCTTTAAGGGGGTGAAAAGGGGGAATTAGGAAAGTACGAAACCCACGCGGACGAAGTCGCGGGCAAAGTGCTAGTTCATTTATATTGCAGTTTGAAGACACGGCGTAGTGGCTGAACGATCTACTGCAGCGTGTCGTTAACCTACTGTTTATTTTTCAGACCCAGGAGTTTTCAGAATCAGAGCAGCTTGGATCAGCACGTCAGGAAACAGAATTCTTACCTTCAATAAATCACTAGTGTCTCTGGAACCGACCGTGGAACATGACGGTTCTATGTTGTGCTGTATATACTACACTTATACGACGCCTAATAATACGGTTCATTTGCAACGTTTTGTCAAAAATATAACTTTGCTGGTATATCGAAAAGAAAGAGGCAATACTGGCAATCGGACTTGTGCCACGAGTGAGTATATTGATGCTTTATTTATAAGAAATCAAATCACTGGACTCTACGATCTGCTCTTCGACGTTATATTTTTGGTCGATCGCGATTTCAGACCACTGTAGGTCCGAGCTTACGTGCGGCGACTAATGGGTAGCTCACCGGCCGACCAAGGACCGGCTATGCTCTATAAGAAATTTCATCGCTGATCTCTACGATGTTCTATTTGACAAGGCGGCTTTGAGATCGTCCGATCGTGCAGCGCGAGCGATGAGCTTTAGTATCGCTGTCAATAGCATAGTGAATACTTAGTCTAGTGTTTATAAAGAATTGCACTGCAGGACCGGTTCGCATTGCCATCATTCTTTATTTATTATTTTATAATCTCAATAATTGCCTGGAGGACACGGTGGGTGAGCACCGCCGTGTCCTCACGACGGCGATAGGCAGAGACCTCTCGCGCCCGGCATGGGTCGAGGCCATGCTGCGGGGCGAGGCCTTCCGCGAAGTACTCGTAGGTATGCTAGCGAAGGAGGACGCGGGTCGCGTGAGTGAGAGAACGGCGTCCACCTAACGACGTAAAAAGCGAAAATCCCGCCGCAATCTGCAATCTTTTCGCAAAATCCCGTCTTATTGCCAACCTACATAGTAGACTACAACTACTGTCTAAAAATCAAGTTTCTGTGTTTAGCGGTTTCGGCTGTAGCCGTATACCCTGTTCTTTTAAATATTAATATAGATGGAAGACAATTCTGACATTATTGTAGTAGCAGACTTAGGCCCTTAAGGAACCATAACTTCAAGTCTTGCTTCAATTTATTCTTTTACCGACAAGATTAATTAATTATTAATAAAAATTAGGTCCTAGTGATGAATTTCAATGTTATCTTATATTCACATTTACCAAATCATTTGGTAATTATTAATAATTATGAAAAATGGGAGGCATTTGTTCAGTTGTGGTGGACGTCTTTCATCAGATGATTATAATGATTATGACCTTTTCTTTAATTTTGTTTCAATGTTATTTAGTTCGCTATTAATATGTTTTTGTTTTTTTTTAGCTAGATGTATATCTCCAAAAGTCACACCCAATTCAATTACTACGAACAAAACTGACAAAGCCGTAAGCACTGCAGTTAATGGAAAGGGCGAAATCTCAGGCAATACGGATAAAACACTGCAATATACAGGCAAAAGTAATGAAGCGAGCCAACAATCAGGCAAAACGGATAAAACACATCAAATCTCATACAAAAGTTATGAATCGAGTCAAATATCAGGCATTACATTTACAAGACAGCAAGATTCAGGTAAAAGTTATGAATCCAGTCAACAAACAGGCATTACATATATAAGACAGCAAGATTCAGGTAAAAGTAATGAAGCGAGTCAACAATCAGGCAACACGAATAATAGACAGCAAAATTCGGGCAAAACTAATGAAGCGAGTCAACAATCAGGCAATACGGATAAAAGACAGCAAGACTCAGGCAAAACTAATAAATCAGACAAAAACACAAATACGACAGATGGAATAAACAAGAACCCAGACAATGAAGGAAGGAAGGAAGCGGATGGTTTGTATTAATCTTATTTATTTAATCATTTATGTACACACAATCTATCTATCTATATAAAAATGTTATGTTGGCTTGTGTACGCTTCAAAAACTCAAAAAGTTTTGCACCAATTGAGCTGAAATTTTAGCATAATATACATATAATCCGCATCAAGGATTTTTTTAATCTATTTTTTGCATCAGTCACATATCCGCGATCGCGAAAAAACAGTTTTTTTGTGCCACAGCGAAGCGTGGCAGCGAACAGCTGTTCCCTGCCAGCAGTATAAAATAAAGGACATAAGTACCAAAACTTAAAAGTACAAAGGCACTGCTTATTTCATAAGAAATTTCAACAAGCATACCTGCGACAGGAAGAGTGAAAAAGAAATGTATTAGTAGATTTACTTGTGAATTACAGGGTCACAGAACTGTCAAAATGTGTAAGCCGATCCGCACATTAGGCGACGCAAGTCTCCGATGCCTTACAACTTTGCATGGTATCCAGGTGACTATCGCAATACAAATCCATAGAGGTTCGTACACAGGCACGCGACAATGGATACCAAAGTCGTAAGGTATCGGAGACATGGGCAACGGCGGTGAAACCACGGGGAACTGCTTACGGATTTAAAAGCAAGGATCAAATTGGATATTGCTTTCCGCACTGTATGATCTGGTACTGGGGGTCTCTCTTAGTTCGTAACCGAAAATACAGGCCCGTACGAAAGTAACTCGAAACAGTGAACCCTACTCTCCATTCGTTCCGAATTCTGACAAAACATAGAGAATCGGGACAACTGTCCAAACCATCTTGGCACCAATTTGAGGCTGTATACAGAAAGAAAGCTGGAAACTTATAAGCGCTTACAGTCGCTTGACAGCGCTGGAAATACATGAACGCGCGCCGATAAGCACTGACCGGTGCCGACAAGTTCCGACAAACTTCAACACGCGCTGGTCAGCGCTGGACGCTACCATTTAAAATTAATAAACAATTTGCTTGATCTGCTTCAATCTGCTTTCTTTGTGTAGAACGGACGATCGCTGTCAAGCGCCGGTAAGCGCCTATAAGTTTCCAGCTTTCTTTCTGTAAACAGCCTTATGTCATTTAATAGGGTAGTTTACTGCATAAATAAATTGAAAGTCTGTTTAGTCCGTCAGTTACAGTATTGAAAAATAACGCACACGTATTTTTTCTTTTTTTAAATCGATCAATATTGTAAAGATAAAAGGCATTGAAATTCGGGAGTGGGAGCTTGTGACGTCATAACGCTTGTTAAGTTATACCGACCGAGTGACGTTTTGTGATTTTTGAAAGCGTTGTATCTTCATCATCTTATCATTTATCATCAATTTTAGTTAACATACAGTTACATATAAAAAATACAAATAGTTTTGATAACCTATTTTTCGGACTAATATTTTTTTTTTAGTAAAATAGCCTAAGGTTTCACGTATTGTTTCAGATGCAAAAAATGATTATTTAATAATTATTATAATTACGACGCTATCTGCAGTAATGACCGTCGTTCTAATTTCAATATTTGCGATCAAGACTAGGTGTTGGAAGAAAAATGGTCAGTCACAGAGTCCCCGACTAGCGATGCAGCTGCCACCGACACAAGTAAGATTATAAAAAATAAACCGACTTCAAAAAGTCGTTGGCAAAAAGGTCAATAAAACAAAATACAAAGCCACCGACTTCGGAAGTTATTTTACACATTTTTTATGGTTGTTTTTGAAGTCGTTTTTTTTGTTAAAAGAACCAATTTTTTTTGTTATGTAATACACATCATTTTCTAAGATGCACACTACAATTTTATGACGGTAATAATATCGCCAAAAGTTCAGTAGTTTTGATTTTTGTTATGTATAGCAAAAAATGCCCTTAAAATAAATTTGAACAATCTGAATAATTTTTTATGAGATCAAATGGTAAGTATACTGCATCAACAAAAGGTTTTTGAAGTCAGCTAAAAAATGAGTCTTTTAGCTTTTAGGATTTGCTAATTTAAAACATTAGCCGACTTACCACAAACATTTTTTTTTGGTTCTTTTCGTCCCTCTTTGGGACAGGCAAAGGGACTTACCACAAACAACTTACAAATCTGTTGAATACTTGTCTAAAAAAAAACTGTCAACTTCAAAACGACATTCCACGTTGATATAAGGGTCGTTTTGCAGTTACACTTTTTTCAGACAAGCGTTCAACAGATGTTTAACCATTTGTGGCAAGACGGTAGATATTTAACTTAATTTGATGACCTTTTGATTGTTTGTTGTTGTGAACTCTCTTCTCATTGTTGTTGTGTAATCTAAGTTAAATTATTTAATAAAGCATTCGTCACTGGCTACAATGGCTCTTTCCGATTACCACAATAAAACAAGAAAAAGCTACTTAATATATACGTAAATACTTTTTTCAATACCCATTTGTCTATTTTCCAGCCAGCTCCGTATACGCCATTCTACGAAAATGTCGCGTTGCGGGGGGATTGCGAACTGCAGACACAAGAAGAGCCTCAATATGAAGAAGTTATCTATCACTAGCCGAAACTGGCCACGGCTGCAGACATACCATACACGTTGACACCACGCGCACGAGCGCTTTTTTCTAATGGCGCTAAAAAAAGCCGAAATAGAACGAATACAATTCCATGTTACTGTTCAGACGTCAGCGCTTTTAAAGCGCGACGATTTTTTCGAACTGTATTTGATTTTAAGTGCTTAACGGTGACATTTAAAAGTTCAATTTACGTTTTTGTTAAAACTCAGCGTTTTTTTTACGCCCGTAAAAAAAGCGCTTGCTTGTTAAATTATAAATTAATTAATTAATTATTGGCAATTTTAAAAGTATCGTATCTTCATCAATTTTGGTTTAACGTAACAAAAGAAAAAATACGTGTCTCATATTTTCGGATAATCTAAGTGACGGACAACTTAGATTTTTTTTGTCAAATACCGCGCTAATAAAGTTGCTTGTGAAAGCGGTCATTACATACAAAATCTTTTTGCTTTATACAGTAGGTATTTATAATTATAAGTAGATGTAAATAGTGCAGATTTTGTTATAATAATAAAGAATGAATCAACGTTTTCTGAAATGAATGAATTTCGATTTTGAAAAAAAATCCCTTCTACAAAATTGTACAGACCCCAGCAGGTCAATCTACCCCAATCTGTCAAATGAACAATAACCTTCTGTTATTGTGATAAGATTTAATTTTGAGTTTGGGATAGGTTGATGTGCTGTGTCTGTACCTAGTTCCTGTATTGTGGGTGCGTTCACAAACATTCAAGCTCACATACAGCCAGACTCGGAGCTACAACTTGTGGATCATCATGACCAGAGTCTGAAAAACATCTAGTAACCGTGACCCTGGAACGTAAAGGGCTATTGTAGTAACAACAGGATTTTAGTCAGTGCGAGTCTGATAGTCCCTCCCATCTCGCCCTGGGTGGGAGAACTCATTTGATAACATTAACACGACAAAAGAAAAGTGAACGAACTGAAATTCTTTGATTATAATGGTCCTGTTCAAAGCTGGGGTGGTTTGCATAGATTTAAAATGATGGACTGCGCCTTCCAACTGACAGATAAAATTGTACCCTTTAGAAATTGAAATACTTGTCCTCCCTAGAAAGACTGTGGTCAATTTTAGGCAGACAGACCCGGGGGACTCAGTCCATCCTATAAATCTATGCGTTGAATTTACAGCAATACCACAAATATTTTTAGGAAATGTCAAAACTAGAGAACTGTCACTGTCATTGTCTATGGTTTTTCGTTTTTGGCGCACGCGGAAGTGAACATTCGAGTGATTTCCTTTTCCTAAAAATTTCAAATCTGATCAAAACTTTTTGATTTATCACAACACAAATATTTTTATACGTTAACGACGTTATTTTACTTGTGACGAGTGCTCGTGTGGTGTTTAAAATGGAGGTGACAGACTTAAACGATCTTCTGAATGTTCGGTCGATCAAAATGGAGCAAGCGGAATCTGGATTTGACGAAAATACTGTGGAGACATCTGACCCTCTGTCTATTATACCTCAATATGTGACAGAGTCTGATTTAGGTAAGCTAAGAATACTTCATGTGTCTGTTTCACATCGCGTCTAGAAAATATTTGTTTACGAACACCGACTCTCGACCTTCAATTTTGTATTTTCCTTCGTGCGGTTTTATTTATTAATTTCGGACGCACAAAGATTCCCTGTCGAGGATTGTTAAATAATTGGTCGCTGGGTCATTTATGAGGATTTTATGTAGTGAAAATGGGTTAAAGTTATACAAAATTTGTAAACGATTGTAAGAACAGATCACTTAGTCTTCTAAAAAGGTTAGTCTTGATAATAATTAATATTATTTCCACGACAGGACTAATAAAGTAGATACCATCGAGTGGATGGGAGTGCCAGACTTTTACTAATTAAAACAGCTCTGTTGCTTTTTGTTCTAACAAGTTTCTAAAAAAATGCTCATCACATTCCTCATTTCAAAAAATGCATTGTGAGATTTTGTTATTTAATGTAAAATTTTATGATTGTTTGTACATTTTATGTTATTGCTTGGTTTATAAAAGTATACTTTATTTTAAATTTTTTGGTCGTTTTAAGTATTATTTTGTTTGAAGATTTTTTGTATGATGGTGTCCTTAAAGACTAGTGGTGTGACAGTTTTATTTTATTTCGTTAAATGTTTTGATGCCTGTATGTATTTCATACCATTGTTTTGTTTGTTAGTGGTTTGGATATAAGAGTATGTGCCTTTGTTTCTATGTGTTTTAGTATTTTTTTCTCTTCTTTGTAATTTTGGCTTTTTGATTACATATTAATGCTGTAATTTAAACGCATGCTATTGTTATGGTGGAATGTGTCCTGCGCTTAAATATTATATAAAACCTTTTGTGTACAACATTTTATGCAAATAAAGAATACTTACTTACTAACTGTTCCAGAGCTGCCAAAAGTATACAGGGTGAATTTTTTGGATATATATCCGAATCTATGTGGAATACCAAAAAAATGCTCAAAGGAGTCTCGAGGCCGATTTATGATATGCTGATAAAAACTAAAACTTCATCATTTGATTGTCAGTTATGGCCCAATGGAAGTAGCGTTAGGTAGAAAAAAAAGCAGTTTGTTAATAATCAGCTATTTCCTTAAGTTTGTTGTACATCATGACTTCTCAGATCCTTATTATGGATACTAGCGTGGTTTCACTACCGCTGTTTGGCTCCTATTGGCCATAGCGTGATGTTATATAGCCTATAGCCTTCCTCGATAAATGCACTATCCAACACGAAAAGTATTTTTAATTTGAATCAGCAGTTCCTGAGATTAGTTCAAACAAACTATTCAGCTTGATAATATTAGTATAGATTATTGAATGGAATGTAATAATACAGGCTGTGATTTTTTCCAAAATCAGTGGGTTCGATTCTGTAATGTATTAGTACCTACACATAGGTAAATTATCACACAGGAGTAAGTATTTATGAGGTATCACAGTAGGTATCGAGTCAGTTTGCATTATACGCTTAGTATGTATAACTTTATATTAAGGAATTAAAGTTATATATTTATACGCAATAACGCGTTGCGTCTTCGTAAAGATATTTTTGAGGAATGAAAAATTCAGGTGCGAGCGGGGCTTGGACCTGCGTCTTCTGGATAAGTACCTCAAACGCCTTACCAAATAGGCCATCGTAAACACCTGCATTATACGCTTGCTAAAGAATAACGCCTTTCATTTATCTGAGTACGGACTTATCAGATTCTTGGCCAGGATTATTTATTATTCTAAAATCCAATGAAGCAGTTAAAATTTTCGTAGAAATGGCTGCGACACAGCATTTTTCAATATTCCTCATAGTTTGTGATATAGCCATCCACGCCCATTTGGAAAATTCAGTATTGTGTTTCTTGGTAGTTTTATATACTTTAAAATATACTAGCTGTTCCCTGCCACGCTTCTCTGTGGCACAAAAAAACAGTTTTTTCGCGGTTGCGGATATGTGACTGATGCAAAAAATCCTTGATGCGGATTATATACCATGCTAAAATTTCAGCTCAATCGGTGCAGAACTTTTTGAGTTTTTCAGCCGTACACAAACCAACATAACATTTTTATATATATAGATTAATAATGGGCTGTGAATGTTATAGGTCTGATGCAAACCGGTGGAGAGATACTCCAGACACCACTGGCTGTATTCTCGGATACCCCTGATGAAGACGACACCATGCAGAGTACAGAGAGCAGTGGTAATTAGTGTTCATATGCTTATTCAATATTATTACAAAAACTATATAAACCTTGGTTTTAACCTTGACTATCAAGTCCAAGCTTATCTGCAGAACCATGGTTTAAACTCCACATTTATGTTACAAGACTTAGATAAAACCTCGACCCTTTTTTTTTCTTTTTTTTTTAATAAGGGGGTTTTTTCAATAATGAAGATGCCTCGACCTTAGTACCTTCATTTAAACGATTTCCTAAAAAATTCAATCCACCATGTGGAATAACAATTAAATCTACCATGTTTAAATCAATTTTGGGTGGAGATTACACAAACTCAACAACACAATGAAAAATTTAACATGAGAAACTTTGACACACCTTTGACGGCTACAACTAACCATGGTTTATCGCAAAACGAGTTTTACGAGATTTAAACGTAGGTTTAAAAAAATAAATTGATAAGCCCCATTTTGTAATAAGACGGGTTGTTTTGTGTTTGTGCTACATGGCTCATTTAATGTTAGGTCCTAGGTTTTTTACAGTGTCTGTGAAAGTGTTTATACTTTTTATTTAACGTTAGGCTCATGTTTGACCGCTATCTCACCTGTTGGTGAGGGATGATGTGGTTGATGGTTGACGGTGAAGCATGCTTGCCTAGAAGTTACCAAAGGTTATATAAGGTTAACCATGAGTGAATAAGTTACTTCTAATGAGCTTCACCATCAACCACCTCATTGCTAACCATCAGGGGAGAACATATAGCTGTTTAGTTTGAAACCAGCTCCATGCTTTATATATTTTTTTTTTGCTACAGATGAAGTGATTGTCCAGCTCATGGACATCAGGACCAACCTGTCTCGGCTCCGAGCGATGCTGGAGAGAAGACTGGGCTTGGATCTCTCAGATTACACATTCTGGCTGCAAAACGCAAAAATGGTAAAACATAATGTGTCGTAAATAATAAACATCTATTGAACACTTGTCTAAAAAAAGTGTAATTGCAAAACGACCCTTATATCAACGCCAAATGTCGTTTTGACGTTGTTAATTTTTTTAGACAAGTGTTCAACAGATGTTTAACCTTTTTGTAGTAAGATCGAATACATTTAAATAAACCAGACCATATAAATCATAGTGGCAAACCAATGGGCGTGTTGACTTCACCAAAAAATTGCAAATTTAATTAGTCCGTCGTTAAGAGTTTTGTAATAAAAAAGTAATGGAAACGTATTTTTTCTTTTGTTGAATTACGCATCAAAATTCTGAAAGCGTCGTATCTTCTTCAATTTTCCGAAGTCGACGGCGCGTCGTGTTTCACGCGCGTCTCATAGAGACAGTCAGGCTTTAGCCCTCTAAGGGGGTTCCCTCAGATTGCTGACAGCTCTTTGAGACGCGCGTGGACCACGACGCGCTGTCGTCGCGGGCAATGTCCATGATCGGACAGCGAGTCGTCCATTACTCGCCGTCGCACGCCTGTACCTACCCGTCCGTTGCCGTGGGCGTCTCCCGAGGCGACTAGGTCGTGAGGTGAACGCTGTCCTCTCCCTCGTCGCGCCTCTTCCTTCGCCAGCATGACTGCTTCACTGAAGGAGGCACCCGTTTCATCTTAGCTGGTCTTACTGCTTCCAGCTTGAGAACCACAAGACTCTAGTAGAACAATGTATACGAGGGGAGGGAGTGGTGCAGGTCAACATACAGATACGGTCCTCGGAGAGGAAGATCAACATCCTGGATGTTTTGAAGCCGGATGAGGAGTTGGTCCAGCTACCAAATCAGATGGATGAAGACTGTGAGTTTTTTTTTCTATTGTGGTAAAATCATCAATAAGTCCTCCCTCCCAGGGCAGAGCGGGAGGGACTGTCAGATTCGTGCTGACTAAAATCCACGGTGTCCTTCAATAGCCCTTTACGTACCGGGGTCACGGTAATCCTTTGGTCCCGCGACCCCGGCAGGCTTTGGCCCTCTACAGGCCCCGTCACTATGCTGACACTCTTTGAGGCGCGCCTGGAACACAACGCGCCGTCGACCCGGGCATGGTCCATGGTCGGACAGCGAGTCGCCCATTACTCGCTGCCCGTATGCCCATCAATGACAGATAGGAATAGTTTATGGGAAAACGAAGTTGTTGCTTTTACTATATTCCCAATATTTTTATCATATTTACTCGTCTTTTAAACCTTTCCTGGACTTTCAAAAATCACTAAAAACGGTGAAGGAAAACATCGTGAGGAAACCGGCATGTCCTAGAACCATCAAATTCGAAGACATGTGACATCTACCAACCCGCACTGGGCCTGTGTGGTGGATTATGGCCTACTCCCTCTTAGAGAGGAGGCCGGTGTCCCAGCAGTGGGATATAGGCTGATGAAGATGATGATGTCCTCAGTAATGGAGCTGTCAGAGCCGCTGTCAGCGCCAGCACCTCGCACGCAGGATGTGGTGTCCCACGCGGCGGCTGTCAAGTGGGTGGTGGATGCACAGTTCAAGAGCGAGCACCGGGTTCGAGTGCCTGACGATCCTGCACTGTGGTGTGTATGAACTTGAACTTATAGTCCCTGTCAGGAAAGCTTATATATTTATTTTTATCGTGGTAATATCATCAAATGAGTCCTCGAACCCAGGGCAGAGCGGGAGGGACTGTCAGACTCGTATTGACTAAAATCAACGGTGTCCTTCAATAGCGCTTTACGGACCGGGGTCACGGTAATTCTTGAGTCCCGCGACCTGTAATTTCTACTAATTAAAAATGAAAATCGTCCTTGCTACTACGATATAATGATTGTTTGTTGATTTGTTTTTCATTATCTACCCGTTGATAACCGCACGTTTTATGTCATATGTCGTAGTGGTAAGGTTGATTTTCACTTGTAGTTGGAATCGGTCGAATTGGCTATTTGACAGTAGCTATTAATTACAAATATAATTAGTCCGTCATTTAGAGTTTTAAAAAATAACGGACACGTATTTTTTCTTTTGTAAAATCAATGAATATTCACCAAAATACAACTCATCGAAACTCGTGAGTGGGGGCTCGTGACGTCAGGATTCAATAGAAATTGTACTAAATTGTGACGTATTGCCAATTTTGAAAGCGTCGTATCTCAGTCAATTTTGGTTTACGAAACAAAAGAAAAAATACGGGTCGAATGTTTTTTGATAATCTAAGTGACGGACTAATTATAATTTTTCAGTCAAATAGCCAATTGCGTCGCATTGCGTCATTAACAAGCTCGCTAAGACATTTCCACTGCAGGTCGGTACAGCACGTCAAGCTGTGGATACAGTGGGCGGTGCGTCAGTTCAATCTGACAGGCATCAAGCTGTCAGACTGGAACATGAGTGGCGAGGAGCTGTGTGCGCTCAACAATGAAGATTTCAAGTGAGTAATAAATATCGACAAGTCATCACCCATTAATATTAGTAGTCATTTTACCCGTGGTGCTAGGCAACTGGGCTTCTCCCAGTTGTAATGTCCCTTTGTGCCTATTGGCCTTGTTTTGTTCTGTCTCCTGCTTGCATGGAGGGAATTGGAAACATATTTTTCCTACTCCTCCACTATTCTTTTCTGATTAATTTCGTTGCAGGATCCAAGACAGGTAAATTCATTCTCCGGGACACGTCGAGCTTCATTGTCTCGGCGCTTTTCTGGTGGTTGCCTCTGTTGACTGGCTTTCAGGAGTTGTGTTGTTCCAACCGGTACAAGTGGAGATCTAAAGGGGAGGCCTATGTTCAGCAGTGGACGTCCTATGGCTGAGATGATGATGAAGAAACTAGAAATTTAAGAATAAAACTAAATATTTACAACAAAATACTAAATGTCAACTAAAATAATAGTATTAAAAAAAATAACAAATCAAATATACAATTTATTAATGCTGTCAAAATGTATATTACTAGCACTTTGCCCGCGACTTCGTCCGCGTGGGTTACGTACTTTCCTAATTACCCCTTTTCACCCCCTTAAAGGTTAAATTTCCAAAAACCCCTTCTTAGTGCTCCCCTACATTATAATAGGAAGCCGTGTGCAAAATTTCACATTCCTAGCCCCAGCTTTTCGGCTGTACGTTAATATGTCAGTCAGTCAGTTCTCCTTTTATATATATAAGATATGTTTTCATTTAATATAATAATGTTTTTGTTTTAGAGATAAAGTACCGAGTGATCCGGGAGATATATTTTGGACACACTTTGAGCTACTAAGAAAATGCAAGTTTATTGGTAAGTACTTAAACAATATTATTATATTACTAGCTTCCGCCCGCGACTCCGTCCGCGCGGATGTCGGTCTTCACGTGGATGGTTTATTTCCCCATTTTGAGTAACTCTGACAATGACATCTTATAAATATATCGGCGCTGAATCCACTGCGGGTAATGCAACGTGTGTTCGTGGTTCTACAGAACAACGTCTATGAATAAAACTGAAAAATAAGATTTTTTCTACGTATTTTTCTAGGATAAAAAGTATCCTATGTTATGCCCAGGATAATAAGGAATAATTATACCAAGTTTCATCGAAATCGAACCGTTAGTTTTCACGTGATGCCTGCACAGACAGACAGACAGACAAACATTTTTTTAATCATATATTTGGGTTTGGTATCGATCCAGCAACACCCCCCGCTATTTATTTTTTCAATGTTGTGGACACTGTTAACTTGCCACATCGTTCTCACATAATGTACCATCTGATGATGAATGATGTAACAAAAGTTTTGTAATAATTTTGGCGATTGAAAAAGAGTGTCCATGGAGTTTCTTGCTCATTCTTCTCCATAGAGATCTACGCTTTGGAATGAGCACCTACGGTACTTTCACAGTTTGTATGTCTTGTGACTGGGACTGTAGCATCATAACTATTTTTGTACTAGTTTTATTTTATGTCTTTTGACAATTCAAAAGTGCCTGTAATTGGCCTAGTTGAAATAAATGATTTGATTTGATTCAATATTTTCAATGTACAGAATTGACCCTTCTACAGATTTGTTATATGTATAGATGTGAATCCTTTATTCATCTTTTAACTTATTGGTTATATTTTTAAATATTTCTACAAAAAAGAATAAAAAACAAAAAAAATAGCATTTTACCAGCATCGGGAACAGGGTCTGGGCTGCCGGTGGTCAGGGCTCCTGAGAGAGGAACCTCCTAACAATACGCGCCGTGTACAGAAGTACTGCCTTCTGAATCAGGCGCCTGATCCAGCTGACAAGCGAGAGCCTTCTCAGATGTTGTTGGAGGCTCTTAGCAATTAAGCCATTGGCAGACACGACTATCGACACAATGACTGCCTTATTCACGTCCCACATGTCAACAACGGGTTGCTGGTGCTGTTTATAGATTAAAAACTAATTTTCACAAAGTATTTTATTGCGGGGTGCTAAGACAGGAAACCTCCACGTGCGCCCGTGGACTGGAGTTCCCTCTCGGATACGTCCGGAGGGAAGACCAGTTTTTCTGGCCGGTGCACGCTGGGATGGAAAAACTCTTCCTTAGGCACTGTGTGCCTGAGGGGTCTCTTTGCCCGTATGCAACAGCCTGTCGGGTGGAAGCTCCAACGCGTGTCCCTCCGGAGCGGGCTTGCGGACGGTGAGTAATGGGTAAGCTCGCCGTCCCACCAAGGACCAAGCCCAGGTCGGTGGCGCGGCGTGTTTTACGCGTCACCGACAGGGCCCCTTACGGGGCCAAATGCCTGCTGAGGTCGCGGATTTTTTCTTAATCCAGGATACCGCGGCCCCTGAACGTAAAGGGCATCCGAAGAAACACGGGTGGATTTTAGTCAGTAAGAGTCTGACAGTCCCTTCCGCCCCGCCCAGGGCGGGAGGACTCATTTGATGATTTTGCCACCCTAAAAAAAAAGTATTTTATTGCAAAACGTTATTTTCAAGTGACAGATATATGTACGTCATTGACAGTTTCTTTAGAAGTTGTGTCGCATAGTAATAGAGATGTAAATAAAATGTTATCATGTCGACAGCCGTGATTCAGAACGAGGACCAGCCAGTCAAGGACCCGCTTGAAGTGCCGCAGTCAGCTATTAAGAAAAAACCCAAACAGGTGAGTGCGAGAATGTCTTACTGAGTAATGGGTGACTCGCCGTCCGATCATGGACGTGCGACGTCGACGTGCGCCCGGCATTGGTCGAGGCCATGCTGCGGGGCGAGATGGAATGGGAAGCGGTTGCTTCCTTCTGCAAAGCAGTCATGCTAGCGAAGGAGGAGGCGGGACGCGTGAGGGAGAGGACAGCCTCCGCCTCACGACCCAGCTGCCGCAGGAGACGCCCATGGCTTCGGACGACGCCAAAAGATTTTCGACCACCGCAGGCGCGGGCAAGCGGATGGCGAGTAATGGGTGACTCGCCGTCCGATCATGCGCTCACTGCGCTATGTGTCGCGGATTCGATTCTCGCACGGAACAAATATTTGTATGATCTGCAAGTAGTTGTACCGGGTTTGGGTGTCTGAGTATGTGAGTTTCTATGTTTGTAAACGCACCCACGATACAGGTGAAATTCCTAGTGTGGGACAACGTATTAAAAAAATAGATTTTGTCTTGATTTTTGTTATCGCAGGTGGTCATTCGTCCTACTGAGGAAGACTGGTCCTCATACGTGAGCTCTCGCAACGGGAACAACGGTCAGATCCAGCTGTGGCAGTTCCTCCTCGAGCTGCTCACCAGCGCCGAGTACTTTGACGTCATCCGGTGGCACGGTGAGTACCAGAAAGTGGGGTACAGGGGTACGGGGACACAACAGAAAAAAAAAGAAAGAAAAAAAGATTTATTGACACACATCATCATCTTCCTGCCCTTATCCCATTTTACTTGTGGTCGTCGCAACACGTTTTTTTCTTCCATTCTCCTCTATCAGACGTCACAGTATCATTTACTCCTTTTTCTTCCATATCATTCCTTAGACAATCCATCCATCTTTTCTTTGGCCTTCCTTTTCCTCTTCATCCATCAACATTCATACTCATTTGTTGACACACACAAGACAGAATAACAAAACGGAAGGAAAAAAAAAACTATTTATAAATTATATTTACTATTTATAGGCATGCATTGACAGCATCAATAAATTGCGAATTTAATTAGTCCTTTTTTTTTATCGTGGTGAAATCATCAAATGAGTTCTTCCACCCAGGGCAGGGCGGGAGGGACTGTCAGACTTGTACTGACTAAAATCCACGGTGTCCTTCAATAGCCCTTTACGTACTGGGGTCACGGTAATTCGTTAGTCCCGCGACCCCGGCAGGCTTTGGCCCTCTACAGGCCCCGTCACTATGCTGACACTCCTTGAGGCGCGCGTGGAACACAACGCGCCGTCGACCCGGGCATGGTCCATGGTCGGACAGCGAGTTGCCCATTACTCGCTGCCCGCGCCTACGGTGGCCGGACCACTGCGGCTGGGGTGGAGGGAGGACGCTGTCCTCTGCCTCACGCGGTCTGCCTCCTCCTTCACGAGCATGACTGCTTCGCAGAAGGAGGCGACCGCTTCCCACTCCGTCTCGCCCCGCAGCATGGCCTCAGCCAATGCCGGGCGCGAGAGGGAATTTAATTAGTCCTAGCTAGAGTTTTGAAACATAATGGACACGTATCTTTTCTTGTGTTAAATCAATGTAATGTAAACGGGATAACATGTTCGGATACACGTGGGGATGATAGAAGAAAACTTGCTAATATAGTGGTTATATCTCGAAAGCCTTTGACAGGGTCTCGAGACGCAAGTCTACTCATCAAGCTTCCTGCTTCTGGCATCCCAGTTGATTTTTGTGGCTGGATATACTTTCTTAGTGAACGATCAATCAGAGTTTTTTTTTTTTTAATAAATTCCTCAGGGAGGCCTTTGCCCAGGAGTGGGACAGAGCAGGCTCTTAAAAATAAAAAAAAAATCCTCAACTTTCACACAATTTTTTTCGCCATCTAGTCCCAAGCTAAGCAGAGCTTGTGTTATGGGTACTAGACAACTGATAAACATACTTATATATTTCTAAATACATACATATTATAGATAAATTACACCCAGAGACAGAACAAATGATCGTGCTCATCACACAAACATTTGTCCTGGGTGAGAATCGAACCCATGACCTCCGGCATAGCAGTCAGGGTCACTAACCACTAGACCAACAGGCCTGTCAATTTTGTCGTCGTTGATGGCTGCAACTCTTATTCTACTGGCCATTTCAGACTCACTAGAGCCTGATATTCTTGGAAAAGCAGATGATAGTACTGTTACAGAGAAATTCTTGTCCACTCCAAAAACCAGTGTGGAATATTGACGTATCAAAATTCGAGAGTGGGGCTCGTGACGTCAGAAGCCAGTAAAATTGTACATAAAAAAAGGATTGTCAGAATTACCCATGTCTGGTCCTTTATCAAACTAGCGCTATCCGATACTCCTCGCCTCGCAAGCCTGCGGTGGCCGGAAATTGCCGCGCGTTGTCCGACGTTCTGGTGGCTTACCATGACGTCTAAAAGCCAGTTCCAGTGAGGGAAAGAGACAGAGCTATACAAGTCGTCTAGCGCCACCTCGTTCCCTCACTGGAACTGCTCTGGCTTTAAAATGTCATGGTAAGCCTGAGGGTCTCCCGCGGTGGCAATTGTGAGGTGAAGGATATGAAATATGACACTTTTACCAAGACACACTCACCGATTATGCGAAGTGATTTAAGTGTCATATTTTCGCCTATACAACATTATTTTTAGTATATGCGAAACCTGAATATAGTTTGTGCAGAATCAGTAACTAAATCGATTCCAATAATTTTTACACCATGTTATTTTTTTCCCAAAAAATATTTTAGTTAAATTTTATTAACAGTTAATTACAATACAATCACTGTACGGTTAGGTACCTATTGCCAAGCTATTATCACGAGTGTATTACACAGGAGACGCGGTTTACGCGGGTGTACCGCGAAATGAGCATGTTTTTGAACAGACAACCAGGTAATATACAAACTTATAACCTTGTGATTTTTTATGATACGGTTTTAAAATTTTGTACATAGATTCTTTACACAAAAATACTAGACAGGTGTATCGGGTTTCGCATAAACAAAAAATAATGTTGTATACAGCAAAAAATGTGTGTCTATATTTTTTGTGTCATTACAGGCACTGAAGGAGAGTTCAAGCTGCTAGAACCAGAGCGTGTAGCTCGTCTCTGGGGTGCACGCAAGCACAAGCCCGCCATGAACTACGAGAAGTTGAGCCGCGCGCTGCGGTACTACTACGACGGTGATATGATCGCCAAGGTGTCCGGCAAGAGGTACGTACATCAACACAAGCAAGAGGGATATTATTATTATTATTATATCAGCCCTTAGTGTCCCACTGCTGGGAAAAGCCCTCCCTCCACTCTTTCCACTTCTCACGGCTTTCTGCGACCGTGGTCCATTCCTTCATGAAGCGTTCTAAATCATTTCGCCATCTTCGTTTGGGCCTGCCACGACGTCGAGTTCTCCCTTTTGGCACCCAATCGGATATATGTTTTGCCCAGCGATTGTTTGACATTCGACATACGTGGCCTGCCCAGTCCCATTTCAGCTTGGCAGCTTATTCTCCCACATCGGCAATTTGCGTCAAGGAACGCAGTATCTGGGGGCACGGCAGTGCCCCAGCCAAGTCTCGAGCAAAACGGGCACGGCCGTACCATCTTTTCTCGATGCGATTCGCGGCTGTTTCGCCCCCCCTATATCTTCGACGTGGACAAAGCTAGGAGTTTAGGTTTTCGGTGAATAATAGTAGGCATTAGAACAAGCTTAAGTTCGAAATTACATGCCAATTAATAGTTTAGGAGTTACGGTCGATCAAAGTTACACCATTTTGTCACTCACTCACTGACTCACTGACTCACTGACCGATCATCAAAAATCTAAGGTACTTCTAGCAGACTTAGAAACTTCAAATTTTGCACCAAGATAGGTCATTAGCCACATATAAAGGAAAAATTATAAAAACATTAAAAAATAATATACCATAGAAAACAATTTTATATTTGCGGTTTGGCAAGAACATTATGTATGGATTTTGACTGCATTGTTAACTTTGTTCGTTGTTTAAGTATTCAATTGGATGAATAAATACATGGAATAGAAAAGAATAATAAAAATGGAATACATAGACTATAATTAATTGATACATAAAGTTCATAATTCATTAAATTAATAAAGCTAAAACTCCATTGTATTGCGATAAATTTCGATTGTATGCGCGCTCGATAGATGGCGTTGTACCTGTCTGAATCGCGCTATGGTTCGTTACCGAGCGCAGTATAAGTAGTACTTTAAAATAATTCGATAATTTTCATTTGATAGCGCCACCTACCTATGAAAAACCATTTCGAAACTAAAAAAATATTGTAGCTATATTCGGAGAACTTAAGTTAGCCGGATTAGATAGTAGATTTATTATTGTTACTGAAACAGTTATTTAGGCGAATAGTTTATTAATATAACATAGACATAGGTAGTTACAATATCTAGTTGTTTACGTGTTATTTAGTTTAGTTATATTTATTTTGTAAGTTAGTAGATTTATGTTTATTTAGCTCGTTGAAAAGAAACAAAAGAGATAGAGAATGGGTTCTAAGCAAAGCAGTAGCTGAAGTCCAAGAAATTATGAGGTCACCTAAAAAAAAAGAAAGAAATACACTTACAAAAAATAAATGAGATCCCACCAAAAACATTAAAATAATGTAAAAAAATGCCAAGTCTCTCGATGCAGTCTTTCCATCGTAAAAAGTTTTGAGATCTCATAGAAGCCAAGTCCTATTCAAATTATTTTGTAGTTATAAATCAACATTTAGTAATTGTATCAATAGTTTTCTTTATATTATAATTATAGTGACTTGGCAATGAGCACAAGAAGAAACAAAACGGCATATTTGGAGTTGAAAGTCACACACCGCATGCGTAAACATTAATATCACAAAATTAATTTTCTTTTGGTTTATCCGTGTCGTCCCAACCGAATTTCGGCAACGGCAGTCAGTCTCATCCAAGACTAGTAAACTGCGCAGGACATAAATTATAATGCACAATTGCACAAGTGTGTACGCAAACACTAGTGTTAGTGTACTCTCGGTTCATTTACTTTCATAAAGCGATGGCCCGTAAGGTACTTATTTTTTATTATTGCATTGGAGCATGTAGTCGGTAGTGATCTGATCACAGGTCTCGTCAGTAACATTTGCACATAATTCCAGGCAGCAAGCAGCTTTTAATTGGTGCTCATTGCCAAGTCACTATAATTATAATATAAAGAAAACTATTGATACAATTACTAAATGTTGATTTATAACTACAAAATAATTTGAATAGGACTTGGCTTCTATGAGATCTCAAAACTTTTTACGATGGAAAGACTGCATCGAGAGACTTGGCATTTTTTTACATTATTTTAATGTTTTTGGTGGGATTGTGTTTCTTATGCGGTCTGAAAGTTTGACTTCCAAAATGCTGCGTTCCATGCGTCGCTGGCAAACCGCGAGTGTGGACTTCTGAAGATTTGTTAAAGACCAAGTTTGTGCACCGTACGTGAGGATGGGGAGGATGCAAACGTCCATGAGTTTCCGCTTTAGCGACAAAGGAAGTTCTCCTTTCATCAGGTCTTTCATGGACGAAAAGCTCTTCCAGGCGTTTTCGGTCCGACGTAGAATTTCCTTATCTTGTCTCGCCTGGAATGAGACTATTTGGCCCAAATATACGTATTCATGGACGTACTCCACCCTAACACCCTCGACGTAAAGAGGGATATATCTATCTATAATATAAAAATGAATCTCTGAATGTGTTGCTAAGCGCAAATCTCGAGAG
This sequence comes from Agrotis puta, assembly GCA_943136025.2. NCBI lineage: Eukaryota > Metazoa > Arthropoda > Insecta > Lepidoptera > Noctuidae > Agrotis > Agrotis puta. Next base: position 7,185,097 of record OW964195.2, on the reverse strand, counting down.
CAGCTGAACCGATTTCACTAATTATTTTTTATAATATTCCTTAAAGTACGAGGTTAATACTTACGGAGGAAAATCGTCGGACGTCGCAAGACGATCTCCGGCCACCGTAGGCGCGGGCATGCGGGCGGCGAGAAATGGGCGACTCGCTGTCCGACCATGGACCATGCCCGGGTCGACGGCGCGTTGTGTTCCACGCGCGCCTTAAGGAGTGTCAGCATAGTGACGGGGCCTGTAGAGGGCCAAAGCTTGCCGGGGTCGCGGGACTTACCCATCACCGTAACCCCGGTACGTAAAGGGCTAGTGAAGGACACCGTGGATTGTAGTCAGTACAAGTCTGACAGTCCCTCCCGCCCTGCCCTGGGTGGGAGGACTCATTTGATGATTTTACCACGCAAAAAAAAAAAGTTTACCATTGTTGTAATCCGAATAAAAAAATCTACTAAAAGTTATTCCGTTTTACGTAATTTGCAATTTTATATCGATAAGTAGTTTCTATCAAATTAACCCCATGATTCAAAGTAACCCCGTTTACCGGTATATTATATTACTAGCACTTTGCCCGCGACTTCGTCCGCGTGGGTTACGTACTTTCCTAATTCCCCCTTTTCACCCCCTTAAAGTTTAAATTTCCAAAAACCCCTTCTTAGTGCTCCCCTACATTATAATAGGAAGCCGTGTGCAAAATTTCACATTCCTAGCCCCAGTAGTTTCGGCTGTACGTTGATATGTCAGTCAGTCAGTTCTCCTTTTATATATATAGAAGATTATACTACCAAAATTAATAAAACCTTTCTGTAATGTCCAGGTTTGTCTACAAATTCGTATGCGACCTCCGTCAGCTGCTGGGATACGGCGCGGGAGAGCTGGCAGAGCTCGTGAAGGAGGTACACGACAGCAGACCAGTCATCAAGTCCATAGACGACGTCAAGAAGATCGTATTCTAAGATGAAATAGGGTATTCGACCGTCAAAAATCTAATTAGACCGTCAATAAATTTTTGTACGTGGTAAAATCATCGAATAAAGGACCCACCCAGGGCAGAGCGGGAGGGACTGTCAGACTCGTACTGACTTAAATCCACGGTGTCCTTCAATAACCTTTTACGTTCCGGGGCCACGGTTACTCGTCAGTCCCGCGACCCAGGCAAGTAGCTCGTTAGTTAGATTATCAAAGAATATTCGACACATATTTTTTCTTTTGTTATGTAAACCAAAATTGACGAAGATACGACACTTTTAAAATAGGCAAAACCTCACAAGCAAGTGCAGTTTTTTGTTGCTTCTGACATCACGAGCCTCTAATTTCGATGCGTTATATCTTTGTAAATACGCATCAAAGCCTTTGTCAAACAGACAGGCGTGGCGAATGCGAAGGGAGGCGTTTTTATTTGTAATGTATGGAATTGTTTGAATTCAGTCACTTAGAAAAGCGAAAGCGATCCGATAGCGTGACCGAACTATCGGACTGACGTCTCGTATCGGTTCATTTGACAAAAGAAAAAATACATGTCCAATATTTTTCAAACCTCTAAATGACGGACTAATTAGATTTGGAATTTATTAATGTTGTCAACATACCTATTAATATTTTATCGCCAAAAAATATGAAAACAACACCACGGTTTCCTTGTGTTTTAGCTGGGAATCAGTAGGGGAATAACTTACTATGAAGGATGGTATCAATGGAAAAATTACCTATGAATTTAATTCAAAACATCAGTCTTACTACAAATAAGTTAAACAACTGTTGAACACTTGTCTAAAAACAATTGTAACTGCAGAACGACCCGCAGTGGTAGACGCCCACGGCGTCGGACGTCGCCAGACTATCTCCGGCCACCGTAGGCGCGGGCATGCGGGCAGCGAGTAATGGGCGACTCGCTGTCCGACCATGGACCATGCCCGGGTCGACGGCGCGTTGTGTTCCACGCGCGCCTCAAAGAGTGTCAGCAAAGTGACGGGGACCTCCTCTAGAGGGCCAAAGCCTGCCGGGCTCGCGGGACTGTACGAATTACCGGGACCCCGGAACATAAAGGGCTATTGAAGGACGCCGTGGTTTTTAGTCAGTACGAGTCTGACAGTCTCTCCCGCTCTGCCCTAGGTGGGAGGACTCATTTGACGATTTCATCACGATAAAAAAAAAACGACCCGTATATCAACATAAAATGTCGCTTTGACGTTGACTCTTATTTTAGACAAGGTGTTCAACAGCTGTTTAACTTGTTAGTAGTAATACGGTATATGTTTTAAGGAGTTTCTTAAGCTATGTACTGACTGGCGTTACGGGCCGTAACCTGTAACATTCGCAGCGAACAACGAACCACTTTTTCGTTGATCAAAAATAAAGAAATCCAAACATTTTTTTCAAGTAGGCCAGTTACAGGCAGGCACTTTTGAATAAACTTGTGTATTAAAAAATGTAATTAAATGTCCGTCTGTTAAATTATCAAAACTATTTTTTCGACCCGCATTTTTTCTTTTGTTACGCAAACCAAAATTGAAGAAGATACGACCCTTTAAAAAATCACAAAACGTCACGCGGTCGGTACAATTATACAGACGCAGGGGCGGTCTCTCATAGTACTGATTTAGGCCAAGCCTACCCTACCACAAAATCGCATAAATAAAACAAACGCATTTATTGTAACCTTGTAATAAAATAAAACAAAAATATAAAACATAACGCCTCACATAATGCATTAGCAAATTTCCGCGCGGCCGCCGTGTGACGTCATCACGTCCAGATTACTATAACCGAAGGCAAGCGGTCCTGTGGTCTCAAAAATTCTAAAATTCATTCAATAATTCATGCATATGTATGCATCCGTGTTCATATTTTCGTGTATATGAAACCGCACACATGTATAAATTACTACGCAGCTCCTTACGCTGTAGCTCACGAGTACGCGTTTTATGAATGAAAACGCACGGGTAAAATAAACAGAGTTGCCAATTCGGGAAATAGATTACACACAGAAACGACAATTTCGTAAAAGACTAATAAAGACAATTAAAAAAACAGAGTAGTATTGTCAAATCTATACATTTCAAATTAAATGTTATATTTTAAGGAATAGCAAAGACCTATTATAATAATTAAAAACTGTAAGAATTTTATTTCGAATTTGGTTTTTGGGGAATTGTGTAAATTAATACTGGCAACTCCGTGTGCAAGTGTCAGTTTATGCCGGCTAAAATTAGTTATTGTTTTGCACTTTTGTTTTTATTTAATCTTATTTAGCTATAAGTAATACATTTTGAAACAAAAAGTAGTGTAAATATTAAAGAAGATTCGTTTGTTTACTTAAAATGGTCCTAGTTTGTGTGACTTGTGCTGACAATGTGTGTTTATACTGATTACGATAGTTGTGAAAACTTATTTTTCACAACTCTTATGAAGAACTAATAATATTTTCGTTTAAATTTCAAGTTTTGTCTAAATGTTACGAGAATTAATCCAACAATTTCAATCTTCGAGAGTTATTCTTGCAAGTGACGTGTTTTGTAACTATCACCCACTTGGAAAGATATTTGAGGTGACAGATCTTCTATTTGAATCGTCAGAATATTGTGATTATTAATCTTACGTGAAGAATGTGGTGAGTGTTTTAAATTATAAGTTTTGAAGTGGGCCGAAGCTTTCTTCCATTCGCATCGTCAGTGTTGAGAATGTAGTTTTTTTTTTTTCCTGGCCTACCCTTAGTCTGGAACCACTGCACGCTACTGTACAGACGTTATGACGTCACGAGCCTCAGTACCGAATTCCGAAGCGTATTATCTTTGTCAATATTGATTGATTAAAAAGCGAAAAAATGGGTGTTCATTATTTTTGAATACTCTAACTGACGGACTAAACAGATTTTAAATTTATTTATAATATGTAGTAAACTATAGATTTTTCGTTACATTACATCTCGTAACGTCAATCAGTACCCGTCTTTAATATTAAGTGCCAGTCTACATTATTTTATAAAAGTGATACTGTAAATATTTAGTTATATTTAGTTTTAAGTTATTTGTACAAATAAAGTCTATTTTTGAGTTTATAATGTCAGTTTCATTTCAAACAAATCCTAAATTAATTTATGAACGTGTGAAGATAATTTCGTCATCATCATCAGAGGGAAGACGTCCACTGCTGAACATAGACCTCCCCATTAGACCGCCACGCCGAACGACAATTCTTCACTTGCATCTATCGGTTGCCCGCGACCCACGATGTCGTCGGTCCACCTAGTGGGAGGTCTGCCTACGCTGTGTCTTCCAGTCCGTGGTCGCCACTCGAGAACTTTTCTTCCCCATCGGTTATCAGTTCTACGAGTGATGTGGCCTGCCCATTGCCACTTCAACTTGCAAATTTTACGAGCTATATCGGGGACTGGTTCTTCGGCAAGTTAATGCACAGACGCCATCACATCAACTTACCACAATCTGTTTCTCTTTCTTTAATAGATTTTTCAACTTTATCATAATAGTGGAAGGTTAATGTTCAATTGGTAAAATTTGACAAATTCGGGTAGGTTGACTTGCTCAACTCGACTCAAATTAAATTTGGAAGAATGGCTATTCAATAACTTGCACAATAATTAATGATGTCTTCCTAACCTGATTTGCTTCCTGTAGATGCGTGGTGGGGTCGCGAGACTCACAAATTACCGTGATCCCGGTACGTAAAGGGCTATTGAAGGACACCGTGGATTTTAGTCAGTCAAGTCTGACAGGCCCTCCCGCCCTACCACGGGTGGGAGGACTCATATGATGATTTCACCACGATAAAAAAAACGATCAGGAACTGTAGATCAGTTGTCTGCCGGCATGCAATAATTAATTGTCATGTCATGGTATCTGAGGTCTACATCTGCGTCACGCAGGTCAATGTCTCACAACAAAAGCAGGTACACAGTCTGTTTAAATAGAAATAGAAATCATTAATTTGCATAATGCACTATGAATTACAACGGCTGAATAGTCTAGACCAGTGATTCCCAAACTGTGGTACAAATTGGCTATTAGACAAAAAAACTTTTTTTTTTGAAGTGAAAACTTCTTTAGCAGCGTTCTGCACTTTTGTTGGAATGGGTAAAAGATGTTAAACTCGCGTCAGGACACGTGACCTGATCGAAAATTCGTAAGACGGATGGAGAGTAGACAGCTGGCGCGGCATAGGAGAGGGAGTATCCCCCTCTTTTTCTACGGCGCGGCGAAAATTTATGCCTGCGCCTGCTATTTCATTTAGGCGGCGCAGGGCGCTTGCGCGAATGTTCGTGTGTATTTATGTTACAGCGTGCTACGCGAATTCCTGGATGGTGACAGCTGCTGGCTCGACCGTCTGTGTAGTAGCCATACTACTGTGTATTCGTAAAATTCATGTATATAAAGTGTTTAAAATATGGAAATTGAAAAAAGTGAATTACATTTTTTTGTACGATAGCCCAATAAATAAATATTGTATTCTACCACATAAATAAGAGTACTTTTATACTGATAATTAAAGCAATTCGTGCAAAATTATTCCCTAACCATTCCAAAATATCAAAAATGCACAACGTTAATATTCAAGTTTTCACTTCTGCCGGCACTCCCAGAGTGCAACCCGTCGTTTTTTTAATAGTCAGGCCGTGATAAATAATCGTTGCTAAGCATCTGTTGAAAGTATGACCTACTTCTGAAAGGACTAGGTACTTTGGCTTAGCTTACTTTTTCTTTTTTAGCGTGATAAAATCATCAAATGAGTCCTCCCACCCAGGGCAGAGCGGGAGGGACTGTCAGACTCGTACTGACTAAAATCCACGGTGTCCTTCAATAGCCCTTTACGGACCGGGGTCACGGTAATTCGTAAGTCCAGCGACACCGGCAGGCTTTGGCCCTCTTTTGGTCAGCAAAATGACGTCATTTTGGTGACACTTATTGAGGCGCGCGTGCAGCACAAAACGTGCCGTCGACCCGGACATGGTCCATGGTCGGTCAGCGGGTTGGGTAGGAGGACACATTTAAATTTTTTACCAAGATTAAAAATTGGAAGTGTGTTTAAAGTTTGTTATACACTAAGTCAGTGTTTCCCAAACGTTGTTCTGTCATGGCCCGCTAATTTTCACACTGCACCTTCGTGACTTATCTAAAAGTTTTAAACCCAAGCAGGTTCCATTAGGTAAAATAATATACATTAATTAATAGTAAAAAGGTTTTATTAACACTCATAATACTTTAGTATCGCCTATTTAGTCACTAAATCATGTGCAAATTATTAAGTTGTTGCTTATCACTACTACATAGTACAAAACTAACTTAAGAATATATAATGACCTTAATTTACTTATTAATTTCAACTATTTCTCTCTCTTTAACTTTAAAATAACATAGATTTCGGCAAAATCTTCGCCATTTTGTTTAATGATGAACATGAAAAATACTGGCTGTATAGCTGGGCGACCACAGGACAGAAGCAAAAAAAATAAAATGAGCGGCAAAGCGACATTCCGATAAATACACATTTTTTCTTTTTTTCTATCACTACATATGTATAAAACAAAGTCGCATCCCTCTGTCTGTCTGTCCCTATGAATGTTTTTTTTTACCGTGACCCCGGTACGTAAAGGGCTATTGAAGGACACCGTGGATTTTAGTCAGTAAGAGTCTGGCAGTCCCTCCCACTCTGCCCTGGGTGGGAGGACTCATTTAATGATTTTACCACGATAAAAATAGCCTAGATACTTAAATTGAGGTGTATGTTTAGCGCTTGAATTAATTCCTGATTAACGATGGTAATTAAAACATCAACAGTATTATTTCCATTTTGACAATGGTATGTATTTGTAACTACGATTCAATGTTCAGCATAATTATAGTTAAAAACGTGTATAGAGTGTGTGCGTGTGAACGTGTAAAAGTATAGTAAAAAATAAAATTGGAAAAAGTTTGAAAAGTACCTACTAATAGATAGGAAGAAAAACGTACGTTTTCTAATATACAAAACAACTCAAGTTATTTAAAAACGAAATGGTGAGTCAATAAGGTTGTTAAGGGCGCGTAACCAGAATAGGGAATGCAATAATTAATATCGTAACACCGAATAAATAGTTTTAGATGTAAGAAAGTATGTGGAAACTTTCCAAATGCTTTTTTTACACCTGTAACGGTTACAACTTCAAATTCAGTGTTTTAATTGCATTCTGTTAAGTACGGACACGGGACAAGTGAAACAACAGCGGGCTGTGAACGCACTGACTTTATTTTCTAGAACACACGTACACTCGCCCGTGGCGGGGGCGCGGGGCGGGGCGATGCGCGGCGCCGTCTGCGCAGGCAGTCCGTGGTGTGGCCGCGCATCGCTACACATACATTTACTTATATCTAACATCTCCCGACCTTATTTCGAAGATATAATTTCTCACCGAAGTAATGTTGGAAAACCTAAATCTACTGGTCCATTACTGGTCACTTGCCTAACGCAAGACTTCTGTAGTCCACCTTTGGGAGCTGGCGTAAAGCCCTATCGGAACGGCCGGGGCCGGGCGCCACAGGGGCGAGCGGCGAGGCTGGAGAGGCCGACGACGCCGCCGGCGCCTGCCCTCCCTCCCCCGCGGTGTCAGCTTGGGACGCGGGTTGGGAACACGGTAGTGTCACTGACGATATGTCATCGTCACCATTATGTTCTATTTCAACGGTATCCCAACTTTGTTGTACGACGTTGCCCTTATATAACACAATCTGATTTTTGTGTTTTTTCACTACACACCCTGTTGAATTATCACTAATCAAATACACAACTCTACCAATCTTGTCTATTATTGTGCCTCTGCACCAAGTGAACTTATCTTTATTACAAAACTTCTTGTATAACACTTCATCTCCATTTTTGAAAATGTGTGTATTTTTGCCACCATTGTATTTACGCTGCAAACACTGTTTTGATTTTACTGTGCTGTCCAGTGACGCGTTTGAGGGTGACGACTGCGGTTTTGGCAACAATAGATCCAACCTTGATCTTAGTTTGTGTCCAAAAACTAATTGAGCCGGGGAGAACCCTGTCACTGAATGTACCGAATTTCGGTAATCAAATAGATATTTTAGCAGCTTGACCCTAGTGTCTTTTTGGCTGTTACTGGATAAAATACACGATTTTATACCCTTTTTTGCGATCTTTACATAACTTTCGGCCTGTCCATTGCTCGCAGGATTATAGGGCGGTGACGTCACGTGCTCAATCCCGTTAATTGTACAAAACCGTTTAAAATCTTGTGATGTGAAAGCCGTGCCGTTGTCGCTTACGATTGTATTTGGTAACCCGAACCTTGAAACAAACTCGTGTAGTTTTTCTACTGCAGCTGATGAGGTCGTTGAGCCGCACATATCGTAAACTTCCACCCATTTCGTGTATGCATCTACTATAATTAAATAATGCCTATTATCTAACGGACCCAAGAAATCTATGTGCAACCGGTAGAATGGTTGGGGTGGGTATTGCCAGGGCGAAAGCGGGGCGCGCGGAGGGGTAGGTCGTAAATGTAAACAAACACTACAAGAGTTGATCATAGTTTCTATTTGTTTATCAATACCCGGAAACCAGAAGCGGGAACGAGCTTCGGCCTTTGTTTTTACAATTCCCAGATGGGAACTGTGAAGTTCGTTTATTATTTTGAATTTTAGACTTTCTGGTAAAATCAATTTATGCCCTCTCATAACACAGCCGTCTTCATAAGACAATTGATTCCTGCATGCGTGGAACGGTTTTAACTTCACATCAGACACGCTTCTAGGCCAACCCTTAAAAATAAAATCAATGACCTTCGTTAAATTGTCATCTTGGCTAGTTTCCTTGCGTAATTCGTCCCGCGTAACTGGCATGTGTCCGTCTATTACGAAGTGAACATACGACGCGCGGTCGATCGGGGCGGCCGCGGCGGCAGCGTGCTGAGCGCTGTCCGCGGTCATTGACCGCGATCGCTTATCGTCGTCAGGAAGACTCGCGCGGGACAAATAATCCGCGCTGTTATTTTCGCTACGAACGTATTCGATTTTATAATTATATGCGCTGAGGAATAACGCGTATCTCTGTAAACGGTTTGCTGAAACCTCCGGTATACCTTTGTGCGGTCCAAAAATTGAAATTAAAGGCTTGTGATCAGTGCGAAGGATGAACGGGTCTGACTTACCGTACAAGTACTGATGGAATCTTCGAACTCCAAAAATAATAGCCGTTGCCTCTTTCTGAATTTGAGAATAACGTTTTTCCGCTGTGTTTAGAGTGCGGGAGGCAAACGAAATAGGACGCTCGCATCCATCCTTATCACTTTGCGATAATATCGCACCTAACCCATTAGGTGAAGCGTCCACCGTGAGGATTAACTTAGCATTTGGGTCGAAATGCGCTAACACCTGATCCGACGTTAGCTCTTTTTTTATTTCGACGAACGCTCTTTGATGTGTGTCAGCCCAATGCCATTTAACACCCTTCCTCAAAAGATCGTATAATGGACTTAAAATTTCGGACGCCTTAGGTACGAAATTACGGTAATAATTTACTAATCCTAAAAATGATTGAAGCTTGCCTACGTCTGTGGGCACTGGGGATTTCTCAATTGCTATTACTTTATCAGATGATTTCTTTAACCCGTCCTTGTTTATTACATACCCTAAATAACTGATTTCATTCTTAAAAAATTCGCACTTTTCTTTTTGTAAGGTTAGTCCTGCATCTTGCAGCCTCTGTAACACTGCCGTTAACCGTTGTAAATGTAAACCCGGTCCATCAGCTGTGATAAGGACATCATCTAAAAGACATAACACACCGTCCATACCCGACAATACATTTTCCATTGCGCGCTGGAAAATAGACGGCGCGCTGGTTAACCCAAAAACCATACGTGTATACTGAAACAACCCCCGGTGAGTATTTATGCATGTAATTTTTTGTGAGTCTTGATCTAAAACAAATTGATTGTAGGCCATGGATAGATCTAACTTTGAAAACTGTTGACCTCCGTGCAATTTTGAAAACAGCTCGTGGACTGTAGGCAACGGGTATTGTTCTACAACTAATTGCTTATTTATGGTTACAGAATAGTCTGCACACAGCCTAACACTTCCATCACGTTTTAATACTGGCACTACGGGTGATGCGTACTCCGAGTGATCAACTTGTTTCAGTATACCTAAGTTTACAAGGCGGACTATCTCTTTATCTACCTTGTCCCGCAGTGCGAAAGCGATGGGACGTGCTTTGAAAAATATTGGCTTTGCATCATTTTTTAAACGTAATTTGACCTCGAATTTATTGAATTTACCTAATTTATCGGAAAATACGTCTCTAAATCTATTTTGCAAGTCTTCGATTGTTTTTGCTTCATTATTTATGAAATTACAGGGTGCTAATTTTAACTTAAATAGGGATAGAAAATCTCTTCCGAGCAATGGCGGGCCTTCGCTGCGTACCACGTAAGCATCTAGTGTGTGTGTGCTCAGCCTATATGTGACCGGTAAGCGAATTATACCGAGACACACAATACTACTGCCCGTGTATGTAAATAGCCTTTTCTTAGGTGATAACAAGGGCAATCTGCTAAAACATTTCATGTATAAACTTTCGGAAATTACCGTTACTGCAGATCCACTATCAATCTCAAATTTTATTTGTGAGCCGTATATGGACACGATTTCTGTCATGGGTTCCCCCCGCTCTGAAGTGATGTTACAACATAAAAACTCACCATCGTCGTCCTCACTCACGTCACCCGTCACCACAACACTCTTTACTTTGCACATTCTTCGTAAGTGACCCTTTGTGTTGCATTTCCTACAAGTAAAGTTCGCGAATCGGCACTGAGACGTTGCATGGTTCTTTCGACCGCACACGGAACACTTTTCCATTACTGGTTCCTTATCAGAACCCGCACTCTTGCCCTGCACCTTGAACACTGAATGTTCTTGCTGCGTGATCGATGCCGACGAGGACGCACCGGCCGCGGCGCTTGCCCGCGCGCACCGGATGCTCTGCGACAACTCCACTGCCTTGGCCAGGGTCAAGGTATCTGTGTCCATTGTGAACAGTTTGTCCCGCTCGGGACCCGCCAACATGCCCATCACAAAACGGTCTCGCAGTGCCTCTTCTACGTTGGCGAACTTGCAATGTTTCGTGAGGCCACGCAGTCTTGCCGCCCACTGCGCATGCGTTTCACCGGTTTGCTGCGTTGCCGCGTAAAATGCGTACCGCTCCCCGAATCCACACGTTTTTGGGGAAAAGTGAGTGTCAAGGAGCGCATAGATGTCTTCTATTGGCACCTCTTCCAACTGTTTTGGCAAAGCCAAGTCGGCTGCGAGCTGGTAGGTGCTGTCCGCGAGTGCGCTCAGTAGGATTGCTCGCCGTCTTGAACCCGTTGCGTCGTTATTTTCCGAGATATCGTTCGCCACGAACCACTGCCGCAGACGACTTTTATATGCCTGCCATTCGTGCACTGTGTGGTCGAAATTACTTAATATTCCGAAACTAAACTGAGCCATCGTGATGTAGCGTGGGTCGCTCTCGTCGCCACTGTTAAGTACGGACACGGGACAAGTGAAACAACAGCGGGCTGTGAACGCACTGACTTTATTTTCTAGAACACACGTACACTCGCCCGTGGCGGGGGCGCGGGGCGGGGCGATGCGCGGCGCCGTCTGCGCAGGCAGTCCGTGGTGTGGCCGCGCATCGCTACACATACATTTACTTATATCTAACACATTCCTATTTCAATTTTTAGTGCAAAAGTGTTTGCAACTTCTCTTTTGGAAGTAGGTGGCTCTGTTTTTTTATTTTTCATTGCAACTAGTGCAAGAAATAAGAAATAAACTTGATGACCCTTGAGTTTTGGGCTGGGACATCATTAAAAGTGTCCTCCGTCCGTCATGTCCGCAAATCCGCATACAGTGACCCGAAACCGCTTCCCATCCTCTGACGCCCGAAAGCGTTTCCCGTGGCGGCTGGGACGTTAAGAAGAGGATTGCCTCTCCCTCACACGTTCCACCAGGTGACTGCTAGTCATGCCCTCTCGCTATGTACCCTGGTTTGGACCCGAGAGATCGCCGCCGCCGATCGTCTCTAGGAGGAGACGGCGGTGCTCCTTCTAAGCGGGACATCCACCGAGCACTTCAGTCTTACAGCATAATGCTCAAGTTCACAGCTCATGCAAGCCACCCACTCCGCACCGCCTCGCCTATTGCGGCTAGTATTCTTTAGGGGTATACGCTCACTACATCAACTCCGCGGGGACCACTGATTGACCGCGCGTCGTTATATGCGGTGTGTGGTGAGGTTTATAGGTCACAGCTCTAATGAGCTGTGACCTATAAACCTCTCCACACCGCCTCGCTTCCTGCGGCTAGTATTCTTTATAAATGCACTTGTATGGGTCTGCGCTCACTAAATCAACTCCGTAGCGTCACCGGATCGCCTCGATCGATGATCGATCGTAAGCCCTCCACGTGCGGACGGCAGTTGGACAACCTGATTGCAAATCGCTGCTCGCATGCTTACCTTGCGTTAGCACATGCCAACGCGCGGGTCCCGAATGGAACGCGCGCTGCTCCCAAATGATTTACTCAAAAATTCGTTGACCACGCGGCGTTCACTCGCTGACCGCGCGGGGTCCACTAGTTAAACGCGCGAAATTTATTGGTGTTAACGCGGCGTCCATCAGTGGACCACCTGTCGACAACGAGTGGACGCCGTGCGATGAGGGGTCTGCATGTAGCGCACGCAACGGAAGCTGTCAAAGAGGAATATTTTTTCCCGCTTTTGCAACATATTTCATTGCTGCGTCTGTCCTAGTCATAGCGTGGTGTTAAAAAGCTGAATGGAGATTAGCGCGTTTCACCAAATAGGGGAACAGTGAGAACACATATAGGAAATAAATCAGTACTCGTACTACCTACATAAAAAAAATGTGGGTACATTGGCCAACTACACAGGCTCCTAATTTTTTGAAGTCGATTTAAAACTACATCTCGATTTTTAGCGAGATGTAGTTTTAAATCGAGAACGGCTGGACCGATTTGGCTAATTTTTGTTTAGAATTATTTTTGGAATTCCAGAGGCTTAAAAAGTGAGTAAATATGATAAAAATATTAGGAATATAGTTAAAAGCAACAATTTCGTTTTCCCTTAGAAACTATACCTACCTGTCAAATATTTGATGTTCGTCCAATCGTTCAGCAATCAAATTCTGAGGTGGTACGAAGTTCGCTGGTTCAGCTATTTTATCATTAACTACTTGCTACAACAGGCTGAAGAAAAAATGGATACCGCGCAAGAGCTAATGTTATCTGTCGCGGCCCACGGAGTTGTTGTGAACGAGGTAACAGCCCGGGGGGACTCTGCTGTACAGCAGTTCTACTCAGGGGCTTCGGTCTTCGTGACAGGAGGCTCCGGCTTCCTTGGCAAGCAGCTCATTGAGAAACTATTAAGGTAAGCATTCTTCATCATAGTTATTCTTACCTATAGATATCAGGAAGGGTCGCGGGACTCACGAATGACAGTGACCCCGGTAGGTACGTAAAGGGCTAATGAAGGACACCGTGGATTTTAGTCAGTCAAGTTTGTGCGATATAATGTCTGGACTTCAAAAGAGACTGTGACCTCTGAGTTTGTTTCGTCTGTTTCTTCTCAGAGTAGTCAGGTACGAAACACCGGCCTCGCCTAGTTTTATAAAAAGACGTGTAAAATTGTTGATATAACCTACTTGCATTAATAAACATCATTTAATTACATTACATCATTTCATTTCATTACCTGCCGAAAATTCGTGGCCACAGAGTACTTTTATACGTGTTCGTACATTTCTTTATGCAATTTGATGTAATGACATAGACAGAAACACTTTTTTTTACGTGGTAAAATCATCAAATAAGTCCTCCCACCCAGGGCAGAGCGGGAGGGACTGTCAGACTTGTACTGAATAAAATCCACGGTGTCCTTCAGTAGCCCTTTCCGTACCGGGGTTACGGTAATTCGTACGGTCCCGCGACCCCGGCAGGCTTTGGCCCTCTAGAGGGGGGCCCCGTCATTTTGCTGACACTCTGAGGCGCACGTGGAACACAACGCGCCGTCGACCCGGGCATGGTCCATGGTCGGACAGCGAGTTGCCCATTACTCGCTGCCCGCATGCCCGCGCCTACGGTGGCCGGAGATCGTCTGCCGACGTTCATCGCTGTGGGCGCCTACCACTGCGGCTGGGGTGGAGGGAGGACGTTGTCCTCTCCCTCACGCAGCCCGCCTCCTCCTTCACGAGCATGACTGCTTTGCAGAAGGAGGCGACCGCTTCCCACACCGTCTCGCCCCGCAGCATGGCCTCGATCAATGCCGGGCGCGAGTGGAGGCAGAGACATTTTTTTTTTTTCGTGGTAAAATCATCAAACGAGTCCTCCCACCCAGGGCAGGGCGGGAGGGACTGTCAGACTCGTACTTACTAAAATCCACGGTGTCCTTCAGTAGCCCTTTACGTACCGGGGTTACGGTAATTTGTGAGACCCGCGACCCCGGCAGGCTTTGGCCCTCTACAGGCCCCGTCAAGACAGAGACACTAGCGCTGCAATAAAATGACTATCCGTATTATCCGTCCGCTAAGATTTTGACGTTAGTTACATTCGTACATGTTTACGTTCCCGTGTTTTCATTGACGGACTTAGACAGTTGACACCTTGCCCTCAGGTCGTGCCAGTTGAAGAAGATGTACGTGCTCCTGCGGCCGAAGAAAGGGAAGACAATCCAGGAGAGGCTAGACTACGTGCTCTCAGACCCCGTAAGCGTCACACCTCGCTAGGATAACAAACATCTTTAAATGCGTCCTAATCTTCTTAAAATGCCTTAATCACTTTTTCGAACTTAAAAAGTCGCATTTTTAAATACGTCTAGCTTTGTTCAAAGCCACTTTTGCTCAGACTGGTCAGCATTTCTGCATTTAGAGATAATTGAGCAAGGTTTCAGCGTGCCTCAAACACATTTTCAAAGTTTCAAACAGCTCTTAGGCCATTGCCCATTAGCAAAATGACAATAGGATAGTGTTGGAATAACTTATTAAAAAAAACAGACTAGAAATAACCCCTTATTATTTGTAGATTTTCAATCCTAGATTATAAAATGTCCAGACTCCGTGTTCGAAAAATACGTAGCGTTTTCAGTGAAGCCACATTTTTGTTATAAATGTGTTAGTGAGCGCCACGCACACATTTAAATGTTTTCCTTGGAGATGTTCACTTGTTTTACGTAGGAATCGAACGCCGGGGGTAATTAATCTTCCGTGTTTTTGGCTTCAATTCTCAGTGGTCTACTAGAAAGCTGGTCATTCTATATAATCTAAGTTTTCAATGTAATGTTGGTCAACAGTTGTATGATGTACTTCGGGAGATGCAACCGAACTTTGTGGACAAGATATTGGCAGTAGAGGGGGACGTGGCGGACGTCCGGCTTGGCTTGAGCGACCACGACTGGAACTTACTCACACAGGAGGTACCTACACTTTAACTCATCATATTTTTGAAGTGAAAACTTCTTTAGCGGCGTTGTGCACTTTTTTTGGAATGGGTAAAAAATGTTACACGTGACCTGATCGAAAATTCGTAAAACGGATGGAGAGTAGAGTAGACAGCTGGCGCGGCGTAGGAGAGGGAGTATGCCCCCCTTTCTTTCTACGGCGCGGCGAAAATGTATGCCTGCGCCTGCTGTTTCGTTTTTAATGTACTTAATATAAATTGTCCTCTTTGTGTACGATAGCGCAAAAAATAAATATTGTATTCTACCACATAAACGAGAGTACTTTTATACTGATAATTAAAGCAATTCGTGCAAAATGATTCCCTAACCATTCCAAAATATCAAAAATGCACAACTTTAATATTCAAGTTTTCACTTATTTTTACTTTGCCGGCACTCCCAGAGTGCAAACCGTCGTTTTTTTTTATAATACTGTATAGGTGGCAAACAAACATTTTTTTTTGTTACTACTCTACCACACTATTCCCAAATCACTGCAACTCCTGAAAACCAGAATCAACAGTGGCAACCACCAGAAAAGCGCCGAGACAATGAAGCTCGACGTGTCCCGGAGAATGAATTTACCTGTCTTGGATCCTGCAACGAAATTAATCAGAAAATAATAGTGGAGGAGTAGGAAAAATATGTTTCCACTTCACAAACAAGCGTACGGCCTGCCTGAGAAAGCGTTCACCTTAGTGTAACTTAATTAGATACTTGCAATCCGAATCGGGCTATCCTTAATCTGAAAAATCCGGATTTCCCCGGATTTGATTGAAAAAGGAGGATGTTCTCAGTTCCGTAACTTTGCTGTTTAATAACTTGACGACAAAGTATGGTATTTAATTGAAATAGATCCAATGTAATATTAATCTAACTATCTATACATATAATAAATCTGTAGAAGGGTCAATTCTGTACATTGAAAATATTGAAAAAATAAATAGCGGGGGGTGTTGCTGGATCGATACCAAACCCAAATATATGATTAAAAAAATTTTTGTTTGTCTGTCTGTTTGTGCAGGCATCACGTGAAAACTAACGGTTCGATTTCGATGAAACTTGGTATAATTATTCCTTATTATCCTGGGCATAACATAGGATACTTTTTATCCTGGAAAAATATGTAGAAAAAAAATCTTATTTTTCAGTTTTATTCATAGACGTTGTTCTGTAGAACCGCGAACACACGTTGCATTACCCGCAGTGGATTCAGCGCCGTAATATTTATAAGATATCATTGTCAGAGTTACTCAAAATGGGGAAATAAACCATCCACGCGAAGACCGACATCCGCGCGGACGGAGTCGCGGGCGGAAGCTAGTAAATAAAATAATATTGGTTCGCACCCATAATTAAAAACCTTTACTAAACGACAAAACACAATTTTACACAGGAGCAATAAAAAACGAAAAAATACACGGTTTTTACTTAATAAATAGTTATTTGTTATGGCTGCAACGTTGTTTTTTGGCGCGAGTACTTGAATTGAAAACTGAGCAAGCAAAGGAATCTAAGATTGAACCGCGAGCAAAGCGAACGGCTCAAATTTATATAGAATCCTGAGCGAAGCGAAGTTTTCAAAGGTACGAGACGCAGAATAACTCTACTGCCGAGTGCTACACACAACTTTTCACCTCACTAAATTTACGTAGGAACAGCCTACGATAATAAATATTCAAAAAATAGATATATTGACTAGTTAATTACGTAAATTTAAAAGTCAAGGCAATTTTAGATCAGCAGCGACAACTTTGTTCATGAATATACAAACAGTTCACGAGGGTTCAAGCAAAATACCTACGACCTTGTTCAAGCTTGTGACGTCAAATCACAATTTTTCAACGGTAGTGATTTTATTTAATTAATAATTATATTTAGCAATTGGCTCACGTTTGCCCACTATCTCGAAGATGTGGTCGACGGTGAAGCACGCTTGCCTAGAAGTAACCTTATTCACTCTTGACTTAAAGACCCCAAGGTTGTAGGTATCGGGTCGACGGCGCGTTGCGTTACACATGAGCCTCAAAGAGTGTCAGCAAAAATGACGGGGCCCCCCTCTAGAGGGCTAAAGCCTGTTAGGGTCGCGGGAATTATGATTTACCGTGACCCCGCTACGTAAAGGGCTATTGAAGGACACCGTGGATTTTAGTCAGTACAAGTCTGACAGTCCCTCCCATCCCGCCTTTGGTGGGAAATTCATTTTATGATTTTACCCTGATAAAAAAAGGAAAATGGTCCTCATATACCTATTTGATGATAAGACACGCTTGCCTAGATCTATCAGTGGTTGGTTAAATATCCATTACTTACTAATCGAGTTTTCTCTGCCCTGGGTTCCAGCACTCATTTGATGATTTTAAAACGCTAAAAAAAGGTTGTAGCTATCAGGAAATACAGACTCGGGTAGGCGATTCCAGGTTTTTTATTATTATTATGTAACGATAGGCTCGACTGTCTACTATCTCGCCTGATGATAAGTGATGATGTGGTCGACGGTGAAGCACGCTTGCCTAGAAGTAGCTTAATTCACTCGTGACTTGAAGATCCCAATACTAGGGGTGTAATCTATAAGCACGAATCCCGTGATTTCGGTCATAGTTACGGACGTTTTCTTTGTCCCGTGACATCGAGTCCGAATTTAATATAAATAAATCATGAATGATATTACAAATTGACAGATAGATTCTTTAGAGACTGCGCCACCACGAATGACCTGGAAAATTCGTTGTACGAGTACTACATTTTTTTAATGCAATTTGATGTAATGACGTAGACACTAGCGCCGCATCAAAAGCAATTCGCTCGTGGAATATCGCCACGCCTGTAATCGAAACGTAAACGAAAAAACGTCCGCAAGTTAGATTTTGACGTTAGTTTCGTTCTTCCATCCGTACCCGAGTTTTCGTTCACGGACAAAGTACACCCCCAGACTCCGGTAGGGAATTCCACTCCTAAGTTTTGAGCACACCCTCGAAATTATATATCCTCTGCAGATTAAGACGTGTTTTTTTAACGAACTTCCTAATTTACTATACTATACTACAAAACTTATGTAAAAATAAAAATAGAAACTAAAAGTACAAAAATAAAAGAAAAAAAAACCATTTAAAGGGCGACATTACGTCAATACGTCCACATCGCTGTCAACGGGAACAGTGTCCAGACCGCTGTTATCATTGCCACGTTGTATGGCAATACTGATTTGTTGACCTAGGAATAGGCCAGCCCTCTGGTCACCTGAAGAGTCGACTAATCGCATGGCGATATTTTTAAAAACTTTGTGAGCATATTTAGATCCCCTGGCCCTAGGGTTTCTATGATTTTATTGATTGCAGGTGGACACGGTGTTCCACATGGCCGCCACCATCCGCTTCGACGAGCCACTCCGCACCGCCACTCTGACCAACGTACGCGGCACTCGCGAGTGCATCGCCCTCGCCAGGGAGTGTACCCACCTCAAGTGAGACGCAGGCACAATTATGTTTTGTATTTAGAAGCGAACGGGACGCGTGAGGGGAAGAACAGCGTCCACCTCGCGTCCCAGCCGCAGTGGTAGTCGCCCACGGCGACGGACGTCAGCAGACGATCTCCGGCCACCGTAGGCGCGGGCATGCGGACGGTGAGTAATGGGTAACTCGCCGTCTGATCATGAACTATGCCCGGGTCGATGACGCCTCAAAAGAGCTGTCAGCAATCTGACTGGGGGCCTCCTTAGAGGGCCAAAGCCTTTCAGGGTCGCGGGTCAATGTCTCATCAGGTAGCCGTGACCCTGGAACGTAAAGGGCTACTGAAGGATTACCGCGTGGATTTTGGTCAGTAAGCGTCTGACAGTCCCTCCGCCCCCGGCCCCGCCCTGGGTGGGGGGACTCATTTGATGAATTTACCACAAAAAAAACTTTCGTGAAGCCACCGTTTCATAAATGTGTGAGTGAGCGCTACAGACACATGTGACAACTGTATGGCTCGCTCGTTTTTTTTATATTTATTCAGTCTTCTGGACTTGACCTTCTGACTTTGTCATGAAACACACGTGTCACAAGAAATGGATTGCGTCAGGAACTGCGCACTTATTATAATACTACTTAAGTGTTGCTAGCTTCGCCTACTACAACTCGAATATTATTCAATGGGAACATGAGGTGGGATAAAACCTATCCTAATATTAATCCAGGTTATAAGGAAACTATTTGTGTACCAAATATACCAATCTGTTCAATAGATTTTGCGCGAAAGAGTAACATTTTCTAAAAATTCTTACAAACGTCCCTTAGATTATAGAATGTCAAGGAGAGGACAGCGTCCTCCCTCCACCCCAGCCGCAGTGGTAGACGCCCACGGCGTCGGACGTCGCCAGACGATCTCCGGCCATCGTAGGCGCGGGCATGCGGTCGACGAGTAATGGGCGACTCGCTGTCCGACCATGGACCATGCCCGGGTCGACGGCGCGTTGTGATCCACGCGCGCCTCAAGGAGTGTCGTCATAGTGACGGGGCCTGTAGAGGGCCAAAGCCTGCCGGGGTCGCGGGACTTACGAATTACCGTGACCCCGGTACGTGAAGAGCTATTGAAGGACACCGTGGATTTTAGTCAGTACGAGTCTGACAGTCCCTCCCGCTCTGCCCTGGGTGGGACTCATTTGATGATTTTACCACGATAAAAAAAAAAAGATTATAGAATGAACACGGAATCTAGACGTTTTATACTCTAAGGTTTAACATTAATAGGATTTGTGTCGTACCGTTTGTAATTGATCTTATTTCGTCCAGGAACTTCGTGTACGTGTCCACAGCGTTCTCGCACGCGACTGAGGAACGCGTGCGCCGCCCGGTACTGGAGCAGTTCTACCCGTGCCCCATGGCGCCGGAGCTCGTCATCGGCATGGCTGAGTCGATGGAAGAACACAGGCTTGAAAAATTGACCGAAGAGTAAGTCCTAGCAGAGTCGCCGAATAAGTTAAAAAATAACTCAAACCGGACTACGAAAAAATCGCGCACTGAAAAGTATTAAACAAGAAAAAAATTAAGTAATAGCCGTGATCGTATTCCACCTAACCAATAAAGATTGTGTGAATTTAATTTTATACGATTTGACAGATAGGCCGTTAGCCCTTAGAGTCCGCGCCATCACTTATTTGCAGAAAATTCGTCAATAAGATAGACACTAGCGCCGCGTCAACACTCCGCAAATTTAAAACTTAGTTACGTTCGTACTTCCATATCCGTACCTTCGTTAACGTACTTAGAAAGTATACCCCCTATTTCAGACTGATTAAGGGTTGGCCCAACACTTATACGTTCACGAAGGCCATCGCTGAGGAAGTGGTGCGCTGCGCTTCGGACCTACCTGTGTGCGTCGTCAGGCCGCCTATAGGTAAGTTATGATAAACGTAAATCGGTAACTGAAATCCCAACCCTACGCATCGTGGTACATCCCTACCGGAGCGAGCAGAGACAAGGCGAGTTGACGTATGTCAGCCCGGTGTGTTTGTCATGACCGGCAAATTCAAGTTCCAAGATGATAATTATAATTTATTGAATAAATTGTAGATTCAGTATTGATTCAGTTTTCCATTTAAAATAGTTAATACTTGCTACAAGTTGGTTATAGTATCCTCTGGAAGCAAGACTAATATTGCAATTAAACAATTGGCGATCTGTGTAAAAAACGCCTTCTCATAAAGGAGTGGAACGTGTATAAGGCACCATAAATATTAGTTCCTCCTTTCCCCGTAACCTCTGTGTGTCGCTTCAGTATTTAGATAGAAACATTATCAGAAAAAAACGCTAATGAACTTTTTAATTTTTTTGATAGATTTTGCATCCCTGGTTTGACTTCTATAAATAGAGTTACTTTTAATAATAAAAACATGAATAATATATTATTTGAAAGTCCGTCCAAAACGGACGATATGTGAAGAGAATTTTAGTCTGTGGAACTCTTATGTCAAGATGAATGTCTGTGATGTAAATCTATGGTTTGTTGAACTGTCAATATAATAAAATTATCCAACGTGTGTATGGAAAGTCTTTTACTAAACAATAAATCCACACGATATTTCAAAAGGTTATGGGCCCAGACACAGACTTACGGCCTAATAATCGTGCTGGATTGGTTTTTTATCAAGAAACGCTGCGGTAAAGTAGCTACATAAACATACGTCGGCCAGGGCTGTCTGACCAGGTGTGGCGGTCGCCGGCTCAGATTCTGATAAATCTGGTAATTGCGGTAAAGCAATAATAATACGGGCGATGGATTCCGTCGAAAATATGGCTTCTGGACAAAGCTTTCAGCAGCTTCAAGGTGTACAAAATTGGACAGCGTGGTGTTTCAAAATACGCGTTTTACTAAGAGCTATGGGTCTCTTAGACGTCGTTGAAGGCACGTTCAAGGCCGACGAGGATCAGGAGAAATGGATGCAGAAAGATTCGAAAGCTCAAGGTATGTTGGTAACAAACATATCTGAAAAGGTTATACCACAAATAGTAAGCTGCAAAACGTCAAAAGAGATGTGGGATAAGCTACATACAATATTTGAACAGCGAGGCGAGCTGTCTGTGCATATACTTCAGCAGAAGTTCTTTTCAATGAAATTTGAAGAAAGGGAAACCGTGTCAGAGTTCCTGGGAAGGTTCGAGTCTCTCCTGAGCAAACTGAAGAATCTCAACGCTGAAGTGAGTCAAACTATGGCCATCACAAAGATAACTTCATCTCTGCCATCACAATTTCAGCACTTTGTGTCAGCGTGGGAATCGGTGCCAGCAGAAAAAAGGACCATGGACGAGTTAGCCGCTAGACTACTGATCGAAGAGCAACGCGCCTCAGCCAAAAACAAAGAAGATGAGTCATCTGCGTTCGTACACAAGTCTAAAAGAAAATGCTATCGGTGTGGAAAAGAGGGACATCTGAAAAAGGAGTGCAAATCGAAAAGTAGAGGTACAATAATTAATAATACTAGTTGTAAGTTCTGTAAGAAGAATAATCATAAAAGTTCAGATTGTTGGTTTAAAAATAAAAGCGAGAAAAGTCAAGATGTAAACAAAATTAAACAAGGCAATGCATTCTCTGTGTTCGAGCTATCATCATTGTTTTACAGTCAATTAGAAAGTGATAATTGTTGGGTAATGGATAGTGGAGCTTCAGAGCACATGTGTTATGATTATGATATGTTTATAGACTATAAAAAACTAGAATGCCCTAGATCCATAGTTATTGGAGACGGCAAAATCATACAAGCCGTTGGTATTGGAGTTATTTTTTTAGAAGCATTTACAGGTAAACAATGGATAAATACAACATTAAATAACGTTTTACATGTTCCCAGCATCAAGATGAATCTATTTTCAGCAAGTTCAACTACAGATAGAGGTTATGTTTTAACAATTAATAGTAAAATGTGTTATTTGAGGAAAAATAACAGTAAAAATGTTTGTGCACTAGCATATAGGAAAAATAACTTGTTTATAATGAAGTTTAGGTCTAATAAAATTCAAAATGCTTGTGTTGGTAAATCAAGTGACAGTTTATCTGAATGGCATGAAAAAATGTGCCACCAGGATATTGAACAGGTAAAAAACATGTTAAATAAATATGATATAGATTTCAGTGTTAGTAAACAAAAGGAAATAACATGTGAGCCATGTCTTTTGGGTAAGTTACATAAGAGACCGTTTCCTATAAGTATAAATAGGGCAGATAGGCCCGGTCAATGGCTACATATGGATTTATGCGGACCGATGGAAACAATATCATTAGGTGGATCAAGATATTATCTACTCATAAAGGATGACTTTTCAAAGTATAGAACGGTTTATTTTCTGAAAAATAAGTTTGAAACAGTTGATAAAATTAAAACTTTTTTAAATTTTGTTACTAAAAACTTAGAGTATAAAATTGAAATAATAAGATCAGATTGTGGTTCAGAATTTATAAACAAAGAGGTGAAGTCTCTCTTCAATGATTTAGGTATTGTACACCAAAATAGTGCTCCGTACACACCCCAACAAAACGGTTGCATAGAACGTGAAATGCGTACAATAACTGAAGCGGCTAGAACAATATTGTTATCAAGTAATTTAAATAAGTCTCTATGGGCTGAAGCTGTCAATACAGCTGTATACGTTATAAACAGAACTGGTAAAAGTAGGATTAAAAATGTAACTCCGTATGAGCTCTGGTATAAAAAGGGATTATATGATATAAATAATTTAAAAGTATTTGGTTCAAAGGTAGGTGTACACATTCCAGATAATTATCGCAAAAAATGGGATAGCAAAGCTGAAATAGGATACTTTGTAGGTTATAGTGAAACAACAAAAGGTTTTAGAATTTATTTTCCCCATAAAAATGATGTTTTGATTAAAAGAGAGGTAACATTCCTGAAAGGCAATTTTAGTAGTCAAAAGCTAGGTAATACTTTTCAAGATCATAATAATATAACCCCATTATTATTAAAAGAAGAAATAAATAATAAAGAGGATGAAATAAGAGAAGAATATCACAGTTTTAATGAGGAAGGTGAAGAAGATGTAACACAGTTATCAGATCTTGATGAAAATACAGAAGTACAAACAGAGGAAATTCTAAACTCAGAAGAAACATCAGAGTCAGAAAAAGAAGAAGAGGCAGAAGAAACACCTCAAGTATCAACACATTCACGGAGAGGCAGAGCAATAAAGAAACCATCAAGGCTAGATGACTACGAAACAAACCTTCTATCCATCGGTACAGAGCCAGCTACTCTAGAGGAAGCGCTTGACTCTGAAGAAAAGGAAGAGTGGAAGATTGCTATGAAGACTGAGCTAGATACTCTGAGAGAAAATAACACATGGACAGAAGTAAATAGCGTACCAGAGGGGAATAAAGTAATTTCTAGTAAATGGGTTTTTAAAGTTAAACAAGTAGGTACTAATAAAGTATATAAAGCTAGGTTGGTAGCAAGAGGCTTTGAACAGTCTGATTGTGATTTAGAAGTATATTCTCCTGTGGCTAAATTGCCTACTTTTAGAGTTTTTATAGCAGTTGCAAATAAACTTCAACTTTCAGTTCATCAGATGGATGTTATAGGTGCTTTTTTACATGGTGACATAGATGAGAGTGTATACATAAAGTTACCAAGCGGTGAAACATGCAAGTTAAATAAATCATTGTATGGTTTGAAAAAGTCTCCTAAATATTGGAATAAAAAGTTTGATGACTTCATGAGTAAAGAAAATTTCAGTAAATCTAAAAATGATCATTGCTTATATTTCAGAAAGGTAAATGAATGTATGCTATATGTTTTGCTATTTGTTGATGATATTCTTATGTTTTGCACTGAAAACAAGGTTTTGGAAGATTTTAAAAGCGAGCTAAGCAATAACTTTAAGATGAAAGACTTAGGTTTGGCCAAATGTTATTTGGGTATCGATATTGATCAAAAGAAAGGTACAACGGTAATTAGTCAGAAAACATATCTTACTAAAGTTTTAGAGCATTATAATATGTCAGATTGCAAACCAGTTTCTACTCCAATAGACCAAAACTTTAAGTTTGAAATACTAAAAAGGGAAAAATCTGAAAGTCCAGAAATAGAGAAAAAGTGTAGACAACTCATAGGCAGTTTAATGTATGCAGTTTGTGGTACAAGACCAGATCTATGTGTATCAGTTTGTTTCCTCAGTAGGTACCAACACTGTGCTAGTATTATGTTGTACAAGGCATTGAAACGTATTCTAAGGTATATAAAAGGTACATTAAATTACTCTTTGATATATAATAGCACATCCACAGAATTGCAAGGCTTTGTTGATGCAGATTGGGCCGGTGACACACAAGATAGAAAATCTACCACTGGTTATTTGTTTAAAATATTTGATTGTACTGTAGTATGGTGTTGTAAAAAACAACTTAGTGTGTCATTATCCTCCACTGAGTCTGAATATATTGCATTAAGTATGGCTATTTCAGAAGCATGTTGGTTGAAAAATTTGTTGTGTGACTTTGATGTTGTCGGTAATGAAGTGATCTTGTATGAAGACAACCAGTCAGCAATAAAACTTGTTTATAATAATGAAAATAATAAAAGGTTAAAGCACTTGGATATTAGGTATCACTTCATTATGGACAAAATAAAGGATAAGTGTATTTCAGTAAAGTATATTAAAACGCAGGATAATTTGGCGGATTTGTTAACTAAGCCGTTAGGAAAAACTGTTTTTGAGAAGTTTGTTAAGTTAATTTTTTAAGAATATAGGGCTATGCACATAATCTATGTAATGTTGGTCATGCATTTTTAGAGTTAAATTCTGTTAAAAATAAAGGAGTAAGTTAAGTATTTGAATGTGCCAGTATAAAATGCATCACTAACAATTTAGTCAGAATTAAATGTTTTAATATTTGTGTTTTTAAACAGGGAAAACAGGAAAATATTATGTTGAGGGGTGGTGTAAAAAACGCCTTCTCATAAAGGAGTGGAACGTGTATAAGGCACCATAAATATTAGTTCCTCCTTTCCCCGTAACCTCTGTGTGTCGCTTCAGTATTTAGATAGAAACATTATCAGAAAAAAACGCTAATGAACTTTTTAATTTTTTTGATAGATTTTGCATCCCTGGTTTGACTTCTATAAATAGAGTTACTTTTAATAATAAAAACATGAATAATATATTATTTGAAAGTCCGTCCAAAACGGACGATATGTGAAGAGAATTTTAGTCTGTGGAACTCTTATGTCAAGATGAATGTCTGTGATGTAAATCTATGGTTTGTTGAACTGTCAATATAATAAAATTATCCAACGTGTGTATGGAAAGTCTTTTACTAAACAATAAATCCACACGATATTTCAAAAATCTGACTGAAAAATTCTAATGACATCGTCAGTTAGATTAAAGTTAAACATCTGTTGAACACGGGTCTGGAAAAAGTGTAACTGCAAAACGGACCTTTTACCATTGTCATTTTGTAGTTTTACACTTTTTTTAGACAAGTGTTTAACATATGTTTAACTTTTTTTGTAGTAAGATTGTAATAATTCGACTTTTGTAAGCATCACCGCGATAGCTCGGTTGGTGCGAGCGTCTGGTGTACTGAATCAGAAGGGCTCAGGTTCAAATCCTGTTTGCTGTCGAACTTTCCAGAATATGATAACTAATGTGTACTCTGTGTGGTGTTATTTCCAGTGGTGCCCAGCTTCCATGAGCCCACACCTGGGTGGATGGACATGTCCACCCTTTCTGGACCGACGGGGGTGAGTCTCTTGTCAATTTACATCTATACTAATGTTATAAAGCTTAAGAGTTTGTTTGCCTAAACGCGCTAATCTCATATTGTACTTCGCTGCACGACCATGAACGTACTTATTCATTAAAACTTTTGATAGTAATAAAATCCTTTTGATTTGTACTATTTTATACCACAAAATGCGAATTTGCTCAGCAGTTGGACTGCTGCGCTGTGTGTCGCGGGTTCGATCCCGAAAGGAACAAATATTTGTATGATCTGCAAGTAGTTGTTCCGGGTCTGGGCGTTTGTGATATGTGAGTTTCTATGTTTGTAAACGCACCCACGATACAGGAGACATTTCTAGTGTAGCATGGTTTAAAAAAAAAATTAATTTTTGTTATCTTAACTATCCTTGTTAGGTCGTGCTGGCAAGATTCCTTCCCAGAACGACCACGCCAGAATTCTCGCCGTCCTCATGCCTCGCTGCCGTCCTCAAATTAAATTATTCATTTAATTGCGAACATGGGTAATTTATACATAGTAGTCAAATACAATACGTATAAAATGCCAAATTGTAAAAATAAAAATGTAATGTAAAATAAAAATGACAGACTTAGGTCACGCTAAGTATAATTATTTTCACCATAATGCCAAAACAAATTAATTTGCATGTAAATCAGAATAAAATTATGTTAATCAGGACATCAAAGTAGCATCTATAACAATTAAACATAACTTACTAGTTAGGTAGTGATTAATCATATAGGAAGTTGTCAATTGTATAATAGCTTTTCTCAATAAACTATTTTTTGTTACTGTCATGTTTTTATTAAATTCGTAGTATTTTATTATATACTAGCTTCATCCCGCGACTCCGTCCGCGCGGATGTCGGTCTTCGCGTGGATGGTAATTTTTTTTTTCTACGTACGTTTCCAGGATAAAAAGTATCCCATTTTATGCCCAGGATAATAAGGTATAATTATACCAAGTTTCATCGAAATCGAACCGTTAGTTTTCACGTGATGCCTGCATGTACAGACAGACAGACAGACAAAAATTTTTTTAATCACATATTTGGGTTTGGTATCGATCCAACAACACCCCCCGCTATTTATTTTTTCAATATTTTCAATGTACTGAATTGACCCTTCTACAGATTTATTATAAGTATAGATATATACTAAAACATCTTTTCTGCATTAGCACGGTTTTACATTTCTTTTTAATGTTGCCCCTCACTAGAAGTTTCTTCTGTATCGTAGGTGCGTGTGTGCGTACAAACATATAAACTCACATACACAAACACCCAGACGCGGACATACTTTTAAGTATTCTGTGACCCGGAACAAATACTTGTAGATCATACAAATTATTGCTACGAATCGGAATCGAACTCGCGACACGCAGCGCAGTAGTCCAATCGCTCAGCCACTGCGCTAATCGTGCCGTCATCATTTCACATGACATACTTATACGTTCATATTGATTCCTCTGGCCCTTTTTTTATCGTGGTAAAATCATCAAATGAGTCCTCCCACCCAGGGCAGAGCGGGAGGGACTGTTAGACTCGTACTGACTAAAATCCACGGTGTCCATCAATAGCCCTTTACGTACCGGGGTCACGGTAATTCGTAAGTTACGCGACCCCGGCAGGCTTTGGCCCTCTAGAGGGGGGCCCCGTCATTTTTGCTGACACTCTTTGAGGCGCGCGTGGAACACAACGCGCCGTCGACCCGGGCATGGTCCATGGTCGGACAGCGAGTTGCCCATTACTCGCTGCCCGCAAGCCCGCGCCTACGGTGGCCGGAGATCGTCTGCCGACGTCCGTCGCCGTGGGCGTCTACCACTGCGGCTGGGATTCCCGTGGCCCTTAGCAGTGGATGGAACAAGGATGACAATGATGATATTGATTGTTAAAGTATATCTTGTTTCTAGATCCTAGCGGGTATAATTCTGGGCATACTGCACGTGTTCTACGTGGACAAAGACAGCAAGATTCCGATGACTCCGGTGGACTTCGTGAATAACGCCACCATCGCCGCCGCGTGGGACGCAGCCGAACGCCGGAAGAGTGGTGATGGCAGCATACAAGTGTACACGGTTTCTAACAAAGACCACTACATAACATGGGGTAAGAGATCCGTTTAAGAGCGCGTGTTCTGAAAGTTGGCAACGTCGCAAATAGTTGTCAAACATTGACAAGTTTTAATTAATTCGGCAATGTTAATGTATGGAAATAAGAAATATGGCTTTGTAGTGCACTAAAAAAATATTAGGGAATGCAATAATTAATATCGTAACACCGTATGAATAGTTTTAGATGTAAAAAAAGTATTAGGTAACTATCCAAAGCCTTTTTGTACACTTGAAACGGTTAGAACATCAAATTCAGTGTTTAAATGGCGTTCTTATATCATTTTGTTTTTCCTATGTCATTTTTTTAGTGCACTACAGAGCCAAATTTCTTATTTTCATACAGTAAAATTGCCAAATTAATTAAAACTTGTAAATATTTGACAGCTATTTGCGACGTTGCCAGCTTTCTGGTTACGCGCCCTTAAGCGAGCTCAATGTCTGTCCCAGTGTCTTCGTCACGGACTTGGAAAGTAGACCATCTGGTGTGTTCTGGTGTGTTGTAATCAGAAGGTTCAAGTTTTAAGAATAATTCTCTCCTTACAGAATAAACTATGTAATTTAATTTTACTGTAGACACTTAACTTGGGGTGCTAAGACAGGAAACCTCCACGTGCACCCATGGACTGGAGTTCCCTCTCGGATACGTCCGGGGGGAAGACTAGTTTTTCGGGCCGGTGCACCCTGGGATGCGGGCAAAAACTCTTCCTTAGGCACCGGGCTTAGGTCGGGTGGACGCTCCAACGCGTGTCCCTCTGAATAGCAGAGGGCACAGCGGGGCGGAGCGGGCTTGCGGACGGCGAGTAATGGGTAAGCTCGCCATCCGACCAAGGACCAAGCCCAGGTCGGTGGCGCGTCGTGTTTCACGGGTCACCGACGGGGCCCCTTACGGGGCCAAATGCTTGCTGGGGTCGGATTTTTTCTTAATCCAGGTTACCGCGGCCCCGGAACGTAAAGGGCAACCGAAGAAACACGGGTGGATTTTAGTCAGTAAGAGTCTGACAGTCCTTACTGACTAAAATCCATCCCTGGGTGGGGCGGGAGGGTTCATTTGATGATTTTGCCACCCTTAAAAAAAAAAAAAAAACTCTTAACTTGCTACATCATGCTCACAAACTGAATCATCTCTAAATGAATAATAGTAACAAAGGTTTTGTAATAAATTTGGCGATTTAAAAAGAGTGTCCATGGAGTTTCTTGCCCGTTCTTCTCCATAGATATCTACTCCTTGGATCTACGGTACTTTCACATTTATTATTTCTTGTGACTGGTACTGTAGCACCATAATTCTGTAGTATTTCATTATATTTCTTTGTCATTGACAAGTCAAATTGCCTGTAAATGGCCTACTTGAAATAAATTATTTGAATTTCAGATTTCATAGGAGTGCTAATGCGAACGGAAGGTGCTAAGACTCCGTCGCCCAAAGCTGTCTGGTACTGCTACCTGGTCGAGGTGTCCAACAAGTTTGCCTACACTTTTGTGTCGTTCTTCTTGCATTACATCCCCGCGTACATCATGGACAGCCTTGGTCCTCTGTTCTTAAACATGCCTAAGGATGTTCCATCGTAAGTTGAGATGTATTTTAACTTTGGTCCCTTAGATTCTAGAATGTCCAGATTCCTAGGCCACTGAGAATTAAAGCCAAAAACACAGAAGAAATATTACCGCCGTCATTCGATTCCTAAGTAAAACAAGTACAGCAGCGACGGACGTCGCAAGACGATCTCTTGCCACCGTAGGCGCGAGCATGCGACTCGACTCGCTGTCCGATTATGGAGTTATGGACCTTACCCGGGTCGACAGCACGTTGTGTTCCACGCGCACCTCAAAGAGTGTCAGCACAATGACGGAGCTCCTCTAAGAGGGCCAAAGCCTGCAGGGGTCGCGGGACTAACGGATTACTGTAACCCCGTAACGTAAAGGGATATTGAAGGACACCGTGGATTTTTATCAGTACAAGTCTGACAGTCCCTCCTGTCCTGCCCTGCGTGAGAGGACTCATTACATGATTTTATCACGGTATAAAAAACTAAAAAAGGGGGCCTCCCATACAGCAGATATGATTTTTTTGTCGTTTGTTATAGATAATGCTTCGGAACCCTTCGAGCGTTAGCCAAACTCACATTTGGCTTGTTTTTTTTTTAAAATATTTAACGTTTTTTTTCAGATTCGTTGGCGTCTTCAGAAAAATAGATAAATTCGCACTTATATACCGATTCTTTTTGGCCAACGAGTGGTACTTCGAAGACAACAATGTACAAACGATGATTAGCCGTATGTCTGAGGCAGATAAGGTCATTTTCAATTGCGATATAAAATCCATTGATTTCACGCTTTACGTTATAATTTGGGGAATCGGCATTAGAAAGTTCATCATCAAAGATGGAGTGAAGGATAGCGAATTAGGTTATAAAAGACAGTTGAAATTTAAAGTTGCTAATTATTTCTTGATTAGTTTCTACGTTATAGTTGTATTCAGTGTACTATATCAATGTTTTAAGTTTGTTCATTATTTATTTTAAATTAAACTAAGTTTTGTACTTGTTGATTTGTGTGTTTTTTTATCTAATATGGCCTCTGAATCCATTGAAACCCACGTTTAATTTATTATCTGAAATCTAAACCCTCCTTGAGAGAAGAAGAAGTTAAACAGCGGTTGAACACTTGTCTAAAAAAAGTATCAACTGCAAAACGGTATTTGTCCTTGATTAGGTCCGTTTTGCAGTTACATACGATTTTTTAGACAAGTGTTTAACAGATGATTAACCAGAGTCTAAAAAGTAAGTTACACGTCTGTTAAACACTTGTCTAAAAAAAGTATTGGAATTTAACGTTGATATATGGTCCGTTTTGCAGTTACCTTATACCACTTGGGGCCCTCATAATTGATACGGTAGCTCCGCCTCTGATATGCACCAAAACTTAATAAATAGAATAGAATATAAATTTTATTTGCTTAACCATGTGTTTACATACAGAATTAAAATAATACATGCATGTAAGACTTTAAATAAGTGTGAGTCATGACATGTCTGCCTTTCTAAATGCGTGCAAATATGGTATGTACAATTATTTTTATTCAATAACTAATTACATAAATTATTTCAATTTTAAAATTAAACAAATTTAATATAAACAAACATAATAAAACAATTTAATACAATAAAACAAATTTAGTATATATTTTATGAATAACTTATTTTTCCGAATCTGGCCTGAGTACGAGCGGTCGTTTTATTCAGGTTCGCACTGATCTCCGTATTACTCGTAGTGAAGACTATGACAGCAAGGCAGTCTTCCTCATTCACTAACACACTGTCCACAGGTACATAAGTCCCGCGACCCCAGCAGGCTTTGGGCCTCTAAGTTGAGTCCCGTCAGATTGCCGACATGACCACGATTGGACGGTAAATCGATTATTACTCGCATGCCCGAGATACGTACAATAGAATATATACTTTATTGTATACCAAAATGAATAAATACGAGTACAAATATTGTTAATTCTAAGGGAGGTTCCCCATGTCGCGACGCAATTCGACCGATTCCAACTAGAAGTGAAAATCATCCTTACCACTACGAGTCTACGACATATGACATAAAACGTGCGGTTGTCTACGGAAAATGAAAAACAAAACACGCTCGCCACGACGACGTCAAGTCAATCGAATTGCATTATTATATCATAGTGGCAAGGACGATTTTCATTTTTTTATTAGGAGATATTGCAAATCGCACTAAGAGCTCCCTAAGAGTACAACGGCGGTCAATTTATTTATTGACCAGTTCACTGTCAGGGCTAAGAACGCCAATGATCTGCGCATAGGTGGGATCATCTACGGCGGGCGGAGGCTGCGTCGGTTCACGTCTGATGTCCAACTCAGCGTACAGCACCATATTTGTAGACCCCTGCAATAATTGTGAATAAAAACTTATTTGATAGAAGTCATTCTATACAGGATGTAAGAGACATCGACGCACAAACGGTTACCATGGGTCCAGGACATGATTCTGGACGCCCCCGTGTTGGAAGTTTTCGTCGGTTTCTTTCCAATAAGAAACCGACGAGTAATGGGCAACTCGCTGTCCGACCATGGACCATGCCCGGGTCGACGGCGCGTTGTGTTCCACGCGCACCTCAAGGAGTGTCAGCAAAATGACGGACCCCCTTTAGAGGGCCAAAGACTGCTAGGGTCGCGGGACTCGCGAATTACCGTGACCCCGGTACGTAAAGGGCTTTTTTTTTTTATCGTGGTAAAATCATCAAATGAGTCCTCTCACCCAGGGCAGGGCGGGAGGGACTGTCAGACTTGTACTGACTAAAATCCACGGTGTCCTTCACTAGCCTTGGTCCCGCGACCCCAGCAGGCTTTGGCCCTCTACAGGCCCCGTCACTATGCTGACACTCTTTGAGGCGCGCGTGGAACACAATGCGCCGTCGACCCGGGCATGGTCCATGGTCGGACAGCGAGTCGCCCATTACTCGCCGCCCGCATGCCCGCGCCTACGGTGGCCGGAGATCGTCTCGCGACGTCCGACGCCGTGGGCGTAGGTACGTAAAGGGCTATTGAAGGACACCGTGGATTTTAGTCAGTACGAGTCTGACAGTCTCTCCCGCTCTACCCTGGGTGGGAGGACTCATATGATTATTATACCACGTAGAAAATAAAAGAAAAAAAGCGAGCTTGTTCATGACGCAATTATGCGATTTTCAATTTCAACTAACTAAAAATGAAAATCGTCCTTGCTACTACGACATAATAATGCAATTCGACTGACTTACGTCGTCGTGGCGAGTGTGTTTTGTTTTTCATCTACCCGTTGATAAACGCACGTTTTGTTTTATGTCATATATGTCGTAGTGGTAAGGATGATTTTCACTTGTAGTCAACATGCAAGGTCGCTTACTTTAAAATCTTATAGGTGTCATTAAGAATAAGATACATACGTATGTTTCCAATTGCAGCGTTTGATCGGGATCAGAAGATTTTCGGCACCACCTCTTATTCACTATGTAAATTATGGCTACCAGAAGGATGGTTCCAGCTGCTCCAGCTGTTATGATCCACGCTAGAGAGAGAGGGTCCGTGTTCCCCTGTTCTGCACTAGTCGACAGGTGTGCCGAGGGTTGGCTGTGAGATGTCTTCGTGGTCTTTGGAACAGGAGGCGGCACGGGCAAGGGGGTGCTCGTGCCATCTGAAAATACTACAAGTTGATCACGAAATCTTAGAATAACCACGAGTGATAAGCATGTTGACATGATCAATAAATTGCAAAATTAGTCAGTTAGAGCCAAGTTAGAACTTTAGAAGATTATATTATACAACAGTATTTTTTGTTTATGCGAAACCCGATACACCTGTCTAGTATTTTTGTGTCAAGAATCTATGTACAAAATTTAAAAACTGTACCTATCATGAAAAACCGGCCAAGTGCGAGTCGGACTCGCCCATAAAGGGTTCCGTAGCAGCAAGTAACATAATATAAAAGTTCTTATAGTTGGTTGTATCTTTGAAAGGTAAATTGCGGTTTACGATTTATGACGTATTAAAAAAAATATGTTCTCCCACACATTCCACCTGCAAATGTAAGTTGGTACGCACAATATTGAGTGATTTACCATGTTATTTTAATATCATGGACTTCTTATAGGTTTTCCTATAATCTATAAGGAGAAAACTAATTTCTGTATTTTTTTCAAAATTTTAGGTTCAGTAGTTTCGGAGATAAGGGGGGGGGAATGGTCAATTTTCGTCTATTTTCTTGAATAACTTGGAAACTATTTATTTTAAAATTACAAAAAAATACATTTGAGATCTTCTCAACAAGACCTTTCATTTGATATGCCACACGATGCAGTTTTCAGATATTTTTTTTTTAATTTTCCCCTTCCCCCCCAAAAATGACCCCCCATATACAGATTTCATCTGCTCACGTCACACCTCTGTGTTTGGGTCACAGGAATTGATATGTGTACCAAATTTCAACTTAATCGGTCTAATAGATTCGGAGATAATTGACTGTAAGCGACGGACGGACAGACACACGAGTGATCCTATAAGGGTTCCGTTTTTGTATTCAGACGTACGGAACCCTAAAAATCATAAAGTCATAAGCTTGTTATACATGTTACCTGGTTGTCCGTTCGAAAATATCCTAATTTCGCGGTGAGTCGCGGTACCCCCGCTCAAACCGCGCCCCCTTTGTCATATACTCATTGATAATAGTTTGGCAATAGGTACATAACCGTACAGTGATTGTATTATAATAAACTAATGATCAAAATTAATTGAAATATTTTGAGAACAAAATAAAACATGGTGTAAAAATTACTGAAATCGATTCAGTTACTGATTCTGAACAAACTATATTCAGGTTTCGCATATACTAAAAATAATGTTGTATACGAACTTATGCGACACGTAGAACACTGTATGAAATATGTGCAGTCCGGTTTATGAATACGGAAAACGAATTCGGAATTCGAATACGGAAAACGAGTGATAAGTGTTTGAGGCACGCTGAAAACTTGTCCAATACTTCTTCAATTATTATTAAACATAGAAATACTATGTACTTATATGCAATTTTTTTAGTCCCATAATAGGTCCTAAAGGCAACTCAAAAGTTTTTTACCTTAGATTATAAAATGTCCAGATTCCGTATTCGAAACCACACTGTCACTGTCGTTTCGTCTGGGTGTGAACTAACCTTAACCGTCTTACCTCAAGAAAGTTAAACATCTGTTGAACACTTGGCTAAAAAAACTGTCAACGTCAAAACGACATTTTCCGTTGATATAAGGATCGTTTTGCAGTTACACTTTTTTTAGACAAGACGGTGTTTAAGCTGCCAGTGCATGCCGTGCTATTGTCACTTACCTTTTATATTCTTCTGTTTTGCTGGTTTCATTTTTATCAATGTAATGTTATAGACAAAACGTTCTAGGACTATTTTATTTGATATGTTGTATATACTGTAACTTATACAACAGAACATGCCGTTGTTTCCCTTTTTAGAGAATCTTCTGTGAAAATATGTCTCGTTATGCAATATAATTTTATCTCCTGTTGGGTCTATCCATCCTATCTGAGTATTTGTGTCTGCAATATCATCCAT
This sequence comes from Agrotis puta, assembly GCA_943136025.2. NCBI lineage: Eukaryota > Metazoa > Arthropoda > Insecta > Lepidoptera > Noctuidae > Agrotis > Agrotis puta. Next base: position 7,149,135 of record OW964195.2, on the reverse strand, counting down.
ATTGATATTAGAAATAGCATGTTGATAGCGTGAATAAAATGCAAAGAAAATAATATGAAAAATCATAGAGACGAAGGTAAAGTCATCAACATAAAAATGTAAATAAATCAGGAAACCCAGGATAGATTCTTAAAATATTTCGTATATAGGCATACATTCGGGCACGCCGCAATCGCGGCGGTTAGACCCCTCTTTGAGGAGTGGCTGTATAGGCGTCACGGCGTCCTGACCTACCGCATGACGCAGGTCCTCACCGGACACGGAAGTTTCGAGAGGTTCCTGTGTCTGACAGAGAGGGAAGAAACGCCTGGGTGTCACCACTCCGAGGATCTCCGGCCACCGTAGGCGCGGGCATGCGGGCAGCGAGTAATAGGCGACTCGCTGTTCGATCATGGACCATGCCCGGGTCGACGGTGCGTTGTGTTCAACGCACGCCTTAAAGAGTTTCAGCATAGTGACGGGGCCTGTAAAGGGCCAAAGCCTGCAGGGGTAGCGGGTCTAAAGAATTTCCGTGACCCTGGTACGTAAAGGGCTATTGAAGGACACCGTGGATTTTAGTCAGTACAAGTCTGACAGTCCCTCCCGCCTTGCCCCGGGTGGGAAGACTCATTTGAAGATTATACCACGCAAAAAAAAATAGGCATACATTAGTACCAATAACCCAGCGCACGTACTCCCATTCCTGGGCAGCATTTGGACCACAGTCGGGCAATCTTCTTTATTTAGTCCGTCAGTACGAGTTTTTAAAATTAACGGATACGCATTCTTTGTTTGTTATATGTATAAATGCATATTTACAAAGATAAAAAACATCAAAATTCGAGCGTGGGGGCTCATGACGTCAGAAGCAAGTGAAAACTGCACTTGCTTGTGGCGTGCCTATTGGCAATTTTAAAAGTCGTATCTTCGTCAATTTTGGTTTAACTGATAATGAAAAAATACGTAAGTAATAAAAATTTTAGACAAAAATACATGGAATAACTTGGGGGAGGCCTTTGCCCAGCAGTGGAACAGTGTAGGCTGAAGAAAAAAAAAGAAAACGACGTGTTGCACTCTGGGAGTGCCGGCAGAAGTGAAAACTTGAATAGTAACACACGAACATTCGCGCAAGCGCCCTGCGCCGTCTTACGAATTTTCGATCAGGTTACGTGTCCCGACGCGAGTTTAACATTTTTTAACCCATTCCAAAAAAAGTGCACAACGCCGCTAAAGAAAAATTTCAAAAAAAAATTGTAGTTGATAAATCTAACTGACGGACTAATCCGACGAGTTAATAAAGGCAAAGTGAGGAGACCTGTGTCCCAACTCTGGGAATATTGTAGACTGGTTATATTATAGAGTTGTTAAAGTAGATATCTTATCTACACAAGTCTAAAACCTGCGTACATACTTACGATTTGAACAAAAAAAATGTATTATATCATTTTCTGCATATTGTATCGTATCTTGAATGTCGTAGTCTTCTGAAACAATAAGATCGATGAGTCTCATGTTTTGTCTGAAGCTACATTAGTGACCCTTTTAGTGTTTAGGTTACTCAAATTCACTTTTCTGACAAAATTTCATCAGGCCATTGGCCGTTACGCCCACGGCGTCGGACGTTCCAGACGATCTCCGGCCACCGTAGGCGCGGGCATGCGGACAGCGAGTAATGGGCGACTCGCTGTCCGACCATGGACCATGCCCGGGTCGACGGCGCGTTGTGTTCCACGCGCGCCTCAAAGAGCGTCAGCAAAGTGACGGGGCCCCCCTCTAGAGGGCCAAAGGCTGCCGGGGTCGCGGGACTGTACGAATTACCGTGACCACGGAACGTAAAGGGTTATTGAAGGACACCGTGGATTTTAGTCAGTACGAGTCTGACAGTCCCTCCCGCTCTGCCCTGGGTGGGAGGACTCATTTGATGATTTTACCACGACAAAAAAAAAATAAGCACCACCTCGTTCACTCACTGGAACAAGCCTGGTTTTATGACGCCAAAGTACGGCCGCAGGTCCCAATACAGCGTGGCATGGTCTTTCTCGAGAACTGGGTCGGGCACATACTTGTAACATGGTACCTCTGAATCCATTAGTTTAGATAAAACAATGTTACCGACTTTTTTTTTGTTTTAGAAGCTTGTTATTGAGCGTCTGGCTAATCTCCGCTTAGATAATGGCCGCCGTGACAGATAATGATGGCCTTCAGTTGTTCCAGTAATTTACATGGACAGACTACTTATCTCATCCGGATAGACTAAAAACAGAGCTTTTTGACCCGACTTCGAAAAAGAAGTAGATTCTCAATTCGATGTGTTATGTTTTTATGAATCAAATCAAATCCAAGCCTTTATTTCATTTTGACAGGCCTGTTGGTCTAGTGGTTAGTGACCCTGACTGCTATGCCGGAGGTCGTGGGTTCGATTCCCGCCCAGGACAAATGTTTGTGTGATGAGCACGATCATTTGTTCTGTGTCTGGGTGTAATTTATCTATAATATGTATGTATTTAGAAATATATAAGTATGTTTATCAGTTGTCTAGTACCCATAACACAAGCTCTGCTTAGCTTGGGACTAGATGGCGTTGTGTGATAGTTGTGGAATATTTATTATTATTTATTATTATTTATTTTTTACAGATTAATATTTTGTACTTACTAAATCCATCCTTCGGCAGAGAAACCTTGAATGTCTGAGAATACAAAATCCTTTGCGAACGTGTCGAATTCATTATGGTATAAATATTTGTATTATTGTCGAATTTTTGCAATGTCATTTTAAACTCTGTTCTTTTCCCTTTCAACTGTGGTATAGGCACAATGTAGGATCCTGTACATATCAAATAATTAGAATATAACCATCTACACAAAAAGTTAAACATCCGTTGAACACTTGCACAAAAAGTTAAACATCTGTTGGACACTTGTCGAAAAAAAAGTGTAACTGCAAAACCATTTTGCAGTTGCCACTTGTTTGATGAACTGTTAATAGTTTAGACGGCCGTAGTGGCTGAGTGATTGGACTTCTGAGTCGCGTGTAGCGGTTCCGATTCCCGCACTGAACAAATATTTGTATGATCTGCAAATAGTTATTAAGGGTCTGGGTGTTTATGTATCTATGTGACTTTAAATGTGTAAACGCACCCACTATACAGGAGAAATTTCTAATGTGGGGCAATAAAAAAATAGACTAGAGAGCGCTTTAAAAATAGCGTTTTCTATTTGAAAGTGAAGCTCGATTTACCCTACTCGTACGCGCTTACGTGCGTCAAAGCGCGTACGAGCTGCGTATGTTGACTGTTGCACAGTTTTCCAAAATCCCTTCAGATTGAACATTTTTGACAAAGTTTAGAAAGTGATGCTTTTCATTATTCTTAATACCGCGAGAAAACTCGCAAGAGCCGAGTGACAAGTTTTTGTGGAGATCTTTTTTTCAAACATGATCGAAAACAAAAAAATTAAATCAAAGCGTTTAAGGGTTTTTCAAGTAGGCCAGTTACAGGCACTTTTGAATTGTCAAAAGACAAAAATAAAAACAGTTCATAAATAGTTATGGTGCTACTGTCCCAGTCACTAGATTTAATAACTGTGAAAGTACCGTAGGTTACCATTCCAATGCCTAGATCTCTATGGAGAAGAAAGGGCAAGAAACTCTACGGACACTCTTTTTCAATCGCCAAAATAATGCAGAACCTTTGTTACATCATTCATTTTCAGATGGTACATTATGTGAAAACGGTGTAGCAAGTTAAAAAGTGTCCAAAGTAAATATAAAAAAGACAATACAGAAATAAAAAATATTGATAGGTACAATAAACCGTGGCAGCTAAGAGATGACCAGTCCCAACTGACAGCGCCCGTTCATGAACGTGACGCATGATATCTGCACCATTCATCTCACCCTTTTTGAATGGAACTAAATGATGCGACACACGCGCCACCATCAGCGAGACTTTTTAGTTAGCATGACATACTCCCAACCGCCAGAGTACAATCAAGTCAAAAAATAATAATTAACATGTGGGTATCTGGTGAGAGATCGATTTTGTATACTTACGTAGAAAGTACAATTTTTGTAATAAACTTAAAATTATTTTTTTGTTTTATTTTCAAAAGTACACACCATTCTCGTATTCTTGGTACCATTGATGCACCATATCTTCTGGCAGTTTCTCATCACCAACTTCACACATCAAAAGTTCGTTTTGTGTGCAATCAATTTTAACTGCTCGTTCTGTAACAGACGAAATTAATGTTGATAAAGACAACAACGAGTGGAGACGAGAGACGAGATGTGCTGCCAAGCCGGCAGGTTATCCTCACTAAACCACTAATAAAGAGGAAAGATTTGTATTAAATAGGCTCCAAAACTACTGGACTGATTTCAAAAATTCTTCCATCATTTGAAAGCTGCTTTGGTCCTTAGTGACATATTAAGCAATAAATAGGGGGGAGATGACCGGGCGAAGCCGCTAGCAAAAGCTAGTTTCTACTAAAGCGGAGAGGAGATGTGAACTGTGTGTAGCGGAGATATGAGCTGTGAGACAGCGGAGAACAGGGTGCACGAGTGTGGTCTCCACCCAGCCGTCCGGCTGCACAAATCTCTGCTCTGCCAAGCCACTTGTCAGCTCGTCATCTCTTCTCCTCTCCGCTTGAACCAAGCCAAAATGCTTGCTGATTTTCAAAAGGCCTCAGGGTCTTCTTTTTTTAAACCAAAAAAATCTCTTCTCTAAATATTAAAGGTACGTCTGGCTTGGTTAAATTTCAGTTTCCCTCAGCCATTTCTGAATTTCTGTGTTTAGGGTTAATTGAAGAATTATTGGACTAGTTTTCGGCGTACTTTTCCAAAATTGTAAGTAGCTCTTAACCCATTTACCGCCAAAATGAAATTAGCCATAACATATTGATGAAATGTTTATTTTTATATTGTTTACAAACCAAAAGTACAAAAAAAACTAAAAAAAAACATGATTAGGCTCCCCTTGAGGGGGGTGTACACAATCAGGTACAGTAGTATATCAGAGCATGTATTTTTTTCAAAACAAGTGTCAAACCTCTTATTCAATATTTATTTTATAGCTAGGGATATATGCTTCCAAAAAACATATACTGAAATACAAATATCTTATTTTAAACAATAGAAATATAAATCTGATCCTACTTACTCGTTATCGCCGCAAAACTCGAAGTTTACAATCCTCGATCTGACAGTTTTAACGTACCTACCCTCCAATATCAGTGATTGATTATTTAGCGTTGCATGTCTTCTTACCAACAACAGTCAAATAATTACGTTTGATATAAAAAATTAACAGCTACCTTAATTTTTAGTGCTGTACCTGATCAGGTACAGCAGCGCCAAATGGGTTAAGCTAAGAATATCATAGAATAGCACAGTCCACTACGTACGATGCGTCTTGTGTCCCTAAACGAGTCTATAAACTTAAGATAATAAATATAGACTGTACCTTCACATTGATTCCCGAAATAAACAGTAATTTGGCATTTGGAAGTATGCTGATTTTGTTTATTTAAACAAATTTCACGAAAAGCATTAACTGAAAAAAAAAAACAACATTAAAATATTTTCTGTTATAACTTCATTTTATTATCTTAAATGAGAAATTACTACTAGTCTAGTTACTGCAGGTCTAAATCCGTCAGTTAGATTTTAATAAAACTGACACGTATTTTTTCTTTTGTTGCGTAAATCAAAATTGCCATACAAAGGCAACGCCGCTAGTCTCTTGGGCACATTACCAGCTGACAGGGTTGAGGATGAATTTTTCGATGCTTTATAATAAGTAGTTTAGTTTTATTTTAATTTTTGTATATTTATATTTGTGTATTTTTAGCTTCTATATAAAGTAGAAATATTATATAGTTATGAATGAATAGGTATCCATGACATGTTTATAAAAATTGATAAAAAATAAGACATTTTTAAAATTGACAAAACGTCACGAACAAGTATAGTTTTTACTTGCTTCTGACGTCACGAGTCTCCACTATCATGTTTTGATGTATTTTATCTTTGTAAACATGAACTGATTTAGGTAACAAAAGAAAAAAATACGCATCCATTATTTGTCAAAGTAATTAGATTTACAATTTAGTAATACATTCAACATGCCTAGAGTATAATGTTAATAATGGTAGGTTGACCTGCTAATGTTATGTAGTAGGTCAACTTACCCCAGTCTGTCAAATACCAATCGAATATTAACCAGCCACTATTGTGGTAAGGTGAATATAAATGAATTTGACAGATTGAGGTAAGTTGATGTGCTGGCGTCTGTACCTCATCATCTGCCTAGCCTTTTCCCAACTATATTGGGGTCGGCTTCCAGTCAAACCGGATGCAGCTGAATATCAGTATTTTACATGGAGCAACTGCCTATCGGACCTCCACAACCCAGTAACTGGGTTATACGATACCCCATGGTAAGACTGGCTGGTTGTCAGACTTTAGAGCTTCTGACTAACAGTAACGACTGTCAAAGATCTACAAATGACAGCCGGGACCAACGGCTTTACGTGCTTTCCGAGGCACGGAGAAAACTCGCTATTACAGATGGTCACCCAACCACAGACCAACCTCGCCAAGCGCGGCTTAACCCGGTAGATCGGCCTGTGTGGCTGTAATTATTTAGCCACGAGCTCCTCTGCTGGCGTCTGTACCTATTATAAATAAAAGGTTATTCTCTTACTGTGTGCGTATTCATCCCTTGAACCTTTCATAATCACTGTTTTGTCTATTGCCTCTTTACTTTGGTTATATAATACTATATAAATCGTTACACTTAGTCTACCCAATGGTTGCGTAATAGTCATCGTTTTGTTCTGTGGTATAGATCCATATTTTGCTAGCCCTAAAATTGACAAAATGAATTTAAATTATTCTGCGAGTATACACACGATTTCCGTATTCGTATTCGTAACTAGCTTCCGCCCGCGACTCCGTCCGCGCGGTTGTCGGTCTTCGCGTGGATGTTTTATTTCTTCATTTTGAGTAACTCTGACAATGACATCTTATAAATATCTATTGGACCCAAATACGGCTAAGCCTATAATAATTAAGGAGATACGCGGTTCCACAGAACAACGTCTATGAATAAAACTGAAAAATAAGATTTTTTTTCTACGTATTTTTTCAGGATAAAAAGTATCCTATTTTATGCCCAGGATAATAAGGTATAATTATACCAAGTTTCATCGAAATCGAACCTTTAGTTTTAAGTAGGTGATAAAATTTTAAGTAAAATGTTTTTGAAAAAAAATATAGCATGGTGTTAAAACTATTGGAATCGGTTCAGAATCAGTAACTGAATTGATTTAGAAAAAACTATATTCAAGTTTCATAAATACTAAACGTATGTTAAAAAAAATGATTTTGAAATAAAATATTGTGTAGAATAAATGTGATGCGACGCCTAATGTTCGCGACTTCAATTCAGAGTCTCGTAAACTTATATACAGGGTGTAAGAGACATCGACGCACAAACGGATACCATGGGTCAGGACATGATTCCGGACGCCCTCGTGTTGGAATTTTTCCCAAATTTTCTCATTTTTTTTGAGTATTTTTTTACTTTAGAGTTTTCATAATCGTTATTCTTACTTAACCCAATGATATTATTAATAAAAAAGTAATTATTTTGCTACTTTCACTAAAAGTAGCAATATAAATAATACTAGAAATGGGTGTTTTCTCAGCTGTTTATAGCTGTGTCCAGTACCGCAGTACCTGTAATACCTAATGCGCTAATACCTAATGCGCGGCACACTATTAAAAAAAAAAAAATAAAAAAAAAAATGGAAAGAAACCGACGAAAAATTCCAACACGGGGGCGTCCAGAATCATGTCCTGGACCCATGGTAACCACAAACGGTTAACCCATGGTAACCGTTTGTGCGTCGATGTCTCTTACACCCTGTATATTTGCAGGGAAGTAGGTATGTCCTAAAAATATATCAAATTAAAAAAAAACATTTTTACCTGTACAGTTATCTGGATGTACGTGACATTTTTCTGAAATCGAAAATATTTGAATCAATATAATATCTATATATATAAATATGTTATGTTGATTTGTGTATGCTTCAAAAACTCAAAAAGTTCTGCACCGATTGAGCTGAAATTTTAGCATGATATATAATCCGCATCAAGGATTGTTTTTATCTATTTATTGTATCAGTCACATATCCGCGACCGCGAAAAAACTGTTTTTTTTTGTGTCACAGCGAAGCGTGGCAGGGTACAGCTAGTACTATATAAAAATCAATGTCACTTTTCGTTGCAATTTTATAACTCAAGAACGGCCTCACCTATTCAAACCAAATGTTTAGGCTTTGTTCGGACTATTTAGTCGATGGTTTATGTGAAGTTTGAACAAAATCGGTCGAGCAGTAATAATAGTTAGTAATAATTTATGCAACCTGTGGTATCTCGATAAAAAAAGTTACTAAGACGTCGCTCGCGACTTCGTCCGCGAGACTTTCGAACTTTGCCTATGAATTAATAAATAAATAAATATTCCACAACTATCACACAACGCCATCTAGTCCCAAGCTAAGCAGAGCTTGTGTTATGGGTACTAGACAACTGATAAACATATTTATATATTTCTAAATACATACATATTATAGATAAGTTACACCCAGACACAGAACAAATGATCGTGCTCATCACACAAACATTTGTCCTGGGTGGGAATCGAACCCACCACCTCCGGCATAGCAGTCAGGGTCACTAACCACTAGACCAACAGGCAGTCTAAAAAAGAACACAAACAAAAAAATAAACATGATTAGTCCAGTGCGAGGCCAAAAGGCTCCTATCTCAGCATGTGCTGCGACATTTTTTTTTAAATGTCAAAGCGCTGGTTTTCTGATAGGGCCCAAAGAGATGTCGCGGACAGATACGAATTTATTTAAATAATACAATATAGATAATATTAGGTCAATTCATTCAAACTTGACTACTAAAAAATATTTTTCTCGCTAGTTGTACTAGAGTCCAAGCATTTATAAGTGCGTTAACAAGTTGCGACGTGTTCGGACGTTTGATAGCTAAACAAAACTTATCGCGTCATTTAGTCATGGATCGGCAAAGAGGCATATCGTCTGTGACCGATACTGAACAGCGGGGATTTATTAAAATTTACGTACTCGGTGGGGCTTCCGCTTCCGAAATTCATCGATTTTTGCAGCAAAGGCCCACCCTCCCTACTCGCCCGATCTTTCGCCTTGCGATTACGGTTGCTTCGCTATTTTAAAGAGCGCTCTTCGTGGTAACACATTCCAGCGCTGGGAGGAGCTAGAAGAATGTTTGGCCAAAGAAATCGAGCAAGGCAATATCGCAGGCAGATATAGAGCAGTACAGAAGCTTAAGGAGCGCTGAACCCTAGCAGTAGAAAAAGAAGGAGAATACTTGCAGAATTAGTGTTTATTAAGTTTCTGTTCTTATTCATGTCAATAAAATAATTAAAAACATGTGGGCAAGTTTGAATGAATTGACCTAATACTTAGTTATAGTATAAAACTATCTCACCAGTTTCATAGTATAGCGCAAATGTCGATGCGTTTTCTGGTACACAATGTAAGAATATGTTTATGTCTAAAATATCACCATCTTTGAAATAAAAATTCACTGGACTGGGTAAATCTACGGAAGCTTGAGCTAAAACAACAAAAAAAATATATAAATATTATTATAAAACAATCAGTCATGCGTCTTTGGAGTATATTATCAGCCTATTGCCGTTCATTGTTGAACGTAAGCCTCCGAAAGACCGCCAACCCTCCCGGTCCTGGGCAGTCTGCATTCATCCACTGCCAGCCACATTCTCCAAATCTATCAATCTTGCTGCAGGGCGTCCAACACTACGTTTGCCCATTTTCGGTTTCGACTCTAGTACATTTCTGCTCCATCGGGTTATGGGACATCTCGCCCACGGTAAAACTGGCCTGCGGGCCAAATGTCCCCGTTTTAAAATGTCAGTTGAGACTGTTCATCTCTTAGCTGCCACGGTTTATTTTAACTATCGATTATTTTGTTTCTTAATTGTATTTTTTTTCGGTATTTTACTGTGGACACTTTTAACTTGCTACATCGTTCTCACATAATGTACCATCTCAAAATGAATGATGTAACAAAGGTTTTTGTAATAATTTTGGCGATCTAAAAAGAGTGTCCTTGGAGTTTCTTGCCCGTTCTTCTCCATAAAGATCTACTTCTTGGAATGGGCATCTACGGTACTTTCACAGTTTTTACCCGACTGCGCCAGAAGGAGGGTTATGTTTTTCGAGTGTATGTATGTATGTATGTGGGTATATTTCTTTGGCACGCTCTGCAGCCTAAACGGCTTGATGGATTTTAACTTGAGAGGTGTCGTTAGATTCGTCTTAAACGTGAGAGTGTCACTGGGTACATAAAACTGGCCAAGTGCGAGTCGAACTCGCGTGCAAAGGGTTCCGAACTAAAAATATTTTTATAAATCGCATTCTATCAAGTGGGGTATCAAAATAAAGGATTATAAAAATGGTTTACCAAAATATATATAACTTATATGTTTCAATTTAATTTGGAGTGATAAAATGCTAAAAACAAGAAAATATTTTAAAACAAAAACCTAAGATAAATATACCAATATTGCCGAGCTGTTGGTTGTTGTCCCTGTGTGTGGGCAGACAACATTTATATACCCTGGGCAACTGACCACAAGCGTGCGGCGTGTGCGCAGCAGTATTAATAACATAAGCTGGGAGTAGCTCCACGCGGTGAAGGCGGTAACAGTTTATCTGGCTAAAACTCCCATTAAACTCATTAATGCCTTCGGGCTTATGTTTAGTTGTTGTGTATTTTGGATCTTCCTATTTGGCTCTGCCATCCCGCTAACGCAGGGAGGCAGCCATCTAGCGAACGTTTGAGTTTTCAACGATTACGAGAATTTCACAATTGTACTAACTAACAATGGAATTCCCGTAAGCGATAAATTCATTATATGCAAAAACTAAAAATAGTAAAATAAAAAAATTATTAATTAAACAAAAAACCCGACTGCCTGAAAAAATGTGAAATAACTGGAAAGATAAAAACAAGCTAAGAAATATATTTTTTTGGTTTTTAAGCGATCGTAGCGGACATTTTTCACAAACGCAGTCGGAGGCATCAAATGTTCACATGACGACAATGATGTTGAGTTAACTACTGCTGAGTCATCGTGACTGTACACTGTGTCTGATGCCTCCGACTGCGTTTGCGAAAAATGTCCGCTACGATCGCTTAAAAACCAAAAAAATATATTTCTTAGCTTGTTTTTATCTTTCCAGTTATTTCACATTTTTTCAGGCAGTCGGGTTTTTTGTTTTTTTAATAATTTTTTTTTATGTCTTGTGACTCGGACTGTAGCACCATAATTTTGTAGTATTTAATTATATTTTATATCTTTGACAATTCAAAAGTGCCTGTAACTGGTCTGCTTGAAATAAATGCATTTGATTTGAGTAGAACGGGCTAGATCATACATATATATAATTTATTTTCATAATCATCATTTGCTATTTATCAGATATTTAATTTAAAATGTACAATTTTGCCGAAATATCCCTTCACTTTTTAATAGGAGGCATTCTAGTCCTTTCTTCGAAACTGGTCCGGGCGAATCTACCCATGCACATTTTAAAAAGGGGACATTTGGCCCGCAGGCCAGTTTTTCCGTGGGTCAGATGTCCTTTAACCCGCTCCATGTACCGTCTGTCCGTCTACAGAGGGCCCACTTCCACTTCTGTATGCTTTACGCGCAATGTTGGATACTTTGGTTCTCTGGCGAATGACTTCGTTCAGAATTCTATCCACCAGCTTTGCTTTCTACATTGTACGCTGAGTAACCTTGAATTTGTGGATCGGCCTATGGTAAGTGTCCACGTTTACGGGTAGAACACACTGATTATAAACCTTGGTTTTGAGGGATTGTGGGATCGATGATTCAAAGATACGACACAGATTCCCGAAACATACAAATTTAATAATTTGGATGATTGACGAGTTTAGAGAACATGGAACAAAACTTACCATTATCCATCGCTGCCAACGTTAGTGTCGCAAACAGGATTACTCGTGGACTGATCATGTTTGTAAAGTTACTCTACAGCAAGTAGGTATTTGTAATGCCAGAATATCGTGGAGCATACATAAAAACCGAGGGTTGCCTTCAATTTCCATGGGAACTCATCATCAGAATACTGATTTGGTGATAATACCACCTAAGAAATATAGGAAAGAATAAAAAAAAGTAATATTGAATATAAGTTGGTAAGAGCGGAGAAATCAGGTCGCGGGATTAATCAATTACCGTGACCCCATAACATAAAGGGCTATTGAAGGACACCGTGGATTTTAGTCAGTACGAGTCTGACAGTCCTTCCCGCTCTGCCCTGGGTGGGAGGACTCATTTGATGATTACACCACGATAACACAAAAAAGGGCGGAGAAATTATTAAAAACAGTTAAAAAACCATACCAATGGAAATTAGTATGTCTAGCTAGCACACAACTATTTTCTTTATTATTATTTTTTAAAGTAATTTAAGTTATTATGTTAATTAAAGTTACTCGAACACGTCAATCATTGATGATACACTATAAATAAAATTATAAATTTTAGTCATCAATACTGTAACATTTTCCTGCTATCAGTAGGTAAATGTCGGGTCCTGGAATAATTCGTTGTCAAGGATAAATATAGGAAACTGGAATAATAAACCGCGGGTGCAGGACGGCGAGTAATAGGTGACTTACCGTCCGATCTTGACACCGCGTCGTGTTCCACACGCGCCTAAGAGCTGTCAGTAATCTGACGAGGCCCCACATCCAGGGCCAAAGCCTGCCGGGGTCGCGGGACTGCCTCATCAGGTAACCGAGACCCTGGAACGTAAAGGACTATTGAAGTACGCTGTGGGTCTCATCGCTGAGCTAACTCTACGATGAGCTCTTCAATGTTGCTGTTTCTCTTTACTTTTTTCAGTATTTAACACGCACGACTTCAGAAAATTCAAATATTTTTTTTTTGTATGTATCGCGCAACACCAATCTGTCAAATAGCTTTCTTAGCTCTTACAGTCTTTTAACATCTGACATATCACTGTTCTAATAGCCAGATCGCTTTTAGTTGGGTGCAGCCCTAGTTTGTGGGGACGACTCAGTCCATTTTGTATATCTATGGTACCACTGCATGAAATACCGTATACGTTAAGAATGATTTATAATACATAAATAGTTTGTGATGATAACGATATTAACGGATATTATATGTATAAACCCCTTTTTTCACTTTTTTCCGCTTAAAAGACACGTACTTGGATTTGGTTCAAAAAGGAAGAAAAAAGCAACTCAAGAACAGGCTGCATGGGCTAGATCCCTTTGCCTTCCCAAAAGGAAAATGGATTAAAAAAAAAAAAAAAGAAAAAAGCAATTTGTCGTGTTGTCAAAAGAGTTCAATACAAGCAAGCAAAATCGAATGTCGAAATAAGTATGAAATTATCAGTTTACGACAATATTAATCAACCGGACCATGTAAATTAAACATGCGATAGTAAAGAAGTACAGCTTTCAAGTCATACGCTGCGTGTTAATCGTACATTTACGTTGTTAATCGGAAATAATAATCGCAAGGATGGACGGAACTTGGGTCCTGATTTTACTTGCTCTGGTGATGTTAGTGGGGTCCTATGTTGCTGGAAGCATACCCTTGAACGTGAGCATGTCAGAGGTAAGCTATATTTATTTGGTGAAAGCTCATATAAAGAAGAAAATAGGAAAAAATAATGACCATCTGTGAATTGCGTTTTGGTCTATTTAACTCTTATCTTGTGCAATTATTGTAAAAACAATATTTCTGATCACAGTGCAATAAGATACATTGCAAAATATTACATTAATGTTTTGCACCGATAAAAGGAATTAGTAAAGAAGTTTAAAAAAAGAAAACAAAAAACATAAGAGAGAAGAGAAAGTGTTGTCAGACTTTAATTTAATGTTTCTCATTTGATTTCTATTTATTTAATATTTGATTTAAATAATAAAATGTTACAACAGTTGCTATATTGTTGAGAATGAAGACAGAGCCTTTATAACATACAACAATATCATTTATTTCTTCAAGTCCCAAGTCTGGGACAAAGTTGAAATATTTTTCCTCTCAATAAAATCTTTTTGGCATGGTAAAATCAATAGAAAGAAAGAAATAACATTTATTGCTACCGACAGGTGCAGAATAACATACAAAAGAAAGAAAACAATTGATGAAAAAAAAAAACTTAACAATATTTTTACGTTATTGTTTGCCCCACTGCTGCGCCTAATAGGCCCAGTTCAGCAAAAATGCCAGACAACTAGTGCAATCACATAAAAATTTTCAAATCATTACCATAATAAGTGAAAATATCAACGGTCCCTACAGATAGAAATATTCATTAATTTTTCAATTTGTACGTAGGGACCGTTGATATAGTAAAAAAGCATAATTTTATTTGTTTGTTTCAGGACAAACTCCAAAAAGTCACAGTATTTGGGGCTGGTCTCCTTGTTGGCACGGCTCTGGCAGTCATAATACCTGAAGGAGTACGCTCATTATTCAGCGAGCGCTCACATCCAACCGTCGTGACCAAAGACTTCACGGCAGAACCACCCATGCATGATGATGATCTACATTCTGTTATTGGGATATCACTTGTCCTAGGTAAGGACAACTCTTTTTTTTCAAGTTGTCCCACCCTAGGAATTTCTCCTTTATTGTGGATATATTTACAAACATAGAAACACACATATAAAAACACCTAGACCTAGAACAACTACTTGTAGGTCATTTAAATATTTGTTAACTGCGGGGTCGAACCCGCGACACCGCACAGCAGTCGATTGCTCAGCCACTGTGCCAACTGTGCTGTCATGGTGATCATAATTATGGGCATGCGGATGGCGAGTAATGGGTGACTCGCCGTCCGATCATGGATCATGCTCGGGTCGACGGCGCGTAGTTTTCGAGGCGCGCTTCAAAGAGCTGTCAGTAATCTGTCAGCCTGCCGTGGTTGCGGGACTCACAAATAACCGTGACCCTGGAACGTAAAGGGCTATTGAAGGATACAGTACAAGTCTGACAGTCCCTCCCATCCCGCCTTTGGTGGGAAATCATAAATTGAGTCCTTCATTTTATAATTTTACCTTGATAAAAAAGAAAGAAAAATGGTGTCCATATACTTGATGTTAAGCCAGGCTTGCCTAGATCCATCTGTGGTTGGTTAAACATCCATTACTTACTAATCGAGTTTGTCTGTGCCGCGGAAAGCACGTTAAGCAGTTGGTCCTGGCTCTCATTTTGTAGATTTTTGACAGTTGTTAAAAGATAGCGGTCTTAAAATACCCAGTCTTACCAAGAGGTACTCACCCAGTACTAACTGGGTTGTGGAGGTCAGATAGACAGTCGCTCCATGTAAAATACTGATATTCAGCTACATCTGGTTAGACTGGAAGCAGACCACAAATCTGGGACACGGTTTATTCTTTTAAGTGATCTTAATATTCTCATATAAATACCAATTGAACAAATAAAACTGGAATAAATTACTAATAAGCTATTATAAAAACTAGGGGTCTTCAAATCAAGAGTGAATATGTTACTTCTTGGCAAGCGTACTTCACCGTCGACCACATCTTCGCTTACCATCACAAGAGATAGTGGTCAAATGCGAAACTATCATTAAATTTAAAAAAAAAAAATAGCAACATTTTAGTGACGGAAAAGTAAATTTTTTATAGTACTTTTTACCAATTTAGTTGCATATTTTGGAGACTGTTACATATTTTAGGCTTGTTTGTTGCATATCTGCATGTATTTTTCGCCAATTTTTAGCTGAACTAGCTGTCCAATTAATCGTAGGTAATGATGATATAGTGATGTTATATAACTTATAGCCTTCCTATATAAATGGACTATCCAACACAGACAGAATGTTCTCAATTCAGGCCAGTAGTTCTTGAGATTAGCGCGATAAACCTATCAAACTCATCAGCTTTATAATATTAGTAAAGATTGACGCTGTGAATGTGTTAACGGGGATGTATGTAATCCGTCATTGTATAAAATTCCTAGGAAATGTATGTAATTCCTAAAACGCCCGGAAATTTGTGAAACCTAACCAAAGCGAACCTCGACGTCTACTTTCCAAAGGCACCAACAATTGTTGGGCCTCCGAGGTTTGGTTCCTTTAAACCTTGCACACGGAAATAGGAGCCCCGCGCAGCAGGGCTCCGTCTACCTATAATATATTCGGAATATTCGCATAATAGCTTCGGAATTATATACAATTTCTAGTTATCATACATTTCAATATATAATTGGTATATACAATATGGTGTTGTTCCAGGATTTGTGTTTATGCTGCTGGTAGACCAAATGTCTTCGCGATACAATGACCAGAGCAACCCTGTTGAGAAGAACGTCACAGCCACCGTAGGACTGGTCGTACATGCCGCAGGTAAGTTCCTAGTACAGAAAAGATGTAGGAAGAACTTTGAATGCGTGTACGCAGATTGACATTTCATGAAAACAATCCTTTTTTTCCGTTTTTAATGAAATTCCATTAAAAAAATATATATTTAGTGAAAAAATTTAATTCTTAAACATAACTCCGACAAACTTTTCTCCGCCGACTGAGCCGTCGACCCAACGTTTCGTTTATGTTTCTTTCAACGAAATAACTTTTCAACTATGAACGATTCACCGACACAACGATTCATTCATGGAAGATTCGACGACAGAACCTTTCCACGGCGAACGTTTCGCCGACACAACGATTAAGCCATGAATGATTCAACGACGGAACGTTTCACAGATTTTTTTTTAAATATATTTTTTTGAAGTGAAAACTTCTTTAGTGGCGTTGTGCACTTTTTTTTGGAATGGGTAAAAAATGTTAAACTCGCGTCTGGACACGTAACCTGATCGAAAATTCGTAAGACGGCGCAGGGCGCTTGCGCGAATGTTCGTGTGTGTTTATTACTATTCAAGTTTTCACTTCTGCCGGCACTCCCAGAGTGCAACCCGACTTTTTTTTTATGTGCAATGGGTTTGCTCTTGATATTAGTCTAGGTCAGGAGTGACTAAGACAAGGTCGACGATGGAGCGAGCTTAACCAGAAGAAGCCTGTTCACTCTAACTTTGAAGAGATTAGGGTTGTATGCGTTCGGAAACACAGTCGCAGGCAGAGAGTTCCACTCCTTCGCTGTTCGCATTATAAAAGACGTTTGGAAACGCTTAGTGCGAATTGGTGGAATAGCAATAGGATAAGGATGGTAATTTGCAGTGCGTCTAGATGTGCGATGATAGAAGGGGGCTAGTGGGATGAAGTCGTGGAGTTCTTGGGCACACTCTCCGAAGTACAATCTGTAGAAGACCGACAGGCAGGCAACCTTGCGGCGATGAGTCAAGCTATGGAGCTAGGCATTCACCAATTTTACGTCGCCAATGACCCTCTTAGCTCTGCGTTCCACTGAGTCAAGAGCGGCAAGTTGGTATTTAGCTGAGCCATCCCAAAGGTGTCTACAATACTCCATGCAAGATCGGAATTGGGCTTTGTAAAGAAGTTAAAAGCTGTCCAGGCAAATTTGTCCGCGGGCATGCGGGTGGCGAGTAATGGGCGACTCGTAGCCCGACCATGGACCATGCCCGGGTCGACGGCGCGTTGTGTTCCACGCGTGCCTCGAGGAGTGTCAGCATAATGACGGGGCCTGTAGAGGGCCAAAGCCTGCCGGGGTCGCGGGCCTTACCCATTACCGTGACCCCGGTACGTAAAGGCTCGTGAAGGACACCGTGGATTTTAGTCAGTACAAGTCTGACAGTCCCTCCCGCCCTGCCCTGGGTGGGAGGACTCATTTGATGATTTTACCACGCAAAAAAAAAGGCAAATTTGTCGGGGTTAAATAATATTGTCAACGGGCATCAACAACATTATACTACTTGCATCATAGCTGAACCTACAAGCGATGAATTACTTCAAAATGCGCTATGTTATGAGTTTAATAATATTACTAAATGCAAACCATAGCATGTTCGAGATAACTCGCTTATCGTACGCGCTATCGGCACGAATCATTTCCAAATACACTAGCTTTGTCACGCGATCCCGTTCGTATCTACAATGGTCTAACGCAGCGTTTCAAGCGTTTATGCCTTTGTCAAACAGACAGGCGAAAGCGAAGCGTTTACGAAGCGATACCGTACCGAAGCGAGACGTCAGTCCGATAGTTCTATCACGCTATGGGATCGCTTTCGCTTTTCTATGTGACTGGATTCAAACAATTCCATACATCTATACATATAATAAATCTGTAGAAGGGTCAATTGTGTACATTGAAAATATTGAAAAAATAAATAGCGGGGGGTGTTGCTGGATCGATACCAAACCCAAATATGTGATTAAAAAAATTTTTGTCTGTCTGTCTGTCTGTCTGTATGTGCAGGCATCACGTGAAAACTAACGGTTAGATTTCGATGAAACTTGGTATAATTATACCTTATTATCCTGGGCATAAAATAGGATACTTTTTATCCTGGAAAAATACGTAGAAAAAAAAAAACGACGGGTTGCACTCTGGGAGTGCCGGCAGAAGTGAAAACTTGATTATTAACGTTGAGCATGTTTGATATTTTGGAATGGTTAGAGAATAATTTTGCACCAATTGCTTTATCAGTATAAAAGTACTATCATTTATGTGGTAGAATACAATATTCATTTATTGCGCTATCGTACACGGTCGAGGTCGACCTCGACCTCGACCTCGACCTCGACCTCGATTCGTGGCACGCTGTAACATAGACGAACATTCGCGCAAGCGCCCTGCGCCGCCTAAACGAAACAGTAGGCCCAGGCATACATTTTCGCCGCGCCGTAGAGAGGGGATAGCTGTCTACTCTCCATCCGTCCTACGCTTTTTCGATCAGGGTCACGTGTCCTGACGCGAGTTTAAGATTTTATACCCATTACAGAAAAAGTGCTCAACGCCGCTAAAGAAGTTTTCACTTCAAAAAAATCTTATTTTTCAGTACAGAACGCGAGCTCAACAGCAGTAGCTCAATAGAGGGATCTCCTTAATTATGTGGCTTAGCCGTATTTGGGTCCAATAGATATTTATAAGATGACATTGTCAGAGTTACTCAAAATGGAGAAATAAACCATCCACGCGAAGACCGATATCCGCGCGGACGGAGTCGCGGGCGGAAGCTAGTTACAAATAAAAACGTCACGATTCGCATTCGTCACGCCTGTCTGTTTGACAAAGTCTTTAAACATGGAAACTCACATACGTGCACAAAACCAAACCCGGAACAACTACTTGCAGATCATACAAATATTAGTTACGGCACGGTTAGCGCAGTGGCTAAGCGATTGGACTGCTGCGCTGCGTGCGGCGGGTTCGATTTCCGCACGGAACAAATATTTGTATGACCTACAAGTAGTTGTTCCGGGTCTGGGTGACTATGTATGTGAGTTTCTATGTTTGTAAACGCACCCACGACACAGAAGAAATCCTTAGTGCGGTGTCAAGTCTGAAAAATAAATAAACAAAATGATTCCTTGTGGGTTTCGAACCTGCGACGCGCAGTCTAGCAGTCCTATCGCTCACCCGCTGCGCAGTCACAAATTTCCCGCGTCTGGCTAATCTCCGTTTAGATAATGGCCGCCGTGACAGATAATGATGGCCTTCAGTTGTTTCAGTAATTTACATGGACCGACTACTTATCTCATCCGGGTAGACTAAAAGCAGACCTTTTTGACCCGACTTCGTAAAAGAAGTAAGTTCTCAATTCGATCAGTTTTTTTCAGTAATCAAATCAAATCCAAGCATTTATTTCAAATAGACCAGACCAAACCGTAGACCTTTTTATTTCAAGACGACAGGCACTTTTGAATTGTCAAAGACATCAAATAGGTATTTAATTAAATACTATAAAATAATGGTGCTACAGTCCCAGTCACAAGACATAATAATTGTGAAAGTACTGTAGATGCCCATTCCAAGGAGTAGATCTCCATGGAGAAGAACGGGCAAGAAACTCCATGGACACTCTTTTTAGATCACATATTTACACCAATTTCTCGATGATGAATCTTTTGTTCTTAATTCCTCTTTTGATGATAAAATAAATAGAATTATTCGTTTAATTGTCTCATTCATTTCATTGTAAGAATAAAAGGCAGTTTGGGCCTGAAGTAGATTGAGAATCGAATCACGAACTTATCAGTTAGAAGATGTTTCAATTGATGCGTGGAGAATGAAAACATGATTGGGAGCACGTACCTGTGTAATTGTAGACTTTTAAAACGAATAGTATGCGTTTTAACTAAGAATTTCTTGCTTAAACAATTTTGCACCACATTAGGAATTTCCGATGTCCACCCCCAATTTGTCCACCACGTGTGAACAACGAAACGTTTTATATAAAACTTTCCCTCAGTCCCCTCCGGGGCGGACAAAAGGAAGATTTTACATAAAAGTTCCCCTTAGCCACCCCCTGGTGTACATCGAGACTATTCTCTGTGTCCACCACTGGTGGACGGTGATCTTTTTTTTTGAAATGCTTCACTGTCCACCACTAAACTTGTGTTTTTTTTTACGTGTTAAAATCATCACATGTGTTCTCCCACCCAGGGCAGAGCGGGAGGGACTGTGACTTGGCGTGGCAAAAACAATTGCTGATTATGAGGTTGAGGTTCGATGCGATCCAACTTTGTCTATGATTATCATCTGTCAACTGACACGTTAAAGTACGATTACCAAAAGAATTACTTTAAACAAATTAATTTTCAATATTATATCAAATTCAAGGTTGGTGCGTTTGCTAACCCCTGATATGTGCACTTTTTTATATTTTTCGTTTCGCTAGATCGTATCAATTTTCATAGTCATATAAATTGATTAAACAAAATAAAGAATTGCTTAAACATTGAATTTTAACATCAATTCTAAAGCCATTTTTTCATTATAACAGCTTAAACTATCATTACACCAAACATATAATAAACTTAAATAATATCCTGAAAACTTTTTTTGCTGTCCATAAACAATTATGTATTACGAATTGACAGGTGTGACGTCATAAGAAGCTCTCCTTCTTAGTTGGATCGCACTATAAAGCCTTTGTCAAACAAACAGGCGATAGCGAACCGAGGCGTGGCAGTTGTATTAGCTGGCTTTTTATGAACGACATCAAACAGAGCAAATACGCCTTCGCCACGTCTTCGCATCGGTTCGGTCACGCTATCGGATCGCTTTCGCTTTTCTATATGACTGGATTCAAACAATTCCATACATTACAAGTAAAAACGCCTCGCTTCGCATTCGCCACGCCTGTCTTTTTGACAAAGGCTTAAGTGCGTCACTATAATAATGTCCTTGTTACAGCGGACGGCATCGCGCTAGGAGCTGCCGCGACTACGTCTCACGCTGACGTGGAACTGATCGTGTTCCTGGCCATCATGCTGCATAAGGCGCCCGCTGCCTTCGGTCTCGTCACCTTCCTGCTGCACGCCGGGCTTGAACGGTATGTAGAGCTCGTCAGAGGTGTAGCTACCGCTGCATCAGTTTACTGGGCCCCCAAATGTCAAGGGCCCCCGAAGACTGGAATAAAAATAATCATCTTCCTGCCCTTGTCCCATTTTACTTCTAGTCGGCGCAACACGTTTTTTCTTCCATTCTCTCCTATCAGACGTCACAGTATCATTTACTCCTTTTTCTTCCATGTCATTCCTTAGACAATCCATCCATCTTTTCTTTGGCCTTCCTCTTCCTTTCCATCCATCAACATTCATACTCATCACTCTCTTAGTCACATGAGTGTCATCCCTCCTCATCACAGTCCATACCAAGATAGACGATTCCCTTTCATTTTTTCTGTAACAGGCGCCACTTTCAAACTTCTCCTTATAAACTCATTCCTTACTTTATCAATTCTCGTCACTCCACAAATCCATCTCAACATCCATTTTTATATTTTCCCCTTTAACACGAGGATCGTCCGCGAGTCGCAAGTTTTGCCAACGATTAGAATAAATATAAAAACATAAAATATTATTCTTAAATGAAAAGTTATCGCGCCCATAAAGCTCCAGTTATCAAACTGCTAACGTAGTTCAATTTTAACAAAGGCTATATGTAGTTGTCAAAAATGAGCTACAATCAGTTGATCAGCATTCTCAATTTTCTAGCTCCCTTCAAAATTCACTTAATGACATCAGTAATAGCATTAGTTACACGAGTCAAGATGCTATTGTCTTTATTCTGCAAAACTATACACTTACATTAGAAGGGTCTCAAACAAGTTTTGTTACGGGGCCCCTTTTGGCCTAGCTACGCCACTGGAGCTCATCATAATAATGTCAGGGCTGTGGAGGGAGAGTTTCTGCGGCTCTTGAACCCTGGTGACTTATTGAAGGAACCCCTAGGTTCCGCGGAACCCACTTTGAAAACCGCTGCTCTAGTAATTGTGTATCTAATCGGCATGTTGACAGACAGACAAATCTAATTCCGTCAGCTAGAGTTTTGAAAAATAATGGACACGGTATTTTTTCTTTTGTTAAACCAATGCATATTCACAAAAAATAACGCATCAAAATTCGAGAGTGGGGGCTCGTGACGTCATCAGCAAGTAAAAACTACACTTACTTGTGACGTATTGTCAATTTTTAATGTGTCGTATCTCCGTCAATTTTGGTTTACGTAACAAAAGAAAAAATACGTGTCAAATATTTTTTGATAACTTAACTGACTGATTAGTTAGATTTTTTCAGTCAAAAACCTTATTTGTTAACAGGAATAGAATTAGGAAGCATCTGTTGATATTCTCATGCTCTGCCCCGCTGCTTGCGCTGCTTACGTACTTCGGTATCGGGAACGAGAGCAAACAGACACTCAGCGACTTCAATGCAACAGGTAAGTTTAACACGTTATGTGCTCAGTCGGTGACTATCAAAGAGATCGCAGCGTGCGATGTGACAGAGATATGAATTAATCGACGCACACAAGGATTAAAGTACGTGACAAAAGGGTATGCAACTTTTAGTATGGACCTTGGTATCAATTTTTTTTTTCTTTCGCCAGTGATTAAATTTTGGACACAATTAGACTACCACCTAAGAAGTTCATAGAAAAAAAAATAGTTTCTAAACCGTAACCAACCAGAGATATGACGGTTTTTATTTTGTTCTAATCGGGAGTTATTTTTTTGTAGGATTTATTGATTTACCCCTGATTAGAAAAAAATTAAATCTGTTATATCTCTGGTTGGTTACGGTTTATAATTTTTTGATTCTTTTTTACGAAGTTCTTAGGTTGCGGTCTACTAATGACCATAATTTCATTACTGGCGAAAGAAAAAATAAATTGAAGCCAAAAAGTTGCATACCCCATGCTCCGCAACATGTTAAGTACTTTTTTTAGGTTTTATTTCATTTGTAATAAAAAACAAGACGAAAATGTTTATCAAAAAATGTATTTGGGAAGAATTGGCAGATTTTACAGCGCCCGATTTATGTGGTTACTTGGAGGCCCAGTTGTATCGGTCCGGACTTACGAATTCGAACCCAGTTGGAGCATTACTTTGTGTAATTTATTTCATTATCACTGCTCTCGAAATGGTGAAGAAAAACGTCGTGGGGAAACCGGCATGTCGTCGCTCCGAAGACCACGCCCTTTTTTTTTAGGGTGGCAATATCATCAAATGAGTCCGCCCGCCTTGGATGGGGCGGAAGGGACTGTCAGACTCTTACTGACTAAAATCCACCCGTGTTTCTTCGGATGCCCTTTACGTTCCGGGGCCGCGGCATCCTGGATTAAGAAAAAATCCGCGACCCCAGCAGGCATTTGGCCCCGTAAGGGGCCCCGTTGGTGACGCGTGAAACACGACGCGCCACCGACCCGGGCTTGGTCCTTGGTCGGACGGCGAGCTTACCCATTACTCACCGTCCGCAAGCCCGCTCCGCCGCTGTGCCCTCTGCTATTCAGAGGGACACCTCTCAGGCACACAGTGCCTAAGGAAGAATTTTTGCCGACATCCCAGGGTGCACCGGCCCGAAAAACTGGTCTTCCCCCCGGACGTATCCGAGAGGGAACTCCAGTCCACGGGCGCACGTGGAGGTTTCCTGTCTTAGCACCCCATGACCACGCCCTTGTACCGATTTGCTCGTAGAAAACCGCACGTTTTCACTATGAGCCGCGTCTCGTGGGGTGTTTCAAACATTTCCATAGATAATCTTTTTTTACAGGCATCGCCATGTTGTTCTCAGCGGGCACATTCCTATATGTAGCGACAGTGCATGTCCTGCCCGAGCTGACGCACCCGGCGTCGCACACGCACGCCCTGCTGCCGCTGGCGGAGGGCGCGGCCCCTCGCAAGGGTCCGGCGGGGGGCCTGTTGCTGGGGGAGGTGGTGATCCTCACTGTGGGGGCACTCATGCCCCTGCTGCTCACCATGGGACATAAACACTGAGCTGTACAGTCCACATTCCTGAATCACCTGTTTTAAGCCTAAACTTAGATTATAAAATGTCCAGATTCCTTGTAGGCCGCTGAGAATTGAAGCCAAAAACATGGAATAAAAATTACTCCCGTAGTCTTCAATTAATAATAGCTCTAGATTAAGGATCAGGAACAAAAATGAGTCGCATAAGTGGCCACAATTGCACACACGTCAACATCTACATTTCTTATAAAAATATTCAATAGTATTAACAATCTCAATTTATTATAAACCTTAACACTCAAGCATAAAGTTTAATTACCATTGCCAAATGTGTTTAAGTCCTTTAGCTAGAGTAAGGTGAAACGTAAACAAAAATCAAATGTCGTTTGAACATAAAAAGTCATGAGTACCAAAATATTTATTCTAAATTGATACTTATCGTTTAAGTAACAAGGATAAAAATAGCATGTTAACAATAATTTCGTACTTAGGCTATTATGGAACTAGAAATAGTTCCTATGATTAGAATAGTTGGCTATGATTGGCTCGAACTAATTTGAAATACCGTCACAAAAGTGTCTGTGGCGGTATTTTTCGGGCCGTTTTTGAAGCGCTTATCGGGAATCTAGTACTATTATTGAACGAAGCCCGTAGCTCGATTCCTACGTGTGAACATCTCCAAGGAAAACATTTAAATGTGTGCGTGGCTCACTCACACATTTATAAAAAAGTGACTTCAATAAAAACTTTACGTTTTGTTTCGAACACGGAATCCGGACATTTTATAGTCTTAAACCTGCTGATGTCGTTAACAAAAGTTTTCTCACACATTCTGTGTGCAATGTTTTTAGTAACATGTTTTACAACACAGCATGTTTGTGCAACAATGTTGCATAACTTTTGTTTAAATGTTGAATCAAAGTAGAATTTATAAGAAACTTCTGTTGACGCTTATGTGATAAAAAAATATAGTTGTGTAAATTGCTATGTATATTGTGTATAGTAATCGAATAAAATAAGTTGAAACAATGACTGTTTCTCGATACGAAGGCCAAATTATATGAAATTCATATTAAATAAATGTTTTTTTAAACTGTAACTTTAAACAAACTAGGTACTTTTTGTAACACGTTTCATTATTTTTATTTTCGCAATCGACTAACAGTTTTTAAAAATATAAAAGACAAGCAATGTTTTAAATTAATATTAAAATAATAATAATGTATCAAATGTTATAGCAATAACGGAACTATATTTACTATTAAATAATACTATACTTTTTACATATTACTATGTAATTATGGTAACATTCTTCGCAAGTGTTAAATTGTCCATATGTCAATTTGTAAAAAAAAAACAAGTTTTTTTATAAAGATCTAGTGACAAAATGATCATATGACATAAAGTGAAAATGATTTTATATCTACAAATTAAATTGTTTAACGACATTAGAACGTAAAGGGCTATTAAAGAAAAGAATTTTTTTCAATTACCTACCGACAAAAAAAAAAACCAGGCGTCGTTATATCTATTTTAAGTCATGTACTAAATGCCTGCCGGGGTCGCGGGACTAACGAATTACCGTGACCCCGGTACGTAAAGGGCTATTGAAGGATACCGTGGATTTTAGTCAAAAAGTGTCCAAAAGTCATTTAGTACATGACTTTTTTTTATCGTGGTAAAATCATCAAATGAGTCCTCCCACCCAGGGCAGGGCGGGAGGGACTGTCAGATTCGTACTGACTAAAATCCACGGTGCCCTTTATTTTTATTTTATAGCCCTTTACGTTCCGCAGTCACGGTTATTCGTAAGTCCCGCGCCCACATTCTAACACTTGCTGACTTTTGTAAAACTTAATTCTAACGAAATATAAAATATGACATTAAATTATTATGAAATGTGGACATTTTAAAACTTGGACGAATGTTACCATACTATGTTGCCCCAACTTATGTAACGGACAAAAAAGTTGTGCGAATAAATTATTGATTTAGTATGTAGTAACAAGTCTCGATATTTGTATATTGTGTTGTTCGAAATGGACCTCGTAGACCAATAGGGGTTTTAAGCTGAAAAAAATCTAATTAGTCCGTCACTTAGATTATCAAAAAATATTTGACACGTATTTTTTCCTTTGTTACGAAAACCAAAATTTACGAAGACACGGGCTAGTGAAGGACACCGTGGATTTTAGTCAGTACAAGTCTGACAGTCCCTCCCGCCCTGCCCTGGGTGGGAGGACTCATTTGATGATTTTACCACGCAAAAAAAAAAAAAAGACACGTCACTTTTAATATGCTAAATAACGTCACGAGCCCCCACTCTCCAATTTTTGATGCGTTATATATTTGTAAATACGTAACGCACGTTTACGCACATGCACATTTTGACGGCACGGTTAGCGCAGTGGCTGAGTGATTGGACTGCTGCGCTGCGTGTCGCGGGTTCGATTCCCGCACGGAGCAAATATTTGTATGATCTACACGTAGTTGTTCCGGGTCTGGACGTTTGTGTATGTGAGTTTCTATGTTTGTAAACGCACCCACAATACAGGAGAAATTCCTAGTGTGGGGCAACATTAAAAAAATGCTTTAATTTAACAAAAGAAAAAATACGTATCCATCATTTTATTTTTAACTGACGGGGTAACTAAATTTGCAATTAATTGATGCTGTCAACATGCTTTTGAATTAGCCACATTGCGAAGCACCTGCACTTCATGATCTGGCCATCTTAAACCAAACATGTCGCGATGTTCCGTATTGTTTCTTATTAAATCACCTCGATAAAGGAGCCCCGCTAAGCGAGACTCCATCCAAAGTGCCCCGTTTGGTATTCACAGACCTACGTCGTTTCATAATAATAAACAATTCAATTTTCATTTGCTAAAACGTGCTAAAACACCACATAAATTGTTGTCCTAAATATCGCTGGATAAATCGTCAAGATTTGAACCATATAGTGTATCGATATGGGTTTTAAAAAGCCGGATCATGAAGTGCCAATTTTCTTAATAGTTTTTTTTATCATTGAAATCTTATGCATATTATTTGATTTCCTGGACACTGCAGTACTAGGTTATCATGAACTTAAGAAATTGAAATTTTGCAGCTACGTGTTAGCCAAAGAAGCTATAATTGACAGACGCAGCAGAATAAACATATTCTTTTCTTTAAATTTCTCGATACATATTTAAATTACTGGGTTAAATATTAAGGCCCACTTGCACCACAATCACTAAACGGGTTTAGCGCTAAACTGCCTTAGAAAATCACTGTATCCCTGTCAAATTGTTTGAAGTTGACAGAGACAGAACGATGTTTTAAATCAGTTTAGCGTTAAACCTGTTTAGTGATTGTGGTGCAAGTGGGCCTTAAATTGCTATACAATGTTGATCTGACATAAATTTATGAAAAGGCGATTTTGAATTAATGTATTTTTTTTTGTGAATAAAATGAAGTCGATTTTAACCTTTATATTAAGTCGATTTTAGCGAAATGTTTATTATAAATCGGCCTCAAACTAGGTAATAATATAAAATTTTCAAGTTTATAAAATCACATAAATAGTATAATATTAATGCACTTTATAATTTTAGTTCTTTTACCGGTTTTCTTTATTTTATACTGTCGTTTATAATCTAAGTGAAGTTAATAAATTCATGTTTTATGTTTATAAAGATTACTGGGATTATACAATATTAGTTGATTTTCGATATTCTAGTGAAATTGGGATAGAATGATTTTATTTTACATTAATTTTATTAGTAGAAAAATTGACTGTAGTGTAATGAGCGTTTGACTCGCTAATACTTCAAAGTGCAAATATCTACATCATTATCTGCCTGCCTTTTTCCCAACTATATTGTGGTCGGCTTCCAGTCAAACCAGATGCAGCTGGATATCTGTATTTTACACGGAACAACTGACTATCGGACCTCCACAACCCAGTAACTGGGTAATTCGATACCCCATGGTAAGACTGGTTGTCAGACTTTAGAGCTTCTGCCTAACAGTAACGACTGTCAAAGGTCTACAAATGACAACCGGGACCAACGGCTTTACGTGCTTTCCGAGGCACGGAGGAAACTCGCTATGACAGATGGTCACCCATACACAGACCAACCTCTGCTAGCGCGGCTTAACCCGGAAGATTGGCTTGTGCAGCTGTAATTATTGAGCCACGAAAAATATCTACTTGAAAAACATTGTGCACACCACAGTCAAAGCGTGCCTTTTGTTAACCACAATAAAAAAAAAAACAAAACATTTTTGGTCTTCTCGCCTTAGGTGGAGCGAGGAAGAGTCTTTTTTTACGTGGTAAAATCATCACATGAGTCCTCCCACCCAGGGCAGAGCGGGAGGGACAGTCAGACTTGTACTGACTAAAATCCACGGTGTCCTTCAATAGCCCTTACGTACCGGTGTCACGGTAATTCGTGAGTCCCGCGACCCCGGCAGGCTTTGGCCTTCTACAGAGGGCCCAGTCACTATGCTGACACTTCTTAAGCGATGAAGTCTTCGAGTAATAATAATCGTAGAGTTGATATTTGCACTATGAATTTACAATAATAATTATGCTTCTAGAAGATTATTTAAGGCTGTGTATTCAAGATTTTATTTTTAAAACAAAAATGTGGTTATTTATTTTCAGCTCTTTTATCTAAACTTATTTAACTCAGTTATGCGAAAATATGATCGGACGACGAGTCTCCCATTACTCGCCACCCACATGCCCAAATACATGAGGCAATAATAATATTGTAGAAAAACTACGAGTTGGTATGTTTCGGCATAACTGAGCTCAGTTCTAAAGGAACAAATTCGCTACCCTAACTTACCGCGAGGTGACATCCATGCGTGTGATCTAAAATAATAAATATTTTAATAATACCGTTTTATACATGTTTGAAGACGCCCATTTTGAATTTTGTAGTTTTTATTTATTAACCTTTTAAGCGCTTGGCTAAATATCAATTGCCGTGCCCCTAGCGCCCGGCTACGAATTGTTCTTTCCTCTTCTCCTCTCTTTCTGCTCCTTTTAAGCTCCGATTTGTAAAATATCATGGTGTACAATAAAAAGTATTCTATCTGTCTATCTACATAAATAGAGAGATATAGGATAGATGCAATAAAATCGAAGAAAACAACAAAAATCGTGAATATTCTCTGTCGGATAAATACGACACGGGCGATATGGGCACGGAAATGTTTGTCGTATATATACGACTCTGGCGGTTAAAGGGTTAATCTGCTACCATATTATGACGTCTTAAAACCAGGCTTGTTCCAGTGAGTGAAAGAGACAGAGCTATAACAACAAGTCATCTAGCGCCACCTCGTTCACTTACTGGAACAAGCCTGGTTTTAAGACGTCATAATACGGCATCAAGTCTTAAAAATATTTTGTTTATAGGCTGCGTACACATTTGTGACTTTATATGAAAAACTTTCGTGTGATTTACCATATGCGATACTTTGGGATACTTCAATGTGACCTTAGGTTACACATATAGTCTAAAATTGCTAAAACTTTTTTTTACAGTGCTAAAATCATCAAATGAGTCCTCCCACCCAAGGCAGGGCGGGAGGGACTGTCAGACGTGACTGACTAAAATCCACGGTGTCCTTCAATAGCCCTTTACGTACCGGGGTCACGGTAATTCGTGAGTCCCGCGACCCGAATTGCTAAAACTTAGAGGGGATTTACATTGGTCAATTTAACCGTGTGGCAAAAATTGGCTGTCTAAATGACAATTCGGCTGCAAGTTAGTAAAATTGTAAGCCCAATACTTTACCCTTGTGGCGACAAGCCCCACCCGGTGACTAAAAACGACCGTGTGACAGGCGCAGACATTGCTTCGCTAATGGGGCTTTTACGCGGGTCGATTTTTGGTCGATTTGTCTGACGACTAACCATGCGAAATACCGTGTCGCGAAAATCGATCGTCTTAATGAATTTTTTACTACTTATTTTTGCAAGCGATGCAAGTGGTGACAAGTCTCCAGACAAATCGACCAGTTTAAATGTCCTATAAAATGAACAAGTCTTATAATATGGTTTTAGTCGACCAGTTTAAGTGGGTGATTCAATTTTTTTGCAAGCGATACAATTAAATGACGCGGCGAAATTCGATCGTGTAAATCCCGCATTATACATAATTATGGAAGTAAAAACTATACTACACGTAACCATAAGTAACATAATGTAATGGTCATAAAGCCGAACGCAGTTTACTATAATATCATTATTAATAATCGCTTGTAAACTTTTTTTTTTTCAACAGTGTTATGGGTCCACCCAAAGTCGTGTGCCAATATGACTTAAAAAAAAAAACAAAAGACATTAATTGTACAGTCACCGGCGCTATACAACATCGAAATTTGAGAAAAAATAACTGGTTTCGGCTTCGTGCGAAAGAGATAGCGCTTTACAAAGCTGAAACTAACCAATTATCTTTTTCTAAAGATCGATTACAATAGTAATCGTTGATATCTGTATGTTATTTACTCGTCGCGCTGTTTCTAATATAAAAAGTTAATATTTAAAATACAAAGGTTAGAAACAGATTATCATGTAAAAAAAGTCGTTAAAATGTACAATATGTACTGTTGTCTGTATGTAAATAACGTTTTATTTGTATATCTGTGGTGTCTGTTTTACTTTGTAAATATGAATAAACGCTTGTATTATAATTCTGGTGTTTTTGTTTGTGGTCGTATACCTACAGTGTATTGCTTCTGAAAGGAATGCGTGTTCAGACGCGCGTATTCTGTCATGTACGCGCGATTTCTGTTTTTTAATTGACGCAGGACTTTTTGAGACAGGCCTGTTGGTCTAGTGGTTAGTGACCCTGACTGCTATGCCGGAGGTCGTGGGTTCGATTCCCACCCAGGACAAATGTTTGTGTGATGAGCACGATCATTTGTTCTGTGTCTGGGTGTAATTTATCTATAATATGTATGTATTTAGAAAATATATAAGTATGTTTATCAATTGTCTAGTACCCATAACACAAGCTCTGCTTAGCTTGGGACTAGATGGCGTTGTGTGATAGTTGTGGAATATTTATTTATTTATTATAATTGTACACTTTGGATATTACTAATTTTTTATTGTGGTAAAATCATCAAATGAGTCCTCCCAGGGTGAGACGGGAGGGAATGTAAGACTGGTTCTGACTAAAATCCACGGTGATCCTTCAATAGCCCTTTACGTTCGAGGGCCTCAGTTACCTGATGAGATAGACCCGCGAACCCGACAGGCTTTGGATATAAGGGTGAATTTGCAATGTTAAGTTTCAAATTGGCGCATCGATGCGTTTTGATTCTGCGCTAGTGTAAATTGACCCTAACGGTCGATTTGTCACAATAATTTTGACGCTTGCTTTACCAACAATCTGTATTTAAAAAATATAGGTATTTGAATAAGAAGTCTTCAAAATATTAAACACTGTATATTTTCTTAACATTACCTCCATGTTTACAAAATCTCAATCTTTAATTTCCCAATGAAAAACATAAATTAGGACGGATTTGAATCTCAACTTAAGGACTTAATATCTACAAGTAACATTTACCTAATATAATCTCCTATATTATAACTAAGTTAATAATCAATACTATGTATAATTTGTACAACTTGAAATAACCCTATTCCATAAGATTTGAGCAGAATTGCTAACGATATGTTTTCAGCTTAGCGCTTCAACAATTACTTTTCAACTTCGAAATAACGAGTAGGTTTTCTCGTCAGAATCATTTATTCTTTATCTAGGCATTTTATAATCTACGACTGCAAGTTTATATTTGTTAAAGCTTCCATAAATCTCAGTGGCAATCAGACAATCAACGCGAACACTGATTTAACAACGAAATATACTACATTTAATACTAGGACTAATGTAAACACCTTCAGCAGTTGATGCAAGTAGTATAACCTGAAACAAAACGAAATAACATAAATCAGGGAAATTATAATAATAATGTCTATCACGAATAACTACCGGATATATGTACATTGTGAAGGATGGCACGGTTGACATATGTCCGACACACTATTTCTGGGGCTAACGTAGAACATTTGCATAGACAAAACCTCGTTGCCAGGATAATCCACCAGCTACTTGCTTTGAAATACAACCTTGTGGAATCGGAAGTGCCGTACTTTAAGTATGCACCCGACCCAGTTCTCGAAAATGGCTATATCTCGTTGTATTGGGATCGACCTATCATCACTGACAGGACTATTGTTGCCAATAAGCCTGACATTGTGGTGATAGATCGATCGGAGCGTCGCGCAATGATTGTTGATTTAACGGTCCCGCATGATGGGAACCTCGTGAAGGCAGAAAAAGATAAGCAATTCAAGTATCTTGATCTGGCTCGCGAGGTTGTTGACATGTGGGACGTGAATACGGCAGTCATTGTGCCGATAGTCGTGCCTGCCAATGGCTTAATTGCCAAGAGCCCTAACCACCGGTAGCCCGGACCCTGTTCCCGGTGCTGATGTACTGCTATTTTTTATATTTTTAAGTGTTTTTATTTCTTTTTCGTAAAAATATTTAAAAATGTAACAAATGAGTGAAAATATGAATAAAGACTAAATAGTATCTACACACATCAAAAGTGTCTAGGGATCAACATATATTTTTGCAATAACTTTTCTCCTGATTGATATTAATTAAAAAATTTTTTAAGGATTCATCAAATAAAGTGTTTTCGTTTGTCACAGTAACGATAAACCAAGTCACCTTTGCATTAATAAAGAAATTTGCCATTTTCCTAATAAAGGGATTTTTGACATTTGAACCACTAACACAAAAGTTCGAAAAAAAGACTGAAATAACAGTTTTCTTTAAAATTTTATTGGGTAACTTAAACAATTAATAATCCGTGTTTCTACCGCGAACACTAACAACACAAGAACATCGGTTTGGCATACTCAAAATGAGTTCATCCAAATCACGCTGTGGAATGGCCGCCCATGTTCGTTGCAACAACAAAAAAAGGTCTTCTTGCGACTGGATACCCTCCATATTCGGCAGAGCTCTTCTCTGTAGCATATCCCATGCATGCTCAATCGGATTCAAGTCTGGCGACTGAGCAGGCCAGGGCAGGACATTGATGTTAGCTGCGGCGAGAGTCTGTCTTACAACTCTTGCGGTGTGCGGTCGTGCATTATCATGCATTAACTGAAATAAGGGACCGATTTGCACTTGTAGAGGAACGATGACGTCTGATACAATCGTCTCAGCATAAATTTGAGCGTTGAGGTTGCCTCTGATCCAAATCAACTCAATTCTTCCGCCGATCCAAATACCCGCCCATACCATGATGGTTCCACCACTATAAGGATGGACTCTGATGAGTCTCGTTTTGGTATGAGACCGGATACAAGACGTATACGACACTGGAGAAGCCCTGGACGCCAACAGCGATTAAAATCCTGCCAGGAAGTCCATCCTTATAGTGGTGGAACCATCATGGTATGGGCGGGTATTTGGATCGGCGGAAGAACTGAGTTGATTTGGATCAGAGTGTAGCAGAGATATTACATGGCCTGCTACTTATCTCACAACAACCCAATTAACATAAATTACAATTGACATTTAGGGTTAGTTTTACAATGAAAGCCAGGAACATGAATTACGATAGGGAATGATTAGCATTCATTGTGTATAAGATATTTAGGTACTAAGTAACCTTAAACAGCGAGTACTTTGAAATAAGACCCTGTATTTATCTCATAATAGCGTAAAAACAATTTAACAATACCGGCAATATTGGTATGCGAAATACTCGATAACTATTGCACGGATTGGATACATATTACTACTTTTTGGAATCGTCATTGCACGATCTTTTCAAATATAATAATAGTTTTTAGATTTATTACAACTTTAGTTTTTTTCATAACCTTAAATACAATTGGCGTTTCGTTTCATGCGGCTGTCAATTCGTACACGTCACACTTAGTGATTATTTGGTGACACTTGAATATACGTTCTTTTTACAAAAACTTCATAAACGCGAACGAATAAATTATGTTCTTGTGTGGGATGTGGTAATCTACTGATTAATCAATACTGTTTTAAATATACAGATATTAAAAATAGTTAATATATTCTCCATCTCAACATTCTGCATAGAACGAATTATTGATGTACCGAAGCGGTCGATTCTGCTTGTCATGACAGTCTGTTTTTCGGCAGCGCGGCGTACGCCCGCGTTCGGTCAGGCTCACAATTTTGACATTTAAACAAAGACACATGTGACGTCTAACGTAGCCAGCGCCACGTGGGCGCGTGTTTTGTTTTTCTTTGTGTCGGACTTCGGTCCAGGTTTTTTTATTTAACTTAGAAGCAATGTATTAACATTAAAGATATGTGTGAGTGTGAATCCGTAAAGCTATCTGCGTAGTTGTGACATTCTCGTAGAACTTTAACGCCGCCATCGCTTCAAGGGCAACCTGCAGAGCCTTTGAACGTCATTGGTTCATCGTTTCATCTGACCGACTTCATGGAGAAGTGCCACATCCGTGGGACTTTGTACCAGGGCTAGTGCCTGCCACCAGCCATGCGTGGTAGACGATTTCAAGGACTGCTCACCGTGTTCGCCATCCGTCTCCGCCGCCAGCAACCCGTGCCAGCTTCCGCACACCTTTGCTAGGTGTGTTGGAGGGGTCTTCCAGTATCCTCAACGAGTCCAGGCTTCAACGGACACTGTCAAGCAGTGCCCAGGTGAACGCCTGCTTTACCATCTTCGTGGGGAACCAATTATTGCTTCGGTAGCAATATGTGACGGAGTGTGTGTGTGACCACGGTACCGTAAGTCAATTTTTCCTATGTTATCTGGCCAGAAGTTAGAGTCAGTGCGCGACGTATTCCATAGGCCCGTTGCCTCGTTCCTACTTGGACAGTCTAGTTTTAAGATGCTGGATTCCACTC
This sequence comes from Agrotis puta, assembly GCA_943136025.2. Lineage (NCBI taxonomy): Eukaryota > Metazoa > Arthropoda > Insecta > Lepidoptera > Noctuidae > Agrotis > Agrotis puta. The sequence continues at coordinate 7,113,693 of OW964195.2, read as the reverse complement.
AATCTTTGTTTTTAAACTTTGTTGTAACATTAACAATATAATGTTTATATTCGCATGTTAAACTTTTTGGTTTTATTTCAAATAAATCTCCCATAGGTTTCTAAAACAAGAGGTCCTTGAACCAATAGTTCAATGCTGAAGGCCGAGAGCTTGAAGACACATTTTCATTTACTTTATATTTACATTCCCACACAAAAAATCTTTTTTTTTGATGAACAAAGCACATCCCCCATATCCATCTGATCTGTCATCACGGACAGCACCGAAACATGGAATTCTGAAATTACTCTCAGAAAGGAGCCATGTCTCGGCAATGCTGCAGATTGATGGTTTGAATTTGTTAATAATGTAGAGTAGGTCAGATTTCCTAGGAGTAATACTCCTCACATTCCACTGAAGCAAGGTTAGGGGATGGAATGTTGTGGATATAGTTCACAATTGAGGTCAATTTATTGGCAACGTGGTCAGGTAGGGATTGGGAAGGATTAGCTAATACAGTCAGTAGCATACTGGAAATGATGTTCAGGATGTTTTGTGAGGAAACTTGGTTAGGACTGGTTGCACCTTCCCTAGAGTAAGCGCAACCATTTTGGGAAGCGGAGAAGGAATAGTTTTGAGTAAGGGCTTGATGAGCCTGCTTATCATAAGTGGGACTAAGTGGTGCATGGGATTTGGGTTTTAGAGTTACAGTTTTGCGGTAAGATTTTTGGGTAGAAGGAACAGAAGGGCTTCTGGCACGAGGAGGGCTGTGAACTGGTTTGCTCTTTAGGGAATTTTTTGATACCTCAGCATAAGATCTAGAAGCTGGTGGAAAGACCTGGCTAGCTTCAGAGTATGATATAAATTTTTCAGCCATAAGAGCTTTGATGGCTTTCTGTCGACCCAACTCAGGGCAGGCTTTGTCATTAGCATAATGGTTTCCAGTACAGGAAACACAATATGCAAGGTCAGATGAAACTTGGCATCCATCTCCTGGGTGGTCTTGTGCACATTTAAAACAACGGGGTTTTGAGCGACATACCGTACGTGTGTGGCCGAATCGACAACAGTTATAGCATTGGATGCTTGGGTACATATACGTTTCGACCGAAAGAGCGGAGAAAAAACAGAAAACACGTTTGGGTAAAATTTGCCCATCAAATGTCAGCACCACAGTTTGAGTAGGTTTCCATTCTGTCACACCAAGAGAGCTTACCTTACGGCTCATTCTCCTAGCCTTAATAACAGCGCCACATCCAGCAGGAACCCTTATGTTTTGTATAACCTCATCCTCATTCCATTCCGTAGGAACATCTCGTACTAGTCCTAGACGGGTGACATTATATTGTGGGATTGAGGTAATATAATTATTTTTACTTAAAATAGGGCTAATTAAGAAGCTGTTCGCATCCTGATGTGACTGGAACTCAACCGAGATTCGATTTCTTCCTAGGCGTTTAACACTACCTAGAAGGATGTTAGAGAAATTATTCCGAGTTAGGAACATACCGAATTTAATCGGGTGTAGTGCTGTATTCGGGGTCTCGCCATCTTTTAAGCAGACGTGAACTATAAATGGGCCTTTGTCCCTTGACGTATATATCTGCCGTCCGGTCTCTTTTTTTAAAACTTTAGGAGGGTTCGGTGTTGTTGTCGTGGGAGAAGTGGCAGTTCTTTTCCTGCTAGCAGGTTCAGCATCCATGAGATCATGTTCTGCATTTTCGTTGCACAATTAAAAAATGTGAGCGCTCGGTTTCGGTTCTCAAAGCTTTGGCAGGTGTATGGTGGGGAGCTCACCCATACACCTTAAAACTGGTGTACAATGCTCTAGTCAGAAGCGTGTTGGACTATTGTAGTTACCTAATTGAGCCATGTAATAAAGAAGCTCTACGTAGACTAGATTCAGTCCAGGCCAAGTGCTTGAGAATCGTGATTGGTGCCATGAAATCCAGCCCCATAAATGCTCTCCAGGTTGAATGTGCAGAACCCCCTCTGAGCCTACGTAGACAATACTTGGCAGATCGTTTTTTGTCCAAAGTTTTCTCCCTTTCATCCCATCCTTTACTCCCAATTTTAGATCAAATCTATCTTTCTCTTAACTTATCTTCTTACTGGAATAATAAATCCATTCCGTTGATGAACAGGTACAGAGAGCTTAAACACCTCTCTTCACCTGTTTGTCAACATCCCACTCTTCCTGTGTTTTCTTCGGCTTATGAGGTGACCCAATTCAGGCCAAAAATCGTAACGGGACTTGGCATCTCCAAAAATTCCCAGGACGTAAAAAGCGACTTCGATCAGGCCATATCTAGATACTGGGAAGGTTGGAATTTGTTTTATACGGATGCATCTAAACTATCGACAACAGGTTGTACTGGAATCTCGACATATTTTCAAAATTCTAAAATTGCTCTTTTATTCCAATGCCCACCACAGACTTCCGTGTTCACAGGAGAATGTATCGGTATCCTAGAAGCCATTAATTTTATCTACTCCCACAATATTAAACATTCAGTAATTTTTTCAGATTCTCTTAGCAGTGTTCAGGCCATTAGTCAAAATCAACTTAAATCTAAAATCCACAGCAAAATTATCATTGACATCCTTAAATCGCTTTATATTTGTACGAACAAGGGTTTAAACATTGAGATAGTTTGGATACCCAGTCACTCGGGTATTGTTGGCAACGAGTGCGCCGACTCCTTGGCTAAATATGCTACATCAAACCCGGTTGACCGGAAACATTACGTGGTACATAGTTACGACCTTAGGGCGGATACCAAGCAGAAGCTCTTCAAATTGTGGTCAGCAGAGTGGCGAGTAAGTTCGAAACTCAAGGGGGCTTACTATGCTAGTCTCCAGCCTAGCATCCAGCGGAAACCCTGGTTTTACAAATGTCCTAATTTATCAAAAAGAACAGTTTCATCCTTATGTAGATTGAGACTCGGCCATTGTTGCACTCCTGTGTTCCTTCACAAGATTCACATTCGAGACAATTCTTTGTGTGAGTGTGGTCTTGATGATGGTACCCTTGAACATATATTTTTTTCATGTCCGTTGAATTCCCAATCCCTAGACTTGTATCATAAGCTTTCCAAAATTAAAACTCCTCTCCCTACTAACGTCAATTCCCTCCTGACTAACTTTTCTCCCAAACTTATCCAACTCCTATCAGAGTTTTTAAATGAAAATGATATTAAATTGTAACCCTTAAAATGTCCCATACTGTAAATATGTAGATAGCTCTTATTGTATTTCGATAGTTTTAAATGTTATGTTCACTAATATTTAACAAAAAACGTTGTTGCTGTCTTACAATTTCTACTAACCCATACGCACACAACTACCGCTGAGTACAAAAGTCGACGGCTCAACATATTGCCCGGCCGTCACTACTCGACACTGGCAACCATAGTCACCGACTGTTGCCAAAAAAAAAAAAAAAATCTTTTTTTTTTTATTCTTTTTTTTTACACCGTTACAAGAGGCAACCTCAACGCTCAAATTTATGCTGAGACGATGGTATCAGACGTCATCGTTCCTCTACAAGTGCAAATCGGTCCCTTATTTCAGTTAATGCATGATAATGCACGACCGCACACCGCAAGAGTTGTAAGACAGACTCTCGCCGCAGCTAACATCAATGTCCTGCCCTGGCCTGCTCAGTCGCCAGACTTGAATCCGATTGAGCATGCATGGGATATGCTACAGAGAAGAGCTCTGCCGAATATGGAGGGTATCCAGTCGCAAGAAGACCTTTTTTTGTTGTTGCAACGAACATGGGCGGCCATTCCACAGCGTGATTTGGATGAACTCATTTTGAGTATGCCAAACCGATGTTCTTGTGTTGTTAGTGTTCGCGGTAGAAACACGGATTATTAATTGTTTAAGTTACCCAATAAAATTTTAAAGAAAACTGTTATTTCAGTCTTTTTTTCGAACTTTTGTGTTAGTGGTTCAAATGTCAAAAATCCCTTTATTAGGATAATGGCAAATTTCTTTATTAATGCAAAGGTGACTTGGTTGATCGTTACTGTGACAAACGAAAACACTTTATTTGATGAATCCTTAAAAAAAATTTAATTAATATCAATCAGGAGAAAAGTTATTGCAAAAATATATGTTGATCCCTAGACACTTTTGATGTGTGTATTAACTTTAACGTGTATTTAAATCACAAGTGACACTCTTAGTAGGTAGTACAGGAACTGTCAGACTCGTACTGACTAAGACCCGGGAATGGTCCATGATCGGACGGCAAGTCACCCATTACTCGTCCGCCTACCTGCGCAGTAATATTTTGCAGCGAATTAAATTATCTACAGGTATAGATCATTTTTTTTTAAGTGGTAAAATCATCAAATGAGTCCTCCCACCCAGGGCAGAGCGGGAGTGACTGTCAGACTTGTACTGACTAAAATCGACGGTGTCCTTCAATAGCCCTTTACGTTCCGGGGTCACGGTAATTCGTGAGTCCCGCGACCCCGGCAGGCTTTGGCCTAGAGGGGGGCCCTGTCATTATGCTGACAATCTTTGAGGCGCGCGTGACGTCTGTCGCCGTGGGCAGGCATGGATCATAGCTAACTTTTATCATATCTACTTACTTCGTCCACTTCTTTCTAGCTTCGGGAAGAGTGGAGAGGTCATCCTTGACGAGGTATACTCTGAGACCTGCAAGAATAAAAAATATATCGTTATAGAAGTTAAGTGTCCGGTTGTGTCAGACTGTCCGGTCTACAAAAGTACCCTCGGAAAGCATGTAAAGCCGTTGGTCCCGGCTGTTATTTGTAGATCCTTGACAATCGTTACTGTTAGTCAGAAGCTCATAAGTCTGACAACCAGTCTTACTACAGGGTATCGTATTGCCCAGTTATTGGATTGTGGAGGTCTGATAGTCTGTCGCTCCATGTAAAATACTGATATTCAGCTGCATCTGGTTCGACTGGAAGCCGACCCCAATATAGTTGGGAAAAAGCTAGGCAGATGATGATCTTGAATGAGGACAACTGTCCAACTCCAATCATGTTGTGACTTATTTTTATTTTGTGTCCATAAATGATAAGTGAATAAATGATACAGATTAGGAAGAGCCCGAAACTTCGGCTGAAAATACTGGTAAGGCCTACCCCCACCAAAGGGATCGATCAGCCGTCACCGTAAATTAAATAAATAAAATAAAATAAATAAATATTCCACAACTATCACACAATGCCATCTAGTCCCAAGCTAAGCAGAGCTTGTGTTATGGGTACTAGACAACTGATAAACATACTTACATATTTCTAAATACATACATATTATTGATAAATTACACCCAGACAATTACAGGTAGCTCACATTGCCCGAGATAGAATTCCCTGCTGGGGTCTGTTTTTCCTGACAGCTATAAACCTTGGGGTCTTCAAGTCGAGTGAATATGTTACTTCTAGGCAAGCGTGCTTCACCGTCGACCACATCTTCGCTTACCATCAGGCTAGATAGTGGTCAAACGCGAATTTATCGTAAAAAAAATGACTTACCAACTAAGAATGTTTCGCACATGCGCTCCCAGGACATTTCTCCGATGCTGAAGGGGAACACCACGCGGTCGTCAGGCGACAGGGAGTTCCACATGTTCCTAACGTTCGTATCCGTGAATTTCCAGTCTTGTGTCGAGAAGTAGAACAGGATATTGGCGAGTTTCATTACTTTGGAGTACAACTTCAGCATTCTGAAATGTAAGTGGCGACATCTTGTGAGTTTAGGGAGTTCGATCGATTTCAACTACAAGTGAAAATCATCCTTACCACTACGACATATGACATAATAAATAAATATTCCACAAATATCTCACAACGCCATCTAGTTCCAAGCTAAGCAGAGCTTGTGTTATGGGTACTAGACAGCTGATAAACATACTTATATGTATATTTCTAAATACATACATATTATAGATAAATTACACCCAGACATAGAACAAATGATCGAGCTCATCACACAAAAAATTGTCCTGGGTGGGAATCGAACCCACGACCTCCAGCATAGCAGTCAGGGTCACTAGCCACTAGACCAACAGGCATATACAACGTGTGGTTATCTACAAGTAGATGAAAAACAAAACACGCTCGCCACGACGACGTAAGTCAGTCGAATTGCATCATTATATACTAGTAGTAGCAAAGAAGATTATCATTTTTAGTTAGTAGAAATTGCAAATTGGACGAAGCGCTTCATGAGCAAGCTCCCTTAATTTACCGTGTGTTATTTATTTACATGCCTGATACACGTATATCAGAAGATCAAATCAGAAGAGACCATAGACTTGAAGAATGGACTGTGCAATATCTGCCTAAAATCAACCACACTCGACTAGAAAGAGAGGAATCGAGGTGCGAGTCACCATCTATCTCTTTCCTGTAAGACATAATTAATGAATATGGTTTTTTTTTGTCGTGTTCAAATCATTATATGAGTCCTCCCACCCAGGGCAGAGCAGGAGGGACTGTCAGACTCGTACTGACTACAATCCACAGTGTCCTCCAATAGCCCTCTACATGTCCCGCGACCCCGGCAGGCTTTGACCCTCTAAGGGGGCTCAGTCATTGTGCTGACTGCTCTTTGAAGCGCGCGTGGAACACGACGCGCCGTCGACCCGGTCTTGGTCCATGATTGGAAAGCGAGTCGCCCATTACTCGCCGCCCGCGTTGCCCTGAGAGTTGTACTCAAAAAAAAATTAGTAACTTACACGCGTCTCTTCCCGGTAAGTCCGCAGTATAGGTCCACGAAGAGCGCGGGCAGATAATGCAGGAAGAAATTGTAGAACAAGAACATGTAGTAGTTGTTGGTCGGGTTTAAACCGTAGTACCTGGAAATAATCGTATAAAGAACTAATCATTACATAGTTACATAGTATAAAACAAAGTCGCTTCCCGCTGTCTTTCTGTCTGTCCCTATGTATGCTTAGATCTTTAAAACTACGCAGCGGTTTTTGATGCGGTTTTTTTAATAGATAGAGTGATTCAAAATGAAGATTTATATGTATATAGCATGCATAATATAGTAGTTGCACCCGTGCGGAGCCGGGGCGGATCGCTAGTATAATAATAAAATAATAGTCCTCCTGACCGATTTCGGCCACGGCTGCCAATCTCAATGGAGATTAGCCAACTGAGCGGGTCATATTATAGTGCAGCGCGTGTGTGCGCAGGCACAGATGCACTCTCTGTTCCTTTAGGCTCGACTCACACCAAAAGAGCGGCGAAGGGCAACGAAGCGGAGCGCAGTTTCAGTGTCATATGAATTTTAACTTTATTTTCATTAAAATAAAATTTATTATCGCATGAGAAACTCGAACGAGTCGCGGGAATGCCCGCGGATCCGCGGGCATTCCCGCGACTCTTTCGAGTATGAGTGCGATAATAAGAATGAGTATTATAGTAATGGAAATAAAGTTTAAATTCTTATGACACTGAAACTGCGCTCCGCTTCGTTGCCCTTCGCCGCTCTTTTGGTGTGAGTCGAGCCTTACTCTCATAGTTCCTCAGGAACGGCAACCCGACACGACCGGAGAGAGATCAGGCGCAGGACCAACGGCTTAACGTGCTTTCCGAGGCACGAGGGTACTATACCGCCAACTTCCAAACTCCGCTACTGAGAAATTATTTTTAGAAAAACCCAATAGTACGTTTTGCCCGACTTGGGAATCGAACCTAGGAGCCCACGCTCAGCAGTCGCACTTGTGACCACGAGACTAATGGGGCAGTAAAGAACAAATAAGGTAATGTTTTATTAATAACAAGAATCTGTTAAGGTGGCCGCACATTTATCAACTTCGCACGCGCCCCATATTTATTTATTAGCTGTTTCCCGCGGTTTCAACCCCGCTGCTCGGCTCCTTTTCTTCGTAGCTTGATGTTTTATAGCCTATAGCCTTCCTCGAAAAATGAACTATCCTACACAAACATATTTTTTCAATTCGAAGCAGTAGTTTCTGAGATTAACGCGTTCAACCAAACCAAAGTCTTTAGCTTTATAATATTATGATACTAGCTTCTGCCCGCGACTTCGTACGCGGATCCTGTTGCTTATTATCTGGGCAACAGAAGGGACACTTTCAGCTGAGCATCTGCGTATTCAAATGTTTGATACGCGGCGCACTATTTACTCTGAATGTATGCGTAACTAGAATGTATGTGTGCGAGTAGCCTTAAAAAGTGCACAAAAAAACTAACCTGGAGTGGCGCTAGCAATCCCAAAATTTAAAGTGATATGGCGCGATGACTTAGCTAGAAGGAATTTGTATAAGCCTCAGCCGTTTATACACGTTGTTTGATGAAAGACATATTTTTACTGACGTGATTAAACTTTGTATCAAATAGCGTTAATCAAATTTTACGTATTATAACGTTGCTCAGCTCAAAGTGTTAAAAAATATGGATCAGAAGTGGGGCCTAGTTAAAAAATGTGGACCAGAAATGGGAAATTAATTAAAAAATGTGTACATACCAAACAGCCTTCATAGTAGGCTTGTCAATGCCATGCTTCCGGTTCCGCTCTATAAATTCCCACCACGTGGTGGGGTTTTGAGCTCCCGACACGAAGTTGTATATAGGAATGTCTGATGTTTGACTGGAAATTAAAAATAAACACAACTTAGATTAAAAACCGGCCAAGTGCGAGTCGGACTCGCCTTTAAAGGGTTCCGTAGCAGCAAGTAACATTATATAAAAGTTGGTTGTAACTTTGAAAGATAAATTGCGGTTTACGATTTATGACGTATTAAAAAAAAATGTAAGTTGGTACGCACAATATTGAGTGATTTACCATGTTATTTTAATATCATGGACTTCTTATAGGTTTTCCTATAATCTATAAGGAGAAAACTAATTTCTGTATTTTTTTCAAAATTTTAGGTTCAGTAGTTTCGGAGATAAGGGGGGGGAATGGTCAATTTTCGTCTATTTTCTTGAATAACTTGGAAACTATTTATTTTAAAATTACAAAAAAATACATTTAAGATCTTCTCAACAAGACCTTTCATTTGATATGCCACACGATGCAGTTTTCAGAATTTTTTTTTTTAATTTTCCCCTTCCCCCCCAAAAATGACCCCCCATATACAGATTTCATCTGCTCAAGTCACACCTCTGTGTTTGGGTCACAGGAATTGATATGTGTACCAAATTTCAATTTAATCGGTCTAATAGATTCGGAGATAATTGACTGTAAGCGACGGACGGACAGACACACGAGTGATCCTATAAGGGTTCCGTTTTTGTATTCAGACGTACGGAACCCTAAAAATATCCAGATTCCGTGTTCGAACACGGGCATGCGGGCAGAGTAATGGGCAACTCGCTGTCCGACCATAAACCATGCCCGGGTCGACGGCGCGTTGTGTTCCACGCGCGCCTCAAAGAGTTTCAGAAAAAATGACGGGGCCTCTAGAGGGCCAAAGCTTGTCGGGGTCGCGGGACTTATGACTTACCGTGACCCCCATCGTAAAGGGCTATTGAAGGACACCGTGGTTTTTAGTCAGTACGAGTCTGACAGTCCCTCCCACTCTGCCCTGGGTGGGAGGACTCATTTGATGATTTTACCACGTTAAAAAAGAAAGATTCCGTGTTCGAAACAAAACGTGACATTTTTAGAGAAGCCACTTTTTCATAAATGTGTGAGTGAGCGCCACGCACACATTTAAATGTTTTCCTTGATGGTCTAATTGGCAAGGCGTCTGGAGTACATATCCAGAAGACGCGGGTTCGAATCCCATTCGCAGTTGAATTTTTTTACCTCAAAAATCTTTACGAAAACGCAACGCAGGCATTATGTTGTATATTAAACAATCAGACTCACTTCTCCTTATAGTTCTTGGCAGTGTACCAGGCGGAGGCGAGGATCGCGTTGACGCACAGGTCCACGGGTATCATGTCTGCTACCTTAGTCTGATCCATGTACATGGTGCGTAGGACCTGTGGAAATAAAGATTAAAAGTAAAGGTTACAACGCTGCGTGTCGGGGGTTTAATTCTCGCACATAGCAAAGAAGGTGAAGTACGGTTGACGGCACAGTTAGCGCAGTGGCTAAGCGATTGGACTGCAGCGCTGCGTGTCGCGGGTTTGAGACGACGGAACAAATATTTGTATGACCTAAAAGTAATTGTTCTGGGTCTGGGTGTTTGTGTATGTGAGTTTCTATGTTTGTAAACGCACAGAAGACATGCCTTGTGTGTTCCAACGTTTTTTAAAAAAAAAACTCTTATAAGATTTTTAAGAGTCTTGCACCAAATTTCCTTCCTCACCAAAATAACCTTACTTTACTATACAGTGTGATGTTTTATGTAGATGCATCAAATGAGTCCTCCCACCGAGGGCGAGATGGATAAGCAAGATGCGTAAAAATCGGCGATGGTGGTACATAAATGTTGCGCTTACCCCAGTTCCGATGCCGACCACCAGCCCTGTAGGTCCATACACGCTGTCTGTCCAACCTCGTACAGGCTCCTCGTAAGTTGATACAACTGAAATTATTATATAAAGATGAGACACGGAGGAATTAAAAAAAAAACTGGAGGAGCTCGTGGCTAAATAAATACAGCCGCACAGGCCGATCTTCCGGGTTAAACCGCGCTTGCCGAGGTTGGTCTGTGGATGGGTGACCATCTGTCATAGTGCGTTTCCTCCGTGTCTCGGAAAGCACGTAAACCCGTTGGTCCCGGCTGTCCTTTGTAGATCTTTGACTGTCGTTACTGTTAGTCAGAAGCTCTAAAGTCTGACAACCAGTCTTACCATGGGGTATCGTATTACCCAGTTACTGGGCGATGGAGGTCCGACAGGCAGTCGCTCCATGTAAAATACTGATATCCAGCTGCATCTGGTTTGACTGGAAGCCGACCCCAATATAGTTGGGAAAAGGCTAGGCAGATGATGATATTTGTGATCTTTGGAAGTCTCACTTACCTATGGAAGGTCTAAGAATGCACAGCGGTAAGCCTTCGCCAAATACCCTGACTGCCTCTTCAGCTATCGCCTTTGTAAAGCAGTACGTGTTGGGACGATCACCTAAAAGTCTACAAATTGTGTAAAATATTAGGTACAGGTTGAAACTTCATAGCACAAACAATAATGTAATCGTCAACATTTAAAAAACACATATTAATGTTGCCAGCATCAATCAATTTTCAAATTGAATTACAGTAGGACCTCGTTAATCCGGAGAGGCAAAAACAAGACCCCTTGCGGATTATCGAGGCGTCCGGATTGTAGTATGTCATATTTAATGGTAATAAAACCCATGTTTAAGCTTAGATTCTTTAATCATTTTTTTTGTTAAATTATAAAGACAAAAATGAACATGTTCAAAATTACAGCTAGGTATGCAAGAAAAATAGTAAGTTAAAATTACATATTTCTTCTTGAAAAAGGTTGTAATTTTAAAAGCCCCGTGTCTAAGTCGAAGGAGAAACATAATTTTGTGGCTATCAAATTGGTTACTTTCAGCCCATTTTAAAGCAGTGTTTAAAGATCCCACTGCGTCTGAATTACCAACTTTCTTGGAGGTGAGAACATCAACGCTATAGTTTTGATCTTGCTCATCATCCTCACACATTGTCGCTTGCACAATCTCCTCATCAGCTAACACTTCATATCTTTGTAACCGCCGGATTACAGCGATCACCGAAAAAGCGGGAGTCCGGATTAACGAGGCCCTACTGTAGTTCGTCAGATAGAGTTTTTGTTTTGTCGAATCAATGCATATTTACAAAGATATAACGCATCAAAAGTTGAAAGTAGCTCGTGACGTCAGAAACAAGTGAAAACTGTGTTTGCTTGTGACGTATTGGCACTTTTAAAAGTGTCGTATCTCCGTCAATTTTGATTTACGTAACAAAAGAAAAAATACGTGTCAAACATTTTTTTGAAAATCTAAGTGTTGGTTTAGGGGAACAGTGTATAAGACGGGGACGCGATGTATAATGGAGACATACACTCTTTAGGCATACTTAACACAACACTAACGCAGCGCAAGCGCCATCAGGACGTTATTTGCAAGCGGCCATTAACAAATGGCGTCCTGTTGGCACTTGCTCACGTTAGTATTGTGTAAAGTTTGCCTTAAGTGTATGATTTCCCATCATACCTGGCGTCCCCGTCTTATGCACTGTTCCCCTAATTCGATTTTTTCAGTCAAATATCATCGTAATCTATTTAAAAAAACTTATACAAAACAAAACAAATGGGACGGATAATAACAAAAATGATATAAATCATTTTTATACTCACGTTGGCAAAATGCTTTCAATCAGATTCTCATCGATATCTGATAAGGCCTCTAATGCTTCTACTGATATAGGGGGCTCGTAGAACCTAAAATCATAAAGCAGTCGTTTACTTCTTTATAAGACAAGCGTGCTTCACCGTCGACCACATCATGGCTTACCATCACAAGAGATAGTGGGCAAACACGAGCCTTTTTTTTTACGTGGTAAAATCATCAAATGAGTTCTCCCACCCAGGGCAGAGCGGGAGGGACTGTCAGACTTGTACTGACTAAAAATCCACGGTGTCCTTCAATAGCCCTTTACGTTCTGGGGTCACTGTAATTTGTGAGTCCCGCGACCCCGGCAGGCTGTGGCTCTCTAAAGGCGGGGGCCGTCATAATGCTGACACTCTTTGAGGCGCGCGTGGAACACAACGCGCCGTCGACCCGAAATTTTGTACATAGATTCTTTATACAAAAATACAAGATAAGTATATCGGGTTTCGCATAAACAAACACATGTTTATATATTTAAAAATGGGTGTAGAATCAATCCCTTCCCATCCCATTTCCTTTAATTTTAATAATCGACGTTCAAAAGTGCCTCTTTGATGGTCTAATTGAAATAAATGATTTGACTTTGACATAGAAAAATAAAAAAAAAACGAAACTCACTTCTCCTCAATATGTTTGACTTGCGTGTTGGAGAAGGCAGTCGACACGTGAGTGACAGCCCTCAGGTTGCGGCACTCTTTGGCAAGCTTCAGCACCTCCTTAGTACCTTTGACGTTAATTGCCGTCGAGACTGCCAGTTTCTCGTCAAACTTCACTGTTGCTGCTGCGTTTATTATTATTGTGACCTGGAACAATAATGATAAAGTTTGTCGTATATGATTACATCTCAGAATTCTCCTTAAAGCCTTTGTCAAACAGACAGGCGATAGCGAACCGGACCGAGTCCGAAGCGATAACGAACCGATACGAGACGTCAAACTGGGTGCAGCGAACCGAGGCGTGGCAGTTGTATTAGCTGGCTAATACGCCTTAGCCAAGTCTTCGCATCGGTTCGGTCACGCTATCGGATCGCTTTCGCTTTTCTACGTGACTGGATTCAAACAATTCCATACATTACAAATAAAAACGCCTCGCTTCGCATTCGCCACGCATGTCTGTTTGACAAAGGCTTAAGCGCGCCACACACGGCTAAGATACTATAATATTTTAGTTAGTTATGATTTGGTTAGGTTCCTTTAAACCCTGCAGACAGAACTTGAAGCCCTGTGCAGCGGGGCTCTATCCACAACGCCATAGCCGGGCTTATTTTTTGTACAGACGTTAACCTACCCGAATCTGTCGAAATTTTACTGATCTAACATTAACCTTCCACTATTGTGATAAGATTGAAAATCTATTAAAGAAAGTTAAATTGAAGTAGGTGGATGCGCTGGCGTCTGTACATTTTCTGTTCAATCAATTTACTTGTTCACTAGCTGAACCGCGTCATCCTCATCGCCGTCATCATCATCATCAACCTGTATTCGTGGAACAGGTATTAAAAACCTCGTGGAACAGGTAGGAAAAAAAACCAAGACTTGATCAATATAATATCTGGGCTTTAAAAGTGACCTCTGAGTTTGTTTCGGCTGTTTCTTCTCAGAGTAGTCAGGTAAAAAAACTATGGCCTCATCTAATTTTATAAATCTAGTTCTTGAGACGGGCTAGTGTTTTTAAGAACCAGTTTACAGAATAAACGGTGAGTGTTAGTATAAAAATGATAACTTGCATGTCGTGGCAGCATTTAATTAAGACTACACTATAAAATGTAAACATTGTTTTGTAATAAACTTGTATTATGGTGTATATAATATGGTGTATGGTTTTTAGAGCTTCTGACTAACAGTAACGACTGTCAAAGATCTACAAATGTCATCCGGGACCAACGGCTTTACGTGCTTTCCGAAGCACGGATGAAACTCGCTGTGACAGATGGTTACCCATTCACAGATTAACCTCGACAAGCGTGGCTGAACCCGAAAGATCGGCCTGTGAGGTCGTAATTATTTAGCCACGAGCTCCTCACGAGTTTTACCCTTTGAGTACGGAACCTTAAAAAAAAACAATATTAATTGACTAACCTTGTTTGCAAGCATCTTTCGATCCTCATCACTAATGCCAAGACCTGGCAACTCCATATCTCCTATAACTGGAACCACTTTGTGAACGCCCTTCGGATTTTCTTCATGAGCTCTTTGGAACAACTGGAAAATACACAAAAATTTATTACATACTGGAAAACTTCTACGCTATAAATTTCCTCAGTATCGTGGGTGCGTTTACGAACATTTAAACTCAAATACACAAACACCCAGATCCGGAACAACTATTTGTAACTCATACAAGTACTTCTTCCGTGCAGGAATTGAAACCGCGACACGCTGCGGTGCGGTCGATCGCTCAGCCACAGCGCTAACCGTGACATCAGGCAACTGTCATAGAGTCACCGTCCTGTCTAAACAGGTTACCATCACCCTGGAACGTAAAGGACTACTAAAGGAATACGGTGGATTTTAGTCAGTACAAATCTGACTAGTCCCTTCGGCTCTACCCAGGGCTAGGTATCCATGACATACTTAGTTCTCTTCGTGCCTCTTCTGTCAGAGCTATTCGAGTTTTTTTTTTATTATCATGGTAAAATCATCAAATGAGTCCTCCCACCCAGAGTAGGGCAGTAGGGACTGTCAGACTTGTACTGACTAAAATCCACGGCGTACCTTTAATAGGGCTTTACGCTCGGCCATAGTTACCGTTAAGACAGTACCGCGTCTCCGACAGGCTTTGGCCCTCTAAGAGGGGGGCCCACCATATTGCTGACAGCTCTTTGACGCGACGTAAAGCCGGGTATGGTCCATGATCGGCGAGTCGCCCATTACTCGCCGTCCGCATGGGGTTGTTGTGAGATATTAGCGATAGATACTTACAAATTCATCCAACAGGTCATTTAGTCGCGTCTGCGCATCTTTGCCTTTCTTGCTCCTAACGAGGACGTATACTGTGTCGACATCGCCACACGAGCGGATGAGTTTTTCAATAATAACTAAAATTAAACGAAAACACTCATTAGTTTAAGTTCAAAATGGTATGATGTTTCGTTTGCTTTCGTGTATGCCATCTCATACCTAAACAAAATCTGGACTGTAATACAAGTAGAGACTGTGACCTCTAAGGTCTTTTCTTTCTTAACGTGGTAAAATCATCAAATGAGAGTCCTCCCACCCAGGGCAGGGCGGGAGGGACTGTCAGACTCGTACTGACTAAAATCCACGGTGTCCTTCAATAGCCCTTTACGTACCGGGGTCAAGTTAATTCGTAAGTCCCGCGACCTCGGCAGACTTTGGCCCTCTACAGGCCCCGTCATTTTGCTGACACTCTGAGGCGCGCGTGGAACACAACGCTCCGTCGACCCGGGCATGGTCCATGGTCGACAGCGAGTTGCCTATTACTCGCTGCCCGCATGCCCAAGTAGATTCTACTTAAAAGAATAATAGAAACGTACATCATTACAGGGCTTTCAAATAAAAGTTAAATTACAACAGGGTATTTGACTGAAAAAATCTAATTAGTCCGTCACTTAGATTATCAAAAAACATTTGACCCGTAATTTTTTTTGGTTCGTAGGTCAAAATTGTATTATCTATCTATATATATAAAAATGTTATGTTGGTTTGTGTATGCTTTAAAAACTCAAAAAGTTCTGCACCGATTGAGCTGAAATTTTAGCATGATATATAATCCGCATCAGGGATTGTTTTTATCTATTTCTTGCATCAGTCACATATCCGCAACCGCGAAAAAACAGATTTTTGTGCCACAGCGAAGCGTGGCAGGGAACAGCTAGTTATCTATAATATGTATGTATTTAGAAATATATAAGTGTGTTTATCAGTTGTCTAGTACCCATAACACAAGCTCTGCTTAGCTTGGGACTAGATGGCGTTGTGTGATAGTTGTGGAATATTTATTTTTATTTTTTTATACGACGCTTTTAAAATTGCAAATACGTCACAAACAAGTACAGTTTTACAATACGAAATGCATATTTCCTATAATTCTATCCCTCCTTTGATTTTTTTAAACTTTCTGGCCCTGCCCACCACTGCACTAAAAAAAAACGGAGCGTGTGACACTCCTTTTCTGCATAACAGCTTCCGGAATCACCGGTAAATCATGTATGACCTGTTCTTTATCAACTTCAACCTTTTGCAGTATTTTTCCATAAAAATGCCATGTTTAAAAACATAGCTCTAACGTGTAATTTATTTATTTATACTAGGTTTTGCGTCATGCATTTTTCCGAGTGAATTTGTAATTATAATGTCACCAAAGGAATTGACTTGTTAATCAGATTAACTATTGACAAAAGTGTTAAAAACTTTTTGAAATAAATTAAACCAACGTGTAAACTGACTTGTTTTTTTTTTTTTGAATTGAAAACTTCTTTAGCGGCGTTGTGCACTTTTTTTGGAATGGGTAAAAAATTTTAAACTCGCGTCAGGACACGTGACCTGATCTTAAATTCATAAGACGGCGCAGGGCGCTTGCGCGATTGTTTGTGTGTTTTTATTACTATTCAAGTTTTCACTTTTGCCGGCACTCCCAGAGTGCAACCCGTCGTTTTTTTTCTTTTAAAACTACTAGGAATTTCTTCTGTGTCGTGGGTGCGTTCACAAACAGAAACTCACATACACAAACACCCAGACCCGGAGCAACTACTTGCAGATCATACAAATATTTGTTCCGTGCGGGAAACGGACCCGCGACACGCAGCGCAGCAGTCCAATTGCACAGCCACCACACTAACCGTGCCATCAATTCAATTTTTCTATTGGAAGTCTGTAACTTTGTTTCTTATTTCCTTGACTTTTTTTGCCACGAGAAGTCGGTTTCATTTCTTCTTCTTTCTTTCTCTTTCTGATTGCTAAAATAATACATAGATATGCGATACTATCAGTCGTCGTTGATTTTCTGTAATTTATTGAAGAGTTCCCTCGATTTCTCTAAGATCCCTTCATTAGATCCTGACTTAATACCTACCTACTAAAGGGTAAATTATACCCCTAAACAAAAGAATAATTTTCGTATGTAATTTAAAATTTATCTTACGTAAAGAGGTTTTAAATAGAATGAGACGAATCGCTAGTTTTTTAAAATAATAATAATAT
Source organism: Agrotis puta (assembly GCA_943136025.2). Taxonomy (NCBI): domain Eukaryota; kingdom Metazoa; phylum Arthropoda; class Insecta; order Lepidoptera; family Noctuidae; genus Agrotis; species Agrotis puta. The sequence goes on along the minus strand of OW964195.2, from coordinate 7,096,258 downwards.
ATTCATATATCTCGATCTAGCGCACGAGGTTGTCGATATGTGGAATGTGAGCTCGGCTATCATTGTGCCGATTGTCGTTACTGCCAATGGCCTGATGGCAAAGAGCCTCGACGAACATCTTTCGAGGCTCTCATTAGGGAGTTGGATCAAGGGCCTGATTCAGAAGGCAGTTCTCCTCGATACGGCTCGCATTGTGAGGAGGTTCCTGTCTCTGGAGCCCTAACCACCGGTAGCTTGGACCCTGCTCCCACACCGGCGGATCACTATTTTTATATTTTTAAATGTCTTTTATTACTTTTTTGTAAGAAATATTTAAACATTTAATAATACTCGTGTGTTTAAAAATGAATAAACGAAGAGAATATATTCATATTATTATTGCCAATAAGCCACACATTGTGGTGATAGATCGATCGGAGCGTCGCGCAATGATTGTTGATATAACGGTCCCGCATGATGAGAATCTCGTGAAGGCAGAAAAAGATAAGCAATTCAAGTATCTTGATCTGGTTCGCGAGTTTGTTGACATGTGGCACGTGAATACGGCAGTCATTGTGCCGATAGTCGTGTCTGTCAATGGCTTAATTGCCAAGAGCCTCGAACAACATCTGAGGAGGCTCTCGCTTGACAGCTGGATCAAGTGCCTGGTTCAGAAGGCAGTACTTCTGTACACGGCGCGAATTGTTAGGAGGTTTCTCTCTCAGGAGCCCTGACCACCGGTAGCCCGGACCCTGTTCCCGGTGCTGGTGGACTGCTATTTTTTATATTTTAAAATGTTTTTTATTGCTTTTTTGTAAAAATATTTCAAATGTAACCAATAAGTTAAAAGATAAATAAAGATAATACTTCCATACTCTATTTAATTATAGTTATTTAGAAGCCGTAATGAGTAAACAATTGTCCATATCTTACATTTCTCCTTTTTTTGACAACCTCCTTTTTAATACAATTATAAACTGCAAATCAAGAAAAAGAAACTCAAAAAAAGATATGATTCCGGCCAGGATCGAACTGGCGGCCTTCTGCGTGTAAAGCAGATGTGATAACCACTACACCACGGAACCAGATGAGCATTAGAGCAAAAAATCTGCTCGTTTTATGTCCATACTTTTTATTAAGTTGGTACTCTAAGATTCATAAAGAAGTGGTGAATCATCGATGTATGAAAAAAAATGTTAGGAATCGCTTACTATGAATTGATCCGCGATAGCTCCTTAAATATTGGCGCGATTTGAAAGAATTTGGTATCATTTTAAAGTTAACACTTAAATCTTTAAAATGGTAACATTTTTATTATTCTTTACTAGTTATTAAGTACTCAAGATCGCGCGGAATCGGAGTAAGTGATTCCAGACTTTTTTTTAATAACGTTGTCCCACACTATGAATTTCTCCTGTATCGTGAGTGCGTTTACAAACTTAAGTGTGTGATTTCCCATCATGCCTCGCGTCCCCATCTTATACACTTTTCCCCTACAGTAATCATTGGAATGCAGATTTAAAAATGGATTGGATATATATGGATGAAAAATGGATGGATTAAGGAAAACTTAACACAATACTTACGTAGCACAAGCGCCAACAGGACGCCATTTATTAATGGCCGCTCGCAAATGACGACACGATGGCGCTTGCGCTACGTTAGTGCTGTGTTAAGTATGCCTAAAGAGTGTATGTCCCCGTTATACCTGGCGTCCCCGTCTTATACACTGTTTCCCTATATGTATACGTATACACGTCTGTTTAAACCCAGAAAAGAATTGTCATAAGGCCAGGAGAATGAAGGTAAATAAAAACAATGTAAAAAAAATCATATAATTTAATTAAATACATTACACACACCACTAAACAATGCTTTTATCTTAGATTAAATAATGTCCAGATGCCTAGTGGGCCACTGAGAATGTAAGCCAAGAACACGGTTCGAAAAATTACCCCCGTCATTCGATCCCTACGTAAAACAAGTGAACATCTCCAAGGAAATCATTTAAATGTGTGCGTGGCGCTCACTCACACATTTATAAAAAAAGTGGCTTCACTAAAAACGTTACGTTTTGTTTCGAACATGGAATCTGGACATTTTATAATCTAAGGCTTTTATAAATAACTAGCGACCGGCCCCGGCTTCGCACGGGTGGACATTTATTTTGTAAGCTCTCTGAAAAAATTTTTTCCGGGATAAAATATAGCCTATACGGATTCGGAAGAATCCCTCTAAGTAATGGTAAAAGAAATTTTGAAATCGGTCCAGTAGTTTTTGAGCCTATTCAATACAAACATACAAAAATACAAAGGTTTCCTCTTTATAATATTAAGTATAGAAGTATAGATTATGTTTTACACGGAATAAATTAATTAAAGAGAATTGGCAACATCACAGCACGACTTTTTCTATGACACGACTCGCTTTCAGACTTATTCGGCCATCTGTGGACACACACAAAGAAAAACACATTAAAATCACAAGAAATAAAACACATAGGTAAGTCCTGATTTATTTATGGAGATTTATTTAAAGTAACATATACCCTTGGCAACCTCCTGTGCCCAACATTGGTCGAGGCCATGCTGCGGGAAGCAGTCACCTCCTTCTGCCAAGCAGTCATGGTAGCGAAGGAGGGGGAAGTAAAGTACCCAAGCGTCGCGGGAGACGCCCACGACAAGAGACGTCGCGAAGCAATTTCCAATCACCGTAGCCACGGGAATGCAAACGGCGAGTAAAGGGCGACTCGTCGTCCGCCGTCATGGACCATGCCCGGGTCAACGGAGGGCCGTGTTCCACTCGCGCCTCAAAGAGCTGGCAATCTCACGGGCCCACCCTTAGAGGGCTAGAGCCTGCCGGGGACGTCAGATCGTTGACGACTTGCAATCGGATGTAGAGACAGAGGTCAAAATTACATTATCATTGTTCTAAGTATCATAAAAGTTCAATGATACTCATTATCATGAGCTAATGGCTAAAAAACGACCTTAGTTTTTTGTTCCCCACAGTAACATCATCCAATAAACATTTTTTGTAACTCAACAAAAAAAATGACTTACCTCATATTTGTAGTAATCCCCTTGAACCAACAAGGCAATATAACATTCACAAACACACACACAAAAGCAAAAACGATCCAAAACATACGAAAAAGCAAAAATAACACAATTTTTTCCCCTTTTGGCAACAACCAAATACAAAAACTCAATCATGCGGCATTGAATAGAGCTACAAGGTTCTTTTGGCATTTGAATGACTTTAAGGAAGGCACGGTTATAACATTTATTAATTAGGAATGTTCACAGCATCAATAAATTATAAATATCTAATATTAAATCAATGAATATTAACAAATGCATCAAAACTCGAGAGTGACGACAGAAACAAGTAAAGGCCCATGCAACTTTTAGTATGGACCTTGGCATTAATTTCTTTTTTCTTTTCGCCAGTGATTAAATTTCGGCCACAATTAGACTACTACCTAAGAACTCCATAGAAAAAAAAAATAAGTTTCTAAACCGTAACCAACCAGAGATATGGCGGTTTTAATATTGTTCTAATCGGGAGTGATTTACTTCCGATTAGAACAAAATAAAATCCGTTATATCTCTGGTTGGTTACGGTTTAGATTTTTTTTAAATATTTTTTACGAAGTTAGGTTGCGGTCTACTAATGACCAACATTTCATTACTGGCGAAAGAAAAAAAATTTTGATTCCAATAAGTTGCATACCCCATTGTAAGTACTTCGGACGTATTGCTAAGTTTAAAAGCGTCGTATCTCCGTCAATTTTGGTTTACGTAACAAAATAAAAAATACGGGTCAAATATTTTTTGATAATCTAACTGATGGACTAATTAGATACTTTCAGTCAAATACCTTTTCTGTAGAAATTGTTTAAAAAAAATGGCGGCGGTAATTCCATCAGGCAAAAGAATTTGCAGCGCTTTTATATGGAAGTCACTCTATGCTATGTTGATTTTTTTGATAAATATGTATTTATCTTAATAAAAACACACACCATGCTAGTTTTATAAGAATGTGCATTAAAAAATGAAAAAAAAATAGCATGCATAAACAACAAATCATAACTTATAGACTAATAAATAAAAAACAATCACACAACCGCACCGTTCCAATCGCTAGGTTTTTACGTAAAAAAAAAAACATGCAGAAAATAAAAACGAAACGCATATCTGTTTCTAATTAAAACAAGGTTATAATTGGCTATATGACATTGTCAATAAATTATAAATCTATTATTAGTATGTCATTTAGAGTTTAAAAATATACACGGATCTCTTCTTTTGTAAAATCAATGAATATTTAACAAAATACTCGTACTTATTGGTCGCGGGACTTACCCATTACCGTGACCCCGGTACGTAAAGGGCTAGTGAAGGACACCGTGGATTTTACTCAGTACAAGTCTGACAGTATGGGGTGGGAGGACTTATTTGATGATTTTACCACAAAAAAAAAGTTACTCGTATTACGCACCAATACTCGAGAGTGGGGGCTTGTGACGTCAGAATGCAATAAAAGTTGTACTAAATTATGACGTATTGCCAAATTAAGCACCGTATCTCCGACAATATTGGTTTACGCAACAAAAGAAAAAATACGGTTCGAATATTTTTTCATAAACGAGATACGACAAAGCCATTAAATGTTAAAAACTTGTTAGCAAAAAAAAGGGCATTACTTTTTTATTTTATTATTTTATTATACGGAAAACTGGGCTCATAAACATAACTACAGACTGTTTAAGGTTAACTTGGCAGTTGCCAGCTAAAATTCTTAATAAATAAAAAAAATAACATAGGTAATTAGTATACATAATAATGTACGTATTTTTTATTTTGTTAAATTAATGCATGTTTACAAAGATAATTATATAACGTATGACAATTCGACGGTGACGTGACGTTACAAACAAGTAAAGCCTTTTTCAAACAGACAGGCGTGGCGAATGCGAAGCGAGGCGTTTTTATTTGTAATGTATGGAATTGTTTGAATCCAGTCACATAGAAAAGCGAAAGCGATCCGATAGCGTGACCGAACTATCGGACTGACGTCTCGTATCGGTTCGTTATCGCTTCGGACTCGCCTGTCTGTTTGACAAAGGCTTAAAAGCTGTAGGCACTTGTAACGTACTGGCAATTTTAAAAGTGTTGTATTTTCGTAAATTTTGGTTTACGTAACAAAAGAAAAAATACATGTCAAATATTTTTTGAAAATCGAACTGACTGACTAATTATTTTTTTTCAGTCAATCGATACCATAGTAAACCCATAATTTATAAAAACTATGTTTTACGAAATTATTGCGGTTCCAGCTAGTAATATAGTACTCTTATAACCTAGTTTTATTTCTCTCAAAATTAATGATGTAACAAGAAAGGTTATCAGGTAATACTTTTGGCGATCTAAAAGAGTGTCCATGGAGTTTCTTGCCCGTTCTTCTCCATAGAGATCTACTCCTTGGAATGGGCATCTACGGTACCTTCACAGTTATTATGTCTTGTGACTGGGGCTGTAGCACCATACTTTACGCCTACTTGAAATAAATGCATCATTTTGATTTTGAGGCGTTGTCATCGCGCATTAGTGTCCGACCGAATCTGATTTTTCTATCGAAACCGAAACCGAACTTTCGGTCTTGCTCTCTGTTTAGCCGAAACTGAAATCGAAACCGAAATTTCGGTCGGTCACTAGTATTAAGTCACAATAACAATGTCCTTGTTACAGCGGACGGCATCGCCCTAAGAGCTGCCGCGACTACTTCTCACGCTGACGTGGAACTGATCGTGTTCCTGGCCATCATCTATATATATAAAAGAACAGGGTTTTTTATTAAGACTCGACTACAGCCGAAACCGCTAAGCGCAGATACTTGAATTTTGGACAGCACTTGCAGTCTACCATGTAGGGGGGCAATAAGACGGGATTTTGCGAAAGTCCTCCTCTAAGGGGGTGAAAAGGGGTGAAAACCTTTGTATGTAAAATCTTATCCCTTAAGTTTATGAACTTGAAACTTGGTACGAAGATGAGTAAAAGTAAATAAAAAAGATAGGCATTATTAGTTTTTTAAAACTACCCTCCATTGGTGATCTAGACGATGTTAAAGTTTATATGGGAAAATCATAACGTCCTAACCGATGAATTTGAAACTCAGTATATAGAAGTTAGATCAAAAATAATCAAACACGTGTTTTTGGGTTTTTCGGAAATCACCCCCTAAATTGGTGAAAAGGGGTGATTAAGTTTTAAGGTAAGGATATTAAACGCTAAACGTAGAAAGCTGACTTTTGGGTGGTAGTTGCCGTTAATTATGTAGGTGAGCACTAAGAAGGGATTTTGCGAAAATCCTCCAATAAGGGGGTGAAAAGGGGTGAAAACCTTTGTATGTAAAATCTTATCCCTTAAGTTTATAAACTTGAAACTTGGTACGAATGTAAGTATGAGTAAATAAAAAAGATTGACATTATTAGTTTTTTAAAACTACCCTCCATTGGTAATCTAGAGGATGTTAAAGTTTGTATGGTAAAATCGTAACGCGGTAACCGTTGAATTTGAAACTACCCTGCATCCCCTAAGTTGGTGAAAAAGGGTGATTAATTTTTAAGGGAAGGCTGCTTGCTTCGATAAACCCAAAACTTGGTATAAATAGTTTCCCAATTGAATTAAGGATGCGTAATTATCTATATTTCAAAAATCAACCCCTAGCGGGTAAACATTAGAAAATCAGTTTGTCTACAATAATATTTCGAGTTCGAAGTTAGAAACACGCGCTGACGAAGTCAAAATCAAAATCAAAGCATTTATTTCAAGTAGGCCAGTTACAGGCACTTTTGAATTGTCAAAGACAAATAAAATATAATTAGACATAACAAAATTATGGTGCTACAGTCCCAGTCACAAGACATAAAAACTGTGAAAGTACCGTAGATGCCCATTCCAAGGTGTAGATCTCAATGGAGAAGAACGGGCAAGAAACTCCATGGACACTCTTTTTAGATCGCCAAAATTATTACAGAACCTTTGTTACATCATTCATTTTGAGATGGTACATTATGTGAGAACGATGTAGCAAGTTAAAAGTGTCCATAGTTAAATTTAAACAAAGACAATTCAGAAATAAAATGATTAATAATTAAAATAAACCGTGGCAGCTAAGATATGACCAGTCCCAACTGACAGCGCCCGTTCACGAACATGACACATGTATCAGCACCATTCAGCTCAACCATTTTGAAGGGAGCTAAATGATCCGACACACGCGCCACCATCAGCGAGACATTTGAGTGAGCATGACACACTCTCAACCGCCAGGGTCAATCAAGTCAACAAGAGACGTAGGTGCCCAGTGAATCACAGCTCTGAAGTACATAGCACTCACACAATGTCGAGTATGAAACTATATAATACAAGAAAGAATGAATCTATACAATGCAAATACTGTTGTACAATCTTCAGCAGCTCCAACAATGGTATTAAGTATATTTCTACTATCAATTTATTTATACATTCACTGTCTCATGGAGCAGGACCAGCATGGAGCCAAGCATTATTATCAGCGATATAGTCGCTCAGTTTGTAATACGCCTGCTTACACAGTGTGCGTTTAATGCATGTTTTGAATTTCGTTTCATTCAGTTCAAGAACGTTTTGTGGTAGCTTATTATAGCATTTTAAACAGTACCCCATGAAAGAAGAGTCTACTTTGGCGAGTCTGAAGCCCGGCTGAACTAATTGGTCCCTATTTCTAGTATGATAATTATGTCTGTCACCTCTTTTTTTAAAAAGGTGCATATTTTTCCTAACGTACATTATGTTTTCATAGATATATTGACAAGGTACCGTCATGATGTTAATTTCCTTGAACAGTTCTCTTAGAGAATCGCGCCTACGGAGATTATACATAGCTCGGATCGCTCTCTTTTGGAGAATAAAGATAGACTCGATGTCAGCCGCCCGTCCCCACAATAAAATGCCATACGACATTATACTGTGGAAGTAACTAAAATAGACAATTCTCGCGGTATCAACGTCAGTGAATTGACGAATCTTCCTGACAAAAAAAAAACAAAAAGAAAGTCGCGGGCGGAGTGCTAGTGCTGCATAAGGCGCCCGCCGCTTTCGGTCTCGTCACCTTCCTGCTGCACGCCGGACTTGAACGGTATGTAGATGTCATCAGAGGCGTAGCTACCGCCTCTGATGACCTATGTCTTATGACTGGGACTGTAGCACCATAATTTTGTAGTATTTAATTATTTATTTTTTTGTCTTTTGACAATTCAAAAGTGCCTGTAACTGGCCTACTTGAAGAATGTTTTGATTTAGTTTTTTATAACTATATAGTACATAGGACTACAAAAACAGCACACACACGAAAGCAAACATCAAATTGCATAAAAAAAACAGTCGGGTCCAAAAGTTTCTGTTGATTGTGAAGTTTTTTTTAAAATGTCCAAATGTTTGTTTCTTAGCTTGTAGTTATTCTTTTCCCTAGAATCCTATCCTATCCTAAAAAATCTCAAAATTTCATTGGTGGTTGCACAGTGGAATCGGCCACGACTTACGAGTTGTAGGTCGTGGGTTCGAACCCAGCCAGGCGCATAACTTTGTGTAATTAATATCATCACCACTGCTCTTAAAAAGGTGAAGGAAAACATTATGACGAAACCGGCATGTCCTAGAACCGAAAATTCGAAGTCATGTGACATCTACCAGCCCGCACTGGGCCCACGTGGTGGATTATGGCCCACTCCCTCTGACAGAGAGGTGGCCTGTGCCCCAGCAGTGGGACCATTTATATACATATATTATTTAAGATTAGCATGTTCCAAGATAGTAACAAGTGGAATAGATGAATTCTTGTAGCCTTGACAGCTTATAAGACATTGACATCTTTGCCACTCTCTCATGTTGTTTAAAACAAGTTTAACCCATTAAAAATTTAACCCACACGTTGTAGAAACACGTGTTGTGCGAAATTATCACATTTCTACAATAATAGGTCTTAATGAATCGCCTATCCCTTTTTACTTCACAACAATAATCAATACTTTAATTGCATTCCATAATCTACACTAATATTATAAATAGGAAAGATTTGTATTTTTTACGTGTGTATGTTTGTAATAAATAAACTCAAAAACTACTGTGCCGATTTCAAAATGTTTTTCTCCATTAGAAAGCTACATTCACCCTGAGTAATATAGACCACCCGTACGAAGCCGGGATGGGCCGGTAGTGTTAAATACAACAATTGGTATGTTAAAACATTGCATCAGTTATAGACCGTGTCGGGAGCAGCAAAGTTAAATTAATTAATAGTAGGACATAATTCAAAATCGCGTGTGACTTGTTTATCTTAGTGGTACAACAAACTACACTACATGTTATGGGCAATTGCCTGCAATTGCATTCAGAGTCTAACTGGTCAGTTTAGAAAATCGACCGTTTAAATTTTAGACACGGCTAAACCGACCGAAAAAGTGGGCCTTTATAAATCCTCCATTACGGCCTGTAGGCTATAGAAGCCCGAAACAATCTTCTGCTAAGCTCCAGAAACTTTTGGACCGTCATAAACGCCATGCAGCACTCACCTTTCCCCAAGAAGCCAGTTCCCCCCGTCAAAAACACACACTGGTCCTTATAGAACTGCTGGATGGCAGTCTTAGGTCCTTTACCCTTAGTGAGCTTCTGTTTCTCCTCTTCTTTCGTGTCCACCTTGTCTTCTTCGGCGTAGTACGTGTTCTGGTTGTCCGGCACAAACTCATGGTCTTCTGAGAAGTCCAAAATGGGGGCTGTGGGGTTCATCGCCTGGTTTTCTACTTCTGCTATGCGGACTGAGTTTTCTAGCTCCTGTTGGGAAGAAGTGGTTAATAAATAGTTCCAGTCAACTAAAGTCATCATCGACATAACCTGCCTACTTCCTAGTCTTTTCCCAACAATGATGGGGTCGACTTCCAGTCGAACCAGATGCAGTTGAAAACTACGTGTCAAATATTTTTTGATAATTTAACTGACGGACTAACTAGATTTTTCAGTCACATATCCTATTGCTTGCAGTTTACGAGGACTTTGCTCTTCCAATATCAAGACTACCAGCGTCACTTACATGTAGATTATCCTGTAGTTCCTTGCTGAGATTCCGTACATTCTCCAGCTCCTTAATCATCTGCTCTGAGGGTTTCCCGTAGATGTCAATGTCCAGGTGTTCGCCCTTTGACTGAGCTTCCACCCACATCTTCATCTTTTCGCCAGTGAGGGGGGTATGCTTCAAAGGTGACTCCTCCAAAATGTTATTCATTCTGAGGAAGAAGAGAGGGAGTTTGTGAGTAAGATCTTTAATACATTTCACGGTGGTGTTCTTCAGAAAGATCAGGCTAAATGTATGAAAGTAGAAGAGGTGAAAAACTTTTGTTACTTTTTGGGCTTATAAAAAAAAAACATGAAATAAGTCCTCCTGCGCGTGTGGAGTGGAAGGAACAGTTAAACTCCTACCGCCTTACCACAAAAACATAAACAAAAAATGCAAAACGATCCTTATATTATATCAACGTGAAATGTCGTTTTTACGTTGACAGTTTTTTTAAGACTAGTGTTCAATAGATGTTTAACTTTATTGTAGTAAGACAGTTTGTGTCCCGGGTCGACGGCGCGTTGTGTTCCACGCGCGCCTCAAAGAGTGTCGGCAATATGACGGGGCCGCCCTCTAAAGGGCCAAAGCCTGCCGGGGTCGCGGGACTCACGAATTACCGTGACCCCGGAATGAAAAGGGCTATTGAAGGACACCGTGGATTTTAGTCAGTACGAGTCTGACAGTCCGTCCCGCCCTGCCCTTGTTTATATCGTGTTAAAATGACAGTTCGTGTCCAAAATCCACCCTGTAACTTCGATTGCCCTTTTCGTTCCACTTTACTCAAGTTCACACATAAATCAGGTATCTCAAGCCATTCATAAATTATATATGGTCAATAGTTTACATTGTCGTGTCGTTAAAATATGTAAATGCTAATCGATAAACGTCAATCATTTTAAATGCACATACAAATGCTCTTTTAACCTCAATACTTATGTACCCATACATATGTATACTATGCGACAAAATCCCACTTGTTACTAGCGTCCTTTTAAAAGGTCCGCACTTAAACAAAATTCGTGTGATTTATGTTGTTAGTATAAACAATTTTTGTTGATGGTATTTCAAAGCTGAGATGTGTGGCAGTACAATACAAGTATTGTGAGTGAACTAACGCTGTATTATAAATAAGTTTATTAGCAGTTATTTTACGTAAAAATTATCATGAGTGACATGAGGTGAGTTATTTTATTATTATTATATTTCCAAACTATTTGGCAGTGAATAATCAAAGCTCAACCCGTCTTTTACGTCATAATACAAAAAAATATAACTATTTTATAATGTTTCTTACTTTATTTGGTGATTTTATAATGTGTTCTTTATAAAGCCCAGTAGTAATATCGACTGCTACTTCTTATAAATTCTTTTTTTTTTGTTTATTAGAAAAATATTTGGAAAAGGGTGGGAATCTCAACTCCATGAAATCATCGAAGAGTTGGAAGTTGATGATGAAGCAATTATCCCTGACAGTATCACATTTTTACCACCCGAAAACTGTAACGCTGATGTCACTGACGAAGATTCTGGGGACGAAAATCAAGTACAGATCCAAAATTTACCTGGCAGTCAACTAAGGACATTAGCACACTTAAGTTATGACCATTCGTCATCAGATGATACCGCCAGTGATGATGAAATGACGCTAGCTGAAGTTGCCAAACGAAGACGTGTTAGTGACAACTCGTCTTTACCTTCAACTTCAAAAAGTGTGGTCATACCAAAAACTAAAAACTATAACTGGACCACACGAGATATACGCCCTTTGTTTGGTCCGTGGAAAAATATGTATCAAGTGGCAAAAAAACAAAATGCACTATATTATTTTGAACAACTGTTTGACGATAGCATTATAGATTTGCTTACAGAATATACAAATAAGTATATAAACCAAAGAAATAAAATAGGGAACGTAATATCTGATGAAATGAAGTGTTTCATAGGAATTCTTTTATTCAGTGGTTATGTTGTAGTACCCCGAAGATATATGTATTGGGAAAATGCAGCAGATTGTGGAATGCCCTTAGTTTACAATGCGATGTCACGAGATAGGTTTACTTTTATAATGTCACATTTACATTGTTGTGACAATACAAATTTACAAGGTAATGACAAATACGCCAAATTGAGGCAACTTTTCGATGTATTGAATGAAAATTTTCTAAAGCATGCACCATTTGAAGAAAACTATAGCATCGATGAGGCTATGATTCCTTATTATGGTGGGCATCCCTGCAAGCAATTTATAAGAGGAAAACCTATTAGATGGGGATACAAATTTTGGGTAGGAGCAACACGTCTTGGATATATATTATGGTTCGATCCTTACCAAGGGCAATCAGACGACAACCTAAACTGTTACAAAAAGATGGGTTTAGGAGCCAGTGTTATCTTAAAATTCGCAGATGTTCTTCGTAAAGTTGATGCACAGGCGCCTTTTCATTTATTCTTCGATAATTTTTTTACATCGATTCCGTTACTTGATGAGCTACGTGAACGGGGATTGCGAGCCACCGGAACTATCAGAGAAAATCGAGTCTCGAAATGTCCACTACCAACAAACAAAGAATTCAAGAAAACGGATCGTGGTTCCTTGAAGTACAAATCCACAAGAGCTGAAGAAATTATTGTGTGTAAATGGAACGATAACAGTGTTGTAACAGTGGCTTCAAATGCTGAAAAAGTTTTGCCATTAGGTAAAATAAGACGCTTTTCACAGCAGCAAAAGAAATACATACAAGTCGACCAACCAGCCATTATAAAAATTTATAATGAAAATATGGGAGGTGTAGACAGGTCAGACCAAAATATTGGTCTTTATCGTACATCGATAAGGGGGAAAAAATGGTATTTTCCATTGATTTGTCACTGTCTGGATATGGCAGTCCAAAATGCTTGGCAACTATATCATAGTGATGGAGGAGAGCTTGATCATTTGCAATTCCGGAGGAGCATTGCAACTGCACTCCTCGAAACGTATCGTAAAAATGAAAACCGGAAACCAGGCCGCACATCACAAAGTTTTCGCCAAAGTTCACGTTTTGATGACAACAAGCATTTGGTAGAATATCAAGATAAGCAACTGAGGTGTGTTGTTTGCCATAAAAAAGCGAATTTTTCATGTAAAACTTGTAAAGTTACTTTGCATCCAAAGGATTGTTTTGAATCATATCACACAAGATAATCATTTTTAATAAGGACTTTTTTTTAGGTTTTTTTTTATGCATATAATATTAAATAAACGTCAATAGAGATACTTCGTTATTTTCTTTTATGAACATACACACACACATAAGTAAGTAGCATATATTACTAGCGTTCTTTTAAAAGAACACCATTTTCCTGACTTTCCAATAGCCGAATATTTTTTTGTATTTTTACTTAATATTTAATCATGTAAGGATAAACATATTTGAATTTCATTACAATCTGACACAAAAAGTACATTCAGTAACAAGTGGGTTAATAGTGACAGTGTCATGTCGCCACATTGTGACGTCATACAAACTTTTTTTACGCATTTAAAAACGTTTAAAAAAACAGCGATGTATTAAACCGCGAGGAACAGCCATTAAAAATAAAAAAACTTTATTCTGCACAGATTATGATGTGGAGTTGTGATATGGAGGTCATTGACGAGTTCAACCTGAACTTTGGCCCATAGTTTGTAATTATTAGTAGGAGCCTTTTAACAGTATTTTTGTTGTATATAAAATATGTTTATATGTTTGGCGCAGTGGCTAAGCAATTGGACTGCTGCGTGTCGCGGGTTCGATCCCTGCACGGAACGAATATTTGTATGATCTACAAGTAGTTGTTTCGGGTCTGGGCGTTTGTGTATGTGAGTTTATATGTTTGTAAACGTACCCACGACACAGGAGAAATTCCTAGTGTGGGGCAAAATTTAAAAAAAAAACCTGCCATTATAATGTATAAGAAAACTTTGACAAGCTTTAAAAACAAGTGACTGTCGAAAAGATCACAATATTCCAGTAGGTATACATATTATGACGACATGCAACTGGCCAACGGTCCCTAAATCGAGGACGGTCGCGGGACTGTACGAATTACCGTCACCCCGGAACATCAAGAGCTATTGAAGGACACCGTGGATTTTAGTCAGTACGAGTCTGACAGTCCCTCCCGCTCTGCCCTGGGTGGGAGGACTCATTTGATTATTTTACCACGATAAAAAAAACCCCATGACCTACTTTCAAATTAGAAGTGTTTATTCAAAGGTGTTGAAATTAGGAGTTAAATGGTTACTATATCCACCAAATTAGAATGGCTGAAAATCATGGGTCTAAAAGGGTCACTTGCAATGTTCCAAATGATTCACTACGTGAATGAATAGCAGGAACTGAATCGTTAGGGATAATAGTTAAAATGGCCGTTTTAAGCTCCCTGGAGTCATTTTTGGTAAGTAAGTATACAGTTAAGAAACATTTTTTTACTATTAAACATTAGCCGTCGTACTACATAAAGTTAAACATCTGTTAAACACTTTTCTAAAAAAGTGTCTTTTGTGTATGGCATCTCGCAGGTCAACCTCTAGTAGGTTGTGTACTGCTCAACCGGACTTTTCTGTGGATGCCTTAAGATTTTAAGGCATCCAGCCAGGGCATAAAAAGTGTAACTGCAAAAGGACCCACGATCAACGAAGATTGCCATTTTGCAATTGACAGTTTTTTTTACAAGTGTCAAACTTGTAGTACCTAATACGGTTCATCTTTAACACGGCAAGCAAGCCTTTAAGTTAAAGAAAGACTTTTTTTCATAAAACACAGCTTTCGTTACAGGTAAAATTAATATATGGAGATAAATCCTTAATAGTCAGTCTATGGGACCAAAAATACGAATGCACGCAACTATAGTGTTTACTAACCTATAATTATGATTGTTATTTACGTAACAATTATCTATTTAGTTTCTCACATAAGTGCTAAACATTTTTACCATGGTGTGAAGTACTTTTCACAAGTTATGGTGGATTTTGAACCATGATATCACCTTAAGTGCCAGTTGTTTGATCAACTAGTTAAACTATTGTTAAAGCGATGGGTGTTTTTTTTTAATAATAGATAGTAGATGTAATATTAAATTTGTAGATTTTTATTTTAGTTGATAATTCTTATTCAGATATTTTTTCAGGTTTTCGGGCTTCTGGGTCAAATAAAAAGAAAGTTTTAAAAACAGTTTTTTATTTAACCCTTTTTAGTTCATCTATTCAACAGAAATCTTCGTATAATCTTTGAAATAAATCTAATAATCCAGTAAGACATTTCTAAAAGACTTGTTGACGCTTCCCGTGACCCAAGAGCTGGCTTTTACCTTGGCCAGAGGCTAAGTGTTGCCATACAAAGAGGCAACGCCGCCAGTCTCTTTGGGCACATTACCAGCTGACAGTGTTGAGGATGAATTTTTCGATGCTATATAATAGTTTAGTTTTATTTTAATTTAGTATTTTTATATTTATAGTTTTTTTAGATTCTTAGTAAGCAATAACGGTTCCATGAGGACGACGTCACAGATTATCTATTATTGTTGTATTGAAAAACTATCTCCGGAATGTAACAAATACTTTTCTGAAAACCACATCAAAATCGCTTCAGCCAAACGCAAGATAATTGTGGACCAACATACGGGTCGAATTGAGAACCTTATTTTTTTTAAGTCGGACTATAAAATGTCCAGATTCCGTGTTCGAAACAAAACGTAACCTTTTTAGTGAAGCCACTTTTTTATAAATGTGTGAGTGAGCGCCACGCACACATTTAAATGTTTTCCGTGGAGATGTTCACTTGTTTTACGTAGGAATCGAACGACGGGGTTAATTTTTCGTCCGTTTATTTGGCTTCAATTCTCAAATGGCCTATAATCTAAGAGTTACTATCTGCCACTGAATGACCTTCCTGCCCACCCACTGCGAGATAAACCGTGATGATATAATTAGCTTACAATCTGCCATGTAGCGTGTAACATGCATGTTTACTTCCTCGTTGAAAAAATAACATTCTTCAACAAAACTACGTGATTCCCCGCTAGCCTACTGTTATGCATTGTAAGCATAATAAAGTTGATAAGTCAGTACTTATAATTACTTAATAATGATGACTTTACTGTATACACCTACTTCTCCGGTTAAGATCAAAGGTATTATGTAATTATCTTCCAATAGCATATTTTTCTTGTTCTAATTGCGCTCACGTAGTAATAAATTGCTAACTTCGGATGCGTAATTATTTTGTGTTAATTTCCGTAAATAAATGGTACTTTTTTTTACGTGGTAAAATCATCACATGAATCCTCCCACCCAGGGCAGAGCGGGAGGGACTGTCAGACTCGTACTCACTAAAATCTACGGTATTCTTCAATAGCCCTTTACTTTCCGGGGCCACGGTGATTTTTGAGTCCGGCGACCAAATAAATGGTACTTGAATAGATATCTATCTTATACCAACATTAACACTGAAAACTCTTCCATCTTATTCATCATCTGCCTGCCTTTTCCCAACTATATTGTGGTCGCCTTCCAGTCGAACCAGATGCAGCTGAATATCAACATGGAGCGACTACTTATCGAAAAAATGATATTGTATTGGATAGTGATAGCGTCGAACAGCGCAGTCGACGCCATGGTCCATGATCGGACGGTAAGTGCCCGCGTCTACGGTGGCCGGATATCACCTCGCGACGGGGTCTCCCGTGGCGGCTGGATCGTGAGGTGGACGCTGTCCTCTCCCTCAACTCGCTACGTGCATAGGTAACCAAGTTGCCCTGGTATAGGTAGCCAAGGATCGAAGCGCTCTGAGTACATAGGCTACCCAAAGTGACCATTGCTGATCGAAGTATTATAAAAAAGGGCTCTTTTAACCTCTCGGGCGATTTATAATTGAAAATGATAAAAATCAACGTCCAATGAGCGACTGTCTGTTATGTACAGACGTGTGTACGTAAGGCGCTGGGGCGTTTTCGCTTATGTACACCCGGGTGTACGTAACTCGCCCGAGAGGTTAATCGACTTAAAGCATAGGAAAATCCAATGAAGATTATTTCTTTGTTTATGATAAGAATATTGATGGCATCAATTATCGATTCAAGGTGATGCACAGACACTGGTCGCTCTAGTATTGACGTACTGTCTGTCCTACACATTGACACTGCAGTCATGTGAAGTTCGATGACTTTTTTAAACGACTTTAAAAAAGAGGAGGTTCGCATTTCGGTCGGTTAGTTTTTTTGTTTTAATGTATTTTACCTACACCGATTACTCCGTGGTTTCTAGTCGAATTTGTATGATTATTTTTTTTTCTTCAATGTATACTACATTACACTTACCTGTCATTTGGTCCCATAAAAATTCATTCAATTTGGTTCAGTAGTTTTTATTTTATGAGCATTTTATAACAAAACGAGGTTATTACCGGTGCTACGGATTACAAAATTCTTGTTCACATTAATGTAAGAAAATGATGTATTTAAAAATATACTAAAAAGGTAAAAATAGTCGGTGGCAAAAAAGTCTATAAATTAAAAAAACAAAGCCGCCACCAACTTCTGAAAGAAGTAACTTTATACTTTTATGTTATGGTTTTTGAAAGTGGTATTTTTTTTTTGAATTTCCTTGCACATATTTATGCGAAATTTTCCTCTCAAATTCTTTGTGGGTTTAACTATGGCAGGGAACAATGATTAAGTCTTTAATTGCCATCCAACGTGGCAATGTTGCCTGCGTTCTGGGCACTTTGCCCGCTTTCTTTTTTTATATATTTTTTGGGGAGAAAGAGGAAGGCCAAAGAAAAGATGGGATTGTCTAAGGAATGATATGGAAGAAAAACGAGTAAATGATACTGTGACGTCTGATAGAGGAGAATGGAAGAAAAAAACGTGTTGCGACGACCACAAGTAAAATGGGATAAGGGCAGGAAGATGATGATGTAAATGTATATTTATTGTAACCTATAAATTGATCCGGGGTCGCGGGACTCACGAATTACCGTGACCCCGGTACATAAAGGCTATTGAAGGACACCGTGGAATTTAGTCAGTCCGAGTCTGACAGTCCCTCCCGCTCTGCCCTGGGAGGACTCATGTGATGATTTTACCAGGTAAAAAAACCTATAAATTGATAATATTGAACAAAAAAAAAACAGTCTATATAGCTAGTTAATTCCCTTTGTCAATAGTCCAGCTAATTACTAGTCCAGTCTCGTAACACTAGCGATGTTTTCCAATGCAATGCCAAGACAAAGGTGAACTTGCGTCGTTTTGATCGTAATTATGACAGATGTGTTTTAGAAGTATTTTTCCTCATAATGGACATAAATAAATAAATAAATATTCCACAACTATCACACAACGCCATCTAGTCCCAAGCTAAGCAGAGCTTGTGTTATGGGTACTAGACAACTGATAAACATACTTATATATTTCTAAATACATACATATTATAGATAAATTACACCCAGACACAGAACAAATGATCGTGCTCATCACACAAACATTTGTCCTAGGTGGGAATCGAACCACTAGACCAACAGGCCTGCTAATAATGCCTGCTATAATGGACATTAATGACTTTGACGGCACTGTTGGCGCAGTAGTTGAGCGATCGACTGCGGCGCAACGTATAGCGGATTCGATCTCCGCACGGAACAAATATTTGTATGATCTGCAAGTAGTTGTTCCGGGTCTGGGTGTTTCTGTATGTGAGTTTCTATGTTTGTGAACGCATAGAGCAAGCATGAGAATTAACTAGTGCTGAGCAAACATTAAAAAAAAGGTGATGGGGCCTATCAAATCGACCGCAGCGCGCGATGTGAATTAACTTGGGAATCTCGAGAGTGACGTGTGTCAAGTTTAATAAGCATCGTAACCTTTTTAAATACATACTTTTATTTGGTTTTATTTAAATGTAGATAGTTCCCAAGAATTGACAAATTCAAGATCTTATACTGTGGGCCGAAATAATGTGGTCAATAGGCGGCGCAATCATCAAATCAAATCAATAAAAAATTGAAATCAAAAAAAAATCAAATCAAAAATCAAAGAAAAATCAAATCAAATAAAAAATCGACTCAAAAATCAAATCAAATAAAAAATGAAAACAAAACTCAAATAAAAAATCAAAACAAAACTCAAATAAAAAATCAAATACAAAAATCAAATCAACAATATTGATTTGCTAGAATATGGTAAATAAAGTGTTACAGATAGTAAGTTTTAGCATATCCTGCCATTAAATGGCGTGAAAATGTATTTACAATCATGTCCATTACTTTACACACACAATGACTAAGTCCCGTCAAATTGCTGACAGCTCGTAGAAGCGCGAGTGGCACAAGACGACTCATGCGCATATTATGTGCTCACTATATGTATCAGATGGGTATCATGTAATTACTGTCTCATACAAACAAGATGTATGATTGCCTGTACTATCTGTAGTTTTTTTTTATCTTGGTAAAATCATCAAATGAGTCCTCCCACCCAGGGCAGGGCGGGACGGACTGTCAGACTTGACTGATTAAAATCCACGGTGTCCTACAATAGCCCTTTACGTACCGGGGTCACGGTAATTCGTGAGTCTCGCGACCATTCTATCTGTAGTTATGGTTTTTTTCGTTCTAATGTTAGCTATTTTTTTTTATCCAAGGATATTGTATATAATGAATGTACAATCAGCAACAAAATTGCATTAGCATTAAGGTTTTTACATGTAAAAATAGAATATAAAAATGCCAAGGTACCGTATCTTATATTTAATATTCAACTTTTTGTTTTATTTATGTGGAGTTTGCATAACACAAGTTTCTGTATCAATGTCATTCTGAAAATCAATGTCAATCTTCGGATACAAAGTTTTAATGTTTCACTTATTTTGTCTCTTTTCTTATCCCAATTCCTAAATTTGAGAAAAACGTGTTAGTGTTATACAGTTTTTATTACGCACATGTAAAAAACTGGATGGACTTCTAGTCAGTATGACACTGACGTCCCTTCCGCCTCATCCAGTACGGTACAGTGCGTCAAATTTAATGATTTTACAAACGAAATAAATTAATTGGGCTGGTAAAAATAAAGAAAAAGGCGAGATTTATGTATCTATATAAAAAACTATTTTTTTTTTTCTGAATATCTAAGATTTGTCCTCTTTTATATCAAAGTCTTCCTATACACATTTTTTTACTACTTTTCTTTTTTTATCGTGGTAAAATCATCAATAGAGTCCTACCACCCAGGGCAGAGCGGGAGGGACTGTCAGACTCGTACTGACTAAGATCCACGGTGTCCTTCAATAGCCCTTTACGTTCCGGGGTCACGGTAATTCGTACAGTCCCGCGACCTTTACTAATTATTATCCTTAACTATTAATTGAGTCTACTTCGCGAGTAGTGATCGTGTTAAAAAATGACATTCCACTTTTGTCTCCGTCTGTACTGGTGTGCGTGATTTACCTCAACATCATTACCGTGGACCTCAAACAAGGTTAACTATAAGTAATCTGTGCAAAACTTGCATAAAAGGTAAAGTGTCAGATGGCTGAACTACGCGGAAATAAGTGCTCAGAAAAAAGTAACTTTATCCTGTTATAGTAGACGCTTGATCTAGAACAACATTTATTTCTATGTGGTGTAGTCTCTGTTGTTTTTTTGTTATGAAAATCGTTATACTTATTATTTTAATATGGAGTTACTTGAGTATGTAGATTATTCAACATTATTTTTTATTTATGCGAAACCCGATACACCTGTCTAGTATTTTTGTGTCAAGAATCTATGTAATTTTTTTTAAAACCGTATCATATTGAATCACAAGGTTATAAGTTTGTATATTACCTGGTTGTCCGTTCAAAAACATGCTCATTTCGCGTACACCCGCGTAAACCGCGTTTCCTGTGTTATACACTCGTGATAATAGTTTGGCAATAGGTACTTAACCGTACGGTGACTGTATTGTAATTAACTGGTAATAAAATTTAATTAAAATATTTTTGAAAAAAAAAATATCATGGTGTAAAAATTATTGGAATAGAATCAGTTACTGATTCTGAAAAAACTATATTTAGGTTTCGCATATACTAAAAATAATGTTGTATATACCATATGTACGCAAATAAAGGTTCTGTTCAAATATTAAGTAGCGTGAGTGACGATAAGTCGGAATGTTTTTTTTTATGTTCAATGGATTAGCTCTTGACCTTAGTCTAGGTCAAGAGTGACTAAGACAAGGTCGACGATGGAGCGAGCTTACCCAGAAGAAGCCTGTTCACTCTAACTTTGAAGAGATTCACAGTATATTTACTCCTTTTTCTTCCATATCATTCCTTAGACAATCCATCCATCTTTTCTTTGGCCTTCCTCCCCTTCCATCGACATACATACTCATCACTCTCTTAGTCACATGAGTGTCATCCCTCCTCATCACATGTCCATACCAAGACAGACGATTCGCTTTCATTTTTTCTGTAACAGGCGCCACTTTCAGACTTCCCCTTATAAAATCATTCCTTACTTTATCCATTCTTGTCACTCCACACATCCATCTTAACATTCTCATCTCCGTTACATGCAATCGTTTCTCATTCATCTTTTTCACAGCCCAGCAAAATAACAAATAATGTAATTAACAATTAAATAACATAAAAATAAACGACGGGTTGGACTCTGGGAGTGCCGGTAGAAGTGAAAACTTGAATAGTAATAAACACACACGAACATTCATGCAAGCGCCCTGCGCCGTCTTACGAATTTTCGATCAGGCCACGTGTCCTGACGCGAGTTTATAATTTTTTACCCATTCCAAAAAAAGTGCACAACGCCGCTAAAGTAAAGTTTTCACTTCAAAAAAACGCTACAATTAACTGAACACTGTTTTTTTCCTATTCATTGCATAATAAGTAGTTTAACCAATTAACATAAATGAGTCATAATAATTAATAATTAATTTACCGTTTTATTGGTCATTGAACCGTGCTGTGGTCGGCTAACCTCTTTCATAATGATTTTAGTCATAATCACATCACGATGCCGGCAGAATAATTTTTAAGACCAGTGGTAACGGAACTATACATAAACGTCAATTAATTTAACAAAAAAAAAAATTGACACATATTTCTTAAACCAAAATTGACGCTTTTAACCTCTCGGGCGATTTATAATTGAAAATGAGGAAAATCAACGTCCAATGAGCGACTGTCTGTTATGTACAGACGTGTGTACGTAAGGCGCTGGGGCGTTTTCGCTTATGTACACCCGGGTGTACGTAACGCGCCCGAGAGGTTAAAATTGCCAATACGTCACAAGCAAGTACAGTTTTTACTTGCTTCTGACGTAACCAGCCGTACTCTCCAATTTTGATGCGTTATCTATATATATATAAATGTTATGTTGGTTTGTGTACGCTTCAAAAACTCAAAAATTTCTGCACCGATTGAGCTGAAATTTTAGCATGATATATAATCCGCATCAAGGATTGTTTTTATCTATTTTTTGCATCAGTCACATATCCACAACCGCGAAAAAACAGTTTTTTTGTGCCACAGCGAAGTGTGGCAGGGTACAGCTAGTATTTTTATATATACGCATTGATTTAACAAAATAAAAAATATGTGACCAGTATTTTTCAAAATTACAACTGAAGGACTAATTTGATTTGGAATTTACTAATACTGTCAACATGTCTATTGTGTACAGTCAAAAAAAGGGTTAGGTATGCAGGCAGCAAGTTTTAAATAAGTTTTCCAAGATGGTATCACAAGTTTCAATGTATCTGCATACCAAAATATTTGGCTACATGTAGCATACATCCAAAGAATGCATACACGATAGCATATATCATACAAGAATACTTTTTAAAAATGTATGTCTGTTTACTTAACTCTTTTGTTGATGGTACATAGGCTGGTCTCTCGAGCGGGGAGCTCGTGGCTAAATAATGACAGCCGCACAGGCCGATCTTCCGCCGCGCCGAGGTTGGTCTGTGAATGTGGTCCGTGCCTCGGAAAGCACGAAAAGCCGTTGGTCCCGGCTATCATTTGTAGATCTTTGACAGTCGTTACTGTTAATCAGAAGCTCATAAGTCTGACAACCAGTCTTACTGAGGGGTATCGTAGTACCCAGTTACTGGGTTGTGGAGGTCCGATAGTCAGTCGCTCCATGTAAAATACTGATATTCAGCTGCATCTGGTGCGACTGGAAGCCGACCACAATTTAGTTGGGGAAAGGTCAGGCAGGTGATGACGTAAGCCGGCCTCTTATTGTATTTATACTCCGATCTGCGCGAGGCTCGCTCAAAATCAAATGTGCGTATATTATCCATTCATTTCATTGTTTGTAGTGTTTTATAGACCACCCAAGATGGTCATACACTCATTTTATAGGGACGATTAATATTTTTATTGTCTTGGTTGATCAGGATCTGATGTACGATCCCCGCACGGAACAAATATATGGCTGATCTACAAGTAGTTGTTCCGGGTCTGGTGTTCCTTCACGTACCGTGACCCCGGTACGTGAAGGGCTATTGAAGGACACCGTGCATTTTAGTCAGTACAAGTCTGACAGTCCCTCCCGCTCTGCCCTGGGTGGGAGGACGCTTTTGATGATTTTACCACGATAAAAAAAAAGTATATGCGAATCCTAAGTAGTTTGTTCAGAATCAGTAACTGATTCGATTCCAATAATTTTTACACCATGTTAACTTTTTTCGCAGACATATTTTATTTTTCTACTAGCTTCCGCCCGCGACTGCGTCCGACGGATGTCGGTCTTCGCGTGGATGGTTTATTTCTCCATTTTGAGTAACTCTGACAATGACATCTTGTAAATATTACGGCGCTGAATCCACTGTGGGTAATGCAACGTGTGTTCGCGGTTCTACAGAACAACGTCTATGAATAAAACTGAAAAATAAGTTTTTTTTTTCTACGTATTTTTACAGGATAAAAAGTATCCCATTTTATGCCCAGGATAATAAGGATAATAAATCGAACCGTTAGTTTTCACATAATGCCTGCATATGCAGACAGACAGACAGACAGACAGACAAAAAATTTTTTTAATCACATATTTAGGTTTGGTATCGATCCAGCAACACCCCCCGCTATTTATTTTTTCAATATTTTCAATGTACAGAATTGACCCTTCTACAGATTTATTATATGTATAGATTACCAGTTTACAATACATGTTACTGCTCGTAACTGTACAAGGTTTAAACTAGATACAGTTGGGGAGATGACTAGTATTGTAATTTATGTTAATTTTCAACTTAAAAGACAGTGGGTTTTTTTAAACGTGTTTCATGTGATCCGAATGTTCTTGATAATGTTACATATAGGTACAGTCAACGGCAAAAGTAGATGATCAAAATCAGAAATTCAATACTAAAGAACGAAGTTCGCGTCAAAACTGTGTAAATGAACGAGTAGTAAATGTTTGGTAAATTATAATCAAGTACTTTTGAATCACTTCGACGCCACACAATTCTGACGCGAACTACGTTCATTAATATTGAATTTCTGATTTTAATCAACAACTTTTGTTGTTGACTGTACGTGGGAAAGAGCGTTGACCTCTTCAATAGAGGCAGATTTGAGATTCTTGTTTTTTTACGTGGTAAAATCATCAAATGAGTATACCCACCTAGGGCAGAGCGGGAGGGACTGTCAGACTCGTACTGACTAAAATCCACGGTGTCTTTCAATAGCCCTTTACGTTCCGGGGTCACGGTAATACGTACAGTCCCGCGACCAGATTTGAGATTCTTAGGAGGTTTTTTAAACTTTGCCCCACACTAGGAATTTCTCCTGTATCGTGGGTGCGTTTACAAACACAGAAACTCACATACACTAACACCCAGACCCGGAACAACTAGTTGTAGGTCACACAAATATTTACTCCGTGCGGGAATCGAACCCGCGACATGCAGCGCGAGTCCAATCGTTCGCTGACACCAGGGCGACGAGGATCACGAAGTGACAGTAGGTGGGGGATGTGGACAAGCATGTGGATGTAGAGTAACGGATAGCTAGCCATCGGATCAAGGACCTGCAGCCGTATTATGACGTCTTAACACCAGGCTTGTTCCAGTGAATGAAAGAGACAGAGCTATACAAGTCGTCTAGCGCCACCTCGTTCACTCACTGGAACAAGCCTGGTTTTAAGACGTCATAATAGGGTGCCAGGCCCAAGTTGACGGCGCTTCCTGTTACACACGCGCTTTAACGAGCTATCAGCACACTGACGCTGGCTCTTTATAGGGTCAAATGCTTTCCGAAGTCACCGGACTATCTTACAAGGGCACCGCGGCCCCGAAACGCAACGAGCAACTGAAAGAGCTGGTGGATTTTTAATCAATCATCTATAGTAAACGTTACTAGGACAAAATTCGCTGTCCAAGCAGTTTACCGTGACCCTGGAACGTAATGGGCAATCGAAGGATCACGTTGGATTTTCCACCACATAAAAGAATGCATCATTAAACAAATTTCCGAGTTATGTAACCTCAATTCCATGTTATAATAATAATATATTATTTAATTTGAATAATAATTATGCTAAAATAATTATACTATAAAATTTAAAATTAGCATTAAATGAAAAAAAGAATGACTTAAAAAGCGCGATCGTGACATTGAATTTATATTTAATGTAATTATAATATTTTACGTAATATGTTTCGCATATTATAAATATGTTATTATTTAAATGTTTCTGGGATATTATTAGTTATTATTTCCGCTACCACATCCTTGACAGCCTGCCGGGGTCGTGGGACTCACGAATTACCGTGACCCCGGTACGTAAAGGGCTATTGAAGGACACCGTGGATTTTAGTCAGTACTAGTCTGACAGTCCCTCCCGCTCTGCCCTGGGTGAGAGGACTCATTTGATGATGTTACCACGTAAAAAAAAATGGATGGTTGAGAATTTATCATAGCGAAATCCGTTGGTCCCGGCTGTCATTTGTAGATCTTTGACAATCGTTACTGTTAGTCAGAAGCTCGAATGTCTGACAACCAGTCTTACCATGGGGTATCGTATTACCCAGTTACTGGGTTATGGAGGTCCGATAAACAGTCGCTCCATGTAAATTACTTATATTCAGCTGCATCTGGTTTAACTGGAAGCCGGCCAGAACATAGTCTACAAATGTAAACATATGTTTTCCGATTACATATTATGTAAATGAATTATTTTATTTTAAATCATGAGATATTTGCACAGTTGGTCATCCTTGACCATTTGATAACAATAAACTAGTGTCTCCGATGATATTTCGTTTAAATAATGTGAGACAAAAACCGCCTTACCATTAAAAGAAAAACTTATGTTGAAAGCTCGTATAAAAAAAGTGTAATTCCAAAACCATCCGGTCGTTTTGCAATTACACTTTTTTCAACGTGAAATGTCATTTTGATGTTGACAGTTTTTTTAGACAAGTGTTCAATAGATGATTATCTTTCTTGTTAGACGGAAAAGGTTTTGTTTTTAGTAGAGCTATTTTTGAAGAGAAAACTTCTTTAGCGGCTTTGTGCACTTTTTTTGGAACGGGTAAAAAATGTTAAACTCGCGTCAGGACACGTGACCTGATCGAAAATTCGTAAGACGGCGCAGGGCGCTTGCGCGAATGTTCGTGTGTGTTTATTATACTATTGAAGTTTTCACTTCTGCCGGCACTCCCAGAGTGCAACCCGTCGTTTTTTTTAAACAGGCTCTGTTATCCATGTAAAAGAGGCCATTCGCACAAGCGCTTTCTTTTTGGGCGTTAAAAAAGCGCTGTGTTTAAAAAAAATCTTAAATGTTACAGTGTCCTTCAATAGCCATTTACGTTCCGGGTCACGGTAGCTCGTTAGTCACGCGACCACGGCAGGCTTTGGCTCCACCACTGCGGCTGGGCTGCGAGGTGGACGCTGTCGTCTCCCTCACGCGTCCCGCCTCCTCCTTCGGTAGCATGACTGCTTCGCAGAAGGAGGCCACCGCTTCCCGCTTGCCTATCGCCATCGTGAGGACACAGCGGAGCTCTGCCGAAGCGGGGCAGTCTGTACCGTATGCTCCACCGTGTATGTCTCAGAGGTAAAAAGATTGAAAATGACCTCTCGCATGCCCCTGTTCAGTTTGATCCACACTTCCTGTGACATCCTGTATAGATGTCGCTACATATAGTATTATCTAAATTGATTACCTTTAAACGAGTGATTCCGACGACAGAACCGAGTAAAACAATAAGTGATTTAGTATTGAAACCCACCAATAAAATATTCCAACCCACAATGTAATTTAAATATAATTGTTCTACGTCAAAACGTAAAGAAAACAATGGCTCTCAATTAATTAAAATGTTTAATCAATCAATTGTAAATAATTATTTGTTCAAAGTTCATGTACAGTTAACTAAAGAGATATTTATGCAGGCATTATGTACTACAAAGTTTTTTTTTATTGTTCAAGTAAAAGTAATAAAAGAAAGATAAGCAACTCAAGTATCTTGATTTGGCTCACGAGGTTGTCGATATGTGGATTCAGCGATCATTGTGCCGATAGTCGTGTCGGCCCATGGCTTAATTGCCAAGAGCCTCGACCAACATCTAAGGAGGCTCTCGTTAGGCAGCTGGATCAAGGGCCTGATTCAGAAAGCAGTTCTTCTGGACACGGCGCGCATTGTTACGAGGTTCCTTTCTCTAGAGCCCTGACCGCCGGTAGCTTGGATCCAGTTCCGATACCGGTGAGCCACTATTATTTATTTTTTTAAATGGTTTCTTTTTTTGTTTTGTTTTTGTAATATGTTTAAAAATGTAAGTATATATTAGTAAAAAAATGGATAAGGAAAAATAAAAATAATACAAAATCGATGCTTGACCTTTTACAAAATTTATGCCTGCTTAAATATCTTTTTAGGTGTGTGTGCGGGGTATTACTTACTTATTAGGTGTTTTATATGATTTAGGCGCAAAAAGCCTTGTTCTTAAAATGGCGAACGAACAAAATGGAAAATTTTCTACAATTGGGAGTATAATTCTTGATAATATCTGGTTTTTTCGCATGACATTAAACAAATTAATTAAATCGAAGAGTCTGAGAAATCTTTTATTTATAAGAATATGCTTCCAATTGTGGAAAACTTTCCTTTATGATCATTTGCCAGTGTGAGAATTAGGCTTTTGGAGAATTTGCCATTTTGTGAATTATGCTTTTTGTGCCTAAACCATTGATACGTGGGCTTCCTAATTCAATTGTTGGGTCGTCCATAAATAAAGGTGATATATGTATTTTTTGCAATTTTTTTACCTTCCCCTCATGATACGTGACGTATAACTGTTTTTACTATGACCCTACTCAAGATCAGGTGTTTTTTTATAAAGTTTTTTTAAAGTAATACAAAATTTGACGACTTCAAGCTAATAATGATGCTAAAATTAATGCTGAATGTATGTATCAACCTCTAAATATTGGTGATATTTTGTGGTTTTTCCTCCTTCTTACCTCACGTGATTACTGGACGACCCTTTTGCTTCTGTCTATGCAAAAAGTTATAATAACTAGATTTCAAATACACAACATTATTTTTAGTATATGCGAAACCTGAATATAGTTTGTGCAGAATCAGTAACTAAATCGATTCCAATAATTTTTACACCATGTTATTTTTTTCCCAAAAAATATTTTAGTTAAATTTTATTAACAGTTAATTACAATACAATCACCGTACGGTTAGGTACCTATTGCCAAGCTATTATCACGAGTGTATAACACAGGAGACGCGGTTTACGCGGGTGTACCGCGAAATGAGCATGTTTTTGAACGTACAACCAGGTAATATACATACTTATAACCTTGTGATTTTTTATGATACGGTTTTAAAATTTCGTACATAGATTCTTTACACAAAAATACTAGACAGGTGTATCGGGTTTCGCATAAACAAAAAATAATGTTGTATATTAACCTTTGTATTTTGGTTAAAAGATAATAACGCTACCTACACATGGTGATAACATTAGGTTTTCCCTCACTTGTACCACGGTCAAACACTGGCCGGATTTTGGAAAATCCCGTCACACATACCTTGTAGGTATTTAAAGATTATTTTTTTTTACGACCGGTATTTTTTTTAAAGGTTTTTACCGAAAGTTTTTACATACAGCCTGTTAGTGTAATCAGTCTTAACCTTGAAACCATAGGTAGTTGATTTAATTATAAAAATGTTTGTCTGAATTTAAAAATAAATAAACGAATTTTTCTTTAAAAAAATCAAAAATGTTTCTGTCCTACACCGTCCGTTAATTCATGGATACTATGCGCCCGAGTTACGTATTCACTGCAAAGGGCGTTAACCTGCCAGTGCGGCAGGTTAACGCCGTCCGTTTAACTACATACCTACATAAGTTTTAACTAACTACATCATTGTAATAAAATACAGGTAACCTGTGATGTAACTAACTTCCCTTCATACTTTTCCTGGCTTAGGACTGGCAAAAATACCTACCTTTGTTGCGTGACGAGTCCAGATGTAAGTTAGGTTATCACCCGACGCGGCGTAAACCCGAACCATTTCGTCCACTGTTTTCGACACTGCCGGCAGACTGAGGTATGCGCGGGGCCCGCGCATACCTCAGTCTCCCCACGCCGCGGGCGACGCCGCGGCGCTCGCGGCTTATTTTAGTGTTCTTTACCTTTGCGTAATAGGGTGAAATAATTTTGGGGAAAAATGGAGACTTTATTGAAAAAAAAAAGGTTTTATTTTTTTATTGAATTTACGTTCTGTAAGTGATACCAAACCACTGGTTTCAAGTTTAAGACTGATTACACTAACAGGCTGTATAATGACTAATATAAAGATAAAATTAAAATTGTATCATATTATATATGACAGGCCTGTTGGTCTAGTGGTTAGAGACCCTGACTGCTATGCCGGAGGTCGTGGGTTCGATTCCCATCCAGGACAAACGTTTATATGATGAGCACGATCATTTGTTCTGTGTCTGGGTGTAATTTATCTATAATATGTATGTATTTAGAAATATATAAGTATTTTTATCAGCTGTCTAGTACCCATAACACAAGCTCTGCTTAGCTTGGGACTAGATGGTGTTGTGTGATAGTTGTGGAATATTTATTTATTTATTTATATACAAAAGAAAAAAAAAGAATTAATAACTTTTATATGATGATGTTGTTGTCCGTCTACTGTACACTCCTTTTTCTCAGGAACGCGTGAAGATATCAAGATGAAATTAATATCAAATTACTCAGGTATACAATCCTCTGAAGCAGAGAAAAAATCAAACCTCTAAGTAAGCGAAATTAAACCACACTGTTTCGCGGGACTAACGAATTACCGTGACCCGGTACGTAAAGGGCTATTGAAGGACACCGTGGATTTTAGTCAGTACAAGTCTGACAGTCCCTCCCGCCCTGCCCTGGGTGGGAGGACTCATTTGATGATTTTACCACGCTAAAAAAAAAGAAAACACTGTCGTTTTTGTTCTGTTTTGCGCCATATTTTGACTCGCGTAATCCACTTTCCCAGGCTTACCAGTGAGCAGCCGTTTTCAAGGGAGGATCACGACCACGACCTTCAATAATGAGGAGTACGACGTGAGGAGGATTTTAGATTTTAGCGTCTACGTCAATTAAATTAGCGTTCATCGTTCTCACTTAGTCGTAAAAACGCACCGTCAATAACGTATATACCTAACCAAAATTTTGTAACTCAACATATGGATTTGGTCGCGCGACTAACGAATTACCGTAACCCCGGAATGTAAAGGGCTATTGAAGGAAACCGTACATTTTAGTCAGTACAAGTCTGATAGTCCCTCCCGCCCTGCCCTGGGTTGGAGGACTCATTTGATGATTTTACTACGCTAAAAAAAAACAAAAACAACATTTTGATTTAAAATCTGTTGCTCCAATGTTGTATTTATGTGATGTTACTTAAAGTTTTATCATCACCTGTCCATCCTCTTCCGTACTAGCTGGTTGGATGTTTAAAATTTTACTTGCGACGCCCTTATATTATAAAATGTCTAGATTCCGTGTTCGAAACAAAACGTAACTTTTTTAGTAAAGCCACATTTTTATAAATATGTGATCGCTACGCACACATTTAAATGTTTTCCTTGGAGATGCTCAATTGTTTTACGTAGGAATCGAACTGAGGTAATTGTATTGGAAAAACTTGGAATTTCTCCTGTATCGTGGGTGCACTCACATACACAAATACCTAGACCCAAAACAACTACTTATCGTACAAATATTTGTCTCGTGCAGGAATCAAACCCACGACACGCAGCCATTGCGCCAATCGTGCCGTCGGCGTCGTTCGGTCGATCAAGTTATTCGCCGTCGACTTATTATTCCACGCTAAATGGAATATTTAAATACGTGAACATTATGCAATTCACTTAATTTTATAGATTCCGAAAACGTGTCCATCGAATAAAACGGTTTATTGTATTTAAATAGATCATTGGCTACCATGTTCTGAGTATATAAAGATTGAAGATGTATGTCGTTTATTCTATTATTTTCTAGCTATTCCCTGCGGGCATGTGGGCGGCGAGTAATGGGCGACTCGCTGTCCGACCATGGACCATGTCCGGGTCGACAGCGCGTTGTGTTCCACGCGCACCTCAAGGAGTGTCAGCATAGTGACGGGGACCCCTGTAGAAGGCCAAAGCCTGCCGGGGTCGCGGGACTCACGAATAACCGTGACCCCGGTACGTAAAGGGCTATTGAAGGACACCGTGGATTTTAGTCAGTACGAGTCTGATAGTCCCTCCCGCTCTGCCCTGGGTGGGAGGACACATAAGATGACTTTACCACGTAAAAAAAAGCCCTGCGGTTTCATCCGCTGCTTGACTCCTATTGGTCATAGCGTTATGTAATAATAGCCTGTAGCAATTCAATTTTAATTCTTCAAAGATCTTTTAAAGATTTTCCTGATGTTATTAGCCTAAACCCTTCCTGGATAAATGGACTATCTAACTTCTTTCTAATAATTTTCCAATTCAAACCAGTTGGCCTACCAAGCGTTAGTAGTTCCGCTCAGGGAACGAGATGGCGCTAGATGACTTGTATAGCTTTGTCTCTTTCCCACAGCTTAACCACTCACGCTTCAAGTCGTTGTGGTAGGCTACCAGTTGTTCCTGACATTCACGTTTCAAATTCTTCAGCTTTATAATATTAATATAGAAATATAGATAAAACTAAATTTAATGCTATAATAATTTTATCTTTGTTAACACACTTTAATGCCTTTGTGAAACAGACAGGCGAAAGCGAAGCATTTCCGAACCGAAGCGAGACGTCAGTCCGATAGTTCTGTCACACTATCGGATCACTTTCGCTTTTCTATGTGACTGGATTCAAACAATTCCATACATTACAAATAAAAACGCCTCGCTTCGCATTCGTCACGCCTGTCTGTTTAACAAAGGCTTTAGTTTCGAAATATTTCGATAACTAAGGCTTGTGTTCTAATACTTTGTCTATAAAAAGTTTTTTTTTTCAGCAACTTCATTTAAATAACTGGCGATATATCAGAGTTCTGTCAAATACACCTTTGCTTACCCTTTTGGGAATAATAGGCGTTAGGTTATGTCGAATAAAAGTATTAAAAATTATTGTCAAGCTATAGGGAACCGTCTAAGCAGGATATCATGGCTCTGAAAAGCAAAGAGCAACCGAAGTTACGGGGTAGATTTTTAACCAGTAAATTAACTGTAATTTACTGGTTATAAATCTACCCCAAAATCCTATGTAGCTTGGTAGGTACTGAACTACCAAGCCACATAGTAGGATTTTTTTCTAATTTTTTTTCGTGGTAATATCATCTAATGAGTCAGTGAGCCAGAGCAGGGCGGGAGGGACTGTCGGACTTGACTGACTAAAATCCACGGTGTCCTTCAATATCCCTTTACGTACCGGGGTCACGGTAATTCGTGAGTCCCGCGTCCACAGCAGGCTTTGGCCCTCTACAGGCCCCGTCACTATGATTTAGTTATGTAGTAGGATTTAGTGAAGATTTGAACAAACAAAAAAAAAATGCAATAAGGCAAGTAACAAGTTACAATAAAAATACTGTCGCCTTAAATAAAATCGCAAATAATAAAATTAATTTGTCAAAAATATACCTTTGTTTCAAAATAAAGTCAAAAATATACCTTTGATATTTAAAAAAAAAAATTAACTAAAATCACAAACAAGAAAAAAAAAACAATATTTTGTCAAAAATATACCTTTGTTGTATTTTAAGATTCTTTAGTACTAGATTTTCTAATATTGATTGTCTTACCTTCAGAATTTTCTTTCACGTGTTTCGTAAGGCACTTTAAATAGTTATCACTGTATTATTATATTATATACAAATATTTTTTTAATGTTACACGCGAGTGTTTGCCATGAAGGATGACAGTGAACTGCCTCGACTGCAATAATCACTGCCGAATAAGGATTATAGAATAAAAGGCAGAGGCGCCGCAGCGTGGGAGAATTTATTTGAATTACAAATTTAGCAGCTGTTGTTAAACATTCAAAAAAAGGAGTATGTTTTTTATGTATGTTACCCGAAGAATTATTGTATTTTTTTGTGTAATTTTAGAACTACTTTTTTATCGTGGTAAAATCATCAAATGAGTCTCCCACCAGGGCAGAGCGGGAGGGACTATCAGACTTGATTGACTAAAATCCGCGGTGTCCTTCAATAGCCCTTTAGGTACCGTGGTCACGGTAATTTGTGGGTCCCGCATCCCCGGCAGGCTTTGGCCCTCTACAGGCCCCGTCACTATGCTGACACTCCTTGAGGCGCGCGTGGAACACAATGCGCCGTCGACCCGGGCATGGTCCATGGTCGGACAGCGAGTAGCCCGTTACTCGCCGCATGCCCGCGCCTACGGTAGCCGGAGATCTTTTTTTTCATATATATATTTTTTCTATTCATAGATACATGTTGACAGCATATACACATAGTAGTTTGACGAATAATGGATATGTATTTTTTCTTTTCTTCAATTAATGCAAATTTACAAAGATATCAAAATTCATCAAATTCGAGACTGTGGGCTCGTGACGTCAGAAGCAAGTAAAAACCGTAATTGCTCGTGCCGTATTGACAATTTTAAAAGTGTCGTATCTTCATCAATTTGAATTTACATATAAAAAGAAAAAATACGTGTTTAATTATTTTTTGATAATCTAACTGACGGACTAATTCGATTTTTTCAACCAAACAATTCGACATTATCCATAGTCCGAATATTAACATGCTTGAACTACCTACCTTTATTATATTTACACTATTTAAACCATGTTTAAAGCAAATAAATGATTGATTTGATTTGATATAACAAAATGTTGTCTGTCTCTGGTCTCAACTATGCTACCTGTGTTCTGACGTCACTACTGAAGATCAACATCACACGTTACAGTACAGTGTGAAGTTCGAGATAAATATATTATCTATTAATAATTATCAAGCCTATCATGAGTTTTAATGTTTGGAAATGCCAAAGACCGAAAGGTTGGCGCTGTTTAGAAGACTTGTCAAACCGCTCACTAGCGACTGTTTGCCGCGGAGACTTTTTCTTTTCTTCCGTCAAACTACAAAAAAAGTTAAACATCTGTTGAACACTTTGTCAAAAAAAGTGACAACTGCAAAACGACATTTGACGTTGGGGATCCCTTCTTTTCGCATAATGTTCTTTGTCCTAATATACGTCGGAATAACGATTTTGGAACAATTTTTTTTGGCATAAATTTGATTCGCATAACGTTAGTAGGCCTAATGACTATTAGCATAGTAATACAAAAGTAATATTTATTCTTTTCTAGTAGATACGTACTCCAGACTTTGATTTATTAATCCATTTCATATATAAAAATTTTATCTGAGCGACTACATAACTAAGTGAGCGACTGGAAATACAGCTCGGGACTTGCTGGCACCCCGACTCGGACAATTTAGGTTAGAAGAGGATGGCGGGGTCTGGAAGACGCCGCCGTCCTCTTCGTGGTAATTTAATTTTTAAACCACCCAGAAGTAGAAGCCCCGTCGAGCGTCGAGCTACTGCCAATGTGAGCTCCTTATACTCTGCTCATTAATGTATTTTTCAAAGTAGTTTTTGTATTCGAACCACTTCCTTAAGATAAAATGCCGCTCAGTATAAAAAATACATTTGCCAAATATTGAAAAAAATGCAGGACGTAACGTTGACACTCATACAAATATTAAGTCGCTCAAATATTATGAAGCTGCTCATTTTGTATTTTAAGTAACTCAAATTAACTTTTGTAAGATACTGTTCTGTTGATTTCTCGTCGCTTACAGTCAGTCGCTCACTTAGTAATTATATAACCAAAATTAATTAATTTTGATAAATTGGCATTTACAGTCACTCGTTTTACTGTTTTTTTTTGTTTTTATGTTTTAATATCATTATGTGTAAATAAATGTATGCTTTAGGATATTATGCTTAAAAAATTATGCGTAATCCGTAATTATATTATGCGAAAATTTAATTATGCCAAACAAAAATATGCTAAGTTATATTAGGTCCGGGCACGCCGCAATCGCGGCGGCTGGATAGGCGTCACGGCGTCCTTACCTACCGCATGACGCAGGTCCTCACCGGACACGGAAGTTTCGGGAGGTTCCTGTGTCTGATAGGGAGGGAAGAAACGCCTGGGTGTCACCACTGCGAGGATCGTCCGGAGGACACGGTGGAGCATACGGTGCAGGACTGCCCCGCTTGGGCAGAGCACCGCCGTGTCCTCACGACGGCGATAGGCGGAGACCTCTCGCGCCCGGCATTGGTCGAGGCCATGCTGCGGGGCGAGACGGAGTGGGAAGCGGTCGCCTCCTTCTGCGAAGCAGTCATGCTCGTGAAGGAGGAGGCGGGCCGCCTTAGGGAGAGGACAGCGTCCTCCCTCCACCCCAGCCGCAGTGGTAGACGCCCACGGCGTCGGACGTCGCAGGACGATCTCCGGCCACCGTAGGCGCGGGCATGCGGGCAGCGAGTAATGGGCGACTTGCTGTCCGACCATGGACCATGCCCGGGTCGACGGCGCGTTGTGTTCCACGCGCGCCTCAAAGAGTGTCAGCATATTGACGGGGCCTGTAGAGGGCCAAAGCCTGCCGGGGTCGCGGGACCAAGGGATTACCGTGACCCCGGTACGTAAAGGGCTAGTGAAGGACACCGTGGATTTTAGTCAGTACAAGTCTGACAGTCCCTCCCGCCCTGCCCTGGGTGGGAGGACTCATTTGATGATTTTACCACGCAAAAAAAAAAAAGTTATATTAGGTCTTAAAATTTTATGCAAATGGATAGGGAACCTTGACGTTGATATAAGGGTGGGTGGGTATATAAATAAAACCCTTTAGCGACTATGTTGCCATTTTCAGAATTAGACTTTTTGCGCCTAAACCGCTCATCGTGGTGACAATTAGTTTCAAGCTGCTTACATACAACAGGAAACAAAAAATCTCTGCCAAAAAGTCTCTAGTGAGCGGTAGCTCTTATATACAGCAATGGACGGGGGAACAGGCATATAATTTAAAACATTTTTTTTTTCTTAATAAAC
The DNA here is from genome assembly GCA_943136025.2 of Agrotis puta. Taxonomy (NCBI): domain Eukaryota; kingdom Metazoa; phylum Arthropoda; class Insecta; order Lepidoptera; family Noctuidae; genus Agrotis; species Agrotis puta. The sequence continues at coordinate 7,059,539 of OW964195.2, read as the reverse complement.
CTACTTTGTATTTTTTTTTCCGTGGTAAAATCATCAAATGAAACCTACTTTGTATTGGAAAAAAAACGAAAGACATTTCTATTGAGGTTTGAACACATCTAAAAATAAAGTAAAGCCGCTGATGTGGTCAGTCATGAAAAACATTACTAAACCTTAACAAAACCGTAAAAATACCCCGGTATAAAAATAACCTCCACAGGTAAGCATCGCATACAATAATTCTTTTAACAACAGTAAGTAGGTATCATCATCATCCGGGTTAAGCCGCGCATGCCGAGGTTGGTCTGTGGATGGGTGACCACCTGTCATAACGAGTTTCCTCCGTGCTTCGGAAAGCATATAGAGCCGTTGGATTTTAGTCAGTACGAGTCTGACAGTCCCTCCCGCTCTGCCCTGGGTGGAGAGGACTCATTTGATGATTTTACCACGATAAAAAAACAACAAAATATGTAACTTTTGGTACATTTCCATGAGATCTTAAAAATAGATGGGTAGTTCCACAAAAATCTACCTTACAGGTGTACACTCTTTAACTTATAATTAGATATTTCAAGTTTACAAAGTCGCTTCCCGTGGTCTGTCTGTCTGTCCTTATGTATGCTTAGATCTTTAAAACTACGCAACGGATGATTTTTTAATAGATAGAGTTATTCAAGGGGAAGGTTGATATGTAAATAACATGCATAATATAGAAGAGATTGTACCCGTGCGAAGCCGGGGTGGGTTCGAGCAATCAATAAAATTAAAAAGAAATAATGACAAAAACACAACATAATTAAGACAGAGAATAAAAATAAAAAATAACGGTGAACAGATTTTTATTAACATTCATTAAAATCTATCAATGTTTTTAGTTTTTCCATTCGCCAACAAAAGTGGTTAATTTAAAGTTTTAAGTATATACAATAAGGTCAAATCAACGGACGCACATGCATAATAAATAATGTAATTCATGTAAATATATTACGGTTAAGTTCATGGGTCATCTACAGGCAATTGTAACGTGAAATGTGTATAAATTACAAATAGAATAAAGTGAAAGAATCCGTGACTCGGAAATCACGTAAAGCCGTTGGTCCCGGCTGTCATTTGTAGATCTTTCACAGTCGTTACTATTAGTCAGAAGCTCGAAATTCTGACAACCAGTCTTACCATGGTGTATCGTATTACCCAGTTACTTGGTTGTAGAGGTCTGATAGGCAGTCGCTCCATGTAAAATACTGATATTCAGCTGCATTAATTGAGTATAGCTAATTGTGAAAAGGCAGGTAGATGATGATCTATTACATATAATAAATCTGTAGAAGGGTCAATTCTATACATTGAAAATATTGAAAAAATAAATAGCGGGGGGTGTTGCTGGATCGATACCAAACCCAAATAATAATATGTGATTTAAAAAATTTTTGTCTGTCTGTCTGTATATACAGGCATCACGTGAAAACTAACGGTTCGATTTCGATGAAACTTGGTATAATTTTACCTTATTATCCTGGGCATAAAATGGGATACTTTTTATCCTGGAAAAATACGTAGAAATAAAAATCTTATTTTTCAGTTTTATTTATAGACGTTGTTCTGTAGAACCGCGAATCTCCTTAATTATAAACCGCCTTATTACAAAAATGGGTTTAACTAAAAACCCAGGTTTAATCTTGTAAAACTACGGTTTAAACAAAGATTATTACAAATCGTGGTTTTGCGATAAACCATGGTCTAACAGTAGTAGCTGTCAAAGGTATGTCAAAGTTTCTCATAGCAAATTTTTCATTGTGTTGTAGTTTTTGTGTTATTTTCACCCAAAATAGATTGAAACAAGGTAGATTTAATTGTTATTACTCATTGTGGATTTAATTGTACAGACAATCGTTCAAATGGCGGTGCTAAAGTCGACGTTTTATCTTAGTTTTGTAATACGGATAAATTTAAACCATGGCTCTGCAGATAAGCCTGGACTTGATAGACCAGGTTTAAACCAAGGTTTATTTAGTTTTTGTAATAAGGCCGTATAGGTTTAGCCGTATTTGGGTCCTATAGATATTTATAAGATTTCATTGTCAGAGTTACTCAAAATGGAGAAATAAACCATCCACGCGAAGACCGACATCCGCGCGGACGGAGTCGCGGGCGGAAGCTAGTTGTGAAATAATTTCGATGGGAATTATTTGGAAATTAAACGACCACGTCGTTCGTTTGCAACCTCTGTTCCACTGCAACTCCTGAAAGTCAGAAGCAACAGTGGCAACCACCAGAAAAGCGCCGAGACAACGAAGCTCGACGTGTCCCGGAGAATGAATTTAACTTTTTTATTGAATCCTGAATATATATTTTTTTTTCAGCGTGGAAAAATCATCAAATGAGTCCTCCTACACAGGGCAGAGCGGGAGAGACTATCAGACTCGTACTGACTAAAATACATGGTGTCCTTCAATAGCCCTTTACGTTCCGAGGTCCGCCCTGCCTTGGGTGGGAGGACTCATTTGATGATTTTACCACGATAAAAAAGGCTGTGAATCTAATCTCTTCAAAGTTAAAGCGAACAGGTTCTTCTGGGTCCATCGTAGACACAACAATTAATAAAAAACAGTTTTTTTTTAACTTTGCCTCACACTAGTAATTTCTCATGTGTCGTGGGTGCATATATACATATGAAAGCTTTCACATTGACACGGACTGACATTTTGACACATTCTCGTGTCTAATATAAAACGACTTTGTTTATGTCTGTCTCTCTCGCTCTTAGGCGGGCTAACCATGCCCGAGTGGAAGGGACGCGTGCCTCTCACTCGCTCTCATTGTGAGCGCATAACGTGAGCGGAGCGTAACGCAGTTTCTTGAAGTGTCACCCGGCAAACCAATTTATAAGACGTTGTCACGTCAAAAACTAGTAATTTTCTTTAATATTTTAATTATATGATTTTTTAAATAAGCTCTTGTTAAATATTGTGTTTGTATAAATGATACACGTAAAAGAATAGTTTAAAGTACACACAAGGAAATCATGAACATTTAATTGTTGATCCTCTTTTCTTTTTAGTTTAGTAAGAATTTCATTCGTTCATATTTTGTTTGTAAAACTAATTTAATTTAATAAATGAATCCCTTTTCTTTTAGACGAATCACATTTTTGTTTATTGCTTGAAGAGGAAACTCTAATCTTACACATATACTCACATACACAAACACCCAGACCCTGAACAACTACTTGTAGATAATACGAATATTTGCTCCGTGCGAGAATCGAACCCGCGGCACGCAGCGCAGCAGTCCAATCGCTCAGCCAGTGCGCTCACCATGCCGTTGGCGGCTCCCATAAAACTAACGTATTTTTTTTATCGTTTTTGCTCGATATAACGGCAATATGTAGACGCTAGAATCATTAACAAAATATTTTTAGTTATTATATTAATTGTAATCAGTTTTGCAATGAACATTAAAATCAGTTTGTTCCATCAACACAATATTTCTGGATATAAAAGCGACATCTATCGGGCCATAAGTGTTCTTTTACGACGTTGAGTCGTTGACGGTCAGTACTAATCTATAGGTCATTTTAGTTTAAGTTTTACTCCAGAGATGTCGCTTTTGTAAATCGTGGACCTAGTAAGATAGTTTGCACTAATTTCAAAATTATTTAAAATTGATAGATATTCGAATATAAATAATTGTAGTTTTAACTCCTATAGACAAACATAATCATTATTTTATTTACAAGAGACAATAAATGAGCAGGCTTCCTCTCCTAAAAGCTCTATTGCAATGCAACATTGAGAATACAATTTAGTTTTTTTAGGAGATTAGCTGATTGTGTATGCTTTTATCATTTTCGCAAACAAACCAGTTGGGATGGTTCCATGGACCACAACTGGTCCGCGGACCAATTCAGAACCACTGCTATAGATGTTGATCAAGCAACATCTGGATGTTGTTCTACCAATATCTGGCTGCTCAGGGCTTGACAATAGGGTACTTTACTGCATAAATAATTTGAAAATCTGTTTAGGTAGTTCGTCAGTTAGAATATTGAGAAATAATGAACACGTGGTGTAGAACAGGTTCCCAACAACAGCCTAGGAACCCAAGACAACCTCACCTGCACGTGGTACACCCTGCTCTAGAACAACGAGGCTCTGGCTACCCGCCACCGCCACCGCCGCCGCTACACGCACTGGACCAGCGCGGCGGGAAATGGACCAAATCCCCCATAATTAACATGTCCAACATATAGCTAAACAGCTATATTTCAAGTGTTGACAATGTTTTATAAAATTACGTTATTGCCTTTTCTACAGTATAATTACAGACCACATTTTGTATTTTTGATTCTATTTACGAGTTATGACATTTTTTCGATTGGCGGCGCTAGTGGACTGTAAGAGGCCCCTTAATCTATATATCTATATATATATATATAAAAGGAGAACTGACTGACTGACATATCAACGTACAGCCGAAACTACTGGGGCTAGGAATGTGAAATTTTGCACACGGCTTCCTATTATAATGTAGGGGAGCACTAAGAAGGGGTTTTTGGAAATTTAACCTTTAAGGGGGTAAAAAGGGGGAATTAGGAAAGTACGTAACCCACGCGGACGAAGTCGCGGGAAAAGTGCTAGTAAATAAATAAAAATTAACACGGTTTTTGTGTTTTCTTTAAATTAATGAAAATTGACAGAGATAAAACGCTTCGAAATTCGGGAGAGGGAGGCCTGTGACGTCATAACGTCTGTAAAATTATACCGACCGAGTGACGTTTTGTGAGTTTTAGAAGCGTTGTATCTTCGTTTATTTTGGTTCGTGTGACAAAAGAAAAAGAACGGGTCAAATATTTTTTGAAAATCTATCTTTCGGACTTTTTTGTGTATACTCGTAATAACCTATTAAGCCATTGGCCATCACGATTCAAATTTTGTCGTATGTCGAAGGTAAACCTAACGGATTTATCCATGGTCTTGTGTTGTGTTCGAACACTCGACACATAGACACTGTGTTATATCGTGTACACTGATTGCCATGCAAAATTATGGACTTTCTTTCCTTGCAGGAAAACATATTACCTGTGTTGATAGTGTAGGGAATAAGAGACGTCGATAATGACAATCGAAATGTGAATTATTTCTTCGGTGTGTCTATGTATCGATGTTTCGGAAATTTTAATCCAGTGAAAGTCCAGTGTCAAGTGATAGGACGGTTGGCTCAGTGGCTGAGTGATCGACCGCTACTCTGGAAGTCGCGGGTTCGATGCCCGCACGGAACAAATATTGATATGATATACAAGTACCTAGTTGTTTAGTTTTTTGTCAACATGGTTTTCTTTAAAAAAATACTTTCGCAATTTCATGCAAAAGTAAGTTGATGGTTGTTTCCACTGACTGCATTTTAAGTATTTTGTGCCTTGCAGCAAGTTCGGCCAGTCACTAAAACTTGCAGAAGTCCCCTTGCACGATCGTTTACACGTTGGAAGTCGCTTGCGCATACAAATAGTCGCAAATGTAAGGATTGGAATTCCCTGTCGGGGTCTGTATTTCCTGATAGCTACCTTGTGGTCTTCAAGTCAAGAGTAAATAAAGGTTAAGGGAACAGTGTATAAGACGGGGACGCAGGATATGATGGGCAAAACACACTTAAAAGGCAAACTTAACACAATACTAAAGTAGAGCAAGCGCCCACAGGACGCCACTTGTTAATAGCCACTTGCAAATGACTTTCTGTTGGCGCTTGCACTACGTTAGTGTTGTGTTAAGTTTGCCTTTAAGCGTGTATGTCCCCATTATACCTCGCGTCCGCGTCTTATACAATATTCCCCTACTTCTAGACAAGCGTGCTTAACCGTCACCAACATCATCGCTTATCAACAGGCGAGATAGTGGTCAAACGTGAGACAATTGCTACGTAAAATTAAAAATTAAAGTCCTCTGCAAATTGTATTACTAAATGACAGTTTACATAAGACCCGGTTAAGTATTTTGAATTAACCGGGCACATCTTCAAGGTGTCAATCTCCAACTCTAACCGTCTCGTACCACAAAAAGTAAAACATTTATTGAGCAGTTGTTTAAAAAAAGTGTAACTGTAAAACAACCCTTATATCAACGACAATTGCTGTTTTGACATTGTCAGTTTTTTTTTAAAGTGTTCAACAGATGTTTAACTTTTTTGTGGTAGACGCCCACGGCGTCGGACGTCGCAAGACGATCTCCGGCCACCGTAGGCGCGTGCATGCGGGCAGCGAGTAATGAGCGACTCGCTGTCTGACCATGGACCATGCCCGGGTCGACGGCGCGTTGTGTTCCACGCGCGCCTCAAAGAGTGTCAGCATAGTGACGGGGCCTGTAGAGGGCCAAAGCCTGCCGGGGTCGCGGGACTTACGAATTACCGTAACCCCGGTACGTAAAGGGCTATTGAAGGACACCGTGGATTTTAGTCAGTACAAGTCTGACAGTCCCTCCCGCCCTGCCCTGGGTGGGAGGACTCATTTGATGATTTTACCACGAAAAAAAAAAAACTCAACAGGATTAACAAACTAAAAAAGACTTGAACTTATTCAAAAATGGATGTCAATATTGATTGACATTTTAAACAGTTTTACGAAAAACAACTTATTGACTCCAAGAAGTACTTCTTGGGGTCAATAAGTTGTTTAGAAAGTGTTCCTCAAGTTAATATAAATCTAAAATTAGCCAGACACTTTCACTTACTGCTATAAAGAACCAATGAGATAGGTACTTATATTGTACTTAAATAAGTGATAGTATAGAACTTATCACAAAAGCTAAAGTTAATTAATTTATTTGTTATACTATAAAAATAAAATAAAAACTAAAACTTAAAATTAATCTGGGTGTTTTTGTATGTGAGTTTCTATGTTTGTAAACATGCCGTAAAAAAATGAAAACATTTAAAATCTATCGATATTTTTCATCGATAACTTTTCCCCGCAATATTTGTTTTCACATGCAATATGAAAGTAATGAAGCATTTCCTACAAAACGTACTTAGTCTATCTACATTAAATTCGAAATTATACCTTAACTTGGTTCGATTTAAGTTTATAATTGACTGGCTTATTAACTCGACATAGGTCTCAAGGGTAAGGGAGTTTTAGAAGTGAATGGGAACTCACACATACATATAAATACGAGAACATTAAGCAATCGAATATGGACTGTATGCCCGCAAGAGAAAGTTGTTATTCATTCGAAAGTCCTTGAGAACATAGTTCAAAAAGTTATGAAATCGCAAACACATGGGATAGTCAGTTGTCGCATAAAACCATAAGTTGAATGAATCATTACAGAACAATGTATCTTCTATTGCGTAATTCATAAAGTCGTAATTCGAATGCTAATGACATGTACTTATTACGTTTTAATGATAGTGAAAGTTGTTTTTCGTTCGTATTTTCGTAATTCGAATTCAGTTTGGCGGCAAAACTGGTGGTCGCTGGTTATGCGCGTTTTTTTTTTTAATTTATTTTTTTAATGTTTAAATAATGGTGCATGTGACATGATAATTTCTTGTTGAAAAGTGATATTTAATTTTTTTTGTGCTGTGTAAAATAAAACTGACATTTAAAATGAGTTCTGAGCCGGTTATCTGGTTGTTCCTACTTTCTTTTGGTGAGTTAACTCTTTAAATATATGTTTTGTAAATACTTAAGGCCATAGACTTATAGAAGATCGATAATTTTGACATTTGTATGTATTATTGCGCCATTTCTGCGTCAGGGATGGGCAGAAGTCAAAATACGTGAGCAATTGGTTTTATGTATGGTCGTTGGATTTTAATAAATGAATGTAATACATTATGTACTAAATATCTTAAATTATAAATAGCTTACTGCTTGCAAAATAGACATCATTAAAATGAATGTTGACATCATTAATAAATTGCAAATTTAATTAGCCTGACAGCTAGAGTTTAGTTTTTTTTTTCTTTTGTAATATCAATGCATATTTTACAAAGATACTACAAAATTCGAGAGTGGGGGCTCGTGACGTAAGAAGCAAGTAAAAACTGTACTTGATTGTGAAGTATCGGCAATTTTAAAAATGTCGTATCTTCGTTAATTTTAGTTTACGTAACAAATGAAAAAATACGCGTCAAATATTTTTTGATAATTTAACTGTTGGAATATTTAGATTTTTTAAGCCAATTACTCTATTGTAAAAAGCGCTCATAAGATATCAGAAAAGTATTCGTTCAAAGTGCTTAACTTCGTCCATTTATCCGGAAAGACGAAGGTTTGAGTCCTGCTCGTAGACTTTTTCCGATAAACTCACAATAAACTGTTTATGGAGGAGATGCAATTTTTTGGAAAAATAACACCACAAACACCCCAGTTTTGACCCCATTTAGTTTTGGTTGGGGTCACGGGACTGGATCATCAGTTAACCGTGACCCTGGAACGTAAAGGGTTATTGAAGGATCACCGTGAATTTTAGTCAGTACGAGTCTGACAGTAAGGGTGGGAAAACTCGGGGCCTGTAGAGGGCCAAAGCCTGCCGGGGTCGCGGGACCAAGGGATTACCGTTACCCCGGTACGTAAAGGGCTATTGAAGGATCACGGTGAATTTTAGTCAGTACGAGTCTGACAGTAAGGGTGGGAAAACTCGGGGCCTGTAGAGGGCCAAAGCCTGCCGGGGTCGCGGGACCAAGGGATTACCGTTACCCCGGTACGTAAAGGGCTATTGAAGGACACCGTGGATTTTAGTCAGTACAAGTCTGACAGTCCCTCTCGCCCTGCCCTGGGTGGGAGGACTCATTTGATGATTTTACCACGATAAAAAAAAAAGGGTGGGAAAACTCATTTGATGAGGTTGCCACGAAACAAAAAAGCTGGGATAAAAATTGTTGCAAATTAGATCGAGTACTACCCATTTACAAATGAATCAATGTATGCACCCGATTACAAATCACCTCGTTGGTACATTCGAAGGCTGTGTCGTATTATGTGACTAAGTATTAGTAAATATCCTTGCCCAACTGTTAGAAGAACGCAGGCGATAGTGCGTAACCAATTCATTACATAAATTCGGTATTTATTTTAGCACATTCCTCGATATCTAGGAAGAGGAAGGCCAAAGAAAAGATGAATGGATTGTCTAAGGAATGATATGGAAGAAAAAGGAGTAAATGATACTGTGACGTTTGATAGAGGAGAATGGAAGAAAAAAACGTGTTGCGCCGACCACAAGTAAAATAGGATAAGCGCAGGAAGATGATGTCTAAACTTCAACCAGAAAAGTACTTACCTACCTATTTCAAAACCAAAAAAGCGAAATACCTGCCAGAATGGATAAAGGCTCAACAAATTGTGTATCATAAATTATTGTAGAAATTAACCTATTTTCTGTAACAATAAAAAAAACGACCTAAGCAGGGTCGGCGAAGCCCCGCTCGACGGGGCTTCTATTTCTGTTTGCAGGGTTTAAATGAACCTAGCCAAACCGAACTTCAGGGTGTCCCTGATATCTTGCTAAAGCGAGTTTTAGATTTTGTGAGCATTTTTCCATTTTGTTATACAAAAAGAATAATTATTGATAAACTTTTAAATTGTAGCCTTATGTAAGTGCACTTTAAGTACAAGAATTTTAACAAAGAACATAAAGTAATAAAGTGGGTCAAATCTTTAGATATAAATATCCGTTTGAGACAAAGTTACGTAACCAGCAGAAATAACTCTTTCCCTTACGTTACTAAGTTACAAGTTTTAACTTAGTTCATTCATTTTCGTTCATAAAGTGATAACTTATCTTTCGGGAGTCGGTGGCTTTTTTTTTCATTTTTGCCACAGACTTCCGAAACTCAATTTACATTTCAGAATTTTTCATTTTGAGAATAAGACTTTAAGAGAATTTACCTTTTTGAAAACGTTGTCCATTTGCCTTTGTTGGTTTTTTTTTTAAGTTGCCCCGCACTAGGAATTTCTCCTGTATCGTAAGTGCGTTTACAAACATATAAACTCACATACAGAAACACCCAGACCCGGAACAACTACTTGCAGATCAAAAAAAAATTGTTCAGTGTAACCCTCAACCAATTTAAGCCTCTGTTGCCATTTTAAACCGAAGATTCATCTCTTTTCATCCATATAGACGAATACTGCTATCTTAATCCTTGACCCGTCGCTAATTGATGTCAAAACTCAGTGGAGACATAATAATGACTCTTTCGTGAGATTGCAGCCTGTGACACACATACTTACAAGGTTGTGTTAGGTAACGTTCTTATGCAGTGAATTACAATCTTCACTACGTTGTATTTGTGGTATATTGACAGTTATTTAAACACGGATTACAAATGGGATTTCTATCTATTTAGTTACAGCTACAGGTACTCGAACTTTTTGTAGCTCAGATCGAGAAGACCTACAGTCTTCTCGATCTGAGCTACAAAAATTTCGAGTTATATTTAACTAGCGACCCGCCCCGACTCCGCACGGGTGCAAACTCTACTATATAATGCATGTTATACTTATACATAAACCCTCCTCTTGAATCAATCTATCTATAAAAAAAAACGCATTTAAATCCGTTGCGTAGTTTTAAAGATCTAAGCATACATAGGGACAGACAGACAGACAGCGGTAAGCGACTTTGTTTTTTTATACTATGTAGTGATTACATATTTACAATCAATTTTTTATAAATAGTTTGTATTTGTTTGGTAATGATTTAAAATAAAAACTACTTGAATCATACAAATATTTTTGTACCTTTTTTGATCTTATTTTTTTTTTAAGTACAAGTATATTCATTTCCTGTTGTGTGTGCACTCGTGGCATGTCACATGTGCCAAATTAAATGATTTTCTTTTATTTACTTTCATTAACTGGTTACCTTAATCTTTCCAATTTCTGGTCATTCTATACTGGTTCTGGCTCCTATTGTCCGTACCATGGTGTGATAAGCCTTCCTTGGCTAAACTATATTCAGGTTTTGCATATACTAAAAAAAACCGCCCAAGTGCGAGTAGGACTCACGCATAAAGGGTTCCGTAGCAGCAAGTAACTTATAAAAGTTCTTGTAGTTGGTTGTAACTTTGAAAGGTAAATTTCGGTTTACGATTTATGACGTATTAAAAAAAAAACTAATTCCTTGATCTTGTTCAAACTTATTTTCGCTGGTAGTTTGCAAGGTAATGTACATCATATATTTTTTTGTTGTTTTATCATTCTCTTATTTTAGAAGTTACAGGGGTGGGGGACACATTTTCCCACTTTGGAAGTGTCTCTCGCGCAAACTGTTTAGTTTAAAAAAAAAAATTAGTAACCTCAATATCATTTATAAAGACCTATCCATAGGTACCCCACACGTATGGGTTTAGTGTTTTTTTTTAAATTTCGTTTCTTAGTATGGAGAACCCCCATTTTTTTTACTTTTGTTTGAGAATCATAATGCAGTTCACATAATACATTTACTTACCAAGTTTCAACAGGATAGCTCTTACACTTTCGAAGAAAAGTGGTTGTGACATACGGACGGACAGACAGACTGACATGACGAATCTACAAGAGTTCCGTTTTTTGTGTCATTCGGCTGCGGAACCCTAAATCCTGTTGTATACTATTTTTAGGGTTCCGTATCTGTTACTATAGCAAACATTTTTATTTTTTTCAGCATCCTGTTCACTTGCGTCGGTGATCATACCTGAAGAACTGCCATCGCTTCTGTCTGTGGCCTACTCTAATATACCGCCGATTAAAAAAGGTACGTTATACATAGCTCACGGTCGCGGGACTCACGAATTACCGTGACCCCGGTACGTAAAGAGCTATTGAAGGACTCCGTGGATTTTAGTCAGTCAAGTCTGACAGTCCTTCCCGCCCTGCCCTGGGTGGGAGGACTCATTTGATGATTTTACAAAGTGTGTGATTTCCCATCATACCTCGCGTCCCCGTCTTATACACTGTTCCCCTATAATGTTTTTACTAGGACACAGGTCTCCGCTCTATGATATGGAGTGGGCTGTTATTCACTACGTATGCCCAGAACGCTTTCAACGCCATTGGCTATTGATTCACGAAGGTGAATCATTAGGGATATTGCTAACTGGCCGTAATAGACCCTCAGGTCACCAATAATGCAAAGGATGATGAATTAATTGCGTCAATTGTTTTTTAAACGATTGTCTCGCGTTTGACCACTATCTCTTGTGATGGTAAGCGATGATGTGGTCGACGGTGAAGCACGCTTGACTAGAAGTAACATATTCACTCTTGATTTGAAGATCGTAAGATTATAGCTATCAGTAAATACAGAATCTGGAAGACAATATTGTTATGGTCGTTCGGAAGGAAAAAATCACTTTTTTTATCGTGGTAATATCATCAAATGAGTCCTCCCACCCAGGGCAGAGCGGGAGGGACTGTCAGACTCGTACTGACTAAAATCCACGGTGTCCTTCAATAGCCCTTTACGTTCCGGGGTCACGGGAACTCGTAAGTCCCGCGACCGGAAAAAAGCACTTGACGTAAAGTTAATTAATGTTACAATGATTTCAGGCACGGACTCTCGCGTCGGCTTTGGCTTCGCTTTCGGTAACCATGCGGACTTCCAGGTCATGCTGGAGTTAGGACCACAGACTAATACACAGCCTTTGAGTGAGTTACATTGATTTTAAGTACCTTAAAGCTTTTCACAGTGTAAAATATCACCTTTATAACATACTAGCTTCCGCCCGCGACTCCATCCTGCGCGCGATGTCGGTCTTCACGTGGATGGTTTATTTCTCCATTTTGAGTAACTCTGACAATGACATCTTATAAATATCTATTGGACCCAAATACGGCTAAGCCTATAATAATTAAGGAGATCGCGGTTCTACAGAACAACGTCTATGAATAAAACTGAAAAATAAGATTTTTTTTCTACGTATTTTTCCAGGATAAAAAGTATCCCATTTTATGCCCAGGATAATAAGGTATAATTATACCAAGTTTCATCGAAATCGAACCGGTAGTTTTCACGTGATGCCTGCATATACAGACAGACAAATATTTATTTAATCAAATATTTGGGTTTGGTATCGATCCAGCAACACCCCCCGCTATTTATTTTTTCAATATTTTCAATGTACAGAATTGACCCTTCTACAGATTTATTATATGTATAGATAAGATTAGCCGGCAAGCCCCGCAAGGGTGGCGGGACACTTCGACTATAATAAATTTTGAAATTAACGCCACAGAACATAAATTTGAAAATCTATCAAAGACACGCGGATTTTTCTATCGTTTATTTTTCCTATTGCTATAAATATGTGAGTGGTTTAAGATTTCGCGGACAGATCTAAAGATAAAACTGACCATGTATATAGCCTCAACTGGGCGCGTTAATCACCGGAACCATTAATTCTGTTTACGTAATATATTAAACATAATATCGTTACTTTCACAGACGGACAAGGCTTCCAGTCGACTTCGTCCAATGCCAAACGTCAGGCCAACTCGCCGCCGCCTTCCAAGTACAATAAGAATAAAGAAAAGGTAAGATTCTGGTCAAGTAAGGTTTCAGAAATGCTTACTTCCTTACTAATTTTGATTACTAGCGATCCGCCCTGACTTCGCACAGTTCACACGTGCAATTTTAAAATAGAGACACTATTAAATCTATGAAACTTTTTTTTATCGTGGTAAAATCTTCAAATAAGTTCTCCCACACAGGGCAGGGCGGCAGGGACTGTCAGACTTGTACTGACTAAAATCCACGGTGCCCTTCAATAGCACTTTACGTTCTGAGGTCACGGTATTCATTAGCTAGTACCGCGACGCCGGCAGGCTTTGACCCTGTAAAGGGGGGCCTCGTCATTGTGTTGACACTATATGAGGCGCGCGTGGAACACAACGCGTTGTCGACCCGGGCATAGTCCACGGTCGGACAGCAAGTACGGTGGCCGGAGGTCGCCTTGTGACGTCTGTCGCTGCGGGCGTCCACCATTGTGGCTGGGCTGTGAGGTGGACGTTGTCCTCTCCCTCACGAGTCCCGCCTCCTCCTTCGCTAGCATGACTGCTTCGCAGAAGAAGGCGACCGCTGCCCACTCCGTCTCGCCCCGTAGCCTGGCCTCGAGCAATGCCGGGCGCGAGAGGTCGCCGTCTAACGCCGAGCCTATGCCTCTTAAGAATAATGTAGCTTTCTACTGGTGAAGATTGTCTATTGTTCGTTGTAGTACATCTGTTTTTTTTGGTCCCATACACATTTCTTAATTCAGTAGTTTATATTTGATGAACATTTTTTATTGGGTACTACGGATTACGTATATGACAAGAATTTGGTTTGAATATTTTATCTAAAACGGGCAAATGGTAGCCGATTTTAAACCTATTATTTTTAAGACTTGAATTCTGCACTCATGTTTTACAAAATAAATATTAGTTAATAAATTACAGCCGCACAGGCCGATCTTTCGGGTTAAGCCGCGCTTGCCGAGGTTGGTCTGTGGATGGGTGACCATCTGTCATAGCGAGTTTCGTCCGTGTCTCGGAAAACTCGTAAAGCCGTTGGTCCCGGCTGTCATTGGTAGATCTTTGACAGTCGTTACTGTTAGTCAGAAACTCTGAAGTCTGACAACCAGTCTTACCATGGGGTATCGTATTGACGTATTACCCAGTTTTTGGGTTGTGGAGGTCCGACAGGCAGTCGCTCCATGTAAAATTCTGATATCCAGCTGCATCTGGTTCGACTGGAAGCCGACCCCAATATAGTTGGGAAAAAGGCAGGCAGATGATGATGATCCAAGAACACACAACTAACTTTTTTATCGTCCATGTTCCAGTATTTAACAGATGGCAGCAAGTACCTGCAGAACTGGGCGCAGAAGATGAAGTTCCCTCAGAAACCGACGTTGCAGGTAGTGCAGCCTAAACCTGGAGAGGTGCCCAATCTGGAAGACTCCATGGTCGAGCTGGTCAAGAACGAAAAGGGAGAGTACGAGATCCACCAGCCACAACCAGGAAATCTCCCGCAGAAGGTAGGAGATTAGGGCTCCTTTTTTTTTCGTGGTAACATCATCAAATGAATCCACCCACCCAGGGCAGGGCGGCAGGGACTGTCAGACTTGACTGACTAAAATCCACGGTGTCCTTCAATAGCCCTTTACGTACCGGGGTTACGGTACGTAAAGGGCTATAGGCCTAACACTAGAAATTTCACATGTTCGTGGGTGCGTTTACAAACATAGAAACTCACACACACAAACACCCAGAACCGGAACAACTTGTCAAAATAAACAATTATAAAATCACCATGCTGACACTAGTGTAATAGCAGAATTAGACATATTCTGTCAGACTCGTACTGACTAAAATCCACGGTGTCCTTCAATAGCCCTTTACGTACCGGGGTCACAGTAATTCGAGAGTCACGCGACCAGAATGTTCTTTACACAAAAATACTGGACAGGTTTTAAAAAAGATATGTTGTATATTTTGAATACGTGTAAAATAAAAATAGCAAGACGTTAAAAATCACTACACATTATAAAACAAAGTGGCTTCCCGCTGTCTGTCCTTATGTATGCTTAAATCTTTAAATACACACCGGATTTTGATGCGGTTTTTTTAATAGATAGGATAATTCCAGAGGAAAGTTCATATGCATATAACATGCATAATATAGCAGAGATTGTACCCGTGCGAAACCGGGACTGGTCATTTGTAAATTATAAATGACCTATTTTCTAAAAAAATAACACCAAAATTATAAATCCTATACTTTTTTGCTCTCAGGTTCTGGAAGACTTAAAGAGGCTATACAAACTGAAGAGCGAGGCAGCTAAGAAGATGAGCGCCACTGGCACACAGACCAGAAGCGCGGAGGAAGTGAAGAAGATCACGGAGGACCTGTCCAACGTAGACCTGGATTGATGGATTGAGAGGCTTTTTGTATTTTTGTAATAAACTGGTTTAGGTTAGAACTCTGGCGTTTTATTGCGTTTTATGCCTGTCGGTCTTCTACAGATTGTACTTCGGAGAGTGTGCCCAAGAACTCCACGACCTCAACCCACCAGCCCCCTTCTATCATCGCACATCTAGACGCACTGCAAATTACCATCCTTACCTTATTGCTATTCCACCAATTCGCATTAAGCGTTTCCAAACGTCTTTTATAAAGCGGACAGCGAAGGAGTGGAACTCTCTGCCTGCGTCCCTGTTTCCGAACGCATACAACCCTAATCTCTTCAAAGTTAGAGTGAACAGGCTTCTTCTGGGTAAGCTCGCTCCATCGTCGACCTTGTTTTAGTCTCTCCTGACGTAGACTAAAGAGACTCAAGAGCAAACCCACTGAACATAAAAAACTCGTTTTATTTTGAGTGTTAAATCTTAGACTATAATGGCTCTCGGCCAAAACCATGTTATACGCCAACAGCGGCAGATCTCGTGTAAGGTTTTGAGAAATAAAGAATGCAAGAATGACGGGGTGTTTTGTCAAATAGGGCGTATTACGTAGTTTCCCTTAAGCCTTTGTCAAATAGACAGGCGTGGCGAATACGAAGCGAGGCGTTTTATTTGTAACTAGCTTCCGCCCGCGACTCCGTCCGCACGGATGTCGGTCTTCGCGTGGATAGTTTATTTCCCCATTTTGAGTAACTCTGACAATGACATCTTATAAATATTACGGCGCTGAATCCACTGCGGGTAATACAACGTGTGTTCGCGGTTCTACAGAACAACGTCTATGAATAAAACTGAAAAATAAATTTTTTTTCTACGTATTTTTCCAGGATAAAAAGTATCCTATGTTATGCCCAGGATAATAAGGAATAATTATACCAAGTTTCATCGAAATCGAAACGTTAGTTTTCACGTGATGCCTGCACAAACAGACAGACAGACCGACAAAAATTATTTTAATCAAATATTTGGGTTTGGTATCGATCCAGCAACACGCCCCGCTATTTATTTTTTCAATATTTTCAATGTACAGAATTGACCCTTCTACAGATTTATTATATGTATACATCGACCACACAGCCTATAGACTCCTAATAACAGGCGACCAATGTCTGTCAACACATTAGGCAAAAATGTCTTATAACCGTCGTCACTCACCAAGTTCGTATTAGTTTCGACCACTCTTGTGAGCCGTAAACACTTCCGCATTACTCCTTTAAAAAAATCGAGAAAATAAACATAAAATGTTCCTGTATACAATACGTTTGTGTGATAAAAAAGCCAGACTTAAAATTTCCTGGAAGACGGTATCACATTATTCATCAGTAAGTTAATAGTTCCATAATCTAAATTAGATTAAATTTCTGACAATATTTATCGGGGTTCATCTTACACTGGTCATACTTGGTGTCTTTATGATTGCGTCCCTTTCTTTTGCAAGTATTTTTTTCGCCATCTCTTTTCGTCGATTTTAAGTACACATATTAGTGATGCTCCAAATCGTACAACCACCTCTGTTGTCGATAAAGCAAAACAAAAACCTATAACTATTAATTTAAGTACGAGATTTTAGTACTAGAGTGGAGACCACGGACTAGCAAGCGCAGCGTAGGACGTCCACCAACAAGGTGGACAGACGACCTTATAAAGGTCGCCGGAAGACGCTGGATGCAGGTCGCTTCCAACCGGTATATGTGGAGATCTAAAGGGGAGGCCTATGTTCAGCAGTGGACGTCCTATGGCTGAGATGATGATGATTAATTTAAGCAAAAGTTATTTTTTTCAATAATTAGAAATTACAACAGATACATCTGATAAGTTGTGAAACTTTAATTTATAAATTTTAGATACCCACACGATCTTGATTTAGAAAATAAATGGATAATTGCAACCAAGCGAGAGAACTGGATCCCATCTACTTAAAGTGTAATATTTTCACGTCATTTTAGCGAAGATTGTTTTATCCTTATGAAAAACCGTCGATGTCTACTAAGTTGAGCAGTACCAACTAAGTATTTGCCGCTTTTGGTGAGTTTAATTATTGAACTTTTTTTCTGTCTCCTAGGCAAAAAGTATAGTTTCGGAACCTTTCTTCTTTTTCTTTTTCGTGTCGCTGGCACGACGGTATTTATATTTTATTGGCCCTAAACCCCGTCATCTCCAATGAGTTGTCGGTAGCGGCGAAGAGATCCGTTTGGCTGCATGTTTTTGGGCTAACTCTATAACATCGCGCTGCATTCAATTTGATAGGCCTCACCAAAGACTTCGAACATAGCTTATAATAATTACGGAAATTTTAAAACATTGTTTTTATTCATTTTTATATTTTACCTACATGATTCAATCGTAATTACAATAAAAGAAGGCAATTGAATGCAAGTATGTAAAAACATATTTTATTAAATACAATTTAAAAATGTCGATACTTTCTTGTTTGATTTAAAACCGTCCCATCCCTAGTGACATGCACTGACCTTGAATTGACCAATCAGGACGCAGTACCCCGCCCCCCTCGCTGACGTCATACCTCAGCAAGTTGGCAGAATAGTTTTCGTGCATTTTATCGTGTATTAGGTGTCTATAGGCTGTGTGGTCGATGTATGTATAGATTTATGGAATTGTTTGAATCCAGTCACATAGAAAAGCGAAAGCGATCCGAAAGCGTGACCGAACCGATGCGAAGACGTGGCGAAGGCTTGTTTGCTCTGTTTGACGTCGTTCATAAAAAGTCAGCTAATACAACTGTCACGCTTCGGTTCGCTGCACCCAGTTTGACGTCTCGTATCGGTTCGTTATAGATTCGGTTCGCTTTCGCCTGTCAGTTTGACAAAGGCTTTATAGAATGTCCAGATTCCGTATAGGCCACTTAGAATTGATACCAAAATCACGGAAGTAAAATTACACCCGTCGTTCGATTCCTACGTAAAACAAGTGAACATCTCCAAGGAAGACTTTTAAATGTGTGCGTGGCGCTCACTCACACATTTATAAAAAAGTTGCTTCACTGAAAACGTTACGTTATGGAATTCCCTGAAGGCATCTGTATTTCCTGACAGCTATAACTTCGGGGTCTTCAAGTCAAGGGTGAATATGTTACTTCTTAGCAAGCGTGTTCCACCGTCGACCACATCTTCGCTAACCATCAGAAGAGATAGTGGTCCAACGCGAACCTATCATCATCTGCCTGCCTTTTCCCAACTATATTGGGGTCGGCTTCCAGTCAAACCAGATGCAGCTGGATATCAGTATTTACATGGAGAGACTGCCTATCGGACCTCCACAACCCAGTACTTGGGTAATACCCCATGGTAAGACTGGTTGTCAGACTTTACAGCTTCTGACTAACAGTAACGACTGTCAAAGATCTACAAATGACAGCCGGGATCAACGGCTTTACGTGCTTTCCGAAGCACGGAGGAAACTCGCTATGACAGATGGTCACCCATTCACAGACCAACTTCGGTAAGTGTGGCTTAACCTGGAAGATCGGCCTGTGCGGCTGTATTAATTTAGCCACGAGCTCACATCACATAAGGCCTCCCTCACTGAATGGAGCAGAAGGGATTGTTAGACTCGTACTGACTGCGTTTCTTCAGTAGCCTTTTACGTTTCTGGTTACCTGCACAGATGGATCAACGACTCTTGCTGGCGTTTGGTACTATGAGGGTCCGTGCCGTCCGTTTTGACTGCTACTGAGAAACTCTAGTCTTTGTCAAACAGACAGGCGTGACGAATACGAAGCGAGGCGTTTTTATTTGTAATGTTATTGGTAATGTATGGAATTGTTTGAATCCAGTCATATAGAAAACCGAAAGCGATCCGATAGCGTGACAGAACTATCGGACTGACGTCTCGTATCGGTTCGTTATCGCTTCGGACTCGCCTGTCTGTTTGACAAAGGCATAATACGGTACTTAGTTTAATGCATAAATAAACTGAAAATCTGTAGTCCATCAGTTAGAGTCTTGAAAAATAATAAAGACGTATTTTTTGTATTTTTTTTTTATCAATGAATTTTGACAAAGCTATAACGCCTGTAAAATTATACCGACCGAGTGACATTTTGTGATTATTAAAAGCGTTGTATCTTCGTTAATTTTGGTTTATGGAACAAAATAAAAAATACGTGTCAAATATTTTTTGATAATCTATCTTTGAGAATAATAATTAAAATTTTGAAGTCAAAAAGAA
Source organism: Agrotis puta (assembly GCA_943136025.2). NCBI lineage: Eukaryota > Metazoa > Arthropoda > Insecta > Lepidoptera > Noctuidae > Agrotis > Agrotis puta. The sequence goes on along the minus strand of OW964195.2, from coordinate 7,039,456 downwards.
TTTCATTCATTAATTCAACATAGGCACAAAAATGTTGGTATAAATAAAATCAGGTTCGCTATGTTATGTCAGAAGACGTACAAACTTTTAAAAGTTAGCTACAAAGCCAAGCCACGAAATTTTCAGTTGCAATATTAAATAAAATAAAACAGCCTATTGAAAAACACAATACCACTGTTTGCTCGACCTCGGAATCGAACTCAGAAGTCGCGCTTGCGACCACGAGACCAACGTGGCAGTCAATAAGAGTACAGAATACGTTTTTATAAACCCTTTACTATCGAACCAAGGCTACAACGTTCCCTAAACAGTCGTTTAAGTGTAGGTAATGATTAATTAGCCAGTACCTACATGATTACTGTGGGAATTGTCATACAAAGCTGTGATAAACGCCTATGTCTTTCATATTGTCTTAGCATTAGTTGTTGCGCCTTTAGTAACGCACAACCTTACGTATATTTCTCTAATTATTATTTGTCATTTTTAGAAAATGTATAATAAGTTCTACCTGTGTCTTTTTGTTGTGATTTTGAAAAGTGAGTATCGATTTCTTTGTATTTTTATCGATAACTGCACATATGGCGTACACAAACGTGTACGCTTCAAAAACTCAAAAAGTTCTGCACCGATTGAGCTGAAATTTTAGCAAGATATATGTATAATCCGCATCAAGGATTGTTTTTATCTATTTTTTGCATCAGTCACATATCCGCGACCGCGAAAAGACAGTTTTTCTGTGCCACAGCGAAGCGTGGCAGAGCACAGCTAGTTACAAATATAATTAGACCGACATTTAGAGTTTTAAAAAACAACGGACACGTATTTTTTCTTTTGTAAAATTAACGAATATTCACCAAAATACAACGCATCAAAACTCGAGAGTGGGGGCTCGTGACGTCAGAATTAAAAAAAAATTGTACTAAATTGTGACGTATTGCCAATTTTGAAAGCATCGTATCTCTGTCAATTTTGGTTTACGAAACAAAAGAAAAAATACGGGTCAAATATTTTTTTGATAATCTAAGTGACGGACTAATTGTTGACGGAATTTTTCAGTCAAGTAGCCAATTATTGCCAATACGACTGTTCTAAGGGAGAAGCAGGGGCGTAGGGTAGTGAGCACACATTCGCAGGTTTTGCTAATCTATATAAACCTGGGTAATCTCACTACACTGTTATACAGCGTCCACCTCACGAACCAGTGCTGTGTTTTTTTTTAATGATCCCCCTCACTTTTTTTTATTTACCGTCGTAAAATCATCAAATGAGTCCTCGCACCCAAGGCAGAGCTGGAGGGACTGTCAGACTCGTACTGACTAAAATCCACGGTGTCCTTCAATAGCCCTTTACGTACCGGGGTCACGGTAAATCATAAGTCTCAAGGAATTTCTGGGTGCGTTGGATACACAAACACCCAGACCCGAAACAACTACTTGTAGATCATGCAAATACATATATGTTCCGTGCGGGGATCGAACCCGCGGCTCACTTCGCAGCAGCCGATCGCTCAGCCACTGCGCACCTTGCCGTCGTGAGTCGTTGTCAGTCACATAAACGTGAAATGTTTAATATTTCAGGTATTACCGTCGAAACGATTATATTCCTGATAGTACCAGAAGATGTCCCCGCGGGTTTTGCAGCTATCTATGGATTTGCTCCGCCAATCACTAAAGGTAAATTAATAAATTGTTTCACATAAACACACAAAGTCACCGACATAGCCCACCGGATTAGCAAGCTGAAGTGGCAATGGGCAGGCCATATTGCTCGCAGAGCAGATGACCGTAGGGTCGAAAAGTACTAGAGTGGAGACCACGGACTAGCAAGCGCAGCGTAGGACGTCCACCAACAAGGTGGACAGACGACCTTATAAAGGTCGCCGGAAGACGCTGGATGCAGGTCGCTTCCAACCGGTACATGTGGAGATCTAAAGGGGAGGCCTATATTCAGTAGCGGACGTCCACTGGCTGAGATGATGATGATACACACAATTACGACAAAAACAATCAATATAACTGAAACAACAGTTTTTGGCATCAAAAAAATCGTATCTTTTACTTCCAGCTTCGTTCAAAACCTGTTGCTCTCAGCCAGGTCTGCATTTCTATGTTTAGAGATAACTGAAGTAGTATTGAGCGAGTTTTCAGTGTGCCTCAAGCACTTTTCCAAAATTTCGTGTAGCTCTTACTAACTTGATGAGAATTAAACACATTTTTTTGTTTGAAATACTTTATTTATTTTTAGGAAATGATCATCGAATAGGCTTCGGGTTCCGTCTGGGCAATCACGCAGATCTTCAAATACTGTACGAGTTTGGACCCCAAACTAATACCAAACCTTTGCAGGCCTCAAGTAAGAAATTTAATAAAATCTGTAAATTCTAACTAATATGTGAAATGCAAAAATTTGTGAAGATGAATTAATGAATGTTTGTTAAGGTAGCAGTGTATAAGACGCGAGGTATAAGGGGACATACACTCTTCAGGCATACTCAACACTAACGTAGCGCAAGCGCCATCAGGACGTCATTTGCAAGCGGCCATTAACAAATGTCGTCCTGTTGGCGCTTGCGCTACGTCAGTATTGTGTTAAGTTTGCCTTAAGTGTTTGATTTCCCATCATACCTTGCGTCCCCGTCTTGTACACTGTTCCCCTATGTGCGTGTAGTACCTTTCTGTACATTTGCAAATGACCTTTCGCCAGGCGGTTACTCGCCAGTGTTTTCATATCAAATAATGCTGTTTTTCCAGAAATTCGCTCCACTTCTTATCGCCAGCGCTTCGTGAGACGTCGACCTGTGTTCGAGCTGCTGGTCCGTGCCGGTGTCCTCAAGAGGAGCTCCTATGACTTTAATGTCATTAAGGACTGCGATGATGAACCTAGGTAGCCCAAGGTTTATAACCGTCATAGTCACCTCGGTCATGAACATGCGGGGCGGCGCAAAACATTATAGGCTTTTTTTTTCATTACAAATTAAAGAAAACCGAAGAAAGTGCCTACTGAAAAAGGTTGCGGTGCATTTAAACTTGCCACGTACTTCACTCCTTGTGTGCGTCTTGATTCACATCGCGCACTGCGATCGATTTGATAGTCCACATCCACACCAACGACTGAGCACATCATCATCTGCCGAGCCTTAAGCCAACTATATTGGAGTCGTCTTCATTGTAAGACTTGTTGTCAGACTTTTAAAGCTTCTGACTAACAATAACGACTGTCAAAGATCTACAAACTACAACTACTACTCATACAAATACAAATATTTGACTTTTATTTTTTATTTTGTTACGTTATCCAAAATTGACGAAGATTCAACCCTTCTAAAAATCACTAAACGTCACTCGGTCGGTATAGTTTTACTGGCGTTATGACGTCATAAGTCCCCACGCTCGAATTTCGAAGCGTTTTATCTTTTTTTTTAAATAAATAAATATTCCACAACTATCACACAACGCCATCTAGTCCCAAGCTAAGCAGAGCTTGTGTTATGGGTACTAGACAACTGATAAACATACTTATATATTTCTAAATACATACATATTATAGATAAATTACACCCAGACACAGAACAAATGATCGTGCTCATCACACAAACATTTGTCCTGGGTGGGAATCGAACCCACGACCTCCGGCATAGCAGTCAGGGTCACTAACCACTAGACCAACAGGTCATGTCAATATGCATTGTCAATATTCATTGATTAAAAAAAAACATGTTCATTATTTTTCAAAACAGCACTGAAATATAATGAACATATATTTATGTTTTTACTGACGGACTTTTAATTTATGTATAGGTACAGTAAAATACCCTATTATGGACTGACTATGCTGCGACCTTTTAGCTTAGGATGAGGTAACTAAATAAAGTAAAAATCACCGGTTTTACTGCATTATTTTTTTTATTATTTCTCATAAAAATGACTTACTACTGTACATAATAACCTAGAACAAGAACTCCCGCCAAAATCGGCGGCCATTTTGTTAATTACATTAATTCAAAATGGCGAAGCGTGTAAATGGATTAATGATGTGTTTGCCTTCTAAAGCGTACCTATGTGTAAGTACTATGTAGATAATAGTTATAAAAATTATTTGATTACTATGAAAATATATTTTTGTTTGTATCCGTTATTTTAAGTGACGGCGGTGTCTATTGGGATATAAGACGGTACAATGCTGACGCGTTGGTGCAGTCGTTCTTAAAACTATAAAATATTACCTACTTAGCGGTAGAGTACTGTATTATATATTGTTTGTTATTTGACGTGAAGAAATCGAAACCAAAAGCCACATCCCACAGTTACTGTTTTAACTTATAAACATATTATCATTCTTTGTTTAAACTGGTATTTAGGTAAGCTCCAAATAATTCAGTAAAATTTATCATACTGACACGACAAACGTTACTAAACTGATATTGTAGACTGTAGGGAATTTAATCACTACATAGTATAAAACAAAGTCGCTTCTCGCTGTCTGTCTGTCCTTATGTACATATGCTTAGATCTTTAAACTACGCAACGGATTTTGATGCGTCTTTTTTTAGATAAAGTGATTCAAGAGGAAGGTTTATATGTATGTAAAACGCATAAGCGGGACGGGAGGGACTGTCAGACTTGCACTGACTACAATCCACTGTGATCCTTCAAAAGCCCTTTACGTTCCAGGGGCACGGATATCTGATGAGACAGTCCCGCGAGATGCTAAAAACTGATATTTAAAAAATAAAAAATTACGTTCTCCGACTCTGTATAAACAATTTTCCATTTCAAACAAGTGTTGATAGAGACGAGGTTCTACAAGACGATTTTTAAGCAGTTTTAGAAGTGTTTATAACTTGTATTATGGCTATTAACTTTACATTTTATTTTTCCATTCAATTCCAGGAAATATCACTTTTTACTTGTATATCTATTACACAAATAGTAATTAGGCGTAAAGTAAGCGAGCTTGCTCATATCGCGATTCGTACGATTTGCAATTTAAACTTACTAAAAATGAAAATCGTCCTTGCTCCTACGATATAATGATGCAATTCGACTGACTTACGTCGTCGTGGCGTGCGTATTTTGTTTTTCATCTACCCGTAGATAACCGCACGTTTTATTCATATGTCGTAGAAAATCATCCACACGGACGATTTTCCCTTGTAGTTGAAATCGGTCGAATGGCGACGCATCGCGTTATCAGCAAGTTTGCTAAGTAAATAATTAGAACACTTAATATTACACAGTAGATTTAGGCTGCCTGTCCACAGAAGCGGACCGAGGCTGCGGAGCGGAGAAACGGCGAAATATGAACCAATAGGATTGCATTAAGTCTCCGCTCCTATTCAAATGTGCAATTCAATTGGTTAATATTTCTCCTTTTCTCCGCTCCGCAGCCTCGGTCCGTTTCTGTGGACAGGCAGCCTTATGTGCACAAAAAAGTGTGTAGGTGTGTGTGTGTGTGTGTCGGTGGGTGTGTGTGTGTAGGTGTGTATACAAAATGAAGTAAAACATTTAAATATGGGAAGACAAGTCAAGTTAAAATCAGTCATAAAATGAAAATAAATCAGCAATTTAATACCGAAATAAAAGGAACTAAAAAAGAAAATAACCAAAAAAATAAATTCAATATAATTTTATTTCGCCTACATTAAAAATTAGTGTGCTTTGTTGCTTTACAAAAGAAAAAAAATACAAAGTCCAGTTACTTAAAAATTACAAGAACAATTACTATAGACTTAGAAATTAACTATAATAGTATTAAAATTAGTCTTTTCCAGTGATGGCAATAAATTGAACATTAAATAGAGTTATTAACTAGACATTTCTTAATAACCGCTTTACATGAGCTAGAACGAAATTGAGTCATAATTATTTATAATTTATTTACAAAACAAAAAAGGATATCTGAAGCGACTTTTCTATTAAATTACTTAATACTAATTCTGCGTCAAATGCTTTGAAGAGCTGTTCTAAATATGTTATAAACCAATTTATTGGCAGGTGAAGTCGGGGGCAGAACAAAGCTCGGCTTTAAGCTAAATATTGACCTGCGGCAGTATTATGAAGTCTTAAAACCAGGCTTGTTCCAGTGAGTGAAAGAGACAGAGCTATACAAGTCGTCTAGCGCCATCTCGTTCACTCACTGGAACAAGTCTAGTTTTAAGACGTCATAATATGGCCCCTGCTATAAAAGTGAGTTTTTTTTACTGTGCTAACAAAAATCGATGGCGAGCAGGACTCGAACCATCCCATGAGGTAATCACAGTCATACTCAACAATGGTTTTTCTAACTTAATGTTTTTTTTTAAGGTTATAAAATCATCAAATAAGTCCTCTTGCCCTGGGTGGAGCGTAAGGGACTGTCAGACTAGTACTGACTGAAATCGACTGTGTTTCTTCAATTGCCCTTTACGTTCAGGGTCACGGTCCGCAACCCAACACCTTATGGTGTTTTTTGATACTTAAAAGTACCGCATTTGACCACATAACCAGTTACTGAAAAAAAAAGTCTTAAGAAATATTTCATACGTTTTCTTTGGACGCGCATATTTTTAGTCGCTAACAAATCCTTACATACATTACTTTTTTTTTACATTAAATACAAGTTTTAAGCATACCAAAGTTACTTTTTCATGAATTAAAAAAGGCATGATTATAAAACGAGGTAAAACATACATAACATTGGATGTTCTAAACGCAATTTGTGACATTTCGATTATAAAAAACTTAAAATTATACCGTTAAGGTGCTCATCATATAGTAATGCTACAGATTCGTGCATTACATCGGTGAGGGAGGAAAGTGGAGCATTACAACCCGCATCTTGTAATGATACAATGTGTAATACCTTGATACAACTTGTAACATCATGCGCTCCGCTTGTAATTAAATATGGACCGCATACGTTACATTACACGCGAATGCTTTTTCAGTCAGGGAGGTAGTATTGTAATGTAATGCTCAAAGTAGAATCTGTAATGTTACATTACACGCGAATTCTTTTGGTGAGGGAGCACCAGTTCGGTATCGCTTCGGAAACGCTTCGCTTTCGCCTGTCTGTTTGACAAAGGCATTTGTGTCCAGTTGCTTCCACTTAACACATACTCATGAACTACGGTTTCCTATGATGGTGGCACACCGTGTTGGTAACAATGTTTACGTTTGCACAGCGCCGTACGACACGCGTATAAAATAAACAGGGAATTTAATTTTCTTTTAACCCTTTAACCGCCCGAGTCGTATATATACGACAAAAATTTCCGTGCCCCTACCGCCCGTGTCGTATTTATGCGACAGAGAATATTCACGATTTTTGTTGTTTTGTTCGATTTTATTGCATCTATTCTATATCTCTCTATTTATGTAGATAGACAGATAGAATACTTTTTATTGTACACCATGATATTTTACAAATCGGAGCTTAAAAGGAGCAGAAAGAGAGGAGAAGAGGAAAGAACAATTCGTAGCCGGGCGCTAGGGGCACGGCATTGATATTTACCCAAGCGCTTAAAGGTGTTTTCAATATTTTGATGACTATTTTTCTGTATTATGGCTTTGTAATTGCGTGTTAGGAATTATACATAATATCTTCAAAGAATGGTTATATCTCAGTCATAATTTAATTGTTAATTAATATCATTCATTTTGCAATAATCAAACTCATATTTCCTTAAGCGAGCTTGCGACGCAATTAGATCGATTTCAACTACAAGTGAAAATCATCCTTACCACTACGACATATAACATAAAACGTGCGGTTATCAACGAGTAGATGAAAAACAAAACACGCTCGCCACGACGACGTAAGTCAGTCGAATTGCATCATTATATCGTAGTAGCAAGGACGATTTTTAGTTAGTAAAAATTGCAAATCGCGTCATGTGCAAGCTTGCTTTATATACAAATGTCACTGAAAGACAATGGAATGAAAAATTCGACCAGTACAGCGATAGCCTGATTGGTACGCAGGTTCGGCTACTGCTCAGTCAAATTTTTACTATCGCAATTTTATCTTCATATTTCCATAATTTCAAAGAAGATTAAACTTCTTTATAGTCTTTTCACAAAGTATTCTTAATAAAAATGGACAGCCAACCATAATACACACATTTACGTACACAAACCTGTCCCAATATACAGGAAGTTCTGACAGGGTTACTGGCAAATTAATTAACAGCTTGTGTACAAAGTTTTTCATTTAATAAATAATACGCGACGGAAAATTTCGATAGAACATTTATAATGTTTTTTTTTGACATAATCTATAAACCTAAACATATTTTTTTTTCGACGTAATCTGGTTTATTATTTTAATTGATTTTAAGACGGTATACGTCGAGATGGTTTTACCAAAAGATAATAAATACATAATAATAAATGCGCAAATATAACACTTTTTTATTTTCTAGCAATAAATTTGCGTTAGACCACTATGTCGCCTGATGGTTAGCGATGATGTGGTCGACGGTGAAGCAAGCACGCTTGCTTAAAAGTAACAAATAATTGTGATAAAAACACTTTTGGAATGAATCAATTAAATGCAATAATTGTAATATTTGTCTTTTTAGTAAATATTTAAAGTGACGACAAATAATTCAAAATCCGTCTAATCTAATCAGAAATAATAAAAATTTACATAAAATTCAATTAAATAGGATATGATGTGATCCCCAAACTCCCTATTTTCTTTTTGTATATTTTAACTGGATACTTTTTTCATAAAAAAAAGTTCTGTCAAAATCCGTTTTTTTTTTGTGGAGTGAGCAAAATGTTTAAAAAAATTGTTTAGTTATAGATAACACTAGCTGTACCCTACCACGCTTCATTGTGGCACAAAAAAACTGTTTTTTCGCGGTCGCGGATATGTGACTGATGCAAAAAATTGATAAAAACAATCTTTGATGCGGATTATATATCGTGCTAAAATTTCAGCTCAATCGGTGCAGAACTTTTTTAGTTTTTGAAACGTACACAAACCAACATAACATTTTTAGATATACAACATTATTTTTAGTATGTGCGAAACCTGAATATAGTTTGTTCAGAATCAGTTACTGAATCGATTCCAATAATTTTTAACCCATGTTATATTTTGTTCCAAAATATTTTTGTAAAATTTTATTACCAGCTAATGACAATACAATCACCGTACGGGTAGTTACCTATTGCCAAACTATTATCAATGAGTGTACGAAACAGGAGGCGCGAGTTAGGCAGAAGTACCGCGCCCCACCGCGAAATTAGTGTGTTCTTGAACAGACAATCAGGTAACAAGACAAGCTTATAACCTTATGATATTTCATGATACAGTTTTGAAATTTTGTACATAGATTCTTTACTCAAATGTACTAGACAGGTGTATCAGGTTTCGCATAAACAAAAAATAATGTTGTATAGAAGATAGATATGGGTGGCACTCGCCTCTTACAAATCTTTTTTCAATAGTGTGTCAGTAACATTTTGAAAAATAGTGGACACATCTTTAAAGACTGGTTGTTATCTTTGCGTTCATCTTTAAAAATCAGAACAGTTGAATTTAGTAATTATTTAGATAGTACATAGTGACTCTAAAACGGTAAGGATGACGAGTCGTATGTACGAAGAAACTTGCCTCAAAGACGAAATGTAGAAGAAAAATTATAGAAAAAAAAAAAGCTTTTAAAATTAAATATAATTTAAGAAAGTAGGCACAAAACATTTTTAATTTGTAGAACAAGAAAATTATTTTATCTCAGCGCCTGTAGTACACCCCAAAACACACAGATGGCGCTTATTTAAAAAGTAAAGATGGCAGCACTGTCGCTTGATCACAACGACATCAAAATGGACTCAAATTGACGAATTTCACTATAATATCTAATTTAAAAACGTTATTTACATGTTACTTATTATAACATAAATCGCGAATACGAGGTACAGTTAACTTGCGAGAGAAACATCGAGGTTTAGAAAGAGACAGAGTTATAAGTGACAGAGACAACGCTCTACAAAACTCGACGTATTTCTCAAAGATGATTACTGTACCTTATTTTTTTTTATTCTCCTTCAATGTAACAAAGGTTTTACGGAACCTACTTATGAATACTAAAGTTACTAAAATATCACGTTTTTAACGATAAATGATTTATTTTTTACTCGTTTAGGCTATCGAATTATCGAAGCCGTATTTAAATCGACTCGACATTTCCTTATGGACAGAATTTTACATAATCTCGTCCATTTTCAACGACAAATTTTAATTTCTAGTAGATTTTGGTTAAAAAATTTACTTATTTTTAGGTAACATAGGACAAAATCCTGCGAAATATTAAAGTCACTACTCCATAGACAGGTTCCACCAACCTCAATCTGTCAAATTATACCAATCGAACATTAACCTTCTACTACAGTCATAAGGTTGAAAATCTATTAAAGAAATTTGACTGATTGAGGCAGGTTGATGTGCTGGCGTCTATACTTTAATACTTCCATACATGATCAGTTCAGCAGCGGTATTATGACATCTTAAAACTATGCTTGTTCCAGTGAGTAAAAGAGACGGAGCTATACAAGTCATCTAGCGCCAACTCGTTCACTCACTGGAACGAGCCTGGTTTTAAGACGTCATAATTCGGTTCTTGCTGGCATAACTCTATCCGTCTCATTACAAAATGGGGTTTAACTAAAAACCCAGGTTTAAATCTCGTTAAACTACGGTTTACACAAACGTTATTACAAAACAAGGTTTTGGATAAACCATGGTCTAACAGTTGTAGCTGTCAAAGGTGTGTCAAAGTTTCTCATAGCAACTTTTTCATTGTGTTGTTGTTTTTGTGTTATTTTCACCCAAAATCGATTTAAACATGGTAGATTTAATTGTTATTACACACGGTGTATTTAATTGTTTAGACAATGGTTCAAATGACGGTACTAAGGTCCACATTTTATCTAAGTTTTGTAATACGGAGAAATTTAAACCATGGTTCTGCAGATAAGCTTGGTCTTGGTAGTCCAGGTTTAAACCAAGGCTTATTTACTTTTTGTAATAAGACGGTATAAGTCCCAGCCGTGAGAACAATGTTGATAACAGTTATTTTACCTTTAACAACTTATTTTAACGCGAACATTGTTGACTGTGATGTTGATTTATCTGTGATATCAACCTTAATTTAACGACAATAAAATTCAATTTGGTAAAATACCTGTTCCTCTTCCTCATATCTGCCGTAAGACGTCCCCTTAGATTATAAAATGTCCAGATTCCGTGTTCGAAACAAAACGTAATGTTTTTAGTGAAGGCAACTTTTTTATAAATATGTAAATGAGAGTCACGCACACATTTAAATGTTTTCCTTGGAGATGTTCACTTGTTTTACGTGGGAATCGAACGAGGGGAGTAATTTTTCTTCCGTGTTCTTGGCTTCAATTCTCAGTGGCCTACAAGGACTCAGGACATTTTATAATCTAATCTACCCTATAGACTTCCAATAGGACCAGTTGGAAGCGTCTTGCGTGCAGATTCTTCAGATCGTCTGTCCTCCTTGTGGGTGGACGTCCTACGTTGTATATCTTCACCATAATGCTAAACTCCTATCCAAAATCGACGGTTCAAAATCGAAAGTCATTCTTGTCTGAATGACTTTTAAAAACCAGCAGTAGAAGATTTATACAAGCCAAAAACCTTAACTTTCACTTACAACATACAAATTTTCACAATTCTTGAACGTATGCGCAGGCGCAGGTTTACGTAAAGTCGCTAGCTTCACACATACACTTCACTAGACACTCAAGTACCAGTCCCAGCGCTGGGCTACGCTGTCCGCTAGCTGTCAGCGGGAGGGTCCCTCGCTCCAGGCGGCAGGCTGTGCGGCTGAGAGAACTGGCTCACCATCTTCGTCTGCATCATGTTGAGGAGGATATCTGAATACTGTTCTATGAGGGACATCGCTGGGTTGGAAGCGTTCGTGGCTTCTGTGAATATTAAACATAATGTCATTGTTAAAGTATGAGAGAAAGATACATTTTTTTTATGTTTTTACGCAAAAACGGCCTAGAGCCAAAAAACGTAGGCATGCGGGCGGCGAGTAATGGGCGACTCGCTGTCCGACCATGCCCGGGTCGACGATGCGTTGTGTTCCACGCGCGCCTCGTAGAGTGTCAGCATAGTGATGGGGCCTGTGGAGGGCCAAAGCCTGCCGGGATCGCGGGACTTACCCATTACCGTAACCCCGGTACGTAAAGGGCTATTGAAAGACACCGTGGATTTTAGTCAGTACGAGTCTGACAGTCCCTCCCGCTCTGCCCTGGGTGGGAGGACTCATGTGAGGATTCTACCATGTAAAAAAAAAATGTTTATACGCAAAAACGCCCTAGGGTCAAAAAAGCGTCCTCTCGCACTGGGTGAAGCGGAATAAGGGACTGTCAGTCTCGTCCTGACTAAAATCCACCATGTTTCCGTACCAAGGTCACGGTTACTCGTTTGGGCAGTTCAGAAAATCATATTGGGCAAAATCAAATGTTTTTATTTCACATAGGCCCATGAGGGCACTTATAAAACGTCGACAGCAGGTGCTCGGTTCGGGTTGGTCGATTCCATGGAGAAGAACCGGCAAGAAACTCCATGGTTACTCTTTTAAAATATGGTATGGTTTTACAAACAGATTGTTAAAATTTTTGAATACTTAGATATGTGAGAAAAATTTAGGCCTGGTAACAAGGTGGAAGTTCTTACTAAACATTAGTGCTACAAAAGAAAGCCACGGGCGAAGGGCGGACCCGTGCTCCACCTAGTTTTTCCACCTGGATGGAGCACAGAGACTATACAAAAGGACTGAGTCCCGTGCTCCAACAAAAGCAAGTTTTTGTTTCACTGTACAATAACGTCCCAAATCCATGTAGGCCTGGTCAATTGTCACCTTTGTTGACGAGGTGCTCCAGCTTGTGCCTGGTGCTGTCCACAGCCAGGCGGTACTCGCCGTCCGTAGAGGACAGACTACTGGGCGGCTGCTCACCGTTCTGCGCTCGCGACACTGCACCGCGCAGCACCTTCTGCGTCTCCAATATGGCCGCCTCTAGACCTGAGTGGAAAACAATAATGCTTATTTTTTTTTCAATGGTCAGACTCTGAAAGCAGGTAATTACATGATGAATATAGAACAAAAAAAAACGAAATAAGCGGTAAAGCGGCAATCCGATATACACAAATTTTTTCATTAGCTTATAATAATTTGGGCATGCGGGCGGCGAGTAATGGGCATCTCGCTGTCCGACCATGGACCATGCCCGGGTTGACAGCGCGTTGTGCTCCACGCGCGCCTCAAAGAGTGTGCAAAATGTTTACCTCAGGTTAAAGACTTATTTAGTCCCTCGAACTATTGCGCCTTAACGTTACGGGCGCCAAACCCGTACGGGACTAAATAAATTACTTTCACCCCTTCGATAACAATGAAGTATTTTGTAATAAACCTTGCCCTACATTAGAAACATGAAACCTGCTGTTATGTCAGCACTTATGTTTGGCGGCGCTTCTGAAGCCGCCCCTCGCGCCGTGAAAGCCCGCGAAGACCACGAACCGCGAGTATACCTCCGTGAGTAAGGCGATGGTCCGCCTAAGCGGGACAGACCTACACCGTATATCACCTTGTCCTCAATTTTATTGGGTCGGTAAAATTCTAACGCAGGAAGTGCCAGAATCATGGCCCCAGGTGTGCATCTTTACACTCTGTATAGATGTCGCTAGTGTTCTAATGATCTACTGGCGACTCACCGCTGATGTCTGCGGCGGCGTTGGGTTCCCGCTGCAGGCTGGCGTACAGCTGCACCACCTTGTTATCTACTAATAACTCACCGCTGATGTCTGCGGCGGCGTTGGGTTCCCGCTGCAGGCTGGCGTACAGCTGCACCACCTTGTTATCTACTAATAACTCACCGCTGATGTCTGCGGCGGCGTTGGGTTCCCGCTGCAGGCTGGCGTACAGCTGCACCACCTTGTTATCTACTAATAACTCACCGCTGATGTCTGCGGCGGCGTTGGGTTCCCGCTGCAGGCTGGCGTACAGCTGCACCACCTTGTTATCTACTAATAACTCACCGCTGATGTCTGCGGCGGCGTTGGGTTCCCGCTGCAGGCTGGCGTACAGCTGCACCACCTTGTTATCTACTAATAACTCACCGCTGATGTCTGCGGCGGCGTTGGGTTCCCGCTGCAGGCTGGCGTACAGCTGCACCACCTTGTTATCTACTAATAACTCACCGCTGATGTCTGCGGCGGCGTTGGGTTCCCGCTGCAGGCTGGCGTACAGCTGCACCACCTTGTTATCTACTAATAACTCACCGCTGATGTCTGCGGCGGCGTTGGGTTCCCGCTGCAGGCTGGCGTACAGCTGCACCACCTTGTTATCTACTAATAACTCACCGCTGATGTCTGCGGCGGCGTTGGGTTCCCGCTGCAGGCTGGCGTACAGCTGCACCACCTTGTTATCTACTAATAACTCACCGCTGATGTCTGCGGCGGCGTTGGGTTCCCGCTGCAGGCTGGCGTACAGCTGCACCACCTTGTTATCTACTAATAACTCACCGCTGATGTCTGCGGCGGCGTTGGGTTCCCGCTGCAGGCTGGCGTACAGCTGCACCACCTTGTTATCTACTAATAACTCACCGCTGATGTCTGCGGCGGCGTTGGGTTCCCGCTGCAGGCTGGCGTACAGCTGCACCACCTTGTTATCTACTAATAACTCACCGCTGATGTCTGCGGCGGCGTTGGGTTCCCGCTGCAGGCTGGCGTACAGCTGCACCACCTTGTTATCTACTAATAACTCACCGCTGATGTCTGCGGCGGCGTTGGGTTCCCGCTGCAGGCTGGCGTACAGCTGCACCACCTTGTTATCTACTAATAACTCACCGCTGATGTCTGCGGCGGCGTTGGGTTCCCGCTGCAGGCTGGCGTACAACTGCACCACCTTGTTATCTACTAATAACTCACCGCTGATGTCTGCGGCGGCGTTGGGTTCCCGCTGCAGGCTGGCGTACAGCTGCACCACCTTGCTGGCCGTCTTGGTCAGCTGCTCTGTCAGCGCAGAGCATAGCTGAGACGACGACACTGTAACAATCATAACGACACACGTTCTGAATAGAGTAATTGTCTGAAAAAACTAATTAGTCCGTCAGTTAGATTATAAAAAAATATTTGACACGTATTTTTTCTTTTGTTACGTAAACCAAAATTGACGAAGATAGGACACTTTTAAAATTGACAATACGTCACAAGCAAGTACAGTTTATACTCTCAAAATTTGATGCGTATAACTCATCAACATTTTCTTTTTTCTTTGTAAATATGCGTGATTTTAACAAATTAAAAAATTCGTGTCCATTATTTTTTAAAACTCCGGTTGACTGACTAATGATTAATTATTAGCTCGCTTACTTCTTACAAAACTTGGACTCAAATTGTATCGGACCAATATAATGTGGTCCAACTAAGAAGGTTTCTATGGTTTTCATATGTCAACTGACAGTTCAAAAGTACGGTTACCAAAAGAATTACATTCCTTGTACAAATTAATTTCCAATTTTTTTTTTTATGTTTTAAGTCGCCAAAATTATAACTGAACCTTTGTTACACACTTCAACTTGAGGTGATAAAAAAGAAACAACCTGCTCTAAAAAACTTCTATTGTCAGATTTTACGGTGCAAATAGCTCCGTCAATTAAGCGTCTACAGTCACTGTAATGATCAATGTGGCTTGAGTTCGATCCCCGCAACAGAAGATTCTTTTGCGGGCATGCGGGCAGAGAGTAATGGGCGACTCGCTGTCCGACCATGGACCATGCCCGGGTCGACGGCGCGTTGTGTTCCACGCGCGACTCAAAGAGAGTCAGCATAGTGACGGGGCCTGTAGAGGGCCAAAGCCTGCCGGGGTCGCGGGACCAAGGGATTACCGTGACCCCGGTACGTAAAGGGCTATTGAAGGACACCGTGGATTTTAGTCAGTACAAGTCTGACACTCCCTCCCGCCCTGCCCTGGGTGGGAGGACTCATTTGATGATTTTACCACGATAAAAAAAAAAAAAAATATTGTCAGATTTTAACATATACTCACGGTTGGCGTCAGCGGGCGCGTCCTGCTTGGGCCTCTGCCTCGTGTTGGCAGTGAGCCTGGCAGTCACCTCCCGCGCCTTCGCCGACAGGTCCCGCTCACTACCGCTTCGCCCTGATGACAAGTTGATTATCCGTTATATCCGCTATTACTGAATATCCGTTATATAACATTTTTTTCATAATATGAGTGCATATCCAAGTCTAAGAAAACCCAAGAACTAAAGCCTTTGTCAAACAGACAGGCGATAGCGAACCGGACCGAGTCCGAAGTGATAACGAACCGATACGAGACTTCAAACTGGGTGCAGCGAACCGAGGCGTGGCAGTTGTATTTTTTTCAACGTGGTAAAATCATCAAATGAGTCCTCCCACCCAGGGCAGAGCGGGAGGGAATGTCAGACTCGTACCGACTAAAATCCACGGTGTCCTTCAATAGCCATTTACATTCCGGTGTCACGGTAATTCGTCAAACAGAGCAAATACGCCTTCGCCACGTCTTCGCATCGTTTCGGTCACGCTATCGGTTCGCTTTCGCTTTTCTATGTGACTGGATTCAAACAATTCCATACATTGCAAATAAAAACGCCTCGCTTCGCATTCGCCACGCCTGTCTGTTTGACAAAGGCTTAAGTAAAATTAAGTATTGAACGGATCTAGAAGAAACTAAAATGGCAAAGAAAGGACTTTTTGTGGTGGGTGGGGGATCTACGCCGTTTGCGAATACTACGCAAACGGCCTTTCTGAAGTTCTCATTCTAAAATTGACAGGGGCCTTAATATTTACAAAGATAAAACGCGTCAAAACTTGAGAGTGATATCAGAAGCAAGTTAAAGTTGTACACTGTTGTGACGTACAGTCAATTATCTTTTTTTTTTACGTGGTATAATTATCTCATGAGTCCTCCCACTGCCGGGGTCGCGGGACTAACGAATTACCGTGACCACGGTACGTAAAGGGCTATTGAAGGACACCGTGGATTTTAGTCAGTACAAGTCTGACAGTCCCTCCCGCCCTGCTCTGGGTGGGAGGACTCATTTGATGATTTTTACCACGATAAAAAATAAAAAGAGTCCTCCCACTAAGGGCAGAGCGGGAGGGACTGTCAGACTCTTACTGATTAAAATCCACGGTTTCCTTCAATAGCCCTTTACGTTCCGGGGTCATGGCAATTCGTACAGTCCCGCGACCAGAGTCAATTATCATAGTCAAAATAGAAAATAAGAATTAGATTATTCTGTTAAATAGGCTATTGATTTTCGTCAATGTTTGCCCTTTTTTTTAACGTGGTAAAATCATCAAATGAGTCCTCCCACCCAGGGCAGAGCGGGAGGGACTGTCAGACTCGTACTGACTTATATCCACGGTGTCCTTCAATAGCCTCTTTGAGGCGCGCGTGGAACACAACGCGCCGTCGACCCGGGCATGGTCCATGATCAGACAGCGAGTCCCCCATTAATGTTTGCCCATTGAAGAGATATTTGTCTAGTTTTGTCTTTGCGTTATCTCTGTCGCTTGTTGTGGTTGGTTAGTGTGGGACAGGGATAACGTTCTACGAAGCCGAAACTAGCCGATCCAATCCGATATCTCCTCCCAAAGGTCAATGTGCAATATTTATCTCCGGTACCTGTACAATTGTACATAAACCGTAAATAGTTAAGTATTTCACCCGGCCTTTCTGAAGTTCTTCTAGGGCTTCGAACATAAACTCACCGATCCTCCTCTGCGTGTGGTCGACGGACGAGGCCCGGGGCCGCGGTGCAGGCCCGTCCCCATTGGGTCGCTCGTCAGCCTCCGAGCTGGACTCCTCGTGTGCCCCCGGCGCCAGGTTCGCTGTTTAGTACCGTGCGGTTAATAGCGTGAATGTGCGGGGACTATATACTGCTGTTCGAATTTCTATTGCAATGTTATGTTGAACATGGTTATAAAAATACATATTAGTAGTCCGTAATACTTTAAATTGCATTGAGACAATAGCACGAGGGAGTGGCGTATAAGTCATCATAGAAAAGCACGTAAAGCCGTTGGTCCCGGCTGTCATTTGTAGATCTTTGACAGTCGTTACTGTTAGTCAGAAGCTCTAAAGTATGACAACCAGGCTTACCATGGGGTATCGTATTAACCAGTTACTGGGTTGTGGAGGTCAAACAGGCAGTCGCTCCATGTAAAATACTGATATCCAGCTGCATCTGGTTTGACTGGAAGCCGACCCCAATATAGTTGGGAAAAGGCAGGCAGATGATGAATGAAATTTTAAATATTTAAGTAGGTGAAACGTGTTTTTAAGTTTACACCGTGCACTCGTGCTAATGTTCTAAAATTGTTTTTTCAGAAGAGAGATTTCTTTTCAGGAAGAATTGATTTGATTTAAAAAAAGGCATGTAAGGCAAAAGTGGATTTAATTTTCTACAAAATACTTACGCTTGGAATATACCTACTACAAAAATGTCGTAGAATCAGTTAATGTATTGTATGTTGATTTACTTTTACACCACTAGATAAAAAACTGCATAATTATAATAAATTACTGCTAGTGAATAAAGAGCTCAAAGTTGAATGAATTTGTTGTGAAATTTAGTATTCTGTGAGCTAACTACAAAATTCAAACTACTGAACCAGTTAGAGGGTGACTTGTCAACATTAGTTTTGTGTGTCTCACATGAATATTGCAGCAAATTCTGTATATCACAGAGCACATTGCAGCAAATTCTGTGTATCACAGAGAACATTGCAGCAAATTCTGTATATCACAGAGCACATTGCAGCAAATTCTGTATATCACAGAGCACATTGCAGCAAATTCTGTGTATTTTACAGAGCCCAAGATAGCGTAAACGTTGACGTCGTCTCCGTGTGAGGTGTGTCGTGTTACCTGCGCTGTACGCGTTGGCGAGGCCGCGGCGCCGCGCCGTGTTGGCGGCCGCCTTGTTCATGGACGAGATGGTGGGCCGCATGAGGCCCTGGGGCCGCCCGGGCTGCGGCCGGGACGGTGCCGGGTCAGACTCTGAGTCGCTCTGTCAAAGAATATCAGCCAATGTTTATTCATTTATTTATCTACCAAATTACAACGGCTGTGTGAACAACCAATTACAGCAATTTAGGGATAATTATGCAAAAATAAAACAGTATAAATTAGAATATAAAAACGTATAAACACATTAGAATAAAATGAAAATGTGAAAACGTAAAAAGAAAAACACTTTCATAAATTCATCTCACAGTACTTCTGGCATACCAATAAAATCTTCGACCATCCATCCACAAACAGATCTTCTGTTGGATTAACATCCAAGAGATCAATAAGCAGGGCCAGAGTGCGAGGGATTGTCGACTTAGCACGTGAAACTGTAAGACATGCAGGCCTCGGCAGTATTTATCTGGGACATAATTGTTGGCGTCTGCTTTACCGCATCTTCTCTCCAAGCATACTTACCACACGCCAAGAATAAAAGAAGCTCCACGGGAGAATTTATAGAACATTCAAACTTTTATTTTTAACGTGGTAAAATCATCAAATGAATCCTCCCACCCAGGGCAGGGCGGGAGGGACTGTCAGTCTTGTACTGACTAAAATCCACGGTGTCCTTCAATAGCCCTTTACGTACCGGGGTCACGGTAAATCATAAGTCCCGCAACCCCGACAGGCTTTAGCCCTCTAGAGGCGCGCGTGGAACACAACGCGCCGTCGACCCGGGCATAGTCCATGATCGGACAGCGAGTTGCCCATTACTCGCTGCCCGCATGCCCGCGCCTACGGTGGCCGGAGATCGTCTGCCGACGGCTGTCGCCGTGGGCGTCTACCATAGAACATTAGAACTTAATATTGTTTGTCTCAAATTAAATATTTATTCAAATGTATTCATCATCATCAGCCTATAAATGTTCCCACTGCTGGGACACAGGCATCCTCTCTGTCAGAAGGAGTGGGCCATAATCCACCACCAGCCCAGTGCGGGTTGGTAAATATCACATGTCTTCGAATGTTTGGTTCTAGGACATGCCGGTTTTCTCACGATGTTTTCCTTCACCGTATTGAGAGCTGTGGTGATGAAATAAATTACACAAAGTAATGTGCCTGGCTGGGTTCGAACCCACGACCTACAACTCATAAGTCGGAGGTGATACCGCTGGACCACTCTTTTTTTTTAACGTGGTAAAATCATAAAATGATTCCTCCCACCCAGGGCAGGGCGGGAGGGACTGTCAGACTCGTACTGACTAAATCCACGGTGTCCTTCAATAGCCCTTTTCGTTCCAGGGTCACGGTAAATCATAAGTCCCGCGGCATACCCGCACTGGGCCACCACTGCTTTCAAATGTTTCAGTCCGAGTTTTTTGATA
This sequence comes from Agrotis puta, assembly GCA_943136025.2. Classification (NCBI taxonomy): domain Eukaryota; kingdom Metazoa; phylum Arthropoda; class Insecta; order Lepidoptera; family Noctuidae; genus Agrotis; species Agrotis puta. The sequence continues at coordinate 7,019,047 of OW964195.2, read as the reverse complement.
TCCGTGTTTTCTTTTTCTTTTGTTGGCGTGTACCAATAAACCTTTTTTCTTATTTTATTTCTTTTCACAGATTCGTATTTGGTTGCAGTGCGTAGCCTCTCTTACAGCTCTAAGAATGGGAGAATGATGATTTTGAAACATTAAAATTACCTGGTTGAGTACACCGACGCTGGAACTCCTGGTCATATTAGACTTGGTGTTATACCGCGGCGCCGGTCGCACGAAGTTGCTGGGAGACTTGTTGCTGGACCCGTTCTGTGGTGTAGCTGGCTTCGAAGATGGCCCTGAGGTACTCAAAGAGGTTAGACAAGGAACTATTTATGTATGCCAAAAATGTACCAACCCATAATTATTTATTAATTTATTTATTTTTATTAATTTATTCATCAACTTAACCTATAATTACAGGGCAGTTTGTCCTAATGCGACAGGTCAGAATTTAAATTATTTACTCGATTACTTTAAATAAATTTTTTAATGTGAAAAATCTTCAAAATCTAGAAAAATAAACTGTTGATATTATTCTTGCTGTGTTTCTATGTCGTCTTTTAATATATATTTTTTTTCTATTTAATTCTTATATCATTTTATGGGGTCGTTATGGGGAGACGTTTGTCCAGCAATAGGACACTACAGGGCCATATTATGACGTCTTAAAACTAGGCTTGTTCCAGTGAGTGACCGAGGTGGCGCTAGACGACTTGTATAGCTCTGTCTCTTTCACTCACTGGAACGAGCCTGGTTTTAAGATGTCATAATACGACCCCAGGTTAAAAATGATAATAAATTAAGTCTAAAATTACTGGAAGATATGGGTTTTGGCACATATTTTGGCATTCATAAAAGTACGCCAGTTGGTACGCCACCAGATCAACCTACCCGTATCTGTAAAATTTTACCAATCGAACATTAACCTTCCACTATTATGATAAGGTTGAAAATTTAATAAAAAATATTAACCTATTGAGTTAGGTTCCCGGGTCGCGGGACTCACGAATTACTCTGACCCCGGTACGTAAAGGGCTATTGAAGGACACCGTGGATTTTAGTCAGTACGAATCTGACAGTCCCTCCCACTCAGCCCTGGGTGGGAGGACTCATGTGATGATTTTACCACGTAAAAAAAAATGAGGTAGGTTGATGTGCTGGCGTCTGTACAATAAAAGAGAAATTACTTTTAGAACCAATTCCACCATACGTATTAGTCATTAAAATAATGAATCTTTAACGGCCAGCCGTGAGCGATAACTTAGCGCGGCGCAGGGAGCGGTAAGATCAAATGTATAGAAATGTTTGAAACACGCCACGAGGCGCTGCGACTAGCGAATGCGCGTACTTTCAAGTAATTTTTAAATCAACACGCCGCCCGCCGCATCGTTGACTTCTAGAACCAGTCTTCAACGCCCTGTTACGTCTGAACTCATGTTACGCTTATGTAAGGTCGCGTACGTCGACTCTCGCGCATATGAATGTACATTGTGTTCTATATAGCACTATACTGCAACGCTGACGTCTGTGGCGTCTTACTAAAATATGCGATCAACATTATCGTAAGAGGAATTCAGGTATAAGCATTTAGGCGAATCAGTGTTTGAAACAGTTAACATTATATAACTAAGAAAGTTTGGTGGAGTTGGCTCATAAACTATAAAAAAAGAGTTTAAATTAAAATATTAATAGAATGTTACACTTATTTACAAATCTAAATTAAATATTTACTAATTAGTCAACTCTACATTAAAGGCATTTTATTATGCGTTATATAATTAGTATTATGTTACTTACTACACAAGTAAATAACCACTATTTTACACTGAGTAACAAAAAACATGCTAAATATAAAAATACAATAAAATAAAACATAAAGTGCATATAAAAGCCATATTTTGACATTATGACAACAAAGAACAAACCCTGAAACTGTCAATAGGTCGAATTCAAGCCTTCAATACTAAAGACACCAAAAGTTTCAAACGAAATGGAAATAAACTACAAACACCAAGAAGATGACTAACGTTTAAGACCAAGTTATTGATACGATAGTAACTTATCTATCATTAAGTATGACGGGGTAATAACGGGGCCAAAGCCTGCCGGGGTCGCGAGACTCACGAATTCCCGTGACCCCAGAACGTAAAGGGCTATTGAAGAACACCGCGGTTTTAGTCAGTACGAGTCTGACAGCCCTCCCGCTCTGCCCTGGGTGGGAGGACTCATATGATGATTATAGCACGTAAAAAAAAAACTATCGTTAATAATCCCATAGTACACTTGATCAATAAATTTGTTAATTCGTTAATTATCAAGAAGATGTAAAGATACTAGCTTTTAGTTTGAGCACAAGTTCAACAGCATATATTATAGCATCACCAGCTTCAGTATAATCCACAAATGAATCATAATAATTATATTAAAATAGTCCAAAATACAGCGAGAAAAATATTGTCTAAATTCCAAATAGGTAATTAGGATATCTAACTAATGCAATCTTAGCAAACACATTTATATGTATATTCCCTAACAACAGCATCATCTTTCCGGAAACTAACATAGCTCAGTTAACTTCAATAAAATCAAGTTAAAAACAAACCTAGTTAAACCCATCCAATCCTAGTTAAGAGCCACGAAATCTAGTTAATTCCAACAAAAGCTAGTTAACTCTAACAAAACCCAGTTAATTCCTACAAAACCTAGTTAACTGTAACAAAACCCAGTTAAGTCCAACGAACCCCAGTTAAACCTGTCGAAACCCAGTTAGCTCTAACAAACAAACAAACCCAGTTAATTTAAATAAAACCCAGTGAAACCCAACAAAACCCAGTGTAACCTCGTAGCAACAAACAGAACCACCACCAGACGCACCTTGCGGTGTCCTCGGCGCTGGCATGGGTTTAGCGGCGAGGTCCGATAGCGAGATGGCGCGGCGCATTCCCGAGCCCTCCTCCTCGCGGTCTGACACCGACAGGTGGGAGCGGCTCGCTGGCGAGACGACTGCTTATAAGTAACATGCGGTTATAGCCAGCTGAATAGTTTTTCAGGAATTAAATACGGGAACAGTGTATAAGACGGGGACGCGGGGTATGATGAGAAACACACGGCAAACGTGTTCTGTTAAGTTTGCCGTGTGTGTCCCCATTATACCCCGCGTCCCCGTTTTATACACTGTTCCCCTATGGCCAAGATGGGGGTGTTTTTCTCACAGTGACCGATAGCCCTTTCATGATGTAAAATAAACTAGAACTTTGAAGTTAATTTGAAGGAAAATGTTTTGTTCGTGCACCAGAAGCGCTTGTTCATTTTTCCGTACAAAAAAACGCAGTAAATACATCAAGTATGCTGTAAATAAAATACAGGGATCTTGTGATAAGGCCTCCAGGCCGTGTACCGGCACTGAAAATCAAAGTTTTAAAAAAAATGGCGACTAAAAATCTTTATACAATTGACATTTTTTTTTATTCTTGTCCTAATAGTGCGTTTCGTCTGCATTGTGTACGATTGGATATTGCATCACAATTTAGTCATAAAATTGAAGTTATTAAGTAGGTATTAAAATCTATGTTATTTTAATCTTCTTTAGCACCGATTCTAATAAGCTTCTAGACTTCTAAAGACCGAAATCAAGATACAATCAAGAGACAAAGCAACCGGGATTGATAATTAATTTACTGCGTTAGTGAAGTCGCATTTGAGTTTAAAACGGACAGTAGTGTCTACAAATTTATTTATCTATTTTGACTAAAAACTAGTAATCAAATAAAAATCCTATTCAGTTTGCTATAACAAAGCACACAAAACATAAAAAGACAAAACAGGCATGCATGAGTACATCTTCGCATATTATATGCTAAATATCATGCTGAAAAAAAATCCTGAAAAACAATATAATAATAAAAAGCGATGGTAAGTGACATGTCGTGAATCTGCCGTGCGATATAAATATATATATATATATTTGCATATTATTTAATTTTTGCCTAGAATTTTAATTTAGGCGTATTCACAAAATATCACGTCATTTTGTGGAATGTAACTTTTAGGGTTTTGCTATCAGACCTTTGATATATTTAGCCTTTAATTCACAAATTAAATACAATCGCGAGCAAAAGTATGGAAACTCCGATTCCGCTAAATTCTGAGTACTTAATAACTAGTTAAGAATAACAAAATGGTACCATTTTAAAGGTTTAACTGTTAACATTAAATTGATAGCAAATTCATTCAAATCACGCCATTATTTACGGAGCTATCCTGGATCAATACCAAGTTAGTGATTCCATACGTTTGATCGCTAGTGTATTTGTAATACTTCAAGTTACCTATGTAAGTAAGTTTTAAAGTTAGTTTTCTTGCCAAAAAATATCTAGGGCCAATATTTAAAAACCCAAAAAAAGCTACGTCCACAATCAAAAACGCAAATAAAAGGGACCATAACGACATCAAATAACTTGTCACATGCAGTCCCAAACCTTGCATCGGCGAGAATTTCGATGGCAAGACCGGATTTTGTATAGGAACCTTCCTCGCCAAACAAGAACCCCTAGGCGAACCGTATAGTACCGGCCTTATCTTATGAGGAAAAATACGGTTTTCCATACACAATCTTGGTGTTGGACCTCTAATAATCTTCCTAAACGGAGTTTTCGGTCTACTAAAACCGTAAAAATGTAGTCTTTTCGGAGAATTTGTGCAACTTGAGCTTGTAGTTGACGATTCATAATTTTCACTGTCTAAGTGAACATCGGTTTTTGGTATTACCATTTCATTATAAACTCTTTGTTTGAGACTCTTCGGTGGGTTTCCTACTTCCGGCTGTACAGCGTTGTTCAATTTTACGTCTTCGACAGGGCCTGTGTTTCCGGCTTCGTTCGTAATGTCTCTTCCAACGGTGACTAGGCCCCCAATTTGATCGGAATCCAAAATGTCTGGTAGACTTAAATTTCTTTTGATTTCTTTATTATCTGAAGTTGTTTCCGTGTCTGTGTCAGCCTCTTCTAAAGTGAGGGACGCAAAGTTGTGAACAGTGGACGATTGTTTTGTTGCTAACTTCTCGAATTTTCTAGATAGCAATTTTACTACTCCTTTGCCATCATTTATGTTAGCTTTCAAAGGTCTCATTCTCCATTCTTTGAGTATCTTCTCCTGTAGAATTCTCTTCTCTTCCATTTCTACCAATTTATTGATGATCTCTATTTTTCTTTCAATGTTTTTGTATTTTTTTATTTCGTCACTTACTTCTGGCGATATGTTTTCTTTGGTGTCACTTTGTCTGCTATGCGAAGGTCGGGATAAATCATTTCGAGCAAGTTTGAGATTGAGTTGATCTTTTGCTGTTTTTGCATATAATTTATTATCTTGTTCAGCGTAATAATCTAAGGAATCTTTAGCGAAATCATTTGCATCGACGTCTAAGGAGTCCATACTGACTTGCTTGAGTCTCTCCATGCGCTGCATCGCGTATACTTCTAAGCTATCCATCTGTATCTCAGATTTATTTTCATTAACGTCTTTTTCTTTGACGAACACATCAAAATGTTTCTCACTATTTTCTGGTTCTACGTTTGAATTCGCATCTTCTGGCTTCTTATTGGCTATAAAGTTTTTATTGTGAAGTCCATCTAGTTTTGCTTTGTACTGTGATGAAATTGATGACGTCAGACCTGATTTCTCTATACCCGCTTTCAATCTGTTGTTCATTTTAACTGAAGACGTCCTTTTGATTGGTTTGGGAGGCTTGTGTGGAACAAACTCCATCGTTATCTTAGTATTGTTATTCTTCTGACCAGAACCTCTTTCGAGACTCTTGGTAGCATTATTGTACTTGCCATTCGATTTTTCTTTATTTAACTGGTTTTTATTGACCTTTGTCTGTGTATTTTTCCTTATTTGCTCTTCGAATTTCTCTAAATTCTTTTGAACATGTGAGTTCCGTTTCTCCATAAGATTTTTCAATGGATTCGGTTTCGAAGCCGGTTCTAACACAACTTCAAAGCTACAACTCTTAGATTTGACCATTGCATTCTTTTCGCAACCTTCCATTTCACTTTTGTATTTATCAGCGAATTTTGGCTGCAGAGACTTGCTAGTGTTAACCATGTAATCAGTCTTGTTCAACCTCGGTATTTCATCGCTAAGTTTCTTATCTTTATTATACTGCTGAATATTATTTCCGTCGAAATAATACGCAATATTCTTAGCGGGTGGTGGCTGTTTGCTGGACGAGTCGTACAGACTTTTAGATCTAGTAACAGTTTTGTGTCCATCCACCGGAACCTCGAAACCGTAAACTTTATTCACAGGTGGTTTAGGACTCGTAGTGATCGTTTTAGGCTTATTTTCTCTGTAATTAGGACTGGAGGCATCTCCTAAATAATTGTTATACATGTAACCGAAATACGCATTGTTCGGACTGGAGCCGTAACTTTTAGACGTATTATCAAATTCGTAACAGCTCTTGCTATTCCGCGGTATACTTTGGTTCTTGTTTTGTTTCTTTGGCTTAGCGCCTTCGAACAACATCTCCAAAGGCGCACTTTTAGTACATTCCGAGTCATCTGAAAGCACACTTTCTAAGGAATTACAGTTTGTTCTGCAAAGTTGATTCTCATTGTCCAAGAAATCATCGGATAGGACAGATTCCTGGCTGCAACTATTCTTCATATACTTCTTCTGATTTAAAAAGAAACTCGCGCTACTGTGTCTATGGTTCTCTAAATACTCCGTATCGTGTATGTTCTCGTACGAGCAGTTCTGTGAATCGTTCAAATTGTATCTACTGCTGTCAAACTTTGCTTGTTGGAACGCCACTTCGTTGCCATACTTGAGGAAGATTTCATTAGAGATGCTTGAACAATTAGAATTATCACTTAAAACTGACTCGTTGGAACGTGTGACGCACCTCTTAGTCAAGACACTCTGACACCTGTACATATTGGAGTTATACTTCATGGAGTCCTCGTCGATATCGTCGAGGTTCGACGGCATATTCCTGGGCAAAGTGGAACTCTTCTGATTGGCGATATAAGCGGGTTTTGCGGGGACTACAGGCTTCTCACTGCCGTAGATCTCATAGTTGGACACAGCTCGTCTTGGTGCATTTTTAGTATGCTTTTTACAAACTTTCTTAGAAAATAGTTTGTTTTTACAACTAGCATCTTGGCTCAGACTGCAATCTTCTAACGAGTCCGAAGAGAAATTACCATCGTCTTTCTCTTTCGTTGGTTTCAAATCTAGATCATCATCTTGTCCTCGTGCAACATCGTATTCATCCAAATCACCATATTTCTTTGTGATTTCTGCTATCATCTTTTCAGTATCCGATTTTATAGTATCTACTATACTCTTACCGCTATCTCTAAGGTTTTTGCCATCGAATCCTACGAAGAAGCTTAGAGAATTCCTCTTTTTGGGGTCTAAGGAGTTCGTATCAGGTTTCTGAGCTTTCTGATTGACCTTATCAGCCCACTTACACTCCTCAGAAACCGGTGACACGGGACAAGACTTATAATTCTTGAAGATACTCCGCGCTGGTTTTACAGATTTGGGTGGAACGGGTTTATCTTCACTTTTCGTGAGATTTAACGTGAAATTACGTGGTTTTGGTTCGCGTGGCTCTTTCTCGGGAAATAGTCTATTGAAGACTTTAGACTGGACGGGTTTGTTCATGTCAATGGTGAAAGCTAGCGGCTTTGGTGGCAACTGTTCTTTGAAAACCATGGGTTTTGTGTCGAAGGGAGTGTAGTGCATATTTCGCCGATCATTCTGGGAGGGAGGTATGTGCGCGTGAGGCGGGACATACGGGACGACGTTGTCTAAATAGTCCGGTATGATCTTATGGTTCAAATTCGCGGGAATCGCGTAAGGGTTTTTATTCCGATAGTCGAGGTAGGGGTTCAAACTATCGAAGTAGTTTGAGTTCAGACTGTCCAGGTTCTCTTCCGGACATGGCAATATTCCTGGTCAGCGTTAAGGGAACAATTTTCGTGTTTGTTAGTATTTAGCGATGATTTTATTACAACTCGACCGAGCTAAATTTGCACTTCGCGTCGATTTCATCGCACTGACGCTTAGGTACTGCATAAAAGGATTCGCTATGACTTTAATGCCATAGATTCGCTATAAATTTTAACTGAGCAACAGTGTTTCTGAAACAGGTAACCTACCATCACGTCTTGAACCGAGAGTAATTCCAGTGTGGGAAAGAGGTGGCGCTAGACGACTTGTATAGCTCTGTCTCTTTCCCACACTGGAATGACTCGCTTTAAGACATCAGGTAGGACACCTGCTTCTGAAATAACACGTAGATGAGCGGGGAAGCGGGAGGAGTACACTCCATCAAGGTGCAATCTTAACTTGGTCGAGTTGTACTTATAAACGCTTTTTTTTGTTTATGATGGTAAGCAACGCTTGCCAAGGTATACGGATGGAGTGGTTATGTTAAATACAGACAAATAAATGCGTTTATAAGTAAATTATTTAATGACGTCACACGTTACTGAGATCACACATGGGAAATACAGTCAAAGTTTACAAACAGTTGTTAATGATGAAAATAAACCTTTGACTGATTTTTAAAGATTCTAATTTAAAGAAATTGAGTAATCATTGTAAAGTCAAGAAGTAATTTTGAAACTTAAGACTATGTACAAAAAGGGTATGCAACTTTTAATATGGACCTTGGCATCAATTTTTTTTTCTTTCGCCCTTGATTAAATTTTGTGCACAATTAGACTACCACCTAAGAAGTCCATAGAAAAAAAATATTAAGTTTCTAAACCAAAACCAAACATAGATATAACGGTTTTTATTTTGTTCTAATCAGGAGTAATTTTTTGTAGGATTTATTGATTTACTCCTGATAAGAATAAAATAAAATTCGTTTTATCTCTGGTTGGTTACGGTTTAGATTTTTTTAAATTATTTTTTACGAAGTTCTTAGGTCGCGGTCTACTAATGACCAACATTTCATTACTGACGAAAGAAAAAAAAATATTGATGCCAAAAAGTTGCATAGCCCTTTTGGGTTACGTAACAAAAGAATAAATACGTGTTAAATATTTTTTGATAATCTTACTGACTGACTAATTAGATTATTTTCAGTTATCTTGAATATTAGGAAAACGCTGCTAGATGACCTCCCATGAATACTCAACTTCTAAACATATAAATAATAACATATCGGTGCAGACAAAATAACGGCACGGTTGGCGGAGTAGCTCCGCAATTGGACTGCTGCGCATCACGGTTTCGATTCCCGCACTGTACAAATATTTGTATGACCTACAATTAGTTGTTCCGGGTGTAAGTGTTTGTGTATGTGAGTTTCTATGTTTGTAAACGCACCTACGATACAGGAGACATTCCTAGTGCGGGGCAATGTCATTAAAAAAATAGAATATTGTTATCTTATGCCCTCACACAAATAGAAACAGGTTGAGATTTGGCGCACTCAAACGTCACCCAAATGTCACTGTCAGCTGTCAAATCTGACAGAACAGCCCATAAATCATTTTTGACGTTTTGGCTTGGGGGCAAAACTTCCCAGTAGCGTTTAAGAACTTTTGACAGTTATGACAGCTATCTGACGTTTCGAGGCAAAAGACCGAAATTGGCGTTTCACAGATTTGCCGATTTCTTTATACAAGTTATGGACACACTAGGAATTTCTCCTGTATCGTGGGTACGTTTACAAACATCAAACTCACGTACACAAACACCCAGACCCGAAACAAATACTTGCAGATCATACAAATATTTTTTCCGTGCGGAAATCGAGCCCGCATGTTTCAGCCATTGAACCAACCATGCCGTCACTAGTTTACCAGCACCGATCTGCTTCAAGAAGTCACCAAATAGCAATGTGTAGTGGTGAAGCGTCTTACCGTAAGGCCGCGAGTTGGATGGGACGGCCATGGACACGGGTCGGCTGCGTCGTGAGCTGTCCTTCTCCGGAATGTACGATAGATCCGTAGTGGACTGGCTCGACTTCAAGTTGGAGCGGAAAGCCACCTGGTGGGAGAGGCAATATTTTTATTAGAAGTTTAGGAGTTTTATAAAAAACTAGCACTTTGCCCGCGGCTTCGTCCGCGTGGGTTACGTACTTTCCTAATTCCCCCTTTTCACCCCCTTAAAAGTTAAAGGAGATTGCCCGTTTCGTAAAGGAAGTTCGGTCCCAGTGGAAAATGCTTGTGCCCTGAAAATTTTTATTTCACCTAATAGTAAAAACAAAGCATTTTCATAATCAGAAACCTTTTTTCAAATATTCACCCTGGTTCAGGAGATATCATTATTTTTCAGTTTTAAAAATCTAGGTTATAATTACCAATTGACTTAGACTATACATCACTATGAGCATGGCATTATATCTCACTAAACATAAAGTACTCGAGGAACTTATTAGCTCAACTCGGTGATAGCAGAAAAGACACGTATCGTAAATAATAACTATGTAAATACGGAATTCAAAACTCAACGTAAACAAAGCGATCACGAACGTCACGAATCTCTGAAGTCCGAACAGTGCCGTGACATGCGCAAGTAAATGTTGCCAGATCAATTATTTTTAATCATTAAATCGTAAATCGATTTCAGTTTTTTTATCGATTTATCGATCAAAACCGTTTAGTTAATACGGCGTTTCCAAAATACGTAAGGCTTTTCTGTTTATGTAAATCGCTTTAATAAACATCTAATCAACAATATAGAATTATTATATAAATAAAAAAAACCTATTCGTTCCTTCGCTATAAGTAGTGTATATCCACTAGTTTGCGTAATTTAGAATATTTTACATAATATTAAACCCATACTTTCCCTACACCTATATTTGTGCATTTCACATATAATATGCTACAATAATACGTACCTATGAAAAATACAGGCTTTAACACCATTCTAAACTCATCGTCGAGACTCGAGAAAACATAATGCTAAAAAAGTAGCTTTAAAGTTGTCAAATGTTAAAACCTACATTTAAATGTTGAGACATAAACTAACTGTTATAATAATTAAAAACATTTTTTATAGTCATTTAAAGTTTTGTTATGATATCGATTACTCCATTGATTATTGTACGTCATCTTCGATAGTTATTTGATTTCTGGCAACTTTTTCTTGTATACTTACTGTCATACTTATCAAACGGATGTCGAGGTAATATTTAACTATTATTTAATTCCAACTTTATTCTCAGGGTGAAAGAAATTGTATAAAAAATAATATGCACACAAAAAAATGAATAATATTTTTGGGTTATTATTCCAATCAGGCACACGATACATCACAAAGGGACCTGCCCCGTGGCAATGTCCTTTCCAAAAACATTATAATAGGAAGCCGTGTGCAAAATTTCACATTCCTAGCCCCAGTAGTTTCGGCTGTACGTTGATATGTCAGTCAGTCAGTTCTCCTTTTATATATATAGATAGACTAGCGTCGGGTAGAAGTTGTCCGTTATTTTACTGAAATCGATCTATATTTTTTTATGGTGGTATATTCATCAAATGAGTCCTCCCACCCAGGGCGGGATGAGAGGGACTGTCCGACTTGTACTGACTAAAATCCACGGTGTTCTTTCAAGAGCCCTTTACGTTCCAGGGTCATGGTTTTCTGATGAGACAATCCCGCGACCCCGACAGGCTTTGGCTCTCTAAGGGGAGGTCAGCGAGTCAGCGGTCTACGGGCATGGTCCATGATCGGTCAGCGAGTCACCCATTACTCACCGTCCGCTAGCCCGCGAACTTTATCAGCCTTTAATGCTTATGCTATGTCCAGAACTCAGGACACGGTGGAGCATACGGTGCAGGACTGCCCCGCTTGGGCAGAGCACCGCCGTGTCCTCACGACGGCGATAGGCGGAGACCTCTCGCGCCCGGCATTGGTCGAGGCCATGCTGCGGGGCGAGACGGAGTGGGAAGCGGTCGCCTCCTTCTGCGAAGCAGTCATGCTCGTGAAGGAGGAGGCGGGCCGCCTGAGGGAGAGGACAGCGTCCTCCCTCCACCCCAGCCGCAGTGGTAGACGCCCACGGCGTCGGACGTCGCAAGACGATCTCCGGCCACCGTAGGCGCGGGCATGCGGGCAGCGAGTAATGGGCGACTCGCTGCCCGACCATGGACCATGCCCGGGTCGACGGCGCGTTGTGTTCCACGCGCACCTCAAAGAGTGTCAGCATATTGACGGGGCCTGTAGAGGGCCAAAGCCTGCCGGGATCGCGGGACCTAGGGATTACCGTGACCCCGGTACGTAAAGGGCTATTGAAGGACACCGTGGATTTTAGTCAGTACAAGTCTGACAGTCCCTCCCGCTCTGCCCTGGGTGGGAGGACTCATTTGATGATTTTACCACGATAAAAAAAAAAAAAAAAAAAATGTCCAGAACTCACAGTCTCCAACTGTCGTCGAGTCTCCAGTATCCTTCGGTTGAGTTCCTCCCTCCTCCTCGCGGCCTCCGGGTCCAGCGCCTTGCCGGCCGAGCGCGGCGCGGGCTGCGGCCGGGGGGCGGGGGGAGCTGCGCCCGCGCCGCTGGAGCCGCGGGATAAGTGTTGTGATGATAGTGATGTGTTACCTGAGGGGGAAACTGTAGTCAAATAATGATGTACAAACAATCTGTCAAAAAAGACAAAAATCCACGGTGTCTTTCAATAGCCCTTTACGTTCCGGGGTAACGGTAGGTCGTAAATCCCGCGACCCCGGCAGGCTGTGGCCCTCTAAGGGGAGCCCCGTTATTGTGCTGACAAATCTTTTCGGCGCGGGTGGAATACAACGCGCCGTCGACCCGAGCATGGTCCATGGTCGGACAGCGAGTCACCCATTAATCGCTGCACACAAGCCCTCGCCTACGGTGTCCCAAGATCGTCTTACGACGTCCGTCGCGGCTGGGTCGTGAGGTGGAGCCTGTCCTCTCCCTCACGCGTCCCGCCTCCAAGGCGTAGTAGGTAAGATGTGGTCGTCTACTTACCCTGCGTTAGCGTGGCGTCCATGTCAGCCCCGCTGAGGCTGTCGAAGGCCGACTTGAGGTACTTCTCCCGCCGCCCCGCCGTGTCCAGCGACTCGCATGACCCCGACAGAGGATTCCGCTCAGTGTTGTCGCCTGACGGCGTTGATACCTGTCACAACGATAATTACCTTAGATTTTTTTTTTATTCTACAACTATCACACAACGCCATCTAGTCCCAAGCTAAGCAGGGCTTGTGTTATGGGTACTAGAAAACTGATAAACATACTTATATATTTCTAAATACATACATATCATAGATAAATTACACCCAGACTCAGAACAAATGATCGTGCTCATCACACAAACATTTGTCCTGGGTGGGAATCGAACCCACGACCTTCGGCATAGCAGTCAGGGTCACTAACCACTAGATTATTCTTGGTTGTCTAAGGTTCCTCTATCTAATATAAACTGTGAATCGCGAATCTGAAAAAAAAAAACACAATAATGGGCGACCGATAGGATCAAAACCTTCAAACCCCTTTGTATGAAATGCCGTACGGCGTACACCCTCGTAACATAGTAGACCGGGCAGCATGCAGCAGTACCTGCGTGCTCACCTCGTCATCATCAGAGTCGACGGGCGTGCCGGCCAGCTTGGCGTGCGGCGGCGGCAGCTCCAGGCGAGTGTCTCCCGTCCAGCGCTTGGAGCGTCGCATGGACTCGCGAAGCTCCTCAGCGTCCATCGCGTTCACCATGAACTCTCTGTTAAAGTCATATGTTTTTATCACCCTATTATTTATCTTAAAAAGTTACATTAGAGCGGGATGCGAGACACCATGCTCATTCCGACAAACAAGCTAACTTTTTTACAGAGTCACGCCTAAAATTTACCTGTCTTGGATCCGGCAACGAAATTAATCAGAAAATAATAGTGGAGGAGTAGGAAAAATATGTTTCTACTTCCCTCCATGTCAAGCAGGAGACAGAACAAAACAAGGCCAATAGGCACAAAGGGACATTACAAATGAGAGAAGCCCAGTTGCTCACCACGGTTTGAGAGCTGCTATATTTGATTCCAATAATAGGTATGGCAAAAAAAGCGTGAACGCACGGAATTTTGTACTAGTGTCCACAAGGTGGGCATGCGGGCGGCGAGTAATGGGCGACTCGCTGTCCGACCATGGACCATGCCCCGGTCGACGGCGCGTTGTGTTCCACGCGCGCCTCAAGAAGTTTCAGCATATTGACGGGGCCTGTAGAGGGCCAAAGCCTGCCGGGGTTGCGGGTCTCACGAATTACCGTGACCCCGGTACGTAAAGGGCTATTGAAGGACACCGTGGATTTTAGTCAGTTAAGTCTGACAGTCCCTCCCGCCCTGCCCTGAGTCCCACACAGGGCTCTCTGATGTACTCTCTCTGAACTCATTTGATGATTTTTCCACGATAAAAAAATAATGTCCACAAGGTCCCTATAGTAAATGAATAAAAATATAGGACTTCTTGCTATTCATTCTACTGTCCCTGTCACTTCAACGGATTAGAGAGAGAGGGAGTCAGCATCGGCATTGGTGGCACTCACCCAGGCGTATCATCATCATTGTTGCCAGGGTAGTAAGTAGTGCGGTTTCCACGCTCAGATGAAGACGTTCGCTCGCCGTCCGAGATGTCTTCCACGTCGCCGTCGTGCTCCGTCGACTCCTGATCCTGTACCAACCAACAAACATACAGCTACTATCGGTAAACATTGCATTTCGACCTTTTGTAATAGATAACCGGCTAGTTTCAGCTTCGTTTCTTGGTCGCAGTTTTAAACGTCACATAGGTTGTGTGTGACAGAGATAACATAATGAAACTGAAATTAGCCGAATATATCTTGCTCAGGTCGATTAAAAGTCAAATTAAATCGGCTGGAAAACTTCAAAAACGTATTCAGAAAATTAAATTATAGTGTTTATTATACAAACACTACATAGAAGCGTCTACATTAAAAACATTTATTATTTCATTACAAATCTCTGTTCCAACGGAAAAAAATAACATCGGTCTAATTAAACTATAGTATTATTTTTCGAAAATGTTCTGTGATACATTCTTACACCCATGTATGTTTATGCGTGTGAAGTTTCATTTAATTCAGTTCTAACATTTGGAAAAATTGTATTTGAAAATTCGCGTATTAAATGGCGTACGACGAACAAGCTTAGTACGGCGCTCTAACAAGCTTTTTTAGGTTAAATTCTAAAGAAGATGAAAAAAAAAAACGTTTGTGAAGTTTGTCACCTAATTTAATTAGACTACGTATGAATTACGAAGCCAACTAAACGTGACCGGCTTTTATATTAGTATACGTTATGGATCCGCTTGCTTTCTTAAAGAAAACAATATTAGTTTGAAATTCACAGAGTTAGAAGGCGAAAGATTTGTTAAATTACTAAATACATAAAAAAAAAATTACTGCTATGTGGTGCAAGCGAGGATTAAAATAAATTATACACATTTAAAGGTCTGAATTCCTCCTATACTGATGTCAGTCGCGTACGCGTACGTCACAAAAAAGTACGCGCAACTATGGTGCTATATATACAGCACAATGTATATTCGTACGCAAGACCAACGTATGCATCCGATGTTCACGACTTACGTAAGCGGCCGACGTACGTTACTAACGTACGCGACCGGCATACGCAGCTTACGTACGCGATATACTTACACAGCCTACTTATGCGACTGGCGTACGCGACCGACGTACGCGATCGATATCATTACAAGAGGAACTCAAGCCTAAATATTAAAAAAAACAAAAACATATATTAAAAACTTAAATTACAATAAAACGAAAATAAATAAATAAAAACAAAAAATTAAATCGCACCTCGTATTTAAAACTGCCGAGCGACGAATCGTCGGTGTGATGTCGCGTCCGCGTCTCAGTCGCGCGACTTTTCGACAAATTAATCGTTACCTATCGGCGA
Organism: Agrotis puta; assembly: GCA_943136025.2. NCBI lineage: Eukaryota > Metazoa > Arthropoda > Insecta > Lepidoptera > Noctuidae > Agrotis > Agrotis puta. The sequence goes on along the minus strand of OW964195.2, from coordinate 7,003,142 downwards.
CAAACATAAAATAACATAAATATATTTGTGCTGGATATGAAAACAGTGTTACAATGAAGAATAATAAGTAAGTTTCTTTCTACTTTATGAGATATCTACTAGCCACGCTTTTAGGCTTCGCACATATGCAACGTGAAATTGAAATATAACTTATAGCACTCAGGAATAAGGTAGCTTTTTACCGAGTAAGAATTCTGAAAATCGGTTCAGTACTTCCCAAGTTTAGTTCCTATAATCTTACAAAGTTTGCTTTTTTTATCGTAGTAAAACCATCAAATGAACCCTCCCACCCAGAGCGGGACGGGAGGGACTGTCAAACTCGTACTGACTAAAATCCACGGTGTCCTTCAATAGCCCTTTACGTTCAGGGGTCACGTTTACCTGATGAGACGGTCCCGCGACCACGAACTTTCCCTCTTTATAATATAATGAAGACTAAAAGTAATTGTTCTTCATTGTAACACAGACATGCAAACAATAGGTATCTAAAAAAACTGCGTGTAGATAAAATATGATTCAGTCAAAAACAAATTAATTAAATAAACATAGAATTAAAACTTATCTTGGGGCCGTACTTACGGGATACGCCAGTACTTATAGCAATGATGGAATAGTTAAACAACTGTTGAACACTTGTCTAAAAAAAGTGTAACTGTAAAACAACCCTTATATCAACGGCAATGCCGGTTTGTAGTTGACAATTTTTTTTTTTTTTTAGTCAAGTGTTAAACAGATGTTTAACTACTTTGCAGTAAGACGCTTGAAGTCAGTGATCGCGTTCATTAAGGACGTTTCCTGTAAATGTAGCCCCCGCATTATGAATGGTGAATTCTTGACGGAATCATTATTAAAAAAATATATAAAATTAATAACAAAATAGTTAGCGGACATACAAAAGCACACGAATTTGAAGCAGGAATACGTGCGAACAACATGCAAAACAGACAGCGATAAAATTATTGGGACGAGTTTTTAAAAATATATGAAACTAAATAAATATTCCACAACTATCACACAACGTCATCTAGGACCAAGCTAAGCAGAGCTTGTGTTATGGGTACTAGACAACTGATAAACATACTTATATATTTCTAAATACATACATATTATAGATAAATTACACCCAGACACAGAACAAATGATCGTGCTCATCACACAAACATTTGTCCTGGGTGGGAATCGAACCCACGACCTCCGGCATAGCAGTCAGGGTCACTTACCACTAGACCAGCAGGCCTGTCAAACTAGCGGTCCGGTACGTGCTTCGCTACGTATAAAGTGAAATTTTAAAAAAAAAGATAAATTAAGAACCGCTCGACCGATTTTGTGCAATCTTCACATAAACCATCTACTAAATAGTCCGAACAAAGCCTAAACATTTGGTTTGGATAGGTGAGCCCGTTCTTGAGTTATAAAATTTTTGACGGCACATTTGGCGCAGTGGCTGAGCAATTGGACTGCTGCGCTACGTGTCGCGGGTTCGATTCCCGGACGGAACAAATATTTATATGATCTACAAGTAGTTGTTCCGGGTCTGGGTGTTTGTGTGTGTGAGTTTCTATGTTTGCACCCACAAAACAGGAGAAATTACTAGTGTTTGGTGATTAAAAAAAATACAACGAAAAGTAGCATTGATTTTTATATACATTGATTATTGTACAGTTTATCGTAGAAGACTTAACCCTTCTTCTGTCGCAGTCGGGTAAAAACGGTGTGATTGATTTGCAGGGACTATTTATTTAAAGAGATTTTAACATGGAATTAACTTAGTTATATAAGCAACATCAGTATAACATAATTAGTCTATAATATTCTCATTATCAAGACACAGGCCTCCACTCTGTGAGAGGTAGTGGACCATAATCCACCACGCGGGCCCAGTAAGTACTGGTAGATATCATATGTCTTCGAATGTTTGGTTCTTGGACATGCCGGTTTCCTAACTATGTTTTCCTTCACCGTATTGAGAGCTGTAGTGATGAAATAAATTACACAAAGTAATGTGCCTGGCTCGGTTCGATGTCTTTCTAAGTTTTGTCTCTATTTACTCCATTTTACTGTATTTTAGTTAATAATATATGAGAATTAAAGATACTGTGTCTTCATTCTGAATTATTCCTTGTGTCAAAATTTTGCACAACTAAAATCAAGTATATGTCTCAAAAGTTGATTTCAGAAAACAACTTTTCGAGTCAATTATAAACCTGATTTTGTGCTCAAATACTATCCCAATAATTTTAAAGCTGACTATTCAGTGCTTAACATAAACATTGCAATATATAAGTAGTGATCAAGCAAATTGTCAAATAATATATCCAAGAGTAATTTTCAAGAAAATATCTATTTACTCCCGGAAAAAATAATATTTTGTTGACTTCCTAGTTTTTTATATAATTATAATATTTATTTATAACAAAGCATGAATAAATAAAATGCCACGAAAAAAATAGTAACACAAAACATAACACAGGCAAAAATGATTTCAATATTCAATGGACAGCATTTCACTAAACAAAATAATGATTTCACACAATGCTCTGTGAGATGACAAATGAACGTAAAGACCAGCAAGACAATACGAAACAAAACATAAAAAATAAAATTAAAAAAAACCTTTTCCACCCTTGGAGATATCGTAAGAATATCGTAAGTCTTTCTCATAGTCGCGTCAAAGTTCCTGAACAGTGCTTCAACGCGAGGTAGCTGGGATAAGTTCAGCGATTTCGGCCTCTAAATTTACCACAACCATAGTGAATGGCCTTTATTTTTATTAAATTTCACCCCTTCATTGTAATCCCACTTTCTATCATTAATCAGCTTTGTAAGTATAAACACAAAAAAAAAAAACAAAAAGAACATGTTTAATAGAGTGAGATCAGGGGAAAAATAAACAAAAATAAATTAAACCATTCACAAAATGTAAAAATAAAAGAATAATGTTATGAAATTGGGAAAAAAATACAATTAAAAGAATAAATAGGTAAAATGTTGTGAAGTATGATTAAATTTGAATTTAGCAAAAAAAGCACAGTAAGATGTAAGGCTCTTTTAATATATAACAACATAATAAAGCCACCGCTATCACAAATTCCACCATACTTCAAGGATATTAACATAAAAATACAGTCAACAGCAAAAGCCGATCTATTTATTAATGGGTAATTTCTATATACAATAACAAAATGATTCCATTTATTCCCGCGAGTAAAATAGGAAATACTTTCGACCACCAGTATCTGGTGGGCTTTCCCAGGATACGTCAGGTTTTTGATTTTATTAATTCAAGTAGGACTTTAATATCGCGATGCATGTTTTGAGTTTATGTGGATCTCTGTAGATGTGTCTTTAATGACGACTCGATTGGGTATTGAACATTATAAATACGTAAACAAATAATTAAAATCCCAAAACACATTTTTTCTAAAAATACACTTTCAAGCCTTAGGGGCCCGATTATCTTTCCAAAACTGTTAAATTCGTTTTTTATCAACTTTGAAATAAGATCATCGAGTTAACTATTTAGTGACGTCACATTTTGCTATTTTCATACAAAACCTATGGGAGAATCGCGTTTTGACAGCTCATAAAAGTCTGTCAATTAATTTAGCGGTTTCAATACTCTATTATGACCGCTACATGGTCATTAAAATGGTTTTATACAATTAAAAGGACATAATTTTCTTTCAACAATTATATTTTACTGTTGCTGCTGTCTGTACTATAGAACACGTGATCACAATATACCAACACCACACCACTACCATGTGAGTGAGAACACATACAACATGTTAATGTACAGTACACGTGAATACCTTATGGCTACATAGTATTATGGCCTCCCCTTCTGTCTTTGTTAGATTTTCAACTTAATGCTCTAGAGTTTAAAGTCGATAATCTATTAAAGACTACTGAGGGTGTAAGTTTACTTGTGTGGGGATAGTTTTAAAAACGCTCTACAAAGCCGAACTTGAACAGAAACTGAAATTCATCAGGATTCTCCCACCTTGAAAGAGGTTGTCGGTACAGACAGTTAAGTGCGAATCGATACTGGTCGGTGCATGTAAACTTTGTATAAAAAAAAAACTGGAAAATTTGCCAAATTCCAACCTGTGTATATTATGTGCAATTATTTTTAAACGTGATATAATCATAAAATGAATCATCCCATCCAGGGTGGGACGGGAAGGATTATCAGACTTGTACTGACTAAAATCCACGGTGATCCTTCAATAGCCCTTTACGTTCCAGGGTCACGGTTACCTGAAGAGACAATCTCGCAACCTCTATTATGTGCGATGGCATTAGATAACACGACAGTCTGTACCGACAACCTGTTTCTTTATGACACCCAGTACCGATACGTACCGATCTGCTTTTTCATGATGGCACCCTTACTCGTCATCTCTAACCACTTTCTACCCATATGATCTTAGACAGTTCATCTTATCCTGCCTCAGATAAATATAAATGAATCTCGTTCATTTCTCTTTGATTACATTAAAAATAGAGATTATATAAACAAAGTTCGGCTTTATAGATTTATAAGTCACTAAATAGTATAAAACAAAGTCGCTTCCCGCTGTCTGTCTGTCCCTATGTATGCTTAGATCTTTAAAAGTTTTGATCGCAACGGATTTTGTTTTTTTTTTTTTTATCGTGGTAAAGTCATCAAATGAGTTCCACCAGGGCAGGGCGGGAGGGACTGTCAGACTTGTACTGACTAAAATCCACGGTGTCCTTCACTAGCCCTTTACGTAACGGGGTTACGGTAATGGGAAAGTTCCGCGACCCCGGAACGGATTTTGATACGGTTCTTTTAAATAGATAAAGATTCAAGAGGAATGTTTATAAATATATAAGATGCATAATATAGTAAACATTGCACCCGTGCGGAGCCGGGGCGGGTCGCTAGTCTATACTAATATTATAAAGAGGAAACCTTTGTATTTTTGTATGTTTGTATTGAATAGGCTCAAAAACTACTGGACCGATTTCAAAATTTCTTTTACCATTACTTAGAGGGATTCTTCCGAATCCGTATAGGCTATATTTTATCCCGGAAAATTTTTTTTTCAGAGAGCTTAAAAAATAAATGTCCACCCGTGCGAAGCCGGGGCCGGTCGCTAGTACAGTATAAAAGAGATTTCTTTATATAGCCATAAAATATTCAGCATGTATTACATAAAACGGTAACTATGGGGAAATGATGACTGTATCTTGTCACAAATGTGAATTACTTTTAAAAATAAAGAAGAGAATTGACATACAAAAGTGATACTCATGTTTTTCATAACTTCTGATTTTGTAAGACAAAACTTGTATATTTTGAAATCACAAAATTTCTCGTTTATTTAGCACTATTGGCGCAGTGGCTGAGCAATCGACGTAGCGCTGCGTGTCGCGGGTTCGATTCACGCACAAAAATAATATTTGACTCATCTACAAGTATTGTTCCGAGCGACTTCATAAGTGAAATGCCATATGAACTTCCCGGTATTACTAATTGGCTATTTGACAGTAGCTATAAATTACAAATATAATTAGTCCGTCATTTACCGCCTTATTACAAAAAGGGGTTTAACTAAAAACCCAGGTTTAATCTTGTAAAACTGCGGTTTACACAGACATTATTACAAATCGTGGTTTTGCGATAAACCATGGTCTAACAGTAGTAGCTGTCAAAGGTATGTCAAAGTTTCTCATAGCAAATTTTTCATTGTGTTGTAGTTTTTGTGTTCTTTTCACCCAAAATGGATTGAAACAAGGTAGATTTAATTGTTATTACACATTGTGGATTTAATTGTTTAGACAATCGTTCAAATGGCGGTACTAAAGTCGACGTTTTATCTTAGTTTTGTAATACGGTCAAATTTAAACCATGACTCTGCAGATAAGCCTGGACTCGATAGACCGGGTTTAAACCAAGGTTTATTTAGTTTTTGTAATAAGGCCGTTAGAGTTTAAAAAAATAACGGACACGTATTTTTTCTTTTGTAAAATCAATGAATATTCACCAAAATACAACGCATCAAAACTCGAGAGTGGGGGCTCGTGACGTCAGAATTCAGTAAAAATTGTACTAAATTGTGACGTAATGCCAATTTTGAAAGCATCGTATCTTCGTTAATTTTGGTTTACGAAACAAAAGAAAAAATACGGGTCGAATATTTTTTGATATTCTACGTGACGGACTAATTATAATTTTTCAGTCAAATAGCCAATTTTAATACAAATATTACCAAAAAAAAACATCTACAACAGTACATTTCCCCACAGTCACCAACCAACACATATTTACTCTACAGTATTTATTATAATATGTCATTATTGATAAACAAATACAATAAATTTACACATCAGTATCCATTTTCAAATCAATTTTAAATTAATGATTTGCTCGCGTTAGGCCCGACGTCCACCAAAGCGGAGAGGAGACGAGAGGAGATCAGCACTGATTTTGATCTAGCACATCTCACAGCTCCTCGCTACTAAGTATCTCATCTCCGCTTTTTTTTATCGTGGTAAAATCATCAAATGAGTCCTCCCACCCAGGGCAGAGCGGGAGGGACTGTCAGACTTGTACTGACTAAAATCCAGGGTGTCCTTCAATAGCCCTTTATGTACCGGGGTCATTTTTTTTTTATCGTGGTAAAATCATCAAATGAGTCCTCCCACCCAGGGCAGGGCAGAAGGGACTGTCAGACTTGTACTGACTAAAATCCACGGTGTCCTTCAATAGCCCTTTACGTACCGGGGTCATTTTTTTGTTTTTTTTTTTATCGTGGTAAAATCATTAAATGAGTCCTCCCACCCAGGGCAGGGCGGGAGGTACTGTCAGACTTGTACTGACTAAAATCCAGGGTGTCCTTCAATAGCCCTTCACGTAACGGGGTCACGGTAATCCCTTGGTCCCGTTACCCCGGCACGTACCGGGGTCATGGTAATTCGTTAGTCCCGCGACCCCGGCAGGCATCTCCTCTCCGCTTTGGTGGAATTTAGCTGCCAGCTTCGTAGCACATCTCCTCTCCTCTTTGGTGGACGCTAGGCCTTGGACCACTATCTCGCCTAATGGTAAGCGATGATGTGGTCGACAGTGAATCACGCTTACTTTGCAGTACTTTATTTACCAATAAAGACACGATAAATATCAAACCGTTATATGACAAAGATCTTTGAAAAAACGTAGACACGACTCAAGCTATATTTAATAGATTTTCATTCAAAAACAAACCTTATTTTCATACACAAAATATGCACATCCCTACAAAAAAAAATCGTAGAGCTAATCAAAGAAATTTGAACATTAATTATACGACTATAAAGTACATTTTTATATAAAACACTACTGTGCTTGAGTTAAGTCAAAATTCGTTTCATACATAGATCTCAGTCATAAACACATCGAGCTTTAGAAAGAGACAATGCTCTACAAATTGGTATTTTTTCTAAAACTCGTGCGTTTACTGTTATAGTAAAACACACTTTATACTTATAGACATAAGGCACTAACCTGCTTGACGGTGGTCTGGTCTTTCCGTTTCTCTATGTATCGTGTGTCAGTACCGCTGTCCAGAGAACTGTCCTTCGAGCCGTCTGAATCGCCGCGTTTTTCTGTTGGTGGGGAATTTTTAAGTTACATACCATTATGAAAGATTATCAAAATCAAATCATTTATTTCAAGTAGGCCAGTTACAGACACTTTTGATTTGGATATTTTACTGCATAAATAAATTGTAAATCTGTTTAGTCCGTCAATTAGGGTATTTAAAAAAAAAAACGCCCTACACTAGGAATTTCTACTGTGTTGTGGGTGCGTTTACACCCAGACCCGAAACAACTACTTGTAGGTCATACAAATATTTGCTCCATACAGGAATCGAACCCGCGACACGCAGCGCAGCAGTCCAACCGCTCAGCCACTGCGCTAACCGTGTCGTCAAAAAATAATGTGTCGTGTGTCGTATTGGAAAATAATGGACACGTATTATATGTTTTTTTTATTCAATTAATATTGTCAATTAGCTTCGAAATTCGGGAGTGGGGGCTTGTGACGTCATAACGCCTGTAAAATTGAACCGACTGCGTGACGTTTTGTGACTTTTAGCAGCGTCAATTTTGGTTTACGTATCAAAAGTAAAAATTCACGTCGAATATTTTTGACCCGTATTTGTACTTACAATTGATCTAACTTTCGGACTAATTACATACATTTTTTTTTTCAGTAATTTAGGTATTGTCAAAGACAAAAAAAAAAATATAATTAAACACTATAAAATTATGGTGCTACAGTCCCAGTCACAAGACATAATAACTGTGAAAGTACCGTAGATTCAAGGAGTAGATCTCTATGGAGAAGAACGGGCAAGAAACTCCATGGACAGTTTTTTAAAAAACATTTCTTTTTACAAAGTTATAGTTACAGTTTGGCGATACATAAAAACGAGAGAACATCGTAGGCACGATAAGAAGAGGGAATTTTTAGAAAAAAACTTAAACAAAAATAATAATAAATAAAAAAGTTTGTCTATAAAAAAGAGGGTTTGTTAGAACTTTGGTTTTATTTATCATAAGTGTTGATTTCCTCACCGGTCCCGGGGTTGATCCTGGTGGCCCACTTCCCCCGGGCGGGGGGCTCGGGTGCGGGGGAGTCCCCTGCGCCTGCGTCGTCTCCCAGACTCTTCTTGGCCCACGTGGGCAGGCGACCGATGCGGAGACTGTTACATGCAAACATTTCGAAAAATAACTAATAGAGACAATCAGGAAGTAACTGGATAGCTAAAACCCTAATGCCTTTGTCAAACAGACAGGCGAACGCGAACCGTTTCCGAAGCGATACCGAACCGAAGCGAGACGTCAGTCCGATAGTTCAGTCACGCTATCGGATCGCTTTCGCTTTTCTATGTGACTGGATTCAAACAATTCCATAAATTACAAATAAAAACGTCACGCTTCGCATTCGTCACGCCTGGCTGTTTGACAAAGGCTTAAAAGTTGAAGATTTTGAAGCGACCTGACTCAACATTGAATGACTAAAAAATCATAAAAAATAATGAAAAACAAAATAATTAATATTATTAGCCGAGTATTAACCCACTGCAAGACAAGAGGCCTTTGCGAAGAATAGTGATCTTCGCAAGTGCCACTTCGGATCAGCCATCAACATATTTTTTTAAACGTTGTCCCACACTAGGAATTTCTCCTGTACCGTGGGCGTGTTTACAAAACATAGAAACACACATTCACAAACACCCAGACCCGGAACAACTACTTGCAGATCATAAAAATAATTGTTTCGTGCGGGGATCGAACCCGCGATTCCGCTGCGCAGCAATCGATAGCCCAGCCGCTGCGCCAACCGTTTCGTCAATTAGTTATTCCAACGAGCAAGTCGGACATTTGTCCTTCGAGCCGGATTCGATTCGCTCGTCAGCTAATATGTGTCTTCCGCATGAGAAACACACTCAACAAACGTTATTCACAAAATGTTTGTGTGGGACAATTCCTTTTAAAGATTTGAACGGCACAGCAAGTTAAATGTTCGTCCTTCGAGCCGAATTCGATCCACCCATCAACTAATATGATGAGTCTTACGCATGGGAAACACACTCAACAAACGATATTCACAAAATGTTTGACTGAGAAAATTCATTTTAAAGATTTGAACGGCACAGCAAGTTGAAAATTCGTCCTTCGAGCTGGATCCGATCCACCCGTCAGCTAGTATGATGAAGAGTCTAGTCACTCACGTATAGTCAGGCACGACGGGAGTGCCGAACTTGTTCTCCTCGTACGGCAGCTCGCGCGGAGGGGACCCGAAGTGAGAATCACTCTCGCTGTCTAGACCGGACATGCCGTTACTTGCCGACGAAACTTTCCTGGGAAATAATGAAGTTTATATTTTTATTTGAGACTAGCATCTACCAGCGGCTACGTCCGCTGAATCCCCTCTCTTCCCTCCCCTTATTGACTATATTACTTAGGACCAAGGCAGCCTTCCTTTTAGAATTCATAAAATCGATCCAGCAGTTTCGCAGCCTACTAAATACAAACAAACAAATATTTCCTCTTTATAATATTAATGTAGCTGATTCGACCGGAATCAGCTACGTCAGGGTTGACAGAGGAGAAGTCTACGATGGAGTGAACTCATCAAGAAGAAGCCTGTTCTCTCTAACTTTGAAGCTTCGATCAATAATAGCTCTAGATTAAGGATCAGGAACAAAAAGGAGTCGCATAAGCGGCCACATTTGCACACACGTAAACAAAAATCTACACTTCATAAAAAAATGTACAACAGTATTAACAACTTCAGTTTATTATAAACCTTAACACTCAAACATACAGTTTAATTACCATTGCGAAATGTAAAGAACGTAAACAATTGAAAAACGTAACAATTTTTTCTTATAGATAAAATGTCATCAGTACAAAAGTACTTATTCTAAAATGATACTTAAGGTCTAAGCAACAAGGATTCGAAATACCGTCACAAAACCGTTTGTGACGTTATTTTTCGGTCCGTTTTTGAAGCGCTCATCGGGAATCTAGTACTATTATTGATCGAAGCTTTGAAGATGTGTTGTGTGAGAATGTGTGACCCGGCTAGTACTTACTTCCCCAGTCGTATGGCCTGCTGCGCCAGCCTGGCCCTCATGGTCACCACCATGTCGTGCGGCACGCGCCACACGAAGATGCAGCCGTCGCCCGAGGCCGAGATCAGGTGCTGGCAGTCCGGGGTGAACCTGGGGGCAAACATATACGTTCAATAACTTTATTTTTTATTTATAGCGTGGTAAAATCATCAAATGAGTCCTCCCACCCAGAGCAGACAAGGAGGGACTGACAGACTCGTGCTGAATAAAATCCACGGTGTCTTTCAATAGCCCTTTACGTCCCGGCAGGCTTTGGCCCTCAAGAGTGGGACCCTGTCATTATGCTGATACGCCTTTAGGCGCGCGTGGAACACAACACGCCATCGACTCAGGCATGGTCCATGGTCGGACAGCGAGTCGCCCATTAACGTTCAATAACTTAGCGAATCTAAAAGGTGGGTGGATAGATACATAAAAAGGAAATATGACGTGAAGTTCAAAATTTATAAAAGTCCAGGATAACATTCGACCCGCGAGCAGGATTTGAACTTGCAATATCAAAATTCAGTAAACCCAATGCTCTTTCTGACCAAGCCACCGAGGTTCCTGCCTATAAGCAAAATTTCTTCAATCCATTTCTAACATCTTAGCGAGCTTGCGACGCGATGCGACGCAATTCGTCCGATTCCAACTACAAGTGAAAATCATCCTTACCACTACGACATATGACATAAAACGTGCGGTTATCTACGGGAAGATGAAAAACAAAACACGCTCGCCACGACGACGTAAGTCAGTCGAATTGCATCATTATATCGTAGTAGCAAGGACGATTTTTAGTTAATAGAAATTGCAAATCGCACGAATCGTGTCATGAACGCGTCACCTGGTGAGCTTACTGATGACGCGACCCGATACAGAATTGCATCGATTGACGATATCGATCAGATATAAGCCTCCGGCCGAAGAAAATGTATGGATAATCGTAGTGTTTGCTAATGGAGTTACACATGTTGACGATATCGCTCACAGATCTGCTCCATATCGAATTGCATGGATGTGCTATGACAATGCACTTGATTCTTTATTCGATTGCGCAACTAATCGTCACTGGTGACATCTTTTGTATTTTATTTGCAGCGCCTTTATGTCGTTGTAGTAAGGTGGATTATTGTAGTTCACGGTCGAATTGCATTGCATCAGTCCATTAGCAAATACGTGCCTTGACTTGAATCGGCAATCGACTCAATATCGCACGAGTCGCGTCATGAGTAAGCTCTTACTGTGACGTTTTTAGTTTTTAATTTCGCGATGCATGCTTATAATATTTTTTTTTTTTATATATTTGCTAAATCTATATAGCTTCTCGTGGCTTAACTATAGTACATAAGTGTGCACTCACTTGAGTCCGGTGACGATCTCGGAGTGTCCGTACATGGTGGCCATGCACTCCCCGCTGTAGTAGTCGTACACGCTGAGGATCTTGTCCGTGCTGGACGTGGCCAGGTAGATGCCGCTGTTGTCCAGCGCTACCTGCAGACAAACACACGAGTTTGCATACTAATCATCATTATTGTAAGCCCTATTTCTCTCCCTGTTTTGTTATACTTCCTTATCTGATTTATTGCCATATTTCCCTGATCCTGTCCTCATATGTTCCTGACCCTTTTTGTCATATTTCCCTGATCCAGTGTAGAAGTTAATAAGATGGCTAAATGATACTGCTGATAATAAAGTCAAATTAGATATCGGACCAAAGGTTTGGTAATACAGAGGAGCGCGGGAGCACATGCGATGACCGCTAATCGAGTACTGAATGCTTCACTTATATTAATTTGTTAATTGAGTGCAAGTTTATGTTTGCACCGTACATGCTCCCGGGCCAGAAAGATACAAAAATATTACATGTCTTCTAATCTAAAGCGACAAGTTTTAGGTACAGGAGACGTAGCTTTGTCTCGTTTACAATCAGTGTTTGCACTAGTGATGTTCACTTCACTCGGCTGACGGTCAGCCGTACTCTGCTTTCGCGAAAACATAACACTATTTGCAACACTTCGGGTTAGTTCCACTGAAAAAGCTGCTCGACACCTTTTCCATATGAAATACGGTTTCAGTGTATGGTTTCATCGTACACCCTGTTTGCCATAATTTCCTGACTCCGTTTAGCTATATTAACATGACCCTGTCTGTTATATTTCCCTGAGATATTTTTAACATGTTTCCCTGACCTTTCATAACCATATATTTCCACGACCCCTTTTTGCCATATTTCTCTGATCTGTGAGCAAGTTTTTACGCCCCGGTATATTAATTCTATTATAAAAAAAAAACTAATTCTAATACAAAAAGTCACCAATCTATATATATATAAATGTTATGTTGGTTTGTGTACGCTTCAAAAACTCAAAAAGTTCTGCACCGATTGAGCTGAAATTTTAGCATGATATATAATCCGCATCAAGGATTGTTTTTATCTATTTTTTGCATCAGTCACATATCCGCGATCGGGAAAAACAGTTTTTTTGTGCCACAGCGAAGCGTGGCAGGGTAGAGCTAGTACCATATAAAATCTATAACACTTACCTTGATGAGCGTCCCGTCCTCAGCCGTAGTTCCTCGGAACGTCTTCGTATGTCTTCCGTGAGCGGCACTGTACACGCGCACGTTGCGGTCCTGGAACGCAACGATATGGACGTAAACTACAATAGTTTATTATACAACGTGACCGGCTTAGATTATAGGATATCCAGATTAATAGTAGGCCACTGAGAATTGAAGCCAAAAACAAGGAAGAAGTATACATCATCTGCCTGCCTTTTCCCAACTATATAGGGGTCGGCTTCCAGTCGAACCAGATGCAGCTGAATATCAGTATTTTACATGGAGCGACTGCCTGTCGGACCTCCACAACCCAGTAACTGGGTAATACGATAACCCATGGTAAGACTGGTTGTCAGACTTCAGAGCTTCTGATTAACAGTAACGACTGTCAAAGATCTACAAATGACGGCCGGGACTAACGGCTTTACGTGAACCCGGAAGATCGGCCTGTGCGGCTGTATTTATTTAGCCACGAGCTCCTCAAAAAAAAAGACTAGGTAGTATAATTACCATTAAAAATCTCCAAGGAAAACATTTAAATGTGTGTGTAATTTATAAAAAATTGCCTTCACTAAAAACGTTACGTATTGTTTCGAACACGGAATCTGACCATTTTATAATATAAGCCTATGTATGGCTCGGTCGCGGGACTTACGAATTACCCCGGAAAGTAAAGGGCTATTGAAGGTCACCGGGGATTTTAGTCAGTACGAGTAGTCCCTCCTGCCCTAAAAACTCAAATAATATCGTAGACTGACCTGACAGGCGGTGAGTATGTGTCGTCCTCCCGCGTCCACCTCCATGTCATACAACGTTGTCCGACCGGACACCACCTGCCCGCGCTGGAACTGGTAGCCACCTTCCTGGCTCTGAGGACATACAGAACACAAATCAAACCACATTGTTTCCACTACTAGAATAATAAATAACTTTTAGAAAACATCCAAAGGCATATCAAAAACATAACTGTCTGGTTTCATAAATTTTTAGGAGATATCGGTTCCTATCAACAAAATTGAAGAAAAATTAAAAATATTTGCAACACTTTTTTTTTAACGTTTTATTTAAAAGAATAAAAAGGAAACAATAATAAACCTGTCTACTAGTCTCATAGAGACAAGCCTGATGTTCCACTTACATGTCGCAGCTGTCTGAAGAGTATGGTTTTATCGGCACCGCACGAGACCATCTGCAGGCCAGCACCCGAGCTCAGGAACCGGACAGCTGTGATGGACGACGAGTGCTCGTCCAGGGTCTGCATTATTTGATAGCCCTGGAATGATGGACAGGAATGTTATACTTGTAATTCAGGCAAAATAGCACTTTTAGCTCGCCCGGACATCGAACCCAGGACCCCAAGCTCAGCAGCGCGCTTGCAATTACAAGGCAAAATCAATATACTACATATTGAAGTATTTGGACTGGGTTTGAGCTTTTTTTTTTATCGTGGTAAAATCATCAAATGAGTCCTCCCACCCAGAGCAGGGCGGGAGGGATTGTCAGACTTGTACTGACTAAAATCCACGGTGTCCTTCAATAGCCCTTTACGTACCGGGGTCACGGCCCTTGGTCCCGCGACCCCGGCAGGCTTTGGCCCTCTACAGGCCCCGTCACTATGCTGACACTCTTTGAGGCGCGCGTGGAACACAACGCGTCGTAGACCCGGGTATGGTCCATGGTCGGACAACGAGTCGCCCATAACTCGCTGCCCGCATGCCCGCGCCTACGATGGCCGGAGATCGTCTTGCGACGCTGGGTCTGAGCTAGTAAAAAAAATCTACGCCATATATATCGATGCCTTAGTTCACAATTGCACTAACTACAAAATTTTCAATTTTTACTTTTTTAATGCCAAATACACTAAATGTCATGCTCTTTCGTTTCCGCGCATCGAAATACCGTTATTCCGTCTCTTTCTACCAAAAACATGGGTCACAGTTGTATTAACTGAGATCGTTTAATGTTCCATGAATGTGGTATTATACTAATGGTCTTTATTTTTGTAAAACCAATCAAGATATACTTTAACTGATTTTAAGTTTCTCAACTGCAAGAAATTTCAAAACACAAACGTATTATATACATTTGCAATATCTGCTCATACTTTTTAGCAGTGTTGGTAGTACAAAAGGATCAAGAAAGTTTGATGCACAAGTGTGCTAAGTACTTTTACTGGAAGGGGCTTGGCAATTTTTTAAGTGCACAAATACATTAAACCGTTGAAGATGATCCAGATGAAGAGTCCATTGTTGAAGAAATTTAAGTTTTGATTCAATTTTTAATTACCAATTAGTAAAAATGAATAATTGTTTTCTGAAACTGAAGACTGACTTTATTAATATTCTTATAAAAAAAAATATTTTTATAATTCAGAAACTAATTAGTTATTGTTTTGTGAAATAGCTAAAGATTGGCCAAAAAAATTAAAAGGACTGAAGCCCAATTATAGGGCTTCAGTCCTTTTCATTTTTTTGTTGTGATTTTGAAATTTATTTATTTGATTGTGGATAAGAGCCGTTTGTGTTTTATAATAAAAATAAACATTATGAATATGGATCACTGGTTTATTCTTTTGTCTATTTAATGCAATATCCATAACTATTATTATCCTTCTTCTTGGACCTTGAACCAGGCTGGTAAAGCTGTTAATATTTTTGAGTTTTTCACTTAATGCCGGTCACCATAATCAATCTTAGTGCACAAATGTATTAAATGGGGGGTTTTATGTTTATTTGGCTATTTTGAAAAGGTTACGTTTAAACTAATATTACAATATTGAGATATGATGGAGTAAAAGGACTAGTCTTATGAATATATGCATATTTTTTTGTTATTTTACTTGGATTTTCTTCTGTTCTCGTCTAAACCTTAAAAAACTTTAAAGCTCTCTCCTCAAAAATGTAAATTTCGTAGTTAGTGCAATTGTGAACTAAGGCATCGATATTGTCTTCAGTGCCGCATTCGACAAGATAAACCATCCTTTATAATAGCGAAACTCGAGCTCGAGTGGTTTCCAGGAATCGCCATTGAGGTGGTTTGCATGTTTTTAATAAAGTACTCACAGTTTGTTGTTGTTAATAGATTTGTTTCCTACGAATTTCATACTCGCTCTGGAGTTCTACTGGGTTTACATCTTGGTCCAGTTTTATTTCAATTTTTTGTGAATTACATCTAATATTACTGTTTATTGGCGATTTTAAACTTTACAATAGAATGCAATAAGTACTCGTATAATAGGCTTCTAACTAGTATTATTTTTCAAAGTGACTAGTTTTTAGATAGACTTTACACCTTTGAGAGATTACTCTAGAATTGTGCAACAGAACATTGATAAAAGTCAAATTCGCTACCAGGGGATCTGCCTTAGCCGAAATTCTGAAGGGAAGATTTCAATATACAGTAGTACTCACCCGGTCCACCTGGAAGACATGTATCAGCCGGTCCCTCGAGGCCGACGCCAGCAGCCTTGGCCTCTCCGCGTACTCCAGACACAGCACCTCAGCGTCGTGCGCCTCCAGCGTGTGCAGCAGGGCTCCGCCCGCGGCCGCGTGCACCCACACGTTGCCCGAGCGGTCGCCGGACGCGATGTGCTGACCGTCCAGCGATACGCGCACGCATCTGGAGATGTGGAATATTCAAGGATATGTATGTTTGTAATGAATTAACTCAAAAGTTACAATAGTGATTTAAAAAAAAATCACCATTGGAAAGCTAATAATCTATATTACGGACAAAAAAATATTTTTTGAGTAAAATAGCCTATTACGAAAGTTTGTGAGCATGTATGGATGTTTGTTACTCTTTTACGCAAAAACACATTTAGGTGGAAGAATATTTACCTAATTTGAAGTCAAAGAACTCATGAAATAAATTGAATATACGCTGAATCAAAGAGATACATACCTGACTCCAGTCTTATCATCGTAGGATTTGGACTTATCCTTATCAGTCGTAAGATCAACGTCCTTCAGGAACTTCAGATCCGGGTCGATGTAGAATATTTTGTTCAGCTCCTGAAAATTAAAGAAAAGTTATATTCCTCTCATTTCATCTGAGGCTATGTATGCTATGCTATTATCTTCTGAATACTTTCGTTGCGGGATCTAAGACAGGTAAATTTATTCTATGGTAAATTCTTATGTTATACTAGCTGTACCCTGCCCCGCTTCGCTGTGGCTGTTTTTTCAACAAAAAAAAATAGATAAAAACAATCCTTGATGCGGATTATATATCATGCTAAAATTTCTTCTCATGTGACTGCGTCATTACGACTGCGGTTGTCAGCGAGTGTTATCCTCGCTTCCGGTAGATGGCGCGGTCACTGGTACAGAGCTGATCGTTAAAAAAACTGATTTTTCGCGGTTGCGGATATGTGACTGATGCAAAAAATAGATAAAAACAATCCTTGATGCGGATTACATATCATGCTAAAGTTTCAGCTCAATCAGTGCAGCACTTTTTGAGTTTTTAAAGCATACACAAACCAACATAACATTTTTATATATATATACTAGCTGTACCCTGCCCCGCTTCGCTGTGGCACAAAAAATTGTTTTTTCAACAAAAAAAAAAAAAATAGATAAAAACAATCCTTGATGCGGATTACATATCATGCTAAAGTTTCAGCTCAATCAGTGCAGTACTTTATGAGTTTTTAAAGCATACACAAACCAACATAACATTTTTATATATATATAGATAAGATAGATAGATTACATACTATTTATAAAAAAGTATTTACATAACTGAAACTAGAAATTTAAGAATAAAACTAAATATTTACAACAAAATACTAAATGTAAACTAAAACTGAAATAAAATTATTAAAAAAAAAAAAAGGAAAAAACAGAAAAAGGCACAGACACTCAGGCGTCTGTGCCTTTTATGCCTCTTTCTATGGTTAAACCTCAGAAATGAAAATGAAATGAAAATGAAATGAAAATGAAATGAAAATGAAATGAAAATGAAATGAAAATGAAATGAAAATGAAATGAAAATGAAATGAAAATGAAATGAAAATGAAATGAAAATGAAATGAAAATGAAATGAAAATGAAATGAAAATGAAATGAAAATGAAATGAAAATGAAATGAAAATGAAATGAAAATGAAATGAAAATGAAATGAAAATGAAATGAAAATGAAATGAAAATGAAATGAAAATGAAATGAAAATGAAATGAAAATGAAATGAAAATGAAATGAAAATGAAATGAAAATGAAATGAAAATGAAATGAAAATGAAATGAAAATGAAATGAAAATGAAATGAAAATGAAATGAAAATGAAATGAAAATGAAATGAAAATGAAATGAAAATGAAATGAAAATGAAATGAAAATGAAATGAAAATGAAATGAAAATGAAATGAAAATGAAATGAAAATGAAATGAAAATGAAATGAAAATGAAATGAAAATGAAATGAAAATGAAATGAAAATGAAATGAAAATGAAATGAAAATGAAATGAAAATGAAATGAAAATGAAATGAAAATGAAATGAAAATGAAATGAAAATGAAATGAAAATGAAATGAAAATGAAATGAAAATGAAATGAAAATGAAATGAAAATGAAATGAAAATGAAATGAAAATGAAATGAAATACTGACATTGCTGTATATGTTGGTAGGCGTGGGCGTGAGCTGCCACAGCCGCACGGTGTCGTCGCTGGAGCACGTGAGGAAGGTCCCCGGCGGGAGGGGCCGCTCCACGCTGTTCATGTCCACTCCCCAGATGCACGCCGAGTGGTACAGCGCCGAGTGGGACTTGCCCACCTGTGGGAGACCAAGTATACAGATTCATGACCAACAGGGGAAAATCGAAATCTGTAGGAGATACCGGTAGCCCAAACTCCAAAAAACTGCCAGATGATGCCAGGGGTCTTGCCTAGCATTTTTAAGCGAGAATAGTTCAACTGTCGGAAAGAGACAGAGCTATACAAGTCGTCTAGTGCCATCTCGTTCCCACAGTGAAACTATTCTCGCTTTAAGACGTCATCGGACCTGCGGCCGTATTATGACGTCTTAAAACCAAGCTTGTTCCAGTGAGTGAAAGAGACAGAGCTATACAAGTCGTCTAGCGCCACCTCGTTCACTCACTGGAATTTGTTCCAGTGGTTTTAACACGTCATAATACGGCTTCTAGACAGCTTTAGATTCTATTGAAAGCACATGTCCGATCCTGTATGGAGTATTACAGCCACCTTTGAGATGGCTCTGTGAAATAACAAATACCGCGATAGATTCTGTGGAACGCAAAACTAAGAGAGTTACAAACGACGTAAAATTGGTGGGCTGGTGCAGGGCATAAACCTATCTTCAGCCATGATTAAAGCCTTTGACAGACAGGCGTGGCGAATGCGAAGCGAGGCTTTTTTATTTGTAATGTATGGAATTGTTTGAATTTAGTCACATAGAAAACCGAAAGCGATCCGATAGCGTGACCGAACCGATGCGAAGACGTGGCGAAAGCGTATTTGCTCTGTTCGACGTCGTTCATAAAAAGTCAGCTAATACAACTGCCACGGTCGCGGGACTATACGAATTACCGTGACACCAGTACGCAAAGGGCTATTGAAGGACACCGTGGATTTTAGTCAGTACGAGTCTGACAGTTCCTCCCGCTCTGCCCTGGGTGGGAGGACTCATTTGATGATTTTACCAAGATAAATAAAAAAAAATACAACTGCCACGCCTCGGTTCGCTGCACCCAGTTTGACGTCTCGTATCGGTACGATATCCCGGGGTCGCGGGACCAAGGGATTACCGTGACCCCGGTACGCAAAGGGCTATTGAAGGACACCGTGGATTTTAGTCAGTACAAGTCTGACAGTCCCTCCCGCCCTGCCCTGGGTGGGAGGACTCATTTGATGATTTTACCACGCTAAAAAAAAAAGTAGGTACTGCTTGCAATACAGAACACAGCAATGAATCGTGGCATGCTCGAAAAAGTTTCCTCCGCAGCAAAATTTTGCTCATTGCGTAAAAGTTTGACCTGCCCCTGATTTCTTACGGAGTCTGAAGTTAACCCTCTGTACACTTACATATTCCGTAACATAATTCTGCGTGTTCTACATACAGACATACATAGTAAAGCAGATACCTAAGTAGGACACAAGTTCACGACAACAGTTAGTTATTTATACGATGCGATTTTACCACGATAAAAAAAAAACGGTAAGCGATATCGCCTGTCTGTTTGACAAAGGATTAAGTGCGTTAACAAGGATGTTGTCTTACCCTCTTGATGTCCCTGACGTCCCAGACGTACAGACTGTGGTCGTTGTACACGCAGGTCAGCTTGTGGTTCCGCTCGTCGTAAGTCAGCGCCACCGCGTCAGGGTAGCGCGCGTTGGACGGCTGGGTGAACATGTGACTGGAGAACAAACAGGTAGATAGATAGAAAAAAAACACTTTATTATGCACACCATATAAATTATTGGTACAGAGTATACAACATTATTTTTTGTTTATGCGAAACCCGATACACCTGTCTAGTATTTTTGTGTAAAGAATCTTATGTACAAAATTTTATACCGTATCATAAAAATCACAAGGTTATAAGTATGTATATTACCTGGTTGTCCGTTCAAAAACATGCTCATTTCGCGGTACACCCGCGTAAACCGCGTCTCCTGTGTTATACACTCGTAATAATAGTTTGGCAATAGGTACCTAACCGTACCGTGATTGTATTGTAATTAACTGATAATAAAATTTAATAAAAATATTTTTGAAAAAAAATATATAACATGGTGTAAAAATTATTGGAATCGAATCAGTTACTGATTCTGAACAAACTGTATGCAGGTTTCGCATATACTAAAAATAATGTTGTATATTATACATAGGGTGACACAATGGGCGGTCTTATCGCTAAAAGCGATCTTTTCAATTTAAGAGAAAGGAGAAACGATACTGTTGGTAGTCTGAGGTGTACAATTTGCACATAAAATACATACATACAAACATAATATATATATACACACAAGACATAATACTATTAAACTTAGATTAAACAATAGCATATGAAAAACGGGACAAGTGCGAGTCGGACTCGCCCATAAAGGGTTCCGTAGCAGCAAGTAACATAATATAAAAGTTCTTGTAGTTGGTTGTAACTTTGAAAGGTAAATTGCGGTTTACGATTTATGACGCATTCAAAAAAAAACTAATTACTTGATCTCCTTCAAACCAATTTTCGCTGGTAGTTTGCATGGTAAAACTAAAAAACAATATATGAATGATGCACATATATTTTTTTTAGTTTTATCATACTTTTATATTAGAAGTTACAGGGGGAACACACATTTTACCACTTTGGAAGTGTCTCTCGCGCAAACTGTTCAGTTTAGAAAAAAATGATATCAGTAACCTCAATATCATTTTTAAAGACCTATCCATAGATACCAAACATCCTTTTCTAGCTGGCTGTTTATAATCAGTAAGAAAAAGTAAATTGTCTTTATGACGGATGTTTTTATGATTGCCGAAGTCTGTCGAACTGAAACGACGTTAGACGATGCGGGATGTTAGGATATTTTCTTTAGATTTATCCTCATTGCCAGACGATCTCTGACCACCGTAGGCGCGGGCATGCGGGCAGCGAGTAATGGGCGACTCGCTGTCCGACCATGGACCATGCCCGGGTCGACGACGCGTTTTGTTCCACGTGCGCCTCAAGAAGTGTCAGCATAGTGACGGGGGCCCCTGTAGAGGGGCCAAAGCCTGCCGGGGTCGCGGGACATTACCGTGACCCCGGAATGTAAACGGCTATTGAAGGACACTGTGGATTTTAGTCAGTACGAGTCTGACAGTCCCTCCCGCTCTGCCCTGGGTGGGAGGACTCATTTGATGATTTCACCACGATAAAAAATAAAAGGTTTATATTCGTTAGGGAATTTCTTGATTCGGTCGCCGCGCTCAGAGTCCGCGATAAAAGCTATGCAATAGCTTATACAGCTTATACAATAGCTTTGACAGGCCTGTTAGACTAGTGACCCTGACTGCTATGCCGGAGGTCGTGGGTTCGATTCCCACCCAGGACAAATGTTTGTGTGATGAGCACGATCATTTGTTCTGTGTCTGGGTGTAATTTATCTATAATATGTATGTATTTAGAAATATATAAGTATGTTTATCAGTTGTCTAGTACCCATAACACAAGCTCTGCTTAGCTTGGGAGTAGATGGCGTTGTGTGATAGTTGTGGAATATTTATTTATTTATTTATGCGCGACCAGACATAGATTCGTCTATATCCTCAAGTTTGGCGTACTTCATTCAGTGCCACGGTATATCATGAGAGAGTCCCGCGAAGTCTACTCACCTAATATTGGTCCCGAGCGCGACATCGACTCCCAGATAGTGCGTCCTGGGCAGCGTAGTGATGTACCGCAGTGAGTCGGGCGCGAAGCACCGCACTATGCCCTCGGCGCAGCCCACGAAGATGTAGTTCGAACCTATGGCCATGCAGTTCGCCGATGTGGTCTGTGGGACGTGAAAGACAATATTTATCATCACAGTGATCTTTATTCATTTTCTTAACTTATTATATACATTTTTAAATATTTTTACAACAAAAACTTTTAAAAATATAAATAATAGTGGTCCACCGGTATCGGGAACAGGGTCCAAGTTACCGGCGGTCAGGGCTCCAGAGAAAGGAACCTCCTAACAATGCGCGCCGTGTCCAGAAGAACTGCTTTCTGAATCAGGCCCTTGATCCAGCTGCCTAACGAGAGCCTTATCACAGTATTTACTATGGAACATGTGCAGACTCCAGCAGGTCAGCCTACCCGAATCTGTGATATTTCCACACTGTGATAAGGTTGAAAATATTTTAAAGAAATTTAACAGATTGAGGTGGGTTGATGTGCTGGTGTTTGTAAACGTTAAGATTTTTTGGTCGATTTCCCTGGTGACTAGGCATCCTTTGAAAAAAATCGTATAAAGACGTTCTATGTTCGCCGAACGGCAGAATGCCCACGGCATCGGACGTCGCGAGGCGACTTCCGTCCACAGAAGCGGGCAAGCGGACGGCGTGTAAATGGTTGACTCGCCGTCCAATCATGGATCATGCCCAGGTCGACGGCGCGTTGTTTTCCACGCGCGCCTCAAAGAGCTGTCAGCAATCTGACGAGGCCATAAAGGGCCAGCCGGGGTCGCGGGACCGTCTCATCAGGTACCCGTAGCCCCGGAACATGAAGGACACCGTGGATTTTAGTCAGTACAAGTCTGACAGTCCCTCCCGCCCCGCCCTGGGTAGGAGGACTCATTTGAAGATTCTACCAGATAAAAAAAAATCCCGGCCACTCTGTTACCCACACCCCGGCCACTGTATTACCCAAGCCCCGGCCACTGTATTACCCAAGCCCCGGCCACTGTATTACCCAAGCCCCGGCCACTGTATTACCCAAGCCCCGGCCACTGTATTACCCAAGCCTGGCCACTGTATTACCCAAGCCCCGGCCACTGTATTACCCAAGCCCCGGCCTCTGTATTACCCAAGCCCCGGCCACTGTATTACCCAAGCCCCGGCCACTGTATTACCCAAGCCCCGGCCACTGTATTACCCAAGCCCGGCCACTGTATTACCCAAGCCCCGGCCACTGTATTACCCAAGCCCCGGCCTCTGTATTACCCAAGCCCCGGCCACTGTATTACCCAAGCCCCGGCCACTGTATTACCCAAGCCCCGGCCACTGTATTACCCAAGCCCCGGCCTCTGTATTACCCAAGCCCCGGCCTCTGTATTACCCAAGCCCCGGCCACTGTATTACCCAAGCCCCGGCCACTGTATTACCCAAGCCCCGGCCACTGTATTACCCAAGCCCCGGCCACTGTATTACCCAAGCCCCGGCCTCTGTATTACCCAAGCCCCGGCCACTGTATTACCCAAGCCCCGGCCACTGTATTACCCAAGCCCCGGCCACTGTATTACCCAAGCCCGGCCACTGTATTACCCAAGCCCCGGCCACTGTATTACCCAAGCCCCGGCCTCTGTAATACCCAAGCCCCGGCCACTGTATTACCCAAGCCCCGGCCACTGTATTACCCAAGCCCCGGCCACTGTATTACCCAAGCCCCGGCCACTGTATTACCCAAGCCGAGGCCACGGTATTACCCTGAGCAGGTACTTACCCTGAGTTCCACCCACTTATCGAGCAGTCTCCGACTGTTGAACTCACACAGCAGTCCTCCCCTGGTGATGGCGTACGTACTGTCCGCCGCGTCTCCTCGCCCACACACCACGTCACAGAACTCGTTGTCCTTCTGCTCGCCCAGTATGGCGGAGCGGCCCATCAGAGGGACTGGCTCTTTGAACTGGAAATGAGAGACAATATCATAAATAAATATTCCACAACTATCACACAACGCCATCTAGTCCCAAGCTAAGCAGAGCTTGTGTTATGGGTACTAGACAACTGATAAACATACTTATATATTTCTATATACATACATATCATAGATAAATTACACCCAGACACAGAACCAATGATCGTGCTCATCACACAAACATTTATCCTGGGTGGGAATCGAACCCACGACGTCCGGCATAGCAGTCAGGGTCACTAACCACTAGAGCAACTGGCCCTTCAAGATCATACAATGTGTCCAGTTTCGATCTGTACAAACTTAAAGAGGAAAGCTACCTCCTCTTAAGCCTTTGTCAAACAGACAGGCGATAGCGAAGCGGACCGAGTCCGAGCCGATATCGATCCGATACGAGACGTAAAACTGGGTGCAGCGAACCGAGGCGTGG
The DNA here is from genome assembly GCA_943136025.2 of Agrotis puta. Lineage (NCBI taxonomy): Eukaryota > Metazoa > Arthropoda > Insecta > Lepidoptera > Noctuidae > Agrotis > Agrotis puta. The sequence continues at coordinate 6,978,186 of OW964195.2, read as the reverse complement.
AAGTTGTATTAGCCGACTATTTATGAACGACGTCAAACATAGCAAATACGCCTTCGCCACGTCTTCGAATCGGTTCGATCACGCTATCGGATCCCTTTCGCTTTTCTATGTGACTGGATTCAATCAATTCCATACATTACAAATAAAAACACCCCTCTTCGCATTCGCTACGCCTGTCTGTTTGACAAAAGCTTTAATTCTGTCAATAAAATTATAGTACTTGTGAGGTCGGAAACTAACCCCTCTTGAATGGTAGCCATTTTTGTTTTTTTCGATCATTTTATGAAACGTGCAAATTATAAGTACTGAAACTTAGTTCTTTTTTTAACAATACTTTGCCCCCTCACTAAGAATTTCTCCTATATAAGTAATATAATTTCTCCTAGGTAAGTTTACAGACACATATACAAACACCCAACCCGGAACAACTTCTTGTAGATCATACATCTATTTGTTCCATGCGGGGAACGAACAACTATATGCAGAATATGGTGACACTAACCACCCGAAAACCACCTGTATGACTACCCACATTTGCAATAAATTATTTTGAATTTTTTATTGTTGCCCCATAAAAGAATTTACAAGTTTAAAGGTATTATATAAAAAGATTTTACCAAATCCCTAAAATCCCAATTCTCTTTCGGTTGTCCCGGTTCCTTTCTGTTACTGAAATATCGAAAAAAATAACGGGATTTTTGGACCGGGATTTCCCGGTTCCATAACATAATGTTCACCTTAGCATTCCTCGAGTACTCCAGGTACCAGAACTTGACGTGCCGGAAGCCGACGGTGACGAAGTAGTTGCCGTTCTCCGAGAAGCTGACTGCCTTCACGCGAGACGACACCTGGAACGCAAGGATACGAGGTCATTCAATAAATAATAACAATTGGCTGAAAAATTATAATTAGTCCGTCACTTAGATTATCAAAAAATATTCGACCCGTATTTTTTCTTTTGTTTCGTAAACCAAAATGATACGATGTTTTCAAAATTGACAATACGTCACAATGAAGTACAATTTCTATTGAATTCTGACGTCACGAGCCCCCACTCTCGAGTTTTGATGCGTTGTATTTTGGTGAATGTTCATTGTATTTACAAAAGAAAAAATACGTGTCCGTTATTTTTTTAAACTCTAAATGACGGACTAATTATATTTGTAACTAGCTGTGCCCGCCACTTCGTTCGCGTGGTTGTCGAGGACAAAACAACGTCGTTTAGATAAGGGTATATCACCTTTTTGATGATTTAGATAAGAGTTCTGAGGCATTTTAAAGGAAAATTAAAGCAATAAACAAAACCAACAACACTTATGACTGAATAGCCTACAAACTTAAAAGAACGGTGCGTCGAACAGTCTAGTGTGACAACGTATCGTCTATTCGTGGTCGTGACTCAACGAATTGGCAACACTAACTTACTGTATAACGATTGGCACTATTTTTTTTTTTAGCGTGGCAAAATCATCAAATGAGTCCTCCCATCCATACTGTCAGACTTGTACTGACTAAAATCCACGGTGTCCTTCAATAGCCCTTTACGTACCGGGGTTACGGTAATTTGCGAGTCCCGCGACCCCGGCAAGTTTTGGCCCTCTACAGGCCCCGTCACTATGCTGACACTCCTTGAGGCGCGCGTGGAACACAACGCGCCGTCGACCCGGGCATGGTCCATGGTCGAACAGCGAGTCGCCCATTACTCGCCGCCCGCATGCCCGCGCCTACGGTGGCCGGAGGTCGTCTTGCGACGTCCGACGCCGTGGGCGTCTACCACTGCGGCTGGGGTGGAGAGAGGACGCTGTCCTCTCCCTCACGCGGCCCGCCTCCTCCTTTGCGAGCATGACTGCTTCGCAGAAGGAGGCGACCGCTTCCCACTCCGTCTCGCCCCGCAGCATGGCCTCGACCAATGCCGGGCGCGAGAGGTCTCCGCCTATCGCCGTCGTGAGGTCACGGCGGTGCTCCGCCCAAGCGGGGCAGTCCTGCACCGTATGCTCCACCGTGTCCTCCGGACGATCCTCCCAGTGGTGACACCCAGGCGTTGCTTCCGTCCTTATCAGACACAGGAACCTCCCGAAACTTCCGTGTCCGGTGAGGACCTGCGTCATGCGGTAGGTCAGGACGCCGTGACGCCTATCCAGCCACTCCTCAAAGAGGGGTCTTACTGCCGCGATTGCGGCGTGCCCGCCGATTGACACTATTGGATTCAAACTACGAAGTAAATAAATACAATCTGTACTTCGTACTTCAAACCAATGACCAAAGTTGACCAAACGAAACCAATAAGATAAGCCAATACTTCTTTTCGACCAATTTAGAAAATCGATAAACCAAGCAACCAAAGAACTTGTACGACACACGCAAGAACTTTTAAGACACCTAACGAAACACAATTTCCCTAGTAAACACGGTGGATGTCATTCTCGCGCAAGAAAATCTTAACACCGCGATTCAGAAAATGACGTCATTTGCACAACGCCATCTATCGGATTTGGATTTCAACTATCAACATTAGTTCTATTTTTAGTCTTAAGATGTCGTTGCAAGTACTATATTTTGCAAGTACTATATTGCGTAACGTAATATTTTTTTTATTTACTTCTTGAACTCACTAAATTAATCATATCTTTTGATAGAGTGAACCGATTTCGATGAAACAAAAACTAAGTTAAACCTCAAGTTGCGTATAATTTTTGTATATAAATATTGTCAGCATTGAATTCGTAGTTTTTACGTGATGCGCGCACAAACAAACAGACAAACAGACAAAAATTTCAAAAATGATGGAAATGGGTTCTGTTACTTATCTTTTCACACGCTGGCTATTTTTTGTTTCAATTTCTTCAATGTACAAAAATGACTTTTCTACAGATTTATTATATGTATAGAAGAATAGATTTATAGCTACTGTCAAATAGCCACACATACAGGGTGGATTTTTCAACTGGGTATGGACGGCTACATCCGAAACTATGAGGAATATCGAAAAAAGTTGAAAGGAGTCTCTAGGCCGATTTTGACGAAAATTAAAACTGCGTCATTGGATTTCAGTAAATTCAATAATCCTGGCCAGGAATCGAACATGATGATTTTGGAAAAAAAATCAAACCCTGTATTACTACACTATTCTAATAGTGCTACTAATAATTAAAAAAAACTGTTTAATCTTCAAGGCAATGACTGTATTTCAAAACATAAGTTCATTGTTTCTTCTTTGGCAACAATGCTATTTTGCCGGCGGGTGGGACACAAACCCAAATTGCGATAGCCTAATTAGTCTGGCGTACTTATCCAGAAAACAAATCCCACTCGCAGCTGACTTTTTCTCCCTCTCTTACTCGGAAGAGCTCGTGGCTAAATAAATACAGCCGCACAGGCCGATCTTCCGCATTAAGCCGCGCTTGCCGAGGTTGGTCTGTGGATGGGTGACCATCTGTCATAGCGAGTTTCCTCCGTGTCTCGGAGAACACGTAAAGCCGTTGGTCCCGGCTGGCATCTGTCGATCTTTGACAGTCCTTACTGTTAGTCAGAAGCTCTAAAGTCTGACAACCAGTTTTACCATGGGGTATCGTATTACCCAGTTACTGGGTTGTGGAGGTCCGACAGGCAGTCGCTCCATATAAAATATTGATATACAGCTACATCTGGTTCGACTGGCGAAGCCGACCCCAATATTTTCCCCGTTGGGAAAAAGGCTAGGCAGATGATGAGCTGACTCTTCTTCCCTCAAAAAATCTTCTAATTATAGTTGTAAGAAAGATTTTTATTAAACAAATAGGTACCTTATTACTAGCCAGCTTGAGGTTGGCGCGCCAGTCCCAGACGTTGACGATCATATCATGTTGAGAGCCTATCGACACCAGGTATTTCGATGATGTAGAGAAAGCCTGTCAACAAATAAATAAACATTTATTAATATTTACAAATCAAAATTATAAAACAAAAAAAAATGGCGATCTGAAATCGATAAGGGTCGTATTGTCAGGAACATGTAGGTATCGACGGTCCCTACGTACAAACGGACATTTTTTTTGGGAAAAACCCACCACCCTATTCCCAAACCACTGCAACTCCTGAAAGCCAGAATCAACAGTGGCAACCACCAGAAAAGCGACGAAACAATGAAGCTCGACGTGTCCCAGAGAATGAATTTACCGGTCTTGGATCCTGCAACGAAATTAATCAGAAAAGAATAGTGGAGGAGTAGGAAAAAATATGTATCCACTTCCCTCCATGTAAGCAGGAGACAGAACAAAACAAAGCCAATAGGCACAAAGGGACATTACAACTGGGAGCAGCCCAGTTGCCTAGCACCACGGGTGAAAATGACTACTAATATTAATGGGTCCTAAATTGTGAGCTGCTATATCTGATGCCAATAATAGGTATGGCAAACAGGAGAGCGTTTTTAATGTTCACATAGAATTATTTCTAGAAAGATTTGAGCATTAAAAACACTCTCCTGTAAACCTCGGTTTTTGACATGTACGTTTGTTCGTAAGTACCGTCGTTATGTTACAAAGGAACTATGAAATGACATCCAGACTCTGCCTTCTATGCTGTCTACTGATTATATGGCTAAATCTTATTTTATCAGCAAGTATAAAGAGAACTTACCACACAACTAACGCCATGCGTGTGTCCTATAAACTCTCCGATTTGTACAGCTCCCGACGCCGAAGGATCCTGAAAATTTAAATTATAACATTTAAAAAAATACTAAAACTGATAACAAAATACTTATGTGAAGGTAGTCGTTAGTTAATGCTATTCACCAACAGATGGCGTTACTTGTCTCATGTGGAAGTTTATTGCTACTCGCTACTAGGTGGCGCTAGTTGTATGTTGAAATGATTAGAATTAATATTTTTGTTATAGAATTATTTTGATGCTAAGCCAGTTAGATAATTAAGAGTTTGGTGCGTATCTTTGCAATTTAGAATGTACATTATCTCTAGTTGAACTTATAGGAACAACTATCGTAGCAATGGAATTGGGACTATTGCTTTTCAGTTTTCATGAACCTAGGACCTACATGAGAGAAATACAGCCAGATCTCGACTATAACAGGGTATTTGACAGAAAAAATCCGTCAATTAGATTATCAAATAATATTTGACACGTTTTTTTTTATTTTATGACCTATGTAAACCAAAATTGACGATAATACGACACTTTTAAAATTGCCAATACGTCACAAGCAAATGCAATTCTCATTTGCTTACTCACAAATTGTGATGCGTTATATCTTTGAAAATATACATCTATTCAACAAGAGAAAAAATGCGTATCCATTATTTTTCAAAACTCTTAGTGACGGACTATTTAAATTGCAATTTATTGGTGCTGTCATCACGAATATTGGCCAGACCAGCGGCCATATTATGACATCTTAAAACCAGACTAGTTCCAGTGAGTGAAAGAGACAGAGCTACACAAATCGTCTAGCGCCACCTCGTTCACTCACTGGAACAAGCCTGGTTTTAAGACGTCATAATACGGCCCCAGGACGCTGTTAAAGAAAGACAAGCCAACCAACCTGTAGGTCCCACACCCTGACGGCGGGAGCATGGCCACACTCCCCAGTCGCCAGGTACCGGCCGTCCGGGGAGAACGCGACGCATGTCACACTCTTGCGGCACGCGTTCAACACGTGCGACTGCCTGTTCTTGCGCACGTTGTACAGTACTACCGTGCATCTGGAAATTATGGATAGAATATTAGTATAAAGGTGTGGACAGGGCCGTAGCTAGGGCGGGGCGGAAGGGGCCAATGCCTTGCATTAAAATATATTAGACCCGCCAGTCTCCCCCTCATTGCCTATGTCACTCAGGACCAAAACAGCTTTCAACTGGTGAAAGAATTTTTGAAATCGGTCCAGTAATAGGTTCGGAGATTCCAGGGCCATATCTAGTCAAATCAAATCAAATGCATTTATTTCAAGTAGACCAGTTCCAGGCACTTTTGAATTATCAAAGACATAAAAAATATAATCAAATGCTACAAAATTATGTTGCTACAGTCCCAGTCACAAGACATAATAACTGTGAAAGTACCGTAGATGCCCATTCCAAGGAGTAGATCTCTATGGAGAGAATGGGCAAGAAACTCCATGGACACTCTTTTTAGATCACCAAAAATTATTACAAAACCTTTGTTACATCATTCATTTTGAGATGGTACATTATGTGAGAACGATGTAGCAAGTTAACTAGGGCGGGGCCGAAGGGTTCAATGCCTTCACGTAAAATATTTTGTATTTATTGTCAGCCAATTGCCGTCCACTGTTGAACGTAGGGTGTAACAAAGAGCACCAACCCTGGGCAGTACGCATCCATCCGCTGCCAGCACACGTTCTTCAAATCATTAGCATCTTGCCGCAGGGCATCTATACGCTACGTTTGCCCATTCACGGATTTAAAATACCAATGCCAGTTTTTTTTTGGGTTTTTAAAATCATCAAATGAGTCCTCCCCGCCCTTGGTAGGCAGGAAAGGAATGTCAGTCTCTTACTGACTAGAAATCCACCCTGGTTCTTCAATCGCCTTATTATTACATAATTTCACGAATAATATTTGATTTATAATGCAAAACCTACAATAACTATGGCTGTGGAGACGTACCACTATGAAAAGCTGAAAGTCGCGGTCTACCTTATAGCATTGGTCCCAGAAATCCATTTCATAGAATACCAACATTTTCTTATTATCGTGGTAAAATCATCAAATTAGTCCTCCCACCCAGGGCAGAGTGGGAGGGACTGTCAGACTCGTACTGACTAAAATCCACGGTGTCTTTCAATTTGCCCTTTACGTTCTGGGGTCACGGTACCTCGGCAGGCATTGGCCCTCTAGAGGGGAGCCCCGTCATTTTGCCGACACTGTTTGAGGCGCGCGTGGAACACAACGCGCCGTCGACCCGGTATAGAATAACAACTTAAAGAAAGTTTATTTCGACAACCACACAACCATACACCTTCTTTTTGTACTCGTGTGGTCGACGGTGAAGCACGCTTGCCTAGAAGTAACCTATTCACTCTTGACCCCAAGGTTGTAGCTATCAGAAAATCCAGACTCCGGCAGGGAATTCCAATCCTTAGCTGTGCGCACAATAAAAATATTGGCAAAACACTTTGTACGTATCGGTGGGATGTACACCATGTACCGATGGCGCATTGCCGTACGTCTTGTAGTCCGATGATGGAAAGGGGAATCAAATTGTGGTAGTCGGTAAATAACTGTTACTACTTGTACCTAAGCCATCTAAAACGTGAACCGACACACAATACCACTATCCCTGCATTAGCATAGGATTACCACTTGAAAATATTCCATTCATTGACTCGCCATAATCAGACGGACAGACGACGCGGGCGGAATCGTATTAGTTAGGGTGAGGTAGCACTGGCAGCGGGGAAGATACGCTTACGCGATACTACTGGTAAAAAGGAAAAGAAGTTGATATTTTTTTTGTTGAAAATAAAACTAACCAAAGAAGACCAGGCACGAAAATGGTTCCACAATTCTTGCAGTTATAATTAAACTTGTATGTATATCATTTCTAATTAGACATCTCAGTGCAAATATAACTGACCCGGATTACGTTTAGTAATTCACAGCTATTTTGCAGTATACAGTACAAACTGAACTAACATAAACACGGGTAAAATAAACAAACAGCTATCTAAATGCCTTGTTTAGTGGTCGGAAGAACACAGCGTCAGCAGCTGTGCAAGGCTGACGTAGCGCTGAAACCGCAGCCTGTCTTTAGTGGATTCCAAACTTTAAACTCTAAGCATAAAGTTGAAAATCTATTGGAAATCCGACTGCAGGTTCAACGCTGCGTCAATTAGAGAATAGAACTCCAGTAGGTCTGTTCAATTACCAGACCGGGCAAAGTGTTATTAGATTTTGTTTAGCATACTAGAAGTCGGATTCTTACCAGATGATTAAGAATAATGTCGCTTCCAATTTGTATGGGACCTTTTATGAAACAAGAAATAAAATCTTGACGAAACTCGCTGTCAGCGAGACGTGGCTTTATAGCAATACGTTAGTCACGTGGGTTTGCGTTTGTGCCTGTCAGTAAGCGTGGACGGAAAGCGAAGGTACTATATTGATGAACGAAAGCGATTTTTACGTGACATGCTTATATTCACTCAAGGATTAGTGACCAATTAGGCCAAAAGACCAAAAAGAGAGACTGGACAACACGTTGATCTTAGGTTGACTTTGCATAAACAGGTTTATATTTTATACAGATTTGAAAGCCAGTTTATTCCCATTTTATCACATACTACATCTTCGATCAAACATAGATGGCTATATCGAGAATTCTAGAACAATATGAATCGCTTAGACTTGTATTACTGCTACCCGCTAAACGCTCTCAATAAGGCCTATCCCACACCGCGTGGGCTAATGTTTGTTATTCTGTTAACAAGAGCCGCGTCAGCGGAAGGGCGGAGAGCTACTACAGTGACAAGCTGTAGCGATTGCAATAGGAACCATTTTACATATTAAAGGTCCATGCCTTAGGTGACAGGTTCCGCGGGACTGGTTCATCGGGTAACCGTGACCCTGGAACGTAAAGGGCTATTGAAGGACACCCGTGGATTTTAGTCAGTACGAGCCTGACTGTCCCTCCCGCTCTGCACTGGGTAGGAGGACTCATTTGATGATTTTACCACGATAAAAAAAGGTGACCGTTTCCACTGAATGTGGAATCCGAAGGTTTGTAGACTCATTGTCAGTATAGTATAGAGCTTAACTTATCTCAAGCTTAGCTCATTTGGGCATGCGGGCAGCGAATAATGGGCAACTCGCTGTCCGACCATTGTGTTCCACGCGCGCCTTAAAGAGTGTCAGGATAATGACGGGGCCCCCTGTAGAGGGCCAAAGCCTGCCGGGGTCGCGGGACCTCACGAATTACCGTGACCTCGGTACGTAAAGGGCTATTGAAGGACACCGTGGATTTTAGTCAGTACGAGTCTGACTGTCCCTCCCGCTCTGCCCTGGGTGGGAGAACTCATTTGATGACTTTACCACGTAAAAAAAAAGGTAATTTACAATATCAGCGACACTAAAAGGTGAAACAGGAGTGGCCCATGATTTATAAGACAGCTCACGGTATATTCACCCCATAGCTACTATGCATAGCAGTCTATGGGGAATGGCAGAGCTCATCAATTAACAGGAAACTTTTATTTAGGGGATAGGGGAACCCTCACCTTTATAGTACCTTTTTAGGATTCCGTAGTCAAAGGGTAAAATTGGACCCTATTGCTAAGAGCCCGTAAAACTCCGCTGTTCATCTGTCCAGGCTGTACCTCATGAACTATGATAGTTAGACAGTTGAAATTATCACAAATGTATCATTTCTGTTGGCGCTATATGATTTAGTTTTGTAATTTTTCTGTTTAATATATTTTTTTCTATGTTGAATGTATGTACATGTCCGTGTCAAATTTAATATTTTTTCTTTCCTTCTTTCTTACTATAACAACAAATACTAAAAAAAACATAATGTAATATATGTATATTTAAGGGGGCTCCATGTTACGGAACCATTCGTGCGCGCGTCCAACTCGCACTTGGACGGTTTTTTATTTCTTAATTTGCATGGGGTGGCCTCACCCTATGAGCCACACCTAGACTGCACCCCAATCCTGGATCCATATCACGATATGACTTAATGCAAGCAATGACTAATACCTGTCCAGCAACAAAATTAATGAACGAATAAGTTATTGGAAGGTAAATTAGCAAACGATTATTTAAATATGTAAAAAAACTTTGCTCCACACTAGGAATTTCTCCTGTATCCTGGGTGCGTTTACAAACATAAAAACTATCGTTAACAAACAACCAGCGCGCCTCAAAGAGTGTCAGCAAAGTGACGGGGTCGCGGGACTTACGAATTACCGTGACCCCGGAACGTAAAGGGCTATTGAAGGACACCGTGGATTTTAGTCAGTACGAGACTAACAGTCCCTCCCGCTCTGCCCTGGGTGGGAGGACTCATTTAATGATTTTACCACGTAAAAAAAAAAGAAAACCAACAACCAGACCTATTTTTTGTAACGACGGGACGGGACTGGAGTGGTCAGCTGACTATCAATTCTTATTATTTATCCTTCAATAGCTTACGTTCCAGGGTCACGGTTACCTGATAAAACACCCAGACCCGGAACAGCTCACAGATCACGCAAATATTTTCCGTGCAGTGTTTGAACCCGCGACACTGCGCAGCATTAGATCGGTGAGCCACTGCGGCCACCGTGCCTTGAAAATTTGCCTTCGAAGGGAGATGAATAGACTTGTGTCATGGATGTTTTGAGAACGGTATCGGCCTAAGTAGATCGTGGGTACGACCCAAGCCAAGCGCATTACTTTGTGTAATTTATTTCATCACCACTGCTCTCAAAACAGTGAAGGAAAACATCGTCGGCCTTATTACAAAAACTAAATAAACTTTGGTTTAAACCTTGACTATCAAGTCCAGGCTTATCTGCAGAACCGTGGTTTAAATTTCTCCGTATTACAAAACTTAGATAAAATGTGGACCTTAGTACCGTAATTTGAACCATTGTATAAACAATTAAATACACGGCGTGTAATAACAATTAAATCTACCATGTTTAAATCCATTTTGTATGAAAATACCAATGAAAAAGTTAACATGGTAAAGTTTGACACACGTTTGACAGCTACGACTGCTAGACTATGGTTTATCGCAAAACCAGGATCTGTAATAACGTTTGTGTAAACCGTAGTTTTTCGTGATTTAAATCTGGGTTTTTAGTTAAACCCTATTTTGTAATATGACGGCGTGAGGATACGGCATGTTCTGGAACCTAATACACGAAGACATTAACCAATCCACGCTGAAGTGTGATGGATTTCAGCCTCTTGTCTCACAGCTGTCTGTAAGAGGCTGAAATCAATCACACTGGTTCAGTGCCTGTGTCCCAGATGTGGGAACATTATAGGCTTATGCATAATATAGTATAGATGCACCCCGCGCGGAGCTGGGGCCGGTCGGTAGTTTGTATATATAGTTTGTATTGTTTGTAAATAAATCATAAAACTAGTGGTTAGCTGACAAAACTCCACACCGATCATAAAAACAGTTAAAATGCCCCATCGAGTATCGATTGTCATTAAAACCAACACCAAAAAAAACCCCTAAGTTCATCACTATGACACGAGTACACCAGTCAGTCCTTATTGGTATGATTAACGTGTGCGTATGCGCGGCCTTTCTCACGGCCGCGACGGATAGTGTGCGACACGCCTTACTATGTAGCTTGTTCGTCATTTTTACTTAGGTGTTATATGCTAAGTAGGTAGGTGTAAGTAGGTAATACCTATGTTCAGACGCCAGCACATCAAGCTACCACAATCTGTCAAATTTGTTTAATACATAGATTTTCAACCTTATCACAGTTGTATTGAATTGAATAATGTTCGATTTGTAAAATTTTACAGATTCGGGCAGGTTGACCTGCTGGCGTCTACGTTCATGGTCAGGACATGGCGACGAGTAATGGTAGCTTGCTGCTCAAACTCCGCGAAAGCCAATCACCGTCTCTTCGACATTGGAATCGGGAAGCGATGCGGAAACGGAAGCGGTACATTTGACCGGGGTCGTTGCACCAACATGACGGCTCTTAGCCCCTTCGTATACAATGCGACGCAAGTCTCCGATACCTTACGACTTTGGTATCCAGGCGACTATAGCAATACAAATCCATAGCGATTCGTACACAGGCACGCGTCATCACCATCATCATCAGCCACGTTCCCACTGCTGGGACAAAGGCTCTCGTCTCTGTGTGAAGGAGTAGCCATAATCCACCACGCGGGCCCATCATCATCATCATCCACAGCCCGTCTCCACCCACTGCTGGGTATAGGCCTCTCTTTGCTTGTGCTAAACTCCACGGTCTCGCGCCAGAATCATCCAGGTCACTCCCGCAATGGCAACAAGGTCGTCTGCCCTTCACGCGGGCCCAGTGCTGGTAAATAGATGTCACATATCTTCCAATTTTTGGTTCTAGGACATGCCGGTTTCCTCACGATGTCTTCCTTCACCGTTTTGAGAGCAGTGGTAATGAAATAAATTACACAAAGTAATGTGCCTGGCTGGGTTTGAAACCACGACCTACAAACATAAATAGGGGGTCGATGGCGGTCGCGGGACTAACGAATTACCGGGACCCCGGTACGTAAAGGGCTATTGAAGGACACCGTGGATTTTAGTCAGTACAAGTCTGACAGTCCCTCCCGCCCTGCCCTGGGAGGACTCATTTGATGATTTTACAACGATAAAAAAAAAGGGGGGTCGATAGCACTAGGCCACCTCGGCTCATTAGACAATACTTTCATTGTGCGCACATCTAAGAACTGGAATTTCCAGGGTCTGTATATCCTGACAGCTATAACCTTGGGGTCTTTAATTCAAGATGAATAGGTTTACTTCTAGAAAAGCGTGCTTCACCGTCGACGGGGACTCAATGGATACCAAAGTCATAAAGGCTAATTTGACGTGGACTCCGAGCAGACGGTAATCTGACTCCCTAATGAGATTAAACAGACAGAAGTACAGAGGAATTCTTAAGGCGGGTCTCAGCAATTGGCAAGAACCATGGGCAGTTCAACCGCAACACAGCTTGGGTAAGTAATAAAACAAATTAAAAAATGTACCAGTTTATAAGCTGACAAAGTTTTTCGCGGACTCTAAGAGAAAATCTTAAAGTCTCAAACTTTATCCATTATTCTTTTTGCGGATTTATAGAGCACAAAGTTTTTTTTTATCTTATGTAGGTTCTTACTAGACTGGGTTTTATTATTGGCTTGGGAAATGGAATAAAATTCTATGTAACACAGTTTAATTACTTTTCTTATACATGCTGTTTAAGGCGCAATTTAAAATTCGCTGCCAGCGTGTTGAAAGCGCCTCCTCGTGACCATATATTATTATTTCGGGACTTTAGATCTGTAAATTTTTGGCAAGTTCTAGCTGTTTTGCCAAAACACGGAAGAAAAATTACCGCCGTCGTTCGATTCCAACGTAAAACAAGTGAACATCTCCAGGGAAAACATCCGAGCCCTTGCCTTAAAAAAAAAGGTTTTGATAACACAAATTTATTGACGAGCGACATTATCCCACAAAGTCGCGCGGATATGTCTCGTAAGAGTCCGGCAACATGTCTCTGCGACATGTTCCTTAGTGAAAATGCGGCTTTAGAACCACAGTAGCCATATCAGATGAAGATATTTTTGAAGGCGTGTCTAGTAATTATTAGTATAGGTATGTCTAATCGAGTATGCGTAAATAAGCAGTAATAAACACGCGAGTGATTCGCACGCAATGTAATATGTAGTTGTCATGCGCGGACATTTTGTATCATCGGTCACATGGTCACGGTCATTTTGAAGTTAAAATAATAAGCTATTTAAGTAAAGAATATATTAGTAGAGAATATAGTTAGTTACGTTAACGATAATTGACGAAAATACAACGCTTCTAAAAATCACAATACGTCACGCGATTCGTATAATTGGCTATTTGACAGTAGCTATAAATTACAAATATAATTAGTCCATCATTTAGAGTTTTAAAAAATAACGGACACGTATTTTTTCTTTTGTAAAATCAAGGAATATTTACCAAAATATAACGCATCGAAACTCAAGAGTAGGGGCTCGTGACGTCAAAATTCAATAGAAATTGTACTAAATTGTGACGTATTGCCAATTTTGAAAGCGTCGTATCTCCGTAATTTTTGTTTACGAAACAAAAGAAAAAATACGGGTCGAATATTTTTTGATAATCTAAGTGACGGACTAATTATAAATTTTCAGTCAAATAGCCAATTTTACAGGCGGTATGTAGACACGCGCCCTCTAACTATTTGTAGGTAATACAAATATTTATTCCGCACGTGAATCGTACTCGCGAAACGCTGCGCAGCAGTCGATCAGCCACTGCGCTAACCGTGCTGTTGTGTTGTGTCAATAAATCTCTTTTCTTTCTTTCTTTCTGTTCTATTCGGGCGCTGTTACCTTCAACTTTAGAGAGCACCAACAATAAATCTTCATGCCTATAACTCGAAAGTAATAAGAAATAAATAAAAAAAGGAATCCCCTAAACCCATTATTAATAGAAACCGCAGTAATACGTAATAATTCTCAAGGGTAAACCGTTGCCGTGCGGGGCGCGTCGGTGTGGCCGCACCCTTAGATCGATACAGTGTGCAATCAATTTTAAGCCTGGTTCTCACCGGGAGCGAAGCGGAGACGTGAAAACAACTTATTTTACCTCGCAAGGGTAACCTTCTTTCATATGTTTACATCCACCAAAAACGAATCGATCGGACATTACTTAGCGAGCTTCTACTTATTTTTTCTTATCGTGGTAAAATCATCAAATGAGTCCTCCCACCCAGGGCAGGGCGGGAGGGACTGTCAGACTTGTACTGACTAAAATCCACGGTGACCTTCAATAGCCCTTTACGTACCGGGGTTACGGTAATCCGTTAATCCCGCGACCCCGGCGGGCTTTGGCCCTCTACAGGCCCCGTCACTATGCTGACATTCTTTGAGGCGCGCGTGGACAAAACGCGCCGTCGACCCGGGCATGGTCCATGGTCGGATAGCGAGTCGCCCATTACTCGCCGCCCGCATGCCTGCGCCTACGGTGGCCGGAGATCGTCTTGCGACGTCCGTCGCCGTGGGCGTCTACCACTGCGGCTGGGGTGGAGGGAGGACGCTATCCTCTCCCTCACGCGGCCCGCCTCCTCCTTCGCGAGCATGACTGCTTCGCAGAAGGAGAGCGAGCTTCTACTAACTAAAAATGAAAATCGTCCTTGCTACTACGATTTTAATGATGCAATTGGCTATTTGACAGTAGCTTTAATTACAAATATAATTAGACCGTCATTTAGAGTTTAAAAAAATATCGTTCACGTATTCTTTCTTTTGTACAATCAATGAATATTCACCAAAATACAACGCATCAAAACTCGAGAGTGGGGGCTCGTGACGTCAGAATTCAATAGAAATTGTACTAAATTGTGACGTATTGCCAATTTTGAAAGCATCGTATCTCAGTCAATTTTGGTTTAAATAAAAGAAAAAATACGGGTCGAATATTTTTTGATAATCTAAGTGACGGACTAGTTATAATTTTTCAGTCAAATAACCAATTGTGTTTTGTTTTTCATCAACCCGTAGATAACCGCACGTTTTATGTCATATGTCGTAGTGGTAAGGATGATTTTCATTTGTAGATAAAATCGGTATAATTGTGTCGCACCGCGTAATCAGCAAGCTTAGCGGACTAAAAGGGTAAAAATAGTAAAAATGAGCTCGCTTTGTTGGTAATCAGAACTCGGTGGAAACCGGGCTTTACTAGCTAGCCGTGCGCCCCGGGGATGCCTGCCGTCTGGCTACTCCGTTATTTATGGAAAACAAATTGCATTAGCCTTATTTAGTTTAGCTCGAAGTCTGGAGTTGCAGCCGGTTGATGGAAATTGCTTAAACCCCTATAACTTGGGATCGCGGGACTATCTCATGTAACCGTGACCCTGGAACGAAAAGGGCTATCGAAGGATCACCGTAGACTTTAGTCGGTACAAATCTGACAGTAACTCCCGTCCCGGACTCATTTGATCATTTTACCATGATAAAAACAAACTATCATATAGTTTGTGTGGTTGAACGCGCTAATCTCGGGAACTACTAGTCCGAAATGTTTCTTTTTTTTGTGTTGGATAGTCCACTTATAGAGGAAGGGTATAGGCTATATAACATCACGGTACCACCAATAGGAACCGAGCAGCGAGGATAAAACCTCGAGGAACGACTAGTAGGTAGCTAAATAAATAAAAAATAGGACGCATTTTTCGCGGTCACTTTGTGAATGCCTCCTTTTTTTTTTTTTTTTTTTTATCGTGGTAAAATCATCAAATGAGTCCTCCCACCCAGGGCAGGGCGGGAGGGACTGTCAGACTTGTACTGACTAAAATCCACGGTGTCCTTCAATAGCCCTTTACGTACTAGGGTCACGGTAATCCCTTGGTCCCGCGACCGTGAATGCCTCCTTGGATTAATTTAGTGGCCGCAAGTGGGGCTGGTGAGGAGTATATGATACTGTGACGTTTGATAGAGGAGAATGGAAGAAAAAAACGTGTTGCGACGACCACAAGTAAAATGGGATAAGGGCAGGAAGATGATGATGATGATGAAGTGCTGGAGTCGTTAGACTGTATGGAATGCAAAGGGCAACCGGAGGAACAGGATGGATTTTTAGTCAGTAAGAACCTATATATTTTTTTATCGTGGTAAAATCATCAAATGAGTCCTCCCACCCAGGGCAGGGCAGGAGAGACTGTCAGACTTGTACTGAATAAAATCCACGGTTTCCTTCAATAGCACTTTACGTTCCGGGGTCACGGTAGCTCGTTAGCCCCGCGACCCCGGCAGGCCTTGGCCCTCTAAGGGGGGCCCCGTCATTTTGCTGACAGCTCTTTAATAGCCCTTTTCATTCCTCGGACAGGTGCCTTAACGTGCAGGTGGAATTGCACAAACTTAAATTAGGAGGTTGGCTATCAGTTGTGACAAGACTCCGCAGTCGCACCCATTTTTTTTTCTTGGTAAAATCATCAAATGAGTCCTCACACCCAGGGCAGAGCGGGAGGGACTGTCAGACTCGTACTGACTAAAATCCACGGTGTCCTTCAATAGCCCTTTACTTTCCGGGGTCACGGTAATTCGTGAGTCCCGCGACCCCCGCAGGCTTTGGCCTTCTACAGGGGGGGGGGCGTCACTATGCTGACACTCCCTGACATAGTCCCCGGGCATGGTCCATGATCGGACAGCGAGTCGCCCATTACTCGCCGCCCGCTGCCCGCGAGTCAGTAAGAGCCTGACAATCTAACAGTCCCCTCCGCTCTACGCAGTTGATTTTACCACTCCAAAAAAGTTAATAAATGTCAAAATAAATTCTGTTGAAATAAAACCATCGTTCAATCTGCTATTGATATTAATTTGATGCGCCATTTTATCAGAAAGCCTCAGATGTTGGTGCATAAGCTAAGCAAAAGCAATTTCCTTAATATACTTCACTGCGTCACTCCGTATCGGAAATAGCTATAAATTGGCCAAGACGGAGTGCAGCCGTATTATGAGACTTCTGTATAGAAATGTTATTTATTTTAAACCAGTATGACATTGTCCTCAAGGAGTGTCAGCATAATGACGGGGCCTGTAGAGGGCCATAGCCTGCCGGGGTCGCGGGACTTTCCCATTACCGTAACCCCGGTGCGTAAAGGGCTAGTGAAGGACACCGTGGATTTTAGTCAGTACAAGTCTGACAGTCCCTCCCGCCCTGCCCTGGGTGGGAGGACTCATTTGATGATTTTACCACGCAAAAAAAAAAAGTATGACATTGTTCTCGTTTAAAAGATACCTCTTTCCTGATGAGCTTCATATTACGGTACTTGTATTTTTAGCCGACTTCAAAAAGGAGGAGGCTATCAATTCGGATGTTTTTTTTAATGTTGTTTGACAAGCTACACAGCAGTCCAATCGCCCAGCCACTGCGCTAACCGTGTCTATGGTCGACGGTGAAGCACGCTTGCCTAGAAGTAACCTATTCACTCTTGACTTAAAGACCCCATGATAGTAACTATCAGAAACCAAAGACCCCGACAGAAAATTCCAGTCCTCAGCTGTACGCACAATGAAGGTAGCAAAAAACTAAAGCATGTTTGGTAATCGCACGTTAACACATCGTTCAGAAACCTCCTGCTAATGCGTCGTTCCCTAAAATGGGCAATTACCGAGCAAGGGTGACCGTTAAACCGCCAGTACCAGATTTAGCCGCAGCTATAATTCCGCTAGCAACCGCCACAGGGCGCGAGGTGACCGGAAAATTGAATGCAGCTCAGCGTGAAAATGAGACGGTAGGTAGGTAAATGTCAGCGGAGATTATATACTCCATAATACACAACGTTGAAGAGACACAATTTTGGATATTTTCTATGGAAAGAAAAGTCAAATTCTTCAATGTGATGCGTGACCATTTGTGTGTTGTCGATCAACGGCTTAATTGCCAAGAGCCTCGACCAACATCCAAGGAGGCTCACGTCAAGCAGTTGGTGGTCCTGGTCTGGATACCAGTAGGCTACTATTTCACATATTTTAAAATGGATAAGTAGCTCAAAGAAGGGCTGAAGGCCACGAAATACGACCTTCCAAGCGAGTTCACCTTGTGCAGCTCGACGCTCGCAGCACAAGGCGAATTCGCTTGGAACGGCGATTTCGTGACCCTCGGGTTAGTAAAGGAGTGTGGAGTATAAGTACTCACCCTGCAGGATATGCAACGAGCTCAGTGTTAGGATCGCAGTCGAGTGCCGCATTACTGCCAACGGTCAGCCCGAGGACGCTCTCCAATTTTATCTGTGAACAATGAAATAGCGTTATAAGAAACAATATGTACAAAATAGTATAAATAGGGGTCGTGGGAACGTTTACTCTTAGCAGAGTAGCACTGGCGGTAGAACTCACCAGGGCCACCTTGCTAGCGTCTACCACCGCCTATCGGAGTCCAGCGACAAATAGTTTTAACTATGTTCCGTCGGTGTGCTAATAGTTACACTGTCTTCTGGGGAGGCTGAGCTCGCGGAGCAAATCGAAGTGCCACATCGCTCATAGACCTGAAAATAACTGACAGGGTGGAAAATTTCTCGCGAGGCGACTACGGATCGGAAGACGCAACGTTGGCAGGCCTCCTACTTGGTGGACAGCCGACATAGTGAGAGTCGCGAGCAACCGATGGATGAAAGTGACGAAATGTCGTTAAGCGTGGCGGTCTAAGGGGAAGGCCTATGTTCAGCAGTGGACGTCTTCCGATTGATGATGATAATGATAACCTCGCTCCATCTCAGGCCTCTCGGCAAGATCAAGGTCAAAATCATTTTAAATAAAAGAAAAAATCGGATTTTCATTAATCGATTGGCAATGTAGTTTTTCTTTTTGAGAATTCCGAATTTCAATACGCGTTATAACGCCTCCAGAACTTTTAGAATGTTCTTAGATCACAATTTTAATAGCAAGAGTAACATCCCACGAACACCTAAACTGTTCTAGTCAAACGGCACTTATCTCTAATGCTCAATGCCGTATCGCCAAACAGAGTGGTTACGAAACTGTTTACATTATGTACTATAAACCTTAAAAGTTTTAATCTTTAGGTAAACAATGTTCGTGTACATAAGACCATCTTCATTCTGTTTGTAGGTTCAATATTTTAAGTTTTGATGAAAATTGTCAAGTGCCCTTAAAAAGTCATCGACATAAAAGATCTGCTGTAATATTTTTTTAAAGAACTCCAAAACTTGCCGGGGTCGCGGGACTCACGAATTACCGTGATCCCGGTACGTAAAGGGCTATTGAAGGACACCGTGGATTTTAGTCAGTACAAGTCTGACAGTCCCTCCCGCCCTACTCTGGGTGGGAGGACTCATTTGATGATTTCACCACGATAAAAAAAAAGAACTCCTAAAATTTAGGGGCCCCTGAATCCTTGATCCTTCGGTTGCCATTCGCATTTCTGGGCCACGGGATCCTACCTAGGCAATCCCGCAACACTGGCAGGCATTTGGCGCTATGGGTGCACCGTCAATTAAATCTTTAGGAACGCTGTGACAATGGCAGTTAGTAACATACTCAAAATCTATGCCAAGTGCGTAAATTAACGCTACACTCAGAACATTATTACTATTGTTTTGTCAACTTGTTCTAGCCCAGAGCTGGGCAAATGGCTCCCCAATATCTTTCCAATCTTTTTTTTACCGTGGTAATATCTTCAAATGAGTCCTCTACATCTATCTACTTACTAAAATCTACGGTGTTCCTTCAATAGCACTTTACTTCCCAAGGTCACGGTTACCTAGGCAATAAAACAGTCCCGCGACCCTGGCAGGCATTGACCCTTTAAGGGGGCCCCGTCAGGCATCTTTCTTATAGGTCAGCCTCGATTGCGACGCCCGTAGTGCCACAATCAGTTGCATTCAATTTCGAAAAGCCATAATTCTTAACTTACAAAAGAGAACGTCAGCATGTATGGTGGGATTAAAACTATTCTGTTTATGCAGACAAAACCGTAGGCACGAGCTAGATTAGACAATATTTGACTATACAAGGCAGCAAGGTTGTTCTAGTTGTGCAAATATCTCGGAAACCTTGGCTGTCTTAGATAAAGCTTTGTTTAACAAGATGTCCGATAGAAAGACAAAGAAATTGAGGTAGGCGGTAGCCATATTGGAATTGGTGTCACTGTCAAACTTTTTTTTTAAATAGAAAGGTTTGATTTTGACTCTAGTTTAGTATAGAGATGACAGAGACAAAGTCTACAATGGAGCGAGCCTACCCAGAAGAAGCCTGTTCACTCTAACTTTGAAGAGTTTCGGGTTGTATGTGTTCGGAAACACAGGCGCAGGTGGTGAGTTCCACTCTTTTGCTGAACACATTATGAAGGATGTTTGGAAGCGCTTAGTGCAAATTGGTGGAATGGCAACTAATTATGGATGGTAATTAGCAGTACGTCGATGGTAGAAGGGTAAGATGATCGAATTCAGTTTTAACATTTAAAGTAGACATAAATCAAAACTATTTAAAGCTGGGCTCCAAAAACCCAGTCGGCCCAACCCAAAAAGGTATTCAAAGCCGATTTAAGTATCGGCGATCATAAAATCATTTTTAAATGCAACGATATGCAGATGAATCTATATTTAATCCCCAATATTCACAAAACATGAATAAATCTCCCAATTCAATCATGTAAATGACAGATTTAAGAGCTTATACCAAGTCGTAGGTGAACCAAATTGATTAAAATATGTATTTCAATTAAATGTAATCCCGCTTTAAAACTGAGTTAAAAGTCATCATCATTTTCCTGCCCTTATCCCATTTTACTTCTGGTCGGCGCAACACGTTTTTTTCTTCCATTCTCCTCTATCAAACGTCACAGTATCATTTACTCCTTTTTTCTTCCATATCATTCCTTAGACAATCCATTGATCTTTTCTTTGGCCTTCCTCTGCCTCTTCATTCATCAACATTCATACTCATCACTCTCTTAGTCACATGAGTAGATGCTCAGAAAAATCCTTTGAAATTCAAAATTTACTGAAATGAAGTTATATGTTCAATTCCTATTATTGTAGTAAATACGATTCACTAATTGACTGCACGGTTGGAGCAGTTGCTGAGCGATTGGACTGCTGCGCTGCGTGTCGCGGGTTCGATCCCCGCACTGAGCAAACGTTTGTATCACCTACAAGTAGTTGTTCCGGGTCTGGGTGTTTGTAAGTTTCTATGTTTGTAAATGCACCCACGATACAGGAAGAAATTCCTAGAGTGGGGAAAGATTAAAAAATAATAATTATATGTTGTAGTTTTTACGATTCAAACGAAAAACCACTTTATTTCTAAAAATAACCTTTGTAACTACGATTTAAGTTACTAGTCAATATGGTGGATAATCCGTATGTTTTTATCGCATTTACGCTGTAAACTTGTTAACCTTGACTCACAAGGCTTAAAGGTGGCTACGGTTCTCGTTATGTGATGCGCATCCTTGCGCCCGCGCAACAAGGACGCCCGGTCGGCCATCTTGGATCAAGTGTCAGACGACCTTGACAGCGCGCGGAATTTGTACGAGGAATTCCCGATTTGCTCTTTTTTTGTTCTTCATTGATTGTTTTTTTTTTTTTTTATCGTGGTAAAATCATCAATGAGTCCTCCCACCCAGGGCAGGGCGGGAGGGACTGTCAGACTTGTACTGACTAAAATCCACGGTGTCCTTCACTAGCCCTTTACGTACCGGGGTCACGGTAATCCCTTGGTCCCGCGACCCCGGCAGGCTTTGGCCCTCTACAGGCCCCGTCTCTACTTCATTGATTGGTAGGACTTAAAAAACATCGTAATTACATGTCGTTGTTTTTTTTTCTTCATGTTCCACATGTTTATTTTATAACCTAGCCCTGCGTATTATAAAGGTATTTTCAATTGAATGTTTATTGTTGATACATTTCTAAAGAAAAAAGAAAAAAAAAAAACCAGATTTATTGAATAGGATTGTTGTTACATTCTATAAGTGAGAATTTAATTCATCCAATCGGCCCCAAGATATCGATGGCATCATGTAAGTCGAGTTGACATAGCTACATCAATGATATAAAACAAAATTATGCAGGTACAAAAGTACATTGCGTTATTTACCTTAAAGCCCGGTTTCCGCCGCGAAAAGGTTATGTGCGGAAATGGTTCGGCGGAACGGACCCGTTAATTGTTAATTAAATAATTTTGCGGTATCACCATGTCAGAGTTCAGTCTTCTGATTCCCAAAGCGAGCTTACTTTTACTCTTTTTACCAATCATCCTCTTCATCTGCCTGCCTTTTCCCAACTATGTTGGGGTCGGCTTCCAGTCGAACCAGATGCAGCTGAGTATCAGTATTTTACATGAAGCGACTGGCTATCGGACCTCCACAACCCAGTCCTGGGTAATACGATACCCCATGATTAGACTGGTTGTCAGGCTTTTAGAGCTTTTGACTAATAGTAACGACTGTCAAAGATCTACAAATGACAGCCGGGACCAACGGCTCTACGTGCTTTCCGAGGCACAGAGGAAACTCACTATGACAGATGGTCACACTTCTACTGACCATACTCGGCAAGCGCCGCTTCACCCGGAAGATCGGCCTGTGCGGCTGTAATAATTAAGACACGTGCACACATAGCTACATCGAAGATCGCAAAATAAATTTCTACAGGTACCGCCGAAAAATGTTGCATTTCTACGTCACGGTTGGCGTATCAGTTAAGCGATTGACCGGTAGTTTATATGATCTACAAGTAGTTCTTCCGGGTAAGTTTAAATATTTGTAAAAGCATCCAAGATATCAGAAAATTTCCTTGAATAAGTTTAAAAAAAATCGACTTTAAGAGATCTTTGGCTAGTTTCGGCTTCGTCGAGCCCTATCTCTGTCCCGAAACACTAAAATCAACGACACAGACAAGACCTAGTGACAAACGTCATAAATACGTAGTGTGTGTTTCAACATAAGACAGTCGTCAACATAAAAGTTATGTAAGACTTTAAAAAGCGAATAATGAGCTAAAATTAATTTCCAAGCAAAAAACAACTCATCTGCTATTGACTTAATAATTACTATGAAATAACTTTCCATTTCGATAAAAATTAATAGTGCGGGGTCTCGCTTTCACTACGATCGATCTATATCATTGGGTAAAGCATTCGTTTGATTAAACTTTTCTACTCCGAAACACTTCACTAATAAATAAATTCTACTATTTCTGTAGGAAAGATTAATTGATTTTGATTCCGTTTAAAACGCCGGCAGCAGTTTCAAGAAATTTGTTTTTATATTATTTACGTTTATATAAGGTATAAACGGAGCCTTTATAAAGCAGTCAATTTAGCATTATATGCAGAAAAGAGTAATACTACCGCTACTGCAATCCCAAAGGTGGTGTTATGCCTTTTCAGGGCGGAGAGGACAGACTCGCGACGTCCACGGCACTGGACGTCGCGAGCCGATTTTCAGCAACCGTAAGCGCGGGCATGCGGACGGCGAGTAATGGGTAACTCGCCGTCCAATCTTCGACCATACCCGGGTCGACGGTATGTCGTGTTCCACACGCACCTCAAAGAGCTGTCAGCAATCTGATGGGGATCAAGCACCAAACACCTGCCGGGGTCACGGAACTACCCAAACGGGTATCCGTGACCATCCGGTCACGGAACTACCCAAACGGGTATCCGTGACCATCCCACATAAAATAAAACAGTGGATTTTAGTCAGGACGAGGCTGACTGTCCACCCAGGACGGGAGGTTTCATTTGATGATTTTACCACCTAGGAGTCCGCCACCAAACAGTTTTCCATTTAGAGTTCCTTCTGGGTGAGCTTGCTCCCCCTTAGACATCATCTTTGCTTCTGGGGTTCTTCTGTTCTTCTGAGCTAGATTAGGGAAACTTGAACCTAGTGAACGCAGCCACAGCAGTACTCCTAAACAACGCAATCCTCACCATACAATGCTGCTGCATATCACCACAATCTACTAAGATATACGGCGAATGTCAGCCGCTCATCCCACGCTGCCCACTAATTGAAACAACTGGGTTATTTGTTGTGCCCGGAGGCGATAGTTAGTGAGCTGTCTTTATAGAAATACTTGTCCAAGAATGGTGTTCAGGTGCATAAAGTCGCTGGATTGGTTCGGTTAAGGTGTCACAGATTGTTCTTCATTAGCCTGTATAAGATCTCGACCGATATTGGCAACAGCGACTTGTGCGTCCACATTCACTGCAAGTCAACACCTCTCCGATGTTATTATATTAGATGGCCGCGGGTGGTCGGGCCTTATGCTCTTCTGGTTTAGCATCGAGCTCTTCTTTACGTTGTCTTTCTAACGCAAACACCTTAGTGCTCACGGTCCTCCACAGTGACCTGCAGCCATCGCCTCAAATTGTGACGTCTCTAGATTACATCGCTTCATGTGAAGCTTAAGCATATCTTTGTACTGAAGAAATTGGTGTAATAATTGGACATCTCTTCAATAGATGACAAAGTCAAAGTCAAAGTCAAATCATTTATTTCAATTAGGCCATCAACGAGGCACTTTCAAACGTCGAATATTAACATTAAGGAAATGGGATGGGATGGGATTGATTCTACACCCATTCGCTAGGGTAGGTTTGTATGAAGAAGAATGGGCAAGAAACTCCATACTTACTCTTTTTAAAAATGTTTAACAATATTTTTATATACATCATTTGACATCAATAATGTGAAAGCAATGTACTTTAAATCTACACTAAATATTATTAAAAAAAAATGAATAAGAAAAAAAAATAGCACAAAGGTACATCGTGTTCACATTTTAACAAAATATTGCAATTACCTACAGCTATTTTACAAATATAATATAAGTGTGTGAGCATTCAAATTTCAACAAGCTTGATTTTGTTTAAACCCTACATTGTACTATGGAGCAGGACCAGCATGTTTCCAAACATTTTTATCTTGAATATAATCTTCTAATTTATAATATGCTTGTTTACTAAGTGTATTTTTTATGTAACTTTTAAATTTTCTTTCATTTAGAGTTAAAATTTCGCTAGGTATTTTGTTGTAACATTTAACACAGTACCCCATAAAAGATTTTTTGACTTTAGACAATCTAAAATAAGGTTGATCAATTTTATCTTTATTTCTAGTATTAAAATTATGTCTATCGCTTATTTTATTAAAAAGATGAAGATTTTTCCTAACATGCATTATATTTTCATAAATAAATTGACAAGGCACTGTCATTATATTAATCTTTTTGAATAGTTCCCTAAGAGATTCGCGACGACGTAGATTGTAAATAGCTCTGATGGCTCTCTTTTGCAAAATAAAAATGGATTCAATGTCAGCCGCCCGGCCCCACAGTAGAATGCCATAAGACATAATGCTGTGAAAGTAGCTGAAGTAAACCAAACGCGCAGTTTCGACGTCTGTTAACTGTCTTATCTTTCTAACAGCATAAGCGGCTGAGCTAAGACGGCTCGCTAGAGATGCTATATGGGGGCCCCATTGTAATTTATCGTCTAACGTGATTCCCAGGAAAACTGTCTGATTAATAAATTCCAATTTTACTCCGTTCAAAAAAACGTCGCAATCGCTACTTCTAACATTTGGCAAAGTGAATCTAATACATTTAGTTTTCTTTTCATTAAGAACTAAATTATTCAGAGTAAACCAATTTTGAACCTTAGAAATAGAGTCATTAACATTTTCTAGGTTATGTGCACGTCTATCTATTTTAAAAATTAACGATGTATCATCAGCAAATAACACCATCTGTGGTTGATTTTTTAGTAAATGGGGTAAATCATTAATATAGACTAAGAAAAGGAATGGACCCAAAATAGAACCTTGAGGCACGCCCATAGTCATTTCAGCCCCTGACGAGTTTACACCGTTTATCTGAACTTTAACCTGTCTATCTCTTAGGTATGAATTTATTAAATCAAGAGCTGTATTTTTAATTCCATAGTGTTCCAGTTTCAGCAACAGCGTTTCGTGGTTTACGCAATCGAATGCTTTTGAGAGGTCGCAGAAAATTCCTATGGCATCTTGCGCTTCCTCCCAGGAGTTAAAAATGTTCTTCAATAGGGTAACACCGGCGTCAGTTGTACAACGACCTTTGGTGAAACCAAACTGTTGATCATGAAAGATGGAGTTTCTATTGAAGTGACATAGCATTTGTGCAAGCATTAACTTTTCAAACACTTTACTGAAAACTGGCAAAATTGACACAGGCCTATAATTGTTAGGTTCCTTACAATCACCCGATTTGAAAAGTGGAGCAACCTTACTATGTTTCATGAGATCCGGAAACACTCCTTGATCTACACTAGTATTAAATATAAAAGCTAAATAAGGCGCAACGGTTTCTATTATAGATGTACACGTCTTCACAGACATTCCCCAGAGATCTTCTGTTGACTTAATTTTAAGATCTTTGAATGCTTTAATCACAGCTTGGGGGTTTGTGTGCCGAAACCTAAAATCCATCGGGCATGCCTTTACATTATTTCTAAGTAAGGCAGCAGAGAGACATACATTTTATCGTATTTCTAATAAAGGGCAATTAAGAAACGCGGTGGATTTTAGTCTGTACGATTTTGACAGTTTCTTCAGCCCCAGGGCTGGAGGAATCATTCGATGGTTTCAAAACGGAAAAAAAACCGTTAGTTTCGACGTCTGTGAGCACGAATACTAGCTTGATTAGCAATCAGAAGGCAGGTCCAAATTCTGCTAGCATTTTTTTCCCACCAAAAGCTTTACATTCTTCACCACTTTCATTAGTCGACAGACGTCCACAGATGTCGACGACCGGTCCTAAAATGAAATGACCTGGGGCAATAATTTAATTGGTTGTACGAAGCAGTAATTTTATGCCATTATAAGGCGAGACAATCAGGTATTATTATAAAACAGCACTTGTAATTATAGGTGTCAAATATTCGAAACTCAACGACAACTTTCCTCCAAATCGCATTTTTTTATCGGCGTAATTTCAACAAATGAGTCCTTCCACACTGAGAAACTGTCAGACTCGTATTGACTAAAATCTACAGTGTTCCTTCAATAGCCCTTTACGTTCTTGGTTCACGGTTACATACTTAAACAGGCCTGCGACCCCGACTAAAATCGCTAATGTCTGTAAGAATCTACAGTTAGATCAAAATATCCGGTATCCGGGCTTATGCCCTCGCTGAGTTCTGGATTTTGAACCAATAAATCGTATCTTTCGGAAGTGCATTGCTCTAATACCTACTAACAACCAAATCCCATTAAAATTCCAACTCTTTCACCTACAAACTAAAGTCTATACTAACGCAATCAAGGCTGAACTCCGCATAACCGCTACAAATTACTTTCTATCTCTAATGAACAATTTTCTTCGCTATTAGTCGAAGTGATTGCTAATCAAGCGTTGTATTTTTTAATAAATGTTCTTAAAAGCTAGTTTCGTGAGATATAAAAACACTCGTTGCATCATCATTGCAGATTTTTTTTTACGTGGTAAAATCATCTTATAGGTCCTCCCATCCAAGGCAGAGCGGGAGGGGCTGTCAGACTCGTACTGACTAAAATCCACGGTGTCCTTCATTAGCCCATTACGTACCGGGGTCACGGTGATTCGTGAGTCTCGCGACCCGGGCAGGCTTTGGCCCTCTACAGGGGGCCCCGTCACTATGCTGACACTCCTTGAGACGCGCGTGGAATGCTACGCGCCGTCAACCTGGGCATAGTCCATGGTCGGACAGCCCATTACTCGCCGCTCGCATGCCCGCGCCTACGGTGGACGGAGATCGTCTGCCGACGTCTGTCGCTGATGCAGATACAGAATATTTATGAGATAGAATAAGTGAAAGATGTTACCATAGTTACGGCTACGGAACAGAAGGATGTGAATTCTTGAGATGATGTAGATCAGGTTTGGAAGAAAAAAAGTTGAAAGACGATCCTAAATAAACTGAAGTGTTTATATGTGAGTTTAAAAGTTTGTAAACGCACCCACGATCTCGCTTTTAAACTTCTAGTGTGGGGCAAATCTAGAAGAAGAAGAAATTGAGAGAGTGATAATATTAAGTGATTTTTAATCTGGTGACTTCTGTACTGTCTAATAAAACAAAAATGCAGGAGCGGTGTGGATTACCAGTCAGTACAAGCCTGACAGTAACTAACTCATTTTATGTTTATACACAAAAGAACAAAATTATAATTTAATGAACTTGAAACCGAAGTTCTTAAATATAAATAACAGGCAACTGAAGCTAGTAAATAAAGAGTAGTGTATGTATAACAGCCAGACCAGACAAGACAATTCGGTATAAATCGGAAGAATTTAATTTCTTTACCTTTTGGCATAAGCGGCGCTTTTGGCATATCGGGTCTAAAAAATAATGATACGAACTAATCAGATCCGGCTGCGACTGCGACCAATTCTGCATGTACCTTATGCAAACTCTAATTATAAGCGTAATGCATATGTACTTAGAGCTAGTCGTAGTTTTAATGAAATTCGTACTGAACAAGACATTGACCTCTTCTGCACCAAAACAAGCACAGTGAGAAAGCTCTTAGCAAAGCCATTTTTTGTACAAGCGGCACCTGGCTTCACTTGAGCCGTTTGTGTTATTTGTATGACTACACTTATATGTAGTACTACGGTTATGGTTATACAAATATCATAAGTTACACTATAGGTAATGGAAGTATAATTATGTTTAAATGTGAAGTCTTATAATTAGCAATTTAGTTTGTAATCCTGTCACTATACTAATTATTTGTCTAATTGTTTATTTTTCTTACCCTTCCGAATAAAATAAAAATAAAATAAATAAATATCGGTGGAAATCACCAAAAACATAGATTCGAGACCTGTATAACACAGACGAGAAGACGACAGTCTCAACAATCCATCTAGTCTGGTGGGCGAGGATCGCAGAGCGCTAAACGTGTTGGCGTGGCGAAACTGTACCGCGACTCCGACAATCCGAGAGGCATTTCGACACTTGCCACACATTCCGCGCGCTCTTGGAGTTCGTAATTAAACGCAATCGATGCTGACAGGTGGGAGAGGGTTAGGTCAGGAGATCTGGCTGTCTAGGCTTCATTAGTTACAAGTGCTGTAAATGGTCGTCCCGGAATGTCTAAACAAGTAACAGTGACCTTGGAACGTAAAGGACTATTGAAGGGAACATCGTGGATTTTAGCCAGTATGAGTCTGACAGTCACTCCACTCAGGTTTGGAGGACTCATTTGATGTGGTGCGGTGTAGGGTACACTAAGGTAGGATGACAATTCCATTTTGATATAATAAGACAATATTGTAATTGGTAAAGCCCCCCAGATTGAACTCAAAAATTATCATACTCCTGATCTTTTCTCAATTAATTTGTGATCGACATATCAAGTCTTTATCATACTTCCCTACTGCTTGTCATCTCACCAGTTTTTTTTTTATCTTGGAAAAATCATCAAATGAGTCCTGCCACCCAGGGCGGGACGGAAGTGACTGTCAGACTTGTACTGACTAAACTCCACGGTGATCCTTCAACAGTCCTTTACGTTCCTCTTAAGGTTACCTGGTGAGACACTCCTGCGATCCCGGCATCACCTCAGTAGTCACCTCCTTTGCAGCGTGCAATCCATTGTTCCTTTGGCCTTCCTCTACTCACTTATCAAAACAATTGGCTATTTGACTGAAAAAATATAATTAGTCCGTCACTTAGATTATCAAAAAATATTCGACCCGTATTTTTTCTTTTGTTTCGTAAACCAAAATTAACGAAAATACGACGCTTTCAAAATTGGCAATACGTCACAATTCAGTACAATTTTTATTGAATTCCGACGTCACGAGCCCCCACTCTCGAGTTTCGATGCGTTATATTTTGGTAAATATTCATTGATTTTACAAAAGAAAAAATAGGTGTCCGTTATTTTTAAAACTCTAAATGACAGACTAATTATATTTGTAATTTATAGCTACTGACAAATAGCCAATTCCCCTAGCTAAATTCTATTGCAATCTAGGAAGGTGGAATTTATCAGTGGGCTCACACATTATCTTTAAGCATTAGTAATGCATTACTTACAACAAACAGCTAGTTTTAGCTCGGTAAACAAACCTCCGGGGACTATGACAAACGTTTTACAAATATGGCGAATGGTATTCGCGTCGGCGGCTTACGTCGAGTCACTTGTATAGACCAGTTCTTGGTAGAAGGTATGAGGGAGGTTTTTATTCAGGTTTAGGTCGAAGCACTAGGAATGGAGTCTTGTTTTGGTAGAGAGAGATGAGGAGGGATGAAGCGCATGTTGATGGATAAAGAGAGAGAAAAGCCAAAGAAAGGATGGATAGAGTTAGGAATTATATGAAAGAAGAAAGGGTGAAGAAGGACGTGACGTCTGACTCCGGAGAATGGAAGAAGAAAAAGTATTGTGACGACCCCAAATACAATGATATAAACGCAGGAAGACAATGACAATGAGATCGAAGCTCTTCAGAAGAGCATGAAGGGTGTTCTTGATAAAGGCTATATACATATCACACATATAGATCATAATCTGTAGTGAATCTGGTATTGTAGATGTCAATAGTCAATGGGGTCACCACTTGACCAGTTTAATAACAGGAGAATGAGAACATGCATGTGAACATTCATAAACATTAATCCATGGACAAGTAAGGTTGATAAAAAATCCGTTGTAAATACTAGACCAGGATGAATGAAACATCTATAAAAGAATCCAGATCTGTGATGTCCTCAAAGATAGTTACAGAACTTTGTAAACCCAATATGGCAATGTTATGCGCGTGATTTGCGTCGAGCGTTTATGTTGCATAGTGATTTGTTTAGAGCACTACTTGAATATTAAGCTATTTCTAGGAACAATTCTATAGTCGGCGACAGGCTTAACGAAATGTCTTGTCAAGTGAATGAAAAACTTCAAAGTAAGGCTTATATCCTGAATTATTTAAGGACTGTTATAGGTTATACAGTTTTCTTTATTCACTAGAATGATTTAAGACCAGAGGCTCTGAAACGGCAACTTAGCAATATTCCAAATGATTCACATCGTAAATGAATAGCCAATGACGTTGCTGAGAATGCACGAATTGATGATTTAGGGACAATGCTTAAAGTGGCCGTTTTAGACCCGGAGTACAGAAAGAAAGAAAATATATTTATTTGACACAAGCCATATAGATATGTATAAGGAAGAAGACAATAGGAACCGTGTGTCTCACGGCTGTGCCAAATACGCTCAGTTCAGCAAAAAAGCCAGATCACTATATGTGCCTGTCGCTAGTTTTCAACTGGACTTGTTGGAAGATGTTACAGATTATAACCAGTTGTTTGTAAGTAAATGTAGTCACCAGTATATAGACACCTGGTCAGCTCATCATTGGTCATGATAAAATCCTGTAAGGTGCTGATGATTCGACAAAGGAAGGAAAGAGGGTAAGCTATACAGTTCTAAGCAAAATTACAAAGAAATTCTAATAATTAACAAACGAACAGCCCAAGGACAAAACATTTAGAATGGGAATTAGGACATCAGACTCAAGAAAATGCGGTACCATTACATCGAACCGTACAGTTACATAATGAGTATTCACGTAATGAATCTCAAATAATTGGTTAAATAAACAGCTACATTCTCGTACAATACATGAAGTAGTATATAACTTTGTATGTAGGCAGCGGTCATATCGATGACATAAGTATTGTGTAACCACATGTGGATGCGGAGTGTGGGCGATCTATACTGAGCTATGGATGGTATGCAAAGCCGATGGAATTTTTGGAATTAACTTGCAATTTCAAACGATTCCCTTCTCGAACATCCAAGTCCCTAGGTAACGCGTTTCCTGTCCTAATATGCCAATCACAGAAATCTTAATAATAAGGCAATGCCTAAATAAATTGCCTTATTATTAAGATTTCTGTGATGCCAATCCAAGATATGGGGGGGGGGGGGGGGCTATAGGGCAGATTTTCTAAGCAGTATATCGTGGCTCCAAACGGCGTGGAAAAAGAAGTGTTGGCCGTCCGGTGGCGAGATGGGCAGATGACATTGTTGCCATTGCGGGAGTGTCCTGGATGAGGCTGGCGCGAGACCGTGGAGCTTGGCACAAGCAAAGAGAGGCCTATACCCAGGGGGTGAAGACGGGCTGTGGATGATGATGATGATATCGTGGCTTTGTACCTCAAAGGGCAACCGAAGAAACAGGGTAGATTTTTATTCAGAAATAGTCTGACGGTCCTTACAGCTTTTACCACGGCAGGTGGCAGGTTTATTTGATGATAATGAAACACCCAAAAGAAAAAGATATTGGCCAAAATCATTCAAATCAGCACTGTTGTACAGGTCCATCTGAATGACAAATTGGTAAAACAAAGATATGTTTAAGCATACTGTTAACTATTGAAGCAACTAATGAAGCATTGCATAAAACTATATGGCTAGTTACGTGATAAAGTTAAATGAAGACGCATGGAAGAAGACATTGTGCACTAATTTCCAAGAAATTAAAACAGTAGAGGTGTTAGAAAATATCCATTACAAAGATCATGCTGGTTTATGAAAATTAAGATGATCAAAAACGTTATTTAGAGCACTGTAAATGCTGACCTGCTAAAGGGCAAAAACGTGAATAACACCGCGTGGGTTGAAGGTCTTGTACTTTCGTTTGATATAGTTTTCAGTTTCTTTATAACGTTCGTTTCGTTCGTAAGTTTGTGAGCGAGCTTAACATGGAAGCAAAGTTATCTTGTGAACACATTTCATTACTGGACTCTTTCAGGCTTTCAGAATAGAGTACTTGACCCTAGTGAAATACCTTTTATGAGCTGTGAAAACGCAAATCTTCCATATATTTTGTGTGGTCTTAAATAAACATTCTTTTTTTACAATTGTCTGACATAAAACCTATGTATGTTACTTCTGTTACGTATACATATATTTTTAGCAAGCTAATACACTTTTTCCATCATATCTAAGTTAATTTAATATTAGGTCATCAGGAGAGCAACCGACTCATCATCTTACTTCTTTTTTCCAACAATAATGGAGTCTGCCTGCTCTGTCAGTCAGAAAAATTGCTATTCAGAATGCATCTGAATAGCAATTTTTCTTTTTTAAGTGTTAAAATCATCAAATGAGTCCTCCCACCCTGGGCAGAGCGGGAGGGACTGTCAGACTCGTACGGACTAAAATCCACGGTGTCTTTACGTACCAGGATCACGGTAATTCGTGAGTCCCGCGACCCCGGCAGGCTTTGGCCCTCTAGAGGGGGGACCCGTTATTTTGCTGCCACTCTTTGAGGCGCGCGTGACACAACGCGCCGTCGACCCGGGCATGGTCCATGGTCGGACAGCGAATCGCCCATTACTCGTTGCCCGCATGCCCGCGAATATCAGTATTGAACTTGCAACTATGTATCTGACGTCCACAACCCAATTAATACTAATACGATACTCCGCATGAACCCAAATTCAATTTGTATAAAATACTTTTGGCTTATCATCGCAACTATTCAATTTTGTCATCACTTTCCGTTTCTATGGACCGGTTTTCATATTTGGGCGTCTCTTCTATGGCGTAATATCGTGTCTGGCAGACATAGGCGTCGTGTTATGGTTATCTGAGATGATTTATGGCTCAATTCTTCCCATTCCTATGGTAATCCAATGGTGTTATGGAATGTGTAGATGAGAAAAATGTTTTGGTCGTTATTTTTAAATGGTACGATTCATTTTTACACCGTTTGGATACCATTAATCAATGTTGATTGCGCAAAAATGTTGAAACAAGAGTAGTTGTGGTCTAGTAATAAAATCATCGACATACAACCAATCCCGATTTTGTTACAAACTACAGACCTACATGGTCTTGGGAAGTAAAATTAGGGGAGTTTACTGCATAAATAAATTGAAAATCTGTTTAGTCCGTCAGTTATAGTTTTGAAAAATAATGAATACGTATTTTTTTATCAATGAATATTGGTGGTGCCGGGTCGACGGCGCGTTGTGTTCCACGCGCGCCTCAAGGAGTGTCAGCATAGTGACGGGGCCTGTAGAGGGCCAAAGCCTGCCGGGGTCGCGGGAGTAACGAATTACCGTGACCCCGGTACGTAAAGGGCTAGTGAAGAACACCGTGGATTTTAGTCAGTACGAGTCTGACAGTCCCTCCCGCCTTGCCCTGGGTGGGAGGACTCATTTGATGATTTTACCACGATAAAAAAAAACTCTGATGATGCTGATTATTTAACTATACAATTTTTTGGACATTGTCTGTCACGTTGTTGTTTTCCATAAGTAAACCTCACTTTTAACCCACCAGCGCCTCCTACCGGCAACAACCTGTACTAACCACCACGTCCGAGCCGTGAAAAGAATATAATTATTAAATTATGAATAAGTCCGTCTAAATTAATAAGAGATTCGAGTCACGACCGACAGCGTTAGGCAAGTCATTGTGTATGAACTATGAAGTAATTATTAAGTAACTGCATTCGTAAAAAGTTATTTCATTTGTTTATAAAGCTATCGATGTCTTAAGTCCAACTTAGAACTTTCGTGCAAAGAGTATATTGCGGTATTTATTTGATCAACTGAATTCATTCTCCTTTAATACTCCGCAATGTGGTCAAACTTGCTTGCAAATTCATGCATGTCTAAACAGGGCTTTAAGAGCGCGAATTGGTGATCTAATTTTGTTTTGGCTCATAATAAAGTAGCAAAAGAAACAAGTGATAGAGGAAAATAGGTTACTTCTAGGCAAGCGTGCTTCACCGCCGACCACAGCAATGCTCCATCCAGGCGAGATGGTGAACAAATGCGAAGCTATCGCTGTTGCCAGAAAAATCAAGGGTTATATCGATGAGCGAGCCTGCAGGCGGCGAGTAATGGGTCGCTCGCCACCCATCAAGGACACGTTCTTGGTGGACAGTGTTCCACGCGCGCCACAAGGACTTGTCAGCAAACTGACGGGGCCTCCATAGGACCAAAAGCCTGCCCTTGACCGTATAAATCAAGGGAACGAATTTGAAGTCAGTAAGAATCCGACAGTCCTTTACGTTGCACTCAAGGCCGGGAGGATTCATTTGATGAATTTACCACCAAAAACCTACGTTGTTTAAAGAAGACAGGTTGTTTATTTATATACATTTTTATCTTATAAATAGGTTTTTGCGAGGCACCATGAGCATTGGTTAAAGTTATGACAAGAATCAAGATTGATGTTTTTCTTACCTACTGAAGAACAAAAAAACTCACGTTTCCTCGTACATTACGTATGTATGTAATGAGTATTATATTAATTACAATAATAAAGTAATTTTCAGTCTTTTTATTTTGAGCTTCGTCAATTTTTTATTAGTTATGTATTGCTTATGTGTTTAAGCAGGATTTATGATTTAAATCGTGGTTTAATCATCAAATGAGTCCTATAATCCCTGTACCCCTGTTAATTGTATTTGTACCCCTATCGTTTTTAACTTGCGATTGGACTGTTCCGCAGCATGTCGCGTTTTCGATTCCCGCACGGAACAAATATTTGTATGACCTACAAGTAGTTGTTCCGGGTCTGGGAGTTTGTGTATGTGAGTTTCAATGTTTGAAAACGCATCCACGACACAGGAGAAATTCCTAGTGTGGGGCAACGTTAAAAATGGTACCCCTGTTGTTTGTAATTGGCTATTTGACAGTAGCTATAAATTACAAATATAATTAGTCCGTCAATTAGTGTTAAAAAAAAATACCGGACACGTATTTTTTCTTTTGTAAAATCAATGAATATTCACCAAAATACAACGCATTACGAAACAAAAGAAAAAATATGGGCCGAATATTTTTTGATAAACTAAGTGAAGGACTAATTATAATTTTTCAGTCAAATAGCCAATTGTACCTTATCATTTTGACTTACCTCGTAAGCTGGTGTATGCAAGCTATCCCTGATGACCGGAGCACTGTTCCTCGGCCCGATGAAAGCCATGTTCACATCGTAGCAACATTAAGCCATCCAGAATTGGCTTCACTGATTTGAACCACTTTTACACTATTTATTCACAGCACTAAAATCACATGCTATTGCGTAGAAATACTGTATTTTTGAGCATTTGTTTTGTAGCTATTTGTCAGTTATGATTTCACATAAATCTTCTGCTACTCTGGCAATGATTCTCTGTAGGAGACATTTATTAGTCAAGTAGAAATGTGGTAATGTGTTGACAAAATAATAAGCTTTTCAATATTTTTTAAGGGTGCGACTGGGTGCAACTCGCTGTTCGACCATAAACCATGCCCGGGTCGACGGCGCGTTGTGTTCCACCCGCGCCTTAAGGAGTGTCAGCATAGTGACGGGGCCTGTAGAGGGCCAAAGCCTACCAGGGTCGCGGGACTGTACGAATTACCGTGACCCCGGTACGTAAAGGGCTATTGAAGGACACCGTGGATTTTAGTCAGTACGAGTCTGACATTCCCTCCCGCCCTGCCCTGGGTGGGAGGACTCATTTGATGATTTTACCACGATAAACAAAAAAAAAAACACTATTTCAACGTACACGAGCGCGTACTACGCACCTGACCTTTTCAACTAATCACCTTTTGATCTCAAAATGACAACAACAGAGTCTCACACTTGACTACGGAAGCCTCGACGATGGACCAAACCGGTCACAATTATATCCATTTATGACCCAAATAGGTTCCAAGTCTTCCGTACGTCCGCGTGAGTCTTTATTTCGTAGCAATAAGGTCGGTTTTCGCAGTAGCTACAACATGATTGACCGTAAGTAACAAGGTCATTGAGTATTATCGCGGATTTCATAACAATGTAAAAAAAAATGTTTTTGTACTAAGTGCGCGTTTTTTTATTGTTTTTGCAAGCATTTTAATATTAATTTATTTTTAATAGTTCTTTGTATTTTAAGTTTTTAAACGGACATGGTCACTAACGCTATCATTAGAATTTTAAACAAGATATTTAAGTAAGTACTATAAGTAGTTTATTATTTGTTTTAATTTTCCGATATTTCAGCACTAATACAAAGCGATGAACTGAATTTGTATGCGGGATTTGAGAGGTATTCGAAAGATGTTTCATGTGCCTACCGGGGTCGCGGGACTCTTATCAGGAAACCGTAACCCAGGAACGTAAAGAGCTGTTGAAGAAATACCGTGGATTTTAATCAGTACGAGTCTGACAGTCCTTTCTGTTCGACAAAGGATGGAAGGACTCATTGGATGATTTTATCACGTTTCGTGTGTGTGAAGGAGAGAACAACCGAAAGAGCGAGAGAGAGACCAAATGGGGGACAGTTGCCATTGACCAGGGGTGGCCAACCGGTCGATCTCGACTATTATTCCAGTCGATCGTAGTAAGGCAAAAAATTTAAATAATATTATAGGACCTACACAAGTTGATTAAACATCATAAGCTCAGACTTCCATTCTAAAATATTAAGTTTTAAGGAAACAATCTCACATGTGGTATGAAAAGGAACTCCTAAGACTGGTCAATAAAAATACTACATAAGTACTGTGTACTAAATCATGCTGTTTCGTTTAAGATTTCAAGAAGTATGTAATTGGTAGATCGCACAGGGTTTCGTTAGTAAACTGTAGATCTTATGTCTTATCAAGTTGGCCACCCCTGCCATAGACGTTGATATGTGAAAATGTGGACAAAATGAATAAAAATGTCGATACAAGACTTTTGATTACTCTCTAATTCTACATGTATAAATTGAGACGAGTAATTTGAAATACCAGCGTTTGTGTCATGTTTTTGTTTTGCCTACATGCCTGCCTACCCCACTACAGCCAGGCAAGTATCAGGCAGTTATATAGCATAGCTAGCTCCGTCTGCAGCTATCCCGTGGAGTAGAAAGCTATTACCAATTACGCGAGAAAGGTATCACGCACACTGCACGCGGTGCGGAGATATTTTTGAATTAATGTTATAGATAACTGAGAACTGAAGAAAAGTACTGTCGAAGTAATAACAGAAAAATTCTTCGTCCAAATTAACTTTTATTTATATTTGTTTATTTTTTTATTTCACAATATGGCGCCAACACACCTTTACTATTAATTGTGTCGCATACTTTCCTCCAATCTGTACTAATATTATAAAGCTGAAGAGTTTCCCTAATTTCAGGACCTACTGGTTCAAAGTCAAATAATTTATTTCAATTAGGCCATCTAAAACTCACTTTTGAACGTCGTCGATTAGTAAAATTAAAGGAAATGGGATGGGAAGGGATTGATGGGATGGCAAGGGTAGGTTTGTATGGAGAAGAATGGGCAAGAAACTCCATACTTACTCTTTTTCAAACATGTTTCACAATCTTTTGATATCACATGTTCGAATTGAAAAACATCTTTTTGAACTGGATACTCCATTTATTGACGAAGGCTATATCCTTTAAAACATCATGCTAGAACCAATAAGACCCGAGTAGCGGGACAAAACCACAAAGAACAGCTAGTGCCACAATAAATAGCGTATCATTAGCTCAGCATCTGCTACTCACTGTACAACAATCATTACAGTTTTCTCTCAAGTGAAAGCAGTTCAGAACTAGATGGAGCAGGTGGAAGGGTAGCATCGGAATTCGCAGCAGATCTAGTGTTACAGATATATCTGTTTCATCTCGAGTGCTGCTGCTTTACAATAGGCATGATGACAGCATCAGTACATTTCAAATTTAATTAGTAAGAATTTTGAAACAATAATAAATACTTTTTTTTTTGTTGAATTAATGTATATTTACAAACATTTAATGCATCAACATTTGAGAATGTGGGCTCGTGACGTCAGAAGCAAGTAAAAACTGTGGAGGGATGTTCGTTACTATTTGACACAATAAATACTGAACGGAATTGGATTAAATTTCAGTACACGGATAGTTTAGCATTCCACGATAAATAGACTACCCAATACAAAAATAATGTCTGACAGTCCCTCCCGCTCTGGCCTGGGTGGGGAGGACTCATTTGATGATTTTACCACGTCAAAAAAATAAAAAAAAACTTTATAATATTTAGATAGATTGATAGATAAAATATAGATTAAAACACAGGATTATCGTTGCCTGATATTTCTTCCTGTATCGTGGGTGCGTTAGCAAAGATAGATACACACATACACAAACACCCAGACCCGGAACAACTACTTACAGATCAAACATATATTTGTTTAGTGCGGTGATACAAAAAAAATTAACCCAAAAAGCAGCACATTCCCCAAACTCCTTTAATTATTTTTTTTGTATGGCGTCTCGCAGGTCAACCTCTAGTAGGTTGTGTACTGCTCAACCGGTCTTTTCTGTGGATGCCTTAAGATTTTAAGGCCTCCAGCCAGGGCTTAAACTCCTTTAAATTCAAATCACTCCCTTTAAAGTAAACGCTCGCACACTACGTCATCCACTTGTCGCCCATTAACAGTGCCACACACAGGCCCGAACCCATTGACCTCGAGTCGGACGTGCATTAACCGTATGAAAGCTCTGCTATAAAGCCACAGAGCAACCAGCACCAGTATGGTAAAGCAAGTTATGTATTTTTTTTATCGTGGTAAAATTATCTAATGAGT
This sequence comes from Agrotis puta, assembly GCA_943136025.2. Classification (NCBI taxonomy): domain Eukaryota; kingdom Metazoa; phylum Arthropoda; class Insecta; order Lepidoptera; family Noctuidae; genus Agrotis; species Agrotis puta. The sequence continues at coordinate 6,938,409 of OW964195.2, read as the reverse complement.
CTCCTCACCCAGGGTGTGATGGAAGGGACTGTCAGACTTGTACTGACTAAAATCCACGGTGTCTTTCAATAAACTTTTATGTTTCGGAGTCCCGTGACCCAAGCCAGTTATCGATAAGTTCTCGTTAATCGCGATTTCACTAAAATTTTGAGTAGTTACAATAGATTTATCATCATGGTTAAAAGGCAACGGTCTGATTATTTGATATGCAAGCTCAATTACATTCAATATCATCACGAGAAACCCCGTACACACGTCATTATCTGCCTAGCCTTTTCCCATATAATTTGGGGTCGGCCACCAGTCTAACCAGACGAATATCAGTATTTGACATGGAGCGACTGCCTGTCGGACCTCCACAACCCCATAACTGAGCAATACGATACCTCATGGCAAGACTGGTTGTCAGACTTATGAACTAAAAAGATCTACAAATGACAGCCGGGACTAACAGCTTTACGTGATTTCCGAGGCACAAATAAAACTCGCGATGACAGATGGTAACCCAACCACAGACCAATCTCGGCAAGCGCGGCTTAACCCGGAAGATCGGCCTGTGCGGCTGTTATTATTTAGCCACGAGTTCCATACACACGTCAATGTCAAATAATCCATCAGTTATGGCACAAAAGCTACTGTGTCTTCGAAGTATGAAGTTATTCTGTGGCTCAACTTTACCGCCCGGCTCTCGGGTCTCGAACCGACCGAGGTTTGAAACAATGCCGAGTCGGAAGAGGTGTTCGCCAGTTTGTGAAGACTTTCGAGAGCTCCGAGTGTTTTTTAAGTTCTTGTTCAAGTTTCAGAACGGAGGTTTTAGCTGCCTCGGAAGTATAAGGTTTAAAATGTGATGCACGAAATTGCATGCCCCTGGCTGGAGGCATTACATTCAAGGCATACCACAAGATTGTCCGGCTAAGCACAATTTCTTTTTGGTAGAACTGCGAGACGCCATAAAAAAAAATTGCATAGTATATTCATCGTCGTGATGTGATATTGTGCTAATTGTGGACTGAAAGTAAATTTAATGAGTTTTCGATCACAAGAGTCAAGGCTATGGATAGCAATAAAGGTATTACAAATTAAAAGGTATATTCAGTTTTTAGATTCCATCCAAAGGTTGTCAACAAGGTATCACTGAGTCCACCGTTGCATATAGAATTAACAATATTATAGACGCTGTGTATGTATTAATTTTGAGTGCGATAAAGTACCTACATTCTATTCAAAGACGAACAAAAACCAAGAACTTAATCTTATGCTGGCTTTGGCAGATATTCTCCCAAAAAACTAGGATTTCATCTTGCCAGGATATCAGGGGCAATTTCAAACAGCTTCTAACTGATGCTGGTCCCTAAAAGTAAATGACACAGTCTCACAATTTCGGATAATCAAAACAAGTACAGAAACATGCTTGACTCCAAAATTACCTTGTTAAATGTCAGGACAGCATACATGTGACTTTCTTCCGTGCGATTACGGGCGCTTTCTCGTCGTCGTCGGCGGCAAAAAGGTCATGTTACGCATATGTGTTTCGTGTTACGAGACACCACTATTGTTATAACAGCATTCATTCATGTTTGCATCGTGAATGTATTGTATTTTGTTAAGTGAGAGATCAGTAGAGGTTTCTTGCTTAAAAAGTCATCAACATAAAAGATTTTGGCACGATTGGCGTAGCGGCTGAGAGATTGAATTTATTGTAAATATTTGTATCGTCATTTTTTTTAGCGTTGTAAAATGATTAAATGAGTCCTCCCAGACAGGGCAGGGCAGGAGTAACTGTCAGATTTGTACTGACTAAAATCCACGGTGTCCTTCAATAGCCCTTTACGTTCCGGAGTCACGGTAGCTCGTTAGTCCCGCGACCTCGGCAGGCTTTGGCCCTCTAAGGGGGTCCCGTCATATATTTTTATCGTCTGCAGGTAGTTGTTTCGGGTAAAGTTAGTGTTTTTTTTTAACTATTTAATTAACTCCCGAAATTAATATTCCTTAATCCAAATCCCGTTGCTTTGTTTTTGATGGCTGCTTCTGGCGGATGGGCAAACTCGGTCGTTGATAGGTTACGTAGAAAGATTGGTATAAAGATAGCAGCCGAGATAGGTTATTAATATTCAACGTAAGTCTGGATCCAGTTACCAGTCTAACCAGATGCTTATCAGAGATCCATAACCCAGTTGGTATTGGTACTGGGTAATACGATACCCCTCGGTAAGACTGGTTGTCAGATATACCAATTGTCTTGAATAGCAACACGACCGTAATAAATTGGCTACGCAACCTTACTTTCAGTTTATTATAGTAATAATGGTACAGTAATAAGTTATTAAATCATGTAGCGGCGCGGCCAGTCACCACGTGTGGCGGTGTGGGTCAGTCACGAAGTCACGACTGATCTCAGCTGGTCAGACGTTGTGACGAGATGAGCGAGAACTGAGCTGAACGAAGTCTGAGCGAAACGAGGCTGTGATTTGGCGGAATACCTATTTGAGGAATACGTAAAGACATTTCTTGACGAGTGTGGATAATCACAGAATTTCTGGATGAAGAGCTATGGCCTATCCTTCCTTACGATTCCCGAAGATCATCAAAAAAAAAAGAAAAACGGTTTTTTATTTATATGTAGCGACAAACGTATCATTACGCCTCATGTTAAGCGAAGATGTGGTCGACGGTGCAGCATGCTTGCTTAGAAGTAACCTATTCCCTCTTGACTTGAAGACCCCCAGGAAGAAACTATCAGGAAACACAGACTCCGGCAGAGCATTCCACTCTTTAGTTACGCGCACAATAGGAGTGCATATACTATCATTTTTTCATTTGATATGGGTTCGCTTTTGACTCTAGTCCAGGCAGAGGTGTAAGCGAAATTATTGCACAAACCACTTTACTCCGTCAAAAGTCAAGATGAGCTAAGCTGACAAAGTTTTTCAACAAGACCTCGTCCAAATATGTCGTGCCCGCAAGCGACACTAGACAAGCCTGTGACCTGAACTTTCGAAATGGTCTTTATATGGTGAAATTGGTCAGATAAGTGCTTGCAGAGGGGAAAGTGCTTTAGTACTGTTTTGGAGAGATAGCATTGAAGATAGATAATTCGACGCTTAAAAGCTGACAGCCCACGTGATCGTAAAGAGTCGACGCGCCAATACTAAAGGTACAACTGACATATCGGAAACTAAGCTGAAACGCGTCTTTTTCTTGTATTGTACTGTATTAGAAACCAGGAAAGGACGCGTGAAAACCCCGGGTTTTAGAGTCCAGAACACAGACATGAGTCGAAGAGCGCACCGTGGCAACTGCGTTGGGAGGAGTGGGGGGACGGTGAAGTATGCGTGTGTCGCGGACTGCCCAAGACTTTAAATTTTTAAACCCGGACTACAAATGAAGTCCCTCCGGACGCTCCCCGAATGCCCTCTAAAGTAGGACAAATGCAGGGAAACCCGGACGGATTGCAACCCCATCTATAGCTTATCTTTTAAAGAAACTAATTGCACAAACGTTTAATAAATTACACAAGAACGAAATTGCAAAGAACCAAGTCGTACCTTATACATCGTCCGCACAATACTTTGGAACTAATTTCCTGTATAACGAGCTAATGAGAGTAATAAGTGCGCAGTTAGTAACACCTGAAGTCGTGTAATTACCTTTTTTTAGCGTCAGACCGTGTAAAAGTTTCATATTCAGTCGTATGTTAGCTCAGAGGACCGAGAAATGTGACGTAATTTATGGGCGTGTACGTGCCGTACTCCATTTCATAATGATGTCCTTATTTTTTACATGTCACCATCATCTGCCTAGCCTTTTCCCAACTATATTGGAGTCGGTTTCCAGAAAAACCAGATGCAGCTGTATATCAGTATTTTACAAGGAGCTACTGCCTGTCGGACCTCCACAACCCAGTAACTGGGTAATACGATACCCCATGATAAGACTTGTTGTCAGACTTTAGAGATTCTGACTAACAGTAACGACTGTCAAAGATCTACAAATCACAGCGAGGACCAACGGCTTTACGTGCTTTCCGAGGCACGGAGGAAACTAGCTGTGACAGATGGTCACCCATCCACAGACCAATTCGGCAAGCTCGGCTTAGCCCGGAAGATCGGCCTGTGCGGCTGTATTTATAGAGCTCTTTGACATCTAAGAACGAATTTAAATCTTCTTCGCGTGTGACTGAACTTTTAATCCGGGCAGTACATAGGAACCCGCATAGCTCTGTCATTTGCCTCGTTTAAAATCCTGGAAGAAGCAGGATGGGCAGGAAACTTCACACGCATAACCAAGATTTCTGCGATTTTTTTTAAATAAAACCTTTTCACCGGCAGGCACTGTTGTTGTAATATAACGAATATTTGGGCCTCGTCCCGTCCATGATCATTCACTTTTGGTACAGATATAACAAAGCCCCTCATACAGGTAAATGGTTTATTAATTAGTTATCTTTTTTTTTTTTTTATTGTGGTAAAATCATCAAATGAGTCCTCCCACCCAGGGCAGGGCGGGAGGGACTGTCAGACTTGTACTGACTAAAATCCACGGTGTCCTTCAATAGCCCTTTACGTACCGGGGTCACGGTAATCCCTTGGTCCCGCGACCCCGATTAATTAGTTATCTTAATGATTGTTTCCAGTTGTCAATTGCTGATGATTGTGAAACATGTTTATTTGATTTTAATTGAAAGCTATTAAGGTAAATCGATAAGGACAGCCCGTAAGTCCGTCTGTTACATATACACATTTTTACAAATTTCATTTTATTCTATAATATCTAAACATTCCTTTTCTTTTACATTTTACACATGATAAATTGAAAGATGTTTCTATCTATTTAGCCTCTGATACACAACGCAACGAAATTCTCCGATACCTCATTTAAAGCCTCATTTAGACGGAGCAAGAACTCGCATGCGAGTTTAAGTAAATTGCTGTATTTGTTTGATCAACTGAATTCGTTGTACCTATAAAGTCCGCATTGTAACGCAACTCGCGTGCGAGTTCTTGCATCGTCTTAATGAGGCTCAAGACGTTGGCATTCAGGCGAGTATCGTAATACAAATCTTTGCTTTGAAGCTTTGAATTTGAATCCACAAAAATTCGTACTCAGGCACGCGTCAATGGATACCAAAGTCGTAAGGTATCTCGGACACTTGCGTCGCGTTGTTTACAAAGGGCATTGCGGAGAAATGGACCAGATAATCAACGGGTATAACTACCCTATAACGTATACTCTCCACTTCCTAAAGGTTTAATAAACTCAATGATTAAAACATTCACCGTTGATTGCTACAATCAATTAAACAATTAACTTTCTTCTCAATTACTCGCATGCAGTATTTCCGCGGTGCTACCCGCGGAACTGCGGACTTTTCTCCGTATGATTAACTGGATATATCCGGTGGAAACCGGTTTTGGATGTAATGTGCGCTGTGAATTACTTGACAGACAGAGATTTATGTTTATTTCTTAACTTGTTTTTAACCGTGGTTTTGCTCGCGTTAATATTAGTAAAAAGCAAATAACTTACTTAAATTAAACTATTGACAATTTATTTTAGCAACAAGACTAAACTCCATTTGAGGTGTACGCAAGGTCGACTTCAATTTAGATTTTTTGGGATAAAAACAAAGTCTTCCTTATTTCACCACATGAAAATATTTACATTCAAATAAATCAATTTAGTCAATCTTTTTTTTTAAACAAGTTTTCACTCGTTTTTTATTTTTTTTAATATAGTAAGCACTCGTAGAGACGAAACAAACGCGGCCATACTCGATATGGTTTCGTTTGCATAACGAAGTTCCTATGGACACCTTCCAGCTCCATCTTCAGATCAGGTCCATGTCTTCATAATATTGCATTGTCACGCGATATACACATCTTTGCAAAATATCACCTCAATTGTAAACTGAGAAGTGTGTAAAATTTTACTTACAAGATTTGGTCACAGACGGACAACGGGACAAGCTTGTAATAACAAACGAATTTCCATAAACTGTATAAAATAAACCTTCCGCAAAAAAGAACAGTTAAACACCATCCATAAAAAGAAACACCGCTAGAGGGCATACCGGAAGCTCCGCCATCTTTGTCCCGAGCCGGATACGAGCGGAAACATTCGCGGGAAACCATAACGCCATAATTATTGGATTGCGGCTGACATAAACTGCCGTATTGTCGAGTGTCAATGGCAGGAACTATGGAAAGTTGAAGTTCTTGTGCGGTTTGTATAGCGATTTATATGATGGGATCGATTTACTTGACTTTGAATAGAATATATAGAGTAAATGTATTGATATTAAGCCGGTTGGTAATCAGAGTAAAGTCGCCCACAAAGTCTGGAAAAACTTTTTTTTTTTATCGTGGTAAAATCATCAAATGAGTCCACCCACCCAGGGCAGAGCGGGAGGGCCTGTCAGACTAGTACTGATTAAAATCCACGGTGTCCTTCAATAGCCCTTTACGTACCGGGGTCACAATAATTCGTGAGTCCCTCGACCCCGGCAGGCTTTGGCCTTCTACAGCGGGGCCCCGTCACTATGCTGACACTCCCTGACATGGCCCCCGGGCATGGACCATGGTCGGACAGCGAGTCGCCCATTACTCGCCTCCCGATGCCTGAGCGATTTATATGCTGGGATCGGTTTACTTGACTTGGAATAGAAATTATAGAGTAAATGTATTGATATTAAGCCGGTTGGTAATCAGAGTAAAGTCGACCGCAAAGTCTGGAAAAGCTAGGCAAATTGTGATAGGTTTGCGTAATATACTCATCTATCACTCTGAAGAAATCTATAATAATATTAAAAATCTGTAGGTACTGTTTGTTACGTTGAGGGCTCTAATCTCAGGAATTACAGGTTAGGATTGAGAAAGAAACTTTTATGGCTATATAACATCACAATTTGACCAAAAGGAGCCGAACAGCGGGTGGACAGCTAGTTTGTGATTTATTGCCATAAAAAAAACCATCAGCTGAATAGCCTAAAAACTCAGTGTTATTGAATTCATGGAAGTTGTTGTTGAGTCAAAATGAATGCATGGAAAATACGAATGTATTTTTGCATTTGCTATACAATTATTACAGGACCTTTGTTACATCATTCATCATCAGATCGTACATTATGTGAGAACGATGTCGCAAGTGTCCATAGTAAATTATAAATAAGACAATTCAAATATACAGTTATTTTCGTACATCCATATCCGTACCCGGGTCTTCGGACTTAGAAAGTAGACACCCTGGTACAAGATACAAAGATAGTTGAAGCTGTAAACAGCGTTAAGAAGATTGTAGGTAATCACTTAACATCATAAACGTCACTCACATCTCAGCTTCAAATCGCTGCGTGGGCGCAAATGACAAAAGATCATTGCACATATGTCTAAACCAGGAGTGGCCAACCGGTAGATCGCGACTATAACTCCAGTCGATCGTGGCAAGGTAAAAAATATAAATAAGTAGACCAGACTGCGTAACGTAATTACCAACTACTGCAGCATCGTCTTGTATCATTTTCTCTTTCTCTTATATGTGTCCTCTATTCGCATAAATTTAATGAAACAATCTCACATGTGATATGAAAAGGAACTCCTAAGACTGGTCAATAAAAATACTACATAATTGTGTACTAAACTATGCTGTTTCAATTAAAGATTTCAAGAAGTATGTAATTGGAAGATCGCACAGAGTTTCGTTAGTAAGCAGTAGATCTTATGCTGTCAAGTTGACCACCCCTGGTCAAAACGAATGTTTACTAACGAGGATATGACTTCACGTTATACTATATTATCCAATTGTAGTTGATATCAAGGTTGCCTGGTAACTTCTGTGTAGGTTTTTTAATGTTCTAGAAGTTATAGAAAAGGCTACCTGTTTCCCGCGGTTTCACTCGCTGCTAGGCTCCTATTAGTCATAGCAATGTTACATAGCCTTTCTTTTATCGTGGTAAAATCATCAAATGAGTCCTCCCACCCCGGGCAGAGCGGGAGGGACTGTCAGACTCGTACTGACTATCCACGGTGTCCTTCAATAGCCCTTTACGTACCGGGGTCACGGTAATTCGTGAGTCCCGCGACCCCGGCTCCTTGAGGCTCGCGTGGAACACAGCGCGCCGTCGACCCATGTATATAGCCTTCCTTGAAAAATTGCCTATTTCTCTGTATATCATGGAATTACCAATAAATAAATTATAATGTCATATTTGTATGTAATATTGCCATAACAAGATGGTAATATTGACGGGCCACGCTTCCATGAACACCCCATATTAATGCCAGAATCGAGCCCCTGATTAAAGTTTAGTAAGGAAGCACAAATGACGTGCATCCTGCCAAAATCATACAAAAATACCGTTTATTGCCCGTGGTCCACCTAGGTGTACCACGGGAAAATATTTTTTGCCCGTGGTTCACCCGAAGGTAATATAATGTTTTTATCGTTGTATTACGAAAGAAAAATAATGATATTAAATTGTGAAGTCAGTGTGAAAATATTGCAATCTTTTTATTTGTTGGTTCCTCCATTTTTCTGTTTTTACCCGACTACGGCAAAACCAAAAAGAGGGTTATGATTTTGATCGGTATGTATGTATGTTCTAAACTACGAGTACTTAATCATTAAATAACAAATGAGGTGTCGTTAGAAGCGTCTCAGTTGTCCGCTGGTTATAGGTTTTTTTTTTATCGTGCTAAAATCATCAAATGAGTCCTCCCACCCATACTGTCAGACTTGTACTGACTAAAATCCACGGTGTCCTTCAATAGCCCTTTACGTACCGGGGTCACGGTAATCCGTTAGTCCCGCGACCAAAGTAGTTTAAAGATTGTGTGAAACAACCGCAGGTGGCACACGACCACGGCTATTACTATGCTTATCAGTGAGCGAATTTTTCGTAGTCGTCTTTTATTTATTTTTAACAAATTTTATATAATACTAGCTGTACCCTGCCCCGCTTCGCTGTGGCACAAAAAATGCGGATTATATATCATGCTAAAATTTCTTCTCATGTGACTGCGTCATTACAACTGCGGTTGTCAGCGAGTGTTATCCTCGCTTCCGGTAGATGGCGCGGTCACTGGTACAGAGCTGATCGTTAAAAAAACTGTTTTTTCGCGGTTGCGGATATGTGACTGATGAAAAAAATATATAAAAACAATCCTTGATGCGGATTACATATCATGCTAAAGTTTCAGCTCAATCAGTGCAGTACTTTTTGAGTTTTTAAAGCATACACAAACCAACATAACATTTTTATATATATAGATATAGATGAGTTACTTGAATTTAACTATTTTTAATTATATAGCAAGTTTAGAATCCTCAACAAGTACTCAAAACGGGTCTTTAAACCACGAAACCAAATGCATCACGCGTAAACATACAAAATAAATCATCACAGTATTCATTTATTCAAATATACTTTCATTCGTCAAGACTAATTAGTAGCTGCATAATACAAAATGATGCAACCATTACGAAGCAACAATTATGTTTTTTAACGCCCACCATTGCGCGTAACTGATTTTGCATATTTTTTTTGCATATAGTGCATATTCATAACGCGTATTGTTGACGCGTTAATTTTTATCTTTGCTTTGTATGTGGGTCGTTGTGAACAGGTGTTGGTAAGATCTGATTGTTAATGAAGTCGTAAAATATAATATTATGACAAGGGCTTGGTGGAGATCTATACTACGCAGTTAGCATTATCGTCTAGTTTAAGAATAGTAAACACGAGTGTCAATATTATTAATGGACAAAGATGGCTCTTAATTTCCGTATTTTTTCTATTACTGGAAGATAGATAGATTAAAGATTTCTCTTCCCTCAAGTCTAATACCTTACGACTTTGGTATCCAGGCGACTATCGCAATATAAATCCATAGAGGTTCGTACACAGGCACTCTTCAATGGATGCCAAAGTCGAAAGGTATTGGAGACTTGCGTCGCCTAGGGTATGAAGGGTTTAGTCGTGCAGAGAAAACGACCGTATAAAAGGCTAGAGGATGCAAGGGATGCGACTGGTGACTCGCTGTACGGTTAAATCGACCAAAAAATCGACTGCAACGGAAGATGATCTCAAGGATCCCAGGGATGAGCCTTTACAGGCGTTGCACAGGGGGGTTCTGGATTTGGTCTTTTAAAAACTCCTGGTTCCTTCATCATTTGCTCATGGTGACTATCAGGGTGGTTTCTGCAAGGTATGAGTCCCCCACTTCCCGATCTTATCTCCAAAGACCGGGCGACATTTGAAGATTTCACCCAACAACAAAAAATAACAGTTGATCTCAAGGAGAACTTCTCAGGGAAATACCAGCAAGGTTAGAATCCTATCTAAATATTGTGCTACTAATAAGCATTCATCACGTTAGAGATGCTACGCTAAACCCCATTTATTATAGACACGACACATCGCATGCTAGCACATATGTAAATGACAATCTTGAGTTGTTTGGCATGCTTGCTTGAATGTATCGTATGATAGTACAATTGTGGGGACGAAAGGTATAAAACGACATTTAAAATCATCATCATCTGCCCAGCCTTTTCCCATCAAACAGCATTTTACAATCAGAAGCAGCCGTCAAACAAAACTGATCAAGATATGGATTCAGAAAGTGCAATGTCTAGGAGACGCCTTGTCCAGTAGCCCACAACGTCTTTCGACTGCGCAGATCAAGATGATTCATCTGATGGATATAATATCTAAAGCGGGAGAACTAAATAGTCAACAGTTAAGATTTTTGAAGAAGGTGCAGAATTAAAAGATGTGTCCCAACAGTCTCATGTCCTCCAGGCGGTCCACACAGTCGCAACACCCGAGTGTGTCTTCCCGCTGGATTCGCTACAGGAACCTCCAGAAACATCCGAGTCCGTCCGAGGAACTGCGTCAAGCGGAAGGTGAGGAAGGCGTGTCGTCTCTCCAGCAACTCCTCAAAAAGATGAACCCTCTTTGAGGAGTAACAAAAAATATGTCTTTTTTTTTGCGTGGTAAAATCATCAAATGAGTCCTCCCACCCAGTGCAGGGCGGGAGGGACTGTCAGACTTGTACTGACTAAAATCCAAGGTGTCCTTCACGAGTTCTTTACGTACCGGGGTCACGGTAATGGGTAAGTCCCGCGACCAAAAAATATGTCTACGGTTTATGTATTCAACGTTACAAGACACCACTTACTTTCAACAACTTCTTAGCTAATTTGTTGCACACATTAAGAGTTAACATAAAAAAAGTCGGCAAAAGTTGGTAAACGCTAATGCTTATAAACATGCTAATCTTGGCAAAAAAGAAAACGCTACATGATCGTTACGGGTCCTTCACATTGAGACCTAGAAGCGAGTTGTCAACATGACGGCAGGGTGGTCGATTTGACTGCTGCAGCTTCGAACCCCGCACCATAAAATATACAAGTAGGGGTCTGGGTGTTTGTGTATGTGTTTGTAAACGTTCTCAAAATACAGGAGATATTACCAGAGTGGGGAAAGCATTTAAAAGAAAAATAACATTGATCTTTCTTGAGAAGTAATAAATTGTCGTCTGACGAATTGGAAGACATTATTGGTACATCATCATCACACCAGCTGTAAGATGGGCACGGCTGAACATAGGCCTCCCCAATGCGACCGGTTTGACTACCAAACCATTACCTTTTACAACATTTGTGACGGCGCTGGCGTCGTATTCACGTGAAAGTTAAAAATCTTAATGTTGAACAGTAAACACCATGACAGAGCAAGCACCTGTCGCCTGCGCAGTTAACTGATGTAACAACCGGTGTGAGACGTTACGGCAGACGCTTCAGTCATGCTCCGGTGGCGATACAGTCTCAAGGACGCGCCAAATGTGGCTAACTCAATTAGTATGTAAGTAGAATCGCTGCTTTTTTTTCGTTTCTTGGTAAAATCTGGCTATACAATATAATTATGTTTGAAAACATAACATAGAGGGAGAAACGGAAAATAACAGAATAGTTTTTCTTTTTCTTTTAGCGTGGTAAAGTCATCAAATGAGTCCTCCCACCCAGGGCAGGGCAAGAGAGGCTGTCAGACTTGTACTGACTAAAATCCACGGTGTCCTTCAATAGACCTTTACGTACCCTCGTTAATCCCGCGACCACAGCAGGCTTTGGCCCTCTAAGAGGGCCCCGTCATTGTGATGACAGCTCTTGAAGGCGCAAGTGGAAAACGACGCGTCGTCTACCCGGGAAAATAACAGAATAGTTATAATAAATGTTACTAAGGTGCAGGAGAAATTTCACTTTATTGTTTCTAACAAAACCTCAATAATCCTAGATATACTTGGTCCAATAAAGCCATAAATCTTGCCTTTATTTTTCTTACAATTCAACTGTAATAAACAGTGAATTCGTAACATTTTCATTACCTTTTCATTAATATCGTATCTCAAACAATCCATAGATCTCGTTCTCGTTCGAATCTCTTTCGTTTCTCTCCTTCATCATATCAGCCGTGGCTGCCACTGCTGAACACAGGCCCCTCCAATAGCCTTCCAATAGGACCGGTTGTAAGCGGCTTGCATCCAGCGCGAACCAGTGGTGTTCATCACATTGTTTGTCCACCTTGCAGATGGACGTCCTACGCTGCGCTTTCCGGTGCGTGGTCTGCATTCGAAAACCGGCTCCATCGACCTTCTCTCCCAGCATTTGCATTATAGTTATCATTGTTTTTATCTCCTGCTTTCATGTAAACGATCTTAAAATCTCAATTGCTATCTTAGAGAACTAACCTGAGCGCACACGTCATCACTTTAGCGCACTAATGAAACATTGTTCAACGCTATCAGGCATAAAAGATGACGTCACTATACAAATTGAGATAAGTGGATCAGCAGAACAGTTAGATCATATCTAAGTTTGAGTACGAACTAACATCGTAATTGGGACAGAAGGTAGACTTGTTCAAACAGAAACTGAGTCTGTTTTAATTTTTTTGTCTGCTCTGTCCCACTCCGGAGCAAAGGGCTCCCTCCACTCCTTCCAGTTCTGACGGAACCTATCAAGTTCGTCCGGCCAACTGCTTCTTGGCTTGCCGCGACCCTACCTTACTGTTTCAGGGCACCAGTTCTGAGTAATTTTGGCACTCAATAAGTCTGTAAGTTCCCGTAATTGGAATGAAGATCGATGGCTATAAGAGTAAAGGAAGCTGCTGAGGATGACGAGTAACACAGAAGTATAGAAGGGGAAGACACGCAGCGACGACTAGAGATAAGTTGGATATAGGCAAAATAATCATAATGATATCCCACAAACTGGAAAACTTTTTGGTCTAAGATTCAGAAAGCCCAAATGGTCCTTGTGAGTATCGTTGCTAGAACAGAACGCTCAGAAAAAGAACGAATATAACTGGCTAAGATAGGAATCAAACTGTCGTAACTTCAATCGGATAGCTCGCTAGAAAGGAGGTTCTTTCTACAAAATACCATCTCAGACACTAACCTGCATGGTCCTCGTATGACTTGATCAATATAAGTTCTGGGGTCGTATTATGACGTCTTAAAACCAGGTATTTAAAATAGACATTGACCTCCGAGTTTGTTTCGGATGTTTCTTTTCAGAGTAGTCAGGTACGAAATACCGGCCATCTAGTTTTAAAAAGCTGTGCAAGTGTTGTCTAAGCCTTCTTGCATAAATAAATATAATTTCATTTCAGAGAAACATATAACCGTCTTTTGCGGGTAATCGGGTACACACAAACACAATTCGTCGCCAAGCCTTCTGTTTATATTTCATCATTGGACAAGTTATATTTTTTCATATGTGTAATGTGTATGCAATGATTAATTTGTGTGTTCTTGTCTTGGTTTTAAAATGAGGAGTATATCCGGTGAGTGAAAGAATGATAACAATCTAAATAAAGCAGATGGTTTAAGTTAGACAAGACATCAGCAAATGATTGAAAACTTGAGTACAAATTATGGGATCATTAGAATTTTACTGACAGAATAATTTCACCAAAATAAAGATGAGGAGGGTCATCCATAGATCGTGAACATTCTAGAAAACTACTCGTGACGTTTTCAAGTATGAGCTACTATGAAACTGCGCAGTGACGGGGCCTGTAGAGGGCCAAAGCCTGCTGGGGTCGCAGGACTAACGTATTACCGTGACCCCGGTACGTAAAGGGCTATTGAAGGACACCGTGGATTTTAGTCAGCACAAGTCTGACAGTCCCTCCCGCCCTGCCCTGGGTGAGAGGACTCATTTGATGATTTTACCATGCTAAAAAAAAAACTGGAACTGCGAAGTTTTCGTCTATTGTTAAAACCTGCATATTTCGGGGCTCTTGACCTCTGAGTACAAGCCCAGAAAAAATGAGTCTGAAAGCTATTGGATTCTGTTCTAAACCAAACTCATCCTTCAGTCTAATCGGTGAAATTCACCTGAAATACTATGTTTTAGCCATTCCTGAATGATCACGCACAATCATCAAGTGCAGCGTAGAACGTGCAAGGTGGATAAAGAATCTCATGAAAATAACTGGATCGTGCTAAATGCAAGCCTGGAAATCTTTAGGATCGTCGTAGTAGTCTATGTTCAGCAGTGGGCGTCCTTTTTTTTATCGTGGTAAAATCATCAAATGAGTCCTCCCACCCAGGGCAGAGCGGGAGGGACTGTCAGACTCGTACTGACTAAAATCCATGGTGTCCTTCAATAGCCCTTTACGTACCGAGGTCACGGTAATTCATGAGTCCCGCGACCTTGGCAGGCTTTGGCCCTCTACAGGCCCCGTCACTGTGCTGACACTCCTTGAGGCGCGCGTGGAACACAACGCGCCTTCGACCCAGGCATGGTCCATGGTCGGACAGCGAGTCTGCAAGCCTGGAAATCTTTAGGGGAGGTCTATGTTCAGCAGTGGACGTCCTACGGCTGACATGATGATGAACCACCTCCCACAGTTCTCCTTGAAGACTGTCTGCATGTGATCTAGTACCTATTCACTAACTCGTTCCTAATCAGGTATTATGGAAATAAGGAGATTAGAAGCAGGAACACAGATAAGTCTTTGTATGTAAACGTTGTAAGTCATTTAAATAGATAATTGCATCTTTGTATGTTTGCATAACATAGATATAACAGATATTATCAGTTTAGTAATAGGTCGACCAGTCTTACCAAGGAGTATGGTTTAGTGAATACTATCTAGGTTGTGGCAGTCAGAAAGGCATACGTTCCATCGTTCCATGTGAAACACTAGACTGGAAGCTGATTTCAACATAGCAAAAGGCTTGTCAGGTTATGTCGTGGCTCCGTATAGGCTTTGCCATACGGGTATAGAATGCAACCTGCTACGGTCTACTCTTTTCTCTTTCGCCTCATCTACGTTCACACATCTGGTCATACAAGCACACCGACTGCGAGTACTGCACTCTTGACTTTTCTGAAGAACATCAATAATCTAGGTCTTCCAATCTTCTTAGGAATGGAACGGCAGAAATTTTCCTCAACTACCGGCGCGTCTTTGTTTCCTGATTGCTACAACCTTGGGGTCTTCAAGTCAAGAGTGAATATGTTACTTCTAGGCAAGCGTGCTTCACCGACGACCACATCTTCGCTTACTGCGCTAAATTACAAAAATCGTTATAGTAATATCATAGTTCGCTCATTTAAGCAAAGTAGAACCGACGTCACCTGGGTACCTTTTACAAACGCATGCACAAAGAGCCTTAACACGGCCCGCAAATAATATAACAACGACTATTAAATAATACTTAAACGAGTCTTCGAAGCAATCAATCATATTGAAAAGGTATAGGACAATGGGCTGATTGTATACCTCCGTTCAATTCGAATTGAGTAAAGTATTGGCGTGTCAAGAACTCACTCTCCCCTGGACGAGGCACGGAGACCGGCTTAGATCTCGTTGTCCCCCGATGCAAGTTTGGGAGGGAACACCAGGCTGGTTGGCATGACTAAAGGCCTTTATCTACAGACCGCAATCCTTTCCAGCGATCCGATCTGATCGCTTGCGATCTCTGTAACCTATAGATGTCATTATGTGCTTTCTCATTGCCGGCGTCGGATCGCATCGCGTTCTGCCTTTACAAAGATCGCATGGATTCGATCGCGGGTAAAGGCCTGAACTCTTCACCTCTCCCAGGGGGGAGATGGAAGTAATCCATTGATGTACTGTAAGCTGCAGAAGTGCAGAGCAAAGGGGGGTTTGCACTTCTGCAGCTTGCAGCTCTTTGGTAGTGACTAGTGTGTAGTTAAGTGACTAGTTGCTCTAATGGGAATAGATTTGAATTATATTTCCGTTCCCGATGGAGCAACTCGTCAATATTTTGATTGGTGCTCAATCGGGAATAAATAATTTAATATTTGAAAAATTGTTAGCATGTACTAAAAGCACACAAAAAAAGTTCCAAATCATTTTATACGTTTTGTTTTTGTCAAAAAAAGTCGGCAACCCTAATCATACTCATACAAGGTCCAAATTCCTTTAAGAACAACAATGATATTATGTAGGTATATAAGAATGACATCAACGATTAACAAATCCTCTATAGTTAGTATGTTGCATTTATTTACCACCATATACCTGTATCTAGGTACTATAATCATGGTTTTCTTCAAGGTGACAATGATTAATATGCGAACCATTGTAGTTTTGATGGGGTTTGTAAATTAAACTTGTATGTATAGTGGTATATAGTGTGCTAAGTCACGTTCTGACGTTGAAAGAGGTCACCTTTCGTTTTTAGGTTTGTGTTCCGAGGTAGCTCGAGTTTTTACTATTAAAATTCTGTGTTGAACAAAATGTGATTCGCGAGACCTAGCAAGTGATTTAAACTAAATAATATTTTGATCTCTGGATAGATATCTGTTTGAGGAGCTCGTAGCTCTCAATTACAGCCGCACAGGATTATCTGCCGGGTTAAGCCGCGCTTGCACAGGTTGGTCTGTGGATGGGTGACCATCTGTCATAGCGAGTTTCTTCCGTGCCTTGGAAAGCACGTAAAGCCTTTGGTCCCGGCTGTTATTTGTAGATCTTTGACAGTCTTTACTATTAAACAGAAGCTCTAAAAATTTGACAAAGGATATTGCACGAGTATTAGAACTAACTGGGTTGTGGAGGTCATAGAGGCAGTCGCTTCATGAAAAATACTGGTGCATTCGGCTAAACTGGAATCCGTCCAACTGGTCCATGATCCAGCTCGAAGGACCAACCTTTAAATGAGCGTGTGTGTGTGGTTTATATTAAATATATGGCAAATAAACCTGGTGATTATTTTAGATCAATGCCTTTTCCCTTTTTCTAGTGTCAGAACAAGTAATAAATATTTTGAATAACTTCCTTAGACATTGTTAGAACAAGCGCATGATACGGTAGACGTTTATATAAGGTAAGATCTGTCTTGTTTTTTATTCCACCTTCGTATTACATTTAATTGTTTATCTATCAGTCGTATTTACCTTTTATTCTATCTATATATAGAGGTAATTTTAATTTGTACGTAGCGGGTTATTTCCAGAACGAATGTTAATCCAATTCAAAAATGATAACTGGAACGAAGCTACATTATTTTTAGACGAGTGTTATAGACTATTAATAGGCATTTAATTAATACTAGTCCGTCAGAGGTTTCAAAAATAATGGATATATATTATTTTCCTTTTGTTAATTCAGTGACATAACACATTAAAATTCGAGAGTGGGGGCTCGTGACGTCAGAAGCTATTAAAACTGCACTTGCTTCTGATGGTATTGGCAGTTTTAAAAGCGTCGTATCTTCGTCAATAAAGGCCCATGCAACTTTTAGTATGGACCTTGGCATCAATTTTTTTTTTCTTTTCGCCAGTGATTAAATTTTGGCCACAATAAGACTACTACCTAAGAAGTCCATAGAAAAAAAAATTAAGTTCCTAAACCGTAACCAACCAGAGATATGGCGGTTTTAATTTTGTTCTAATCAGGAATGATTTACTCCCGATTAGAACAAAATAAAATCTGTTATATCTCTGGTTGGTTACGGTTTAGATTTTTTTAAATATTTTTTACGAAGTTCTTAGGTTGCGGTCTACTAATGACCAACATTTCATTACTGGCGAAAGAAAAAAAAAATGTGATGCCAATAAGTTGCATACCGTTTTGTGTCAAATATTTTTTGATTATCTAACTTTTTTTTTAAAACGTTGCCCCTCACTCTAGGAATTTCTCCTGTGTCGTGGGTGCGTTTACAAACATATAAACTCACATACACAAACGCCCAGACCCGGAACAACTATTGTAGATCATACAAATATTGGCTCCGTGCGGGAATCGAACCCGCGACACGCAGCGCAGCAGTCCAATCGCTCAGCCACTGCGCTAACCGTGTCGCTAAATGATAGATTGATTAGATTTTTTCAGTCGAACACCCTATTATATTTATATCATGCATTTTAGCCGACTTATCACATATTTTGTCTAACAAGTCGGTAAAAAAATACAACGCGGGCGGGAAATTCGACGCAGCGCGGTGCTCGGGGCAAAAAAAACTCACGCGAACGAAGTCGCTAGCAGAAGCTAGTTTAAAACTAAAGTTAATTATCACATCTACAAGAAAAACAAAGTTATCTTGCCGTCTTATGTCTAAGTTTATCTTGAAAAATAAACATCATGTTCGCATAATGAGATAAAATTACGAATTTCTGTAGAACTGTGAATCAGTAAGTAATTATACATTTATAAATCTTGTGATTCTCAGAAATAAATCAATTAGCTCCTCTCAAGATTTAAAGAGTGAATAGATAGATGCGATGGGTCGCGGGACCGTCTTGGGAAGACATCGTGACCCTTTTTTGCCACCAAATGAGTCCTCCCAGCCAGAGCTGGAAGGAGAATCTTTCGCGAGAATTCCTTAAAAACAATCAATGTTTCTTGCGATGTCCCGTATTGTGTAGGGTTCACCTCAGATTGACCACAATCATTCGCTTTACAACCGAAACAACAAGATGTATTTTTAAGTCAGTAGGAGTCTAATAGTCTCTTCTGCTCCACCCATACTCATAGTTAATAATTTTACCAAGACCCAAAAAAAAAGAAAATTTACCAGCCTTCAAGCCAATCAGTTAAACAGTAAAGCCTTTGTCAAACAGACTGGCGTGGCGAATGCGAAGCGTGACCTTTTTATTTGTAATGTATGTAATTGTTTGAATCCAGTCACATAGAAAAGCGAAAACGATTCGATAGTTTGACAGAACTATCGGACTGACGTCTCGCTTCGGTTCGGTATCACCTCGGACTCGCTTCGCTTTCGCCGCTCTGTGTGACAAAGGCATAACAGTTTTGGAATACAAAATGACTCAGACTCGTATTGACTAAAATCCACGTTGTCCTCCAATTCTTCTCAGTCGCTATACTCTTGGCAGAGTAGTCGTGGTCGTCACATCAGGGACGCACGAGAGCACCTGCTGTCGACGTTTTATAAGTGCCCTCATGGGCCTATGTGAAATAAAAACTTTTGATTTTGATTTTAGGGGTGGTGGCTCGTTTCACAATAGCCCAATAGCCCTTTACATTCCGGGCTCACGGTTAATATAAGACAGTCCCGTGAGACACCGTGACCCTGGAATGTAAATAGTGAAGGAATAGGGTGGATTTTTAGTCTGTAAGAGTATTTCAGTCTTTTCCGCTCCACCCAGAGACACATTTGATGATTACCATTCAAAAATATTATCAACATAAAACTATTCGCATTCAAAAACAACCACAAAAATGTGTGGCACTCGGGGACTGCCGCGGTAAAGCTATTGCATAGCTTTTAAAAAAAAACGCCTACCTCGAATATTTAACGAGAATATCATTTATATTTAAAGTGTTTGTGGTGAAGATATAAGTTGGTCTTGGTCCTGGGACCATAACCCAGCACGCTTCCACTGCGCCACTCTGCTCTGTTGTAGGAGAATTTTATAAGTAGGTTTTATTGTGAAAACCTCCTTTTGTAGCTGGCCGTTTAGAATGAGTAAAATAAAGTAAATTGTCAAAGTCTGCCGAACTGAAACGACGTTAAACGATGCGGAGTGTTAGTATATTTTCGTTAGGGAATTTCTCGATTCGGTCGCCTCGCTCAGAGCCCGCGATGAAAGCTATGCAATAGCTTAAAATTACAGTCGAATTGAGAACCCTCCTACCTTTTTGAAATCGGTTAAAAGAAAACGTGACAAACCCGAAACACGTGTTCTACCACTAATTAACCAAAGAGTCCAAAACACCACGAAAATCAACAACAATTATTAATTAAAATAAATTCACAGTACACAAAAAAATATATCAATTACCGAAACCGGTTACCAGTCTATTAATATAAGTTCGTAGTACATTACATCAGAGTTTGAAATAAATCCAGTTGTGTGTCAATTATGTGACCTTCAAGCCTAAGGTCTTGCTACCCACGTCGAGAAATTTCATTGATGGCTGTGGGAGGGGAGTTGGTGCCATGTGGAGGATCCTACGCAAGGAGCGGAGGTCGGGGTAAAGGACGTTCAGGACTGTTTATGGGTCATGGTGGTAATATCTGCATGTTTGGCCCACTAATTACAAGTGAAACGTTTTATCGTGGTAAAATCATGAAATGAGTCCACCCACCTAGAGCGGGAGGGACTGTCAAACTTGTACTGACTAAAATTCACGGTGATCCTTCAATAGCCCTTTACGTACCCGGGTCACGTTTACGTAATAAGACAGCCTCTCGCCCCCGTGCCCGGCTTTGGCAGGGGAGCTCCGTCAGTTCGCAGACAAGCTCTTTGACCATGCCCGCGCCTACGGTGACCAGAAATCACTTCGCAACGTCCGTTGCTGTTGGCTTGAGGTGGAGGCTGTCCTCTCCCTCACGGCCGGCCTCCTTCTTCGCATAACTGCTTCGCAGAAGGAGGTGACTCCTTCCCATTCCATCTCGCCCCGCAGCATGGCCTCGACCAATGTCAGGCGTGAGAGGTCGCCACAGTGGGTACCAAAGTCGTAAGGTATCGGAGACTTCGTCGCCTAGTGTACGATGGGACTAAGATGGAGTATGTTGTCTCCCTCAGATAGAGATAACAGTTTTTTGTAATTCCACTAACTCCGATGCGTGTAAAGAACGTGCACAGCTGATTCTGTCACAATCAGCTGTTACAACGCAACAAACGAATCGATTGGACACGCACTTTTACACTATCATAAAAAATATATATCGTAAAACATATTGAATTTCAACGAAAACTGAGTTTATTAAAGGTTGGACGATACTAATATGGATAAGGTCATGGTTTATATTCTGAATATTTTAATTCTAGACTAATTTGTTTTATGTTTTGTTGACAGTTTTTTTTGGCAAATAATAAATAAATAAGTGTTATTTATAATTTCATTGGTTGTTGACAGCGGCTTCGCCCGCGTGTATGTTGAACATTATCCTACAAGAACGTAATACAAGGATTAAAGTTATCCGGGTGCTGAGAGACCCGTTACCCGTTAGTTTTTCCGTCAGAAAATCAACTAGAGGTTTGAATTTCTCTATTTTCCCTATCGAATAGAAACCTTCTGCTATTGTGATAAAGTAGAAAATCTATAAGATAAAGGCAGATTCGGGTAGTTTGATATAGTACATGGGGACTTCAACACAAATGGGTGTATTTATTAATGTGGGTGTAATTATTGGCACATAGGAGTGGCGTTATTGTATACCACCACACAGATAGCCACTTCTTCTTAACTAAAACCCTGGGAAGTGGCGAATGGTAAACATCATTGGGGGACAGCCTCTCATAAATTGACGTTCAAACGGTGCCGAAATAGGAGTGTGCCAAAGGATCCACGCACATGGTCACCGGGTCAGCATTGGTCAGACCAGGACCACAATTGGAACCAGAGCGCAGTTAAAAGACCTCGCACGGGGCGCATAAAATGCTAGTTACAGCACCGCGTACAAAAAGTGCTAATGTATGTTACGTGATAAAATCATTTGACCCAAATAATACGTAGCAAGTGTTAGTACTATAAACGAGTTATCTTCTAAGTTATTAATCTTAATAATGGGGATAGGGTTAATTACTACGAGTAGAAGATTAAGATGTCATTTGTGACGTGTGGGAGCAATAGTATGGATAAGCCTGTTTAGAATTATATAATTATCTTTTCTTTCTTTAAAAGAAAACGTTGCCACTAGGAATTTCTATTTCTTTTTATCATTCCCTTAGAGGCCCAAAGCCTGCCGGGGTCACAGGACTAACGAGTTACCGTGACCCCGCAACGTAAAGGGCTATTGAAGGACACCGTGGATTTTAGTCAGTACAAGTCTGACAGTCCCTCCTGCCCTGCCCTGGGTGGGAGGACTTCTTTGATGATATTACCACGTTTTTTAAAAAAAAAACCTCCACTGCTTAATATTGGCCTGTGTATTAATCTCGACTAAAATCTTCTTTATTTTTAACATGGTAAAGATAATTTTCGCAAGCGCGCCACCTGATTGCGGGTACTACACAATTTTACGCCTTTCTGAAAAACATCAACAACGTGCAATTAAATGCTTGTCAAGTGTGTGACTGATTATGGCCATTTTGGATGTCTGGTGCTCATTTAAACGTTTGTTTATGGTTAGTTTATGTATTACCATCATATACCATCATCACTGGCTCTGCAATATGGTTTACGTTTTATAATAATGGTAAAATCATCGAATGAGTTCTGAACCCAGGGCGACACGGGAGGAACTGTTAGACATGTACAGACTAAAATCCACGGTGTATGATATGCTATCCTTCAATCTAAATATAAAGACATTACTTGCATGCACTAGTAGGCAAACTAGCGTGAAGTATATAGACTGGAAACGTAATATTCCTATCTAAAAAGTTTGTCAAACTATACCAACTTAACAACACTACACGCCTCGACATTCACTATAAAAATATCACGTCCTGATAAACACTTTAATATTTTGTCAACACACAACATTTACTAACAAGACCAAGTTATTAACTAAAAGCTAACATTCTCCACATACTTGCATTACGATCTCCTTTCTAAATAACACAGAGGAACAACACTAGTTTGTCGTACATCACTAGCACTTAACACTGTTTGACACTGCACTTGGCACGTTGGGAGTTGAAAAATTAATGAGGTACTCGATTAATTTGGGAATTTCGACAGACGGCGACGGTATGGACAACACGCGTGCGGACGCGGCCAAGCGTTAACCGACACTGCCTTGCTTAGACGCTAGTACTTCGGGCGGTGAGGCAATGTTGCCAGGCGTTAGATATAGAATACGTACGAGTGCTTTTAAAATAGTCATTAAAGTCGTCACTTGTAAATTGACGGCGCTGACTTCATCACTCAAGTAAAATTATCGTTTTGACGACCCCATTTGTGCAATTTTTAAATCAAATGTGGTTATCATTTTAATAGGTTAACATTCGTAGTGTTCAAAACAATTGCAAGTTTATTGTGAATGGGATAAGGCACATATCCGTGGAAGTCAATTTATCGGACATAATAACGTTTTGAAGTCGAGTCTCGTTGATATGACAAACAATATGGAACTCACATAATTCACATTAAACTTGCTGTCTATTAAACACGTTTAGGTACTATTAATATCCACATAAGCATGTAAGGTTCCTAAATGCAGACCACGCACCAACAAACGCTGAGTACGACGTCCACCCACAAGGTGGACAGACGATCTGATGAAGGAAGATCACAGGGTCGCGCTGGATGCCAGCCGCTTCCAACCGGTCCTATTGGAAATCTAAGAGGGAGGCCTATGGTCAGCTGTGGACGTCCTACGGCAGATATCATGATGATGATGAAGCATTAAACAATTTAGAGCAGATTCCACTAATGAAACTGATCACAATCTGTACAATAAAACGGGGTTCAAGGGCTGTCTAGTGAGTTTTTAAACTGACATGGTCAGTAACGCCGTCCATTCGAATTTACAATAGTGCCGAAATACTGGACACTCAAAACAAACATGGGAAATATTCCATCATGTTCTGACAAAGTGAATATTACAAAGTTAAAAAGGGGTTCTTGGCAAAGGGAAGTATTCTCACTCAAGTCTTCCTAAAAATCGAACATCGAATCGGGTTCAATTCCCGTACGAAATCAATATTTGTATACCGTACTGGTGGCCTACTTTGACATCTTAAAGCGTGAGTAGATCCATTGTGGGAACGAGATGGCGCTAGACTACTAGAATAGCTCTGTCTCTTTTCTCTGTGTATTTGTTCTGAGTCTGACTGTTTCGAGTGTATGTGAATTTAAATGTTTGTTAAAGCTCACACGATACAGGAGAGATTCCTAGTGCGGGGCAATTCTTTTTGAAAAAGAACAACGTACAATTTTTTCTCAAGTCTGGCATCCCCTTTCACGACGGATCACGCGTTAATATGTCATTAGAATTACTCGACGGATGTTCAGAGTTACGTGTCGCGACTTTCGACGACACCTCTCTATGGAGTACATGCCGTGGAACACCATAGCACCACATTCCTAACTTTATACATATTATTATTATTATTATGAGCCTACGTTGTCCCACTGCAGGGCAAAGGCCTCCCTTCCCTCCTTCCATCTCTCGCGATCTAATGCGATTGTAACTTTATACATGTGAATTATAAATGGCCTTTTGTCCGACAGTCATTTTAAATACCTATTGTTTCTTACGGTTTTGGATGGCAAATCACTATGCAACCGGGTCAGCTATAGATGCTAAAACACCAATCGATCGATGACGATTCACACGGGTCGATTTTCGCCGTGGGCAAATCAGCAAATGCATCTCTTGCAGGAATTTAATAGCCAACCCATTCAAATTGTTGTATGATGTGAATGTTCCGTACAGGACCAATACGATCCCAATATAAAAATTTATTATACACAGGTGGGCACAAAACAGCCCTATTAAAAAATAACATCTTATCCATGGGTCCTATTGTGTATAACAAACTTCCTCTAAATATTAAAGACCTACCCATAAAAATGTTTAAAAATCAGTTAACTAAACTGTTACTTCATAAATCTTACTACACTGTAAAAGATTTCTTAACTGATAATTAAAATTATTTATCAGTTGTCATAGTTATTAATTATTTGTTATCCTTGTCGTAATTTTCTTAATTTAGTTTGTTATATAACATTGTTAATAGCATGATAAATGTTAACGGAAAATTTTAATTTTATGTTTGGATTATTTTCTGCATTACGTTAGTACTAAATTAACGTAATAGAATGTATTAATTTTATAATAGTGTGACTGTGCACTTACATTTTAATATTTTTCCTGAATATTTTTGCATGCCGCAAGGTAAAATGTAACGGGACTATTTAATATTATTATTTAACACCTTATTTGTATACCTACATTTTTAGCAAATAAAATATTTCTATTTCTATTAACCTCTCGGGCGCGTTACGTACACCCGGGTGTACATAAGCGAAAACGCCCCAGCGCCTTACGTACACACGTCTGTACATAACAGACAGTCGCTCATTGGACGTTGATTTTTATCATTTTCAATTATAAATCGCCCGAGAGGTTAAATGTTCCAATAATTAATCCGTCAGTCAGAGTTATCAAAAATAATAGACACGTATTTTCATTTGTTGGAACAATGAATATATACAGCACAAAACGCATAAATATTCTAGAGTGGGGGCTCGTGACGTCACAAGCTAGTAAAATCTGTACCTGCTTGTGACGGTTTTGGCCAATTATAAAAGTGTCGTATCTTCGTCAATTTTGGTTTACGTAAAAAAAGAAAAAATACGTGTCAATTTTTTTTTTAACTACCGATTTCCCCGAAGCGAAAACAGCTCATCGATATGTGTATTCTGCCCGTCCTAACATACGGTGCTCAGACGTGGTCACTCACCGAATCGCAAAAGTCCCGCCTCGGAGTTTGCCAACGGGCAATGGAACGCAGCATTCTAGGTGAGAAAAGAGAATACAGGGTGCGACACACTACGCTGCGCTCCAGAACTGGCATAGTAGATGTTGGCAGAAAAGCTGCTAGTCTGAAATGGAATTGGGCGGGTCAGGTCTCTCGCATGCAAGAGGACCTCTGGGAAAAGATCTCCACACAATGGGTGCCGAGAGATAGAAGGCGCTGCCGAGGCCGACCCAGAAAAAGGTGGAGAGGCGACCTAGACGCATACCATGAGGGCTGGTTCGAAGTGGCCCAGGAAAAGAGTTCCTGGAAGAAATTGGGGGAGACCTTTTCTCAGCAGTGGGACGTGCAGGCTAATTAAAAAAAATGTATTTTTGCTAATCTAACTGACTGACTTATAAGACTTTTTCAGTCAAATGCGCTATTGATCGAATCGTAAAACAAATTAATATTTGTGTAATATCGCATAGCCTCTGCGATATCAAGGGTAATCCGATCAGTATAATAAGTTATACGTATGTATGTTTGTACAACATAATTCTGAATGTTAATCTGGGCGTGCAAGATAAACCGTGTCAGATATTCATTACATATATTTTGAATAATGTGAAATACTTGATTGTATGACCAGACGTATGAACGTGGACGAGACGAAAAAACATGTCTCAAACCACTGAGTTAATTACCAATTACGCGTTCCGTTTAGAACTTCAATAAATACGTATTTAGATTACTAAACGATAATTAAAAACACGGTTTAACTGCATTGGATTACAGATAAGCATAGTTCAAAGAATCGATCTTATTTCCTTTAGAATGTCTCGGCTAACGGGTCCCGAACTATGTACGGTGATAATTCAGATCATTCTGCGAGGGTATTTAAAAGTTTTGCCTAATTTTTATGGCGGGTAAATGACGGTAGTTAGAGAATTTTTTGACGTGAATGGTTGTCATCAATGAAGTTTTTAATGAATGACTTGAGGCTGAGTGAATGAGTGAACGTATATGGAGAGCCGCTAGACGACATTGCTGTATTTTAATTTTAATACAAGCAAATGAGATGTTATAATGTTTTCTCTGGTTTGACAAGACACCTGCAATAATCGAAAATCATTCGTTTTTTTTTTTCGTGGTATATACATCACATAAGTCCTCCCATCCAGGGCAGAGTGGGAGGGACTGTCAGACTCGTACTAACATCAGCGGTGTCCTTCAATAGCCCTTTACGTACCGGGGTCACGGTAATTCGTGAGTCCTGCGACCCCGGCAGGCTTTGGCCCTCTACACGGGGCCCCGTCACTATGCTGACACTCCTTGAGGCGCGCGTGGAACACAACGCGCAGTCGACCCAGGCATGGTCCATGGTTGGACAGCGAGTCGCCTATTACTCGCCGCCCGCATC
This sequence comes from Agrotis puta, assembly GCA_943136025.2. Taxonomy (NCBI): domain Eukaryota; kingdom Metazoa; phylum Arthropoda; class Insecta; order Lepidoptera; family Noctuidae; genus Agrotis; species Agrotis puta. The sequence goes on along the minus strand of OW964195.2, from coordinate 6,911,132 downwards.
ATCCGCTTAGCCGTTTTCATTTTGGTTAATAATATCATCAAATGAGTGCACCTATCCCGAGTGGAGTGGAGAGGACTGTTGAATTCTTACAGACTAACTATGGTAATAGGGTGGCCTATTACCATACCAAAGGGGATGTTGCGGAATTAACATTTGAGTTCTAGAGCCATGGTATCTTTCCTAGACAATCCAGCGAACTTTTCCTAATTATTGTGATTTTATCTTGAAGATAATTATCGCTAATCCTAATGAGAAGTAATTTCGGCTTGTTTGCCATCCAGTAACATAAAATAATTGCTTTGTAAACTATAATTGCAAGGCATTTTGAAAAGGCAGCAAGAAAAGTGCACGAGAACGTGAAAAACAGGCCCGTAATAAAGTTATTTTTAGAGAAACGTTTCGAAATGGCTAAGAAATAAAAAGGCAAGACGCAAAAGCGACTTTAGACGAGGCAAGAACGCTTTCAGATCTTTCAAGTGTTGTTCTTAGACGAGTGCACGCCCTACCTGCTTTTGAGAGCGTCTTGAGAAATAGCAAACGTGTACGAATAAAATCAGTTCGGAAAACAAGAATTAAGATGAAGAAAATACTGTATTATACGCAATAGGGTATTTAAATTTTGAAATATGCATTGGTTTAATGAAAAGAAAAATACGTATCCATTATTTTTCAAAAGTCTAGCAAATGGACTAATTAAATTTTTGGAGTATAATAGCCTATTGGGCAAGAAGCGTGACGGTTTAAAAGCTAGACCACTTCCAAACATAACTTATCATGTCATCAATGGTGTTCTAACATGGTCACTTTGTGCTCGGAGTTCTTTGGCAAAAGTTGGATATGTCAGTCACTGGAGAGTACATGAAAGGGCCGACCAATGCTGTTAATGAAATGAAATGATGTTTATTTATGCAAGTAGGGGTTATATCAACACTTTTACACGTCTTTTTATAAAACTAGGAGGGGCCGGTGTTTTGTACCTGACTACTCTGAGAAGAAACAGCCGAAACAAACTCAGAGGTCACTGTCTCTAAGTCCAGACATTATAATATGTAGATCAGGCTATACGAGGACCATGCAGGTCAGTGTCTGAAATGTTCTTTTGAAGAAAGAACCACACAAATTCGAGTGGACCTGTCCAGTCATTGCAATCATTTGTCAGTTATCGTGAGCTCGACTCATAACTCAAGGAGCTCAACGAATCACTCTAAGAAGCCATCGATTGCAGATGCTATGGCCGAATTCGGATTACCGATTTAGGCCTATAGTTTAGAATCTAGACTATCGTAGAATCGGGGTCGCGGGACTAACGAGCTACAGTGACCCCAGAACCTAAAGGGCTATTGAAGGACACCGTGGATTTTAGTCAGTACAAGTCTGACAATCCCTCCTGCATGCGTAGCATGAGCACCGTAGAAAGGAGTTATATCGATGGGAGAATCGACATAAAGACAGATTGAAGAAAGATCTCTATCGTCCCAAGCATGGCGATGTTTGACAAGAAGAAAAAAAAAAAGTTTCTCCACCAGATATTCAGCTAAAAATCAACATCTGTAACCGCAGATAATTCTTCGCAAGTTATGCAGAATTCGTTGCGCTAGTAAAATTGAGATTCCGTGGTCCAGTGCACCACGGAATCTCACCGCTCAGTTCGTCTCGAAGACTTGAATCATCTCATTCGTTCAGGAATGCGGACGATTTTACAGAAGAAATCATTTTGTAAAGAAATATTTTTGTACATTTCAAAGAAATTGTGTTATATCATTGCGAAAGAAGTTCAAATGTATCAAAAATACCTAGCAACATATTTTTTTAAACTTGCAGAGGATGAGAGAACTAAGTAATTGAAAACTAATTCACTTACCCGATCCGAAATAGCTTCTTCCATTTTCCCGCGCTTCAAACCCGGCGCGCGAATAACATTCGCCGGTGGCGCCACCACAGAGCCGGCCTGCGGCATATTGCCGCCATTGCCGCTACCAACCGCAACCGGTATGAAACCGGCTTCCATAGCGATATCAGGTACTAAACATTGCCGCTACTCAACAACAGATGGCGCTGAACGCAATAACACACAAAACCACTGAATCCATCGCACAATAGATGGCGTTGTTTTAAGCTTTTGGCACACGCGAATTATTTTTAATCATTTTTTCGTAAAAAAAAACTAATTTTCAACTCACTATTTCACACTAAAAATGCACTTATTCAATTCACTGTATGCAATATTGGACGTATTTAGAGTCACTAGCCATTTTTGAGGAACTGTATGATTTGAGCACAGCACTTGTATTTTGCACGAGTTTGAGCATGAAATATGAACGGAATGCGATTTTCGACACTTACAACACTAGCAACACACTTATTTTTCTATATTTTACGCGTTTTTATCGAATTTTTAAGTTATTTTTGTAGAATCACAACATACACAAGTCGTCGGGTCGACGGTTGAATATTTTCTGCATTTTGGGTAGTGATGTCTCGCTCACTGCCATATCTGTGAAAGAGAGAGAAGACGGTGGATTAATTGACAAAACAACATTATGTACGACAAGTTCCAATTCAATAAACATGTAGGGTAGAAGTCATACATAACTATTGGCAGAACAACTTCTAAGTAATAAATAAACATAAGTTTGTAATATCACAGTTATGTAAGAATTATATTCTTGTTGAATTAATTATAGGTAAAAAGCTATTTAAATAATAATATGGTAGGTAAGTTAACGTGTTTCTTTTCTAGAATAAATGATTAAGCACCAATCCTGGGTCGCGGGACAGTCTCATTAGGCAACTGTGACCCTGAAACGTAAACGGCTATTGAAGGATCACCGGGATTTTAGTCAGTAGGTACAATTCTGACAGTCCCTCCCGCCCTGCCATGGGTAGAAGAACTCATTTAATGATTTTACCACGATTAAAAAACAGTCTAATGTCAATTTATTCATTTTGTCAATATGTACAGACGACGGCACATCAAGCTACCCCAATCTGTCATTTTTTTTTCAAGATTTTAAACTTTATCACAATAGAAGTAAAGTTCTTGTTCGATCGGAACAATTTCATTCGTAGACTGATGTGCTGGCATCTGAACTTAATTATATTTATAATCTCAATCGTATTTAGATCTTGAGTGCCTATGCCTCAAAGATAAATCAATGATAGGAATCTTCAGTTCACATTTACCCAGTCTAATTTTAAGTGTTCAAAAGGTCATGTGCCTTGTGTTTTAAAATAGGCACTATAAATCTACTATAGTCATGGAAAGCTGGAATTAACTATATCTATCACAAACAATAAAAAATCCAAACATATATTTCAAACTAGCTTTTGCCAGCGGCTTCGCATTTATGAAACGGGTCCAGTAGTTTTCGAGTTTATACATTATAAACATACACACTTTTTTTTGCGTGGTAAAATCACCAAATGAGTCCTCCCACCCAGGTCAGAGCGGGAGGGACTGTCAGACTCATACTCTTAATCCGCGGAGTCTTTCAATCCTCTTTACGTTCCAGGGTCACGGTAATTCGTGAGTCCCGCGACCCCAGCAGGCTTTGGCCCTCTACAGGCCCCGCCACTCTGCTGACACTCTAAGAGGCGCGCGTGGAACACAACGCGCTGTCGACCCGGGCATGGTCGGACAGCGAGTTGCCCAAACCTTAAAAGTCCCTTTGGCTCCACTCAGGGCGGCAAGACCCATTTGGCCCCCTGCTAGGCGTCATTATGCTGAAATTTCTTTGAGGCGCGCGTGGAACACAACGCGTTGTCAACCCGGGCATGGTCCATGGTCGGGCAGCGAGTCGCCCGACCATGGGGGAAGGGGAAGATATAATAACTTGAAAGTATTGTCATTGCCCTAGTTGCCCATTCCAAAGCGTAGAGCTCTATGGAGAAGAACGGACGAGAAACTCCATGGACACTCTTTTTCAAACATTTTTTTTATTATTTTACTCGACTTATTTTTTAATTTAACAATAGGTTCTAGTTTGACCACTATCTCGCCTGATGGTAAGCCAAGATGGAGACGACTGTGAAGCGCGCTTGTCTGGAAGTAACCTGTTCACTCTTGACTTGAAAACCCAAAGGTTATAGCTGTTAGGAAGTACAGAGCTACCGGAGGCATGTCCACCATTTATGGATGGCGCATTCCCGTACTACTACAAAAATGTCAACACGATAATGGAGTTTCAAAACTCAAAGATTTAGCACCTTCCCACACAAGGCGACCCAAGTCTCCGATACCTTACGACTGGCATCCATTGACGCGTGCCAGTGTACGAACCTCTGTGGATTTGCATTTTTTTAAACGTTGCCCCACACCAGGATTCACACACACTATTCACACACTAGCATATATTGTGACGGTCGGACTAACGAATTAAAGGGCTATTGAAGGACACCGTGGATTTTAGTCAGTACAAGTCTGACAGTCCCTCCCCCTGCCCTGGGTGGGAGGACTCATTTGATGATTTTACTACGATAAAAAAAAGCATGTATATTGCGATAGTCATCTGGATACAAAAGTCGTAAGGTATAGGAGATATGCGTCGCGTTCTACGAAGAGGCTTAGAGGCTACAATAACACGAGTCGGACAAGCCGACACCGAATCACACACCTCATTTAAATTTTTATTATCATTCAAGGTTGGTACAATTATCATGATGAGAATTTTCACACAAACATAGGAAAAGATATAAACTATTTACGTTTTTGCGTAGTAGCGATGATACAACATCAGCGTTTTTTTATCAATGAATCGATCTAGTAGTGGCGTTTTATAATATACTAGCACTTTTCCCGCGACTTCGTCCACGTGGTTTACGTACTTTCTTAAATCCCCCTTTTCACCCCCTTAAAAGTTAAATTTCCAAAAACCCCTTCTTAGTGCTCCCCTACATTATAATAGGAAGCCGTGTGCAAAATTTCACATTCCGAGCCCTAGTAGTTTCGGCTGTACGTTGATATGTCAGTCAGTCAGTGCTCCTTTTATATATATAGAAAATCATCATCATCTTCCTGCCCTCATCCCATTTTACTTGTGGTCGTCGCAACACGTTTTTTTCTTCCATTCTCCTCTATCAGATGTCACAGTATCATTCACTCTTCTTTCTTCCATATCATTCCTTAGACAATCCATCCATCTCTTCTTTGGCTTTCCTCTTCCTCTCCATCCATCAACATTCATATTCATCACTCTCTTAGTCACATGAGTGTCATCCCTCCTCATCACATGTCCATACCAAGACAGACGATTCCCTTTTATTTTTTCTGTAACAGGCGCCACTTTCAAACTTCTCCTTATATACTCATTCCTTACTTTATCCATTCTTGTCACTCCACACATCCTTCTTAACATTCTCATCTCCGCTACATGCAATCGTTTCTCATCCATCTTTTTCACAGCCCAGCATTTTATAACACTGGACATATTTATAACATTGACCAATAAAAACGGCATAAAATCATGTCTGCTGTATGCGAGTCCCCTTAAATATTTATTTTATTGATTTTTTTAGTAATTTTTGTTCAAAAATAAAAACCATAAAGCTCCTAACATAGCTAAATTTTCAAAAAGGCCATAGTTGTCATAAATGAGCTACGATCAGTATTCTCAATTCAATTTTCTAGCTCCCTTAAAAAATCTCTTAATGACATCAGTAATAGCATTAGTTACACGAGTCAGGATGCTATTGTCTTTATTCTGCAATATTATACACTTAGATTAGAAGGGCCCCAAACATAATTGAGTACATAAATTCTGACCAGAAGGAAAGTTTTTTCCCTGTAGGATCGCCCTACATCTTCGTGATTTTCCTTCAATCTGTTTATTTTAGACCCATTATCCCTGGCTGTCTCATCACACGTTTGACCTTTACTCAGAGTAGATCCATACTTAATTGATATGCAGGTATTTTTATATTACCATGCTCTTGGTACAAAAGTTGATAAACATGTAAATATTCATTCAAATAAAATCTAAAAATAAAATAGTGCGTTCTAACCATGAGCCGAAAATACAAATGTAAGCGTAACTTAGCTATGACTATGACACAAGAAGTCAAGACACAAAACAAATCCAATTGACGACACTTTCGCACAAGACGCGTATCTTAGCAACCATGCTGGTTACGCCAACAGCAAATAGACAATATTTGCATACGGAGCAGGGACGAAACCGCTTGCGAAACACACGCAAGATAACATAACATGGCCGTCAACTGGTGAAGGAACTATTTCGATGTTAGGTGAATAGATGCAACACGTTGAAATTTTTTTTTTATAGGAAATATAACTGGTCAAAATATACATTTTCAACCAAGTCAAAGTTAATAAAGCATGATAGCTATTTTACGTAGATAACTTTGCGATCTACATATTTTGGCTGGGCTATATTACTCATAAAATTTACCGTTTACGAGCACTGGAATCGATGGCGTCCTGTGGCACATTGTACAAAAAATCTGCTTTGACGGAGTTATTGTTAAATCAAAACTATTTCCATGTTTTATTTTAGTCGCTCCATGTAAAATACTGATATCCAGCTGCATCTGGTTTGACTGGAAGCCGACCCCAATAGAGTTGGGAAAAGGCTAGGCAGATGATGATTTTACCGGATTAAAAGAAATGTTAGACAGGCGAATATTGGAGAAAAGACCAGAGAACAGTATCATGGAACAAAAGACAGAGATGATAAGGTGAAAGAACAAGTCTCAATAAGAAATACATATGCCAGAATGGGTCAAATTGTTTTTCCTGTTGTATGTACAACTAACTATCTACCTGCTCTACATACTTTGAACGCAGTAAACGATACACCTAGTGCCGTAACTAGTCCAGTGCCCAATACGAGCTTCCTTAACTGTGCCCAGGTCTGTCCTGGTCCTCACCTGGCAATTTTAGGCGTCCCTCCAGGGTCTGAGCCCTATGCTTGGGCACCGTTGCCTTATTGCTATTTCGGCACTGGCTACAACTATCCCTTTCAGTTGAAGCAGCAATGTTTATATCTGAACAAAAATTTAGTTGGTTGATCACAGGTAAACAAGCCAAAATATTGTTCCAACAATTTAGAAACCGTCTCATAATATGTTGAAGACAAAGAGCATCTTACAATGATAAGTCAATAACGATAGACGTTTTCAATGAATCGATTATTTGTAGCAAGTGACGCGCGTCGAGTAACAAGAGATCGGTTGCTATTACCGGTGAGGACTTCGTATTTGATGCTTCTAGGAGTTCTTGACAAATTAAAAATGGTTTAAATACCTACGTGTCTACTTTAGGTGATAATTAAAAGAACAAATAACACTCCTTTTTTGGGCAGTCGTGTAAAAAGTTGCCTCGCACTAGGAGTTATATAGATGGGATTCCAAACATTTTAACATAGATACACAAATAGCTCTTCTTCTTCTTCTATCTTTAATCACCCAGTGTTGGGTGTATAGTTTTTGTCTCATGTCTATCAATTTTCTTCCAGCCACTTTCACGAGAACGTATGTCCACCTAGTGGGTTGTCTCCCCATAAATCGCCCTGGAGCAACTATCTATTAACTAGGCCATGTAGATATTTGTGTTCCGTACGGGAATCGAACATCACGTAGCGCAGACTTCAGCTAACCGTTCAGTAATTTTATTTTGTGGTGAAATCCTCATGCACTTCAATCGCCCGAGGAAGGCGAAGGGGCTTGTCAGACTTGGCTGACTAAAACCAAACCACACCACACCCCGGTTTTCCCTAGCATACCTGTGTTGGGGGGCAGCGAGTTTCTGTACTTACAACCTTGTGTGAAACCGATGCTCCTGACCAGAATCAACCCCCACTTGCCAGTTACAAAATTGAACAAGCAGCTATCCACTTCAAACGTCAAAAAAATTTCACTGTCAGTAGTCAAATCTTTTGACAGTAATGACAGTTTGGGGCAATAGTCCCCTTTGGCGATTAGGGAATTTTAAAAAATATCTACTAGGCCTACATACTCGTAACCAAACTCTTCTGGATAATTAAGTATTAAGAATATTGAAGGATGCGAAGGTACACATAGCGTCATGAGTACGAACGTGACCAGACATACGACTGCCTTCAATAAATGTACATATTAAGTATTTATTATTTAACATGCGGGTTTCCTCGCTGTTTTCCTGCACGCTTCTACTGTGATTAATTGTTTTTATTCAAATTTATTTGTCAAGCACGTCCGTGTAAGCAAATTATTCTGCATATTGAATATGTGGGATTTTGTTTTTGATTATAATAAATCCTGTATTAAGAAAGTAACCATCTTTGTCTGTCCATAAGGTACTGCGTCCGATCTATCTCTGCTTTTGCCGGATTGCCGTTCCATGATGCATGCATGGGTTTCATCGCCCCAGATAGGGCAGCAATCGGGAGAGTGCATCTCTTGTGTAGCTAGTCTCTGTTGACATTGGTCACCAGGCCAACATCATAGCTTTGATCGGAGAGAAGAGAGTTCAACCAGATTTTTCTACAGAACGCAACGGCGTGTACCCCTGCACATTGCATATTCGCGAATTCTAATCGGCTATCACCAGACGTACTCTTTCAGCTAAGACTGATTTTGCAAATGCCATGAGAAAAAACACCTTGTTAACTTTGTTACCTTCGTAACTAAAGAGTAATTAAATAAGTTAACCTTGGACCACTACATTGTTGCCAACATGTTTAACTGTTTACCCGGTTGCCCTGAACAAACGGACATTTAAACTTTTATCTTACGGCCGCAGATCAACCATTGTTGTTACAAAGTTTAGCTTACTTTGTAGCAAATTGTTAACTTTTCTTTACGTAATCTTTTCAATGTTTCCTTTACTTACAGGTCTTGTTTGGTCTGACTAGTTACTGAAGTTCATCGGTCACGTGAGTAAGGGCCACGTGAATGGTAAGAGATTACGCAGTCGATTACCAACTCACTGGTCTGACCTAATAAAGAGAGCTACGGAGTCTACCATTATCCAATGTACTCGCAACGTCTTCAACTGGCAAAAATGGAAGCACATCGCTGAAAGAACAGTCCTCAAGGTAGTCAACGAGCCACCGAACATTCCTCCCTGTACCTCGTTTGTGCAACCACGACCACTCTGACAAGAGTGTTACTACTAAGAAGAAGATTACTGCAGTCGCATTATTTATCAATTCAGTTAAGCTGTCAGAATGCTGTAGAATAGATGGAAGATGGGGGTAGGAAATTGTTGGAGTTGAGACCATAAAAGAGAAAAAGGAATGTTGGGAGTCAACCGACTAGGTAGACAGACGATCTCATTGTAAAAGTGGCCAGAAGAAACTGGATAGCCATGACACAAAACCACCAGAAGTGGAAAGACTTGGAAGAAACCTACACTCAGTACTGGATGGCTAAAGGTTGCTAAAGGGAGAAGAAGCTGTCGCGAGACTGTCTCATCAGATCACTGTAACCCTGAAATGTAAAGGGTTATTGAAGGATCACCTCTCTCCTCCGTCTGTCGGTTTCTCCCGTTCCGCCCTGGGTGGAAAGACTCATTGTACGATTATATTAATTATATATAATTAAAATTTGGTGACAAAGCATTCTCCCGAATTGGGCCACTTCTATATGAAAAGGCCAATAGACTATTAAAAATCCACCCCATGACCAAATTTGGTTGCAAAAAGTGCGTTATAAATTGGTTGTTGAGTTTAAATTATATAGAAACAGAGAAGCTAGTGACTGCTTCATAAAACACACACACACACACCCTCATTTGCGGGCGCGCACTCACAAACACCTACTCACCCAAACACATTCACTTATACATAGTCACACACATACATATATACACTCACACACACATACACTCACACACACATACACTCACACATATTCACACACATACACACGTTAGATACTGTTTGATCAATTTATTTATTTACCTGTAACTGTAATCATACCTGACGGAAGAGACTGGATCCTGCAACACAGGGTATCCTAGTGCGGGATCCAGTGTCCCCCACCCTATTGTAACATTTTTGAGTAAATAAATAATAAGTATTTGTATTTGTATTTGTATATAAAATATTCGATACTAAAAAAACAAGTTAGAAGAAGCTCTCATATTCGATAATTCATAACATTTCCTAACCGTAGAGATAGTTGAAAGCCAGGAGGAACTCGTAGCTAAATAAATACAGTCACACAGGCCGATCTTCCGGGTTAAGCTGCGCTTGCCGAGGTTGGTCTGTGGACGGGTAACCATCTGTCATAGCGACGTCCTCCGTGCCTCGGAAAGCACGTAAAACCGTTGGACCCCGCTGTCATTTGTAGATCTTTGACAGTCGTTACTGTTAGTCAGAAGCTCTAAAGTCTGACAACCAGTCTTACCATGGGGTATCGTATTATCCAGTTACTGGGTTGTGGAGGTCCGACAGGCAGTCGCTCTATGTAAAATACTGATATCCAGCTGCATCTGAATTGACTGGAAGCCGACCCCAATATAGTTGGGAAAAGGCTAGGCAGATGATGAGAGATAGTTGAAAGCCTCTTAGCGTTAGAATAAATTGTTATGCCAGATATTATAAGCTCCATAGATTAGTAGGTACTTTTTGGATAGATCTATTGGAAGATTTGCGACCAAACTTTGCACAAATGCTCAAATTCACGTATCTATCTTGATTTTATTCATATTTATGTATATAGCCGCAAATTTGAAGCTTTGTTTGGCATCGTCTTCATGAATTTATTCCTTTTTGATACAAATATGTTTTTTCGGCAGTTTTTCTTCATCTCAATTTGGGATGTTGCCAAGAATACTTATTGCGTCTATTTTGCTTGAGGGAATACCGGAATACCTCTCGAGACTTGCTCTCGTTAACTAGCGTACCGCAAACGGCTGAGCCTGCTCAACCCTTAGCGAGGCCCAATTTTGAAATTGCTAAAAACCTTATCTTCTTATATATATAATAATAAAAATGAATCACTAAATGTGTTGGTAAGCGCATAACTCAACAACGCCTGGACCAATTTGGACAATTCTTTTTTTGTTGTCTTTGTCATTGCAAGGAGAAGGTTCTTATGAATGAAAATTAGGGTAGAGTAGGTTTATTTTAGAAACAAGAGATAAAGGAACATCACGCGGGCGAAGCCGCGGGGCTACAGCTAGTTATGAATAAAAAGGGAAACGTATTTCTGAAAAGAGGAAACATAATAGTGTATGTGCTGGTGTTATGTATACCAGAATGATTAAAGTTGCGTTTGGAATAGTTCAACTATTGAATTAATTCGTTCATTAAACGATGATACGGTTAGCGCAGTGGCTGAGCGAGCGACTCGGTTCGATCCCCGAACGAAATAAATATTTGTATGATCTGCAAGTAGTTGATCCGGGTTTAGGTGTTTGTGTATGTGAGTTTCTATGTTTGTAAACGCACCCACGATATAGGAAGAAATTCCTAGTCTGGGGCAACGATTTTTTTTTTAAAAGCAAATGAGGTTACCATTCTACACACACCAGAAAATGTTTGCGACAACTTTGATTTTTTTTTTATCTTTTTAGTTAAAGAAAACAAAAAAAACAACTACGTGGAACTCTGAACCAGAAATTCAAAACACGTTTAAGAGATTTCAGTGACATTGTTGTGAATATTGACAATGACAAGTTGAAGACCTTTGAAAGCGGTTTAGATTTACTAATTGTCTTTAGTTCCATTGGTCACATTCTCCGTAATCATCTGATGCAAACATTTTCTGACTAAGGTGCTATTCCTGGGCATGCGGGCAGCGAGTAATGGGCAACTCGCTGTGCGACCATGGACCTTGCACGGGTTGACGGCGCGTTGTGTTACACGCGCGCCTCAAAGAGTGTCAGCATAGTGACGGGGATATCCTGTGGCATAGCGTGGGGCATAGCCTGTAGAGGGCCAAAGCCTGTCGGGGTCGCGGGACTAACGAATTACCGTGACCCCGGAACGTAAAGGGCTATTGAAGGACACGGCGGATTTTAGTCAGTACGAGTCTGACAGTCCCTCCTGCTCTGCCCTGGGTGGGAGGACTCATTTGATGATTTTACAACGTAAAAAAAAAGTGCCTTTTTTGACCAAAACATTACTAACAAGAGAGTACATTGGCAACACCACGGGCCATTCTAGGCGGGATTGTCTCATCAGGTAAACCTGGAACGTACAGGGCTATTGAAGGACATGAGGGATTTTAGTCAGTACAAGCCTAACAGTCCTGCTCCCGTCATGCCCCGGGTGGGCCCCATCATTTGATTTTACCACGAAAAAAAAAGACTGCATTCTGGTGCAAAAATGTTTATGAAAAACATTGCTAACAGGAGATTGCACTAGCAACACCACAGGCCATTCAAAATCAAACCATAGACAATTAACAAAGGTATTAGATACTTCTCAATGTTTACTCCAAGCGTCGAATATGCAAACGAATGTAAATGCACGTGTTGTCACCAATGAACGAGCTGGTCATTTGAATTTGTTGGCCTTCAACTTACGGAGTACTACGACATCGACTGCGTAAGACTTGTTTTCTACTTTTAATTCCTTGACAAGGTTATGTTATTTCTTTCTTTGTTCTTTTCTAAAAACGTCGCCCCACTCTAGGAATTTCTCCTGTATCGTGGGTGCATTTACAAACATAGAAGCTCACATACACAAACGCCCAAACCCGAAACAACTACTTGTAGGTCTTACAAACTTTTGTTTCGTGCGAGGATTGAACTCACGACACGCTGCGAAGCAGTCGATGGCTCAACCACTATTCTCTGTTCGGGTGCGTAGTACTTGCAACCTCCTTGTTCGTTGGTCTCACGATCCCAGTTGAGATGAGCGCAGTTCCTGCGTTCTATTTATGACAAAATTAGGTATTTCATTAGAAATCTCTTAATACGAGTAGTGTCCCAGTTTTCAAAAAGAACTTTAATCAGTCGGTCCTCAGCCTGATCTCTCTCAGGACATGTCGGATTGCTGACCCATCGGACTTATCTGCATCCGTGTCTGTGCATGCGCACATATATGTAAACTATTATAAGGTGTTAGTTTTCTGGTGATAGTATGAGATTTTTTTGACGTCGGTAAATCTAATCCGATGTGAATAACTATTTTGGTTTAATAATCCTGCAAGTAAACCATCATAATTGTAATGCACAATGCCAACAAACAGTTCAGAACTGGCCAAATTTAAATACGCGGGTAGTTACCAAAAAGTTTTACCTGAATGTTGAGGGTAGATTATTATAGTCAGTCGTCAACAGAAGGAAGTTTGTAACAGTTGTGTTCAGTCTAGTAAAATGAAATGTTATTTATGTACTGGATTTAAAACTGGGTTAGCCGATAGTGTATCTTTATGTAGTACTAGCTGTTGCCAGCGGTTTCACCCGCTACAACTTGAAAACTATCCCACGGGAAAATCGGATAAAAACTATCCTATGTGTTAATTCAGGTGATAAACTATCTGTGTACCAAATTTCATCCAAATCCGTTCAGTAGTTTTTGTGTGAAAGAGTAACAAACATCCATCCTCAAAAACTTTCGCATTTATAATATTAGTAGGACTAACTGAGCCCTGCGGTTTCACCCCTGCTGCTCGGTTCCTATCGCTCATCGCGTGATGTTACATAGCCTAAAGCCTTCCTTAATAAATGGACTATCCATCACAAAAATAATTTACAGAACCAATAGTTCCTGAGGTTAGCGCGCTCAACCAATAATATTAGTATAGATATTTTTGTATATATTCACCCTCCCCCCTTCCATGTCCCCCCCATCAAATGGTATGATATGCAAAAAGTACGTAAAGTAAGTCTTAATCTGTCTCTAGGGTCTCATCTTACTCTGTACGAAAATTTGTTTAGCGATTTAAGTGTGAAAGTGGAACAAACAAATTTATTTTTATGATTATAATATTCTCTATCTTAATTTTTAATTTATCTAGCATGGTTTCGCGGGTCGACGGCGCGTTGTGTTCCACGCGCGTCTCAAGGAGTGTCAGCACAGTGACGGGGCCCCCTGTAGAGGGCCAAAGCCTGCCGGGGTCGCGAGACTCACGAATTACCGTCACCCCGGTACGTAAAGGGCTATTGAAGGACACCTTTGATTTTAGTCAGTCAAGTCTGACATTCCCTCCCACCCTGCCCTAGGAGGGCTCATTTGATGATTTTAACACGAAAACTAAAAAAAAAAGCGATCTTACCAAAAAGACACGTTAAATCAAATAATTTTCTAAAAGCATCGAACGCGGCGTCAGCAACGCGAACATCTAAGAAACGGAAACTGTCAGCCTCACCATGCTCCAATAAACAATCGAATGACATTGCCGCAGCGGGAGTTACATTTTTATTACAGAGGTATCAAGTTCACGGGCTTGGCAGAACTCAGAGGTATGCGTTACCAAATCTTGAGGTCATCTGCGCAAGCGCATGTCAACTTAATTTCAGATTGTATATAATTGAAACTATTAAGTAACCTGAGGTTATAAGAAGGGACAGATTTGAAGGGAGCCGTCTTGGTATGGATATCGTGTTTTTTTTTTTCGTGATTGAATCATCGAGAGTCCTCCCACACGGAGCGAGACGGAAGGGACTGTCAGACTTGTACTTATAGGACTAACTGGCAGGTACACTGCATCGAACAAAAAAAGAATCACACAAATCAGACCAGAAACCAGACAATGTTTATAATATTTTGGATTCTTGTTGATTTTTCAAAAACTTGTCTGATTTTTATAAAATGTTCATGGGATCATTTGGGAAATATACGTTTGTTTAACGACGGAGTTATGAGCGAAAAGACGTAAAAAATTAAATAGAAACATTCGAATAGAGAACCTCATTCTTTTTGAAGTCGGTTAAAAATGGATGAAAAGGGTGGATGATTTTATACTGGTTCTATAGAAATCAAATATTCATCGGTAGCTTGTAACTGACACGAGATACAAAAGTGTCTAACGTTTGCGCTCTGCCTAAACCTCTTCGTACGCAAGGCGACTCAAGTCTCCGATACCTTACGACTGTGGTATCCAGACTCAAACGTCACCCAAATGTCACTGTCAGCTGTCAAATCTGACAGAACTGCCCATAAATAATTTTTGACGTTTTGGCTTGGGGACAAAAGTGACAGTTATGACAACTATTTGACGTGTGGGGACTAAAGCCTGCTTTGGCGTTTCAGTGGAGTCGACTATCGCAATACAAATTCATAGAGGTTCGTACACAGGTACGTGTCAATGGATACCAAAGTCGTAAGGTATAGGAGACTTGCGTCGCGTTATGTAAGAAGGGGATAAGTCTCGTAGACGTTTCAATGAAGCCACACCCGCGACAATTACATGAATTTTTCGATTACTGATCTCGGGGTAAATGGAGCAAGACCTGAACAATACAACTGTACCAAATTGCCCGTGTATAAACGATTCTAAACTCTTGGTTACAGATAATCGATTCTACATTCATATTTCTGAACGATCCTCGGAGGACGGCGTCGCCTCTTGAGAGTAGAGCTTAAAAGCGCGATGACATCCCCTCCTACTAATAACCACATCATTTCGGGACGTAAGTTAAGCCAATTTTCACCAAATACATATCTTTACAAAAAAAACGACGGGTTGCACTGTGGGAGTGCCGGCAGAAGTGAAAACTTGAATAGTAATAAACACACACGAAC
This sequence comes from Agrotis puta, assembly GCA_943136025.2. Taxonomy (NCBI): domain Eukaryota; kingdom Metazoa; phylum Arthropoda; class Insecta; order Lepidoptera; family Noctuidae; genus Agrotis; species Agrotis puta. Next base: position 6,895,494 of record OW964195.2, on the reverse strand, counting down.
ATTCGCGCAAGCGCCCTGCACCGTCTTACGAATTTTCGATCAGATCACGTGTCCTGACGCGAGTTTAACATTTTTTACCCATTCCAAAAAAAGTGCACAACGCCGCTAAAGAAGTTTTCACTTCAAAAATCGGCTCGTTTTTCATTCAATCTTCTATCCTAAAATTATAATTAATATAATTAATTATATATATATTATATTGGCTTGTATTTGTGGAAGGAGGCATTTGGGCGCGAGGATCGTCCGGTGGACACGGTGGAGCATACGGTGCAGGACTGCCCCGCTTGGGCAGAGCACCGCCGTGTCCTCACGACGGCGATAGGCGGAGACCTCTCGCGCCCGGCATTGGTCGAGGCCATGCTGCGGGGCGAGACGGAGTGGGAAGCGGTCGCCTCCTTCTGCGAAGCAGTAATGCTCGTGAAGGAGGAGGCGGGCCGCCTGAGGGAGAGGACAGCGTCCTCCCTCCACCCCAGCCGCAGTGGTAGACGCCCACGGCGTCGGACGTCGCAGGACGATCTCCGGCCACCGTAGGCGCGGGCATGCGGGCAGCGAGTAATGGGCGACTTGCTGTCCGACCATGGACCATGCCCGGGTCGACGGCGCGTTGTGTTCCACGCGCGCCTCAAAGAGTGTCAGCATATTGACGGGGCCTGTAGAGGGCCAAAGCCTGCCGGGGTCGCGGGACCAGGGGATTACCGTGGCCCCGGTACGTAAAGGGCTAGTGAAGGACACCGTGGATTTTAGTCAGTACAAGTCTGACAGTCCCTCCCGCCCTGCCCTGGGTGGGAGGACTCATTTGATGATTTTACCACGCAAAAAAAAAAAAAAAAAAAAAAAAAAAAAAAAAAAAAAAAAAAAAAAAAAAAAAAAAAAAAAAAAAAAAAGGAGGCATTTGGGCAGAGCAATGCCCAAAATGTCTCCTTCCACATTGTCTAATAAATAAATAAATAGCATAACAACTTACAGAGGAGATGATGCAATCGCTTCGACTAAAATCAGTCGATTAAAATCAACATGCACCGGCAAGCATAGCGTGGGACATCCATCAGCAAGGACAGACGATCTGATGAAAATCACTGGATCGCGCTGGATGCAAGCCGCTTAAAACCTGTCCTTTTAGAAATCTATGGGGAGGCCTATGTTCAGCATTGGACATCCATACTTATATTATGGTGAACATCAACATTTCTTGCCTATTATAAGCTAAAGTTGAACCTCCTTTGACGCATCAATAAGGACGGCAGTAAATACGTCGCATGACAAACTCCAATACTATCCCGCTCCTATACAAACGTGACTAACCGGGCCTGGACTGCTGCCAAACCATGATTAAGTCCTTACACATCCCTACAAACTTATTACGCTGTCAGCTAACTTAAATCCTCGTTTTAAAACCCAAATGAAGTTGAAAATGTCGGCAAAATTAACTTTGTTTTGACAACCCTATTGTGGTACACGACAGAAATTAAAAGAGACTTTTTTAACACGGTGATAGAGCTCAAAATTCTATGCAACACGAAGTTTTTCAATCCTGTGCAACACATATTGTACAAAATAACTTCAGTTTTGTTTTCTTAGCAATAAAGCTGAAAATTCAACTGTATTTTCCACACACACTTCATTACTCTTCATGTAGCTTTACGGTCGCTTTTCCTATGACAAAAACACTCTTACGAAATGCAAAGCTAAATTGGTTTTGGTCATCCTATTAGTAACCAGAGGCAAAGGATTTTGGACTTAAAACAGTAGTCAATAAGGCTGACATTTAGAGATAGAAACTCAGTACATTTTACATCAGATCACTAATTGAGGCTTTGAAGTATCATTGTTTTCACGATATAATGACATTAGGAATAACTGGACATGTTTTCAAAGGTGATGTTATGTTTAGATTTACTTTTGTAGTTATCATTTTTTTTACGTGGTAAAATCATCCTATGAGTCCTCCCACCCTGGGCAGAGCGGGAGGGACTGTCAGACTCGTACTGACTAAAATTCACGGTGTCCTTCAATAGCTCTTTACGTACCGGGGTCACGGTAATTCGTGAGTCCGTCCACCCCGGCAGGCTTTGGCCCTCTACAGGGGCCCCGTCACTATGCTGACACTCTTGAGGCGCGCGTGGAACACAACGCGCCGTCGACCCGGGCATGGTCCATGGTCGGACGGCGAGTCGCCCATTACTCGCCGCCCGCATGCCCGCACCTACGGTGTCCGGAGATCGTCTGCCGTTCTAGTTATCATAAGCTGACGAAGTTATCATTTGGCGTTTTCAGTACAATTTCAGGCACATGACAAAGTGTGCTTTATAAGGCTGGCCACATACACACGTTTTTCGTATTTGTTTTCCTAGTTTGGAACCCCGATTCGAAATTCCGTGAGACTAGCGCAGACGTTAGGTTTTTGTATTTTGCATTAGCGCGACTGAGCTTCGAAACAAATAGATTGGTTCCAATTGAAAATTTACAGCGCCACGTAGAACATTTTGTTTTAACGCGGTAAAATCATCCAATGCGTCTTCCTGCTCTTACTGTCTGTGACTCGTACTGACTAAAATGCACAATGTTCCTTCAATAGCCCTTTACGTTCCAGGGTCACGGTTACCTCATGAGACAGTCCCGCGACCCCGGCAGGCTTTGGCCCTCTAAGGGGTCCTGTTAGTTTGCTAACAGCTCTTTGAGGTGCCATGGAACACGACCCGCCTTCGATCCGGGCATGGTCTCTGATCGGACAGCGAGCTACCGATTACTCGCCGTCTACATACTCTAGGATGTCACCCACCATAAGTAACGCGCATGTCAACGAACTTTAGCCATAAAAAGCAAATGCTGGGACGTCATGAACTAGTTCATTCTACCGAAACTTTCTTGGTAATTCTTTGGTGCCTGGCACGGTGTCCCGTGATATTATACGGCTGTCAATCGGGCTCGTTTATTACCCATTATAGACAGACTGACATATGCCTAGCTAGACAATAAAGTTAAAAAACCTTGAGAGTCTAAGGTCCTTTATACACAACGCGACGCTTGTGGGTCAATACGGAGAGAGTCTTACTCAGCAATAATTGGAAAAAGCCCGCCTATGGTGATAATGAGTGAAAAAAAAAGATGAAATTAGGTTTTGGAGCGATTCCGTTTTTTGGTAGTAAAATCATCAAATGAGTCCTTCCATCCATCGTGGAGCTGAAGGGAATGTCAGAATCTTACTGATTAAAAATCCATCCTTTTCCTACAGCAGCACTTTGCATTCCAGGGTTACGGCGACCTTAAAGACAGTCCAGCGACCCGGGCGAATCCTTCATGATACTTTTTTTTAACAAGCACTTTCATAATAACAAATAAAAGAAGACAAATAATGGTAAATCGGACATAATCTCATATAATTCAAAGAAATTGCAAATAGCAAAAAGTTGCGGAACAGTTACATAAAAAACCATTGTCGGTTTTCATTGAGAGCCAACCGACAGGTAGAGATAAAAAGTACAATATCAAAACTTAGTGAAAAAGGCCAGTGACAAAAATACTAAAAATAAAGATATTTTCAAATTGAAGAAAATGCCACTGAAACGTTCGCAGCTGTGCGAGAGGTAGAGTTGCGCGTTTGCCAACTGTCTTGCCTGACGGTTAGCGATGATGTGGTCGACGGTGAAGCACGCTTGCCTAGAGGTAATATATTCACTCATATTGACCTGAAGACCCCAAGATCCCTTATCTTCTTTATTCGCACTGCAGCAAGTCCCAATAACGAAGAGTAATAAAATTCTAGGACAGTTATCCACGAGCTATAAAGCGCTGAGAATATTTCCATATCGTTTTTGCTAAGTAAACCTTCTGAACCATTCCTGGCGTTCTCCACGACGCCATGGGCTAGGCTCAGGTCACTGACACAGCCCGCGGAGACGCTGTAATGGCATACGATCGATCCACGGCAGACAACACCGCAATGGAATTATTTAAGTTTATTCTGCTGAAGTGGCACTGCACTGCTTGCATCTGTTTGTAAGTACCGATGAAAGGAAGGTGAAATGATTTGGAAGAAATAGCTTTTTATTTCTCGTGGTAAAACCATCAAATGTGTCCTCCTACCCAGACTTGTACTGACTAAAATCCACGGAGATCCTTCAATAGTCTTTTACGTTAGTCCCGCGACCCCAGCAGGCTTTGGCCCTCTAAGGGGGCTCCATCATTGTGCTGACAGCTTTTTGAGGCGCACGTGGAACAAAAAAACGCCGTCGACCCGGGTTTAGTCCATGGTCGGACAGCGAGTTGCCCATTAGTCGCTGCCCGCACGCCGTTATAAGATCTGTGTCGATTTTTATTCAATGCAGTAGAAAAGTAAGGGCCAATTCTTATCTGGGGCAATTTAATGAAAGTTTTATTCTTTGAAATTGGTAGATAAGCGTTAAATTAAAATATTTAGTGAAAGGTTGGTTGTAAACTGTTGAACTGAGCCACGATGGCATCAACTTTCAACTTGCTAAGAGTAAACATAGAAATGGAGGTAGGGACTTCTCTTTTTGATCTACTTGTATTATAAAGTTCCGCAACTGGGGTTCGGGCACGCCGCAATCGCGGCGGTAAGACCCCTCCTTGAGCCGTGACGCCTATCCAGCCACTCGGATAGGAGTCACGGCGTCCTTACCTACCGCACGACGCTGGTCTTCACGGGACAAGGAAGTTTCGGGAGGTACCTGTGTCTGATCTGGGGGGAAGAAACGCCTGGGTGTCACCACTGCGAAGATCGTCCGGAGGACACGGTGGAGCATACGGTGCAGGACTGCCCCGCTTGGGCAGAGCACCGCCGTGTTCTCACAACGGCGATTGGCGGAGACCTCTCGCGCCCGGCATTGGTCGAGGCCATGCTGCGGGGCGAGACGGAGTGGGAAGCGGTCGCCTCCTTCTGCGAAGCAGTCATGCTCGCGAAGGAGGAGGCGGGCCGCGTGAGGGGGAGGACAGCGTCCTCCCTCCACCCCAGCCGCAGTGGTGGACGCCCACGGCGTCGGACGTCGCAAGACGATCTCCGGCCACCGTAGGCGCGGGCATGCGGGCGGCGAGTAATGGGCGACTCGCTGTCCGACCATGGACCATGCCCGGGTCGACGGCGCGTTGTGTTCCACGCGCGCCTTAAGGAGTGTCAGCATAGTGACGGGGCCTGTAGAGGGCCACAGCCTGCCGGGGTCGCGGGACTTTCCCATTACCGTAACCCCGGTACGTAAAGGGCTAGTGAAGGACACCGTGGATTTTAGTCAGTACAAGTCTGACAGCCCCTCCCGCCCTGCCCTGGGTGGGAGGACTCATTTGATGATTTTACCACGATAAAAAAAAGCACACTAACCGACAGAAGTCGCGAGTAAAAGTTAGTATTTGAACAAAACATTAAACATGCAAGCGACAAATATAAAGACATATTTAACATGGGTGCGCCATGGTGCCGTCCGCATCGTGGTTATGAATTTTTAATAGATAAAGTTTCCGCCACAGTGGAGGCTAAGCCAAGTTTTTATAGCTTAGTGCAGCTTTAAGGTGGGACGTGGAATGGCGAGGTGCAGCTTTGTGGAAGATAACAATAAAGATTTGAGACTTCAGGCCATAAGAGACAATACATGCTATGTTTTGTAGTTGCACTTTTAGATGTATGAGGAAAATAGACGTTCGGAGAGCATTTTTTGACCACGATCAACAATTAATACAGCTCACCGCAGTCTACTGTTGGACATTGGAATCCTCCTCAGCTAGGCCACAACGGTGTAGGGGCCAACTCGTCTTCGAAACTGGAACCAGGGATTAATTCCACCTTATCTGATTTGATAATGGGCAACTGGGTCCAAGGTTCTCCAAATTTCCCTTCTCAAGCCCTCCTGCCTAGCAGAACATACGGCATAAGGAGTTTAAGGCACCATGACATTGAAAAAGAAGGTTGATGTCATGGGCACACCGACGTTCGGCACTGTACGTAGAATTAGGAGCCCCGCAAAGCGGGGCTCTGTTGCCGAAACTCCTATACGTTAATAAGTCCCCAATAGGAAATGTCAGTTACAATACTTTAATAAATCTATACTAATATAATAAAGCTGAAGAATTTGATTGGCTGAAAGCGTTAATCTCAGAAACTACTGGTACGAATTGAAAAAATATTGTTGTTTTGGATAGACAATTTATAGAGGAAGGCTATATAATATGACGCTACGGCCAACAGAACCCGAGTAGCGCATGAAACATTGGAAACATAGTACTTCAATAAATCATTAAGGTAACCCAATTTAAATCGCTAGCGTCATCATCGCTGTCAGTACGATAACGACTTAGTACGAACAAGTACGTACAGCCGCATACTAATGTAGTCTACGCATTTATAATAATTTAACATTCTTAATTACCGGTAAGCTTGTCCTTTAAGGAGTTAGGTACAGCACTGCTGGTATTTATAAACCGTTAGTTAAGTGTATTAGTAGTCTTCTTAGCTCATGGCTAAATAATTACAGCTGCGCAGACCGATCTTCCAGGTTTAGCCGCGCTTGCCGAAGTTGGTCTGTGTATGGGTGACCATCTGTAATAGCGAATTTCTTCCGTGTCTCGGAAAGCACGTAAAGCCGTTGGTCCCGGCTGTCATTTGTAGATCTTTGACAGTCGTTACTATTAGTCCAAAAGTCTGACAACCAGTCTTACCATGGGGTATCGTATTACTCAGTTGGGTTGTGGAGGTCCGATAGGCAGTCGCTCCATGTAAATAATTGATATTCAGATGCATCTGGTTCGACTGGAAGCCGACCCCAATATAGTTGGGAAATGGGTAGGCAGATGAGTTAAGTGTATTAGTTAAACTACGGTACGATCGGAGTCACAAACTATAGAACTTGACTATCCATGAGTACCCTTCATAAATAATGCAAAATGGCCTTTGGGAAGGGAAATACCTTATGGTATTTAACGTGAATATCATCATCTTCCTGCCCTTATCCCACAAAATTAAAAACTGTACTTGCTTGTGACGTATTGGCGGCAGTTTTAAATGCGTCATATCTCCGTCAATTTTGGTTTACGTAACAAAAGAAAAAATACGTGTCAAATATTTTTTGATCATGTAAGTGCCGGACTAATCATAATTTTTAAGTCAAATACTCTATTGGTTAATAACTAATTTATACATATAGTTTTCACAGAAACATTGACGACTAAAAACTTATAACTGTAGTCCATTTCATACAGAATGAGTGTATGAGCCCGCAAATTTAAGCTAAGTTGGTGGGAACCCTCTGTGCGCTACCCCACACGCACTTTGCCGGTTTTTAGGGTTCTGTAGTCAAAAGGCAAAAAACGGAACCTTTATGGATTCGTCATGTCACCGCCACTTTATTCCGAAAATATGAGAACTGTACTATTGAAACTTGGTAAGTAGATGTATTCTATGAACCGCATTAAGATTTTCAAACAAAAATTGAAAAAAAAAAAAAATTTAACAAAGTTACAACGAACTACGAGAACTTTTATATTATGTTACTTACTGCTACGGAACCCTTAATGGGCGAGTCAGACACGCACTTTACCGGTTTTTTTTCTTCTCAGCTTTTCCCACAACAAGCGAATGTGTCAGTGTGTTTGTAGGCGCTACTCAATACTACCGTCAGATGTCCGTTATAATACTCATTGACACGATTCTTTCTTATTTTAACGTTTAAGATAACCATTATGTTTAATGGCACCAGTCACTGGCAGTAATTATTATTATACCTACTTATTGTTTCTGTCTTTGCCGACTTTCTAGCAAGTTGTTAACGGGTGCACTTATTAAGGACGCGACGGACAAATTTTGTTCTGAAGTCAGTTCTTGTTGTGTCCAGAACTTTTAGAAGTGAAAACTTCTTTAACGGCGTTGTGCACTTTTTTTTGGAATGGATAAAAATTTTAAACACGTGTCCTAAACACGTGACCTGATCGAAAATTCGTAAGACGGCGCGGGGCGCTTGCGCGAATGTTCGTGTGTGTTTATTACTATTCAAGTTTTCACTTCTGCCGGCACTCCCAGAGTGCAACCCGTCGTTTTTTTTTTCCTTGTAAAATCATCAAATGAGTCCTCCCACCCAGGGCAGTGCGGGAGGGACTGTCAGACTCGTACTGACAAAAATCCACGGTGTCCTTAAATGGCCCTTTACGTACCCCCGGTACGCAATTACCGGTCGTGGTAAAATCATCAAATGAGTCCTCCCACCCAGGGCAGGGCGGGAGGAACTGTCAGACTTGTACTGACTAAAATCCACGGTGTCCTTCAATAACCCTTTACGTACCGGGGTCACGGTAATTCGTTAGTCCCGCGACCAATGTTTTTATCCCAGACTGCGAAACCAGGTCGTCCGTAGCAAAGATAACCTCCACAGATGGAGATTCACGGACGGATCGGATCTCAAGTGTATATGCGGCGTGTCCCCACAGACAATGGTCCACCTTCTCTCCTGCACCGCCTGCTCTGTCACCTGTACATATGACGACCTTACGACTGCATCAGTGAGCGGTGTTCGCGCAGTTGAATTTTGAGCCAAACACAGTATATAAAATGAAAATTTACCATCGACACGCTAAGAAGAAGACCTCTGACCTAGACTAGCTAAGAGACAAATCTATATACATATCGTATGATGATACAATGTTTCTATCCTCTCAACAGTGCCAACGAACCGTGACGACTGACATCGTGATGTTCTATAAGCATCCTTGAAAGAACAAAGGCTGCATCGGCCCATTCATTGAAAGATAATCTAAGAACTGGGTCTAGAAAGATGGTTCGTAAGCTCGTATTTAAGGGAGTGCTACAGACCCTCAAGCTGAACAGTTTGTCTATGAGCCATACCATGATCACAATAGGGTAGTTCACTGCATAAATAAATTGAAAACATATACAGTACGTCAGAGTATTGAAAAACAATAAACACGTCTTTTTTTGTGTTTTAAATTCAATGTATATTGACAAAGATAAAACGCTTCGTAATTCGGGAGTTGGTGTGGCGTCATAAGACCTGTAAAATTATACCGACCAAGTGACGTTTTGTGATTTTTAGAAGCGTTGTATCTTCGACAAAATTGATTGATTGAAAAAAGAAAAAATCCTTTGCATTATTTTTCAATATTCTAACTGACGGACTTAACAGATTTTCGATTTATTTATGCAGAAAAGTAAGAAGCCTATTCCGACTTGAGTTTTGAAAGTTCTGAAAGCAGCTTTGCTTTGGTACAGCGGCTTGACGTGATGAAATTGAACTGAGCAAAAATGAGTTGAAAATGATACAAATGACAGAATGACATTCGAAATTTGAAAAACAATAATGATCTCGCTGAAAAGAGGTCAAATCAACGGAGGAGATATCATACCTACTCTGTTACTAGTCCAAGCCGAGATTTCACAGTTATATAAGGTTCGGCCTGCAACAAGGAGGTACACCGGGGCCTAATATGTTTAGTAATTTTTTTTTAAAGAAATAAAATAATAGATGACTGCAACCTTCTTCGGAGCAGTTTTGATTGCCTTCTCCGTACTAATTAAGATGCATACGTCAAGCAGTCTATCTCTTCCTGTCTTTATAAGCGTTACAATAGGGATTTGTATCGGACTATTGTGCAATGACGTCGCCACGCATCACGGCGCCTTGTAGGCCAACATAATACCTGATTGTGTTGTGTGCTGCAGTTAAATTAGATAGTGGATTGATGTGGGTGGTACTGGTAACTTAAGAGACTTTTTTAACGTGATAAAATCATCAAATGAGTCCTCCTACCCAGGGTAAGACGGGAGGGACTGTCAGACTTGTACTGACTAAAATCCACGGTGTCTTTCAATAGCCATTTACGTTCCAGGGTTACGGATACCTGACGAGAAAGTACTGGTAACGTGGGAGACTAAACTTTGCGATGAATACGTGGTCTTACGGTTCCTTACCAAAAGGGTAAAACGGGACACTATTACTGAGACTTCGCTATCCGTCTGTCTGCCAAGGCTGTATCTCTAGAAACGTGATAGTTAGACAGTGAGAATATTCACAGACGATGTTTTTCATTCATTGTCGTTCTCCGGGACACGTCGAGCTTCATTGTCTCGGCCCTTTTCTGGTTGTTTGCCACTGTTGATTCTGGCGCACAGGAGTTGCAGTGGTTAGGGAATAGTGTGGTGGGTTTGTCCCAATAAAAAAAAAAAAAAAAGACGATGTTTTTTTGTTGCTGTACTAAAAAACCGAATAAGAAAAATATTTAAGCGGACTGACTCCCCTTAAATAATTATTTTATTCTGTGTTTTTTAGTAACTACATTACACTCACGGTTCTCTCATTTTTCTATTATTTCGTAACATTTTTACAAAAAAAAAAACAACATTAAAAAATAGCAGTCCACCAGCATCGGGAACAGGGTCCAGGCTGCCGGTGGTCAGAGCCCTTGAAAGAGGAACCTCCTAACAATACGCGCCGTGTCCAGAATTATTGCCTGTACACTCATATATGATTATACCACATTAATTTCTCCTACTCCTCCACTATTCTTTTCTGATTAATTTCGTTGCAGGATCCAAGACAGGTAAATTCATTCTCCGGGACACGTCGAGCTTCATTGTCTCGGCGCTTTTCTGGTGGTTGCCACTGTTGATTCTGGCTTTCTGGAGTTGCAGTGGTTTGGGAATAGTGTGGTGGGTTTGTCCCAATAAAAAAAAGATCACACCACGCTAAAAAAGGGCCTCCGCTATAAAAACACTTGAAAACTTACATAAGTTAGTACGACACTGTCTAAGCCTCTTGCTCGACCTTGCTTAGGTTTCAGCTCTGATCGACTTTACGTAACAAATTGGTATCCAGTTAGAAGCCGTACTAATTCAATTACTTCGACCATGTTGAAAATGTGTGTCTAAAATATCGAATTAAAAGTTACATGTACTTAATTAAAACCCTTGGTAAGACTGGTTGACAGACTTTAGAGCTTCTGACTAACAGTAACGACATTCAAAGATCTACAACTGACAGACAGAATCAACGGCTTTACGTGCTTTCTGAGGCAAGGAGGAAACTTTAGGACAGATGGTCACCCATTCAGAGAACAACCTCGGTAAGAGCGGCAAAAAAAAACTGTTCATTTTGGTGATTGTCTTTAATCTGTACCACATTTCGTCACTAACGTATATCTTAGTTAATGCTACATGAATATGACTCGCTGTCCGACCATGAACCATGCCCGGGTCGACGGCGCGTTGTCAGTACGAGTCTGACAGTCCCTCCCGCTCTGCCCTGGGTGAGAGGACTCATTTGATGATTTTACCAGGTAAAAAAAAGAAAATAAAAATAATTAAAAACGTATATTTCTTAGTCTATGCTACATGGATATGATCATGCAAGAGTAAGATTATAGGTATTATGATATCATATTATTGACGATGACATCAATTATTATTTAATCTCGTTCAGAAATTTATTACTGGCCACACCTTTCTTTTAGTAATCGCTTCTTAAAAGATAGAGAATAATCCTACTAATATTATAAACGTGAAAGTTTGTTTGGATGGATGGATGTTTTTTACTCTTTCAAGCAAAAACCTCTTAACGGATTTCGATGAAATATGGTACACATATAGTTTATAACCTGTATTAAAACAAAGGATAGTTTTCATCCGGACGAAATGAAACCCCTGGAAAAAGGCGTATCCACATTATGATTTCTTTGACAGTTAGTGATACAAGTGTATAAAATCAATCTACCTCCTCCAGCTAATGCTAATTACACTAGAAAAATCACGATGCGTCACTATCAAAATGCGACATACGTAATAATGCAGCGTGACGCTCGTTGATAACGTTATCAATAAATTATTCTTATCAGTCAAAGCTGCGAACTGTAATGATGACGATGCAATGGCACAGGAAGCTGAAGACACATAGATGCTGTTTTTTTTTATTTGGTACGAACTTATCACACTATTCCCAAACCACTGCAACTCCTGAAAGCCAGAATCAACAGTGGCAACCACCAAAAAAGTACCGAGCCAATGAAACTCGACGTGTCCCGGAGAATGAATTTACCTGTCTTGGATCTTGCAATGAAATTAATCAGAAAAGAATAGCAGGAGCCAGATAAAAACAATTTATATATTGAATCAGCCTATTGATGATTTTATAATAGAAGCAGGTTGTCGGATTAGAAAGGGCGTTACGGGTAATGGTTAATGCAGGCAAAATAGAGCCATATGATCTTTGCACCTCCTTTTACGAAGCAATCATGCTAGCAAAGGAGGAGACGGGACGCGTGAGGGAGAGGACAGCCTCCACCTTACGACCCAACCGCTGTTGGAGAGACGCCCACGGCAACAGAAGACGCAAAACGATTTCCGGCCACCGTAGGCGCGTGCATGCGAACGGCGAGTAATGGGTGTGACTTGCCAATTTGAAATGCCCGGCTTAAAGAGCTGTCAGAAATCTGAAAGGGCCCCCTTAGAAGGCCAGAGGCCTGCCGAAGTCGCGAGACTTCGGTTTTGCAAAGGTAGGTTAGACGGATACCTACCTTAAGGACCACGCCAATTTCTGCCATGTAGTGGTAATAGGAAAAAAGGTGGTAGAAAATGGGTCATCGGTATTTTTGCCAAAGCATAAGGTGAATGAAACGATTTAACCGTGTTTCAATATTATCTTATGAACAAGAGATTCACGTTTACCTCATTGATTATCTTGGACTAGATTCCGAGAGGAAAATATTTGTATTTTCATTCAAACGAGAAATGATCACGCTGCTGTGTAGCTTGTCCAACTACAAGAGGATCCAAGGGACTACATACTGGCCGGATACAATTTGAGTCCATCATCAAGCAAAGAAGATTGATTTCCTTCTATCACCGCCCAGCACGAGAAGCTCGTAGGTCGACGAGCTAAGGACTGGTGCGCTTACCATCAGGCGTGATAGGTCAAACTCGAACCTATCATTAAATTTAAAAAAAAAAGGTTTAAGCCAACAATGGTTGGTCTGTGGACGGGCGACCATTTATCATAGCGAGTTTCCTCCGTGCCTTGGAAAATACGTAAAGCCGTTGGTACCGGCTTTTATTAACAGATCTTTGACAGTCGTTACTGTTAGTCAGAAGCTCGAAAGTCTCACAACCAGTGTAGTTTTGCCAAAGCGGTATTACCCAGTTACTAGGTTGTGAACGTGATATAGGCAGTCACTCTATGTAAAATATTATTCGCCTGCATCCGGTTCGACAGGAATCCGATCCCAATATAATTGGGATAAGGCTAGGCAGATGAGATCAGCGTACCAGCATCATTATCTGCCTGCCTTTTCCCAACTATATTGGGGTCGGCTTCCCGTCAAACCAGATGCAGCTGGATATCAGTATTTTACATTTATTTTACCAGCGTACCAGCAAAAATATGTATTAAGTGTTTGCATAATTCGCGCATTACTTTAAATCAATTTAAATAATCAGCGCTAATCGTAAAATTATGTAAGTGTTTGGAATCCAATGATATGATAATGATGTGAATTTAATATTATCTTATTGAATAAACATTAGCTTCAAGTTATCTATTTTTAGTCCACTAGGTATTTCTATGATCATTTTAGTACGTGTAAAAAGGTAGTCACGGGAGATAACGAATCGATTTAAATATCATTGATAGAAAAAAAAAACATACCGACCGAATTGAGAACTATTTGAAATCGGTTTAAAATTACTTAAAGGTTTTAGGTGCAATGGTGGAAACTTAGTACCTAAATACAAAAACTAAAATGATTATTTTTGCTTTACCATAGTGGAATAAAATATTCATAACTATGTTCAAACAAGGTGGGCAGACCTCCACTGTGTCCTCGGGGTGGTTCACAAAGTGGGGTCATCCAGGAGTACCCGCAAATGAGTACTCTCGGTCTGGGTGGAGCAGAAGGTACTGTCAGACTAGTACTGAGTATAATCCACCGTGTTCCTTTAACTGTCCTTTTTCCAAATTCTCAGTTACCCGGTCGCGGGACTCACGAATTACCGTGACCCCGGTACGTAAAAGGCTATTGAAAGACACCGTGGATTTTAGTCAGTCAAGTCTGACAGGCCCTCCCGCCCTGCCCTGGGTGGGAGGACTTATTTGATGATTTTACCACGTAAAAAAAATAAAAACTCAGTTACCCGTTTGAGTGTTCCGCGACACCGGCAGGTACCTAGGCGTATCCTACCGCTCTATTACACAGAGGCATGCCTGTGTGACATTATCTCTAGAGGAATTGGTGTGGTCGCAGAGTTTGTGGTCAAGTGGAGGGTGGTGGGGTCGCGGGGTTAACGAGCTACCTTAGAGGGCTATTGAAGGACACAGTGGATTTCAGTCAGTACAGGTCTGACAGTCCCTCCCGACTCATTTGATGATTTTACCACGCTAACAAAAAAAAAGAGGAATTGGTGTATAATTAATTACGTACCATGGTGATTAAGTCATACATTCTTCTTTCTTCTTCTCGGCAAGCGGGCTTCACCGTCGACCACATCATCGTTTACCATCAGACGAGATAGTGATTAAAGGCGAACGGATCGTTAAAGAAAAAAAAACGAAGATATTTTTATTTTCCATAAGTATTTCTGGTGCCCAATTCAATACACAAACAGACAGACCTTATATGTAGGCCATATAAATATTTGTATAATCGTTATCATCAGTATATTTGGTCAAATTCATGAAAATATATTTAGTGAAGTCATTAAAAGTTTACAAGTCAGTATTTATTTTATAAATATCACTTTACTATGTTTATGACAAGATCTCTAGTGGCGACCACGGACCGGAAGACACAGCGTAAGCAGGCTTCCCACTAGGTGGACCGACAACATCGTGAGAGTCGCGGACAACCGATGGATGCAAGTGACGAATTGTCGTTCGGCGTGGAGGTCTGATGGGGAGGCCTATGTTCAGCAGTGGACGTCTTCCGGCAGACGATGATGAACTTAAGTAAACAATGTAAATGCCTCTTTGGGTTTATAGTTGTACTTATGAGCAAGAATTCCTGGTTTTGATTCCTGGATAACATCAGTAATTTCTTAGTAGCAGTCTGAATTTGGATACTGGACTGGTACATTGGCAATAGATTAACGCATTCCAGCCATTCCAGCTTGTGTACCATGATCAATTCTATCTGTATTCTATAAAGAACAGACAAATTTATTTCTATACAATTCATTTTTTTCTGTCTGAGTATGGCAGAAACCGTTGACAACCAAAAAATAA
The DNA here is from genome assembly GCA_943136025.2 of Agrotis puta. Lineage (NCBI taxonomy): Eukaryota > Metazoa > Arthropoda > Insecta > Lepidoptera > Noctuidae > Agrotis > Agrotis puta. The sequence goes on along the minus strand of OW964195.2, from coordinate 6,880,276 downwards.
AAGCATTTATTTTCTACATTTTGAATATTGCAATGCTTAAGACGTTTGAAATATTTCTACATTATGTTATTTTGTCGTTTTTCCTGTTGACAAAACCTAGTTCTACATTTTGTGCTATGCGTGCACACATATTCCCGGGTCGCGGGACTCACGAATTACCGTGACCCCCGAAAATAGAGGGCTATTGAAGGACACCGTGGATTTTAGTCATTACGAGTCTGACAGTCCCTCCCGCTCTGCCCTGGGTAGGAGGACTCATTTAATGATTTTACCAGGTAAAAAAAAATGCGTACTCATATTATGGGACTTAAGATACATATCTAATACAGTTCTGTCAAGAATGCATTCTGGAGAACAGACATAACATTATGTAATATAATGCATCAAGTTTAGACAGTGACATAACCATATAAACACATAATTACTGAAGAGTCCAATTCAAATACTTTTAAATAAAACTTTCTTTCCTATTCTAAACAGGTTTCTTCAAGTACCTAACGTGAAAGCAATCATTAAGTTATATAAAACATAATCAGACACCTCAAGAGAAATATATATTATTATTTAATGAATTTATATTTTTATTGACGTAATTTATAGATTAGCATCAAGTAAGAGTTTTTCTATGCAAAAAGCACACAAATTACCGTGACCTCGGAATGTAAAGGGCTATTGAAGGACACCGTGGATTTTAGTCAGTACGAGTCTAACAGTCCCTCCCGCTCTGCCCTGGGTGGGAGGAATCATTTGATGATTTTACCACATTCAAAAAACAAAAAAAATCTAAAAGCACAGTAAAACTGGAGGATCTCTGTCATAAAATATTTAGTTACATTTCATATGTTACTAATAAAACCAGCAGGTCAGAAACGGCCACTTAAAGCAATATTTTTAATGATTGACTTCTCACTCTTCTAGCAACGTCATTTGCTATTCTTCTATTCTTCTGTTATTCTTTTACAACATGTATCTTTAGAAATATTGCTAAGTGGCTATTTTAGAACCCGGGTTATAATTTTATTACTGTAACATTTAAAATGCAATAAAATATTTTGTGACAGAGGTCCTAATTATTCAGTAATACTACAATAAGGAAATTATAACTGAATTTCTCATTCAGTAGTTGCATAAGGAAAATATTACAAAGCTGAAGAGAAACATTTTTTGACATGAGGATATAACCATACAAAAATCTGTAGCTTGTCAAAGTAATTATTATAAATAAATAAAAGAAAACTAGGTATATACAGTATGTTTGCATTGCCATGGCTCTGTTATTTCAGGGTCGCAGGACTCACGAATTACCGTGATCTCCGAATGTAAAGGGCACTGTGGATTTTAGTCAGTACGAGTCTGACAGTCCCTGTCGCTCTGCCTTGGGTGGGAGGAATCATTTGATAATTTTAACACGCAAAAAAATAGCTGCTATTTGCTCATTAAAAAAAAAAAAACACAGGAGATGAATGGTTAAGAAATAAATATATAAATTTTGAATAATAAATGTGATGGAGTTGCCAAAATAAGGTAAACATTTTAGTGAGTGACAGGTAAGTCAACAGAAGTCTGAATGATCCTGATATAAAGATGTTTATTCTCTTTGGTATGACCACTCTCAGCTTTTTCTTTTTTAATGTAGTAATATCATCAAATGAATCCTTCTACCCAGGGCAGGGCAGGAGGGACTGTCAGACTTGTACTGACTGAAATCCACTGTGTCCTTCAATAGCCCTTTACGGTAGCTCGTTGGTCCCGCGACCCCACCACCCTCACCTTGACTTTTCAAAATGTCAAAGCAGTTCTTGAGAAACAAGCAGAACTGAATGTGTTACACTTCCAAAGTATTGCGACATAAAAAAATAGTTCCCAGAGCGCAAGATACCGAAATCTACTAATTAAAAACCAGTTTCTCAATTCACAGAATCAACATTTTCCTGCTAACGACTGCAAAGCAATAACATGATTCAAAAAGAAATAATCAAATGAAATGTACCAAAACAATAGAACCATTATACAACATAGAATTGGTGAACTATACTTTCACCGGTTCGAAAAGATGATTGTTATCTCCGAAATTGTAAATGTGATGACAAAAAAAATCGACAACTTCGTAATTTTTCGTCGTTTTTCTAACATAACATTACACTTACCTGAGTTAATTACGCGCGAACGGACGTCAGCAATACTATGAAATCACTTAAACAGCCTGAATTACGATAAGGCTTTGATAAAAGTAAATATTGTAACAATCTTTGTTCTGAAGATCCGATCACAATATGGTCACCGCGACACAGTTGCTCATGTGATGTTTACAGCTGATGTGTAAAAAATGAACAAATAAACACGCACGCGACACAATTTCAGCAATATCCACTACGAAATCGAGTGTTCGTTTTAATATTGTTATTCGATCGGTTGGCAATCGTCACGAAATTCTTTTGAATTGATTGATTTGGTCGTTCCATTCATGTTGGAACCATTCGTTCGAGAATGTTATTTATTTGAATGAATGAACGAAAACAGATCGCGTTCGTTTTACTGTTTGAATAATTATAACCACTCGATTTTGATGACTTCCTAAATTAATTATCAATAAATTTTATTTTAACAGTTACTTTCCAGACTTTAATATTTATTTTTTACAACAATAGTAATACAATACAACAGTAAAAAATACAAATGTCGTGGGTGCTTTTGTTTTGTGTTTGCTATTTGTTAAGTTTATTAGATTGTTGTAATATTTTAAAGTACAATTTTATTCCATAATTCAATTTTTCATTTTCATAATCTCAAGAATTTGAGTTTCTGTTTTAATATTTTGTTAGCTTGTTGAAGTTGAACGCAACGCAACCATGGATTTTATAAGTCCATGAACGCAACACATTAATGCAAGTGTCAAAAGCAGTCTTTCCATCTCCAAAATCCACTTTTAGATTCGTGGCAGATGCTTTCTCTCTCTCTCTTTCTCTGGTATGTTTGATTTGTTAGAAAAAGAGGAATGGGATCTATGCTTAAACGTATTACAATTTGTTTTGAGTTAAAAAATCTTTACTCAGTGTATTGTTGTCAGTTTATATTATATATTTATTGTTAACTAAAAGTTTAAAAAGTTACGCTATAGTAATAAAATAATAATCCTAAACGTACCTAAATTATATGAAGAAATCAGTAACAGAAGATATAATATCGTACAAAAGGTAACCTACAAAATGGACGAGCAAGAACAAAAACCAAAAACAGAAGATAAAATCGAATTCAAGAAGCCTGTGCTATTCGGGCGCATCGGGAAATTGCCGAAAAAGGTTAAGAGTGAACCAGAGAAACCGTCAGAAGAGAAACGAGAAGAAAAACCGGGTGAAAAGAGTTCTGAATCTACATCGAAAAGCTTACCACCCGCGGTACTTTTAAAAGAACTTTCGACGCCTATACCTTATAAAGAGCCAAAATGGTCTGGGATTTGCCCTGATGGTGAGTAGACACAGGCATTGATCAGTTGGTATATTAAGGCATTTCCTTTCAAAGTAATTTTTGTAGAAACTTGGGTGGAGAGGCATAAACACACACTTTTTCCCGCCCCAAAGACGACCCACTGACCCAAGTTGGTAGAAAAAACGATATAAAAACTGCTTTAGCCATGATATCGAAATTTGGTTCATGTTAAAAAAAAAAATATAAACCTTTTGGAACAATAACATTAAAAAGAAACAAAACTAATAGATGTACCAAGGAAAAACCGTACTGCACCAACTGTCAATGAAATTATAACAAGCAGCAGTAGATATCCGATGATGATATTGTATTCTAAATTTGAAATTTCTTTTTAACACATTTTTATTTTTTATGTTCAGGTCCAGAGTACGCACTTGAGGTACTAAAATCGGGAATGATCGTAGACAAGGTAGACTTGATGAACAAACCCTACTATGTGTTTGGCAGACTTGCCAACTGCGATGTTGTCATGGCACATCCAACTATATCGCGGTAAGGCTAGCACAATTCAGATTTTAAATTTTAATTAAATAGTCTTTACTCAGATACAATAGTTTTGGTAGTAACACTTAAATTATTATTTTTTTGAGTTACATCTCGCAGGTCATCCCAAAGTTGTGAGCTGCTTAACCGAACTTTTCTCTGGATGTCTTAAATGACTCTAAAGCCTCCAGCCAGGGGTTTACAACTAAATTAATACAAACAAAGTGACCACACACTAAGGGCACCCCCGTGGGGTATGGACCTCGGCTTAGGGCGTCACTGAGGGAGGACAGCAAGGGATAGGCTAGATCTGAATGATAACACTTTATAATAATGCACTGTTCGTTTTAAATTTTACATCAACTTTCTAATCTGTTTGTCAGTAATTGGCAACGGCCTCCTCCAACTGTCTTTGGCCAATTGTTGTATCTTCGTCAATTTTGATTTACGTAACAAAAGAAAAAATATGTGTCAAATATTTTTATGATAACTATTTTTCACAGAGAAAAAGTTCGAAACACACTCGGACGAAGTCACAGGCTGAGTGTTAGTTTATAATAGTAGTAAGTCTTTCTTCTATTACAGACACCACTGTGTGCTGCAGTACAAGGCCTTTGCAGAGGACGGGGAACCTCCATGCGGTTGGTACCTCTTCGACCTGGGCAGCACGCACGGCACGTTCCTCAACAAGGACCGTCTGAAAGCCAGCCACTACACCCGCGTGAGGGTCGGTCATCAGATCAAATTTGGGAACAGTACCAGGACTTATATTATGTTGGTGAGTTGGTAATAAGATATGTGACTAAAACCAGATTTACCGTCGAAACAGAAACAGTAACCCACCCTCCGGTTCAAAACTTCTACATGTATTTTTTTTTTCTAGCATTTAACTTGCTAAGACAAAAATAATTGTCTAACACTTGTCAAAGGTTGACTGGTAGATAATGCCTTGCGGCATTAAGTCCGCCTTATGTACCATATTTGTACGTAGAAGTGTAAATAAATAAATAAATAAAAAAATGACAATGTCAAAATGACATTTCACGTTGATATAAGGGTCGTTTTGTAGTTAAAGTTTTAGACAAGCATTCAACAGATGTTTATCTTCCTTGTGGTGACATGGTACAAGTCTAGCATCTAGCATTTGACCCAACCAATAACCTAGGTCAGAGACTATAATTAGTAAAAAAAAAAAAAAAGCAGTGATAGCCGAGTGGTATGACCGTTGGACTGCACAGTATAAGGTTGCAGGTTCGAACCCCGGCACGCACCAATGTCTTTTAGAATTCATGTGCGTATTATAAATTAATTATCACTTGCTAAAAACGGTGAAGGAAAACATCGTGAGGAAACCAGCACACCTGAGAGATTTTTCAATGGTGTGTGAAGCCATGTCAGAGGCCTACGGGCGGTTTAAACTCTGACACCAGGTTGTTCATCAACCATACGATAAGAAGAAGAAGAAGAAGATTAGTAATGATACTTTTTATGGAATGGCACAAAGAAAAGAAGTCTCGAAGCAACAAAATTTTCAATTGAATGCGTTTGACAATGCCTGATAGTAAGCGATGATGTATGTATGATGTATCATATTCACTGTTATCAGGAAACTCGGACACTGGTAGGGAATTTCATTACTTAGTATTTTCAAAACCCTTTGTAAATGGTTAATTTTTGAGTGCTTTAGAAAGTATTTACTCGCAACTATATTGCCACCTATCCATTTCACCTATCCGTTCTACCCCGGGTGGGAGGACTCATTTGATGATTTTAGCATGTTAAAAAAAAACCTATCCATTACACTTAATGTCACATACCAACATCTTAGCTACAGCCCTAAGTGAACCAACAACTATGAAAAGGCTCAAACGCCACCAGATATGGGACTTTATTGAATAAAGCCTAATAATAAATAAGAGAGGAAGATTCTTTGCTGGAAGAATGGACCTCAGCAGCCAATACTCGTACAAAAAATCTGCTAAAGGTGTACAACCGATTGCAAGATGAACTATTTAAAAAAAAAAACCATTATACCTGCAAAAATGTATCTCATGCATCATTATGTTCACAGGGTCCAGATTTCGATTGCGAAGGTGAATCAGAGCTGTCAGTTACGGAAATCAAGAGAAGATCTCAAGACATGAAGGTAGAGAGAGACAGAATGATTAAGGAAGCCATAGAACAGAGGGAGAGGGATAGAAAGGAAGAAGAGAAGAGACGGGAGGAGCAGGGCATTGACTGGGGGTTGGGTGAGTTGGCGAAAGTTTTTATTAAGGGTGCTTTTATGCAGAAGTTTGTTGTTGGTGCAGACAGGTGGGTACTAGTTGGTGCAGGCTAAATGCACCAAAATCAAAAGTTTTTATTTCACATAGGCCCATGAGGGCACTTATAAAACGTCGACAGCAGGTGCTCGGTTCGGGTTGGTCGATTCCATGGAGAAGAACCGGCAAGAAACTCCATGGTTACTATTTTAAAATATGGTATGGTTTTACAAACAGATTGTTACAATTTTTGGATACTTAGCCGTGTTATTAGGTATTTTTTGTATGTATGTGTGAATGCATTTACAAACATGGAAACACAAACACAAACACCCAGCCCCGGAACAACTACTTGTACATAAAACAATATTGTTGACACACACACAGCAGTCCAATCGCACAGCCACAGCCAACCGTGCCGTTTGTATGTCAATTTATTGATTGGCGATAAAAGCCGTTGATTTATATTAATTATGTTTTTTTAAGTGGTAAAATCATCATAATTATGACTCCTCCCACCCAGGGCGGGACGGGAAGGACAATCAGACTATTACTGACTAAAATCCGCGGTGTCAATACCAATACCTGCAATAGCCCTTTACGTTCTGGGGTCACGGTTACCTGATAATATAGTCCCGCGACCAAAGCAAGCTTCGGCCCACTAAGTAGGGCTCAGTCAGATTGTTGATAGCTCTATTAGACGCGCAGTCAACCCGGCCGTGTTCCATGATCAGACGGCGAGTCTCCTCGCCGTCCCCATGCCTGCGCCTACCCAGGCCGGAAATCGCTTCGCGACCTTCGTTGACGTGGTCTTTCACGGTAGCTGCGTCGTGAGGTGTAGGCTGTTCTCTCCCTCACGGCGCCCGCTTCCTCTTTCGATGGAGCAGGAATGCTTCGCAGAAAGAGGCGACAGCTTCCCGCTCCGTCTCGCCTCGCAGCATAGCCTCGACCAATGCCGGGCGATACAATATCTTAATTGGTAAAACGTCTCAAGCGCTTATCTAGAAGTACGCAGTTTCGAGGATTCTTCTCATCATTCTTCGATGTTCCTCAGGCGAGGATGCGGAAGAAGAACCAGATCTGGCGGAGAACCCGTACGCGGCGACAGCCAACGAGGAGTTGTACCTGGAGGATCCCAAGAAGACGCTGCGGGGCTACTTTGAGCGCGAGGGTCACGAGCTCACGTATCATTGCGACGAGAGGGGCGTGGGGCAGTTCATGTGCAGGTGACTATCTCTTATTGATTTTTAACCGACTTAAAAAAGGAGGTTGTCAACTCGACCTCGTTTGTATGTATGTATGTTTGTCCACGATTATCTCACGATTGGCTTCACTGATTTTAATGCGGTTTTTGAACAGTGTGTGTTACATCTGTGATACGAGACGTCAGTCCGATAGTTCGGTCACGCTATCGGATCGCTTTCGCTTTTCTACTTGACTGGATTCAAACAATTCCATGCATTACAAATAAAAACGCCTCGCTTCGCATTCGCCACGCCTGTCTGTTTGACAAAGGCTTTATTGACGGACCAATTAGATTTTTATCTTATTGATGTTGTCAACGTGCCTATTCTCTTCTTCCTAGAGTGGAGTTACCGATAGACGACGCTCGCGGCAACCCGGTGGTGGCGGAGGTGATCCACCGAGGGAAGAAGAAGGAGGCTGTGATCGCGTGCGCGCTGGAGGCCTGCCGGGTGCTGGACCGGGCCGGGCTGCTGAGGCAGTCTAAACATGGTGAGGAGACATGCAGTGTGTTTAGTGAGAAAAAAAAAATCAAGCTTATAACCCACCATGTACGGTGTGCTAGAACCAAAAATTCGAAGACCTGTGACATCTACCAATCCGTTATGAGTCCGTGTAGTGGATTATTGCCCACTCTCTCTCACAGACAGGAGTTCTGTGTTCCAGCAGTGGGAATATAATAGGCTGATGATGATAATGTAGATATCTAGTATTTTTTTTTATCGTGGTAAAATGATCAAATGAGTCCTCCCACCCAGGGCAGAGCGGGAGGGACTCTCAGACTCGTACTGACTAAAATCCACGGTGTCCTTCAATAGCCCTTTACGTACTAGGGTCACGGTAATCCCTTGGTCCCGCGACCCCAGCAGGCTTTGTCCCTCTACAGGCCCCGTCACTATGCTGACACTCTTTGAGGCGCGCGTGGAACACAACGCGCCGTCGACCCGGGCATGGTCCATGGTCGGACAGCGAGTCGCCCATTACTCGCAGCCCGCATGCCCGCGCCTACGGTGGCCGGAGATCGTCCTGCGACGTCCGACGCCGTGGGCGTCTACCACTGCGGCTGGGGTGGAGGGAGGACGCTGTCCTCTCCCTCAGGCGGCCCGCCTCCTCCTTCGCGAGCATGACTGCTTCGCAGAAGGAGGTGACCGCTTACCACTCTGTCTCGCCCCGCAGCATGGCCTCGACCAATGCCGGGCGCGAGAGGTCTCCGCCTATCGCCGTCGTGAGGACATCTAGTCTAGTATAGAATAAAATACTAAAAAAACGTTTCGTTAATCGTTTGCCACTTGTATAGTGCGGCTGATTGTTTAGAAGGTAATTTATGTTAAAAAGAAATTAAGAGACGCATCATCATCTGCCTAGCCTTTTCCCAACTATATTGAGGTCGGCTTCCAGTCGATACAGATGCAGTTGATCAGTATTTTACATGGAGCGACTGCCTGTCGGACCTCCACAACCCAGTAACTGGGTAATACGATACCCCATGGTAAGACTGGTTGTCAGACTTATGAGCTTCTGACTAATAGTAAGGACTGTCAAAGATCTACAAATGACAGCCGGGACCAACGGGTTTACGTGCTTTCCGAGGCGCGGAAGAAACTCGCTATGACAGATGGTCACCCATCCACAAACCATCCTAGCCAAGCGCGCAAGACTTAACCAGGAAGATCAGCCTGTAAAGCCACGAGCTCCTCAAAATCAAGCGGGGCAATGTTTATAAAACTATTCGTTTCCAGAATCTCGTCGACGGAAAGAGCGCGACTGGTCTGCTGACGACTTCTACGACTCTGATGAAGACACGTTCCTGGACCGGACGGGCAGCGTCGAGAGGAAGAGGAAGATGCGCATGCAGAAGTTAGGAGCCGTCGAGAGAGACCACGACAAACCTAGGACTTATGACGACCTGGTGAGTTGATAATGATTCTATTAAATTGTATACAATCTTGGTTCCTCTAACCGTACAGACAGATGTGTTGCTGGGGAGTTTGTTCCGCCACTTCTTCTTCTCAAACAAAACACTAGGAAGTGTCGAAGGTGCCCCCCTTCGGTCATCGGTTTTGAGAAGCTGTCCAGCCATCTTCTACGAGGTCTGCCGCGACGCCTTCTGGCTGTGTCAGGGCTCCACAAAGTGGTTATTTTGGCCCACAGCTCATTGGACATGCGGCAGACGTGGCCGGCCCAAGCCCATTTCATGGTAGCGGCCTTTTGACCAACGTCAGCAATTTGTGTTTTGGAGCGCAGTGTTGTGTTGCGTCGTGAAAACTGGAAGTCATGGGAAGAGGCCTTTGCCCAGCAGTGGGATGATGTAGGCTAGCAGTATCAGTATAAGCGGTCGCCTCCTTCTGCGAAGCAGTCATGCTCGCGAAGGAGGAGGCCGCCACGTGAGGGAGAGGACAGCTTCCTCCTTCCACCCCAGCCGCAGTGGTAGACGCCCTCGGCGACGGACGTCGCAAGACGATCTGCCACCGTAGGCGCGGGCATGCGGGCGGCGAGTAATGTGCGACTCGCTGTCCGACCATGGACCATGCCCGGGTCGACGGCGCGTTGTGTTCCACGCGCGCCTCAAGCCTCGAGTGTCAGCATAGTGACGGGGCCTGTAGAGGGCCAAAGCCTGCCGGGGTCGCGGGAATCACGAATTACCGTGACCCCGGTACGTAAAGGGCTAGTGAAGGTGGATTTTAGTCAGTACGAGTCTGACAGTCCCTCCCGCTCTGCCCTGGGTGGGAGGACTCATTTGATGATTTTAGCACCATAAAAAAAGTAGTATCGGTACGCTATTAGTAAAATTCTCATTTTGTTTGTTACAGCTAAAAGAAATATCAGAAATTGAGAACAAAATCTCAACTGAAGAGCGAACATTGGAGAGACTGCGTTCTTCAGCGGTGAAGAGTCAGCAGAACAGTGAAGATGTGGACGAACTGGATCAGTACATGAACAGCCTCAGCAAGCAGGGACACAGCATGGCGCAGAAGGCAGAGATCTCTAAAACAAAGGTAGGGTTATAAACTATGATGGGCTAACGGGTGACCAACTGTCATAGCGAGTTTCCTCCGTACCTCGGAAAGCACGTAACGCCGTTAGTCTCGGCTAACTGACAAATGCTTGCACTGACTGGACAGGTCCACTCGTATTTAATAAATAAAATAAATAAAATTGAAGGATCACCGTCGATTTTAGTCAGTACAAGTCTGACAGTAAACATAGTGTCTTTTTTTGATGTGTTGATAAAAGTTGATTCCGATTAATTTAAAAAAAAAATAGGGCCCAAAGACTATCGGGGTCTCGGGACAGTCTAAATTTCGGTTCGATCCCCGCACGGAACAAATGTTTGTATGAACTACAAGTAGTTGTTCAGGATCTGGGCGTTTGTGTATGTGAGTTCCTATGTTTGTAAACGCACCCACGATACAGGGTCAAAATCTGGTAAACTCTTTGGGGTAAAACAAGGGTTATGTTATATCCTTATGTTGTTCAACAGATGGGTATTCAGAAGCTGAAGGCTGAGCTGTCGAAGACGCAGCGGCTGGCGGAGCTGGCGAGGCCGGCACACTTGCCGCCGCTGCTCAAGAAAGACGACAAACTACAGATTAAACAAGCCAACTCTGTAGTCTATGGCAAGAGGTGAGGACACATTTTTTAACGTGCCTCTGCTACTGCACCACCGTGACTACCTAAAGATTAGCTTCATACAGTGCCTTTTTTTATCGTTGTAAAATCATCAAATTAGTCCTCCCACCCAGGGCAGAGCGGGAGGGACTGTCAGACTCGTATTGACTAAAATCCACAGTGTCCTTCAATAGCCCTTTACGTTCCGGGGTCACGGTAATTCGTACAGTTCCGCGACCCCGACAGGCTTTGGCCCTCTAGAGGGGGGCCCCGTCATTTTGCTGACACTCTTTGAGGCGCGCGGTGGAACAAAGCGCCGTCGACCCGGGCATTTTCCATGGTCGGACAGCGAGTTGCCCATTACTCGCTGCCCGCGCCTACGGTGGCCAGAGATCGTCTGCCGGCGTCCGTCACCGTGGGCGTCTACCATTGCATCCTGAACGAGCTGGTAATTGGCAAGTCCCCGCTCACAGCGGCAAGGCAGTAATTTTATAGTTCGTAGGATATTTTTTGACCTAAAATGTTCCTTATTATCAAAAATATCAAAAATATCCTACGAACTATAAAATTACTGCCTTGCGCCAGTAATTTTATAGTTCGTAGGATATTTTTTGACCTAAAATGTTCCTTATTATCTTAAATTATTTCATAACTTTATTTCAGAATAAGACTGAAAGAAGACTCAGAGAAAAGAACAAAAATACGAAAAGAAGTTAAACAAGAAGAATCAGAATTTGTGGAAGAAGTGGATTCTGATGACGATTCAGAATCAGTGGACACGAAGAAAGATTCCAGTTCAGAAGCAGAGAGCAGAACAGAAGAGAAGAGAGAAGATGTACAGAGGGAGACAGAGAAAGAAGTTAAGAAGATGTACGGCCCTATGCGACCGCCGGAGAACTATGTAATACCTGAAGATTATTTTGATCAAGAAAGTGATAGAGATTTACCGGAAATTATGGAAAAAGAGTAGTTTTAGTGTTAAGATTAAATATAAATATTGTTTAAACAAAATCTTTTGTTTTATTATCGTTGTCGAGACTGAGCTATGTCTGAGCACGGCGTTATTTTATTTATTTTATCCTTTATTTCAGGCAAGTAAAGGCCCATAAACCACAATACACATATAAATATAAAACAATAATAAACTAATACATATTTTAAACAATATACTTAAAGACTACTGCACACCAAGTGACGGCGTCGTGTTATTACGCTGCGAGGTGTCGCGTAGCCGGCTTCGGTGTTATGATGCCCGTCTTTAAACTATTGGTGGCCCTGGCCACTGAATTACCGTGACTCCGGAACGTAAAGGGCTATTGAAGTGCACCGTGGATTTTAGTCAGTACGAATCTGACAGTCCCTTCAGCTCTGCCCTGGGTGGGAGGACTCATTTGATGATTTAACCATGATAAAAAAGGCCCTGGACACTGTAGGATTATGAGCCTCATGAAGCTTACAAAAACTAGCCGATTTAATCTAAATCACTATATAGCACACCGTCTCGGATGCGTTATGTTTTCTATATGTTTTGATATACAAAAACAGACTTAACTAAAAAAAAGGTTTGCCTAAGGATACAATGTGCATTAGTATAGCCTTGGTACAGTGTTTATTTATTTTTGAGGTTTCCGTCATCGGGTCTTATCACTCCAATTATTTGAGCATACGGTGATTCCTCCTCACGTCTCGGTGGGTCAGTGTTTCCTTGCGCCAAGCTGAGATCTGCATATAAAACTTCATTTCCAGTAGCCTGGAAAAAAGTACACAATGAAAAACGGTAGATTTTCAAAAACAATAAAGAATTTGCAACGTAATAAGAAGACACTATAATTATGTTAGATTAGAGAAGTGTGTATAATGCCGGGCGCGAGAGGTCGTCGCCTGTCGCCTTCGTGAGGACACTTCGGTGCTCTGCCCAAGCGAAACAAACCTGAATTGTATGCTACATTGTGCCCTACAGGCGTATGCACAAAGGCATTTCCTCTTTTCCAATCAGACACAGAACCTCCCGAAACATCCGTGTCCAGTGAGGACCTGCGTCAGCCAGAAGGTGAGGACGCCCTGACGCCACTCCAGCCGGTCCTCAAAGAGGAGTCGTAACGCCGCGATTTTGGCTAAATTGACACAAAGTGAAGTCTCTGGTAAAAGCTGGTACTTACATTAGTATTCAATTCCGTTGAGTCCACAGGTTGCGAATTCCAATATTTTTTAATAAAGAAAAATATCACCATTATAATAAAACCCGCGCCTACTACGGATAGTATAATGAACAACAACTTGTTTGAAGACTTCTGTTCTTCACTATTTTCTGTAAAAAAAAAGAACTTTGTTTAGTACTGAAACAGGTCCTCGCCTTTTTACCCGACTACGGCAAAGCCAAAAGGAGGGTTATGATTTTGACCGGTATGTATGTATGTATGTATGATTATATGTATGTGTGTATGTTTGTTTGTTCCCTCACAACGTCTAAACTACTTATCATTACATGACAAATGAGGTCTCGTTAGAAGCGTCTCAGTTGTCCGCTGGTTATAGGGTAGGTGACGTGTCACCAAATCCAATATGGCGCAGTCTAGGGGATGAGAAGACGTTACCGAAAAAAAAAAATTCGCACAGTATCGACATGTGTATCAAATTAAAGGGCTTGATGAGCACATTTGAAATATATATACATTATATAGCTTTTACTAGCTAATTTTCTGTTTCTAACAGTGTCAACATGGGTATCAAATGATATTTCTTAAATTCACAACTCAGAAACTATACATATAACATAAATTACTTACTTCAAATAATATAACCCCAAAATAGTGTAAATAAAAAATAAGTTAAAAATAACTAAAACCCGACTACGAAAAAATCGCGCACTGAAAAGTATAAAACAAGAACAAGCCGTGGTCGTATGCCACCTAGCCAATAAAGATTGTGTGAAACTACCGCAGGTGGCATACGACCACGGCTTGTTCTTGTTTTATACTTTTCAGTGCGCGATTTTTTCGTAGTCGGGTTTTAGTTATTTAGGGCTCTAAGTTCTGGGCTCATATCCAGGGGTAGCCACCGGGGTCACTGGATGACCGTGACTTTTTAGGGCACGGAAACAAATATTCGTATAATCTATCCTAACTAATATTATAAATGCGAAAGTAACTCTGTCTGTCTGTCTGTCTGTCTGTCTGTCTGTCTGTCTGTCTGTCTTTTCTTCACGCCTAAACTACTGAACCGATTAGTGTTAAATTTGGTACAGACATAGTTTGGAACGTGAGAAAGGACATAGGATAGTTTTTAACCGACTTCAAAAAAAGGAGGACTGTATTTTTTTTTTAATGTTTGTTACCGCATTACGACCGACTGGGTGAACCGATTTTCATGATTCTTTTTTTGTTTGAAAGCTGGTGCTTCCCGTGTGGTCCCATTGTCACCAAATCAGGATCTGATGATTGGATCTTGGAGAAATCGAGGGCAACCCTCAAATTTTATAGGCTCAACCATCGTTTTTCGTAAATCTTATGAAGTAATTTAAGTACTTGCGTATGGTAATCATGATCTTATGTAGCTGAGCTGATGATGGAAGGTACAACTCCTTAACAGTAGTTTGTTACCGCATAACGACCGACTTCGTGAACCGATTTTCATGATTCTTTTTTTGTTTGAAAGCTGGTGCTTCCCGTGTGGTCCCATTGTCACCAAATCAGGATCTGATGATTGGATCTTGGAGAAATCGAGGGCAACCCTCAAATTTTATAGGCCCACGCATCGTTTTTCGTAAATCTTACGAAGTAATTCAAGTACTTGCGTATGGTAATCATCATCTTATGTAGCTGAGCTGATGATGGAAGGTACAACTCATTAACAGTAAGGAGTAGGCATCGACTGATTCATTGTTCGCATATCTCCGGAACTACACATCCGATTTAAATAATTCTTAATAATTTTTTTTTGTGCTAGGTATCGTTCCACTTAGGGAATACTGAAAGTTTCATCAAAATCGGTTCAGTAGTTTTTGAGATAGGGAATTTTATTAGCTTATTGTGTACATGAGGGATGTTATTACCAGTGCTACGGATTATATTATATGTATTTGGCAAGAATTTGGGTTGAATATTTTAACTAAAAAACGAAAAATAAAAACTTTTTCAAACAAAAAATATAACCGCCTTCAAAAAGAACCACAAAAAAGGGTAAAATAACTTTTATTTGGGAAGTCGATGGCTTTGTTATTTTTTATTTCATTGTTTTTTTTTTGCCATCGACTTCCGAAGTATTTCATTATATTTATTTTATTTTATTTATTTTATAAAAGTTATATTGTAGATTAGTTTACCCTTTTTTGTGGTTCTTTTTGAAGGCGGTTATATTTTTTTTTGAAAAAGTTTTTTACTATATATATTTTTACGGGTTAAGCTGCTCTTGCCGAGGTTGGTCTGTGGATGGGTAAAAAGCACTCGGAAAGCACGTAAAGCCGTTGGTCCCAGCTGTCATTTGAAGATCTTTGACAGTCGATACTGTCAGAAGCTCTAAAGTCTGACAGCCAATCTTACCATGGGGTATCGTATTACCCAGTTACTGGTTTGTGGAGGTCCGACAGGCAGTCGCTCAATGTAAAATACTGATATCCAGCTGCATCTGGTTTGACTGGAAGCCGACCTCAATATAATTGGGAAAAACGCTAGGCAGATGATTAACGGAGTATAGATAATTCTATTAGTACTATATGTCGAGCGGTCCTTATGCTCGATAGATGGCGGTGATCGCGCAATGATGTCGATCATTACACGAGTTCGATCGTTACACGGGACAAAGAAAGCTACGTTGTTTTATACTATGTAGTGATTAAATGCAAGCAACATTGGTCCGACCTGTTTATTAGTCAGTGTTTAGTAATCCGTTTGTGCTGTATAGGATATTCTCAAGCCCGGGGAAGGACATAGGGCTACTTTTTATAAACACACCATACAGGTAAAGATTTTTTTTTTTTTTTTTTTTTTTTATCGTGGTAAAATCATCAAATGAGTCCTCCCACCCAGGGCAGGGCGGGAGGGACTGTCAGACTTGACTGACTAAAATCTACGGTGTCCTTCAATAGCCCTTTACGTACCGGGGTCACGGTAATTCGTAAGTCCCGCGACCCCGGCAGGCTTTGGCCCTCTAAAATAATGAGCACTTAGAAAGGAATTCAGATAGTTCCACCCTCAAGAGATTCCCTCTAAATAATATTAGGTATAGGTGTTCAAAGATTGTTTGGAAACTAATTTTGAAGTTAGGAATTTGGGATGTACATACGATGTGAAGTTACATAAAAAAATATAAGTATTAAAAAAAAGTATCGTAACTTAATGGGGCAGACCAAATTCTACGCGAGCGAAGCCGCGGGCAAAAGCTAGTACTTATAATAAATCTGTAGAAGGGTCAATTCTGTACATTGAAAATATTGAAAAAATAAATAGCGGGGGTGTTGCTGGATCGATACCAAATCCAAATATGTGATTAAAAAATGTTTGTCTGTCTGTCTGTCTGTATATGCAGGCATCACGTGAAAACTAACGGTTCGATTTCGATGATACTTGGTATAATTATCCCTTATTATCCTGGGCATAAAATAGGATACTTTTTATCCTGAAAAAATACTTTTTATTCATTACATTACTTGTTATTATTTATTTTTACAGTTTTATTCATAGAAGTTGTTCTGTAGAACCGCGAATCTCCTTAATTATTATAGGCTTAGCCGTATTTGGGTCCAATAGATATTTATAAGATGTCATTGTCAGAGTTACTCAAAATGGAGAAATAAACCATCCACGCGAAGACCGACATCCGCGCGGACGGAGTCGCGGGCGGAAGCTAGTAATATAATATTCGTAATATCGAACCCACGACACGCTTCGTACCAGTTGATCGCTCAGTCACTGCACCAACCGTGCCGTTAAGCCGACCACTCTTATGGGGTATGTTTAACTGTTTCTAAACTTACCGTCATCATTTTCATTATTCTTGTAACTCGATGTTGTATTTATATTTTCAGGAGGCTTTCGATTAGCAGGATCTGTAGCAAGATCAAAACCATTGGCTGTACATTTCTCAACAATAAAATAAACATTATCGGCCTTATTACAAAAAATAAATAAACCTTGGTTTAAACCTGGTCTATCAAGTCCAGGCTTATCTGCAGAGTCACGGTTTAAATTTGTCCGTATTACAAAACTAAGATAAAACGTCGACTTAAGTACCGCCATTTGAACGATTGTCTAAACAATTAAATCCACAATGAGTAAGAACAATTAAATCTACCTTATTTCAATCCATTTTGGGTGTAAATAGCACAAAAACAACAACACAATGAAAAAGATGCTATGAGAAACTTTGACACACCTTTGACAGCTACTTCTGTTAGACCATGGTTTATCACAAAACCACGATTTGTAATAACGTTTGTATAAACCGTAGTTTTACAAGATTTAAACCTGGGTTTTTAGTTAAACCCCTTTTTGTAATAAGGCGGTATAAGCCTTATTACAAAAAAGTTAAACATCTGTTAAACACTTTTTTAATTGGACTCTTGTAATTGGATATTGTGTATTTAAATTTATTTTAACTTTGATTTTGTATTTCATTTTTATTCTGATTTTAATTTTATTTGGTAAGTAGGGATGTCAGTATGTGCTTATTACTGAGTAAGTAATTTAAGCATGGTGGTGTTCACGTCATAGCGTGTTTCGTCCGTGCCTCGGAAAGCACGTAAAGCCGTTGGTCCCGGCTGTCATATAGATCTTTGACAGTCGTTACTGTTAGTCAGAAGCTCTAAAGTCTGACAACCAGTCTTACCGTGGGGGTATCGTATTGCCCAATTACTGGGTTGTGGAGGTCCGACAGGTAGTCGCTCCATGTAAAAATCTGATATTCAGCTGCATCTGGTTTGACTGGAAGCCGACCCCAATATCGTTGGGAAAAGGCTAGCCAGATGATGGTGTTCACGTATAAATGATTGTTACATCGTTAAGCATGTGTTGTATAATGTAACTGTGTAAACAATTGCTGGTGAACCTATTATCTATACATAAGTATAATAAATCTGTAGAAGGGTCAATTCTGTACATTGAAAATATTGAAAAACTAAATAGCGGGGGGTGTAGCTAAATCGATACCAAACCCAAATACTACTACTACTGATACTGCTAGCCTACATCATCCCACTGCTGGGCAAAGGCCTCTCCCCATGACTTCCAGTTTTCACGATCCAGGGCCAAAGTGGGCCACTGGTCATCGGTTTTGTCAAGCTCGTCCCGCCATCTTCTACGGGGTCTGCCGCGACGCCTTCTGCCTGTGTCAGGGCTCCACAAAGTGGTGATTTTGGCCCATAGCTCATTGGGCATGCGGCAGACGTGGCCGGCCCAAGCCCATTTCAGTGTAGCGGCCTTTTGACCAACGTCAGCAATTTGTGTTTTGGAGCGCAGTGTTGTGTTGCGTACGCGGTCTGATATTTTTACGCCTAGAATACTGCGCTCCATTGCACGTTGGCAAACCTTGAGTTTGGACTTTTGAATGTTTGTCAAAGACCAAGTCTGAGATCCATAGGTCAAAATGGGAAGAATGCACATGTCCATGATTTTCCGCTTGAGTGTCAAAGGAAGACTTCCTTTCATAAGCTCCTTCATGGACCAGTAGCTCTTCCAGGCATTTTCGGTTCGTCTTGCAACTTCCGCATCTTGTCTGGACTGGAAAGAGACTATCTGGCCCAAGTAGATGTATTCCTGGACATATTGCAATTCTTCACCATTTACTCTGATCCTATGCTTAGTGGTGTTTGACATCAGTTTGGTCTTCGACATATTCATCGCCAGTCCAACCTCAAGGCTTGCATTGCTGAGTTGGTTCAACATTAGCTCTAGTTCTTTCGCTGTGGGAGAGAATAGGACAATGTCGTCTGCGAAGCGAAGGTTTGTTAACCGCACCCCACCGATTTCAATGCCGCTTCTCTCCCAACAAGCCGTTAGCTTTCTGAAGATCTCTTCAAGGGCGCTATTAAAGAGCTTGGGTGAAAGTGGGTAAACCAGACCAAGTGGGAAAACCCAAATATGTGTTAAAAAATTTTTTTGTCTGTCTGTCTGTCTGTATGTGCAGGCATCACGTGAAAACTAACGGTTCGATTTCGATGAAACTTGGTATAATTATACCTTATTATCCTGGGCATAACATAGGATACTTTTTATCCTGGAAAAATACGTAGAAAAAAAAATCTTATTTTTTAGTACAGAACGCGAGCTCAACAGCAGTAGCTCAATAGAGGAATTTCCTTAATTATGTGGCTTAGCCGTATTTGGGTCCAATAGATATTTATAAGATGTCATTGTCAGAGTTACTCAAAATGGAGAAATAAACCATCCACGCGAAGACCGACATCCGCGCGGACGGAGTCGCGGGCGAAAGCTAGTAATAAAATAAAAATGAAATACTATAGTATCTTACCATCATTCCCACAGACAATATTTGCCAAATCCACTTCAACTGTACAAGGCTCAGTTGTTAAGCACATGTCGCTAACTGTAATATTAAAATAAAACAATTTATAGAATTAACTGATGGTTATATCATATCCATATCCATAAATATAAAATCATCAAATGAGTCCTTCCACCAAGGGCAGGGTGGGAAGGACTGTCAGACTTATGTTCTGACTAAA
Organism: Agrotis puta; assembly: GCA_943136025.2. NCBI lineage: Eukaryota > Metazoa > Arthropoda > Insecta > Lepidoptera > Noctuidae > Agrotis > Agrotis puta. The sequence goes on along the minus strand of OW964195.2, from coordinate 6,860,518 downwards.
ATCCACGGTGTCCTTCAATAGCCCTTTCTTATATATCGCCCTTATAAGTCTGACAGTCCCCTCCCCCTGCCCTGGGTGGGAGGACACCAGTGTGAAATACACTGCATATTCTTCATCTTAACTGCATATTGAACCTTATCATAGTTCGATAAGTGCCAGTTTTACTTACATGGCGTGTCATTTGTCTTTATCTTCACATCACTGACACGTAATCCTTGTACAATTGTTCTGTTGGAACAAATGCCAGTCTTTGAAGAAAAATCAAGTTCTATGATTATTAGTCCTTTCTTTAAATAATGATTGATGTTGCAAGACTTTGATTTTTTATTATTATTATTACAATCCGTGATTCTCTTCCCCATTATGGAGTCTGAAATAAATAAATTATTATTATTATTATTTCATTTATTGCAGGCATCAGAGGCCCATATAAAATACAATACAAAAATAAATATAAACAATATACTAAAACATATAACAACATGACAATAACTTAAAACTACTGCACACGAAGTGACGGTGTCGTGTTACAATGCGTGGTGTCGCGTAGCCTGCCGCGAAAACGTCGGTAGACTACTCCCTTCGGCCAAAACTCTTCCTTGAGGTACGTGTCGAGATGCTGTGTTGGGACCCGCACCACAAATGAGTTGAAGTTGGTGATATTATGCGGTTCCAACTTCACGACCCTCAAGGTCCAGTTGGTTTTCAGTTTTACATACTCCACGATCTCCTCAACCTTCGTGGAGTGATGTAGTCGGGACACATACAGCAACGTCGTAGGTATCGCTGGACGTAGCAGCATTTTGGTCCTGTCAGTCCAGTACCTCATTGATTGCGACAAGTAGGCTTCTTCTTCTTCTTCTGAACTTTGATGAAGCCATCCTAATCACACACTTGCTTCACTGAACAGGGCTGGGTTGGATTGCTACGAAGGATTTCATAGCGACGGTTCTGCTTTCCCCCTTTAGCTGGTTTGTTTGTTTTGTTTGTAATAGCATAAGTACCCAGGAGTGGTGGCCCCGCCAGGCGCCTTACTTCGTGTAATTTTATTTTTTAAACGGTGCCTCCATACTAGGAATTTCTCCTGTGTCGTGGGTGCGTTTACAAACATAGAAACTCACATACACAAACACCCAAACCCGGAACAATTACTTGTAGATCATAGAAATATTTGTTCCGTGCGGGAATCGAATCCGCGACACGCAGCGCAGCAATCCAATCGCTTAGCCACTGCGCTAACCGTGCCGTCGCTAATTTATTTTATCACCTCTGTTCTCAAAACGGTGAAGGAAAACATCGTGAGGAAACCGGCATGTCCTAGAACCAAACATTCGAAGACATGTGACATCTACCAACCCGCACTGGGCCCGCGTGGTGGATTATGGCCCACTCCTTCTTAGAGAGGAGGCCTGTGTCCCAGCAGTGGGAACATTATAGGCTGATGATGATGATAAGTACCTTACTTGAACATGGCGTTTTACAGGGTACTTACAAAAGTACTTTTTTTTTTTTTTACGTGGTAAAATCATCAAATGAGTCCTCCCACCCAGGGCAGAGCGGGAGGGACTGTCAGACTCGTACTGACTAAAATCCACGGTGTCCTTCAATAGCTCTTTACGTTCCGGGGTCACGGTAATTCGTACAGTCCCGCGACCCCGGCAGGCTTTGGCCCTCTAGAGGGAGGCCCCGTCATTTTGCTGACACTCTTTACTTACAAAAGTACTAAAGCCTTTTTCAAACAGACAGGCGTGACGAATGCGAAGCGAGGCGTTATTTGTAATTAGCTGTACCCTGCCACGCTTCGCTGTGTCGAGGAAATGTGACTGATGCAAAAAATAGATAAAAACAATCCTTGATGCGGATTATATATCATGCTAAAATTTTAGCTTATTCGGTGCAGGACTTTTTGAGTTTTTGAAGCGTACACAAACCAACATAACATTATTATATAGATAGATAGATGTATGGAATTGTTTGAATCCAGTCACATAGAAAAGCGAAAGCGAACCGATAGCGTGACGGAACTATCGGACTGACGTCTCGCTTCGGTTCGGTATCGCTTCGGACTCGCTTCGCTTTCGCCTGTCTGTTTGACAAAGGCATTAAAAAGGATGTGGTGCGTTGCGTATTAAACTTGTCAAGTTTTGACAGGTTACCCGGTTAGTTCACATTTCGGTCACATGGCATGCAGCGATAGATTTTATAGTCCCCACTACCAACTTTGGACAAAGTGTATACTTTAGCCCCTTTGTACAAAATGCGACGCAAGAGTCCGATACCTTTAGGAGGAGGCGCGGCGCCTCAGGGAGAGGACAGCGTCCTTCCTCCCGTCCCTCACGACCGCGGGAGACGCCTCATCGTCAGCAACATGACAGGGCCCCCTAAGAGGGCCAAAGCCTGCCGGGGTCGCGGGACTCGCAAATTACCGTAACCCCTGTACGTAAAGGGCTATTGAAGGACACCGTGGATTTTAGTCAGTACAAGTCTGACAGTCCCTCCCACCCAGGGCGGGACGCGAACAGCTGTCAAACTTGTACTGACTAAAATCCACGGTGTCCTTCAATAGCCCTTTACGTTCCGGGGCCACGGTAGGCTTTGGCCCTTTTAGGGGGCTCTACAGGCCCCGTCACTATTCTGAACGCGCCGTCGACCCCACGATTATTTTACCACTTAAAAAAAGAAGACCTTACGACCTTGGAATCCAGGTGACAGTCGCAAACCCACAGAGGATCGCACACACACAGGCACGCGTTAATAGATGCTAAAGTCGCAAGGTATCGCAGACTTGCGTCACCTAGTGAACGAAGAGCTTTATTTATGAATAGTGTTAAGAGACGCCCCTTACAAACTCACGAGGACACGACCCTGATTTCGTGAATTTGTAAATAAGCTACAACAAGAGAAGCACAAACTCACCTCGTTCTGGTTTTATATACACTGTCGTGTTCAATTGCTGTGGTTCATTAATTAAATTTATTTTCATTTTTAACAAGTCACCGTCACGATACTCAAAATTGAATAAAGATTTGTATTTCTTGTCAACTAAAAAAGAAAAAAGAAAACATAGTTTCACTGTTTACTGTTTATAACTTAAGGCGTTCTATGAAGGGTCGCAGGACTTACGAATTACCGTGACCCCGGAACGTCAAAGTTTATTGAAGGACAACGTGGATTTTAGTCAGTACGAGTCTGACAGTCCCTCCCGCTCTGCCCTGGGTGGGAGGACTCATTTGATGATTTTACCACGATAAAAAAAAGGCGCTGTATGAAGCCAATCTTTAGGTAATACGAAGCAGCGGCGGGGAAATTGTAAGAAGAAATGTAAAACATTTTGTAGTTTTAATTGAATATTTAAAAAAATACAGTTCTGAGTTTAAAAGGTTTTAGATATTTCTTAAGTCAACGAAATTTCCTCTATTATAGTTAAAAAAAATATGATGGTTGTCGCTGAAAAAAATTAATGACGAAAAATTTTTTTCGTTGTCATAATAAAAAAATTTTTAAAGTGAAAACTTCTTTAGCGGCGTTGTGCACTTTTTTTGGAATGGGTAAAAAATGTGAAACTCGCGTCAGGACACGTGACCTGATCGAAAATTCGTAAGACGGCGCAGGGCGCTTGCGCGAATGTTTGTGTGTGTTTATTACTATTGAAGTTTTCACTTCTGCCGGCACTCCCAGAGTGCAACGCGTCGTTTTTTTTATGCTGCTAATCATCTATCTCTCTGTCCCTATGTATGCTTAGATCTTTAAAACTACTTTCCTCCGATTCAGGAGGGAGGTTTATATGCATGTAACATGCATACTATAGTAGATATTACACCTGTGCGAAACCGGGGCGGGTCGCTAGTATTTAAATAAATGTAAATATTTACTCTTTGATAAATAAAAGTCTTAATAGCAAAAAAAAACTTGCCATTGTTACGCCTGCCATCATAAACATAAACGGCCAAGTCACTTGCTGAACTGACAGTAAACATGACAAACAAATAAATAATCATTTGCATATTTACTAAACAGTGGGTAAAAACTATTAAAATAGCAAAATATTGGATAGATGTTGGTTACTCAATCACGGATCTTAATATTTCACTCAACTTAAAATCTGAAATAACAATATGGATGACGTTTATTCCCGGTTTTATTATCCACGAGAAAAAATTTTGAGTTACACTCGGACGAAATCACTTGAAAACAGCTAATTAACTTTTCAAAGTGAATAAAGTTTTCATTTTAATTAAACATAACATTTTAGTTTAATACAATCATGTTGAAACACTATGAATCACACTTTATTCTGGTCATAATACGTGCTTCTATAAATACAAAGAGTAACTTACTGTATTTATAAAACGGTACGTTGCTAGTTATCCTATTAAAGTTTCCTCATATTATTAAAATTTAGACCACAGTGAATGCTATGCGATCGTAATGATAAATTAATAATTTTCGTTTATCACGCGTTGACTTTTCTGAAAAAAAAAATTACACTAGTTTACATGATTTTTGTCCTTGAAACGAAATATATACGGTTACGTTACTCTAGGTACTACATTTCGGTCGCGGGACTGTACGAATTACCGTGACCCCGGAACGTAAAGGGCTATTGAAGGACACCGTGGATTTAAGTCAGTACGAGTCTGACAGTCCCTCTCGCTCTGCCCTGGGTGGGAGGACTCATTCGAAGATTTTACCACGTAAAAAAAAGTAGTAATGTAAGGTACATTACTACTTTTCGGAAAAAATATTATAAAAAATCGAGCACGTCAAGTTTTAAGAGGATTTTTTACAAAAAATCGCATCTAAATAATCAATAGATTGTGAAATATGGATGATTTATTTTAACCGACTTCAAAGAGGAGGAGGTTATCAATTCGACGGTATGTTTTTTTTTTCTGTGTGTTTGTTTACGCGATTACTCCGCCAATTGTGGACCGATTTTCAAAATTGATTTTTTGTTCGAAAGGAGATATTTCTGGAGTGCCCCCATAGTCACTCCCCTCAAATTCAAATTCAATTCAATTCAAACCCTCAAATTTTATGGGCCCACACATAGTTTTTCGCAAATCTTATGAAGTAATTTAAGTACTTGCGTATGGTAAACATCATCTGATGTAGCTGAGCTGATGATGGAAGGTACAACTCCTTAACAGTAAGGAGTAGGCATCGACTGATTCATCGTTCGCTTATCTCCGGAACTACAAGTCCTATTTAAGTAATTCTTTTTTTATTGTACTAGTTATGGTTCAACTTAGAGCATACTGCAAGTTTCATCGAAATCGGTTCAGAAGTTTTGAGTTTTTTTTTTATCGTGGTAAAATTACAAATGAGTCCTCAGACCCAAGGCAGGGCGGGAGGGACTGTCAGACTTGTACTGACTAAAATCCGCGGTGTCCTTCAATAGCCCTTTACGTAATGGGGTCACGGTAATCCGTTAGTCCCGCGACCCCGGCAGGCAAGAAGTTTTGAGATAGGGAATTTTATTAACTTATTGTGTACATGAGCGATGTTGTGTCACGAGGGGCACAGTCACTCTCGAGCATTAAAAATAAGAAAACATACGGATCACTTATTTTTGAACGACGATCATCATGCCTAAGTTGTATTTTTAGGTAGAGGCAGTAATTAGTCATCAAACCGCGATGCATTGTATTTGTATATTATGTATCTACGAATGTTTAAAATAGTTACTACACGCATACCGCATTTTAATTTGTTACTACGGTTTAATTCTTGTTTTGTTAACATTGATTTTAATTTTTAATTCTTACTTTTCATAAAAAAAATTTGTTCATTTTATAATTAAAACTAATAGTGTTTTAAAAAAAATTAAACTACACCCTATGGGCCACAATGTCTGACAATAAAATATGTCGATTAGTCGACTCTTCAGGTGATCAGAGGGCTGGCCTATTCCTAGGTCAACGAATCAGCATTGCCATACAACGCTGCCGTCCTCTAACTAAAAGGCCGTTAAGTGCAAAAAGTAGTTTTCGAGAAAACGCTAAAATTGTGAATTGATGTCTCTTGAAAAGTATGCTATCTAGGAACAAGGCTGCAAATTATATATGTAGGCATAGTGTTATTGCACAATATGTTATATGTTTAATTCATTTATATTAATTTAAATTTATTAAATTCATTTTCTAATTTTTAATTATGCATTTTATGTGGTTTAACTGCACAGCAATCTTCCTGTATCTCCTAAACTATTAATCATAGAAAAATGATTCTTAGACCAAAAGATAGAGCATCGAAAGTTGTATAAGACTACATTAAAAAGTGAAAAACGACCAACTGTGGCTTAACGGCCTTTTAGTTAGAGGACGGCAGAACGTGGCAATGCTACCAGCGTTCTGGACACTGTTCCCGTTGACAGCGATGTGGACGTATTCTTTGACGCCCTTTGAATGTTTTTTTTTTTTTGTACATATTACTAGTAAGTTTTTATTTATAGTCTGTATATAATCATGAAGTAAATAAAATATGTTAATTTTGTTATATTATTGTATCAGTTTATCCTCAAAATACGTTGTGCTCGAATATCAAATAATATGTTACCACTACATAGTATAAACCAAAGTCGCTTCCCGCTGTCTGTCTGTCCCTATGTATACTTAGATCTTTAAAACTACGCAACGGATTTAGATGCGGTTTTTTTAATAGATAGAGTGATTCAAGAGGAAGGTTTATATAATATAAAAATGCATAATATAGTAGAGATGGCACCCGTGCAGAGCCGGGGCGGGTCGCTAGTTAAATCCAAACTAATATTATAAATGCGAAAGTAACTCTGTCTGTCTTTCTGTCTGTCTGTCTTTTCTTCACGCCTAAACTACTGAAATGTGAAATTTGGTACAAATGAAATTTGGTACAAATGAAATTTGGTACAGACATAGGTTGGAACTTGAGAAAGGACATAGGATAGTTTTTATTACAAATAAAACAAAAATCTGCCGGAAGTCACTATTCCACGCGAACGAAGTCGCGGGCAAAAGCTAGTAATAAAATAAATATCTAAAGAGTTTGTTTGTTTGAACGCGCTTTTCTCAGAAACTGCTGGTTCGAATTGAAAATAACTTTTTGTGTTATAATCTTCGATATTAATGATCCATTATATAAGTAGTAATAGTCCATTTATCAAAGATAGCCATAACGTATACGACCAATAGCTGCTGAGCAGCGGAGGCGAAACCACGGGAAAAGGTTTATAATATAATAGTTTATAATAATATTATTTTAGATAGAAGGAAAAGGTGTCATGCGGAAAAATAATGACTCAATTATTTATAATATTAATATCAATTCTGTTCGTCCGCTTAAATTGTTTATAACCATTGTGTACAGTTTTGGGAAAAAAGTGTAGAATTGTGTCATACTCGTACCAAAAATATTCATAAATCTGTGATTTTTTTAATAGTAAATATGAATTATTTATTCATCTGCGTAATTTCGGTTTTTCTGATGATTACGCTGTCGCGTAAGTTATTCTTATTTTTATATATTGTTAATTAAATCAGCTCGAGCACTCTTCTCGGGCATGCGGCGCGTTGTGTTCCACGCGCGCCTCAAAGAGTGTCAGCAAATTGACGGGGCCCGCTTCTAGAAATACGAATTACCGTGACCCCGGCGGGCATGCGGGCAGCGAGTAATGGGCGACTCGCTGTCCGACCATGGACCATGCCCGGGTTGACGGCGCGTTGTGTTCCACGCGCGCCTCAAAGAGTGTCAGCATAGTGACGGGGCCTGTAGAGGGCCAAAGCCTGCCGGGGTCGCGGGACCAAGGGATTACCGTGAACCCGGTACGTAAAGGGCTAGTGAAGGACACCGTGGATTTTAGTCAGTACAAGTCTGACAGTCCCTCCCGCCCTGCCCTGGGTGGGAGGACTCATTTGATGATTTTACCACGATAAAAAAAAAAAACCGTGACCCAGGAATGTGAAGGGCTAGTGAAGGACACCGTGGATATTAGTCAGTACGAGTCTGACAGTCCCTCCCGCTCTGCCCTAGGTGGGAGGACTCATTTAATGATTTTACCACGCTAAGAAAAAAAAAAAGAATACTCCCTTTTTTTTACGTTGTAAAATCATCGAATCAGTCCTCTCACCAAGGGTTTATATTTTGTGAACGTTATTGAAATGAAAATAATATGTCAAATAATTTTATATGAAATGGGACGCATCCTAGCTGACGTCCATAAGTTTTTTTTTTTTTTTTAAAAAAAAACGTTGCCCCACACTAGGAATTTGTTCCTGTATCGTGGGTGCGTTTACAAACATAGAAACACATACACAAACACCCTTAAGTCAGTCAGATAAGTCTTTATGATACAACTCTCTGATGCATTCTACTAATTATCGCTTGGACATTGGCCAGATAAATCTGTCATTGGCTTGCGGGCTTTCACGTACAGTTTTAACAACTAAAGTAATGCGTAAGGAGCAGCTCACACCGAGACGCGATGCGGCGCGACTTAACGCAACGATACTGCAAATGTGTATATCTTTTCGTGTAGTAAATAAAGTCAGATTTTGAGTCGCTATTAAAACATAGCGCTGCGCCGCGCTGCGCCGTGCTGCGTCGCAAAATATATATCTTTTCGTGTAGTAGGTAAATAGAGTTACATTTTGAGTAGCTCTATTGAAACCTGCCGGGGTCGCGGGACTTACCCATTACCGTGACCCCGGTACGTAAAGGGCTCGTGAAGTACACCGTGGATTTTAGTCAGTACAAGTCTGACAGTTCCTCCCGCTCTGCCCTGGGTGGGAGGACTCATTTGATGATTTTACCACGATAAAAACAGTACGCAGTGTTCGCAGCGTCGTGTCTCGGTGTGAGTTGACTCTAAATGATGTGTTATGTTCGTTTTCAGATGAATCACGAGGAGAAATACTGAGGGCGCCATTTTATTTCTATTATGAGCTACAGGCCGAATTAAACGTGAAACTGATTTTAAAAAATAAACCGGCTGATATGGATTTTCGGATTCATATATGTAAGTTAATGTCATTAGGGCTAAAGTTTATGTTTTAGTTTACAAACATTAATGTGCGTATAACATTTGTAAACTTTACTGAAATAAAATTGATTTAAGTTTGCTTTTTAGGCTGTATTACAACTTTAAGTCATGAAATTGTTAAAGGAAGAGATTACTTTTTATTAACACCAACTTTAACGAAACCGGAAGTAAATGTTTCCATAGAATTGTTCAGCAATAAGAGATCATATAAGAACGTAACGGTTCTTGAAGGGAGAACTGAAGATCAATCCAATGACAAAATAGCTGATCAAAGATTTAAACGTAAGACTGTTTATAATATTTTATACTCCTTTTACCCGACTACGGCAAAGCCAAAAGGAGGGTTATGATTTTGACCGGTATCTATGTATGATTGTTTGTGCACTCATAGCTTCTAAACTACTTATCATTACATGACAAATGTGGTGTCGTTAGAAGCGTCTCAGTTGTCCGCTGGTTATTGGGTAGGTGACGTGTCACCAAATCCAATATGGCGCCCTCTAAGGGATGTAAAGTCGTAACCGAAAAAAAATATGTGGTCGTATGCCACCTAGGCAATAAAGATTGTGTGAAACAACCGCAGGTGGTACACGACCACGGCTATTATTTAAAAAAAATTGTAACACGGAGGATATGAAAAAGTATAATATAACAAGTTGTCAATGTAAAAAATATCAGTCAAATGAATATTGTTCTTGTTTTATACTTTTCAGTGCGCGATTTTTTCGTAGTCGGGTTTTAGTTATTTTTAACTTATTTTTTATTGTAGAAAGAAAAAAAATATTTCAATCAGGACTCCAACTACTATGTCAGCCATCGCATTCCTGCTCAGTAATCTGTAAATAAGATTTATTTTTACATTATATCAACACTAAAATTATAAAGAAGAAATATGTAGTGTGTGAACAGTATTTGTGTACGAGTATGTTTGTAATGAATAAACTCAAAAAATACTGTACCGATTTAAAAAAAAAACTCCATTAGAAAGCCACATTCACCTTGAGTACCATAGGTCACCCGTGCGAAGCCGGGACGGGTCGCTAGTATCACTACATAGTATAAAACAAAGTCGCTTCCCGCTCTTTGTTTGTCTGTCCCTATGTATGCTTAGATCTTTAAAACTACGCAACGGATTTAGATGCGGTTTTTTTTATAGATAGAGCGATTCAAGAGGAAGGTTTATATGTATAACATGCATAATATAGTATAGATTGCACCCGTGCGGAGCCGGGGCTGGTGGCTAGTTTTATATAATTATTTTAATTGTTTTCACAGGTGATGATGTGTGTTTAAACTACAATTCACCCTGCACCATAGAATTGGACTTGGACCGCGTATTAACCGGTAACGTTTTTGATATAATCTAGAATAAACTTACTTAGAAATATACATAAAAGAAAAAGAGCGTACCCAAGAGCTGGCTTTTACATTAAATAAATAAATAAAAAAATATTCCACAACTATCACACAACGCCATCTAGTCCCAAGCTAAGCAGAGCTTGTGTTATGGGTACTAGACAACTGATAAACATACTTATATATTTCTAAATACATACATATTATAGACAAATTACACCCAGACACAGAACAAATGATCGTGCTCACCACACAAACATTTGTCCTGGGTAGGAATGGAACCCACGACCTCCGGCATAGCAGTCAGGGTCACTAACCACTAGACCAACAGGCCTGTCGACATTGGCCAGAGGCTATTGCTATACAAAGAGGCAACGCCGCCAGTCTCTTTTTTTTATCGTGGTAAAATCATCAAATGAGTCCTCCCACCCAGGACAGAGCGGGAGGGACTGTCAGACTCGTACTGACTAAAATCCATTGGGCACATTACCAGCTGACAGTGTTCAGGATGAGTTTTTGCGATGCCTATAATAGTTTAGTTTTATTTTAATTTAGTATTTTCATATTTCTATAGTTTAATTAATATTTATGTATTTGATTGATTGTGATACGTGACTGTCCACGAGTTTTAAGGATCTTCAGTCGTGATGCCAACTTTACGTAGTTATCTAGCTGTCATTTAAATATCTTTGACAGTAGTCTTGAGAGAGAGTATCGCATTACAGTTACTGGGTTGTATAGATCAGATAGGCAGTCGTTCGACGTAATAAATTAGATAGGAAGCTTCCGTAACTTAGGAACAGAGAGACTTAATGAAGAAATTAAGCCACAAAAGTAATAATAAGTACCTTTAAAAAAGCCTGTTGGTCTAGTGGTTAGTGACCCTGACTGCTATGCTGGAGGTCGTGGGTTCGATTCCCACCCAGGACAAATGTTTGTATGATGAGCACGATCATTTGTTCTGTGTCTGGGTGTAATTTATCTATAATATGTATGTATTTAGAAATATATAAGTATGTTTATCAGTTGTCTAGTACTCATAACACAAGCTCTGCTTAGCTTGGGACTAGATGGCGTTGTGTGACAGTTGTTGTTTCGTACCGAAGGTGAAACGGAACGCGCCAATCTGAACGCGACCAAAATCTGACGTTGACATTTTGACGTTTGGGGACTTGTCTTTGTAAAATTGTCGTTGAACGGGCGAATTTGAAGCCACTTGATAAAAATTGGAATATCTTAATATAATTCCGCAATCCGTTTGCAACGTTGGCAAATTTGAAGATATTTATTGAATTCCGAACTAGTGTTGATTGATTTTGATTGTTATCGTGAATAAATCCGATATTTTGTGAATTGAGTGCACCACACCGCCGGTATAAGGCTAACGTAGCCTCGCGTGTGAAATCTTGTAATTTGAATTGAACTATTCCCTTCGTTGAGTTATTAAACCGGGATGAACGATATATTCGATATTGTGAACTAAAGCCTGTGATTATATTGTGGAGGCAGCGACGGTGTTCCGGTGACCACGCGCTCCGGAGGTAGCTCCAGCGCCTTATTTGAGGGTCAAATCCTGTCGGTATTTACTAAACACACACCACTATACACAAACACTTACCCCGCCTACACACAAACCGAAATTGGGCCCAGCATCTTTTCCTCTACAAGCACGTGAGGCTTCGGTAAGTATTTGTAATTTTGTTGATTGTGCTCCGCGCACCGCGGACAAGTTGAAACTGGCTTGTGCCGTTTCAAACATTTGGTAGCAGAGCGTGGTTAAAAACCATCCATTGAGTAACCTTTGTAATGTATTCATTGTATTCACTTGTTGCCCCGGTCAGCCTGACTCTGAAACATATTTGTTTATGTTCCTTGTGGTTGGTACTTCATGTCCGTTGACCTTTGATCATTGACCTTTTTTGTTGTTTTGTTTACTCTTTTGTTGTTGTAAGGACAAATATTACTGACATTTGAGAAGTACAGGGTCGGATTTGAATTTGTGATAATTCAAACTAAGTTTTTTTATTGGTTGTAATTTGTTTGAATATTTTGTTGAAAAGTACATTGTTTGGAATTGGATGTCTGCGGACATTAATAATTATTGATTGATATTATTGATTGGTTGGTCATACTTGCAACAAAATTGAAACTTAAGTTTGCTTGGATGTTAAGGACATATTGTTGAATTTAATTGTTTTGGTTTGTGTTTACAATAAAATTCAAACTTAAGTTTGTTAATTGTAATACCACAGGGAGGTATTTAGTGTGGGCCCTTGTATTAAACGGTGGATTTGGTTTGTTTTACCGGTTTGAATTGTAACTTGGGTCCGGGAAGTTATTCCTGTGGATTATTTAATTGAATTTTAATTTTGTTTGTTTGATATTTGTCGTGATGGCTTCATTGAAAGCTGTGAAGGAAACCATTGGTGGATTGACCTCACAATTGAGATGGTTTACTTCAGCTGCTGCAACCGTTGACCGCCTGGATCTGGAAGAGGCCACGCTTGCCCGGTATGAGAGGTTGGATGCTGAGACTGAGTGCAGTTGACGCTTTGTTTGCTCGCTTCAATGAATTGATTTTGGACGTGGACTTGGCAGCATTTGATCAAGCAGCCCGTGACAAGGTTGTTGCGGACTATGACCAGATATTGAACCTGGGTGATATAATAAGTATGCGTGCCCGGGAAATTTTGAAAAATCGGGACCCTGCCCAGGTCAAAACAGAGACCTCTGTTGTTGCAGGCCCTGGAATATTAAGTAGACTGCCTACCTTGGAGCTGCCACACTTTGACGGTCGCTTAGACCACTGGCTGGGATTCCAAAATCTTTTTGAAAGTTTGGTGGATTCGCGTTCTGATCTAAGGCCGGCCCAGAAGATGGCTTATTTGTTGTCGGTCCTAGAAGGTGAGGCCCAAGCCTTGATTCAGCACTTGTCGGTGACTGATTCGGCCTACCCTACCGCTATGGTACTTCTCTCTCGGCGGTATCAGAACAAACGCTGTTTGGCTGACGTCCACATTGACCAGATCTTGGGGTTGCCGACCATCACTAAAATGTCAGCGTTGCGTGCTGACCTCTTGAATCCATTGCTGGCAGCAACCAACGCCTTGAAACGTTTGGAGTTGCCGGTCGACCACTGGTCCTATTTTTTGGTGCATATAGTGCTGCTGCGGCTTCCGGCTGATATGAGGTCCCGTTTTGAGCAGAAGTATGGTGGGGATAGTGCCACCCATCTTCCCCCCTTTGAAGACCTCATCAAATTTTTGGAGGATGAGTGTCGTTTCCTCGACAACGCTCGTGACGCCTCGGGGTCAAGCCAACCGCCCTCTCGGCCGAGGGCCCAGGGCCGGACTAGGACTGTCGAAAGTCGCCCCGCCCCCCGTTTTGCTGGCACCCAGAGCCGTCCTGATTGCGGTTATTGTAAAAAGTCAGGGCATGGCATGGAGAGTTGCCCGGCCTTTTTGGAGTTGCACGTGAGTGCCCGCCGCCGAATTGTCAACTCACGCCGCATGTGCTTCTCATGTTTGGGAGCTCACTTCCATCGGGACTGCCCCAAGCCCCGCCCGTGTAGAATTTGTGAAGGGGCCCATCTGGAGATTTTGTGCGCCAACGCGAACCGCTCTAGCAGACCAGCTTCTGGAGAGGGTTCGCGCAAGGGGGGGCCCACCCCGGAGACGAGCACCGGGCCTTTGGCACGCTGGTTCGGAATCAGGCAGAGGCCCGCCAATTTGATCGCCGCACTCCACCCCCCGCGCAAGTTGATTGGGAGCCGCGCGAGAGCCCTTTGGTCTCCCCTCGTAGGGGCGATGACGCAGCTGCTGCTAGGCAGCAATGGCCAGAATGCTGACAACCCTGCTATGTTGTCCGTTCTCGGCGTTCAGTACCGACCAGTCCAAGACACTTTTACGTATGATGTCGATTTGCAGTCAACTCACACTTGGACTAAACGACTGGTATTGTCTACTGTCGCGAGAACCTTTGATCCGAATGGTTGGATATGTCCGGTATTGTTTTGGGCGAAATGTTTTCTCCAGCGCCTTTGGGCCGCGAACCTTGGTTGGGACGAGCCACTTCGGAAAACCCGGTTGGAAGATTGGCTTCAATTTGTGATGCATCTTCGCACGGCTATGCAGCTGTTGTTTATCTGCGCACCGTAAGCGCGTCAGGCCAGGTGAAGTTGTCACTGGCCACGGTCAAGAGCAAGGTGGCCCCCCTCCGGACGGCATTGACCATTCCTAAGCTAGAGTTGTCAGGGGCGGCGCTTCTTGTGCGTCTATTGAACCACGTTGCTCGCACTTTGAGTGGATCTGTAGATATTCGGGATTTTTACGCCTGGACGGACAGTCAAATTGTTTTGTGTTGGTTGAAGACGTCCGTCCACTCCTTAGAGGTCTTTGTTGCGAACCGTGTCACAGATACAAAATTCTGAAACGCCTTTGATTTGGAGGCACGTGCCTGGAGACTTGAACCCCGGCGACGTAGCCTCACCTGGGTGCATGGCACCCCGCTTGATTGATCACACCCTTTGGTGTGGACCGGACTGGCTGACTCGCCCCGAGGATGATTGGCCTCGAACGCCAGTTTTCATGTCGGATCCTTTGCCCGGGCTTAAGGTGCTCGCTGTTGGGACGAAGGACCCTCCGTTTGATCCTGATCTTTTATTGAACCGATACAGCTCCTTCGATAAATTGTTGAACGTTACCTCGCGGATCAGGCGTTTTGGTCACAATGCTAGGAATCCAGTGGACAAGCGCCTGTCACCGGTTCTCTCTCCTCAAGAGCGACAGGAGTCACTCCTCCTGTGGGTTCGCTCTGTGCAGGCCGTACACTTTGAGAAGGAGATCGAGACCTTGAATTCCGGTAGAGCTAAGTTGTCGGGAGCCGTTAGTAAGTTGAACCCCTTTTTGGATGAAACGGGTCTTTTGCGTGTTGGAGGTCGGCTGAGGGATTCTAGCCTTCCTTATGGGGTCCGTCACCCCCCTTTTGTTGCCCAAGGAGGGCCA
Source organism: Agrotis puta (assembly GCA_943136025.2). Classification (NCBI taxonomy): domain Eukaryota; kingdom Metazoa; phylum Arthropoda; class Insecta; order Lepidoptera; family Noctuidae; genus Agrotis; species Agrotis puta. The sequence continues at coordinate 6,845,143 of OW964195.2, read as the reverse complement.
TTTGATTAAATTGTTGGTGACTGATCGTCACATTAAGAACTCGCATGCGTTGCAATGCGCTGTTGGCCATTCTGCAGCGAGAGTTTTGGATTTTGTCGGCTCGTCGTACCATTCGTAGCATTGTCTTCCGTTGCTTACCGTGCTGTCGGACTAAGGCCTCAACGATGCAGCCCCAGATGGGAGACTTGCCTGCTGATCGTGTCAATGAGGCGAGGCCCTTTGCAGGCGTCGGAACGGTCTTTGCTGGTCCCTTTTCGATAAAGACGTCTACCTTTCGCAATCGTAAAATTGTCAAGGCTTATTTGTGTGTATTTGTCTGCCTGTCAGCTAAGGCAGTGCACTTGGAGCTGGTATCCTCCCTCTCGACGGAGGCCTTTGTGGCAACTTTGGATAGATTTATGTCTCGCCGTGGGTTACCTTCTCTGATCAGGTGTGATTGCGGTACCAACTACAAGGGTACAAGTAACTATTTGAAAGAAGTGTACGACTTCCTTAATGAAAGCCAGGTTGACATTGGTAACAAATTGACCCGTCGAGGGGTCACTTGGTTGTTTGACCCGCCAGCCTGCCCCCATTGGGGGGGTATTTTTGAGGCAGCGATGAAAGCAATTGATTAGCGGACGGGACGGCCCGTCCGAGGGGGGTATATGTTTCGTACCGAAGGTGAAACGGAACGCGCCAATCTGAACGCGACCAAAATCTGACGTTGACATTTTGACGTTTGGGGACTTGTCTTTGTAAAATTGTCGTTGAACGGGCGAATTTGAAGCCACTTGATAAAAATTGGAATATCTTAATATAATTCCGCAATCCGTTTGCAACGTTGGCAAATTTGAAGATATTTATTGAATTCCGAACTAGTGTTGATTGATTTTGATTGTTATCGTGAATAAATCCGATATTTTGTGAATTGAGTGCACCACACCGCCGGTATAAGGCTAACGTAGCCTCGCGTGTGAAATCTTGTAATTTGAATTGAACTATTCCCTTCGTTGAGTTATTAAACCGGGATGAACGATATATTCGATATTGTGAACTAAAGCCTGTGATTATATTGTGGAGGCAGCGACGGTGTTCCGGTGACCACGCGCTCCGGAGGTAGCTCCAGCGCCTTATTTGAGGGTCAAATCCTGTCGGTATTTACTAAACACACACCACTATACACAAACACTTACCCCGCCTACACACAAACCGAAATTGGGCCCAGCATCTTTTCCTCTACAAGCACGTGAGGCTTCGGTAAGTATTTGTAATTTTGTTGATTGTGCTCCGCGCACGCGGACAAGTTGAAACTGGCTTGTGCCGTTTCAAACAGTTGTGGAATATTTATTTATATATACATACTACATTTAATAACTAAACTTAGAAGTAAAATATTTACAAAAATGACTAAATTAACAATTTACATCGTGAACCCGTGTTTTAGAAAACAAAGGATACTTAAGTTGCAACTCGTGCGTAGCATCTTTAATCCATTTTCGACCAAAAAAAATAATAAAATACCTTGAGGTATTGATAACGCTGTCTCAGATGATGACGTAGATCTACGGCGCTAATAATAAGTTGTGTTATAGATTCCTACATCAATACTGCCCAATCAACACGTAATGTGAGTGTGATACCAAACACACGGGCAACGGAAACAACGAAACTTACCCGTTTGAGTTATAGTGATTTTGAGTCAAACTACACAATATTTCCAAACTCTGGAAACAATGTGACTTTATCACGCTATGGAAACAATGCAACAACTTTACCACAATATGAAAAGAGTGTGACAACATCGCCAGACTATGGAATCAATGTGACATCACTACACTTACGAAACAATGCAATAACTTCACCTCAAAATGAAAAGAGTGTGATAACATCGCCAGATTATGGAAACAATGTGACATCACCATACTATGGAAACAATGAAACAACTTTGCCACAAAATGAAAAGAGTGTGACAACATCGCCAGACTATGGAAACAATGTGACATCACGACACTATGGCAACAATACAATAACTACACCACCATATGGAAATAATGAGAGATCTTCAGAACAAACTATGAACTATACAAGTAAGTACATATCGACGCAAGAAAGCAATCTTGTACTATCTCGAAAAGTTTAACTTTACACCAGTGCCAAAAAACTATTTAAAAAATTCGTTAAGAAGTTAAGAGAAAGTCAACGTCGTATCATAATAAATAAAAAAACGTCTTAGGAAAACATTGATAAGACCGTCAGACAGTATTTCTTTTTCTGAATACAAAAATGAAATTCCCATTTTTCGAGATACGACAAAACGATAGAAAATGGATAGAAAACGGTAGATATACGAATATTACAGTTATTTATTACCCGATATTTTTTTTGTCATGCTTTTTTGGGTTATTAAATAACACCATCTGTGTTTGAAGTTTGAGTAAACGGGGTTAATCATTTATATTAACTAAACATAGAAATGGACCCAAAACAGAACCTTGAGGCACGCCCATAGTCATTTCAGTCCCTAATTAGTTTATACCGTTTATCTGAACTTAACTCGTCTATCTCTTAGGTATGAATTTAATAGATCCAGAGCTGAATTTTTAATTCCATTATGTTCTGGTTTTCAGTAAAAGTATTTAATGCTAATTTCGCAATAGAACGCCTTTGAGAGATCACAAAGTGACGCAACATTATTACGCATTTGTGCTAGCAATAACTTTTCAAACACCTTGCTGAAAATTCACAGAAACATAAATAATACGAAAACTATAAAAAATCACGGATAGTACATGGGGGTGATTCGCATACCCTGCGGCATGAGGGCCCTTCATTTTTTTTTGAATGTCAATAAACCAATCAGCCTGTATAACTGATGCCGGGGTCGCCAGACTAACGGCCCCGGAACATAAAGGGCTATTGAAGGACACCGTGGATTTTAGTCAGTACAAGTCTGACAGTCCCTCTCGTCCTATCTTGTGTGGGAGGACTCATTTGATGATATCGCCACTTAAAAAAAACACACGGTTTTTTTTACTGATGCGTGGGAGCATCTTTATTGAATAGTTATAATTAAAGTTTCTTTTTCAGACGGTACCGGCGAACAGACGTTCTCTCAAACCTACATATACGTGATAGTTTCCGTCATAGGAATAGTTGTACTATGTGTGACGTGTATTTGTATTAAAAAATACTGCCATCGGAAAAAACAGCAAGTGAAAACTTTGGAATTGAACACTTACGTAAGTCCTGTTAGGCACACCTAACTCTTTTGCTGACTGTACACCTAATAGTTTTGCTGACTTCTAATAATCACAAAACGTCATTCAGTCGATATAATTTTACAGGCGTTGTGATTGCACTAGCCCCCCATTCCCCAGTGGTAGACGCCCACGGCGTCGGACGTCGCCAGACGATCTCCGGCCACCGTAGGCGCGGGCATGCGGGCAGCGAGTAATGGGCAACTCGCTGCCCGACCATGGTCCATGCCCGGGTCGACGGCGCGTTGTGTTAAAGAGTGTCAGCAAAGTGACGGGGTCTGTAGAGGGCCAAAGCCTGCCAGGGTCGAGGGACTAACGAATTACTGTGACCCCGATACGTAAAGAGCTATTGAAGGACACCGTGGATTTTAGTCAGTACAAGTCTGACAGTACCTCCCGCCCTGCCCTGAGTGGGAGGACTCATTTGATGATTTTATCACGCTAAAAAAAAAACCCTATTTCCGAATTTCGAACCGTTTTATCTTTGTCAATATTCATTGATATGATTTATAAAAACAAAAAATATGTATACTTTATTTATCAATACTCTAAGTTTTTAATGACAATTAATTTTTTTGGGATCCAGGTTACTGCGAACGACGTCATATACGCAGATCTTGGTTTGGCGCAAGGAGACACTCAACCACCCAGACGTGATGAAGAATCTCCATATGCTCAAATAATTGGAGTGATGAGACCTGATGTCAATTAAAATAGTCCAAATATACAACATTTTTGAAGTGAAAACTTCTTTAGCGACGTTGTGCACTTTTTTTGGAATAGGTAAAAAATGTTAAACTCGCGTCAGGACACGTGACCTGATCGAAAATTTGAAGACGGATGGAGAGTAGACAGCAGGCGCGGCGTAGGAGAGGGAGTAACCCCCTCTCTTTCTACGGCGCGGCGAAAATGTATGCCTGCGCCTGCTGTTTAGTTTTATCAGTTTTAGAGATTAGCGATGATGGTTCTGGTAGTAATGATGGGGAAAAGTCGTCGAAATTATGGATGGAACTTGATTTTTTTAAGAGATAAATTTTTAATGGAAAATAAATTGTCATGTTTGTGTACGATAGTCCAATAAATAAATATCTATTAAAGCAATTCGTGCAAAATTATTCCCTAACCATTCCAAAATATCAAAAATGCACAACGTTAATATTCAAGTTTTCACTTCTGCCGGCACTGAGTGCAACCCGTCGTCTTTTTTTTTATACGATGTCAGGGTTGGCATGATTAAAACAAATTGTTTTAAAACACATGTTTAAAACAGTTACACAATAAACAGTGTCGTTTTAACTACTTTTCATGGCGGATGGATGGATATAAAATGACAATAAATTAATATTTAGGAGTCTAAATAGTTTGATACAGAATAATTTGAGTCATAATAATGTTATATTTTTTGAACTTTTATTGGCATTTTAATTAAATAACACTAAAATAAAAATTTACCTTATTTTGTAAATATTTTATTACTATAGCGAATTTGAAAGGATCTAGTCTAGAAATGAAGCGCATATATTCATTATACTAGCTTTTGCCCGCAACTTCGTTCGCGTGGAATAGTGACTTCCAGCAGATTTTTGGTTTTACCCAAATAGTTCCCGATCTCGCGGGATCTCTTCAAAAATGAAATGTGGAAGATATTCTAGGGAACTCTTCAAAAATCAACATAATGAGCTCTGCGTTTGAATTTAAGAGATGTATACTCCCTTAGGGCATTAAAGCCGTTATGCCTATCGAAAAAGGCGAAAATGTTATTTTTCCCTTATTTTCCCATCATTCTACTGATTTGACATTTCAGTTCAAAACGAAAAAAGACTGTTTCTCCCTTGACAATTTTTCTATTATTGACATTTCTGTTTACGTTTTTAGTTTTGCCATCCTTTGCAAAACTATAAAGGTTTTGTGGTTTCGACACTCTTGAGCACGCAACGTAGAGTTGTCCATGGGAGAAACAGTCTTTTTCAAGATGTACCCCCGCAACTTTTAGCGTTTGCCCTTGGGCTTTATTTATGGTCATTGCAAACGCAGTTTTCAGCGGAAACTGAACTCTTTTGAATTGGACTGGCAAATCAGTTGGAATGATGGGAATGCGGGGAATAATGAAAGTTTCGCCTTTTGCCATCCCAGTCATAATAACGGCTTTAATGACATTCCGTCCTAAATAGTTTATTTGTAACCGTATGCCGTTATATAGTCTTGGTGGATCTAGGTTTCTCATAAACATCACAGGAACACCAATTATACAACGGAACCAATTACAATTTACGAAACAGGAGCAATCCACATAAACTATCATACAACCGACACTACAATTTTTCCACGAAAGTACCGAAGCGTTCGGCTGATACCCAACAAAATGCGTGTAACGAAACCATAGCGCGATCTATTGCGATCCCAACGGCATCTATCGTCCATGTCGCGACCTATTTCGATCTCAATGCCATCTATCGATAAGGTATCCGAGTTTGACAACTCGGATACCTTATCGATAGATGGCGTTGGTCGATTATTTATCTAAACTCCGTTAGGGCATTTTCTTTGTACTTAAAGTTTTATTATATTGATATTATTTTATTCATACCTTTTTACTATTTATTTACTTTTTTCCGATGAATTAAAACAATAACATGAACAGAATTCGTGTAACGATCGACACCATTGCGCGATCACCGCCATCTATCAATCATTTAAGGAATTATCTATACTCCGTTAGAGCATTTAATCAATTTAATTTTTTATTTTTATGATTCTGTAATAAAAACTATCCTATGTCCTTTCTCAAGTTCCAAACTATGTCTGTACCAAATTTCACACAAATCGGTTCATTAGTTAAGGCGTAAAGAAAAGACAGACAGACAGACAGACAGACCGACAGAGTTACTTTCGCATTTATAATATTAGTTTGGATATGGATATAATTTATAAGTTAAGTATGACCCCGGAACGTAAAGGGCTTTTGAAGGACACCGTGGATTTTAGTCAGTACGAGTCTGAAAGTCCCTCTCGCTCTGCCCTGGGTGGGAGGACTCATTTGATGATATTACCACGTTGAAAAAAAAAGAAAAGACGTCGACCTATAAATCGAATTAATTTCTAATAGTGTCCATTTTTTTTTTCGAGGTAAAATCATCAAATGAGTCCTCCCACCCAGGGCAGAGCGGGAGGGACTTAAGTCACATACACACTTATAAAAAGTGGTGTCATGGCAAACGTTACGTTTTGTTTTTGAACACGGAATCTAGACATTTTATAAGCTAAGCTTACAGCTGTAAGCTAGACTTGCTAGTCCTGCGACCCGGCAGGCTACCTGTCGCGGTCGCGGGACTTATGCATTACTGTGACCCCGGAACGTAAAGTGCTATTGAAGAACACCGTGGATTTTGGTCAGTATGAGTCTGACAGTCCCTCACGCTCTGCCCTGGGTGGGAGGACTCATTTGATGATTTTACCGCGAAAAAAAAGCTTACAGCAGTATGGAACTACGGTTTACAATACTCAGCAAAGTAACAGGTATGGTTGACACCATCAATAAGATAAAAATCTAATTGGTCCGTCAGTAAAGCCTTTGTCAAACAGACAGGCGTGGCGAATGCGAAGCGAGGCGTTGTTATTTGTAATGTACGGAATTATTTGAATCCAGTCACATAGAAAAGCGAAAGCGATCCGATAACGTGACCGAACTATCGGATTGACGTCTCGTATCGGTTCGTTATCGCTTCGGACTCGCCTGTCTGTTTGACAAAGGCTTAAGAGTTTTGTAAAATAATGAAAAACGTATTTTTTTTTTTTGTTAATTGCATATTTACAAAGACATAACGTCTCAAAATTCAAGAGCTCGTGACTTCAGAAGCTAGTAGAAACTGTACTTGCTTGTGACGTATTGGCTGTTTTAAAAGTGTCGTATCGTCATCAATTTTGGTTTACGTAACAAAAGAAAAAATACGTGTCAAATATTTTTTACACTCTAATTGACTGACTAATTGGTTTTTTTTTAAGTCCCTTTACAATTTTTTAATACCCTATAAAGATTAACCTTTTAAGCGCTTGGCTAAATATCAATTGCCGTGCCCCTAGCGCCCGGCTACGAATCGTCCTTTCCTCTTCTCCTCTCTTTCTGCTCCTCTTAAGCTCCGATTTGTAAAATATCATGGTGTACAATCTACATAAATAGAGAGATATAGAATAGAAAAATCGAACAAAACAACAAAATCGTGAATATTCTCTGTCGCATAAATACGACACGGGCGGTAGGGGCACGGAAATATTTGTCGTATATACGACTCGGGCGGTTTAAGGTGTTAAATTGGTGATACTAGGCGTGCTGGTGAGTAACGATGTCTTCTCCGTTCCCGTGTTCATTTCCACATTCATTTAGGATTTAATACACCAATTACGCGTGCATAAGGCGATGCTTCATCACTATATCTTGGTGGTTGTCTGTCTCCAGATGCCAAGCTGAGGTCCGCGTATATGATTTCATTTGTTGTCGCCTGAAAAACATACGGACGTTATAAAGTCATGTTACAGTACACCAGGGGCTCAAGTACAGTAAAATAGTGATATAATGGTCTATCATTCATTTTAGGATGGTTGATTTTGACAATAAAGAAATAAATAAATATTCCACAACTATCACACAACGCCATCTAGTCCCAAGCTAAGCAGAGCTTGTGTTATAGGTACTAGACAACTGATAAAGATACTTAAATATTTCTAAATACATACATATTATAGATAAATTACACCCAGACACAGAACAAATGATCGTGCTCATCACACAAACATTTGTCCTGGGTGGGAATGGAACCCACGACCTCCGGCATAGCAGTCAGGGTCACTAACCACTAGACCAACAGGCCTGACAATGTTGGTAATCTATTAGTATCATGGCGTTATTATGACTTTTCAAAGGTCAGCCACTGTCACTCCATTGAAAGAAATGGCACACACAAAATACACATATCAAATAAAGGTTGTGATCACTAAGCATATAATATAAGCATAAGCTGATTTTTTTAAGCTATTGCATAGCTTTTATCGTGGGCTTTGAGCGCGGCGACGTAATCAAGAAAGACTTGTGAGTTTAAATCTTCGTTAACGCAACCACGATGGTCGCTGGACTAACGAATTGGCTATTTGACAGTAGCTATAAATTACAAATATAATTAGTCCGTCATTTAAAGTTTAAAAAAATAACGGACACGTATTTTTTCTTTCATAAAATCAATGAATATTTACCAAAAACTAACGCATCAAAACTCGAGAGTGGGGGCTCGTGACGTCAGAATTCAAAAAAAAATTGTACTGAATTGTGACGTATTGCCAGTTTTGAAAGCAGCGTATCTCCGTCAAGTTTGGTTTACGAAACAAAAGAAAAAATACGGGTCGAATATTTTTTGATAATCTAAGTGACGGACTAATTAGAATTTTTCAATCAAATAGCCAATTACCGTAACCCCGGAACGTATTGGCTATTGAAGGACACCGCACACACAGCACAAGTCTGACAATCCCCCCTGCCCTGTCCTGGGTGGACTCATATGACTATTATACCACAATAAAACCGGCCAAGAGCGTGTCAGGCCACGCTCAGTGTAGGGTTCCGTAGTTTCCCGTCCGTTACAATAAGTGTTAACAAATAGCCTTTTTTTAAACTTAAATAATTGATTATACTACAAACTTAGTCCAGGAATTTTGTACCACCTTCTTGTTTTTTTTTGCACAAAAACTGTTCTTTCCATCAAGTTCAAAATAATTTTCCTAGAAAGTCCTTATAAAGTTCTACTTTCCAGATTTTTTTCATATTTTCTAAACTTATGGTTCAAAAGTTAGAGGGGGGGGGACACATTGTTTTTGACTTTAGGAGCGATTATTTCCGAAACTATTGACATCATCAAAAAATGATCTCAGTAAACCCCTATTCATTTTTAAATACCTATCCAACGATATATCACACGTTAGGGTTGAAATTAAAAAAAAAATCACTTTCTATTTTACATATAGGGGGGCTACCCTAAAAAAACATTTTTTTCCAATTTTTATTTTTGCACTTTGTCGGCGTGATTGATATACATATTGGTACCAAATTTCAGCTTTCTAGTGCTAACGGTCACAGAGATTAAGCGTGGACGGACAGACAGACAGACAGACATGGCGAAACTATAAGGGTTCCTAGTTAACTACGGAACCCTAAAAAAGAGAAAACGCACCCACGTAAGGGGCGAAGAAAGAAGACATTAGTTGTCTTCTATCTATCTTCTATATATATATATATATATATATATATATCTATATATAAAAGGAGAACTGAATGACTGACATATCAACGTACAGCCGAAACTACTGGGGCTAGGAATGTGAAATTTTGCACACGGCTTCCTATTATAATGTAGGGGAGCACTAAGAAGGGGTTTTTGGAAATTAAACCTTTAAGGGGGTGAAAAGGGGGAATTAGGAAAGTACGTAACCCACGCGGACGAAGTCGCGGGCATAGTGCTAGTCTTTTATAAAACAAGATATATTTTTTTATCATAACACTTACGTAATTATTTAGTTCAATTGTGTCTTCTGGTGATATTTTCTCTTCTGATATGCTTCGATGACAATATTTTTTTACAATTAAATAAATGAATAGTAATAATATTATCAAACATATGACTGTTACGGGTAGCACGTACAGTATCAAATTGTTAGTGGAAGCCGCACTTTCTGAAAGTAAAATGAATATATTTTTGTATTAAAATGATGAAATGATATTATATATAATAAACACTTACAAAACCAAATTCAAACTACCTCAGAAGTCACTGTCTTTTTTAAAGTCCAGACATTATACAACATTGTTTTTTAGTTTAAGCGAAACATGAATATAGTTTGGTCAGAATCGGTAACTTATACTAATAACACTGGTCTACAAAATGTAACTTTTTGTGTGCCTTTCAATTGAATACTTTATTTTTATATTGCTTTAAGGTTACTGAATAGAAAAACAAGAATATGTTTTTTTAATTAGCTCTTATTTTGAAAATATACCTAATATACAAAATTTGGCTTCTAGTAACACGTTAAAGTACAAAACATTTTATTAAAAAAAAACTATAATAATTATTTACTTTTATTTTTCGCTTTTTACTTATATAAAATTGGAAATATTACAATAAAAAAAGTATTACGTATTTATTTTAGATTTTCTCTTCTTTTTCGTTTGTCTTTTGTAATCACTGTTAGAGGTATCAAATCAAATTCCAGCAGTAGTCCGCTAACATTGACGCATCCCATCGGCCCTGGTAGCTCTTTCCCATTGTCGAGATATCTTGGTGGAATCGTTCACCATGTTCGTCACTTACATCACCGCAGTTAGAAGGGAAAAAATCAAGATGAGAGTGAAGAAAATGAATTTTTAGGGACATGTTGCAACCTAACTGTTGATACTTTTGAAGGAGATTGTTTACAAGTTCAACATAATTTTCATTTCTCTTATTGCCCAAAAAACCATGAACGACTGCTCTAAAAGATTCCCATGCTTCTTTCTCAAAGCCCTGTAAAACTGAATCAAAGTTTTGGTCCTTTAGAATCTCTCTTATTTGAGATCCGATAAAGATTCCTTCTTTAATTTTGGCGTCGCTTATACGTGGAAATTTACTTCGCAGGTATTTGAATGCTGGTCCATCCTTGTTGAGAGCCTTCACAAAGTTTTTCATTAGTCCCAATTTGATATGTAAAGGTGATAGAAGAATTTATTGGGAATTAACTACAGGAAGGTGCTTGACGTTCTTTTCTCCAGGGTTCAGGCTTAGTCTAGAATTCCAATCTTTTTTTATGTAATGTAAAGATCTAGCCCAACTATCCCATTCGCACAAAAAACAACAGTACTTGGTATAGCCCATTCTATTAACACATTTACGCGACGTAACGAAAACTGTAGTTTTTTCACTAAAAATGTAATAAAAACGGTAACAATTTCACGTTTTAACTGTTGAACAAAACACAGTCAGCGTTAAACGCAACAAACAAATGTGAAATAATAGAATTTCCGCGGATAATCACTAAATATTTTGAGTTATCATCATTAATGTGATATATCTGTCGCGCTACTCGCTATTTTATTTATATGGCATAAATGCACAATAAGAGCTAACTATGAATTTTAACTTGTATATTTATGTTCAGCGAGTGGAATACAATCAATATAGTATATTTTCATGTAAAAGGCAATTTTGATGTAGACCAGTGTAATTGGCTATTTGACAATAGCTATGAATTACAAATATAATTAGTCCTTAGTAGTCATTTAGGGTTTAAAAAATAACGGACACGTATTTTTTCTTTTGTAAAATCAATGAATTTTCACCAAAATACAACGTATCAAAACTCGAGAGTGGGGGCTCGTGGCGTCAGAATTCAATAGAAATTGTACTGAATTGTGACGTATTGTCAATTTTGTAAGCATCGTATCTCAGTCAATTTTGGTTTACGAAACTATTATTGTCAATGAGTACGACACAGGAGGCGCGGGTTGCGTGGGGGTACCGCGACTTCCGTGAAAAGAGTATGTTTTTGAACGGACAACTAGTTGATATATATGAACTTCCCCCTTGTTACCAGGCGTACGTTTTTCACACATATCTAAGTATTCAAAAATTGTAACAATCTGTTTGTGAAACCATACCATATTTTAAGAGTAACCATGGAGTTTCTATCGACCAACCCGATTCGACTATTTGCTGTCGATGGTTTATAAGTGCCCTCATGGGCCTATGTGAAATAAAAACTTTCATTTTGATATTTTGATTTATGATATAACAAGCTTATAATTTTTTGATTTTTCATGATACATTTTTGAAATGTTGTACATAGATTCTTTACACAAAGTTACTAAACAGGTGTAGCGGGTTTCGCATAAACAAAAAATAATGTTGGATTTCTCTAGTCAAACGAGGACCATGTAGGTTAGTGTCTGAGATGGTCTTTTGAAGAAAGAACCACACAGATTTGATTGGACCTGTCCAGTCAGTGCAAGTATTTGTCAGTTATCGTGTAGCTCGACTCATAACTCAAGGAGCTCAACGAAACGACGAACAATACCTAAGAAAGGACATTTTGGTCTTGTTAGAAATTAATGCAGTGGTGACCAAGTGGTATTGGCCCCGACTTACGAGTGTAGGTCGTGGGTTCGAACCCAGTTTAATGAAAATTTCATTAAAACGGATAATGATGCATAGTGTTGGGGAACGTACGGAAAAATGCGACATTTGTGCTATTGTGAAAACGCGAAGGTCATCGAGGCGTACCATGTTTTTGGCCATACTTTACCTGTTTTTGCATTATCAAACAAATCCACTTTTATCACACACGACTGATTTCTTACACAAATGTCGTTATCTGAAAAAAAATACAATATTAAATTGACAAACTGCACTTTTTCGGACCGATTGAAGAATAGCATTAATTAGAATTTGACGGTATCAATAAATTGCAAATCAAATTAGCCTGTAATTTAGAATTTAGAAATACAACATTATTTTTTGTTTATGCGAAACCCGATACACCTGTCGTATTTTTGTGTAAAGAATCTATGTACGAAATTTTAAAACCGTATCATAAAAAATCACAATGTTATTAGTATGTATATTACCTGGTTGTCCGTTCAAAAACATGCTCATTTCGCGGTACACCCGCGTAAAACGCGTCTCCTGTGTTATACACTCGTGATGATAGCTTGGCAATAGGTACCTAACCGTACGGTGATTGTATTGTAATTAACTGGTAATAAAATTGAATTAAAATATTTTTGAAAAAAAAATATAACATGGTGTAAAAATTATTGGAATCGAATCAGTTCCTGATTCTGAACAAACTATATTCAGGTTTCGCATATACTAAAAATAAAGTTGTATAATGGACATGTATTTTTTCTTTTGTAAAATCAGTGAATATTTACCAAGATATAACGCATCAAAATTCGTGACGTCAGAAGCAAGTAAAAACTGTACAATTGCTCGTGACGTTTTGACAGTTTTAAATGTGTGGTATCTTCGTTAAGGTTCACATAACAAAAGAAAAAATACTTGTCAAATATTTCTCCATAATCTAACTGAGTGACTTATTCGATTTTTTCAGTCAAAAACGCTATTAGCCACATCGTCGCTTAGGTATATTGTGAGTTGTGACGCCAGCACTTCACAAAAGTATTGACTTTTCGAGAATTTGTAATTTTGAGAATCGGGCTCTTTTTTTTGGAGAATTTGCCAGTATGAGAATTAGGCTTTTAGATAATTCGCCATTTTGAAAACTTGTCCTTTTGTGACTCGATTGTCATTTTGCGAATTAATAGTCTTTCTGCGTCTAAACAGATTTCACCCTATGGGGCCGTTCAAGTATTACGTAAGCACTATGTGGGGGTGCGGGGGGTCTTTGCATTGCTTTTTTTGAATGACATAGGGGGTAGGGGAGTCTATATGATGACTACATCATCAGTAGTAATTTCCTTTTTTACAATACGAATGGCAACCCTCACATTGTCTTCGCTTGAAAACGAAACGCATTTTCGGGGAATCCCGCAAATAATGTATACGTTTAGGAAAACAATACATTAATTGAAAAATGTTTACGTAAGCATGGGGGAGGGGATAAGAGCTTTGCTTACTTTTGCTGACAAGGAGGACGGGGGGGGGGGGTGGTAAACAATTGTAATAAATCTGCTTACGTAATACATGAACGGACCCTTTTAATTAATTTATTCAACCTACAAGTAAATTCATTTGTCTCGTTCGGTAGTCCTTTCACATCCACCGCTCTTACTATTTGATTCCTTGTAAAAACTCCACCTGTTGTATTGGATTCTAATTCAATGACAATTTCGCTGTCCTCCAAAATACGCTGGATCTCATAGTATTTATTGCCTGAAGAATTTATCTTTGGCGGATGTTTCAACGGACTTCTTTCGACCTCACCTGTAAAGTATTATAGAAAAAAAATTATTTATGATCTCACCGGGTACTAACTTGGTTCTCGGCTTCTGGGGGTCTGATCTCTGAGCACCTGAGACTTCGAACCTGAACTAAGAATGAAAGATATTTAGATTTGAAAGCCTACCTTTACCTACCTTTTTTATCAATCAAATGAGTTCTCTTAGAAAAATACTTTTAGAAAATCTAAAAATGTATGACTTCATTTGATTGTAGGTATCTACAACCAACCCATCTACAACCCTTTCAAGGGAATATTAATTATTATTTCATGACAAACAGTAAAATCCTTCCCTTAAAACTTAATCATAAATGGTATATTCACAAATTTAGGGGGTGATTTTCGAAAAACCAAAAAAGATTTACGATGGAGGGTAGTTTTAAAAAAGTAATAGTAGCAATTTTGTTTTATTTAGTTGTGTTCTTTTTTATTGCAAGTTTCAAATATATAAACTCAATTCACCCCTTTTCACCCCCTTAGAGGAGGATTTTCGCAAAATCCCGACTTATTGCCCCCCTACATGGTACACTGCAACTGCTGTCCAATATTCAAGTTTCAATGTTTAGCGGTTTTGGCTGCAGTCGAGTCTTAAAACCATACCCTGTTCATACGGGACTTATGAATTACCGTGACCCCGTAACGTAAAGGGCTATTGAAGGACACCGTGGATTTTAGTCAGTACGAGTCTGACAGTCCCTCCCGCTCTGCCCTGGGTGGGAAGACTCATTTGATGAACATATGTACCAAAACTTACCTGGTGGATAATGAACATACAAGTCAGTAGACACATAAACATTTTTATTAAAACTTAAATATATTTGCATGGATAAGACATCCTTCCTGTGATAGCCAAATGTGAATGAATCTCTTGGTTCCGGTTTAGTTCTATTCATTCTGTCATCTGAAAATAATAAACAGTTACAGAAATATTGAAAACTAACTAGGTTCAATCTGGAACGTTTCATGACATGTTAAAACGAATGGTCCCAATGTCCACTCCTTGAATAAAACTGAAAGTAATAAATTATGGCAGTTTTACCCTGTCACTATGCTGACACTCCTTGAGGCGCGCGTGGAACACAACGCGCCGTCGACCCAGGCATGGTTCATGGATCGGACAGCGAGTCGCCCTTTACTCGCCGCCCGCATGCCTACGGTGGCCGGAGGTCGTCCGCTGACGTCTATCGCCGTGGGCGTCTACCACTGCGGTTGGGGTGGAGGGAGGACGCTGTCCTCTCCCTCACGCGGCCCGCCTCCTCCTTCGCGAACATGACTGCTTCGCAGAAGGAGGCGAACTTTTCCCACTCCGTCTCGCCCCGCAGCATGGCCTTGACCAATGTCGGGCGCGAGAGGTCTCGGCGGTGGTCTGCCCAAACGGGCCAGTTCTGCTCCGTATGATCCACCGTGTCCTCCGGACGATCCTCGCAGTAGAGACACCTAGGCGTTTCTTCCCTCCCTATCAGACACAGGTTCGACCAATTATCGCTTGGAGCTCACTTCACTTCGCAATTGATTAGGTGTTGCTTACAGAATGCAAAATCAAGGTCATTTTGAACCTTACGCGAAGTGTAAGTGAATAGCGACGTGAAATGCGAGTTGTTGTCTGAATTTTACAGAATCGACGTGCAGCTGCCCTCTAAACTAGGACGAATCCGGGGAAACCGGACGGATGGCAACCCTACCCAACGACAATGACAGCTTTACAAATACAGCCAACATCACAAATGATGCATAAATTAAGTGAGATTGTTTGTTTTCAGACGAGTCACGAGGAAAAATGCTGCTGCCTTTTAATTTCTATTATGAGCGAGGTGTTAATATAAACATTTTTTTTATCGTGGAAAAATCATCAAATGAGTCGTCCCACCCAGGGCAGGGCGGGAGGGACCGTCAGACCTGCACTGACCAAAATCCACGGTGTCCCTCAACAGCCCTTTACGTACCGGGGTCACGGTAATCCCTTGGTCCCGCGATCCCGGCAGGCTTTGGCCCTCTACAGCCCCGTCACTATGCTGACACTCTTTGAGGCGCGCGTGGAACACAACGCGCCGTCGACCCGTTAATATAAACATGGAAGTTATTTTAAAAATTAACCGGCCGATATGGATTTAAATAATATGGATTTAAAATTTGGCCAATTCATACATGTAAGTTAATGTCATTATGGCTACAGTTTATGTTTTAGTTTAAAAACATTAATGTGCGTATAACGTTTGTAAAACATTTTTGCTTTGAGCCCCGTCATTTTGCTGACACTCTTTGAGGCGCGCGTGGAACACAATAAGCCGTCGACTCGGGCATGGTCCATGGTCGGATAGCGAGTTGCCCATTACTCACTGCCCGCATGCCCGCGCCTACGGTTTTATATATCCTACTAATAGCATAGTGACGGGGCCCCCTGTAGAGTGCCAAAGCCTGCCGGGGTCGCGGGGCTGTACGAATTACCGTGACCTTGGAATGTAAAGGGCTATTGAAGGACACCGTGGATTTTAGTTAGTACGAGTCTGACAGTCCCTCCCGCTCTGCCCTGGGTGGGAAGAATCATTTGATGATTTTACGACGTAAAAATAAAATAGGATATATAAAAAATGAATATATCCGTCAAAAATAGATAGTAATGTACTTACAAAATTCATGACGGTTATAAACATACACTTTCACGTCTGCTGCTACACTAATAGTTAATATTAAAAAGAAACAAAATGTGACAACTGATTTCATATTTTAGATTTAAACACACTTGGTTATACTGCGAATCAATTTATACGTGTGACACGGACTATAACAATATTATGATATTATGTACGTCATTAAAAAGTACTCCTTGTGGTTTCCTCCTAATATTATGTATTTACAACACAGTGAATGCTAAGCGGTAGCGATAAAATATACCGCTGTTGGCATCGTGTACGACTTTAGCGCCACCTAGCGTTCGCAACTTTGACGGCTCTGACCGTTTTAATTTGAATCAGATTTTTTTACAAATTACTTGGTTTTGGATTCCATGGCGATCCATCGGCATTGAACAAAATTAAATAAATAAATATTCCACAACTATCACACAACGCCATCTAGTCCCAAGCTAAGCAGAGCTTGTGTTATGGGTACTAGACAACTGATAAACTTACTTATAGTATATTTCTTAATACATACATATTATAGATAAATTACACCCAGGCACAGAACAAATGATCGTGCTCATCACACACCCACGACCTCCGGCATAGCAGTCAGGGTCACTAACCACTAGACCAACAGGCCTGTCTTAAATAAACATAGGCAAAATGTATTCTTTAAGAAAAAATATCAAATACAGGATTTAAATGAAGATTTGATGTTATTTACTTTCTTCTCTTCACGGCAGCTAAGCAATTTCCTGCATTGTTCATCTTTTTAAGTATCAGTAAAACTTAAAGGCCCATGCAACTTTTAGTATGGACCTTGGCATCAATGTTTTTTTTCTTTTCGCCAGTGATTGAATTTTGACCACAATTGGACTACTACCTAAGAAGTCCATAGAAAAAAAAATAAGTTTCTAAACCGTATCGTATCGTAACCAACCAGAGATATAACGAATTTTATTTTGTTCTAAACGGGAGTAAATCACTCCTGATTAGAACAAAATAAAAACCGCCATATCTTTGGTTGGTTACGGTTTGGATTTTATTAAATATTTTTTACGAAGTACTTGGGTTGCGGTCTACTAATGACCAACATTTCATTACTGGCGAAAGAAACAAAAAATTTGATGCCAATAAGTTGCATACCCCTTTACTACTTCTGCTAGTATTCTTGCAGTTCGGGTCGACGGCGCGTTGTGTTCCACGCGCGCCTCAAGGTGTGTCAGCATAATGACGGGGCCTGTAGAGGGCCGAAGCCTGTCGGAGTCGCGGGACTCACGTATTACCGTGAACTCGGTACATAAAGGGCTAGTGAAGGACACCGTGGATTTTAGTCAGTACGAGTTTACAGTCTCTCCCGCTCTGCCCTGGGTGGGAGGCTCATGTGATGATTTTACCACGTAAAAAAAAAGCGAAGCACGTACCGGGCCGCTAGTACATTATATATTATTAGAAACACAAATGCTTTTACCATGTATGGTAAACGTATATTTGCTTCTTATTTTTCCTGTTGACTCGCTCTGACGTTACTGTGAGGAAAGTATTATATTAATTTAATTTCAATAGCGTACACTTCACAATATACAGACGTCAACTTTTACAATTTTTCAGTCCAGATCTATACGGACAATGGTTTGCAAAGTCAAGAGAGAATTACCAAAGGAAAAAAGCTCGGGGCACAGTACTACCAATGAGTGATTTGACTCCAAGCCAGCAAAAGGTTAAAAGGAAATAAATGAAACTAAGCCAAAAGTTGATTTTTATAATTATACTAGCAGTTCCCTGCCAGGCTTCGCTTCGTCACAAAGAAACTGCTTTTTCGCGGTCGCGGTTAAGTGACTGATGCAAAAAATAGATTAAAACAATCCTTGACGGGGATTATATATCATTCTAAAATTTCAGCTCAATCGGTGCAGAACTTTTTGAATTTTTGAAGCGTACACAAACCAACATAACATTTCATATATATAGATTAATTTGTTATTTTAAAATTATAATTTAATAGTTTGAAATTATAACGATATTTTTCTAAAATAATACATTTCTCTTACATTAATCTTGTTATTCGTACACTGAATATGACTGAAAACGGCACTGAAAACTGAAAATAAATAATATTTTATCAACATTACTTTTTTTGTTTCACTGATTTCGCCATTTATGATCGCCCTGGCACCAATTATGATTGCTCTGGTCGCGAAATTTTTTGAACTTAAATATTTTCATAACTGTTTGTGTAAATTGAAGGCCAATAGTAAAAATATACTATTTGAATATCATTCTTTTGAATGAGAGACATAATTAGCATTAAATATCAATATCTGAAAAGCACCAGAGCGATCACACGAATACGCCCGTTTTGGAGATCCACCCCAGCGCGTGGATACCAGTAGACTGACTTAAACCTCTTTCAACGTAGAGCTCGTCCAAAGAAAAAAAAGATGTCCTCAAAAATCACCTTACGACTTATGGCATTGTTTTGAGAGGTTCCTGTTTCTGATTGGGAAGGAAGAGACGCCTGGGTGTCACCAATGCGCGAATCATCCGGAGGACACGGTGGAGCATACGGTGTAGTGTAGGTCTACCCCGCTTGGGCAAAGCACCACCGTGGTCTCACGGAGGCGATCATGAAAATCGGTAGAAAAACGAAAGGTTGGAAAATTTATAAACCTGTGCTTGTTAGTAACCTGTACCTGTAGTTGTAAGTTTGGGTATCTTATTTTGAAGACAGGGGGGCCTGTCTTCAAAATAGTGGCCCACACGACCCTAAAAGCCTTAACTATAAGTAACTATAAGACCCTAAACCCAACACCCTTTTCCGTTCTGTTTTGACTCTTCATCATCGTAGTTGGTAGCTTTGTTCTATACACAGCTGTGCTGAATAAAGGGTATATTTTTATTTTATTACCTCGACCTATGTTATTTTTTACTAGATTTCACATTCGTGATTAAAAATACCAGATTGTAATTATGGAAAATATTAAAAAACATGATTATGTCATCTGTCATCTGTCACTGTCATTTCAATGTCAACAGTAGTTTTTGTTGTTGCTACGGTATTTGTAAGAAGTAATTATTTCACAATTTTACTAGATTAGTTACGGAAATGCCTCCGAAAAGGAAAAATCCCGATATTACACCTAAAGAAGAACTGTCTAAGTTGCATAGAGAAGTACATAAACGTCCAAAAATGCAGTAACATCTACATAACCTCTTTTAGATTAGATTTATTTCACAATATCCTTAAATTACAGGATCTTATCGCGAGAATTACTCAGCTGGAAGCTCATAATTTACAACTGAAGAATATTATAAGTAAAAATTTATCAGAAACTTCTAGTAAAAAAGACTCGAAACAAGTAAAAAATGAGTTGGATTTTAGCAAGTAAGATAACCGATCCTTTTAGTTTTGCTGTTTAAGAGGAAACAGGTTAGCTTATATCATTAACAGTGCAGCCCTACTTTAAGCTGGGAAATGCGAAGAAAAAAAAACAAAAAAGACAAATTGATAAGACTGCTTACATGGTTCGTACATTTATGGACAAGTACTAGGCGAAGTCGCGGCCACCCACTTATGAGATGATGGCACGAACTTGAAAAGTTCCGTGCGAACTAGATGGAGTATGCTCCGTATTGAGAAAATCGGAAGAAGTGGATGGAGGTCTTCGCCCAGGAGTGGGATAGAGAAAGCCCAAAAAAAAAATATAGACCACTAACACAATTTGTTAGTGACAAAACTGGGTCATTACTGTTACATTAACGTCTGCAAAAGTAACCGTGAACCTGGAACATAAAGGATAACTGAGCAACAGGGTGAATTTTTACAAACAAACTCACAAATGTATAATATAAAACTACTACCTGTTTCCTGTGGTTTCACCCCTGCTGCTCCGCTCCTATTGGTTGACGAGTGATGTTTGTTTAACTCTGTATCACCCTAAGGTTGACTGGCAGATAATGCCTACGGCAATAAGTCCGCTGTTGTACAACATTGTACTTAAAGTTTTATAAATAAAAAAATGGACTATCCAAGATTAAAAGAACCAGTAAATTCTGAGATTACCGCGTCAAACCAAACAAACTCTTTAGCTTTATAATATTACTAAAACTATGTCAATAAAGTAATGATATAATACATTATAATTTGTTTTCCAGATGTCATTTCCGTAGAGTCTTACTCCGTATCTTCTACTTCGGTTGGGACTACAACGGCCTTGCCGTTCAAGAAGACACTAACCGAACTATTGAGCATCATCTCTTCCATGCATTAACCAAATCATGCTTGATACAAAGTAGAGAGACGTCAAATTACCATCGGTGTGGACGGACTGACAAAGGTGTCAGTTCTTTTGGTCAGGTCAGTCAATAATAAGTTCTAAAAAGGTTAATATTGCAAAATAATAATGTGATCAGGTTACAAAAAAACGAGGTTTACAGGAAAGCATTTTTAAACCTCGGCTTTTGACATGTCCGTTTGTTTTAGAAGTAGGTAGGTAATTTAATTTATCTACTATCATGCTATTAATCCTCTATAAAAAGAACCTATAACAATTAGCTTATTGCGAACATTAAAACACTCAATGATAATGATCATTATATCATCCAAACGCGTGATATTATGAATTTAAAAAAAAAAACATTGTCATGCAATGACATTTTCACCACCAGATCGCTAAAATTTTGAAAAAAGAACAATAAATTGCAGACCAATTAAGTTCTATAGAAAATAGAAATAATGAAGTGGTGAATATAAATATTCCAAGTACATTAGGATCTGCCAACATTCAACAAGGTGCAAATGTTCAAGTGCATTTCAATTATTGTACGATCCAAAATGTAAATAATTGTTACAATAAATCATTCTTTTACTTATTAAGGTTTGTTTATTTTACATGCTTCGCAATTAGTTGTTTCTTAAATTAATATAGTTCTTACAACACTGTACAACACCCTATGGTATGAGAATCTTTAACAGAGGATTCACATCATGATTGTAGATAAAGTCTTGTATGCAACTGTTATAATTAGGTATTAAAACACTCATGTGATACTATTATCACCCCCATTTGTGTTTTAGTACCCCTGATTATACAACAGTTGCATAAATAAGTATTATTTTACAAGTAACCTTATAAACTGAATTACGTTCACAGGTGATCTCCATATCATTACGTAGTAAATTCCCAGCATCTCAGCAGGACTCTCATTTAGCAATTGAAAATGAGATGCCATATTGTAAAATATTAAATAGGCTGCTGCCTACGGACATCAAAGCTGTTGCCTGGGCCCCTATTCCGGAGGAGAATACGGAGTACAGCGCAAGGTATGACCATTTAATTTTTTCTTTGGTGATGGAATTTGGATATTTTATAATCTAAGCTTGATAGCATCCCCTCGAGGGCCAAAGCCTGCCGGGGTCACGGAACTAACGATTTACCGTGACCCCGGAATGTAAAGGGCTATTGAAGGACACCATGGATTTTAGTCAGTACAAGTCTGACAGTTCCTCCCATCCCGCCATGCATGGAAGAACTCATTTGACGATTTTACCACACTAAATAAAAATAAAAACTTAACAGAATAGTTTTTTTTTTAAACTTGCTATCGTAGTGCCTCATTAATTATTTACCTTACATTATTTTCAGATTTGACTGTAAAAAACGCACGTACAAATACTATTTTCCACGCTCCTCGCTGGACATACAAGCGATGCGCTCTGCCTGCGCTCGTCTCATTGGCTCGCATGACTTTCGTAACCTATGCAAGATGGATGTTGGTAACGGCGTAGTTCAGTTTCGTCGAGAAATACTCAGTGCAGATGTTTTTCCGCTCGACTGCACGGATATGGAACTACGTAAGTCTATTTTAACGAACTATAGGTAAACATTGAGCCTTACTACTGAATCAAACTGAAATAATCAATAAATCGGATGGAAAAAAATCATCAGAATCGGTTCACCCAGTCTATGAGGTAACGAACGGTCGCGGGACTATACGAATTACCCGATCGTAAATGGCTATTGAAAATTGCTAAAATCCACGGTGTCCACCGTGGATTTTAGTCAGTACGAGTCTGACAGTCCCTCCTGCTCTGCCCTGGGTGGGAGGACTCATTTGTTGATTTTACCATAGTAAAAAAAAAATGAGGTAATGAACATAAAAAAAGTACAGTTGAATTGAGAACCTCCTCTTTTTATTGAATAGTTTAAAAACAAATAACTAAATTAATCTTCGTTTCCCATACAACAAACCTGATTTATTTGCAGCAAAAATTTAAAAAAACTAAGTCTCCGCAATATTGTATAGATTAATATAGAGACTTGTTTTTTTTTTGTTTTTTTTTCAGCTACTTCCATGTACTACCTTCTGATCGAGGGTAACGCCTTTCTCTGGCATCAGATCCGCTGCATCATGGGAGTACTACTCCTCATTGGGGAGGGGAAGGAGTCTCCTGAAGTTATAAGCCAGTTATTAAATGTGCAGACATATCCTAGGTATATTAACTTAACTATAATCGATCTTCTGGGTTAAGCCGCGCTTGCCGAGGTTGGTCTGTGGATGGGTGACCATCTGTCACAGCGAGTTTCCTCCGTGCCTCGGAAAGCACGTGAAACCGTTGGTCCCGGCTGTCATTTGTAGATTTTTGACAGTCGTTACTTACTGTTAGTCAGAAGCTCTAAAGTCTGACAACCGGTCTTACCATGGGGTATCGTATTACCCAGTTACTGGGTTGTGGAGGTCCGACAGTCAGTTGCTCCATGTAAAATACTGATATTCAGCTGAATCTGGTTTGACTGGAAGCCGACCCCATTATAGTTGGGAAAAGGCTAGGCAGATGATGACATTTGTGTTATGGTCTCTTTCTTTCTCTTTACAGAAAACCGCAGTATAACATGGCGTTAGATGTCCCCCTGAACCTGTTCCATTGTTCATATGACTTACCAGGTTTCGGGTGGAGGTACGACAAACATCATTTGTCAGAAATCTTGGCACAATTACAAGGCGAATGGACACTCCAGAATATCAAGTTTGTATTCCGTCATTTTCTTCTATGGATGTGTAGAGTGACAAAAATGGATATAGTAAGAAATCTATATATATAAAAGGAGAACTGACTGACATATCAACGTACAGCCGAAACTACTGGGGCTAGGAATGTGAAATTTTGCACACGGCTTCCTATTATAATTTAGGGGAGCACTAAGAAGGGGTTTTTGGAAATTTTACCTTTAAGGGGGTGAAAAGGGGGAATTAGGAAAGTAAATAACCCACGCGGACGAAGTCGCGGGCAAAGTGCTAGTGAGTTCATAAGAGGAAGTTTGAAAGTGGCGTCAGTTACAGAAAAAATGAAAGGGAACTGTCTGTCTTGGTATGGACATGTGATGAGGAGGGATGACATTCATGTGACTAAGAGAGTGATAAGTATGAATGTTGATGGATGGAGAGGAAGAGGAAGGCCAAAGAAAAGATGGATGGATTGTCTAAGGAATGATATGGAAGAAAAAGGAGTCAATGATACTGTGACGTCTGATAGGGAGGAATGGAAGAAAAAAACGTGTTGCGACGACCACAAGTAAAATGGGATAAGGGCGGGAAGATGATGTGGCTGGTAAATAGCCAAATAGCAATTCGACAGTATCGACAAATCGAAGGAGCTCCTATAGGGCCAAACGCTTGCCGTATACCGTGGCTCTAGAACACGAGGGGCAACGGAAGGAACAGGGACTAATAGGGTTATTGAAAAAAAAACTAATTATTATACAAGTCAGTTAGATTATCAGTATTTTTTCTTTTGTTACGTAAACTAAAATTGATGAAGATACAACACTTTTGAAATTTAGAAACGTCACAAAAAAGTACAGTTTTTACTTGCTTCTGACGTCACGAGCCCCACTCTCGTATTTTAATACGTTATAATCGTATCTTTGTAAATCTATTGATTAACAAAAGAAAAAAAAACGACGGGTTGCACTCTGGGAGTGCCGGCAGAAGTGAAAACTTGAATAGTAATAAACACACACGAAAATTCGCGGAAGCGCCCTGCGCCGTCTTACGAATTTTCGATCAGGTCACGTCTCCTGATGCGAGTTTAACATTTTTAACCCATTCCAAAAAAAGTGCACAACGCCGCTAAAGAAGTTTTCACCTCAAAAATACGTGTCCATTATTTTTCAAAACTATTACTGACGAACTAATTAAAGCAATTTATAGATGCTATCAATACCAAACTTGTCCAAATAAACAATAAAATGTTCAAAAATTTAAATGTAAACAAGGAAGCGAGTGAATAATGACGTCAGAATGTGGCTGTCACAATCACGAACGTTTAAAGTGTAGTAGAAAATCGTTGGAGTATAGTATTTTTTTTATGTTCAATGGGTTTGCTCTTGACCTTAGTCTAGGTCAGGAGTGACAAAGACAAGGTCGATGATGGAGCGAGCTTACGCAGTAGAAGCGTGTTCACTCTAAAGAGATTAGGGTTGTATGCGTTCGGAAACACAGATGCAAGCAGAGAGTTCCACTCCTTCGCTGTCCGCATTATAAAAGACGTTTGGAAACGCATAGTGACGCTTACGCTTAGTTTTTATTAGAAGAAACTATTCCTCCTCCCGTCGTTCAGAAATGAAATAGGCGGCACGAAGTTTGTCGGCAACTAGTTTTTTACAAGCTTTTATTTAACTTGCAATGTTTGTATGTTTGTTTAGATCAAATCTTGCAAGTCAAATTTTAATTATTATTTTTTTTGTGTTTGTTTTACTGTAAATTCATGTTTTAAATTAATTACTAATTAATTTCAGGACAACAATGATAAAAGAGGTTATCAACGAGTTAGAATCGCGCTATTTAAAGCTATGTGGTGAAGAGATGTCGGACACAGACAGAGTTACAGCTTATGCAGATTGCCTTCTACAGGGTGTTAAAGCTAAAGTGTATACGCCCTTGCTGAAAAGAGTAACATGCTGTAAGTATTACACCACTGAGTAGTATTTAATTGATTTTCAACCTTATACCCTTTTTTTTATCGTGGTAAAATCATCAAATGAGTCCTCCCACCCAGGGCAGAGCGCGAGGGACTGTCAGACTCGTACTGACTAAAATCCACGATGTCCTTTACTAACCCTTTACGATCCGGGATCACGGTAATTCACACAGTCCCGCGACCCCGGCAGGCTTTGGCCCTCTACAGGCCCTGTCACTCTGCTGACACTCTTTGAGTCGCGCGTGGAACACAACGCGCCGTCGACCCGGGCATGGTCCATGGTCGGACAGCGAGTTGCCCATTACTCGCTACCCGCATGCCCGCGCCTACGGTGGCCGGAGATCGGAGTCCATACCATCTATATATATAAAAGGAGAACTGACTGACTGACATATCAACGTACAGCCGAAACTACTGGGGCTAGGAATGTGAAATTTTGCACACGGCTTCCTATTATAATGTAGGGGAGCACTAAGAAGGGGTATTTGGAAATTTAACCTTTAAGGGGGTGAAAAGGGGGAATTAGGAAAGTACGTAACCCACGCGGACGAAGTCGCGGGAAAAGTGCTAGTTGTTAATACAGAAGAAGTCACACCATAATTAAATTCCTATTTTATAATTAAGGAACTCCTAAATTTTAATATTTAAATTGTTACAGCGAGCTTGGAAGAGAAACTGGAACATTACAGTAAGAAGAAAAGAAAATTAGTTGATCCAGATGAAGATATGAAATGAACTGAAAATAAATATTTTATTATGTTTATATTTAACATACTTGTAATTATAACATTTTTGTTTTACTTCGATGCCCTTTACAACAACACTTTTGCCTGATCATCTTCCTGCCCTTATCCCATTTTTCACCTTTGCCTGATATAAAAATAAAAAAGCATAGGAGGGACATTCACAATACCTAATTTGATTTACCCTGCGTTATAGTTTAGTCATCAAATGAGTCCTCCCACCCAGGGCAGAGCGGGAGGGACTGTCAGACTCGTACTGACTAAAATCCACGGTGTCCTTCAATAGCCCTTTACGTTCCGGTGTCACAGTAATTCGTGAGTCCCGGATGGATTTTAGTCAGTACGAGTCTGATAGTCCCTCCCGCTCTGCCCTAGGGTGGAGGACTCATTTGATGATTATACCACGACGAAAAAAAAAACAGAACATTCATAAGTGTTACATAATCTCTAATGTACAGACGCCAGCAGGTCATCCTACCACAATGTGACAAATTTATTTAATAGATTTTCAACCTTATCACAATCTAGTGAAAGGTTATGTTCGATTGGTAAAATTTGACAGATTCCGGGTGACAGGGGACCGGGGGACCAACGAGACGTATTTTTTTAGAATTATTAATACATAGGGGAACAGTGTTTAAGACGGGGACGCGAAGGATAATAGTAACATACACTCTTTAGGCATACTAAACACAACACTAACGTAGCGCAAGCGCCATCAGGACATCATTTGCAAGCGACCATTAAAAAATGTCGTCCTGTTGGCGCTTGCGCTACGTGAGTATTGTGTTAAGTTTGCCTTAAGTGTATGATTTTCCATCATACCTCGCATCCCCGTCTTATACACTGTGATCTTTAAGATTGAGTGTTTTTATATTACCTTTTACTTTTTAACAGGAATTTAGGTTTTTGTGTCGTGGAACATGAGTTGTACTAATGGGAATGGACACTTGATCCTTTTATAGTCTCTTTTTTATTTTTTTATCGTGGTAAAATCATCAAATGAGTCCTCCCACCCAGGGCAGGGCGGGAGGGACTGTCAGACTTGTACTGACTAAAATCCACGGTGTCCTTCACTAGCCCTTTACGTACCGGGGTCACGGTAATCCCTTGGTCCCGCGACCCCGGCACGCTTTGGCCCTCTACAGGCCCCGTCACTATGCTGACACTCTTTGAGGCGCGCGTGGAACACAACGCGCCGTCGACCCGGGCATGGTCCATGGTCGGACAGCGAGTCGCCCATTACTCGCCGCCCGCATGCCCGCGCCTACGGTGGCCGGAGATCGTCTCGCGACGTCCGGCGCCGTGGGCGTCTACCACTGCGGCTGGGGTGGAGGGAGGACGCTGTCCTCTCCCTCAGGCGACCCGCCTCCTCCTTCACGAGCATTACTGCTTCGCAGAAGGAGGCGACCGCTTCCCACTCCGTCTCGCCCCGCAGCATGGTTTATATAGTCTCTTGGGAAAATTATAAAAAATCAGGCTTATACTCATATTTTTTATAATTGAATGATGCAAAAGAGTAGAAGGATATATTTTCTGGGCAATCATAGAAAAACATCCTCCCGTCACTTTATTATTTTCGAGATATTCATGAAAAAAAATGGGGCACAAGTGACCCCAGTCTACCCCACCTTTATTACAAGCCGGAATACGCTGCTTTGATCCAGTTCGAACTGGATTGAACCGGTTTTAGGGGAAGGTGCGATCGACAAAGGTAGAGTAAAATAGATTTTGTTCGATAATATGATTATTCTTTGTTTTATGTAGGGAACTAATAAATTCAATATTAATGCGATTTAGATAAGATTTTATTGCTTCAAATGAATTGTGATTTGTATGTTTTGATTTTAATAAAGTATGACGCATCTTTTGTGTTCAAACGGCTTTTCATAAGTTCATACAAACTTTGAAATATAAAATTTTTTGAAATGTTTAAACCGACTTTCATGTAAATTCATGTTTGGGAATACTGTGGTAGGTTCGTCCCAAAAAAAATGGCTAATTTTTATTCTCAATTATCGTGTAGGACACTTCGTGAGTCATTTTAACCCCTTTGTTATCATTTGATAACAGTGATAAGATATACCTTGCGGCAGACATTTTGTTTATGTCCTTAAAACGTACTCGGACTAAATGATTGTCAGTTTTAACAAAGTTATATCAAGAAGTGTTCATGTGTTTGTGATCTTTTGGCAAGAATTCAGGTGATTATAGATTTTTCTTTATTTTTTAGATATGTCATGAATGCTTTTTTTTATCGCGTTAAAATCATCAAATGAGTCGAACGCCAAAATCCAGGTAAAGAAAAGTCCAACAAAGTGTTAAAACATACTACATGTTGGAATTAAACTAGTAGAGCGAGTTATTTTCCGATTCATATAGGGTAAGTTCGCCCTTTCGCGTCCATCGCCCGGTTCGCGTCCATTTTACGGAACTCTCTTTAAAAAAGCTCGAAAATAAGTATACCCACACAAAAATGAAATGGAAAGACATAAGCGCCAATACCTCAACATATAAAGAGACACACACAAATAGACAAAAGTTCCGCCTGCCCCGCTAATCCTGTATAAAAAAAATATTTAGTCAGGGTTGTTCAACAGCAGAGTGCGAACGCGCGGGATGTAGATAAAAAAATAGTGTGCAGCGGCGCGTTTAACGGTAAGTATTTTATTGTTTTATGTGAATTTTAGGAAACATAGCTGTTTCTAGACATTAATAATGTAAAAACGAATAATATAAAAGACGTTTGGAAACGCTTAGGCTCAACTCACACCAAAAGAACGCGAAGGGCAACGAAGCGGAGCGCAGTTTCAGTGTTTAAATTCATAAATAATAAAGTTTAAATTCATATGACACTGAAACTGCGCTCCGCTTCGTTGCCCTTCGCCGCTCTTTTGGTGTGAGTTGACCCTTAGTGACGCTCACGCTTGGTTTTATTACAAGAAACTATTCCTCCTCCCGTCGTTCAGAAATGAAATAGGCGGCACGAAGTTTGTCGGCAACTAGTTTTTTACAAGCTTTTATTTAACTTGCAATGTTTGTATGTTTGTTTAGATCAAATCTTGCAAGTCAAATTTTAATTATTATTTTTTGTGTTTGTATTACTAACTGTATATTCATGTTTTAAATTACTAATTAATTTCAGGACAACAATGATAAAAGAGGTTATCAACGAGTTAGAATCGCGCTATTTAAAGCTATGTGGTGAAGAGATGTCGGACACAGACAGAGTTACAGCTTATGCAGATTGCCTTCTACAGGGTGTTAAAGCTAAAGTGTATACGCCCTTGCTGAAAAGAGTAACATGCTGTAAGTATTACACAACTCAGTAGTATTTTAATAGATTTGCAACCTTATACCCTTTTTTTTTCTTGGTAAAATCAAATGAGTTCTCCCACCCAGGGCAGAGCGCGAGGGACTGTCAGACTCGTACTGACTAAAATCCACGATGTCCTTTACTAACCCTTTACGATCCGGGGTCACGGTAATTCATACAGTCCCGCGACCCCGGCAGGCTTTGGCCCTCTAGAGGCTCTGTCACTCTGCTGACACTCTTTGAGTCGCGCGTGGAACACAACGCGCCGTCGACTCGGGCATGGTCCATGGTCGGACAGCGAGTTGCCCATTACTCGCTACCCGCATGCCCGCGCCTACGGTGGCCGGAGATCGGAGTCCATACCATCTATATATATAAAAGGAGAACTGACTGACTGACATATCAACGTACAGCCGAAACTACTGGGGCTAGGAATGTGAAATTTTGCACACGGCTTCCTATTATAATGTAGGGGAGCACTAAGAAGGGGTATTTGGAAATTTAACCTTTAAGGGGGTGAAAAGGGGGAATTAGGAAAGTACGTAACCCACGCGGACGAAGTCGCGGGAAAAGTGCTAGTTGTTAATACAGAAGAAGTCACACCATAATTCAATTCCTATTTTATAATTAAGGAACTCCTAAATTTTAATATTTAAATTGTTACAGCGAGCTTGGAAGAGAAACTGGAACATTACATTTTACACCTTTGCCTGATATAAAAATAAAAAACCGGCCAAGAGCGTGTCAGGCCACGCTCAGTGTAGGGTTCCGTAGTTTCCCGTCCGTTACAATAAGTGTTAACAAATAGCCTTTTTTTAAACTTGTGTGTTAAAAAAAGGTTATTTGTAAATGAGAGTAAATCCATCCTGCATCAATTTCATTGTTGAGGATATGCGACGTCATTTGTTTGATATGTTATCTCGAGGTGTATTAGAGCTTTTTATTAGAGCTTTGAAATACGTAAACGAAGTTAAAAAAAATGCTTGTATATATGATTAAATAATTGATTATACTACAAACTTAGTCCAGGAATTTTGTACCACCTTCTTGTTTTTTTTGCACAGAAACTGTTCTTTCCAGCAAGTTCAAAATAATTTTCCTAGAAAGTCCTTATAAAGTTCTACTTTCCAGATTTTTTTCATATTTTCTAAACTTATGGTTCAAAAGTTAGAGGGGGGGGGACACATTGTTTTTGACTTTAGGAGCGATTATTTCCGAAACTATTGGCATCATCAAAAAATGATCTTAGTAAACCCCTATTCATTTTTAAATACCTATCCAACGATATATCACACGTTAGGGTTGAAATTAAAAAAAAAATCACTTTCTATTTTACATATAGGGGGGCTACCCTAAAAAAACATTTTTTTCCAATTTTTATTTTTGCACTTTGTCGGCGTGATTGATATACATATTGGTACTAAATTTCAGCTTTCTAGTGCTAACGGTCACAGAGATTAAGCGAGGACGGACAGACAGACAGACAGACAGACATGGCGAAACTATAAGGGTTCCTAGTTAACTACGGAACCCTAAAAAGAATAGGAGGGACATTCACAATACCTAATTTGATTTACCCTGCGTTATAGTTTAGTCATCAAATGAGTCCTCCCACCCAGGGCAGAGCGGGAGGGACTGTCAGACTCGTACTGACTAAAATCCACGGTGTCCTTCAATAGCCCTTTACGTTCCGGGGTCACAGTAATTCGTGAGTCCCGGATGGATTTTAGTCAGTACGAGTCTGATAGTCCCTCCCGCTCTGCCCTAGGGTGGATTACTCATTTGATGATTATACCACGACGAAAAAAAAAACAGAACATTCTTTTTTATTTTTTTATGTTATGTTCGATTGGTAAAATTTGACAGATTCCGGGTGACAGGGACCGGGGGACCAACGAGACGTATTTTTTTAGAATTATTAATACATAGGGGAACAGTGTTTAAGACGGGGACGCGAAGGATAATAGGAACATACACTCTTTAGGCATACTAAACACAACACTAACGTAGCGCAAGCGCCATCAGGACATCATTTGCAAGCGACCATTAAAAAATGTCGTCCTGTTGGCGCTTGCGCTACGTGAGTATTGTGTTAAGTTTGCCTTAAGTGTATGATTTTCCATCATACCTCGCATCCCCGTCTTATACACTGTGATCTTTAAGATTGAGTGTTTTTATATTACCTTTTACTTTTTAACAGGAATTTAGGTTTTTGTGTCGTGGAACATGAGTTGTACTAATGGGAATGGACACTTGATCCTTTTATAGTCTCTTGGGAAAATTATAAAAAAATCAGGCTTATACTCATATTTTTTATAATTGAATGATGCAAAAGAGTAGAAGGATATATTTTCTGGGCAATCATAGAAAAACATCCTCCCGTCACGTTATTATTTTCTCGAGATATTTATGAAAAACCGAAATGGGGCATAAGTGACCCCAGTCTCCCCTACCTTTATTACAAGCCGGAATGCGCCGCTTTGATCCAGTTAGAACTGGATTGAACCGGTTTTAGGGGAAGGTGCGATCGACAAAGGTAGAGTAAAATAGATTTTGTTCGATAAATATGATTATTCTTTGTTTTATGTAGGGAACTAATAAATTCAATATTAAAGCGATTTAGATAAGATTTTATTGCTTCAAATGAATTGTGATTTGTATGTTTTGATTTTAATAAAGAATGACGCGTCTTTTGTGTTCAAACGGCTTTTCATAAGTTCATACAAACTTTAAAATCCTAATTTTTTGAAATGACTGAACCGACTTTCATGTAACTTCATGTTTGGGAATACTGTGGTAGGTTCGTCCCAAAAAAAGATGACAATTTTTTTTCTCAATTATCGTGTAGGACACTTCGTGAGTCATTTTAACCCCTTTGTTATCATTTGATAACAGTGATAAGATATACCTTGCGGCAGACATTTTGTTTATGTCCTTAAAACGTACTCGGACTAAATTATTGTGAATTTTAACAAAGTTTAGTTAAGAAGTGTTCATGTGTTTGTGATCTTTTGGCAAGAATTCAGGTGATTATAGATTTTTCTTTATTTTTTAGATATGTTATGAATGTTTTTTTTTTATCATGGTAAAATCATCAAATGAGTCGAACGCCAAAATCTAGGTAAAGAAAAGTCCGACAAAGTGTTAAAACATACTACATGTTGGAATTACACTAGTAGAGCGATTGATTTTCCGATTAAAATATTAAGTTTTAGATGTCTTTCATCGTATTCCATGTTTTCTTATCTTCGATTGTATGATACAATACCAGTAAGGCTTTATAACAGTATGTCATTGATATTCATATTGTTTTTCACAGGAAAATGGGTTGGCGCGCACTAACGTGTGTCATTCTTGCATTTTTGGCAGTCGGGGTCAACTGTGGAAATGGTATGTAGCGGCATCTATTGGCAAATTAAGTGTACTAAAAAGACTTTTTTTAAACCTACTTGTCACTGTATACTTGAAATGTAATTATTCAAAATATGTCGTACTAATTAATTAAATTATGTCAATGTGTGTAAGAAATGCAAAATGTGCGTAAGAAACATAAACTTAACTGCGCGCCATCTAGCGTCGAGTAGCATTACTAACAACACTTTAATTTTATTTGTGGAAACAGGCAACAATGATAGCAAGCCGGCCAGTGATGCGAAAAATTCTAACATCTGCAAGCTTTGCAAATGTGAAGATAGTAAAGTAGACTGCTTCGATCAGAGTATCACTACTTTCTTCACAGAACAGGAATGGGCAGGTAAATTTGGTTTTTAAGAATTCATTTATTTTTGGAGACTGTGTCTTTGGAGAGGACATAAATAACTTGTCATAAAAAAGACCACTAGCGACACCTATCGAGCAAAAGATGAACTAAAATCAAAATTCTTCATCGCGCAATTAACATTCCGACAATGGTGGCAAAAAATCAAAACACCTGTTCGCTCTGGCGTTACCTCCCTTTACATTGGGCAAGAACTTTTCTCCCTGTTCCACGCTAGTTTATAGTCTAAGCTAAGCCAGTTAAGCCATACAGCGCCCGCATGCCCTAGCGCGGGCATGCGAGCGGCGAGTAATGGGCGACTCGCTGTCCGACCATGGACCATACCCGGGTCGACGGCGCGTTGTGTTCCACGCGCGCCTCAAGGAGTGTCAGCATAGTGACGGGGCCTGTAGAGGGCCAAAGCCTACCGGGGTCGCGGGACTTACGAATTACCGTGACCCCGGTACGTAAAGGGCTAGTGAATTACACCGTGGATTTTAGTCAGTACGAGTCTGACAGTCCCTCCCGCTCTGCCCTGGGTGGGAAGACTCATAAGATGATTTTACCACATAAAAAAAAGCCATACAGCGGCTAGCATGTGTTCGAATATAAAATTATTTTTACGAAAATATTTTTACAGACAAAAGATGTTTGTCAAACCACATTCTATTCAAAAGCCATATTATCTTATTCCAGCTATCGAAGACTTCCAACCAAAAGAAGTGGATCTAAGCGAGAACCGCTTCATAAATGTGACTTTCATGGCTGACCTGACTGTTGAAGTCTTAAACCTGTCTCGCTGCAGCATTGAATCTATCAAGCCAGCCAGTTTCCGAGGTCTACAGAATATGAAGGTTCTAGATCTGAGTCATAACCTGCTGACGACGGAACATTTGGGTCCCCAAGTTTTTGAGGTGTCTTGGTCTACTATATTAGTGTTTTTGGCTTTTTATAAAAATAATTGCGGGTCCCTCCCGGTTCTTTTTTGTGTTTTAAAGCTATTGCATTTTATCGAGGGCTCTGAGCGCGGCGAGCGAATCAAGAAATTCCATAATGAAAAAACCTAAAGAAAATAAACCTAACACCCCGCATCGTCTAACGTCGTTTCAGTTCGAGAGAATTCGGCAATCATAAAAACATCCAGACAATATCAGACAATTTACTTTTTCGTACTCATTCTAAACGGCCAGCTACAAAAGGAGGTTTTCACAATGACACCTACTTATAAAATTCTCCTACAACAAAGCAGTTCTTTATTACAGTTGTGCTCCACAAACATTTCAAATAAATTATATTCTCGTTAAATATTCGCGGAAGATGATATTTTTTCTTGTTTTTTTGAATTTATGGTGTGTGTCCACAATAAACATTCATGGTGGGGTACGACCTACTTCTTTTATTTTTATTCATCGCAGTATAATCATGAAATGAGTCCTCTCACCCAGGGCAGAGCAGGAGGGACTGTCAGACTCGTACTGATTAAAATCCACGGTGCCCGTTACGTTGCCGGGTCACGGTAAGTCCCGCGACTGGTTACCTAAAGAAAAAGCCAGAGAGATCCTTCTACAGGATCCAATCTATCTTTGAAGCATATAATT
Source organism: Agrotis puta (assembly GCA_943136025.2). NCBI lineage: Eukaryota > Metazoa > Arthropoda > Insecta > Lepidoptera > Noctuidae > Agrotis > Agrotis puta. The sequence continues at coordinate 6,809,915 of OW964195.2, read as the reverse complement.
CAAAATTGGTTTTGTAGTAAAGCGTATCAAACTCACTTTCGTATTTGCATAGTATAGTAGTAGTATGAACTATTTAATAAGAATTATGATTGTTAGTGACTAAACAAATACAATTCTATTTTCAGGGTCGCTATTCGCCAGAAGGGTTCAAGCTTCTAGAATCTTTGAGGACCCTCAACTTAGCCTACAATGATCTCCACTCCTTACACCAGGACTTATTTGAGCATACGCCTGAGTTATTAGAGCTCGACCTGAGTGGAAACCCACTTAAAATCCTTGATCAAGTCACTATAATTGCGATCTCCAGTTTACCAGTGTTAAAGGTTAGTGACATCTAGTGTAGTGTAGCAGTAACTCTAGAACTTTTTTGAACATAAAAGAATAAGTTTAATTAAGCAATTAAACTTATCATACCTTGTATATCAAATTAATTAAGCACGCAAAAATATTCAGTTTTTTGTTCTAATCTTTAATTGGAACATAATTTTATTTAAATTTGGTACGATTAGCGCAGTGGCTGAGCGATTGGACTGCTACGCTGGGTGTCGCGGGTTCGATTCCCGCATGGAGCAAATATTTGTATGATCTACAAGTAGTTTTTCGGGTCTGGGCGTTGATGTATGTGAATTTATATGTTTGCAAACGCACCCACAACACAGGAGAAATTCCTAGTGTGGGGCAAAGTTAAAAAAAAGGTCTTATAATTTCACGACTTAATTTCTGTTAATAATGAAGTTCTGTACTATAGCTACTGCACAACAGATGGCGCTGTTACCAACTGACAACATAAACTTTTCAGGTTTTAAGAATGCGTTCTTGCCAGTTGAAAACGATACCCGATAAGTTCCTGCACACACCTAAATACCTGGAACATCTGGACATCAGCGACAACCTGCTGACTGCCGTCCCTCAGGAGTTAGAAGAGGTAAAAGACCTGGTCTACTTGAACTTGAACCAGAACCCTATTGTTGAACTGGATTTGACATCTGAAGACTATCCGTGAGTGTATTTGTACTCGTATGAATAGCGTATTTGACTGGAAAAAAAATTGACGCGTATTTTTTTTTACGTAATTTTTTTTTTACGTTGTTTTTTTTTACGTATCTTCGTCGTTCTTAGTTACGACGAAGATACGACACTTAAAATTGCCAATACGTCACAAGCAAGTATAGTTTTTACATGCTTCTAACGTTACGAGCCTCACTCTCGAATTTCGATGTGTTATATCTTTGTAAACACAAAGGCGGCTAGCAGTGTGCTTGGACGAGCCATACCCACTTGCAGGTTGATACCGTATCTGATAGGTTACATGCAACACTGCTAAGTGAGTACTCAGCTTTAGATGACGACTTTGAGATCGTCCAATCGTGAAGCGCGAGCGCTCACCGTCCGCGCCGCACGATTGGATAGTGTCACTATCAGTAGGTTTTTTTTTATTGTGGTAAAATCATCAAATGAGTGAAAGAGTTCGTTTGTATAAGATAGGTTTGCTCTTGACTCTGTTCTAAGTCAGAGGTCTCTATTAAGACAGGGAGAGAGGAGTCTCTATTAAGACAAAGTCTACGAGGAAGTGAGCTTACCCAGAAGAAGCCTGTTCACTATAAGGGCCACCACGTTTTTTAAACGTGCTGTCGACGCGTGTTTTAGAAACGCGCGTCGACGGCGTGCTTTTATCAAACAGAGCAGTTTGTTGCCGTTTGTATCGCACCAAACGCGCCTTTGAATCGCCTTTGTAATGCTACACACGCGCGTCTGTATCGATTCAAACGCGTATTTGAATTTATACAGGTGTGCAAAGGTCTACAGACTGCGTCTGACTTGGGTGCGTATCGCGTCTGTATCGCTCCAAACGCGCGTCAACGGCGCGTTTAAAAAACGTGGTAGACATAGGATACTATGTTCCTAACTTTGAAGAGATTCGATTGTATCTGATGTTGTGTCCACAATTAGCTTTTATTTCCAGTGGATTCCCTCGTCTCCGCAAGTTGGAAGAACTCCACATGTGCAACATGAAGAAACTGAGGCGTATCGGCGCTGGAGCCCTGTCTGGACTGGAAACCGTTCAGAAACTGCACATCAGTTTCAATCCTGCTTTAAGTTTCATAGACCCGATGGCACTCGCCAGGAGTGGTGACATTTTTGGGACTTACGAATGGCCACTCGTGAAGGAGGTACGTTTTGTTATTCTAGATCCATGGGTTCGTTAAGCTTTTTATGAAGTATCTTGTCACCTTCCCTCCCTTCCCTCCTTAAAAGCAAACCGGCGTTGAAAGCGCAAAAGTTGAAACAAAAAGGTAAATTGAAAATTTCACCGCCCAGCACTCAAAGTCAAATACAGTTCGAAAAACAGCGCCGCGCTTTAAAAGCGCTTACGTGGAAAAAGGGAATGCATTTGTTCTATTGTGGACGCTTTTTTAACGCCCATAAAAAAGCGCTTGTACGAATGGGCTCTTCGGGTTGGTCATTTCCATGGAGATGAACCGGCAGGAAACTCCTTTTAAGACCGGATCCATTTTACCTCGCCATCTCTTTCCGGGTAGGTGGTAGTTATTTGCTGCCACTAAGCAGTCATGAGGTGGAAAAATATTGTATTAAGTATTTGAAAAAAAAAAAGAATGGCAACCACGAAGGAGAACAAACAGTGTAGGCAGGCCTCCCACTAGGTGGACCGACGATCTCGTGAGAATCGCGGGCAACCAAAAGATGCAAGTGACGGATTGTCGTTCGGCGTGGCGGTCTAAGCCCTTCATACACGACGCGACGACGCAACCATTGACACGTGCCTGTGTACGTGCCGAACCTCTATGGATTTGTATTTTGATAGTCGCCAGAGTCTTAAGATATCGTATAAGGTACGAAGGAGCTAAATGAGAGGCCTTTATTAGTAGTGGACGTCTACCGCTTGATGATGATGATGAAGCATCCATTGTGTGATCACTTTTGCCCATTGCGCCTTCTGCAAGTAACATCTGTGATCATTCCAGTTTAGCTTCAAGTTAGCAGCTGTAATGGCGGCATCGTCTTTTTTTTGTTATAAAACATACCATCAACATCATCTTCCGGGGTCAAGGGACTGCAACAGCAAGTAACCGTGAGGTAACCCGTAACGTAGAGGGCTATTGAAGGATCACCGTGTATTTTAGTCAGTTCAAGTCCGGCCTTGGGTGGGAGTGGGAGGACTCATTTGATGATATTACATCGATAAAAAAAAATCTTCTTGACGGTTATCGACTGTTGCGCTGCGTGTCGTGAATTCGATCCCCGTTCGGAGGTTTATTTTTATGATCTACATGTAGTTCTTTCGGGTTTGGTTGTTGTGTATGCGAGTTTAAATGTTTGTTAACACACCCACGATACAGGAGATATTCCTAGTGTGGTACCGTTTTAAAGAAAAGTTTCGTTTCTCAGCTGTATCTTCAATCCAACAACTTGTCGGAGGTGGACACGCGCCTGCTCTCCCGCTGGGACCTGCTGGAGAAGGTGGACGTGTCAGACAACCCCTTCCTGTGCGACTGCTCCACGCAATGGATGGTGGACGTCCTCGCGCCAACCGTCGACAAACGTGGTGGGAAATCCTCTTTGATGGTGTAAGTAATCTTGACATTTTGGTACATAATCTAGTTTAGTTTTCGTGGAATATTGGCCCCCGATTCACTGCGTTGATTCCTATCCGCCGTACGCGACTTGCTAAAACAAAATTATCATATCTGAATAAAATGCACTCAGGAAATATGTACCTGCCTGCCATAAAAAAGAAAAACTGGATCGCAACTTCGAGAGATTACCTTATATACAAACAAAAACAATATGTTGGCATTACTAAAATATAATACATCTAAACTATTACACAGCATCGATACTGGCGGCGTTGTTTTATTGTATGGCAAAGCAAAGAGGGTAGATAGATAGATAGATAGATAAAAGATTTATTCAGTGCAATAGAGACACAAAAACAAATAGGTACATAAAAGGATACACAGTAACAAGGAAAATAAATAATAAGGTAAAACAAAAAAAAAACCTCACGTAAACCACGGGTAACCTCACGTCAGCCATTCTCGGGAAGAGTCAGCAAGTCGATTAGATATGTCTTTGAATAATCTGAGAGCATTCGGACCCCACTGCCTTAGAGTTCCAACCCCAAACGGCGTTTTTATTGTGGTAAAATCATCAAATGAGTTCTCCCACCCTTGGCAGAGTAGGAGGAACTGTCAGACTCTTACTGACTAAAATCCACGGTGTCCTTCAATAGCCTTTTACGTACCGGAGTGACGGTAATTCGTGAGTTCCGTGACCCCGGCAGGCTTTGGCCCTCTTGAGGGGGGGTTCCGTCATTTTGCTGACACTCTTTGAGGCGCGCGTGGAACACAACGCGCCGTCGACCTGGGCATGGTCTATGGTCGGACAGTGAGTCGCCCAACGTCTGTCGCCGTGGGCGTCTACCACTGCGGCTGGGGTGGAGGGAGGACACTGTCCTCTCCCTCACGCGGTCCGCCTCCTCCTTCGCGATCATGACTACTTTGCAGAAGGAGGCGAACGTTTTCCACTCCGTCTCGCCCCGCAGCATGGCCTCGACCAATGCCGGGCGCGAGAGGTCTCCGCCTATCGCCGTCGTGAGGACACGGCGATGCTCTGCCCAAGCGGGGCAGTCCTGCACCGTAGCGGAGCCGGCTCTGAAAATATAATTTTTACTATATTTACGTAGCTTGAGGCAGCAGCCACAGCGGTAGCGCCAACACATGATAAATTAAGAATATACATGAATTGTTACAGATGCCAAGAACCCATAGAGATGCGAGGCTACACGATGAAGCATCTCCGCGACATCCACCGTACCATGCACTGCTTTGACAAAAATGGACACCGGCCTGAGAAGGATGGCGCCATTCTACATCATCAACATAACATTCATCATCTTATTCATATCACCCGTAGGACGATGTCCACTGCTGAACATAGGTTTCCCCCCATAGATTTCCAATAGGACCGGTTGGTTGCATCCAGCGCGATCCTGTGATCTTCACCAGATCGTTTATCCACCTTTTGGGTGGACGTTTCACGCAGCGATTGCCGGTGAGTGGTCTCCATTTGAGAACCTTACGGCCCCATCGGCCATCAGTTCTGCGTGCTAAGGGGCCTGCCCACTGCCATTTCTAGTGGTTTTTGAATAATCAATAAAAAAACTTAAAAAAATATCATTGTCTACACCGATTACTCCTAGGTTTCTGGTTCGATTTAAATTATTCTTTGTTCGATGAAGTATACCTGTCATTTGGTCCCATAAAAATATCATTTTTATATTATGAGCATTTTTAGGTCATTGTGTACATGGGCGATATTATTACCGATGCTACGGATTGTAAAATTCTAGTGCACATGTAAGAAAAATATGTATTTGACAAGAATTTGGGTTGAATAATTAAACTAAAAAGGGTAAAATAAAAGAGTAAAAAATATATTGCTTGCTGCGCGCAGCGAGAGCGTATGTAGGCGAATATTGGCTGTGGTCAGTGTCCGAGTACTATTTGTAGCAGCCAGATATACTTATTTTGGGTTCAAAATGTTTGCAAAGAATATGAATCGTCGAAAGACTGCGCAAATATTCTGGCTGTTACAGTCTGGCTGCGCAGCCAGGCTGCCCAGTGCGAGTTGGGTTATAATGTTTTACTAGCTGCTGCAGACTGGCTGCCTACGCGAGGGGTTTTAGGAGTATGTAATAGTTTATTGTGTTGTTTAATTAAAAATATTGTGTCATTATATTCTCTTTGTTTTTCTTAATTATATTTTATCAAAAATATACTAAAGGTTAAGGATATAAAAATAAAAAAGACAAAATAAGATACTACAGATTTTGCTATAATCGGAATTAATGATATTTTTTTACAATATAAGGAATGTTGAATCTAGCCACAAATATTCTGTTTAAATATCTGAAAAAAAATAAACAATTTAACCCTTGATCATTGACCATTGTCATATTAATTTCTACCTAACCATAAGACTGACGTCAACTTGTATGATGTAGGTACACACCAACTAAAATAATTATCTATCAGATGTTGTCTAACACCATGATGTTGGTGACCCACTCTCTCAACTAGGATAAAATCAGCTTTCCTCAAGGGGTAAAGTTTAGTATCCAGCTGCAGGCGGACGGAGGGGGAGGGGTGAGACTCCTAACCCCCGGTACTACTCCCATGACTCGAAAATGTACTTATGAACCCTGACAATTTTAACTCCTTGTTACCTTCCGACTGCAGCTCCGAAACCAGCAGGTAATCGCCCGATTTCGGGAGATAGCAAACGGCTTTGTGCCTTTTGTACCAGATTCCAACCGCCATTTTTTTTTCACATTATATAAAATGTAGAGAGGCAAAACCTCGTAAAACGTCACGAGTTATGAGTTGTCTAGTACAAACTACAGGAGTAGTAAAATTACATATCAAAAAATATCGTATTAATTAGCATGATAGATTTATGAATTAAGTAGGTATTGTCCATTCACATAGTCTATACCATAATATGATTTATCGCTCGCTTTCAATTTTTTTCAAAACCAATGACCCAAGCGCCATTACTGTGATCATCTCATTATTACAATAAGGCCATTGAGCTACTCGACTATTAAAAAGCACGCGAACAACCTCAAACAGTAGCGGGACTATTTTGTGCAGTAATTGTCTTGTCCCCCGTAATTGTTGTGGCATTGTAACTATATAGTACCTATATTGCTTGTGCGTAAACCGGCCGCGGACGGCGAACGGCGAATGCGAATGCTATCACACGTTAATTCTTGAACAGTATTAGAAGGCCGCTGCAACCGGACAGCAGTCTTCGCACCGCGTAATAATTTCGACACAACAAAACTTTAATATCCTCGTAAATACTCTAGTGTGAAACAAAACGCAGGTTGTTTTTTTTTGCGCCAATTTTTTATTTATAACCCGACTAAATCATAATGCCGCGTTTATGTAAACGCGAGTTCCGTATCCGTGTTCTATTTTTTCGTTCGGGTAATATAATTTTGACAGTTCGATGAAAATATTTACGTGACGTGACGTTTAGGAATAACTTTTTTCGATCGTTCGAGTTATTTGGAAACTTTATTATTTAGTGAATTTAAAATGTTCTTTAAACGTGTTTAATTCGTGTTGTGAGTGTGTGGATATGTGTCGTAATTATAAACTTTTGGATTGCAATTATATGGTTTGTATTTTAATTTTTTACATTGCTGTCCAATAAATTGAAAATAATTAAAATTACAGCGATTTTAGCTAAAAACGTAATGTCCTCTTAAAACTATTAGTTGTGTAGTACAGAATAGTTCGTGGATAACTTTAGAAGCTAAAATAAATCACTGAATCTTCTTTACAAACAGTCTGAGAGATTATTCTAAAGATTAGTGGTGTTCACGATTAAATAATTTTAGAGAATTCCATAAAAAGATAGACATAAAAAAAACTAAAATTAATTGGTTCATTAGTAAAGGAAGTTGATATAAAGTTTACCTATTGTAAATTGGCAACCTAACCGGGCATTACATGAACCATATTAAATAGGATTAAAAACAAGAATTGAAAAAAATGGTAAAACTATCAAACAAATCTTGTACTAGTACAATCTACACAAAAAGAAAATTTGCCGTATTGATCCAGCCGTTCTCGTGTTGTGTCCGTAGCAAAATATTCTGGGTTAGTAACCCGACTTCATATGGGAGCTATTAACTCGTAAAGAAAATAACAAAAATAAAACAAAATTTTACAAAGAATATTAAAAGAATCGATCCAGCGGTTTCTGAGTTTTGAGCTTAGTAACATATTCAGCGATTCTATTTTATACCTAATCTGCAAGGAAAAAAAATAAGGCTTAGTTTAGCACATGAAATGAAATTAAATAATATATCATGATGTAGCTGTTGTCTGTTCCTATTTGATAAAATAATAATAAAATAATGCCCCGAAATTCCAGCTGGTTGTCTGTCACAGCTTTCTTGTATTAGTGGGTTTCATGTTGAAACTTATTGAATTCTGTAACACCTATGTACACATGAATGTAATAAAGAATTTGAGTTTTAGTTTATTTGAGACGGGAAAACATAAGAGTTGGGATAAAATCATTGAATCACCAGTTACAATACAACAACAATCATTTTATTATGTCATCGTCAGAGATTCAAATAGGTAGAGTTTATATGCTTAAACTTCAAGGAAGTGACATCTGAAAAATACCTTTCATATAAAATAAAACACCTGTATGCTGATGATGAAACGGTCAGCCATAGTCTAAAGCGCCATAGAAGGATTGTTATTCTTTGTGTCTCGATGGGCTCAAGTAGTATTTAACCAATACGTAGCCACCCAAACAGCTTTATTGTTTGTCCTGAGTTTTGTTATTATTGTCATAAAAAACACTTTGATTTACCTCATTGGAATGAAAGATCATGTATGAATGTGGATGAGGCGAGGAGTATGTAAGGATCATAGCAGGTGGCGTTCTGTAGTTTCTGCCTACTCTACGTGAGTTTATGTATGGACCTCATCGGAATAACTGTGGGTTGTAGATGTCGAGCTGAGTCGCAAAACCTTGCTCCACCTCCTATCCTTCCCACCTTAGCCCAAAATTATGCAGCCAGAGTAACCTCTGTGCTGGCATTGATAGTACTATGGAGATGGTTAAAATTTTGGTTACTAGAATACAAAACTTTTATATAATTATGTGTTATTAACCAATTGTTGCTTCCTCCTCTGTCTAGTTTTAACAAAGAAATTCAACGCACTAAAATTATTACTCAAAGTACTTGTTCAGGCCCAATTTAGATTTATATTATTGAGTTTGCTTTCAGAAATCAATTTATATAAAGAAATATGGACATGGGCATGTGCAAGAGGATAAAATCAAATATTAATATTATCCATTAGAGTGCAATAAAAGCCTTCTTAGAAAAGATAAAGGATCTGTTGATGGAGGAATAGACAAAATATCTAAAAGAAAGGTTTTTTTTTACGTGGTAATATCATCAAATGAGTTCTCTCCCACCCAGGTCGGGACGGGGGGACTGTCAGACTTGTACTGACTTAAATACAAGGAGATCCTTCAATAGCCCTTTACATTCCAAGATCACGGTTACCTAAGGAGTCAATCCCGCGACCCCGCAGGCTTTGACCCTCTAAGGTTGCTGAAAGCTCTTTAAGGCACGCATGGAACACGACGCGCCGTCGACCCGGGCCTGGTTCATGACGGACGGCGAGTCACCCATTACTCACTGTCCGCATACCCGCCCCTACGGTGGCCGGAAATCGCCTCGCGACTTTCGATACTGTGGGCGTCTCTCGCGGCGGTTGGGTTGTGAGGTGAAGGCTGTCCACTCCCTCACGGCGCCCGCCTCCTGCTTCGCAGAAGGAGGCAACTGCTTCCCATTACGTCTCGCTTATGCGCAGCATGGACTCGACCATGCTGGGCGCGAGACGTCGCCGCCTATCGCCTCCGTGAGGATACGGCGGTGCTCTGCCCAAGCGGGCCAGACCTAACGTATGCTCCACCTTGTCCTCAGGCGATGTGTGGAGTGTCAAGAATTGATATCGTAAGGAATGAGTATATAAGGGGAAGTTTGAAAGTGGCGCCTGTTACAGAAAAAATTAAAGCTAACTGTCTGTCTTGATATGGACATGTGATCAGGAGGGATGACACTCATGTGAATAAGAGAGTGATGGGTATGAATGTTGATGGATGGAGAGGAAAAGGAAGGCCAAAGAAAAGATGGATGGATTGTCTAAGGATTGATATGAAAGAAATAGGAGTAAATGATACTGTGACATCTGATACGGGAGAATGTCAGAAGAAAACATGTTGCGATCACAAGTAATATCTGATAAGGGCAAGAAGATGATGATGAAAAAGTCTCCGTTGGCGATGAGCTTAATAGTGTTAGAATTTTAATTTGTGAGCCAATACCAATAATTTTGCTGTGCGAACCTTTAGGTGTGGCCTGCGTGTTTTTTAACATGAATTTAGGCCATTGCTGCAATGAACTGTAACCACACCTTGCATAAATCATACATAAATAAATAATAACAATCCATTACTGACGATTTTTATGACGTGACTTTGTTTAGGCTCGATTGGTCCAATCCGTTTTTATTTTTTTTATCGTGGTAAAATCATCAAATGAGTCCTCCCACCCAGGGCAGAGCGGGAGGGACTGTCAGACTCGTACCGACTAAAATCCACGGTTTATTTCAATAGCCCTTTATGTTCCTGGGTCACGGTAATTCGTACAGTCCCGCGATCAACTATATCTTTACATAGTATAAATCAAAGTCGCTTACGTGTGTCTGTACCCTCAATACTTCCGAACGACTGCCGGACCTTGTCTAATCCGTGCCAGGTTACTTTAAACCCTTTAGGCAGATTTATGGCGATTACGTCTTTATTCCACATTTTTATCATAAACAGATATCCGGTTTAGGTTTAGATTAAAGAACTGAATATTCTCAGGTTTATTTAATAACATATCCTTCAGGCACAATATGTTGGACCAATCGCGATTCAGATCAACCGCGAATTGGATCAACCGTGGACCAATCGCGCCTAAAGGCGTTGTTGTACAGGTACTAGGCACTACGAGCCTCTTTACATACGAGTATAAGCCGCATAGGATCAATATGCAAGGTTAAGCAACACTTGCCGAGGCAATCAGTGGATGAGCTGTCAGTAGATCTTTGATGCATAGGGGTAGCAGAAATCTGAAAGTCTAACAACTTATTTTCACGGGGAAAATAATACAAAATTTGGATGGTAAAGGTGAACAGACGGTTACCTCATGTAAAGCTAAAAAAATGGTCCTGCATTGGACGACTTCTAGCTGAACTGGCTCAAGGGTCAACCCATATAGCGGAGTGCATAGCCTAGCGGTTGATTGCAAGACCTGTAAAATCATCAAATGAGTCCTCCCACCCATGGCAGAGCGGGAGGGACTGTCAGACTCGTTCTGACTAAAATCCACAGTGTCCTTCAATAGCCCTTTACGTTCCGGGGTCATGGTAATTCATGAGTCCCGCGACCCCGGCAGGCTTTGGCCCTCTACAGGGGGCCCCGTCACTATGCTGACACTCCTTGAGGTGCGCGTGGAACACAACGCGCCGTCGACCCGGGGGAGTGCATAGCTTAGCGGATGATTGAGCTAATGTGACCTTAACTATTTCACATACGGCTATTATGAAAATTTTTGACAGGAGCCAGGTGCCCAATCTGGAATTAATGCCTTTGTCATCCAGACAGGCGCAAGCGAAGCATTTCCGAAGCGATACCGAACCGAAGCGAGACGTCAGTCCGATAATTCTGTCACGCTATCGGATCGCTTTCGCTTTTCTATGTGACTAGATTCAAACAATTCCATACATCAAATAAAAACGTCACGCTTCGCCTTCGGCACGCCAGTCTGTTTGACAAAGGCTTAAAAGTGGGATTCATAATATATATTATTTTTTCTTTTGTTTCAGATTCGAAAACTCAAGAATGACCATTGATTAGAATAAAAAAAGACCCGTTTTATAAAAAATAAAGATTAGTAAAAATATTCCTAAATAAAATGTGAAAAAAAAAATGACTGTTTATAGTGCCAGTATTAATTTAAATAATAATTAAAGTTTTAATTGTTAATTATGTGATCACTCAAACCCTTTTTACTTAGTAAAGGCCAGTAATTAAAATATTATAATAGGAATTTAATTAACAGTTATGATTCTACCATGGACTATGCTCGATCATTATTTTGTAAGTATATTTTTAGTTATTTATTTAGCGTTAGCGAATAGTATGTACAGATGGCTTACCATGATGTCTTAAAGCGAGATTTCCACTGTGGGAAAGAGACAGAGCTATACCAGTCGTCGAGCGTCATCTCGTTCCCACACTGGAATTACTCTCGCTTTATGCGTCATGTTTTTTTTTTTAGGGTGGCAAAATCATCAAATGAGTCCTCCCGCCCTGGGCGGGGCGGAAGGGACTGTCAGACTCTTACTGACTAAAATCCACCCGTGTTTCTTCGGATGCCTTTTACGTTCCAGGGCCGCGGTATCCTGGATTAAGACAAAAGCCGCGACCCCAGCTGGCATTTGGCCCCGTAAGGGGCCCCGTCGGTGACGCGTGAAACACGACGCGCCACCGACCCGGGCTTGGTCTTTGGTCGGACGGCGAGCTTACCCATTACTCACCGTCCGCAAGCCCGCTCCGCCGCTGTGCCCTCTGCTGTTCAGAGGGACACGCGTTGGAGCATCCACCCGACAGGCTATTCGCATACGGGCAAAGAGATCCCTTAGGCACACAGTGCCTAAAAGAGTTTTTGCCCGCATCCCAGGGTGCACCGGCCCGAAAAATTGGTCTTCCCCCCGGACGTATCCGAAGGGGAACTCCAGTCCACGGGCGCACGTGGAGGTTTCCTGTCTTAGCACCCCTTATGCGTCATGGTAGGCAATCAGATGTCAGCACGTTAACCTACCTCAATTTTTACCAATTGAACCTTCTTCTTTTGCGCTTGCCAAAGTTTTAAAGTCGTTTTGAGAATTTGTCCTTTTCCGAAAAGGGTATTTGACTGAAAAAATCTAATTAGTCCGTCAGTTAGATTGTCAAAAAATATTGAAAATGTACTTTTTCTTTTGTTACGTAAACCAAAATTAACGAAGATACGACAATTTTAATATTGCCGATACGTCACAATCAAGTACAGTTTTTGATTGATTCTGACGTCACGAGCCCCCACTCTCGAATTTTGATGCGTTATATATTTGTAAATATGCATTGATTTAACTGAAGAAAAAATACGTGTCCATTATTTTTCAAAACTCTTACTGACGGACTAATTAAATTTGCAATTTATTGATGCTGTTAAAATGCCTATTAGGCTTTCTCCGCCCAAACCGGGTCAACATTGGGATTCACATTGCTTCGATTAATTAACTTATTTAATTTTGTCCACCAGCTCAAACCAGCTGCATATGAAGTGAAGAATCCACAAAAGGCGCTTAATGGTTTATATGGTAAGTCCTTTAAATTCACATAATTTTCTAGTTCCAGGATATGGCAAGAAAGGTGACTACTGAGATGATAAGTTATAGAGAAGTCGTTGATTCCCGATGTCCACCCCTAATTTGGCTACAGCAAAACTTTTTTTAAATATAAAATTTTCCGTCTGTTCACCTCGAGGTGGACAGAAGTAAGATTTTATATAAGACCAGCTGTACCCTGCCACGCTTCGCTGTGGCACAAAAGACGATGAGGTACTGTATGTCAATGTACATGAATATTTTTTGTAAGGGCACTGCTCCATACAAATACCGGCCATGTCCTATAATATAAAAAGTTTCGCTGTTCACTAGTGGTAGCCAAATTGGGGGTGGATATCGGGAATCATCGTAGAGAAGTATGGAAGAAGGAGTTATGATGCGCCACCCACTATAGATAATTCCAAAACAAAATTTCTTCAAAAACACGCTAGCTTAGGGCCGAAAACGATATTTTCAAGTTAACTAGTTATTGACGTCACAGTTTGCTTTTGTCAAAATCTATGAGAGAGTTGCGTTTTCACAAATTCAGTTTCTGAGTGTGAGTTGCGGTAGCCTAATTGCTAAGGCGTCTGGATTTTTCTTTCCTCAATAATCAATGATCTTTAGTTAGCAATGACTCTGGAACGTAAAAGACTATTCGAAGAACACCGTGGATTTTAGTAAGTACAAGTCTCAAAATCCCTTCCGCTCCAACCAGTGTGGGAGGCTCATTTGATGATTTTACCACTGTTAAGAAAAGGTTACCGCAGTTCCCATGGCCGTAATGAGCTCTTTAACGAGTACGTCGAGTAGGTGTGGCAAGATCTCGCAAAATAGAGCGGTGATGGGTCGACCTTGCTATCTCAGACAACGTGACATGAACTACTCGCTTAAGGGGCAGCACTATTTCATTCTTATACTGTGAACTCCGCTCGTGACAGCGTCCGCTTTTTTTTTATAGCGTGGTAACATCATCAAATGTGTCGTCCCAACCAGGGCAGGGCAGGAGTGACTGTCAGACTTGTACTGACTAAAATCCACAGCAGGGCTCTGCCCAAGTGGGGCAGTCCTGCACCGTAAGGTCCATCGTGTCCTCCGGGCGATCCTCGCAGTGGTGACACCCAGGCGTTACTTCCTTCCTTATCCGACACAGGTACCTCCCAGAACTTCCGTGTCCGGTGAGGACCTGCGTCAGTTGGTAGGTCAGGACGCCTTGACGCCTATCCAGCCATTCCTCAAAGAGGGGTCTTACCGCTGCGATTGCGGCGTGCCCGAATGGCAGTAGCTTTTTTTTTTTTTCGTGTTAAAATCATCAAATGAATAAAATACTGGTATTTCCATAGAAATATTAAAAACAGGTTATTTCGCTCCTTCGGGTTAAACTGTAAGCCGTTGATCTTAGAAAAAGGCCAGCCAGTTTCCTTTTTTTTTCTATCTGAGTATTATTATGCCTCTCTGGGGAACACCACAGACCTTTGGAGTGATTTAAGACTTCTTATCCCTTTCTTACGAGTTTTCCCATCACCGATATCAGTAATGTCTAAGATAAATTCAGAAAGTACATATGCATTGAAAAAGACACGTTGAAACTTGTCTGGCTTTGAACTAACAACCTCGTTAAACAAGTACCTGTAGGCAGATTGACCTCACGATAGGGATGGTGTGGTTTCCCTGGGCAGGGTCGTCTTCGCGGTGTCTCTTGACAACGCCAAAGCTTTTAACACCCTACCATTTACTTGCATTATGGAGGCACTCCTGTATCACCGGGACTCGACCTACCTACGTCGTGTATTCTAGGAGTATTTGACGGTAGAGTCGTTATCTACCCCGATCACCAAGAAAAGTGGAACCGACGAGAAATTTCGTACGGTGTCCCGCAGGGATTGGTCCTGGGACCGCTTCTGTTAATCAGATATGACTGAGTGCATGCCGATCTCCCTAGCGAAATTAGCACAGTGTGCTAGGGTTCTCCTAGCGCAGAAAGAGTAGCACCAGGTGGTGGCAAAGATTTGAGATAGTCATCGAGAGAATCTGGCAATTGGGACTTGAAGTGGCATTGTACAAGTCCAAGGCCATAGTGTTTTCAGGGTCATCAGAAGGCGCCCCAGAACAAAAAAAATAAAGAAAACATCATATTTATTATGGCAGCGAGTTCTTCGCCTTATGAGAAGCGAGCGCATCTAGCTTGTCACGTTGCAACACACGAAATGATGTTCATTCGGACACGAATGTACCTTCTTATCGACCTTCTTATTCTTGCTTTGAGTACTTGCTTCCCATCTCATTCTGAAGTTAAGTGAATGATTAATAACGTATCAATAAGCCTGTATCCGCAGTAAAGATAAATTAGACGGCACGTTTGGCGCAGTGGCTGAGAAATTCGACTCCTGCGCTATGTGTCGCGGGTTCGATTCCCGCATGAAACAAATATTTGTATGATCAGCAAGTAGTTGTTCCGGGTCTGGGTGTTTGTGTATGTGAGTTTCTATGTTTGTAAACGCACCCACGATACAGGAGAAATTTCTAGTGTGAGGCAACGTTTTTTTAAAAGAAAAAATATAGAAATGTGTAGAGCATACATATTAAGACTAATTAAATCCAAATAGTTGTTCCGGGTTTGGGTGTTTGTGTATGTGTGTTTCTATGGCCCCCCCTTAGAGGGTCAGAGCCTGCTAGGGTCGCGGGTCTAACAAATTGCCGAGACTCCGGAACCTAAAGGGCTATTGAAGGACACCGTGGATTTTAGTCAGTATAAGTCTAACTGTCCCTCCCGACCCGCCCTGGGTGGGAGGCCAAATTGATGATTTTACCACAAAAAAAATTGTAATGTGTGTCGACGATAAATTGCTTCATATGCACGGCTTAAAAAAAAAAACACAAAATTTTGGACGAGCCTTTAGCGCGTTGGTTTTAAGTTCCATGTAAAGTAAATTAAGTTCGTAAGACTCATCGACACTCACGAGCAACAACAACAACTGAAGAATAATAAAAATGTTACCATTTTAAAGAATTAACCTCTCGGGCGATTTATAATTGAAAATGATAAAAATCAACGTCCAATGAGCGACTGTCTGTTATGTACAGACGTGTGTACGTAAGGCGCTGGGGCATTTTCGCTTATGTACACCCGGGTGTACGTAACGCGCCCGAGAGGTTAACTGTTAACTTTAAATCTATATATATAAAAATGTTATGTTGGTTTGTGTATCCTTTAAAAACTCAAAAAGTACTGCACTGATTGAGCTGAAACTTTAGCATGATATGTAATCCGCATCAAGGATTGTTTTTATCTATTTTTTGCATCAGTCACGTATCCACAACCGCGAAAAAACAGTTTTTTTAACGATCAGCTCTGTACCAGTGACCGCGCCATCTACCGGAAGCGAGGATAACACTCGCTGACAACCGCAGTCGTAATGACGCAGTCACATGAGAAGAAATTTTAGCATGATATATAATCCGCATCAAGGATCGTTTTTATCAATTTTTTTTTTGTTGAAAATACAGTTTTTTGTGCCACAGCGAAGCGGGGCAGGGTACAGCTAGTTGAAAATAAATTTATTCAAATCACTCCATTATTTAAGGAGCTATCCCAAATCAATTCCATGTGATTCTATACTTTTGCTCGCTAGTGTAGATTATAAGTTAGTATCGTGTCGCAACTCACGCGCTGATGTACAACCGGACACGATTTAGCCTCTTTATTGACCTTCTATATAACTGTAGGTCGCACTTACTGGTCGCGAGGTCGACCGTCCTCTTCCTTTGGGATTTGAACAGCTTTTAATGAGTAAAATAACGTCTTTCGAGCATTTGCCTTTAGGACTCAGGTATATCTATGTTACGGCTAAAGGTAGGTGTGAACCTAAACTTAAGATTAGCCGGCTAAACCTAGGTTTATCTTCGACGAAATGTTAATGTTAGTTTGTTCTATCTTTAGCCGGCTAAACTTAGGTGTAGCTGCAGGTCCTTGGCTAAAAATGTAGAAGGAAATGGAAAAGGAAACAATGTAATAATGTTTACTATTTTGACACGAAAACTTTATTAAAAAATAATCACTTTCATTACACATGAGCGAGCGAAGCGAGCTCGGGACTCGCTGGCACCCCGACTCGGACAATTTAGGTTAGAAGAGGATGGCGGGGTCTGAAAGACCCCGCCATCCTCTTCGTGGTTATTTTTTTTTTAAACCACCCAGAAGTCCTCCGTCGACATGCTGGGAAGCGTGGACGCCCCGCGAAAGCAAGACCATTCCATTTCCTTCTACATTTTACATTTTTAGCCGTTTCGTTTCGGTTAATGTGCACATTAACCGGCTAAAGATGGAATATCACGACGCAAACTAACATGTTATCGAACTTTAGCTGCTTCTCGAAGATAAACCTAAGTTTAGCCGGCTAATCTTAAGTTTACGTTCACACCGACCTTTAGCCGTAACATCTATATATATAAAAGGAGAACTGACTGACTGACATATCAACGTACAGCCGAAACTACTGGGGCTAGGAATGTGAAATTTTGCACACGGCTTCCTATTATAATGTAGGGGAGCACTAAGAAGGAGTTTTTGGAAATTTAACCTTTAAGGGGGTAAAAAGGGGGAATTAGGAAAGTACGTAACCCACGCGGACGAAGTCGCGGGAAAAGTGCTAGTCCAAACTAATATTATAAATGCGAAAGTAACTCTGTCTGTCTTTTCTTCACGCCTAAATTACTGAACCGATTTTTGTGAAATTTGGTACAGACATAGTTTGGAACTCGAGAAAGGACATAGGATAGTTTTTATTACGAAAAATAAAAGAAAACAAAAATCTGCCGGAAGTCACTATTCCACGCGAACGAAGTCGCGGGCAAAAGCTAGTTAAAATTAATTTTGGCCCCATACTGGGAACAGGGTAGTTTACTGCATAAATAATTTCAAAATGTGTTAAGTTCATCTGATAGAGTATTGAAAAATAGTAAACACGTTTTTTTTTAATCAAGACCCATTTAACAATGATTCCTTTGATTCCGTCAAAATAACAAAGATCAAGGTCATTAACATGGATATGTATGTATGTTTACGTAAATGTGGTCTTAATTTTTTTTTTTTTTTTAATCTAGAAATCACGAAATAATTTATTACTGTTATTAAATAACTTATAAACTTATACATAAAATTACTGAATGAGAGGCTAAAAATACATAAATATAAAAATGCAAAATTAAAATAAAACTAAACTAAACTACATATTATAGAGCATCGAAAAATTCATCCTCAACGCTGTCAGCTGGTAATGTGCCCAAGAGACTGGCGGCGTTGCCTCTCTGTATGGCAATACTTAGCCTCTGGCCAAGGTAAAAGCCAGCTCTTGGGTCACGGGAAGCGTCAATAAGTCTTTTAGACATTTCTTTGTAGAGGCTGTGAGCACTCGGACCCCATGGCCCCATAGTTTCAACCCCAAACGGCTCAAAAATATAGTTACTACTAAGGTTGCTATATTTACGCCGCTTGAGGTTCTCAGCAACTGTAGCAGCAGCGCCAGCAGAGCACGATGAACTTGGAAGATGAGATGGCGCAAGAGTATCGACACAGGTTGCGTCCCACACTAGAGGCCTACCCATCTTCCAAGGAAACAAAGACATACCGTCAGGTCTTTTGCCATCGTCGCGTGCCAAGCCGTTGGGTTCTAAAACAGCTGGAACGCCGACGGTAACAAGAGCTCGTCGAATAATGTCGTTTAGGTTCGCGTGCCGCGCAAAACGGCCCGCAGTACGGCTGCAAGACAAGCCATGGTGTCCGAGGCTGTTGACAACTTCACCAAAGTGACAGCGATGAGGAGAGCAGAGTGGGGCTCCTATCCGGAGAGAAACAGCGAGGCGGAAGGTAGTGTCATCGAGTAAGGTACCGATGCTCGACGACGGCAGTGCGTGAAGCCAAAGACCCGACTCCCACCTACCCACATCCAGCAGGCGCGCACGCTCAGCAGTAGTAGCAGATGTGTTAAGTAGGTTATTCTGAACTACACTGCAGAGCGGCTCATCCCACTGACGCTGGGAAGATGGGTTGCCGGGTTGATCGGTATTCGGGGAAGCGATTTTCCAAGCGTCCAAAGCCTGAGAGAAGCACGGCACATCAAAATCAGTCAGTGTGGAAGCCAGGATATTCCTGACTAATTTTTCAGTACCGTGGACCAAAGAAATGAACGCCGGTAAACTGATACTAGAAATTTTGCGGACGCCGAGACCACCCATGCGAATGGGAAGAGTAGCTTGAATCCAAGCTCGGTCGTCCAAAGCCACATTTAAAATGGATGACAGTGTATGTCTGATAATGAGGTCAATTTTGTCCAAAAGATGATTGAGCTTCCATAAATGGGAAGCACGAAGGAAATATATCAATTTAGGGCCAAAACAACAATAACGAATTATAGTAATGGCTGAATGCATGTTAATTTCGAGCAATCTACCTGAAACATCACGGAAATTTGAATTTTTTCGTCAAAAAAGTCAGGAAAAGAATTAACAAAAATTGGCGACCCTAGGAGGCGAAGAGACGTTTTATCAATAATTTTGATGTCTGGGGCTATTGAGTAAAATTTTGGAATTGTCAATTGTCTGTCGGTGTTGTCCGCTAAAAAAAGTTCACATTTCGAAAGGTTAAGGTCTAAGCCAATGGAATGAAGTTCATTCTTCAAGAAAATGAGATCATTCAGAACGGTGTCAACATCGCCACCCAAGGTACCGTCATCAAGGTACCAAACGTTAAATTTAGAATTTAGTTGACGAACTATTGGGTGAATAGCCAAACTAAAAATCACTGGCCCGAGGGGGTCACCTTGTTGACAGCCAACAGCAGATTCTAAAAGGTTGTCCCGATACAGTAATTTAGATGGGTGTCTATAACATTGCCAAAGAAAACTATAGATTTGGGGTAGTTCTTTTTTAGTTTCAGCCAACAAGGTGTCCCTGTTAACCGAATAAAGGCATTTTTAATGTCAACCTTCAAGATGACCTCACCTTTGCCAGAATTTAGGTAGGTCGATAAAGCGTGTACGGCAGCCTCACAGCCCCCTTTAGAGCCGTAACCTAGCTGCAGGGGCTGAAATTTTTTCGAAACATCCTCACTAAAAAATTTACAGCAAATCTTGGCTGCCATACGACGGTAGGTTGTTCCCACGGCAATGGGGCGAATACCGCCATCCCTCTTACGCAGGGCACATAAATTTGCTCCGTACAAGACGTCGATGACAGTTTCACTTACATTGCCGGAGAGCATGAGGTTAATCAGAGCCGTAAGCTCCTTCAGCAATGACTCACCAGATTCCCCGGCGCCCAAACAGATAAGGTCTTTTAGATGTTGGGGAGTTAGGCCGTCGAGTCCACCGGCTGAGCCGCTCCTGAAGGAGCTCTCGACCTGTAACGGTCAGGCAGTGAATTTCCGGGTCAGGAATGTCGGGAAAGGAAAGGTCAACAGCTGGGGCAGGGTGTTTAGACTCCAGAGCTGCAAGTGTTTCTGTAGAACACGGTGCAACCACATCGCTACTGAAGAGAATCCTGGCTGCACCACTTATGTCACCTTATGGTCTATGGTCTTAATTGTATTTGAATGTCTGTAACAAAACAAACTTATGGTGGGTTATGAGTCAACTTCGTCGATTGTACATTGACTAAGATAAAACGCTTTGAAATTTGGGAGTAGTAGCTTGTGACGTCATAAAGCCTTGAAAATTATACACACCACCACACTCCCGAATTTCGTTAATACTAAAAAAATACGGGTGTATTATTTTTCAAGACTGTAAAGTTCCTTCCCGGATACGTCCGGGGGGAAGACCAGTTTCTCGGGCCGGTGCACCCTGGGATGCGGGCAAAAACTCTTCCTTAGGCACTGTGTGCCTCTTTGCCTGTATGCGAATAGCCTGTCGGGTGGACGCTCCAACGCGTGTCCCTCTGAATAGCAGAGGGCACAGCGGCGGAGCAGGCTTGCGGGCGGTGAGTAATGGCTTACCCATATATACCCTCGCCGTCCGACCAAGGACCAAGCCCGGGTCGGTGGCGCGTCGTGTTTCACGCGTCACCTTACGGGGCCAAATGCCTGCTGGGGTCGCGGATTTTTTTTGATTCAGGATACCGTTTAGTCAGTAAGAGTCTGACAGTCCCTTGCGCCCCTATGGCGGAAGGACTCATTTGATGATTTTGCCACACTAAAAAAAAGGACTGAAACTACGAGTATTGACCAAACTGATTTTCAATTTATTTATGTAGTAATCTACCATATTCTACTCAAACACTTTACCTCTTTATTGAGCTATTAGCTTTTGCTAGCGGCTTCGCCCGCTCACCCCCTTCCCCCCTCCTTATTGCCTATGTCACTCAGGACCAAAGCAGCTTTCCACTTTTTTTTTTTTTTTTTTTTTTATCGTGGTAAAATCATCAAATGAGTCCTCCCACCCAGGGCAGAGCGGGAGGGACTGTCAGACTTGTACTGACTAAAATCCACGGTGTCCTTCAATAGCCCTTTACGTACCGGGGTCACGGTAATCCCTAGGTCCCGCGATCCCGGCAGGCTTTGGCCCTCTACAGGCCCCGTCAATATGCTGACACTCTTTGAGGTGCGCGTGGAACACAACGCGCCGTCGACCCGGGCATGGTCCATGGTCGGGCAGCGAGTCGCCCATTACTCGCTGCCCGCATGCCCGCGCCTACGGTGGCCGGAGATCGTCTTGCGACGTCCGACGCCGTGGGCGTCTACCACTGCGGCTGGGGTGGAGGGAGGACGCTGTCCTCTCCCTCAGGCGGCCCGCCTCCTCCTTCACGAGCATGACTGCTTCGCAGAAGGAGGCGACCGCTTCCCACTCCGTCTCGCCCCGCAGCATGGCCTCGACCAATGCCGGGCGCGAGAGGTCTCCGCCTATCGCCGTCGTGAGGACACGGCGGTGCTCTGCCCAAGCGGGGCAGTCCTGCACCGTATGCTCCACCGTGTCCTCCGGACGATCCTCGCAGTGGTGACACCCAGGCGTTTCTTCCCTCCCTATCAGACACAGGAACCTCCCGAAACTTCCGTGTCCGGTGAAGCAGCTTTCCACTGGTGAAAGAATTTTTGAAATCGGTCCAGTTGTTTTTGAGTTTATTCATTACTAGGCTTTGCCAGCGGTATCGCCCGCTCCTAGCCCCCCCTCCCTTATAGCCTATGTAATTCAGGACCAATACAGCTTTCTACTGGTGAAAGAATTTTCAAAATCGGTTGAGCAGTTCCTGAGATTACCCCCTACATACAAACAAACAAATTTACCTCTTTATAATATTAGTATAGACAAACATACACACACTTACAAAAATACAAATCTTTCCTCTGTATAATAATTTAATGTAGATAAATTATAATTAGGATTTTTGTTAAATCAGCTGCACATATTAGTAGTAGTGGCAGGTAAGGCTGACTCGTTTATGATGAGTCGTGTCACTAGGTTAAGGCCGCATAAAATGGCGGCGCCACGCTGCGTCTGCGCACATCTCTTGTACTTTTGCACTTTATTTGTTTTTGCGCGCTGTTTCGCCTGCGTGCAGTTCTGAAATTATATCATCCAGTGGGATAAAAACTAGGTTTTTTTTTTTCGGATAGTAATGTAATGAGTCCTCCCGGTGCATTCTAGTCCTAGAGGTGTCCTGCCGCGGGCGCGGGTCTAACGAGCTACCGTGACCCCGGGAGAGGGCTATTGAAGGACACCGTGGATTTTAGTCAGTACAAGTCTGACAGATCCTCCTGACCTGCGCTGGGTGGGAGGACTCATTTGATGATTTTACCAAGCTAAAAAAAAACCCAGCTAAAAAAAGGATGCTTAGAACGTCGCTAAGCACTGACTTTGGCTTAGCTGTTGCTTAGCTACGACTATTTATCTCGGCCTTAGTAACAGGGTCCCGTTTTCCCCTTTGGGTACGAAACTCTAAAAAACACTAGCTCGATGACCAAGGTTGCGGGACTGTACGAATTACCGTGACCCCGGAAAGTAAAGGGCGATTGAAGGACACCGTGGATTTTAGTCAGTACGAGTCTGACAGTTCCTCCCACTCTGTCCTGGGTGGGAGGACTCATTTGATGATTTTACCACGATAAAAAAAAGCTCGATGAGCAAAACCCAGTGCGCGCACAGAACATTTACTTCGGTCTACAAATGTAGCGTGGGAACGTAACATTTGTGCTTTCACTCGCCGTCAGACATCGAAACAACTTGACGAAACTACTGAATTATCGTTAGTTCGAAAGGCTTCTGTCTTATTTCCTGTTAATGGATTTATTATTGATCCTATGCCATAATGTTTTTTTGAAGTGAAAACTTCTTAAAAAATGTTAAACTCGCGTCAGGACACGTGACCTGATCGAACATTCGTAAGACGGCGCAAGGCACTTGCGCGAATGTTCGTGTGTGTTTATTACTATTGAAGTTTTCACTCGTCGTTTTTTTTAACGTGTTAAATTCATCAAATGATTCAGGGCAGAGCGGGAGGGACTGTCAGACTCGTACCGACTAAAATTCACGGTGTCCTTTAATAGCTTTTTACGTACCGTACGTACCTATTTACAGTGACCCACTGTAAATCATAAGTCCCGCGACCTCGACAGGTTTTGGCCCTCTAGAGGGGGGCCCCGTCATTTTTGCTGACACTCTTTGAGGCGCGCGTGGAACACAACACGCGTGTCGACCTGGGCATGGTCTATGGTCGGACAGCGTGTTGCCCATTACTTGCTGCCCGCATGCCCGCGCCTACGGTGGCCGGAGATCGTCTGCCGACGTCCGTCGCCGTGGGCGTTTACCACAATGGCATTAAGTGTTATTGGATTTCTTAATTAATTTTTAACTGACTTCTAAGAAAAAGGAGGTTCAAAAATAGACCGTCTCAGAGGTAAAATGATTGGAAATGACCTTCCTGATGTCCCTGTTCATTTTGATCTACACTTCTGGGGACGGTCGCGGGACTGTACGAATTACCGTGACCCCGGAACGTAAAGGGCTATTGAAGGACACCGTGGATTTTAGTCAGTACGAGTCTGACAGTCCCTCCCGCTCTGCCCTGGGTGGGAGGACTCATTTGATGATTTTAACACGTAAAAAAAAACATCGGTCCGGGGACACCATGTGTAAATAATAATTATGCCAGAAATATTTTGCAAAAGACCTACTTCCGCAGTTCATTATCATTTAAAAGAGAAACCATGGAGTTTCTAGCCGGTTCTTCTCCATGGAATCGACCAACCTGAACCGAGCACCTGCTGTCGACGTTTTATAAGTGCCCTGATGGGTCTATGAGAAGTGAAAACATTCGATTTTGATTTAATTTTTACAATTCAATGAAATAATTCTTATCGGAAATTCGAAAAATTTGCCTATTTCGCTTTTTTTTTTGTTCTTCTCACTTATCAAAACAAAAATAATATATGTACTAAAATTGTATACATAAAAATGAGTTCTAGAAATACCGGAAAAGCTTCAGTTTTGTTCTGTCAGCTTTCAGTTTGAAGAAAGTTTTCAGTTATTCCAAACAAATTCGGATTTCGCCCGTTGGCCAACTTGATGCCTTTGTCAAACAGACGAGCGAGACCGAAGCGATAAGGAACCGTTAAGAGACGTCAGTCCGATAGTTCTGTCACGCTATCGGATCGCTTTCGCTTTTCTATGTGACTGGATTCAAACAATTCCGTACATTACAAATAAAAACTCCTCGCTTCGCATTCGCGACGCCTGTCTGTTTGACAAAGGCTTAAAACGAAACACTATGTATAATGTCTTGTATTGTTTCAGGATGATAGAGAGGGCGCGGGGCGTCGCGGAGGCGCCGTGCTGCCCTCTACAATGGAGGTAAGTGACAGTCGAAAGATTGAGGTCATTGGCGTGTTTATTCTTAACTTTGTCGCACGGAAATCATCGTTAGCCGGAAGACTTCCACTCCTGAAGATGGGCCTCCCATAGGTTAATTAACACTAAATTACCATACATGATGAAAGGAGCTCGTGGCTAAATAATTACAGCTGCACAGCCCGAACTTCCGGGTTAAGTCGCGCTTGCCGAGGTTGATCTGTGGATGGGTGACCGGGACAGATACGGATTTACGAACGTAACGTAACGTCAAAATCAAATTTCGAACGGATAATACTAATATGATTCTTTTTTAGTTCGGGTTCGATGTCACGGGCGTAGAAAACGTCCGTAACTAAGGTCGAAAATACGGGTTTCGTTTTTAGAGATAAGACCCACTAGCGTTTAGTGTCTTCGGTGGGCGACCGATAGGGTCAAAACCTTCAAACCACTTTGAAATTAACTGAGGCTGTTAACATGCATGTTCGTTTAGCAATTTAGATGTCAATATAGGATTTTTTATATTTATATATATATATATTTTTTTTTTTAACCGTTACTCCACATTAGGAATTTCTCCTGTGTCGTGGGTGCATTTACAAATTACACACTCACATACACAAATGCCCAGACCCGAAACAACTACTTGTAGTTCATACAGATATTAGCTCCGTACGGGAATCGAAACAGCTACACGCAGCGCAGCAGTCCAATCGCTCAGCCACTGCGCAATGCGTAACAAACAAACTCACGTTCGTAATAATACTAGTTACGATTAGGATATTGTAATACTAAAGATCTAGGATGAAGAAGTAAGCGAAGGTTGTATGAAGGGTCAACTAGTGACTTTACGAGCGTTAGATGGTCATTGGTCGACTGGGCGTGTCCTAATAGAGTTTAAGCGCGTTTATGTATAACTAGCACTTCGCCCGCGACTTCGTCCGCGTGGGTTACGTACTTTCCTAATTCCCCCTTTTCACCCCCTTAAAGGTTAAATTTCCAAAAACCCCTTCTTAGTGCACCCCTACATTATAATAGGAAGCCGTGTGCAAAATTTCACATTCCTAGCCCCAGTAGTTTCGGCTGTACGTTGATATGTCAGTCAGTCAGTTCTCCTTTTATATATATATATATATAATATACTTAAAATTTTTATATATATATATAATATACTCTAAATTGTTAAAATTATATTATTAAGTATATTATTAAATATATATAATATACTTAATAATATATATATATATAGATAGATAGTTTTAGGCCCACTTGCACCAATCACTAAACAGGTTTAGCGCTAAACTGATTTAAAACATCGTTCTGTCTCTGTCAACTTCAAACAATTTGACAGGGATACAGTGATATTCTAAGGCAGTTTAGCGCTAAACCCGTTTAGTGATTGCGGTGCAAGTAGGCTTTAATGTAATGTTTTATTTTCCTTTTTGCTTCTTAAATTTTTCCAGACATGAACATTTTTTAAAAAAAAAATTTGTGGTAAAATCATCATATTAGAACTCCCACCCAGGGCAGAGCGGGAGGGACTGTCAGACTTGTACTGACTAAAATTCACGGTGTCAATAGCCCTTTACGCTTTACGTACCGGGGTCACGGTAAATCATAAGTCCCGCGACCTCGACAGTGTTGGCCCCCTAGAGGCGCGCGTGGAACACAACGTGCCGTCGGCCCGGGCATGGTCCATAGTCGGACAGCGAGTTGTCCATTACTCGCTGCCTGCATGCCCGCGCCTACGGTGGCCGGAGATCGTCTGCCGACGTCTGTCGCCGTGGGCGTCTACCACTGCGGCTGGGGTGGAGGGAGGACGCTGTTCTCTCCCTTACGCGGCCCGCCACCTCCTTCGCGAGCATGACTGCTTCGCAGAAGGAGGCGTCTCGCCCCGCAGCATGGCTTCGACCAATGCCGGGCGCGAGAGGTCTCTGCCTATCGCTGTCGTGAGGACACGGCGGTGATCTGCCCAAGCGGGGCAGTCCTGCACCGTATGCTCCACCGTGTCCTCTGGTCCAGACATGAACTTAGTAATTTTTAGCAGCCGGCGGTATTTAGAAAGGAAAAACCGGTCTTGGGATTGTTGTATCAGCTAACCGTGACCCTGAAACAAAGACATCGTGGATTTTAGACACTACAAGTCTGACAGTTCATTCCGTCTCGCCATGTGTCATCATTTCAGCCATAAGACGTCCACTGCTGAACATAGGCCTTTAGATCTCCACATGTACCGGTTGGAAGCGACCTGCATCCAGCGTTTTCCGGCGACCTTTATAACGTCGGTGGTCCACCTTGCTGGTCGACGTCCTACGCTGCGCTTGCTAGTCCGTGGTCTCCACTCTAGTACTTTTCGACCCCATCGGCCATCTGCTCTGCGAGCAATATGGCCTGCCCATTGCCACTTCAGCTTGCTAATCCGGTGGGCTGTGTCGGTGACTTTAGTTCGTCTACGGATCTCCTCATTTCGGATTCGATCACGTAGAGAAACACCGAGGATCGCTCAGCGATAAACTATTGGAGCGAGTCCTCGCCGGCAGTGTGAACAGTTAATTAAAATATTCATTTCTTCTCCTAACACGAAACGTATACTAACCATAGTCTATGTAAAACAATTTAAAGCCTTTGTCAAACAGACAGGCTATAGCGAATCGGACCGAGTCCGAAGCGATAACAAATCGATATGAGACGTCAAACTGGGTGCAGCGAACCGAGGCGTGGCAGTTGTATTAGCTGGTTTTTTATGAACGACGTCAAACAGAGCAAATACGCATCCGCCGCGTCTTCGCATCGGTTCGGTCACGCTAAAGGAACGCTTTCGCTTTTCTATGTGACTGGATTCAAACAATTATAAACGCCTCGCTTAAGATTCGCCACGCCTACCTGTCTGTTTGACAAAGGCTTTAAAGTTTGCTGTCATAAATTTTTTCAACAAGAAAAAAGCTGAGACACAAGAGCCTCTTCATACACATCACGTCGAAGGTCTCCCTCCTCCCTCTCTTATGAGTATTCATTTACGCGTGCCTGTGTACGAACCTCTATTAGATTTGTATTCTCATAGTCGCCTGTACCATAGCCATAAGATGTCCACCACTTTCTCATTCATGGAAGATACTTCTAGAGATTAAAGCCCTGCATGCATCACAATGAAATAGAACTGAAGATAAGTAATCGAATTCGTATCCAATCGAAACCAGGAATCGCCAATAGACAGCAAAATGCAACCGTTGCAAAATTCACTCCAAATAAATTCTAAATTTAAATGGACCAATGCGATACATCGATTTGAATATGGAACGTTAGAACAGACCAATCGTAATTGATCTATTGATTTGTCAGTTATCTGATTGTGCGACGGGATTGGGCGATTGCGAAACGTTTTCTATTCGGCTCCCGCTCGGGAAAGTTCGGGTTTTATGGCGAGTTACGAGTGGGTAGTTTGGTTTATGTTCGTATTAATTGAATTAAGGCAATCGAAGCCGTGAAATATGAGGTAATATAAAAGCAAGATTTGTATAACAAATGCCTTTCTGTTATGCTATTTGTAAGTGGTAATGGTGTACCTTGGTATGTATCCATTAATCAATTTACTTTCAATATTAGGTAAGTACCTATTAAAAGTAAAATATGGCTTTTAGCCTATTTAACACTTTTTTCTGCCTAGTAAATAAAACTTTTTTTTTTTATCGTGGTGAAATCATCAAATAAGTCCTCCCACCCAGGGCAGGGCGAGAGGGACTGTCAGACTTGACTGACTAAAATCCACGGTGTCCTTCAATAGCCCTTTACGTACTGGGGTCTCAGTGATTCGTGAGTCCCGCGACCCCGGCAGGCTTTGGCCCTCTACAGGCCCCGTCACTATGCTGACACTCCTTGAGGCGCGCGTGGAACACAACGCGCCGTCGACCCGGGCATGTTTTGGAAAATAAAACTAGGGCAAATAATTATTGAATGTGGGCTATTGAAGGACACCGTGGATTTTAGTTAGAACAAGTCTGACAGTCCCTTCCGCCCTGCGTGGGAGGACTCATTTGATGATTTTACCACGGTAATGACAACATCTTGGTGTAGTACTCGAAATGCTCTGATGATGACGTTTAGCGCTTTGAGACGTTAGAAATGTATTGAAGAATTCGACGCAGTAGGTAAGAACCTCGGTAGCTCGGTAGCTCGGTTGGAAAGAGCGTCGGATGTACTGAATCCGAAGGTCGCAGGTCCAATCCTACACGCGGTTCGAATTTTTCGTCCCAAGGAAAACTTTGAAATTCGCTACGAATGCGTTAATGCGTATAATATTTGTTAAAAAAAACACAACATAGTTAGGAAAAGGCTAGGTCTTTTAATAGTCGTAGGATCCACTAATAAAATGTCGAAATGAAGGCATTTCCACGACGCATCGTGCTTGTGCTTTAGAACGGCGCCGGCGCAGTAAGGCGCGGTCGATTTCTTAATAGTGTCGGCAGCTAGTAACATCCTCACAAATTGCGCAACGTCGTCCAAACTAGGTGAAACGATGTTTTATACTTATTTATTTATTTATTTATTTATTTATTAGGGACAAAAAACAGTTACATGCTACAAAATACAGGGAAATACTTAAGCTAGGATTTGTCAAACATGCAACCCACACCATTGTCCACGTACTTACTAAAAATTAAATGAAGTTAAATAAAATAAAAAAGAAAAGAAACAAAAGAAACGTGGTCAAAATAGTGCTGATATTGGCATAGTTCAGAGTTAATTCCTTAATTACCTACCTATTCTGTAGACAAAATATCCAGTGTCATTTTCTTAAACACATGCTTGGATAGATAAAATATGTCTAGGTTCATAAAATGTGTGTTGTATGTATACGGCCGACGTGACATGAGAACTTATGGCAGCCATTTTTGTCTTCAGAACGATCAGCGGTCGTATTATGACGTCTTAAAACCAGGCTTGTTCCAGTGAGTGAAAGATGTTATGTTGGTGATAAATAAAATATACTTCTTGGTTATAAGGTTTTATTGCAGACAGACAGTTTAGACACAGCAGTACACACAGAGCGGTACAGGTCAGTGACGGTCATGACAGTGTGACCGGATACAAAGAGTAAAGACATATTCTTCAGACAATCCATAGTGGTGTACATGGTAACTATAAGACTAATTAGTGATGTTACAAAAGAGACAGAGCTATACAAGTCGTCTAGCGCCACCTCGTTCACTCACTGGAACAAGCGGACAAAGCGAGCAAGTGAGGGAACGAGGTTGCGCTATACGACTTGTATAGCTCTGTCTCTTTCCCACATTGGAACTACTCTGGCTTTAAGATGTCATGGTAGGCCACCAGGTGCCTTTTTTTATTACGTGGTAACATCATCAAATGGGTCCTCCCACCCAGGGCAGAGCGGGAGGGACTGTCAGACTCGTACTGACTAAAATCCACGGTTTCCTTCAATAGCCCTTTACGTTCCGGGTTCACGGTAATTCGTACAGTCCCGCGACCGCCACCAGGTGTCTAGTACTCATAACCGTTGTGCTTGAACGACCAGAGGCACTAGCATGATTTTTCCCGTATTTGTGATGTATAGTAAACTGGAACTTTGACGTTAATTGGTTGAAATAAAATAGCTACAATAATTACAGCCGCACATGCCGATCTTCCGGGTTAAACGACGTTTGCCAAGGTTGGTCTGTGGATGGGTGACCATCTCTCATAGCGACTTTCCTCCGTGTCTCGGAAAGCACGTAAAGCCGTTGGTCCCGGCTGTTATTTGTAAATCTTACACAGTCGTTACTGTTAGCAGCAGCTCTAAAGTCTGACAACCAGTCTTACCATGGGGTGTTACCCAGTTACTGGGTTGTGGAGGTCCAACAGGCAGTCGCTCCATGTAAAATACTGATATTCAGCTGCATTTTGTTCGACAGGATGCCGACCCCAATCATCATCTGCCTAGCCTTTTCCCAACTATATTGGGGTCGGCTTCCAGTCAAACCGGGTGCAGCTGGATATCAGTATTTTACATGGAGCGACTGCCTATCGGACCTCCACAACCCCAGTTACTGGGTAATACGACACCATATGGTAAGACTGGTTGTCAGACTTTAGAGCTTCTGACTAACAGTAACTACTGTCAAAGATCTAAATTACAGCTGGAACCGACGGCTTTATGTGCTTTCCTAGGCACGATAGATGGTCACCCATCCACAGACCAACCTCGGCAAGCGCACCTCCACCTTGACGATCTACCTTCAGGTCCTATACTTGTATTCGAATACGTGAATTTTTGCCGCAAAGACTTTGTCCCACACAAGGAACTTCTCCTATGTCGTGGGTGCATTTAAAAACATAGAAACACACATACACAAACACCCAGACCAGGAACAACTAGTTGTAAGTCATACAAATATTTGTCCCGTGCGGGTAGTAAACCCGTGACACGCTGCGCAGCTGTCGGTCGCTCATCTAATCCACCAACCATGCCATCAAATATTCAAAGGATGAAGTAAACATCCGATTATGAAACCAGACGCGCCCAGTTGCCACGCCCATTACTCCAAGTCTGAGGAAACGACGATTTTCCTCAACAAATTACCATATACTTGTAGAAGGAAAATAGTAATTTATGAAACGCGAGGCCCTCCTTGAAATGCACAAAACTGGTTTTTAGGGATCCGTAGACATATGGCAAAAAACGGAACCCTTATAGATTCGTCCTCTCTATCTGTCTGGCTGTCCGTCCGTATCTCACAGCCACTTTTCTTCGAAATTATATGGGCTATCCTGTTGAAACTTGGTAAGTAGATGTATTATGTGAACCGCATTAGGATTCTAAGACAAAAAATGGGGGTTCTCATACTTAGAATTGAAATACAAAAAAAAATACACCAAATCCATACGTGTGGGGTATCTATGGACAGGTCTTTAAAAATGATATTGAGGTTACTAATATAATTTTTTTCTAAACTGAACGGTTTGTGCGAGAGACACTTCCAAAGTGGTAAAAAATGTGTGTCCCCCCCTGTAACTTCTAAAAAAGAAAATGATGAAACTAAAATGATGATGATGTACTAATATTGATTTAGGTATACATTCATTTTTATCTCATTATTATTTTCTTGTTCTCACACACTACTGCTACTGTCTACATTTCGTTTTTCACTCTTCCTGTCGCAGGTATGCTTGTAGAAATTTCTAATGAAATAAGCAGTGCCTTTGTACTTTTAAGTTTTGGTATGTCCTTTGTTTTATATTGTGTGTACATAAGTGATTAAATAAATAAATAAAAACAATATATGATGTATATTACCGAGCAAACTAACAACGAAAATTGGTTTGAACGAGATCAAGTAATTTGTTTAATACATCATAAATCGTAAACCGCAATTTACCTTTCAGTCACAACCAACTACAATAACTTTTATATTATTTTACTTGCTGCTACCCTTTATGAGCGAGTCCGAGTCGCACTTGGCCGGTTTTTAGAAAGGTAAAATAAATAAATAAATAAATATTCCACAACTATCACACAACGCCATCTAGTCCCAAGCTAAGCAGAGCTTGTGTTATGGGTACTAGACAACTGATAAACATACTTATATATTTCTAAATACATACATTTCATAGATAAATTACACCCAGACACAGAACAAATGATCGTGTTCATCACACAAACATTTGTACTGGGTGGGAATCGAACCCATGACCTCCGGCATAGCAGTCAGGGTCACTAACTACTAGACCAACAAGCCTGTCAGGTATCCTTACTAATATTATAATATCGAAAGTTTGCATAGACAGTGGATGGTTTTTAACAGATTCATGACAAAAATTACGGCTGATTTATACAATCTTCTTCATCATCATCATATCAGTCGTAGGACGTCCACCACTGAACATAGTCCTCCCCCATAGATTTCCAATAGGACCCGTTGGAAGCGGCTTGCATCCAGCGCGATCCTGTGATTTTCATCAGATCGTCTGTCCACGTTGTGGGTGGTCGTTCTACGCTTTTTTATCGTGGTAAAATCATCAAATGAGTCCTCCCACCCAGGGCAGAGCGGGAGGGACTGTCAGACTCGTACTGACTAAAATCCACGGTGTCCTTTACGTTCCGGGGTCACGGTAATTCGTACAGTCCCGCGACCAAGACGTTGTACGCTACGCTTGCCGCTTACAACTTTGTTAATTAATAAGTATTTGAAGGCCATTTACTAGTCTCCACTCATCATCATCAGCTGGAAGACGTTCACTGCTGAACATAGGCCATAGGCCTCCCCCTTACAACGCCACGCCGAACGATATTTTATCACTTGCATCCATCTATTGCTCGCGACTCACGATGTCGTCGGTCCACCTAGTTCAGGCCTGCCCACGCTGCGTCTTCCTATCCGTGGTCGCCACTCGAGAACTTTTCTTCCCCATCGGTTATCAGTTCTACGAGCAATGTGACCTGCCCATTGCCACTTCAACTTGCAAGTTTTACGAGCTTTGTCGTTGACTCTGGTTCTTCGCCGAATATCCATGTTCCGGATTTTATCCCGCAAAGAAACTCCGAGCATAGCTCTTTCCACTGCTCTTAAGTCGCTCAAAGATCATCATCTGCCTTAATTATGTCCCAACTATATTGGGGTCGGCTTCCAGTCGAACCAGATGCAGCTGAGTATCAGTATTTTACATGGTCATTTGTAGATCTTTGACAGTCCTTACTGTTAGTCAGAAGCTCTAAAGTCTTACAACCAGTCTTACCATGGGGTATCGTATTACCCAATTACTGGGTTGTGGAGGTCCGACAGGCAATCGCTCCATGTAAAATGCATCTGGTTTGACTGGAAGCCGACCCTAATTTGTTTGGGAAAAGACTAGGCAGATGATGACTGCCTATCGGACCTCCACAACCCAGTAACTGGGCAATACGATACTCCATGGTAAGACTGGTTGTCAGACTTTTAGAGCTTCTGACTGATCTAATAGTAACGACTGTCAAAGATCTACAAATGACAGCCGGGACCAACGGGTTTACGTGCTTTCCGAGGCACGGAGGAAACTCGCTATAACAGATAGTCACCCATCCACAGACCAACCTCGGCACGAGCTAGTCTCTCAAAGATAATCAGTATTATGATAACGCTTCGAACCATAAACATAAAACTCAACAATATCCTTAAATCGTGTGGCGTGTAAGGGCGCGGCTTATTTCATAAGCGGATGTCGGCGCCATCACAAGGTAGCTGCTCTACTGATAGCGATTAGCGGAAACCGGGTAGAGCTACCAACCTAACTAACCTATAATTACACACGGAAGTCGCTGGCTACAGCTAGTATTATAAATGCAAGTAGTGTGTTAGTTTGTTACTCCTAAACTACTGAACAAAATTGCTCACTCACTTTTTGTTTTACGGAAGATTTTGAGACGCTGAGTGAAATCAACTTGCTTTCTCTCGTGGTGGCGTTCGTCTGCTCGAACAATTTCTCCCCCTTCAAGTTTAATACAAAAATGTAGGCTTTTTAACCATCAATAGTATTCTTTAGGGTCAAATCAGAGACCAAGATTTATCAAAATTGGGTCCTCGATTGCGGCGTAAAACCGTAAAAAACAAACGAACAAACTCAGTTCGCATTTATGATAATATTAGTTACTAGCTGACCCGGCAAACTTTGTACTGCCTTAGAATCAATTTTTTTGAAGTGAAAACTTATTTAGCGGCGTTGTGCACTTTTTTTGGAATGGGTAAAAAATGTTAAACTCGCGTCAGGACACGTGACCTGATCGAAAATTCGTAAGACGGCGCAGGGCGCTTGCGCGAATGTTCGTGTATGTTTATTACTATTCAAGTTTTCACTTCTACCGGCACTCCCAGAGTGCAACCCGTCGTTTATTTTATTATATTTACTCATCTTTAAAACTTTCCCTGAAATTAGTCAAATCGGTCCAGCCGTTCTCGAGAGTAACAAACAGCAATTGATTTTTATATACATAGATGATGTGTCTTGCCAATAAATCACACGACAGTGTAATCAAAACATAATTAGGCCTGTACTCGAGCAGTGATTGATAAAAATCGTGACGTTACACAAGTGTGAAGGGGCGTGTCGACGCGCTGCGTATGCGCAACTGCGCAACCATGTGTTCTACTGCGGTCACAGTTACAGCGGATACTTATACAGCATACATAACATCGTACCTGTTATTCACAAAGAGTTATAAGCATCCCCACATTCAAATGAATCCACCCACCCATGGCAGAGCGGAAGGGACTCTAGATTCGTACTGACTAAAATCCACTGTGTCCTTCAATTTACGTTCCGTTCCGGGGTCACGGTAATTCGTAAGTCCCGCGACAACGGCACGACATTCACTTAGGGGAAAGTTGATTGGGAGTCCTCACGTCTCTCCACCTTCTTCCACTCGTCGTCGTCTTCCACTCCTCTTCAATTTTGATTTACTGCACCAATCATGTAACCGCTATCACTAAAACCTCACCCTTTTTGCAATACTGCATACGCAAGCGGCGACCTCACACGAAGATGCACGTCCAATTCCGAACTATTATTCTATTATTTTGGGCATTAAATTCGAATGAAATAATGTTAAAAAACTGCTTTAAATATCTTTATACTAGCTGTTGCCACCGGCTTCGCCTGTTACAACTCTTTAATCATCCCACGGGATCATAAGATCGGGACAAAATACATGTGTTAATCCAGGTTATAAACTAACTGTGTACCAAATAAAATTCAAATCCGTTCAGTAGTTTTTGTGTAAAGAAGTAACAAATATCCATCCATTCATCCATTTTCACAAACTTTCGAATTTATAATAATATTAGCAAGATGGTCAGATCTGCACTCCAGGGGCCTTATTATGACGTTTTAAAACCAGGCTTGTTCCAGTGAGTGAAAGAGACAGTGCTATACAAGTCATATAGAGCCATCTCGTACACTCACTGGAACAAGCCTGGTTTTAAGACGTCATAATACGGCCCTAGTACTGTTTGGTAGTAATGTTTTATTCAACCAGGTACACTAATTTAAAGTAAATACAAACTAATGCAATTAGTAGAACAAAAACAGGTATTTCCGATTATGATAAAAAATGTAACCGTTTAAACACCAGTTATTAATCTATCTGTACCGTTATACATAGGGTTGCAATCTGAAAACTTTAATAAACATTTTTTTCATTAAAAAGTTCTAGATGTGAAGGGCTATTGAAGGACACCGTGGATTTTAGTCAGTACGAGTCTGACAGTCCCTCCCGCTCTGCTCTGGGTGGGAGGACTCATTTGATGATTTTACCACGAAAAATTTAAAAAAAAAAATATTGATTGCAATACGATGTGTGCGAGATGAACGCCTCCTACTGACCACATTATTGAAGGTAATCATTATCATCATCATGGATGGATTTAGACCAGTTGCAGTGTTGTCGACGCCAGCCAAAGTATTAGAGACTGCAATACACAAGAGCATTTATTTACAGGTATGTTCACAGCTATCAGACGCTCAGCATGGGTTTCGACCGGGAAGGAGTACCACCAGTAATCTTCTCTGTCACATGGCTCATCTGATACCAACAGTGGATAGTGGGGGACAAACTGATGCTGCTTACTTTGATTTCAGAAAAGCATTCGACTTAGTCGATAATGACATGATGCTTAGGAAGTTAGCTAGTGTTGGTTTCACCCCACATTCACTTCAGTTTTTTGCCAGCTACTTGAGGGATAGGCAACAATATGTGGAGTTTGCGGGGCACGTCTCCGATCCATATTTCACCAGATCGGGAGTGAGTCAGGGTAGTAACCTGGGACCTTTGGGGTTTCTACTTGTGATAAACGATTTGCCAGAAGTAGTCCAAGATGCTCACTGTTTGTTGTTTGCCGATGACCTCAAATTATCTCTCGCAGTAAGAAGCGGTGATGACTGTGTCAGGTTACAGAGGGACATTGACAGGGTGGTGAGCTGGAGCCAAGAAAATCTCCTGCAGTTCAATTCTTTGAAGTGTGTTACAATCACTTTTTCTCGTGCACACAATCCTATCGTGTTCAACTACCACATTGATAAATTACCTATGGTGCGAGTCACAGAAGTCAAGGACTTGGGGGTCAGTTTTAACACAAGCTTGACTTTTCGTGATCACGTCACGCGTTGCTGTAGAAAAACTTTTAGAAATTTAGGTTTCATGCTTCGTACGGTCCGAGGGTTCACGAACTTGAAAGCAATTATTGCTCTATATAACGCGCAGGTAAGAAGCCAGCTAGAATGTAACGCAGTCATCTGGTCTCCGCATCAAGCTAAATATAGTCTCATGCTGGAGAGAGTACAAAATAAATTTATTAGATATCTATATAGTAGGTATTATGGTGTCTATCCCTTTTATCCGTTAATGTATCCCACCTTATTTATATTAGGTATGGTGGGATACAACGAGTTGAGGGTTAGAAGGGATTTGGCACTTAGTACGTATTTATTTAAAATATTGAGAGGAAAGTTATATAATATAACCATTTTAGGGCAGGTGAGCCTATGTGTTCCCGACAGATACGTCTGGCGTCGACGGCGACCACGTCTGCTGGTAGAGCCACGTGGTCGGACCAACCTGCTGGGGGAGGCGCCGCTGACGCGTGCACTTCGCACTCTTAACCTGATTGCTGATGAGACGGACCTATTTTGGTGTACTCTGAGTGAATTCACAAGGAATGCATTATTTATAATAAGTTATAGAAGTTAGTATAAGGTAGAAAAAGCGCATTTATCGCATTGGGTCTTGTACCTGTAAAGATAGATGTAAGGTGAATAAATAAATAAATAAATAAATCATCTTTATTTTCTGTACATCATGAAGCCTTAGCAGTTCGTGCTCCGTAATAGGCTAATTTACTAAAAAAAAAGGATGTAGGGGAACAGTGTATAAGATGGGGACGCGAGGTACGATGGGAAATC
This sequence comes from Agrotis puta, assembly GCA_943136025.2. Taxonomy (NCBI): domain Eukaryota; kingdom Metazoa; phylum Arthropoda; class Insecta; order Lepidoptera; family Noctuidae; genus Agrotis; species Agrotis puta. The sequence goes on along the minus strand of OW964195.2, from coordinate 6,772,117 downwards.
ACAGGCATTATGACGTCACAAACCCAAAATCCCGAATTTCTAAGCGTCAATATTCATTGAATAAAAAAATTTTCGTGTGCATTATTTTTCAATACTGTAACTGACGGACTAAACAGATGTATGATGATAGTAAGCCTACTAGCAAAAGCCTATAGCCCAATAAAAATGTTAACATATATTTTTATTTATGAAACTGTGTAACTGGCAACCTTAATTACGGTGTTGCCGTTTTTACAGTAATCGATCGAATTTTCACATTTGGCAACACGTTGGTTGCACAATGAATTGAGTATCTACGAGTCTTATGTATCCTTTGCCTTAATACTGGAAAATAAATAACGGCAGGTGTCAAATCACGTACGAAAAAGTGTGCCGGCAAGGTTTTTTTGTTTAATCTATTTCATATTAATCTTTTTAGACTTTTCCCCAACCATGTTGCGGACCAGATGCAGTTGAATATCAGTATTTTACAGCGATTGCCTATCTGACCTCCGTAACCCAGTAGGTTAGTAAGTAGGCACGCGTAGCATGGCGCCGTAGAAACAGGTTTTGTCGACGGAAGACAAGACAAAATGACAGAAAGTAGAAAGATTTTTACCGTTTTAAGCATGGAAATGTTTAAAATATAGAAAAGTAATGTTACTATTCTTCAATTGTGTACTAAAGGGTTTTGGGGGTGGGAGGAACAGAGTGGAAAGTTCCTCACTACCACGGTGAAAAGGAAGGTACCTTCCGACCAGACGGGTGTTGTGTCTGGTGGGCTTTCTGCCCTGCGGAATGTTCTATGTGTTCTAAACTCGCGGATCACTTCGATTGCGCGATGTAGACATCTTAGTTCTTCCGTCGTTTTATAGATGGCGCTAGTGGTCTTTTTGCTGACGGTTATGTACGCTACAATGTCATACTTGTGCAAAAAAACAGTCGATTTGTATACAAATAACTATAAAATATAACTTTGTCTTTTCTTGGTAGAATAGAATTGGACATGCTACGCGGGCTGTACGATAACACTTGTTAATGTCAGACTTACGAGCTTCTAACTAACAGTAATCACTCAAAGATCTTCAATTAATGGTGGCACGCGCTTACCGAGACACAGGAAAATTGCTATCATAAATGGTCACTCACTGCGATCAGGAACAGGGTCCAAGCTACCGCAGCAGTCAGGGCTCCAGATAAAGGAACCTCCAAATAATGTGTGTCGTGTCCAGAAGTACTGCTTTCTAAATCAGGTCCCTGATCCAACTTTTGATTGGCTCGGTAACCGCGTGCTACCATTAATTGTGAGCCTCCTTAGATGTTGGTCGAAGCTCTTGGCAATTAAGCCATTGGCCGACACGACTATTGGCAGAATGATCGCTGAATAGGGTATTTCACTGAAAAAGTCTAATATTAGTCCGTCTAGTAAATTATCAAAAATATTCAACACGTATTTTTTCTTTTGTTACGTAAACCAAAATTGACGAAGATAAGACACTTTTAAAATTAGCAAAACGTCATAACAAAGTACAATTTTTACTAGCTTTTGACGTCACGAGCTCCACTCTTGAGTTTTGATTCTTGAAACAGAAGAAAAGAAAATACGTTGATCTAGTGGTTAGTGACCCTGACTGCGATGCCGGAAGTCGTGTGTTCGATTCTCACCCAGGACAAATGTTTGTGTGATGAGCACGATCATTTGTTCTGTGTCTGTGTGTAATTTATCTATAATATGTATGTATTTAGAAATATATAAGTATGTTTATCAGTTGTCTAGTACCCATAACACAAGCTCTGCTTAGCTTGGGACTAGATGGCGTTGTGTGATAGTTGTGGAATATTTAATTTAATTTTAATTTAATACATTAGTTTTCAAAACTCTAGCTGACGGACTTATTAAATTTGCACTTTATTGATACTGTCAACATGTTTATTCACGTTGTCCTTATTGTTCCAGGCTTGTGGGCCACCAATCCAACTGGAACCGGTTGACCTGAGCCTCAAAAGACCACCCACACCCAGGAGACGAGCTCGAACTGTCGGTAAGTTGATTTTAGCATATTTTTATTAGGAGGCCTCTCTTCCGGAGGCGGGCGGCGAGTAATGAGCGACTTGTTGTCCGACCATGGACCATGCCCGGGTCGACGGCGCGTTGTGTTCCACGCGCGCCTCAAAGAGTGTCAGCAAAATGACGGAGACCCCCCTCTAGAGGGCCAAAGCCTGCCGTGGTCGTAGGACTTGCGAATAACCGTGACCCCGGAACGAAAAGGGCTTTTTTTTAGGGTTCCGCATACAAAGGGTAAACTCGTATTACTAAGATTCCGCTTTCCGTCTGTCGCCTGCTGGGGTCGCGGATTGTCTTTTCAGGAAACCGTGACCCTGGAAGATTCATCTGAAGATAATACCAACCATAAAAAAATCTACAATGTATCAAAATATTCTTACCAAATCCATTCGCAACACGAACTCATCATGTAATGTAACAAACAGTCCCATTAGTGTTGTACTAAGTAACTGCGCCACTCAGGAACTTGCGCATACGCAAGAGGTACTCACCCGGTTTCGGTCATTTGCTTACACTTTCGTCTATTTGATGGTGATCGTTGAGCTAAGTTGCACCGTGGACTGCCAATACCGTCGTTATGTTATATTAGATGCATTAGATACGCAACATATCTACAATAGTATTTAGTCTATGCGAAACTCGATACACCTCTCTAGTACTTTTGTGTAAAGAATCTATGTACAAAATATCAAAACTGTATTATAAAAAATCACAAAGTTATAAGCTTGTTTTGTTACCTAGTTGTCTGTGCAATAATATGCTCATTTCGCGGCGATTAGCGGTACCTCAGCGCAATCTGCGTCTTCTGTGTCGTACAAAAGTAGGGTTGCCATCTTTAAAATTTGCATAATTCGACCCAGCCTGACCCTTGCTGCCCCCCCCCCCCCCTCAATGACGCACTTAGCCTAGGCCCGAACCCCACAGGGGGTGCCCTTAGTGACGTTCATTTAATTGAACCTACCATTGTGATTAACTGGTGATAAAATATAGTTAAAATAATTTTGGGACAAAATATAACATGGTCTAAAAGTTATTGGAGTCGAATCAGTTACTATTTCTACACAAACTTAGTCCAGAACCAGGACATGAGTCGAAGTGCGCACCGTGGCAACTGCGTCGGAACTTGCTTTCGCATTTATAATATTAGAATCAGAAAGGCGAGTGTGATGAAATGTTGATGGATGGAGAGGAAGAGGAAGGCCAAAGAGCAGATGGATTGATTCTCTAAGGAATGATATGGAAGAAAAAGGAGTAAATGATACTTCGACGTCTGATAGGGGAGAATGGAAGAAATGTCCATGGAGTTTCTTGCCCGTTCTTCTCCATAGAGATCTACGCTTTGGAATGGGCACCTACGGTACTTACACAGTTTTTTTGTCTTGTGACTGGGACTGTAGCACCGTAACTATTTCATTTTACTTTTGTCTTTTGACAATTCAAAAGTGCCTGTAAGGCCAGTTACAGGCACTTGAAATAAATGATTTGATTATGATTTTGAGTAAACGTATCACGCCGACCACAAGTAAAATGAGATAAGGTCAGAAATATGATGATAATGATGTAATAGATTTCCGTTTGTTATCAAACTTAAAAGAATCACTCTGTATAGTTATTCAAACACTACCTTCCCTTTTTAATTGCCAATCGTGTATTCAATGACCGAGGTCGACAAGACGACACGGATGTGCGATGCCGGATTTCAACCGCGTTTAGGGTTGTCAGGGGCCCTAAGTCCGCTATTTTCATAAATTCGTTATTCCAACACGATCCTGTCATTTTGCTAAAATCTGCTAAATTCATTAGTCGATCATTTGTCGGTCAATGGTGTCGTAATAGAAGCCGTTGATCCCGCCTGTCATTTGTAGATCTTTGACAGTCGTTACTGTTAGTCAGAAGCTCTAAAGTCTGACAACCAGTCTTACCATGGGGTATCGTATTACCCAGTTACTGGGTTGTGGAGGTCCGACAGGCAGTCGCTTCATGTGAAATACTGATATCCAGCTGCATCTGATTTGACTGGAAGCCAACTCCAATATAGTTGGGAAAAGGCTAGGCAGATGATGATGATGGTGTCGTAATAGAATTGTGTTATTCGTTCAGAATATGTCATGTATTTTATGAAATGAGTTCGATTGTGCGCTCACTTTAACGAAGTGAGGTCGGGAACATTATAAAATAGCACTACGGATCGCGCTTGCGAAGCTCGCGCGGCTCGCGACATAACGCGCGGTGAGCCCGTGAGAAGCTAGCATTACAAGATCCGGGAACACATCCGTTCAATCCTGTCGACCTCGAAAACATAATAAACGAACGTTTAAATTTTAACTTCGTTATATAACCGAAGGTGACATTTCCGCCTATTTTGATGAATTATTCAGAGGCACGACTTTGAGTGTCGGGCTCAAGAACGCTTCATACAAAGACTGGTAGCCCTTTTATAAAAGAAACCCGCGGTTTCGCCTCCGCTGATCGACAACTCTCCATCAGGTAAAATCATCAATTGAGTCCTCCCACCTAGGGCAGGGTGGGAGGGACTGTCAGACTTGTACTAACTAAAATCCACGGTGTCCTTCACAAGCCCTTTACGTACCGGGGTCACGATAATGGGAAAGTCCCGCGACCCCGGCAGGCTATGGCCCTCTACAGGCCCCGTCACTATGCTGACACTCCTTGAGGCGCGCGTGTGTGCAAACAGCTAGAGAGTGGAATTCCCTGCCTCTGTATTTCCTGACTGCTGTAACCTCGGAATCTTCAAATCAAGAGTGAATAGATTACTTCTAGGCAAGCGTGCTTCACCGTCGACCATATCAACGCTTACCATCAGGTGAGATAGTTATCAAACGCCTAGTCCCATTTTTATTTTTAATGCGTCCTAACGTCACAAGCCCCCCAACTCTCGAATATTTATGCGTTTTTATCGTTATAAAATATTTAACAAAAAAAAAAAGTGTCCATTATTGTTCAAAACTCTAATTAGATTTTTTATTTTGATTAAAAATTTATCAATGCTGGAAAATACCCTTAATAGCCTGAGGAGCAGAAATCTACAAATGACAAATCCTTAGACCCCATGATAAGACTGTCAGACTTTTTAGAGCTTCTGACTAATAGTAACGACTGTGAAAGATTTACAAATGCCAGCCGGGACCAACGGCTTTACGTGTTTTCCGAGGCACGGAAGAAACTCGCTATGACAGATGGTCAGCCATCCACAGACCAACCACGGCAAGCGCGGCTTAACCCGGAAGATAAGTCTGTCCGACTGTAATTATTTAGCCACGAGCTCCTCAACATTCACCACAAATGTAACATTAAATACCCCCGTAAGGTACCTTTCTTACAAAATATAGTTCGGCGTACATTTTGAAAGTAAACGTTTGTATTTACATAAAGTGTGGTGTTATCTCGTTGTGTAATCCTTTCCCTGACTGAACATGGTACTGCGAGGTAATTAACAAGTTATAGTGAAAGGAACAGGGCTGTGGTTTAAGAACCTGTTCAATACTGTGCGCTGGTGAGAATTCGGTGTTCATATTATAGGCCTTTGAAATTAAGGCTTGGTTTCTACAAGAGATGTGTGGCGGTGACGGATAAAATTAACGAAACGTAAAATGAACCGAAGGTTGGCCGCACGGAGCCCCCTGTAGAGGGCCAAAGCCCACCGGAGTTGTGGGACTCACGAATTACCGTGACCCCGGTACGTAAAGGTCTATTGAATGACACCGTGGATTTTAGTCAGTACGAGTCTGACAGTCCCTCTCGCTCTGCCCTGGGTGGGAGGACTCATGTGATGATTTTACCACGTTAAAAAAAGGTTAGCTGCACGCCGATTTCCGGCTCGTGAGGCGATTTTCGGCCACCGTAGGCGCTGGCATGTGGATGGTGACTTGCCGACCGATCATGGACCATGCTCAGGACAACGGCACGTAGTGTTTCACTCACGCCTCAAAGAGTTGTGAGCAATCCGACGGGGCCCTTAGAGGACAAAGCCTGCCGGGTTCGTCCGATGGGACCCTTAGAGGACAAAGCCTGCCGGGTTCGTCCGATGGGACCCTTAGAGGACAAAGCCTGCCGGGTTCGTCCGATGGGACCCTTAGAGGACAAAGCCTGCCGGGTTCGTCCGATGGGACCCTTAGAGGACAAAGCCTGCCGGGTTCGTCCGATGGGACCCTTAGAGGACAAAGCCTGCCGGGTTCGCGGAACAGTCTCATCGGGTAACTGTGAACCTGTAACGTAAAGTACTAATCTTCTTCTTCGTCGTGTCGATGATTCCTTTATATATGTTTCGACCAAAAGTCTACCACATTCACGGCGTTGGTGGTGGCCTCGGACAGTTCCCTTAGAGTGCAGGTGGAGTTACACAGAGTACAATTGAGGAGGTGAGCCATCGTTTGTGATGAGGCTCCGCAGTCACAGCTTTCTTATCAGAGTACCCCCACCGGACCATGTTGTTTACAGCGGCCAACCTGGCTTCGCAAGCGGTTTAAGGTCTTCCAAGTAGGCCATGGCAGTTGGTTGGGATATCTGAGGAGCCACAGATGTTTTCGGGCTTCCCCAGCCGTGCTGACTGTCAATTTTAGTGAGGACAACACCGTCAATTTTAGTGAGGACAAGTCTGAAAGTCCATTCCGCTGCACCCATAACGGGAGGACTTATATGATAATTTTAACACTTAAGAAGGCGTTATACAGAAGAAATGTAACGAGGACGCGTGGCTGTGGCGGAAACAATCAATTAAAATTGATCTTAATAGTTATGTCGCGTAGCGTCGTTTTTGCGGGAAATGCAATTGAACCCTCGATTCCAGGCGACACAATCTGACATCACTTACTGACTTAATACTCATTCATTTTTTAAGCTGTTGCATAGCTGTTATTGGTGGGTTTGAGCGCGGCGACCGAATCAAGAAATTCCGTAACGAAAATAAACCTAACACTGTCACTGTCACATCTGTCATGTTAACGTGAATTAATAAAATTTTAATGAATGAATTTTTTTCTTGGCGTTTCAGTAAATTTTCTTGACATCTCACTTGATTGACGTGGCTGACCATAGCCTAATTACTAGAGTAACTTCCCATAGAGCCACGATGGGATGATATTCTCGTTAAATATTCGCGGTAGGCGATATTTTTTTTTTCATAAATAAATAATTATTATTGCAAAAGTTGATAAAAAAATTGCTATGCAATAGCTTTACCGCGGCAGTCCCCGAGTGCCATACGTATTTTTTTCTTTAATTTTAAATTGATTCAAACTTATAACTCGCATGCAATTCCTTGCAGCGTGTAAATGAGGTTCTACTGTACTCTCCGAGTGTTTAACTTTTAAAACTCCAGATTGCAATTATCATCTTCCTGCCCTTATCCCATTTTACTTGTGGTCGGCGCAACACGTTTTTCTTCTTCCAGTCTGCCATCAGTCGTCAAAGTATCATTTTTTACTTTTTCTTTCATATCATTCCTTATACAATTCATCCATCTTTTCTTCGGCTTCCTCTCCATCCATCAACATTCATCCTCATCATTCTCTTAGTCACATGAGTGTCATCCCTCCTCATCACATATCCATACCAAGACAGTCGATTCCCTTTCATTTTTCTGTATCAGGCGCCACTTTCAAACTTCCCCTTATATACTCATTCCTTACTTTATCCATTTTTGTCACTTCACACATCCATCTTAACATTCTCATCTCCGCTACATGCAATCGTTTCTCATCCATCTTTTTCACAGCCCAGCATTCCGATTCATACAATACAACAGGTGTAATCACGGATTTGTATATTTTCCCCTTTAACTTGAGGGGCATCCGTGGGTCGCAAGTTGTTCCGGTGCCCTGTCGCAATTTCATCCATCCCGAGTTGATCCGGTGTGTTATGTCCCGGTCTACATCGCCATCTCCTTGGACAAGCGACCCGAGGTACCGAAAGTCGTAAAAGACTGGTATGAGCATTTAAATTGTAACTTATTCAAACTCCATATTGCAATATAAGCTTTTAAACTTAATCCATTTTATTACAAAATGCGATTTAACTAAAAACCCAGGTTAGAATCTCGTAAAACTACGGTTTATACAAAAGTTATTACAAATCGTGGTTATACAAATATGGTCTAACAGTCGTAGCTGTCAAAGGTGTGTCAAATTGTCTCATAGTAGATTTTTCAGTGTTGTTGTTTTTGTGTCATTTTCACCCAAAATGGATTTAAAGATGGTACATTTAATTGTGAAACAATGAAATCTTTAATCATAGATTTATTTGTTTAGACAATGGTTCAAATGACGGTAATAAGAAGTCCTTGTTTTATCTAAATTTTGTAATACGGAGAAATTTAAACCATGGTTCTGGATATGCCAAAGCCTGCCGGGGTCGCGGGACTAACGGATTACCGTGACCCCGATACGTAAAGGGCTATTGAAGGACACCGTGGATTTTAGTCAGTACAAGTCTGACAGTCCCTCCCGCCCTGCCCTGGGTTCCCTGGTTCTGGATATAAGCCTGGACTTGATAGTCCAGGTTTAAACCAAGGTTTATTTAGTTTTTGTAATAAGACCGCATAACGGCATCGCTTCAAATCGGATGAGCATGTCAATTCACAAGAAATTCGTATTTAAAAGTCCGATCAGTTATCACGAAATCATCTCTAAATATTTTGTACTGTGGGGATATCCATATTTTTTGCTCATCTGAGAAGCTGCTATAAATAGTTTTTTTTTTTCGTACCTGAACTGTTTAGCGGTGTACAGTAAAACAAACAGTTATGTGTGCGGATCTCGAAAATATACAACATCTATGTTATATAGTTCTAAGGAGTCCCGGATAATTATTTGTGTTTTGCTAAGAATTTAATAAGAAAAGAACGCAAATTATCTTGTACTTTCAAAAAAACAATTTTTTTTTTGTATTAAGTATTTTCGCTTTTTCCTCACTGCTCCACTGCGAACAGCTGAGCAATGGGGAATCCCCAGTGCTCAACCGAACTGAGTAGTTGAGAATTCAGGCATTGTTTTCCTACTGCTCAACTAAAACAAAGGACATTTTCATTCGTCCAAATCTCTGTCTTACAAAATAACAATTTTTTTACCCCAGCCAACTTGAAATGATAAAATTGGCAAAAAGAAAATTTACCAAAAAATTAAATTTTGTTAATATGTATAAACGATGTGACCTACAAAGCCTCTTCCGTTTCTAATAACTTTAAATTCAATCTGAAATATACAGAACATTATTATGGTACGACTGTACATTAAACAAATTCGCCATTTGTACAACATTATAAAGGCGTTAGCATTACTACGTCATATGTTTTTTGTAACAAACACTTGCGTACCTTTGTACCGTAGTGGTTTGAGAATAATGACTGTTTCAAAAATAATTGAAATCGTAACTAAACAAGCCCGCAAACGTTGGACACTTCTGTATCTTGTGTCAGATATAAGCCACCGATGATTATTTGACTCATATAGTATGAAATCATCTGATGAGCTCCTGGTTAAATAAATACAGCCGCACAGTCCGATCTTCCGGGTTAAGCCGCGCTTGCCGAGGTTGGTCTGTAGATGGGTGACCATCTGTCATAGCAAGTTTCCTCCGTGCCTCGGAAAGCACGTAAAGCCGGTGGTCCCGGCTGTCATTTGTAGATCTTTGACAGTCGTTACTGTTAGTCAGAAGCTCTAAAGTCTGACAACCAGTCTTACTATGAGGTATCGTATTACCCAGTTACTGGGTTGTGGAGGTCCGACAGGCAGTCGCTCCATGTAAATACTGATATCCAGCTGCATCTGGTATGACTGAAAGCCGACCCCAATATAGTTTGGAAAAGGCTAGGCAGATGATAAAAAAACAAAAATTAAGTATGATATTTTTAAAACCCACTAAAGTTTAAAACGCATTTAGCTGCATCCGTTTTTATTATTTTTAATTAAAATAATACGGTTAGCACAGTACTTATAAACAGCATTTGTTCCATGTAAATTGTTTTAAACACTTCTGCATTAAAATTAAAATGCTTGGGCGCATGTTAATTTTTATTATATTTGCAATTAAGTATATTACCTTTGATAAAGGTCGGCGAGGTAATAAAATTAATTGGGATGTTTTTGTTCCATTTTAGACCTCATTTTTCCCCACTCTTATTTATATTTTTAATTTTTTTCTTGTTTTTCTAAAAACGTTTTTAAATGTACGTAATGAATTAAAAAATGGATGGAGAATAAATAAATAATATAATTAATTTATATATCAATCATGGGTGACACGGTCACATAAAAGCTCTGCCTCTTGAACTAGGGAGCCAGCCTGTGTCTGAGGAGACAGTTCCCTTTCCCATTACTTAAGTCAGTAGTAACAGTTAAGTCTATTATTATAACAGTTAAGTTATTTTACTAAAAAAATATTCGTCCGAAAAATATATTATCAAAAAATATTAGATCCGCAGATTAGGCCAGTATTTTTTCTTTTGTTACGTAAACCAAAATGTACGCTTCTAAAAAACACAAAACGTCACTCGGTTGGTATTATTTTACAGGCGGTATGACGTCATAAGCCGGGGGGCTTGTGACGTCATACCGCCTTTTAAAGCGTTTTATCTTTGTCAATATTCATTGATATTGAAGGCGATAGGATGAACTGTATGGGGCTCTGTGAGGTGAGGTGGAATAAAACCAATGAATGGCAGTAAAATCTAATATCAAGCAAGCAGCAAGCAGAAATATATAAAACAGGTTCGCGAACCTAAAACAATTTGACAATTCTAATTTTATAAAAATACGTAAAAAAAATAGACAACAAAAAAAGAAATAAAAACTATAAAATACCAAGAAGGTTGTCAACAGATATAAATAAAAAACACGTGTTCATTATTTTTCAATACTCTAACTGACGGACTAAACTGATTTTCAATTTATTTATGCAATAACCTACCCTATTGACGTATTGCCTTAATAAAAGGTACCTACTTGAATGCTATTTCACCACCAGATAAAAAACGTCTTTTATGCACTAACCACATTCCTACTTATCCTTAATTTGATTGAAAGGTGCCTTTCATGTTTAAAGCAAAAGTTTAACCTACAAACTGCATACAAATATTTATGTATGTGTGTGTATCTCGTAAACATTTATCGATGCGCAAGCACAGGTCCATCTGCCGCGCCCCGTGATGTTACCGTTCTTTGAATTGCGAGTAGTGATGGGATATGCACCGATTGTATGGCAATATCGATATCGATAAAAAATAAAAGTCCATTTACATACTGCAATAAATTGCATGCCTGTTGAAAGGAAGAAAGAAAATAGTGTTTATTGGCCTTAAAATTAAAAAGAAAACGAAACTACATCTAAACCTCAATCTATAATCGGAATTAAATTAATTATGTTCTTACTTGCATTTAATTGATAAACGATTCCTTCATTAATTTCAGTGGTGTGACCAATTGAGATCCAAGTCTTAATTAGCGAGAGTTCCGAACAAATTCTGAGGAGGCTTTCGCTTGACAGCTGGATCAAGCGTCTCATTCAGAAGGCAGTACTTCTGGACACGTATTGTTAGGAGGTTCCTCTCTTAGGAGCCCTGACCAGCGGTAGCCCAAACTCTGTTTCTGATGCCTGCTTTTTTTATGTTTCTGTAAAAATATATAAAATAAGTGTATAAAATGAATAAAAATATTAGATACCTTCATAAATAAATTAAAACCTTTTTCGAAAAGGCAATTACTACTGAAAACTATTTGTCTAGATCCTTAATTATTATTTTTCTTTTGTTTCATTCTTTAGGTATACGCCTGCAGAGGTTGCATGATTCCAAAAACACATTTTTCAATAAAACAAAATGTTTATACTGCTTTTGCGTGTAATGAAAAATGTCGTGATAATCATTTAGATTGTCTTCAGCGACCTAAATTGTATTCAAGGCAAAGAGTTATAAATAAAACAGCAGCTCATTTGGCTTCGCTTCTTTGATTCACTGTGTCTTTTATGTCTTAAGCCTTTGTCAAACAGATATGCGTGACCAATGCGAAGCGAGGCGTTTTTATTTGTAATGTATTTAGGAATTGTTTGAATCCAGTCACATAGAAAAGCGAAAGCGATCCGATAGCGTGACCAAACTATCGCACTGACGTCTCGAATCGGTTCGTTATCGCTTCGGACTCGCATGTCTGTTTGAAAAAGGCCTTACAGGTTTTTTTTTCATTGGTAACAATATCAGCTTGATTACTTTTATATAATAGTAGCGACAACTGTAGAATACTCGTCAGGAGGTCTCAGGTTCGATTCCCTGGTCAGGGAAAGTGTTTTAAGGTTTTTCCATTTTATGCAGTAAGATCCAATGAGAAATTATGCTAGTTTCCAGCTTCACTAAATTGTTAATAGGTTTAGTCCGTCAGTTAGAGTAAACAAGGGTTCATAAACTATGGTGACGTAATTTTTGTTTTTTATATCGACGAATATTGGCAAAATAAAACGCATCGGAATCAACAGTGAGCGGAAATCGCCAACGTCTGCCTCTGTGGGCGTCTCCCGCGGTGCCTGGGTCGCCTCCTCCTTCGCTAGCATGACTGCGTCGTAGAAGGAGGTGACTGCCTCTCAATCCATTTCAAGCTACCCATTACTGGCCGCCCGCAAGCCCTCGCATTTGTATTTGTATTAAAACTTAAGTAAAGCCAATGATTTGTCGATACCAACAGATAATAGTTAATAAGTTTGAGGCATGCAACGTCTGTCATTTTTAGTAATTACGAGTTACTTCTGATGTTGATGCTCTGATGGGCACGAGTTATGGCCGATTCTATAAATATTTTAATTATGACGTAATTTGCTAAGTGTTGACGATTATGATGCGAAAAAAGTTTCCGTTTCGTGACTGTTTAAATTATTTGTTATTAACAAAGCCCGGAGTAGTTAGATTGGTTTGGGGTCAATAATCTAAAATGCAAAGGCATTTCCATGTAAATATATACGATATTAACATGGACATGCCTCCGAGATTCCGGGATTTTTAAATTGTTAGGAACATATAGGATGAAGACATATAATCTCTTCTCGCTCGCTGTTGCCTGTGGCTTCGCCCGCATGATTTTAATTAAATCCCGTAAGTATTGAAATTAAATTCCGGGAAAAAGGCTTATCCATGTTATTATTTCTATGACAGTTCGACATACAATACGAGTCTGACAGTCCTTCCAGACAGTGGCGGTACCTTCATATAAGCCCAAAAGCCCGGCATGCCTTACTAAAACGCTCAATAGAGAATCAATATCAAACCCGAACTATTTAAAAGTTCGCGCGCTTAATTCTTATCAAAATAACACAAACTAGTATCTACCTATGCTACACATCGCGATGGTTCGCGCGCAGTTTCGCATTTGAAGCATCAACATATAGCTATCTCGCCTACACTCGACCGGCTTTTACCGGGCTTTCAAATACTATCTTTCTGTCACTTTCGCACTTATAGCGATGTGCCGTATAACGAGTTAACCTTGTGAGTCTACAAATCGTTTTTTAAGGAAGGTTTAAGCCGTGATTGCCTATGAAGTTGTATACGTATGCGTGACTTGCCAACTCTGCAGTGTTGTCATTTTAGCGACGTTATGAGATCTTGGAGATTTTTAACGAGCCTGGAGACTTTTTTTAATTTTGTATCAATAAAAACTAGCGACTTTTTAAAATAACGAAATTAAATATTCAAGAAATATCTTAAAAATGAAAAAAATGCGACATCTAGCTAGGTTTTTCATATACTGGGCGACTTTTTTTTGCCGAAATGACAACACTGCACTCGCAACTCACTTCAGTTTTATTTTTGCTTGAGTGCGAAAAGTTTTGTTGTTAAAGTTTTTTGTGTGTTTTCTTAGATTTTCTCAGTGATACAATTGTTTTGGTGACTTAGTTATTGTACCTTGTGAGGATTTAAAATGCGTTCATGTTTTGATTGGCGAATATAAGGTAAAATCTTTAAACTTTGCTCAGAAAAAACAGTTAATTTCTTAATTAAAACCGTCGCCTAATCTGTGTATTTCTCAGACTAGTAAATCGCATAAACGAAAATTTAATAGATCAGTGTATATGAAAGTTCGTAATGTTTTCGAATTAATTGATTTCATTCATGAGAATAACCTCGAAGATGCCATGCCCGAGCTGTTAAAGTTAGCGTTTCTTGTTGTGACTATTCCGGCTACAAGTTCTTCCGCGGAACGTGCTTTTTCGTCTCTTAAACCTATCCAAATCTATCTGAGAAATACACAAGGTTAAGAGCGTCTTTCCGAGTGATCAATGATAGCTATTGAAAAAGAGTTGTTGGTAGAATTAACACGATCACCAACATTTTACTCTGATGTAAATAAATCATTTCTTAAGAAAGATAGATGATTCCAATTAGTATATAAATAATTTATTTAAATTCCTTATTTCATTCTATCTAGCTATTTTTTACTTTCGTTTTGTAACTTTCTGTTTTGTTTTTTTTTTGTCTGTAACCTGTTACGAAGCAAGCAATTACTCTCTATAACTTTGTTCTCTCAAGCAATGAAGCAAACCAGACGGCTTTTTTCAAAGCCACCGGAGTTATGATAGGTATGTTTATTATATTCAATCTAGCACTAGTGTGCCTTCAGTGAGCTTTGGTTACCTCATTCCACACGACAAGCAAGAGTGAAATTGAAAAAAGAAGAGGAAAGAAGAAGATGGATGAATTCACTTTTAATTTATTGTACCTAACCAGTAGTTTATGAGAAAATTGCGATGATATGTATCATCGCAATTTTGTCTTCGACTGAGTATGTACGTACCTACGTATGTACGTAGGTACCTACATACTCAGTCGAAAACTGACCTTTTTTTTTGAAATCGGTTAAAATTTTATTGGGCTTGCCTTATTTTGAAACCCTAGGCACGCCACTGCTTCCAGAGCGGGTGGGAGGACTGATTTGATGATTTTAACACGATACAAAAAAGTTGGTAACAAAAACTCAAGGGAATAAGAAATAAAGTCATCAACTTCCGAAAGGCAAAATATTTTATTGTTTTTTTTTTGGAAGTGGGTAGTATAATTTTTTTTTCAAACTTTATTCAGGTGATTTTTCATGATACATGCTCTTTCTCTAATAATATTCTACAGAGTTGAAATATTGTAGACAGGAGAAACGGGGTTGAACGTAGACCCAGTTGCCCATCATCAAAACAGAAAAGGTGGAATTGGTCTCTAAGCCACGTATTTGAAATAGAGACAAATTGTCTCCTGCCCTTTTTTAATAACTTCTTATCTATACATTTGAATCGTATTTTAATGAACCTCCTAATATAATTTATAAATTGTAAAAATGGCTTTTTAACACAATGTAAGTATTTTGTTAAGATATAAATGACTTACGAATTATCGATAAATTCAAAACTATCGATAAAAACTTTTCACATCACTAGCAGTAACCATGGGTGCAGCATCTTGTCCTAGATGCAAGCGACGTTACCTCAGCAGCTGCTTATTTAAATGCATCTTATTTATTCATGATATCTAGGCAAAAAATTGAAGATTTAGGTACATCATTATTCTTCGAACAGGTGAAGGTACCTTCATTATATTGAATTGATATTAGCTTTTTTTTTTTAATAGCTATCAGTATATCGCGGGCATGCGGGCAGCGAGTAATGAGCAACTCGCTGTCCGACCATAGACCATGCCCGGGTCGACGGCGCGTTGTGTTCCACGCGCGCCTCAAAGAGTGTCAGCAAAATGACGGGGCCCCCTTCTAGAGGGCCAAAGCCTGCTGGGGTCGCGGGACTCACGAATTACTGTGACACCGGAATGTAAAGGGCTATTGAAGGACACCGTGGATTTTAGTCAGTACGAGTCTGACAGTCCCTCCCGCTCTGCCCTGGGAGGGAGGATTCATTTAAAGATTTTACCACGTTAAAAACAAAAACACTATTACGACCTAAATAAAGTAGGTAAAAGCTGCATAAGCCGTGTTTGCCGAGGTTGGTCTGTGGATTGCTACATAAAATATTTATTTAGAAGTAAACAAGTAACCTATGTTTTGATCTAATTAATATTATGAAACTGTTTAAAAAGTTTTTTTTAGAAAAGTGAATCGTTGTGGAAAAGTGATAACTAAAGAAACTCGGTAATGGACTTCCTATATGTTGTCAGGTAAACAGCCAGGTACAAAAAAAAAACAACGTAACAGGATAGGTCACCATTTATCATAGCGAGTTTTCTCCATCATCAGAATGTAAATTCGTTGTTGGGATTTATCCGGGATGACTCTTTAATTTATGGCCTGATTTGAATGAATTTGGTATCAATTTAAAGTTAACAGTTAAACCTTTAAGATGGTAACATTTTTATTATTCTTAACTAGTTATTAAGTACTTAAAATCGCGCGAAATCGGAGCTAGCGATTCTGTACTTTGGTCGCGAATGTAGTATAAAACTAACTTATCTATTGGCTAATAACAGTAACCGTACAGGGCACTAAGTGACATCACCAGCGCTTATTTAACTTAAATATAACTTACGATGTTGTTACAGTCACCGTGATACTTATTTATAACTTAATCTCGAGCTAAGAGGTAGCGTGCTTAGAGGAGCGCGAGAGTAGCGAGTTCCGAAATATTTTAAAGCTTTCGGAAGCTTTTCGGCTTTTAAAAGTATTTTGGTTATGTTTTGCCTTTTTTTTGAAGTGAAAACTTCTTTAGTGGGGTTGTGCACTTTTTTTGGAATGGGTAAAAATGTTAAACTCGCGTCAGGACACGTGACCTGATCGAAAATTCGTAAGACGGCGCAGGGCGCTTGCGCGAATGTTCGTGTGTGTTTATTACTATTCAATTTTTCACTTCTGCCGGCAATCCCAGAGTGCAACCCGTCGTTTTTTTTTCGTGAGTTAATTAAGCTACCTCTGGGAACCTCACAGGCATCTGACAAGGTTTTAGACTTATACTCGTATTGATAACTAGTTGTTGCTTCGCCCGCTACAACTCGAAAGTTAATCCACGGGAACATAACATCGAGATAAAGACTGTCCTATATGTTAATCCTGTTTAACAACTATCTGTGTACCAAATTTTATCCAAATGTGTTCAGTAGTTTTTGCGTGAGTAAATCCATCCATCCTTACAAACTTTTGCATTAAAAAAATTAATAATATAAGATGTATGATACGACCAGTTAGTCATCCATCCACAAACCAACCTTGGCAAGCGCGGCATAACCTTGAAGATCGACCTGAACAGCTATTATTATTTTGCCATATAAACAAGCACCTATAAATCCAGCCCGCTAACGCTTATGACTATGTCCGCTCCAATACCTCCATTTAGCTCACAACCTTATTAGGGGCACATAAATTATAATTTATAATAATTAACTGATACGTCGACAGAATTATGTTTTTGCGCATGTAATGGTGGAAATAATTAAAGGTATTAAGACTTGGTTGAGATTCTCATGAACAGGGGAAGAGTGGCATGAAAGGGAGGAGGCTTGGAGAGCAGCGGGCAGTAATAGATGGCTGATTTTTATCGGCCTCAAACGGCAGTCTAGCCTAGAGGTGTCTAGTCTAGCCTAGAGTCTCAGCATAGTAACGGGGCCCCCTGTAGAGGGCCAAAGCCTGCCGGGGTCGCGGGACTCACGAATTACCGTGACCCCGGTACATAAAGAGCTATTGAAGGACACCGTGGATTTTAATCAGTACTAGTCTGACAGTCCCTCCCGCTCTGTGGTGGGAGGACTCATAAGATGATTTTACCACGATAAAAAAAGAGCATACGGTACAGGTCTTCCCCGCTCGGGTAGAGCCGCGTCCTCACGGAGGCGATATGCGGCGAACTCTCGCGCCGGTCATTGGTCGTGGTAGTGTGAAGCGGTCGCCTCATTGCTGCTCCTCGCGAGGCGGGGTGGTGGGCGGCGCGTGAGGGAGAATACAGCGTCCACCTCATGACCCAGCTGTAGCGGGAGACCGCGGCAACGGACGTGGCGGGGCGATTTTCGGCCACCGTTGGCACGGGAATGCGCACGGCGAATAATGGGTGACTCGTTGTCCGACCATGGACCATGCCCGAGTCGACGGTGCGTTGTCTTCCACGCGCGCCTCAAAGAGTGTCAGCAAAATGACGGGGCACCCCTCTAGAGGGCCAAAGCCTGCCGGGGTCGCGGGACTGTACGAATAACCGTGACCCCGGAACGTAAAGAGCTATTGAAAGATCACCACCATTAGTCAGTACAAGTCTGACAGTCCATCCCGTCCGTCAAGTAACTTTTTTTTTTATCGCGGAGTAATCATCAAATGAGTCCTTTCACCCAGGGCAGAGCGGGAGGGACTTTCAGACTCGTACTGACTAAAATCCACGGTGTCCTTCAATAGCCCTTTACGTTCCGGGGTCACGGTAATTCGTAAGTCCCGCTACCCCGGCAGGTTTTGGCCCTGTAAGGGGGCCCCGTCATAATATATCAAGTGTGTGATGAGGATGGCTTCATCAAAGTTCAGAAGAAGAAGAAGAAGCCTACTTGTCGCAATCAATGCGGTACTGGACTGACAGGACCAAATATGCTGCTACGTCCAGCGATACCTACGACGTTGCTGTATGTGTCCCGACTACATCACTCCACGAAGGTTGAGGAGATCGTGGAGTATGTAAAACTGAAGACCAACTGGACCTTGAGGGTCGTGAAGTTGGAGCCGCTTAATATTACCAGCTTCAATTCATTTGTGGTGCGGGTCACAGCATCTCGACACGTACCTCAAGGAAGAGTTTTAGCCGAAGAGAGTAGTCTACCGACGTTTTCGCGGCAGGCTACGCGACACCGCGCAGTGTAACACGACACCGTCACTTCGTGTGCATTAGTTTAAGTTATTGTTATGTTGTTATATGTATTAGTATATTGTTTATATTTAATTTTTTGGATTGTATTTTATATGGGCCTCTGATGCCTGAAATAAATGAAATAATAAAAAAAAAATAAAAATAATAAAATAATGCTGACACTCTTAGAGGCGCGCGTAGTAAATTATGTTTTTAGTACGTAATAGAGGGCGAGGTTTCATAAGATCATAACCACTCTTTTTCTGTTTTGTAATCAAGTAAAAAGCAACAAAATTTTTCAAGTAAATCGCGCAAGAAAACGTTTAATTGAAACCAATAGTTACGTACATTGATATATAAGACGTACGTTTTTAGCAACTTCAGGTGAAATGCTGTGTTCAGTGAGCATAACTGCTTTTTTGGTCTACTGGTCGCAAGATTGACAAATTCGGGTAGGTTGATGCGGTCGCCTCCTGCGAAGCATTCATGCTCGCAAAGGAGGAGGCGGGCCGCGTGAGGGAGAGGACAGCGTCCTCCTCCACCCCAGCCGCAGTGGTAGACGCCCACGGCAACGGACGTCGGCAGACGATCTCCGGCCACCGTAGGCGCGGGCATTCAGGCAGCGAGTAATGGGCAACTCTGTCCGACCATGAACCATGCCCGGGTCGACGGCGCCTTGTGTTCGCGTGCCTCAAAGAGTTTCAGCAAAATGACGGGGCCCCCCTCTAGAGAGCCAAAGCCAGCCGGGGTCGCGGGTCTGTACGAATTACCGTAAACCCCGGAACGTAAAGGGTTATTGAAGGACACCGTGAATTTTAGTCAGTACGAGTCTGACAGTCCCTCCCGTTAAAAAAAGACAGTAGAAGCTAGTAAGCAGTATAAGGCAGCCATTGCAAAGTTTCTTTTATTGATTCGTAACTATAGCAATCATTGCTTACCAAAAAACTTCAAAGATACATAACTCATGAATATTGTTCATTTCTTGTTCTCGGCAATTTTTTGAGTTACATGTGTATTAGTTTCATGCGCAGACGCACTCAAACTTTAAATACTAGGTTCTGGTACTGGGTTCTAAATTATCAATATAATTTATTTAATATAATTCATGCTGATTTATTGCTGTCCAAACAGGGTCTTTATTTTACGGTATATTAGTTTTTTTTTGAGGCGCGTGTAGAAAACGACGCCCTGTCGATCCGGGCATGGTTCTTGATTGGACGGCAAATCACCCAATACTCGCCGTCCAGATGCCCGCGCCTACGGTGGGCGTCTTCCGCGAGACTCAAGTGCACTAAGTTGGTACTTAGCAGATTACCAGGTCACTACGCTTCAAGCTAACTTAAAGCCAACAGAAAGCTCTCGCTTATGGATGTATACAGAAAGAAAGCTGGAAACTTACAAGCCCTTACCGGCGCTTGACAGCGCTGGTCCGTTCTACACAAAGGAAGCAGGTTGAAGCAGACCGCTGACCAGCGCGTGTTGAAGCTTGTCGGAACTTGTCGGCATAAGATAAGCAGCCACGTTATCGGCGCGCGTTCATATATTTTCCTGCGCGGGTTACCAGCGCTGTCAAGCGCCGGTAAGCGCTTATAAGTGTCCAGCTTTCTTTCTGTATACGGCCTAACACAACCATTTTCGTACAAAGATCTCACGAGAGATACCGCAAGGTTCGAGTATAAGCTATAAAATATAGTGTTACACATCTAGCATGCTAGATTTTATCTCAACGTTCTTGAAGACCGCATGTGTAATCTAATGGTGATCTTTATCGAAATAGGACCATGTCTACCGTATGTCCAGTGAGCTTTGGCACAAATAACCACTAAACCTTATTTACCGACTTAAAAAAAAGGAGGTTGTCTATGAGACTGTATTTTTTTACGGAAAACCAAAATAGGTTTATGATTATGACCGGTATGTATTTATGTTTGTTTGTTCCCCCATAACTTCTAAACTACTTAACATTACTTGACAAATGAGGTGTCGTTAGAGTCTGCTGATCTGAAGGCTCGCCTCTAATTACATCATCTGCCCGCCTTTTCCCAACTATTTTGTGGTCGGCTTCCTGACAAACCAGATGCAGCTGGATATCAGTATTTTACATGGAGCGACTGCCTGTCGCACCTCCACAACCCAGTACCTGAGTAATACGATACCCCATGGTAAGACCGGTTGTCAGACTTTAGAGCTTCTGACTAACAGTAACGACTGTCAAAGATCTACAAATGACAGCCGGGACCAGCGGCTTAACGTGCTTTCCGAGACACGGAGGAAACTCACAATGACAGATGCTCACCCATCCACAGCCCAACCTCGACAAGCGCGGCTTAACCCGGACGATCGGCCTGTTCGGCTGTATTTATTTAGCCACGAGCTCCTCTCGCCTCGCCTCTAATTACATGGTACTTAAACATTACTGGCAATTTAAGACCCATTAATATTAGTAGTAGTTTTAACCCGTGGTAATGTAATGTCCCTTTGTGCCTATTGGTCTTATTTTGTTCTGTCTCCTGCTTGACTTGGAGGGAAATAGAAACAAAATATTCCTACCCCTCCACTATTCTTTTCTGATTAATTTCGTTGCAGGATCCAAGACAAGTAAATTCATTCTCCGGGACACGTCGAGCTTCATTGTCTCGGCGCTTTTCTGGTGGTTGCCACTGTTGATTCTGGCTTTCAGGAGTTGCAGTGGTTAGGGAATAGTGCGGTGGGATTGTGCCAAAAAAAAAATGTGGATTACTATTAGGCACTCTTTTTGTTATGTAATCTTGATCATCATGCTCATATTTATAGTATCGCCTCGCTACTCCTATACAGCTTAGCTTAATTTCGCAAGTACCCGTAACAGTTTCTAGCGAGCGAATAAATTCGCGCGTAACACACTGTGAGTCTGTTTACGCGTGTGGTATGAGCTATAAGCGGTAGCGGGAGTCGGTATTTAATGGCTCTCGGTATACCGCTTAGCGGTTATACCTTGTGAACTTATCTTTGGTAAAAGGAGATAAGAGGAATCATTAAGATATCCACTGGCCTGATAAGTTTTTTTTTTTCATGGTAAAATCATCTTATGAGTCCTCCCACCCAGGGCAGAGCGGGAGGGACTGTCAAACTCGTACTAACTAAAATCCACGGTGTCCTTCAATAGCCCTTTACGTACCGGGGTCACGGTAAATCATAAGTCCCGCGACCCTGACAGGCTTTAGCCTTGAGGGGTCCCCGTCATTTTTGCTGACACTCTTTGAGGCGCGCAAGGAACACAACGCGCTTTCGACCCGGGCATGGTCCGTCGTCGGACAGCGAGTTGCCCATTACTCGCTGCCCGCATGCCCGCGCCTACGGTGGCCGGAGATCGTCTGCCGACGTCAGTCGCCGTGGGCGTTTACCACTGCGGCTGGGGCATATAGCACTATTACCAACTTTTGTATCGCTGACAATCTATAACTGTCAAAGACCTACAAATGATAGCCAAGTACAGAAACAACTGATCACCTATCCACGAAATGATCTAAGCAAGCGCGGCTTAACCGTGAAGATCGACCCGTGTGACAGTTATTTATAAGCCCTTCATAAAAACTCGGTTTTATCTAATAACAGTCTTCCAATTATCCACTTTCGTTCAATCACTCACTAATTCACTTTATGTTTTGTAATTACTTTATACCTCTGTCTTCTTCTTTCTTGCGTCAATTTGAAAGTCCAGCCGAACATGGTATATTTTAAGTCTATGGTTCAGTCGAACTAATCAAATCGGCTGTCGCCATCTATCGGCTAAACTCCGTAACGGGAGTGCGATACTCTATGGTTTTGGAGCTACGAAATAAGCGGGAATAGAACGATTATTCTTTGTCTTAGTCTAATACCACGATATTATCCACTGTCCTTCAATAGCCCTTCACGTTCCGGGGTCACGGTTACTGGACAAGACAGTCCCCTCCAGCAGGCTTTGGACCTCTAAGGCCCGTCAGATTGCTGAGAGCCCTTCGAGGAGCGAGTTAAATGATAAATGATATTTATTTTGCAAATTGGTTTTGACAAACTCTTTTACACGTCAAATCACATTCCTTATTATTATTATTTTTAAACTAGATGAGGCCGGTGTTTCGTACCTGACTACTCTGAGAAGAAACAGCCGAAATAAACTCAGAGGTCACAGTCTCTTTTAAAGTCCAGACATTTTGTAAGAAAAAAAAATGTGATGACTCCAACTCTATTCGCTTCGTCAGCAAATCCCCTTCCACGCATAGTAGCATTTAAGTAATTATAAGAATACTAGCTGTACCCTGCCCCGCTGTGGCACAAAAAAGGGTTTTTTCAAAAAAAAAAAAGTAGATAAAAACAATCCTTGATGCGGATTATATATCATGCTAAAATTTCAGCTCAATCGGTGCAGAACTTTTTGAGTATTTAAAGCATACACAAACCAACATAACATTTTTATATATACTTATAGATTATAGATTGTCAAATTAGCAATAAGTAAATATAAATACATGTATAATTATTAGAATAATCATTACTATCTTGATACTGTTACTCTGCTTAACTGAAATAAAGTTTTTTTTAAAACTAATCAAGTGTCGATCACTTAATAAGCGCGTGGAACACGACTCACCTTCGTCCATGATCAGCAAGTCACCCATTACTCGCCGTCCGCATGCCCAAGATAGTACTACTTCCATTATCAAGGACTTTCTAAATCTGACAAAATCTGAAATAAATAAACGCTGATTTCGTGGCCCATTCTCGCACCATAAATGTTAACTGAAAACTGCTAAGATCTGCATCTTAGTCGAGCAGTGAAAGTGTGTTAACAGTTACAGTGTAAATTAGAATGGATGAAATTCCCAGTTCCCGGATGTGGGACCATCGTTTATAGCAAGGCTGATCAACCTATTTTGATCTCTATGACTACTTATTGGCCATGCGGACGGCGAGTGATGGGTGACTCGCCGTCCGATCATTGACCATGCCCAGGTCACTCAAAGAGCTGTCAGCATTCTGACGGGCTATTGAAGGATACCGTGGATTTTAGTCAGTACAAGTCTGACAGTCCCTCCCGCTCTGGGTAGGAGGACTCATTTGACGATTGAGTCCTCCCACCCAGGGCAGGGCAGGAGGGACTGTTAGACTTGACTGACTAAAATCCACGGTGTCCTTCAATAGCCCTTTATGTACCGGGGTCACGGTAAAAGAGGACTCATTTGTGAAGATTTTACTACGTAAAAAGATACTTATTAAATAATTCTCAAAATGATTTCACCTTATTGTTTTAGTGTACAAATCATCAGATGAGTCCTCTTGCACTGGGTGGGACAGAGGGGACTCAGTGGACGAAAAGAGCAAAGGAACAGGGTCGCCTTTTTGTTACACTCTTACTGACAAAAAATCGACCCTCTTCCATTTGATTGCCCCTTTCGTCCCTCAGTCATAGTATCTCTTTTACTAGAGAGTCATCATCTGCCTAGCCTTTTCCCAACTATATTGGGGACGGCTTCCAATCGAACCAGATGCAGCTGAATGTCAGTATTTTACATGGAGCGACAGCCTATCGAACCTCCACAACCCAGTAACTGGGTAATACGATACCCCATGTTAAGACTGGTTGTCAGACTTTAGAGCTTCTGACTAATAGTAACGACTGTCAAAGATCTACAAATGACAGCCGGGACCAACGGCTCTACTTGCTTTTCGAGACACGGAGGACAGATGGTTATCTATCCACAGATCAACCTCGGCAAGCGCGGCTTAACGCGAAAGAGCGGCTGTAATTATTTAGCCACCAGCTCCTCAGAGACAGACTTTCTAGAGAGTAAGACAGTTTTTTAGTTTTTTTTTTTACTAAAGAACGTTGCCCCACACTAGGAATTTCTCCTGTATCGTGGGTGCGTTTACAAACATAGAAACTCACATACACAAACACCCAGACCCGAAACAACTACTTGCAGATCATACAGATATTTGTTCCGTGCGGGAATCGAACCCGTGAAACGTGCCGTCATTTGGTTAGAAAATGCGCAGTCCATACTTTAAGTCTATGGATCTGTACTGTTACATGCGTGCGCGCATACACGACCGATCTACCTGGACGTTTACAAAACGGTATGCACCACAAACCCATATTATGCTGAGTATGTCAACATGCGGAACACAGATCTATTACCTTTGACTGGATGAGCGTTGGTAGCGGTGGAGGAAAACATCGTGAGGAAACCGGCAAGTCCTAGTACCAAAACTTCAAAGACAAACCTGCATTGGGCCCGCGTGGTGGATTATGGCCCACTCCTTCTGACAGAGAGGAGCCCTGTGTCCCAGCTGTGGATACATTATAGGCTGATGATGATGAGGAGCGTCTTCGATCAATAATAGCTCTAGATTAAGGATCAGGAACAAAAAGGAGTCGCATAAGCGGCCACATTTGCACACACGTAAACATCTACACTTCATAAAAAAAAAATGTTCAATAGTATTAACAACTTCAGTTTATTATAAAACTTAACACTCAAACATACAGTTTAATTACCATTGCAAAATGTATTAGGTTTAACGTAAACAATTTAAAAATGTTTCTTGTAGATAAAATGTCATCAGTACAAAAGTATTCATTCTAAAATGATACTTAAGGTCTAAGCAACAAGGATTTGAAATACCGTCTCAAAACCGTTTGTGGCGTTATTTTTCGGTCCGTTTTTGAAGCGCTCATCGGGAATCTAGTACTATTATTGAATGAAGGTGAGCGTTGGTAAAAAAACTGGCTTATAAGTCCGGAAGTAAAGACTACTTATACAAGGTGTCAAGGGAAGTGTGAATGAAATTGAACAGGGGCATGGGGAGCTCATTTCCAATCATTTTACCACTGAGACATACGATTTGATTTTTTTGCGGTTCAAAAGATACTAAGTATATGTCCACGTTTCGTGTTGCGTAGCTAATGTACAGAAATTGCAAATTAATTAAAATGCTCTATTACAATCTCTAGGTACCTGTTGCTATCTGAATACGATAAGTGGTCGTGCCAAGCGGGTATGCGGACGGCAAATAATGGGTAACTCGTCGTCCGATCATGGACCGTTTTGACGGGGCGTGTCGAAATGATCGTGTTCTTATACGTGCCTCAAAGAGCTGTTAGCAATCTGACAGGGCCCCTTTTGAACTCAATTGATGATTTTACAACGATAAAGAAAAAAACTAGCCTTTTAAGCGGCCAGTGCCAGCTTCTTTAACTACGCCCTGGGGCCGTATTTTGACGTCTTTAAACCAGGCTTGTTCCAGTGAGCGAACGAGGTGGCGCTAGACGACTTATAAAGCTCTGTCTCATTCACTCACTGGAACAAGCCTGGTATTAAGACGTCATAATACGGCCGCTGGTCTGGCAAGTTGTAGTACTAAACTGGCCATTTCTGCGCCCCTCCAGAGTCTGCGCCCCTCCAGAGTCTGTCCTGGGCGTTGTTGACGCACCCCTATTTTCGGCACTGGTTTTTAGACGAATTGCTGATTATGGGATGCGACGCAATTGGACCGATTTTAACAAGGTGTAAGTGGAAGTCACTACGACATATGACATAAAACGAGCGGTTACTTACGGGTAGATGAAAAACAAGTCAGTTGAGTTGACAGGTCTGTTGGTCTAGTGGTTAGTGACCCTGACTGCTATGCCGGAGGTCGTGAGTTCGATTCCCACCCAGGACAAATGTTTGTGTCATGAGCACGATCATTTGTTCTGTGTCTGGGTGTAATTTATCTATAATACCCAGTACCCATATAGTTGTCTAGTACCCATAACACAAGCTCTGCTTTGCTTGGGACTAGATGGCGTTGTGTGATAGTTGTGGAATATTTATTAAAAAAAAAACATTATAACGTAGTAGCAAAGACGATTTTCATTTTTAGTTCGTAGAAATCGCAAATCGCACGAATCGCGTCATGATCAAGCTCGCTTAAGCCATTGTCAAACAGACAGGCGTTGCGAATACGAAGCGTGACGTTTTTATTTGTAATGTATGGAAACCGAAAGCGATCCGATAGCGTGACAGAACTATCGGACTGACGTCTCGCTTCGGTTAGGTATCGCTTCGAAAACGCTTCGCTTTCGCCTATCTGATTGACAAGGGCATTAGAGTTAAGACTATCAATTCACATCGTGCGTCCCAGCCGTGCGGCAAAAATAACGCGTGTAAATCGCTACCAAACATACTAAATTCACATCAATTTAGATTTCTATCGGCACACTAATGTACTAACAATCGTCCATGAAGTACCAAAAAGGTAAATTGTGCACAGAATCCCGCGCCATATCCAGTGCAGATGTAATCTTTGGCCACATTATGGCCATTAGAAAGGCGGTGAGTGGAATGGACAGTGGCTAGTGCCCTTCACTGTGGATGAGCGTGGCTTGTAAGACTGTCGGGAAGCGGTTTTAGCCTTCGCTGACGCCGTACAGCTAAGTTATGGAATAGGGAATTTGACAGAAAAAAATAAACCAAAATGGACGGAGGATACGACACTTTGCCAATACGTCACAAGCAAGTGCAGTTTTCACTTGTATATGATTGTGATTGTATTGATATTAACCTCTCGGGCGATTTATAATTGAAAATGATAAAAATCAACGTCCAATGAGCGACTGTCTGTTATGTACAGACGGGTGTACGTAAGGCGCTGGGGCGTTTTCGCTTATGTACACCCGGGTGTACGTAACGCGCCCGAGAGGTTAACTGGTGACCAGGGGGCTAGCCTATTTCTTGGTCAAAGGATCAGCATTGCCATCCAGCGTTCTGGGCACTTTCCCCATTGACAGCGATGTGGACGAATTTTTTGACGCCCTATAAATTTTTAATTTTAGTTTTAATTTAGTCATTTTTGTAAATATTTTACTTCTAATTTTAGTTTTTAAATGTAGCATGTAAATTAAATTGAATTAAATAATTAACTGAATATAAAATCTAATTAAAATATTTTTAGGAAAAAAATATAATATGGTATAAAAAAAAAACGACGGGTTGTACTCTGGGAGTGCCGGCCGGCAGAAGTGAAAACTTGAATAGTAATAAACACACACGAACATTCGCGCAAGCGCCCTGCGCCGTCTTACGAATTTTCGATCAGGTCACGTGTCCTGACGCGAGTTTAACATTTTTTACCCATTCCAAAAAAAGTGCACAACGCCTCTAAAGAAGTTTTCACTTCAAAAATGAATGGAATCGAATCAGTTACTAATTCTGAACAAACTATAATCATATTTCGCATAACATACTTAGAATATTGTTGTAAACTAACGCAAGTAAATCAGGCAAAGCCTAGTTCTACAAATAATGCGAAACTGCTCTCATTTCGTATTTGGTGAATGTATTTGGTTCACAAGTCCTAAATCGCGCCTATCAGCGTCCGAAACAGTTATTTCGCGAGATCTTCAGTGACCAGTTGTATGTAAAGCGTGGGAATAGAACCAGCCTTACGCTTCTGAGTTATGGCCATCGATATTGCGACATAAAACTGTAACTAAGTTGAAAGTAGAGTACTACTTTAACAGTCTGCGTGAGAGTAAATTTTAACTACACGTTACAATAGTTACTTGTATATTCCAATAACTTATACTAATACTCTTGCGCCATCTCATCTTCCAAGTTCATCGTACTCTGCTGGCGCTGCTGCTGCGGTTGCTGAGAACCTCAAGCGGCGTAAATATAACAACCTTATATAACCAACCCCAAGCGGCTCAAAAATATAGTGGTAACTATATTTTTGAGCCCTTTGCGGTTGAAACTATAGGGCCATGGAGTCCGAGTGTTCACAGCCTCTACAAAGACATTTCTAAACAGGAACTTTTAGAATTAACGTTACAGGAGATGAGAGATTTACAGAATGACCCACATATAATTTGCTTCTCAGAAACATTTATCAAAAAAGGATATGAGAACTATCTCAAGTTATCGGATTATGACATGGCAACACATTTTTGCAGGAAAAAAAATCGTGGCGGTACTTGCATACTAATTAAGAAGGGTATAAGTTTTAGAGAACTAGCATTTGTAAAAAATTATGCATCAGTAAATACCTTCGAGGCATGCGGAATAGAGTTAGCATTTGAGAATTTAGTAATTATTTGTTTATACAGAACACCTCAGTCAGACCCTTACCTATTTTTAACTAAATTAGATAGTATGCTACAACATTTACACAAAAAATATAAATCAAAAACGCGGATAGTTTTAACTGGGGACTTTAATATAAATACATTGAAAAAAGGCAAAATAACCCAAGACTTTCAAGACTTAGCACACACACACAACTTGAAAATTCATATTAACGTAGCCACGCGCAAATTTTCCTGTATAGATCATATACTAAGTAATATACACAACGCAATTGCTAACGTCTTACCACTACATCTTTCTGACCACGATACAGCGCAAATGCTAAGCTTTCCCTTACGATTTCAATCAAAAGCCATAATATATTACATCTACAAAAGAGATTACAGTGTAATTAATACTCTTAAATTTAAGGAATGTTTGCAAAACTTACTTTGGACGGATGTATACATGGATAATGATGCAAATACGGCATTCAATAGCTTCCATAACTTAATATGCCTGTTCTACAATCTCTGTTTTCCAAAAGTAAGAGTTAAAGTAAATACAAACAATAAAATTAAACAAACGTGGATAACTAAGGGTCTTAAACTGTGTTCTAAAACTAAACGATTCTTACGATATCAATATTACAAAAACAAAAATCGAACCAACAAGAACAAATACACCACATATTCTAAAATATTTCAAAATTGCATACATAATGCTAAACGGAATGCTAATATCAAGTTTATGAACAACAATAAAAACAAATGTAAAGCCACTTGGTCAGTTATAAAAAACGAAATCCAAAATACGGACCCTAAAGATAATATTGAATGTTTACAGGTTGACAATACAGTTCTAACAAATCCAGCGGAAATAACTTCTGCCTTCAACAACCATTTCATAAACTGTTTCCCTACACAAAATCAAATAAATAGTTGTTCCAATGACAACATTATTGCTAGCTCGATGTTCCTCACTCCTATGTCTGAAAGTGAGGTGAGGCAACAGATATTGTCATTGAACAACACCAGTTCTGAAGGTTACGATGAACTAAACACCAGAATAATTAAAACATGTACCAATGAAATAAGTAAAGTATTGACATATTTGATCAACTTGTCATTTTCACAAGGTGTATTCCCAAAAGCTCTAAAATTATCCATTATTAAACCATTGTTCAAAAAGGGTGATAAATGTGATGTAAACAATTATCGACCTATTACATTAATACCCGTCATCTCAAAAATATACGAGAAATGTATGTATCACAGATTAATAAATTACTGCAGTAAATTTAACATAATAAGGAAACAACAATTTGGATTTCAAAAAGGTAAATCTACATCACTAGCTATATTCTCACTCTCAAAAACAATACTGAGCAGTTTAAACAAAAATCAGTTGGTAACGGGGCTTTTCTTTGACTTATCGAAGGCATTCGATCTTGTTACACATACCAACTTATTACAAAAATTAGAAGCTCTTGGAATCAGAGGACTGCCGCATCAATGGATATCGTCGTACCTAACTGACAGACAACAGAGTGTCGCAGTTACTAAGCTGGACGAAAATAGAGACATGATAATGCATACGTCTGAATATCAATGTGTAAAACGCGGTGTGCCCCAAGGTAGCATATTGGGTCCCATCTTATTTCTTCTCTATATAAATGACATAGTTGACATAACTAAACACAGATGTTTTCTTTTTGCGGATGATATTTCCATAATCGTAACTGCTGACAAAAAATATAATTCAATTACTGACCATGAAACTGACATAAATAATACTATTGACACTCTAATTAATTGGCTGAACAATAATAATCTATCTATAAATCTCGACAAATCCGTATACATACAATTTAATAAACACCATAATAATAAATTTAATTTAAAAATGGATATACGTAAAATAACACATGTAGAACAAACTAAATTTTTAGGTATTGTATTGGATGAATATTTAGACTGGAAGGCGCAGGTTCAGTACGTCTGCAATAAAATAAATAAATTTGTATATGCCCTTAAAAAAATTAAATATGTAACTAATATAAAAACGGCTGTAATGTCTTATCGAGCGTACGTTGAGTCCTCGTTGCGGTACGGACTAATAACATGGGGAAATAGTACGGAACACAACAGGGCATTTATCGCACAAAAAAAATGTATACGCGCCTTATACGGAATTGCGTCCGATGAATCGTGCAAACCAATATTTAAAAGGCTTGGTTTGCTACCGTTGCCATCGTTATATATTTATGAGATGTGTATGTTTGTAAAGAAACACAAAGAATTATTTAAAACAGCAGAAGAAGTATGTTCACGAAGTCGGCGTGACCAATACACACTTGTACTTGACGAACTGCCTAGGTGTACTAAATATAATAAAAACTGTGTAGCTATGTGTGTACGTGTATTTAATAAGTTACCAAAGACATTGAAAGAATTAAATTGTAGACTATTTAAATTTAAATTGTACAATTGGTTGAAGGAGAATAATTTCTATAGTATTAAGGATTTCCTAGAACACTAATATTAGCAACATGCAACACTTGCATCTTGCACTTGCTTGTACTTAACAATTTTGCATGCTTTATTTTTAAGCTAAACATGTATGATCTCATTTTTATGTAAGACCTTTTTATACCGTGTTTTTAAGCAAATAAATATTATTATTATTATTATTATTAAAAGAATTGTTGACGCGTCCCGTGACCCAAGAGCTGGCTTTTACCTTGGCCAGAGGCTAAGTATTGCCATACAAAGAGGCAACGCCGCCAGTCTCTTGGGCACATTACCAGCTGACAGCGTTGAGGATTAATTTTTCGATGCTCTATAATAGTTTAGTTTAGTTTTATTTTAATTAAGTACTTTTATATTTATGTATTTTTAGCTTCTTAAAATTAAACTAAATAAATAATTTATTTTTATTATCTTGATTTAGTTTGTAATTAATCTGTGCATACTAATATTATAAAGCTGCAAAGTTTAAACGCGCTCATCTCAGGAATTACTGACTTTTTTTTATCGTGTTAAAATTATCAAATGAGTCCTCCCACTCAGGGCAGAACGGGAGGGACTGTCAGGCTCGTACTGACTAAAATCCACGGTGTCCTTCAAAAGCCCTTTACGTTCCGAGGTTACGGTAATTCAAAATTTTGCATAAGCGTTCCTGATATAATGTAAGTGAGCACTAAGACCGGTGTTGTCTATAGCTGTCAAATTACCAAATATTATAAATAATACTGAAATAAAGCCATTCCGATTTTTATTTCTCGCCTAAAGCCATTTTGATTTTCAAAGAGGGATTTTACCGCCGCGATTGCGGCGTGCCCGAAGAAGCGAGAAGTATAAATAAAAGAAAAAGTGAAAATTGGTAATTTACAGTAATGTCACAGAAAAAAGCATTTATAGTTCCTTTTCATATAAAATAAGTGCATACGCCCGTTTTATTTCAAGTTGATACGAAACTTGCGGATCGTGAATCCAATTAGGTCGAACAAATTAAAAGATACTTAAACGTATATTATTTGGTATCGTCAACCATTAAAATTATGTACATATATTGATTTTACAATTTTGAACATCCTTTTAACATTGTTACCTAGTTTGACAGTTGTTTGTGTAACAAAGTTAATAGGTTTAGATCCTTAATTTTGTTATTTACAGTTACATTGTAGGCTCGATAGGGTTGCCACGCTTTTTTGAGGGAATCTACTATTGCTCAACCGGACCAAATTTTTCCGGGAGGTGTTATGGAAAAGGAGCACTGTATCATCGGCAAACATTGTTATCTTGGCTTGAGGGATTGGAAGATCGCAGAGCCCATTACTGTACACCAGGAACAGTGCAGGGCCTATAGTGTATCCCTGAGGAACACCGTAGATGCATATAGCTTCAACACCAAATGCCAACCAATGCGAACTCTTTGATTACGGCCATTGAGGTGGCTTTTAAACCACTTCTGGGGTATATCCCTTATGCTAATGGTTTCCAATTTACTCAATAGGATAGGAATTGACACTGTGTCGAAGGCTTTTTGTAAATCAAGGAAAACGCCAACACAATTGTACCCCTATCGAAATAGTTCGTTATACCATCACTACGTGCAAAAATCATCAAATGAGTCTAGATACGAAGCGGGGACGGGACGGACTGTCAGACTCGTACCGACTAAACTCCACGTTGTCCTTCAATAGCCCGTAACGTTCCAGGGTCACCTAATGAGATAGTCCCGCGAACCTGGCAGACTTTGGCCTTATAAAGGTCTCCCCGTCAAATTATTGATAGTTCTTTGAGGCGCTCGTGGAACACGACGCGCCGTCGACCTGGGCATGGCCCATGATCAGACACCCACGGCATAGGACGTCGCGAGGCTATTTCCAGTCACTGTAGATGCACTTAACAGCACTTGATTTTTAATGAGTAAGAGCCTGACAGTCTCTTCTTCTCCCCTAGGTAGGAATCATTCGATGTTTTTTTTTTATTATTTCAAAAATGGTCTCATCTACATATATCTGTTCCAAAATTCATCAAAGTCGTAAAAGTTTAAGAAACTAACAAACTCACTTTTACGTTTATGAATAAATCTAAATTGAAACTGAAGCCCCTAACTTAACCATTTAACTATTACAACGGTATGTTCAAAGAAAAACGCAGTTCCCTTTGTCGCGGTGCGCCGACATAGCTAAATGGTACCGCAACAAAAAATATACCAATGATAAATGTTCAAACAGAAGATCTACTCCGAACGAAGCTGATCGTTCATTGTCGCGGGCATGCGGGCAGCGAGTAATGGTTGACTCGCCGTCCGGTCATGGACTATGCCTTGGTCGACGGCGCGTCATGTGCTCCTCAAATCTCTCAGCAATCTGACGTAGTATAGAGTACCAAACGCCTACAGGGATCGGGGGACTTTCCGAACAAGTAACCGTGACTCCGGAACGTAAAGGGCTATTGAAGGATCACCGTGGGTTTTAGTCAGTACAAGTCTGACAGTCTCTCCCGCCCCGCTCTGGGTGGGAGGACTCATTTGATGATTTTACCGTGATTTATACCGTGACTCTGGAACGTAAAGGGCTATTAAAGGCTCACCGTGGGTTTTAGTCAGTACAAGTCTGCCAGTCTTTCCCGCCCCGCTCTGGGTAGGAGGACTCTTGATGATTTTACCATGATATAACAAAGCAGGGTCGACGACGGTCCCGCTTTTTTTTTTACGTGGTAAAATCATCACATGAGTCCTCCCATCCAGAGCAGAGCGCGAGGGACTGTCAGATTCGTACTGACTAAAATCCACGGTGTCCTTCAATAGCCCTTTACGTACCGGGGTCACGGTAATTCGTGAATCCCGCGATAACGACGGTCCCGCTTAGCGGGGCTGCTATTTCTGTTTGCAAGGTTTAATGGAACCTAATCAAACCGAACTTCGGGAAGTTCCTGATGAGACCTGTCGTCGTTTAGTAGTACTCTGCACACACACACAGAAGCAATAAAAAAGATGTTCAAACATATAAAAAAAACAAGTTTTTAAAAATGAACCTTCTACATTCACCTTCATAATGAACGTGCGTTTTCTGATCGATTGCCGGTGATATAAAAACGCAGTAATTTCGCTCATTGGTGTGATTGTTGAAAAAATGGCGGGTAATTGTGTTAAAGGTTGTAGACTTATATGGTTTAAAGAGAAGCCTTTTTTGCGGGCAGATAGTCCTTTTACCGAGGTAAACCTTTCTAAATAGAGTTAGCATATAAAAAGCCGTGACAGTCAGGTTTCTGTACAAATCGCTTTTTTTTGGTTGCCGGAACCATTATACAATCACACTTAGCCTCTTCGCACATTAGGCGACGCAAGTCTCCGATACCTTACCTCAGTTGAGTATCCAAGTGACTATCTATACCTATAATAAATCTGTAGAGAGGCCAATTCTGTACATGAAATACTAGCACTTTGCCCGCGACTTCGTCCGCGTGGGTTACGTACTTTCCTATTTCCCCCTTTTCACCCCCTTAAAGGTTAAATTTCCAAAAACCCCTTCTTAGTGCTCCCCTACATTATAATAGGAAGCCGTGTGCAAAATTTCACATTCCTAGCCCCAGTAGTTTCGGCTGTACGTTGATATGTCAGTCAGTCAGTTCTCCTTATATACAGGGTGGCCAAAAAGTCGTGGATCAAACGAAACAGGGAGATAAAGGAGGTAATTTCCAACAAAAAATCTTTCCCCAGCATGGCCATAACTTCATTGCACGAAAAGATATGAATTATTTTAGTTTTTTCAATGAAACTACCGAGTTTTTTACAATTTAATCAGTAAAAAATTAAATTGATTAAAAACAATAAAACAAAAGGTGTTGTATTATGAGTCGATAATGTATCAATACTACAAAAATTGTATTGCAGCTCTTGGTATCAAACTTAACGAGCAATGATTTTTTTCCGTAATTTTTGAAGCGTTACAAAAAATTACTTCTCACTTTAAGACCACCATTTGAAAAAAAAATGTATTACGGAAAAGTGACCTTGCATTAAAAAAACTTGCTGGTTTAATGCTGATTCAAGTGAGATACAACACTTTACTCTTTGATCTTTAGTTTTGGATTTATGGTCGTTTTTTCGTATCAAGGTGCAAATTTAACAAAATGGTAAATTTAAGGAAAAAAAGATTTTTTCTCATACATACTAGGTAGTAATTTCAGAAGCCATCATGAAATAAAAGAACGATTATGACTTAGTATTTTTTATTAAAATACAATTTTTTAGATTAAATGTTCAAAGTTCCTACCTCTGACCATAATGCACAATCTGCACCGCCTAATAAAATTCGCACGTAATCGGCGGAATGCACGTCTGTTATTTAGAATTTGTAACTTAGCAAACTCGAGCTTTTGTCGTAGTTCTTGTTCGGTGTTATTCTCACTTTGATACACTATTTCTTTATAAAATAGCCCATTTTTTTTTCAAATGGTGCTCTTAAAGTGAGAAGTAATTTTTTGTAACGCTTCAAAATTTACGGAAAAAAATCATTGCTCGTTAAGTTTGATACCAAGAGCTGCAATACAATTTTTGTAGTATTGATACATTATCGACTCATAATACAACACCTTTTGTTTTATTGTTTTTAATCAATTTAATTTTTTACTGATTAAATTGTAAAAAAACTCGGTAGTTTCATTGAAAAAACTAAAATAATTCATATCTTTTCGTGCAATGAAGTTATGGCCATGCTGGGGAAAGATTTTTTGTTGGAAATTACCTCCTTTATCTCCCTGTTTCGTTTGATCCACGACTTTTTGGCCACCCTGTATATATATATATATAGATATTATAAAAAATAACTATCAAGGGGTGATTAGGGATCGCTACTGATGCCAAAAATGCAATCAGTAAAATTTTTGTCTGTCTGTCTGTATGTTCATTATAGAAACAAAAACTACTCGACGGATTTTAACGAAACTTGGCACAATTATTCTTCATACTCCTGGGCAGGTTATAGTATACCTTTCATTACGCTACGATCAATAGGAGTGGAGCAGTGAAGGGGAATATTGGGAAAACGGGAGAAGTTACTGCATTTTTAAACCTTCCGTCGCGTGTAGCCTTAATGGTTAAAGCTACATAGAAATCATGTATGACGGAAATGTTCTCCTTCAAATTATATAAAAATATTCCTTGACAGCATATGTGTATCCCTCATGGTTGACTCACAATAACACGTGAAACTCTACGCGGGCGAAACCGCTGGCAAAAGCTAGTCGCAATACAAATTGATAGAGGTTCGTACACTGGCACGCGTCCATGGATGTCAAAGTCGTAAGTTATCGGAGACTTGAGTCTCTTTGTAACGAAGGGGCATACTTAGTTGTCCGTCAGTCTGTCTGTCCGTTTGTCAAGAGTCAAAACCCCTTTTCTAAATAATGCGTGGACATATCAAGCTGAAATTAATCTATACTAATCTATACTATATTACTATATATAATATTATAAAGCTGCAGAGTTTGTTTGTTTGTTTGTTTGAACGCGCTAATCTCTGGAACTACTGGTCAGATTTGAATGATTCTTTCAGTGTTGGGTAGTCCATTTATCGAGGAAGGCTATAGGCTATGTTTTTTCAAAATTAGGGATCCGTAATAAAATTGCTTTTTGTAACACAAGGTGTAAAATCGAAAACCTATTTTTGCGTGCGCTGCAAAAACTATTGACAATAGAACAAAATGATGTACTACGGGTTTGTAGATCCCATTAAGAACTACAAAAAAGTCCGCGAGAACATATATCTAGCTATCATGGTTTAATCACAATAACCGATTTTGTGTTCAAAATAATTATTAAATCGTCTGAAGAAAAAAAACTACGTTAAATATGTATCGTTAAATTGATCTTTATCGAAATTAAGCATTATGTTATCAAGGGTGTTTATGTAGAAGTAAAATACTTTTTGTTTCATCTCAAACGGATATTTCGTTTAAAAGTTATCACGTGTGTAAGATGTTAAGAGTTGGTACCTATTAGTGAGTTATGGGCCATAGAGTTTTTTATCAACATAAAATCCTGTAATAATCTTTTTCGAAATATATTTGTTGATGATTGTAAGTATAAGATCTTAAAGTTTACCCAGATATCGTCGAAATAGAAAATAAAGATTATCAATGGATGTGTCAACGAGCAATATTGGCGACGAGAAACAGTAGTTTTGACGAAATTAACCTACACTATTGATAATGTAATGGATCAAGAAGATGCAGTCCATTTTCCACAGAAATTTCTTAATTCTCTAAACCTGAGTGGCCTCACCACATTCTCTCAAGTTAAAAATTGGTGCCCCAGTTATTTTACTTACAAATCTTAAGCCACCAAATTTAGTTTCGGGAGGTACCTGTGTCTGATAAGGAGGGAAGAAACGCCTGGGTGTCACCACTGCGAGGATTGTCCGAGGGACACGGTGGAGCATACGGTGCAGGACTGCCCCGCTTGGGTAGAGCACCGCCGTGTCCTCACGACGGCGATAGGCGGAGACCTCTCGCGCCCGGTATTGGTCGAGGCCATGCTGCGGGGCAAGACGGAGTGGGAAGCGGTCGCCTCCTTCTGCGAATCAGTCATGCTCGTGAAGGAGGAGGCGGGCCGCGTGAGGGAGAGGACAGCGTCCTCCCTCCACCCCAGCCGCAGTGGTCGATTTTAACCCGGTTTAAAGTGGACGGACACTCCCGCCTGTAGTCCATTTATTGAGGGAGGCTATAATATAGGCAATATTTTATCTCGGTATTTACACGGAAACGAGAAAAACGCGGGTGAAACCGCGGGGCACAGCTAGTATCAAATACTCAGGTCTGCACTCCTTTATAGTGTAAAATATCAAAATTCTAAGCGCGCTTGCTAATGATGCGACGCGATACAGAATTGCATCTTTAGACGATATCGCACAAACTTCCGGCCGAAGAAAATGTAGGTATGGATAATCGCTAGTATTTGCTAATGGTGTCGTACGGATTGACGATATCGCTCAAAGTCAAATCTGCTCGATATCGAATTGCGTGTAAATAATGCACACGATTCTGTGTTCGGAATACTGCTGAGTGATTGTAAAACTGATACCTCACTGCGACATCTTTACTAACTCATTGGCGACATATTTTTTTGATTATAGACAACGCCTTTATGTCGTAGCTGTTAGGAGGATTTTCGTAGACCACGGTCACATCGCTCCATTAGGATATACTTATATTTTAATCGTCAATCGACTCGATATCGCATACCTCGCGTCGCGTCATGAGCGAGCTGGCTAAGTCAACGCATTTTCATACCTTCCTGTTGACCTTTTATCATGGTAAAATCATCAAATGAGTCCTCCCACCCAGGGCAGGGCAGGAGGGTCTGTGAGACTTGTACTGACTAAAACCCACGGTGATCCTTCAATGGCCCTTTATGTTCTATGGTCACGGTAATTCGCTACTCCCGCGACCCAGGCAGGTTTTGGCTCTCTAGGGGGACCCCGTCATTCTCCTATCGTTGAACTAGAGTCATTTTTGGCAAGAAGTTTGCAGTTTTGGCAAGAAGAAGACGAAATTAGCTTAGTTTTCATCCGATTACAGCAAGCAAAAAGGTGTGTTATGATTTTGATTTATGTGTTTATTGACTGATCTAACTGAAGTTTATTTCCGTTGTCTGCAGGTGGTACCGCGCCCACCTCATCCAAGATCGTCAGGGAAGATGAAACCACATCCACGGAACTGATATTTGAGTGAGTACATTATTTTTTGGAAGGATGCGGGCAATTTTCGAATCTATCCCTGGAGGGATCGAGTTTTACTCACTTAGAGAGTATTACACTTGTCTCAGATATGCAGGTGCAAAAAAAATATCCACACAGAGCGGGACGAGACAAACTGTCAGACTCGTACTGACTAAAATCCACGGTGTCCTCCAATTGTCTTTTACGTTTACCCGATGTTCTGTTACTTCAGGTTCACGGTTCCCTGATGACACAATCCCGCGACCCCGACAGGCTTTGGCCATCTTAGGGGGACACGACGTGCTGTCGACCCGGCCATGGTCCATGATCAAACGGCGAGTCACCCATAACTCCCCGTCTGCATGACTTAATTATAGTGGTAATTTTGATGATAAAATCGAAACAGTAATCCCAGTTTTTAAGTTTTTTTTTATCGTGGTAAAATCATCAAATGAGTCCTCCCACCCTACTGTCAGACTTGTACTGACTAAAATCCACGGTGTCCTTCAATAGCCCTTTACGTACCGGGGTCACGGTAATCCGTTAGTCCCGCGACCCCGGGGTAATCCCAGTTAGAGAAGTTTATTTTATGAGTCTGTCTAGGGGAGCGGAAGGGACTGTCAGACTCTTAATAACTTAAAGTCCACCCTGCTGCAAGTGTCCCCACATTATTTATATTTATATCTTTCTGTATTTTCAGCTCAACTCACCAGTTGCCTAAAATAAAAATGGGTCCTGATCTCAGAAGCGCCAGAAGGCCGAAACAACTTATGAACAAGTGAGTTTTTATTTGGTTCTTATTAATGTATTTAATAGTTTTATGAAAAACTACAGAACTTCAGAAAATGGCTATTAAGACCGCCTTAATACGGACTACGAGACTGCACCAAGTGTATCATGGCAACCACTGTAGAAAGGGGTGTTCTCGACGGAAGAAAAGACAAAATTAATGAATGTAGAAAGCACTTGCGACTAATGAGACGAACAAAGCAGCTTTTCTTTAAAATTTGTAATTATCTATATATATAAAAGGAGAACTGACTGACTGACATATCAACGTACAGCCGAAACTACTGGGGCTAGGAATGTGAAATTTTGCACACGGCTTCCTATTATAATGTAGGGGAGCACTAAGAAGGGGTTTTTGGAAATTTAACCTTTAAGGGGGTGAAAAGGGGGTATTAGGAAAGTACGTAACCCACGCGGACGAAGTCGCGGGCAAAGTGCTAGTCATAATATAAAAGAGCTCGTACCTAAATAATAACTCCCGCCCAGACCGATGTTCCAGTTTTCTGATGTTGTTTTGTGGACCGTCTGTCATAGCATAGTGACCCTGACTGCTATGCCGGAGGTCGTGGGTTCGATTCCCACCCAGGACAAATATTTGTGTGATGAGCACGATCATTTGTTCTGTGTCTGGGTGTAATTTATCTATAACATGTATGTATTTAGAAATATAAAAGTATGTTTATCAGTTGTCTAGTACCCATAACACAAGCTCTGCTTAGCTTGGGATAGTTGTGGTTTTTTTTTTATAGCGAATTTCCTCCGTTCCTCGGAAAGCACGTAAAGCCGTTGTTCCCGACTGTCATTTGTAGAAAGACAGTCGTTACTATAAGTTAGAAGTTCAAAGCCCTGACAGCCTCTAACCAGGGGGATCCCATTCCCCAATAACTGAGGTTTTGGAGGTCAGATGGCCAGTCGCTCTATGTAAAGTACTGATATTTAGCTGCATCTAGCTCGACTGGAAGCCGACACCAACATATTTCGAATAAGTCTAGTCAGATGATGATATGTTTAATAAATTAACCTTTTTTTTCAGACTAAAACCACCAACACACACACAGACAACCATACCGACTCTAGAGCTGTCAAAACCGTACCTACCACTCATACCATATATACCATCTCATAAACCGACGACCGATGCTCAAATTAAGTCCTTCCTGCTAAACACAGCCTTACAGAACGCTCTGTCAGACTCACTACATCAGTTGACACAACAGAGAGGAGCTGTCAAAGTGACAGCTCAAAAGAAAGATGGCGGCGAGGAGTTTGCGAACAATAATGATGACGGGCCAAGGAGACGGCTTCATAAATGTGACGTGGCTGGCTGTCACAAGGTCTATACGAAGAGTTCGCATCTGAAAGCGCATAAAAGGACTCATACTGGTGAGTTTTGTTGACTTCTGTTTTCCTTAAAATTACTGTTCCGATAGTTATCTCATGCAAGGAGAAGACGCCCTAGGAAGACCTACATTGACCTTATTAACAAGTTGAGCTCCTCGAGTTACGAGTCGAGCTACACGATAACTGACAAATGCTTGCACTGACCTGCAGGGTCCTCGTATAGCCTGATCTACATATAATGTCTGGACTTTAAAAGAGACAGTGACCTCTGAGTTGGTTTCGGCTGTTTCTTCTCAGAGTAGTCAGGTACGAAACACCGGCCCCTCCTAGTTTTGTAAAAAGACGTGTAAAAGTGTTGATAAAACCTACTTGCATAAACATACATCATTTCATTTCATTGGTGAAGTGCTTAAGAAAGGCCGAGTGCGATCTCGCAAACGGCGTGCGTGTGACCAGATATATGAATGTGGATGTGGTGAAAGGAGTAGGTATTTAAGGATCGTAGCACGTGGCGCTCAGTAGTACTATGGGTAAATAAAAATTTCCCGAGGTACTACTAGATACGGCGCGTTGTGTTCCACGCGCGCCTCAAGGAGTGTCAGCATAGTGACGGGGTCCCCTGTAGAGGGTCAAAACCGGCCGGGGTCGTGGGACTCACGAATTACCATGACCCCGGTACGTAAAAGTTATTGAAGGACACCGTGGATTTTAGTCAGTACGAGTCTCACAGTCCCTCCCGCTCTGCCCTGTGTGGGAGGACTCATGTGATGCTTTTACCACGTAAAAAAAAGGTACTGCTAGATTGCTTGGTAGTACCACGGGTAATTTTTTACCCGTGGTACTACTGGTAGTACCATGTGTATTAAACGGTTATTTTTAATGCAAATGGCCGTAAGTCGTCACGCTGGCATGATGACGACGACTTATATCTAATTTACTTGTTTTTTTTTTTAATATTGCAGGTGAAAAACCATATTCCTGCGGTTGGGCGGGCTGTGAATGGCGTTTCGCGAGATCCGACGAACTGACCCGACATACTAGGAAGCACACCGGCCACCGCCCGTTTACCTGCCCACTGTGTAGACGCTCCTTCGCCAGGTCAGACCATCTTGGACTGCATATGAGGAGGCACTGAGTACAAGGCCTTCTAATGGATACCCTGGGCCAAGGGCCCCGTAATCTAAAGACTTAAGGACCGTAATTTAGGGACTTTTAAGAAAACCTAAATTATCCCAGAGGGGTTCTCAATTTTCGCGCAAAGCTCGTGTTTTTATCCTACATTTCTATGATTCTATTAAATTTTCTGCATAAGGCAGTTGTCGTACTGCCAGCGAATAGCGAGTTAAGCGACCAACTGGCGAGCGGCGAGTGTGTAGTTCCGATAGTTTAGCGAGTGTCTGATGGAGACGAATGGTGGCATACCATGACGTCTTCAAGCGAGAGTGATTCCACTGTGGGAAAGAGACAGAGCTATACAAGTCGTCGCCATCTCGTTCCCACACTGGAACTCCGCCAAGGCCAAGGCCACCTGTTTAGTCTAACAGATGTGTGCTGGTTAGTCTAACAGTTGTTTAACTTATCTTGTGGTATCCTATTTTCATTAATACCTAGTTTTATTCGCTTCTCGCTAATCGCTAATAGTCAGACATGTGCTTGAATGTAGAAAATACTTGTAAATGGAATAATGATAACTACAAAACCCACTTTAGTAGAATCATAATACGAATTGCGATAAAATTATTCCTTATCTATTATAGACTCTATTGCTTGAGTAGAAGAGTAGAAAACTCCATTGGGGTATCGTATTGCCCAGTTACTGGGTTCTGGAGGTCCGATAGGCAGTCGTTCCAAGTAAAATACTGATATTCAACTGCATCAGGTTCGACTGGAAGCCGACCCCAATATAGTCGGGAAAAGGCAGATGATGATTCAATTTTTATAAATTTTATCGTAATTAATATTATGATTCTGAGATAGTGGCCTTTTTATATCTCATCTTTGTAAATACGAAGACAATTAAGTACTTAAGGGCATTATAAATGTGATCTTTTGCTCAAACAATATGACAATAATTATGTTTCAGTATAATTTATTGCAATTTCACATATTTTAGAGATTTTTTTAGGGGGAATTTTTAACTGCACCTCTATTTAGAAATTTAAGCAAACAAAATATCTCCACTAATAACCTACTGCATATCAAATAAATTACTGTACTACAAATTAACTACTTGATTACCTAAACATGTTGTACTAAAAAATGTTTAAAATTCATCGAAATCTGATGGCTTTTTTTATCTAATTTACAGCAAAAATCTAGCTGAAACCACAGATATACGCATTTTCAAACAATATTACTCACCGTAAAACAAAAATACTGATTTGCACACAAATTATTCAATATTACAACGGAATTTCCAGTAAGTACACGCTGGCACCCCGACTCGGACAATTTAGGTTAGAAGAGGATGGCGGGGTCTGAAAGACCCCGCCATCCTCTTCGTGGTTATTTTTTTTTAAACCACCCAGAAGTAGGAGCCACGCGAAGCGGGGCTCCGTCGACATGCTGGGAAGCGTGGACGCCCCGCGAAAGCAAGACCCTCTTTAATAGGTGATGGATTCCAAAAAAATGATTCAATATTTTGTTGCACTCGAAGAATTATTAGATTTACTTTTAGTTAACAGATAGTCATTCAGTAAAACAGTTAAGCTTTAAAGATCTAACAGTAAAGTATAATTTATTCATTTGATGAGCAAATTTAGTGTGCGATTCAGTATTTTTGGTGGTAATTTCGAATATTTTGATTGAAAAAAGGGAATTTACAGTTAAAGTATTAAATACCACCCTTTTTTTAGCACTTAAAGTTTAATATAGAGGAATTTTCTTGAGGTGTGATGGTAATCATTAGAATTTTTAGTATTTTCCATCTTGTGTATATTTAACACGTAGGTACGAAATAGGCAAATTGAAATATGTCAGAGTTTTGAAAAATAATGGACACTTACTTAATTTTTCTTTTAAATCAATTTCAATCTTTTTTTTATTATATGGTAAAATCATCAAATGAGTCCTCCCACCCAGGGCAGAGCGGGAGGGACTGTCAGACTCGTACTGACTAAAATCCACGGTGTCCTTCAATAGCCCTATACGTACCGGGGTCACGGTAATTCGTTAGTCCCGCGACCCCGGCAGGCTTTGGCCATCTACAGGCCCCGTCACTATGCTGACACTCCTTGAGGGATTTCAATCTTACTACAAAAAAGGTTAAACATCTGTTGAATACTTTGTCTAAAAAAAGTGTAACTACAAAACGACATTTGACGATGATATAAGGTTCATTTTGCAGTTACACTTTTATTAGGCAAGTGTTCAACACTTTGTTAATAATATTAATCGAATAGTATAATTTTTTAAACTAAACTCCTAATAATTACCAACCATTTGTATTATGACTACCATGACATGTAAGTGGCATTATCCTTAAACAATTAAGGCCAGTATATTGTACATTTATTATTTTAAGTTTATTTTTAGTAAATAATTATAGTCTATTTTTATTTTTATTTGTATAGTGTACT
Source organism: Agrotis puta (assembly GCA_943136025.2). Lineage (NCBI taxonomy): Eukaryota > Metazoa > Arthropoda > Insecta > Lepidoptera > Noctuidae > Agrotis > Agrotis puta. Next base: position 6,727,267 of record OW964195.2, on the reverse strand, counting down.
TAAATAAATAAAAGGGTATGCAACTTTTAGTATGGACCTTGGCATCAATATTTTTTTCTTTCGCCAGTGATTAAATTTTGGGCACAATTAGACTACCATCTAAGAAGTCCATAGAAAAAAAAAGTTTCTAAACCGTAACCAACCAGAGATATGACTGTTTTTATTTTGTTCTAATCAGGAGTTATTTTTTGTAGGAATCCATAAATTTATTGATTTACTCGTACTTGTAACAAAATAAAATGCGTTATATCTCTGGTTGGTACGGTTTAGAATTTATTTATTATTTTTTACGATGTTCTTAGGTTGCGGTCTACTAATGACCAACATTGCATTACTGGCGAAAGAAAAAAAAAATGATGCCGAGAAGTTGCATAGCTCTTTGTACTATGTACCCCTCTGCCTAGCCCCTTGGGCAAAATGACTTTATGAATATTAAAATGTTGTGAGTTGTGACTGTAAAACGAATTATAGGTATGTTCCAGATAACTTATGAGAGAGAAAGAGATAGGCAATCGGATTCGTATAGCGTTATCTCTATCGTATGAACCACAACGCACGACGAACCAGCGACAAACGTCGCATAGGTAGTGTGTGACAGAGATAACGCTATACAAAACTATCCGATTGTCTCTTTCTAAAGGTCGATGTGCAGTATACATCGCCGATACCTGTCACGCGATATATAGTATGGAAATAAGAAATATGGTTCTGTGGAGCACTAAAAGATTGAATAATGAATATAATAATTAATGTCGTAACACCGAATATATAGTTTTATATGCAAAAATGAATTCGGGAACTTTCCAAATGCCTTTTTTACACCTGAAACGGTAACAACATCAAATTCAGCGTTTTAATTGCATTCCCTAATCAATCTTTTAGTGCATTACAGAGCCATATTTCCCATATCCATACAGTAATATTGCCAAATTAATTAAAACTTGTAAATATTTGACAGCTATTTGCGACGTTGCCAACTTTCTGGTTACGCGCCCTTAATCGGGGTTTCAAATACAAGGTTGACGTGTTTTTATTTGTTATATTATATAATAATGCAGATTTGGGCTCCCAAGTCGGGTAATGAGTTATTGTGGTTTCTTATTATCAATTTCTCAGCAGCCCGGTGTTTTTTGCCCGGTTGACGTCAATAGGCGTATCCCATTATACTACATGAGATTTAAGATGTAACTGGTAAAATGTGGGTATATACAGGGTGTTTTTGACAGCAGACTTTGCGAGCTTACTGCAGACGCGATGCGACGCAATTCGACCGATTTCAACTACAAGTGAAAATCATCCTTAACACTACGACATCATCATCATCTTCCTGCCCTTATCACATTTTACTTGGGGTCAGCGCAACACGTTTTTTTCATCCATTCTCCTCTATCAAACTTCACAGTATCATTTACTCCTCTTTCTTCCATATCATTCCTTACACAATCCGTCCATCTCTTCTTTGGCCTTCCTCACCACTACGACATATGAAATAAACACGTGCTGTTATCTACAGGTAGATGAAAAACAAAACACGCTCGCCACGACGCCTTAATTCAGTCGAATTGCATCATTATATTATAAGTAGTGTGTAAGTAGGAATTTCTTCTTCTATTGTGGGTGCGTTTACAAACATAGAAACTCACATACACAAACGCCCAGACCCTAAACAACTACTTGCAGATCATACAAATATTTGTTCCGTGCGGGTAACGAACCCGCGACGCGCTGCTTTGCAGTCGATCGCTCAGCCAATTCGCCAACCGTGTCGTCAAATATATCGTAGTAGCAAGGACGATTTTCACTTTTAGTTAGTAGAAATTGCAAATCGCACGAATTGCTTCATGTCCAAGATCATTTCATTGAAAATTCGAAATTAGCAACTGATTCCTACATTTTCTATGGAGAGTCGTATTTTTGATATAGCACCGTAGCCCGATCCACCTCCTCTATACCGCGTATGCTGACGATGCTCAACTCGCTCGTGGAGACCAACCCTGGATTGGACTTGTTTGCTGATGAATGGAAGACGATCATGTTGGGATGTTTGCGGTTCTGTGAGACGACAGAGTGACAGGATATATTAATTTAGTATTAATCAGGTCAGGCCTGTTGGTCTAGTGGTTAGTGACCCTGACTGCTATGCCGGAGGTCGTGGGTTCGATTCCCACCCAGGACAAATGTTTGTGTGATGAGCACGATCATTTGTTCTGTGTCTGGGTGTAATTTATCTATAATATGTATGTATTTAGAAATATATAAGTATGTTTATCAGTTGTCTAGAGCCCATAACACAAGCTCTGCTTAGCTTGGGACTAGATGGCGTTGTGTGATAGTTGTGGAATATTTATTTATTTATTTATATTTATTAATAGGTAACGCTGTATTAAATGTTTATCTATACTTATAATAAATCTGTGGAGAGGCCAATTCTGTACATGAAATATTTAAAAAAAATAACTATCAAGGGGTGATTAGGGATGTGTCTGTCTGTCTGTATGTTTATTATAGAAACAAAAACCACTCGACGGATTTTAACGAAGTTTGGCACAATTATTCTTCATCTCCTGGGCAGGTTATAGTATACCTTTCATTACGCTAAGATCAATAGGAGCAGAGCAGTTAAGGGAAATATTGGGAAAATGGGAGAAGTTACTCCATTTTTAAAGCTTCCGTCGCGTATGCAGCCTTAATGGTTAAAGCTACATAGAAATCATGTATGACGGAAATGTTCTCCTTAAAATTATATAAAAATATTCATTGACAGCATATGTCTATCTTTTATGGTTGACTCGCAATAACACGTGAAACTACACGCGGGCGAAGCCGCTGGCAAAAGCTAATATTAAATAAAAAGTTTCTTCGTGAATGTTATTCATGGTAATGGTATGAAACCATGGTTAAATTTTGCGAAGGGCTGCAAATACACTATGTATATATACACCTCTGCCTAGGTACTTTGGGAGGCGTGATGTTATTAAACGTTATGGTATAATGCTCAAAAAATAGTTCCGTTAATTGTAAAAAAAAAATATGTTAAAATATACAGGGCATTAGTGGCAATATTAGAATTAATTGAAAAATTCCTATTTTTATATTAAATAATAATAATTATTTTTCATATTTTTTTCTCATACTTAAATTTTATAGCAACTATTTTGTTTTGTTTCAAATGTTTATGTACTTAAGTAATTATAAGATATAAGTGATACAATTAAGTTTTGTAATTAATTAAAATAGATTTGAAATGAAAATAAGCAATATTATATAGTATGTTTCGGGGCCAGTATTCCAGAAATTATTTAGTTTATTATATATAATTAAGTAAGAAAAAAATTTAGAATATTTTGAAAAGTCCTGTGATTTTTGTGAACAGAAATTCCTTATAAATAATCTAAATCTTTTTAGATTTAGCAAATATTTTTGTACCTTTCTATATAAAATTATGATCTCAATTGGTATTCCTCTCTATTCGTTTTATGTGAATTTGATCTCAAAAACAATAAACTAACGATTACCTTTTCTGTAACTTAATATTTACTAAGAAATAAATCTTAAATGCCTATTTATTCAGTTTGAACTTTTGGGCACTACAGGTGATTTTTTAAATGCGGACGTACAGTAGGCATGAAAATATAAGATTTTAATGTCACGATTTTTCAAACAAGTAGAAATCGAATGTGAAATCAGCTGCTCCGTCAATTTTAAACAAACTGTGTGATGGATAATATGGCCGCTGAGATGATCAGTAATGTAGAAGTATGGAAAAATATGTACTAGGTAATTGAATTTAAATGAATAGGTATAGCACAAAGATGTAGGGGCAAGCTGTTTTTTTCTTACATTTGAGATAGTCTCATCTTATTTTTAAGTACTTTACTCCATAAAAGTACGGTCCGCGATTAAAAAAACACCCTGTATATAAAAAATAATCAAATAGCAATGTAAAAATAAATACCGAAATATTTCTTCATTTAAACTATTATCGTAATTAATTTAAACCACGCATTTTGACGGCCAGTAAACGTAAATGCAAACTTTATTATCAATAATTAATTAACTAGACTTTTTTGAACTTAAGTTTATTTATAGATTAAGTCATGTCTATAATATGTAACACTATGAAATACATGTATTTTACTGATTACAAGCACAAGATTTTAAAATTATACAATTTTTCAACTGGGCGTGGATGGCCCATTCCGAAACTGTAAAGAATAGCGAAAAATACTAAAAAAAGTCTCGAGGCTGATTTTAATGAAAACAAAAACTGCATTATTAAATTTAAGAAGAATCAGTAATCCTCGCCAGGAGTCGAACCCGTTGGAAAATTCTATAAAATTAACTCGAGATTATCTCAGTCGCGCTTTAATCTAAAATAAACGTTATTCGTATATAATTAGTGTGCACATATTTACAAGCGTCAAGGGTAGCGTAGAACGTCGAACGGACGGATGATCTGATGAAGACCACAGATCGCGCTGGATGGAAGCCGCTTCCAACCGGTCCAATTGGAAATATAAAGGGGAGGCCTAGGTTCAGCTGTGGACGTCTTTCATCTAATATGATGATGATGATGAAGGTTTAAAAGATCTGCCTAAAACTTATTGTTTTAAAGCATAAATTGCTCAGTGTAATATTACTTTATGCTATATATATTATTTTGTGCGTTACATAATTTGTATTGAAATAAAAGCAAAATAGCGAGCGGTGTTGTTAAAAAAAAAGTTCTAAACATGCTTATGTATATTATAATTAAGTATTTTTAAGTTGAAATGTACACCCTGTATTATGCCACCGCTCTCACTTCGAATTTAAACCTTATGGTGCTGGAACAAGGTTCTATATTTAATGAATCATATATTTATTTGTCTCGTTTTAAAATTAATAAAATTGTAAAAAATATAATGTTTTTTATTTTCGTCTTAAAGCGGTAATAATACCTTATATAAAGTACTTTTTTAGGTCTTAAAATCGTAAGAGAAGAATAGATTTTTAGTGATTGAGTTAAGAAAGTAATGAATAAACTGGTTGGATTTGCCAAGGATTAGAAAATTATGTTTTGCAAGTTCAATAAATATTTAGTCCGTTAGAGTACGCGCTCCGACTGAAATTCTGCGGAATATTCGTAGTACTACATTTTTAAATGTAATATATAAATAATATTTTGGATAAACAACAAATTAGATATTAGATAATTTCAATCATCTTTTTTTAAATCCGGATAAAATCATCAAATGAGTCCTCCTACCCAGGGCGGGACAGGAGTGACTGTCAGACTCGTACTGACTATGGTTCAAAGTGACTTTTAATAGCCCTTGACGTTCCAGGATAACGGTTACCTGATAACACAGTTCCGCAACCATTCAATCATTATAGCTATTGTAAAGCAGTACCCAAGAAAATGTATACAAACTCTGACGGATTGCAAACAAATTTTCTTTTTTTTTTTTTCAAATATTCTTACCGCCTTTTTCTGACAGTTGTGACATTCTGTCAGTTTATAAATACAATGTCAAAATTTTAAGTGGAAAACCAAAAATCTATCTGTTAATAGATATTTTTATACAAAAAATGTAAAGTTGTAGCAAAAAAATTGTAAAACTATGGCGTAAGTACATTTTTTGTTTGAAGATTTTTTTTTGTCGAATTTAAAGAAATATCGCTGAACGAAATAAATATAGCTAAACTGAAACAACGAGCAAATGATGAGAGCAGTGACAGCCGGGCTCTTTGAACTGGCAGGTAACCGTGACCGTCAGTGGCGTTGCTTGGCGAGGGCGAAGCGGACCTCAGCCCCCGGCCTCGCAAGGGAAGCGACCGCGCGCTCAGAGAAAAAAAAAACGACGGGTTGCACTCTGGGAGTGCCGGCAGAAGTGAAAATTTGATTATTAACGTTGAGCATGTTTGATATTTTGGAATGGTTAGGGAATAATTTTGCACCAATTGCTTTATCAGTATAAAAGTACTGTCATTTATGTGGTAGAATACAATATTCATTTATTGCGCTATCGTACACGGTCGAGATCGACCTCGACCTCGACCTCGACCTCAACCTCGACCTCGATTCGTGGCACGCTGTAACATAGACGAACATTCGCGCAAGCGCCCTGCGCCGCCTAAACGAAACAGTAGGCCCAGGCATACATTTTCGCCGCGCCGTAGAGAGGGGATAGCTGTCTACTCTCCATCCGTCCTACGCTTTTTCGATCAGGGTCACGTGTCCTGACGCGAGTTTAAGATTTTATACCCATTACAGAAACAGTGCCCAACGCCGCTAAAGAAGTTTTCACTTCAAAAAAGGAAAAATTTCGCTCATAAGTTTGCAACCAGTCAATAAAGCAGTATAATTTAACTTCTACTAACAAATAGAGGCCTCGCAATATTCTAATGTTGTGACGATCTCTTTTATGTCTAGCGCCTCCACTGCTCGTGCGAGGCCCCATGTTGCAAGATTAATGCAGTACGTTTTATTTGTAACTGGGATCTGAAAGAGTCAAAAAGGCCTCGCGAAGCTGATGTCACTGACAGTCACATTTAATATAGATGGACAAGGGAATGTCACGCGAGCAGCGTCGGCAAGTTATATTTTTCGTCCTGAAGAGAAAGGGCTTCGCAGATGGGTTTTGCCCCCACCTAGATTCGGTCTTGCTACGCCACTAGTGATCCTGGAACGTAAAGGGCTATTGAAGGAACACCTTGGATTATAGTCAGTACGAGTCTGAATCTCTTTCACTCCACTTAGGGCAGAAGGACTCCCGTTTTCTCCTCCGGTTTTGAGTTTCCGATATGTCGGCGCTGTTGCAACCGCCATGATCACGGATGAACTGAAGTAATTGCGGGTAGATTTTTACGAGCAGACAAAACGGTCTACCTTCTTTCCTGTTCCATTTGTGCATTCGATACCACTGTCCACTGTAAAGATGCGATTCCAACGGTGTGCGCGTACAAAAGTATCCAGATATTATGCTTGAAATTGTGTAACATTATTTTGTTACAATACAGTGCCGAAATTTCGTGAACTCAAATCATAATTAATACTAAAACATGGTAAATAATAGTTATACCGTTTCAAATTCAGAAAATAGTGTCAATGACCAAGTTTAAAAACTTATATGTAACTTTGTAGTTGCGAGTTATGTGAGCACTGCCAGATTCCAGTCTCCAGGAACGATAAGGTCACGATCCACGAGGGTTATAGCTATCACAAGGCATGTCACAAGTGTTGTAAGTATCAGCCATCAATTATCTTAGCCTATGTCCATGCGGACGGCGAGTAATGGGTGACTCGTCGTTCGATCGTAGACCATGCCCGGGTCGACAGCACGTCGTGTTCTACACGCGTCTCAAAGAGCTGTCACCAATATGACGGGGCCCCCTCTAAAGGGTCAGGGTCAGGGTCGCGAGACTGTCTTCTAAGTTAACCTTGACTCCGGAACGTAAAGGTCTATTGAAGGACACCGTGGACGCAGCCTTTAGACGGTATGGAGAGAGACCCCTTTTGTGCCATGCTTAACCTCTCGGGCGATTTATAATTGAAAATGATAAAAATCAACGTCCAATGAGAGACTGTCTGTTATGTACAGACGTGTGTACGTAAGGCGCTGGGGCGTTTTCGCTTATGTACACCCGGGTGTACGTAACGCGCCCGAGAGGTTAACTAAACTGTGCATGTTTAATCCAAGTTTTAACCCTCGAAATTTTGGATATCAACCAACCACCGGGTCATTGGTCTACCAACACCTCTTCTACTGCATCTCGGTGCCCATTCAGCGAGGGCCCTACTCCATCTGCCTTCACCACGTCTTGCCAAGTGTCCTGCCCACCTCTTTTTCAGGTGACTTCGACTTGCATGCAGCGCTATTCTGTAGTCTTCATCTGATCTTTTATTTATTTATTTATTTATTTATTTATTTATTTGGGACAAACAAACAGTTTCACATTATATCTGAGTAAATGATATAGCTTTTGTCCACCTTTAGGGGTGAACCTCCTACGCAAATACTCTATCTTAATGTTTTTTGTATTCTGGGTGCAGATGTCTGCAGCGAAACCAATCTTGCAAACGCAGAAGTGTTCAAGGGGGTGATATTTTGCAACATCTGTGCGCAGAGGATATTCCAGGGGTGTTCCACAGCTCGCAGGACCAAGACCAAGTATTCTAGCAGAGCAAGAAGGACCAGGTCGAAGTCTCACAGGTACTATCGTCGTTCAGCCGCGGCCAGAAAATTTATTATTTAGGTATTTTAAATGGGTTTTTTCTTGGCCTCAAAATAACAACAATGGGTGGTGGCAGCTCACGAAGAAGATGACGGCATGAACTGGACGTAGCCGTTAGACTGTATAGAGGGAGACTTTCGCCCAGCAGTAAGGCAATAAAGACTAGCTGTAGGATCATCATCATCATTCGCCTAAAGGAAAAAATGAGGCTTAAGGTGGAGCGAGCTCTGCTGCTCTGTCTTATCAGGAAACCGTCGACCTCAAAACGTAAAAGACTATTGAAGAAACACCACGGATTTTAGTCAGTATGCGTCTGAATGTCCCTCCCATCCCGCCCTAGATGGGAGGACTCATTTGATGATTTGAACAAATAAAAAAAAGAGGTAGCTTCCCCAGAACGAACTGGAACTCCTGCGCACCGGCAGAACCCAGTAAAAACTATGAATCTATGAGGATTTTTTCACTAGCTAAATGGGCAATGATATTAATTTGTAACTTCGCCAGACGCGAGCGGGAACGAGTGAGAACGAATGAAAGAAGACTCGATGGCAGCCGAGACGGGATCATCGAACGGGCAAGACTGGTCGGATCCAATTCTGACAACGAGGATCAGCGGGAAGAGAAAGATAAGAAGCCCAGGTGAGGGTTTATAGTAAATCCTGAGAGGGATTATTTTGGTGGAATCGTACCATTACAGCTACACACGTTGATATTCAAAACTTACATTTAAACATTCAACCATGTTTTTTTTCAGCAAATTGGCGGTATCCGATCAGACGTTGCCTCATATTTCGTCCATGCAAGGCACAAGGACGCAACACGTTGAAGTAAGTGTTTTGGGACTTATTTTTGAACATTTATGTATTTTCCTTAAAAAATAAACATCGTTAAAAACATTAAAGTTCAAATTGAAGAAAAAAGCATGCATGAGTTACGACAATAGGAAAGCAATGCTTAAAAGGGCATGCGGACGGCGTGTCATGGGCGTCTCAGCCAATTGTGCATTTCTGTGTCTAGGGATAATTGAACAAGTATTGAACAAATTTTCAGCGTGCCTATTTTTTGTTTTTTTAGCTTGGTAAAATCATCTAACGAGTCCTCCCACCCAAGGCAGAGCGGGAGGGACTGCCAGACTCGTACTGACTAAAATCCACGGTGTCCTCGAGCCCTTTACATTCCGGGGTCACGGTAATTCGTGAGACCCGCGACCTCAGCAGGCTTTAGCCCTTTAGAGAGGGACCCCGTCATTTTGCTGACACTCTTTGAGGCGCGCGTGGAACCCAACGCGCCGTCGACACGGGCATGGTACATGGTCGGATAGCGAGTTGCCCATTACTCGCAACCGGCATGCCTGCGCTTACAGTGGCTGGAGATCGTCTACCGACGTCTATCGACGTGGACGTCTACCACTGCGGCTGGGGTGGAGGGAGGACGACGTCCTCTCCCTCACGCGACCCGCCTCCTCCTTCGCGAGCATGGCTTCTTCGCAGAAGGACGCGACTGCTTCCCATTCCGCAGCATGGCCTCGACCAATGCTGGCCGCGAGAGGTCTTCGCCTATCGCCGTCGTGAGGACACGGCGGTGCTCTGCCCAAGCGGGGCAGTCCTCCACCGTATGCTACACCGTGTCCTCCGGACGATCCTCGCAGTGGTGACACCCAGGCGTTTCTTCCCTCCTTATCAGTCACAGGTACCTCCCAAAACTTCCGTGTCCGGTGAGGACCTGCGTCATGCGGTAAGTCAGGACGTCGTGACGCCTATCCAGCCACTGCCCAAAGAGGGGTCTTACCGCAGCGATTGCGGCACGTGTCTTAAGCACTTTACCAAAATTTCAAATAGCTCTTATGCCACTATCGGTCGATCTCCTCCGATAGGCCTCCGCAAAAGCGCATCGTAGAGTTCAGCGACATCTTCAACCAACGCCGTCATGTCTGCAATATCACGAACGTTGGCAGCCCAGCTAACTTTACTCTAATCATTTAACTCCCGGGTTTGTCCGGCTTCAATAGTGTGCTCAGTATTTTCGTTTTTCTAATCAGGTTTTTACTTATTTTCTGTTTTTGGTTTTAGAACTGCTTTTATTTCCAGACTGTGGGCCATAACAAAAAGGATTTACCAGGTAATAAATAAATAATTTACATGATAATTTATCTATAATATAATTTTTAGAGAACCAAAGTAACCGACATTGCGAGTAGAATCAGCATGTTTTTCAAAAAATCGCATCAAAATCCGTTGCGTGGTTTTAAAGATTTAAGAATACATAGGGACAGACACACAGTGGGAAGCAACTTTGTTTTATACTATGTAGTGATTATTTCTGTGTGCGTGTGTCCAATATCAAATTAATGTTTTCTTTTCTCTTCTATTATACCTAAACAACGATAATACATATACGTCATCGCCGAATAAAAATAAATACGTACCTACCTATATAGATAAAAAAACGTCTTATTTCAGAAATCGGAATCACCACAGTTGTGACGCAAGAGTTGCTGAATAAGATCACTAGTTTACATTCGGGGTACAAGTGAGTATAATTACAATTCTAGCTAATAGTAGAAACAATTTTAAAATAAAAGAAAATATCTCACTTCTGTGGCATTGTTGTCTTACTACAAAAAAGGTTAAACATCTCTTGAACAGTTGTCGAAAAAAAGTGTAACTGCAAAACGAGCCTGATATCAACGTCAAATGGAATTAGTCTTGCAGATTATTTATAATACTCGTAACATATATCGTCTTACTACAAAAACTTAAACATCAATTGAACACTTGTCTAAAATAAATATGAACTTCAAAACGGCATTTTTGACTTTGATATAAGGGTCGTTTTGCAGTTACTCTTTCTTTAGACAAGTGTCCAACAGATGTTTAACATTTTGTAGTAAGACGGTTTGAGAAAACTTGTCGTCATGTCTATTTCTGTTTTATTTATTTTCAGTGTCAAAGCCAACACTCCTGCTTTAGCTCCTCCGTCTCCTCCTGTAGTTCTGCCACGTCGTCGACATGGCAGGACACGGAAGAACATATACGACCCTGTTGTAAGTACCTACCTTTTGCTACCTACCTATATACATGCCCGGGTCGACGACGCGTTGTGTTCCACGCGCGCCTGAAAAAGCTGTCAGCACAATGACGGGGCTCCATTAGAGGGCCAAAGCCTGCCGGGGTCGCGGGACTAACGAACTACCGTGACCATGTAACGTAAAGGGCTATTGAAGGAAACCGTGGATTTTATTCAGTACAAGACTGACAGTCCCTCCAGTCCTGCCCTGGGTGGCAGGAGTCATTTGATGATTTTGCCACGCTAAAAAAAAACATACCTACACACACATTAGAAGCGCTTAAAAATACATTCAAGAAAGCCTAATGGCCCGATAAAGACCTTGCCGTTACGTGAATAAGACATTAGTTACTTTTTACTCGACTACGGCAAAGCCAAAAGGTGGGTTATGATTTTGACCGGCAAATATAAGCATACATACCAAGATTTATCATTTGATACCCATGTTGACACTGTTAGAAACAGCAAATTAGCTAAATTAAAAAAGTCGAGCCCTTTAATTTGATACCCATGTCGATACTGTGTGAAAATATTTTTTATTTCGGTTATGACTTTACATCCCCTAGAGGGCGCCATATTGGATCAACTGAGACGCTCCTAACGACCTCATTTGTCATGTAATTATAAGTAGTTTAGGTTTAAAAAGTAAGTATATATGATAAAAATATTAGGAACTAGCTTCCGCCCGCGACTCCGTCCGTCGGTCTTCGCGTGGATGGTTTATTTCTCCATTTTGAGTAACTCTGAAAATGACATCTTATAAATATCTATTGGACCCAAATACGGCTAAGCCTATAATAATTAAGGAGATTCGCGATTCTACGTAACAACGTCTATGAATAAAACTGAAAAAGAAGATTTTTTTTTCTACGTATTTTTCCAGGATTAAAAGTATCCCATTTTATGCCCAGGATAATAAGGTATAATTATACCAAGTTTCATCGAAATCGAACCGTTAGTTTTCACGTGATGCCTGCATACCTGTATGCCTACAGAATTGACCCTTCTACAGATTTATTTATGTATAGATATAGTTTGCTTTGCTTTTAAGCAACAATTTCGTTATCCCTTAGAAACTATTTCTACCTGTCAAATATTTGATGCGACGTTCAGCTTTTTTATTCATTGATTCTGAGACGGTTCGAAGTTTACCGGGTTAGCTAGTAATTTTAACAATAATAAATGTTTTTTTTACAGCCAACCTGCTGTGATCTAAGAATAGCAGGTGAGTAAATACTGCTTTTAATTTTTTTTTTCATTACTCATACTCTGAAAGTAGGCTTTTACATGTCTGATTAAGGATTTGAAAGTTATCCATTGCAGGCCTAGGGAAAATCGCTTTCAACTGACAGCTGCCAAATTTAAGAAAAAAAAAACTAGTTCTACTTTGACATTTCTATTGAACCATGTTGTAACTTTTTATACAGTCACTAACACACTAACTTTTTATACTTACATGCAATTAAGTATTAAGAAGATATATTATGCCCTTCTGATCTAAGTGTAAAGTTTTACAGAATAAAGACAATAGCATACTGACTCGTGTAACTAATGCTAATACTGATATCATTAAGATAATATTTAAAACAGCTAGAAAATTGAGAATACTGATCGACTGATCGTAGCTCATTTATCACAACTACATAATATAGCCTTTAAAAAAAATTAATTATGTTAGGGGTTCGATAATTGGAGCTTTATGGCCGCGATAAGTTTTCATTTATGAGCAACATTTTATGTTTTTACTTTTATTGTAATCGTCTGCGGCTCTTGACATTTGGAGGCCCCGTTGTTGCGTCTGATAGGGCGGTAGCTACACCTCTGCCTCTAACTTAACCCTTTGGGTATTACAGGCTTAATGTTTTAAATGTATTTTTCTAGAGCTCGGCATGTCAACAGAGATAGCCAACATGGCGCTGCGCAAGAATTCTGAATGTCCAGTCACCGTCCATTCTAAGTAAGTTCTTTAAAGTGTTTGACACCCCGTTAGTACGTTACCACAACGCATTGCAAATATACAATTTGTTATAAAAAAACCCTGTCAGGTCCAAAATATGCGGTGAATATATATTATGTTTGGTATTCCAATCATATGTCCTATTTTGTTACATCATTACCGCGATCCAGCCGGCGTTTGGCCTCAATACTGTTACGATTATCACAGGGCCCTTAGGATAGTTGGACCCTGGGTTAAACCCCAGAGTGCCCTTTGGAAAAGACGACCCTGATTTCTTGGGCTGATTGTAATTAACTTTGGTAATATATTTTTCGGGATTAATTTCTCTGTAGATGATAAAATGTTATTAAATAAATTGGGCCCACTAGGTGGGCACGCCAATTGCGGCGTCAGTGGCAATTTCTGTCAACGCCCAGCTGTGGGCATAGTTGCATCCCACACTTGAAATCAATTAAGGGCTGCTGCAATAGACCACCTGGATTCAAAATTCAGTTTTTCCCCGTAAGTCTATCTATCCCTTTCTGACACTCAGAAACACTCATAGAGCCAGAAATAAGATCGTTTCTGGTTACGATATTTAATGTAATCTATCTACGAGTATACTATAATAAATCTGTAGAAGGGTCAATTCTGTACATTGAAAATATTGAAAAAATAAATAGCGGGGGGTGTTGCTGGATCGATACCAAACCCAAATATATGATAAAAAAAATTTTTGTCTGTCTGTCTGTCTGTCTGTCTGTTTGTGCAGGCATCACGTGAAAACTAACGGTTCGATTTCGATGAAACTTGGTATAATTATTCCTTATTATCCTGGGCATAACATAGGATACTTTTTATCCTGGAAAATACCGTAGAAAAAAATCTTATTTTTCAGGTTTATTCATAGACGTTGTTCTGTAGAACCGCGAACACACGTTGCATTTCCCGCAGTGGATTCAGCGCCGTAATATTTATAAGATGTCAGAGTTACTCAAAATGGGGAAATAAACCATCCACGCGAAGACCGACATCCGCGCGGACGGAGTCGCGTGCGGAAGCTAGTATTTAATATAAAGTCACAAAAATTAATTGTTAAGCAATTTGACCACGAAATCAAATGGTCCTCATACAAACAGGATGTTTGTAAAACAGATTGACACAACTTTCTTAGGGGGTGTGGTGTAGGGAGATTCTTATCTTGGTTTTCGCCCATATATATACCTACTATGTTTTGCGAAATGTCCTTCCTTACAAGTTTTTTATTTTTATTTTAGTTAGTCTAGGTACAGCAAGGTGAGGTTTATTGTTATAATTCTTCTTGAAAAGTGGTCCAATGATTTAATTTAATTCATATGAAATTTAAAAAAATCCAGTAAATAATACCCCGCTGGATAAATGTACCCGACCCTGTACGAAACATCCTGTATCACACAAGACTGTTTTGACAGATTTTTTGAAATGGCTACGACATGAAAAAATATCTTTGTATGTTCAACTTTTAGGGCTTTGTCAAACAGACAAGCGAGTCCGAAGCGATAACGAACCGATACAAGACGTCAGTCCGATAGTTTGGTCACGCTATCGGATCACTTTCGCTTTTCTATGTGACTGGATTCAAACAATTCCGTACATTACAAATAAAAACGCCTCGCTTCGTATTCGTCACGCCTGTCTGTTTGACAAAGGCTTTAATATCCACGACGGTTATTTTATTTTCCAGCACAAAGTTTAAAGGACACACTCCGTACACTGTTTCATTAGTAAATATCAAATCAGGTGAGTGAACTAACTAGATCATTACAAAGTTTCCATAATCCTGCCAAACATTACTTTTTTTTATCGTGGTAAAATCATCAGATGAGTCCTCCCACCCAGGGCAGAGCGGGAGGGACTGTCAGACTCGTACTGACTAAAATCCACGGTGTCCTTCTATAGCCCTTTACGTTCCGGGGTCACGGTAATCAGTGAGTACCGCGATCCCGGCAGGCTTTGGCCCTCTAGAGCTAGCTACTAGATTGGCAGGCATACCAATAAAACATTATTTTGCAGATAAATCCGATTCAGGCAAAGACTGGACAGATTCCGCCTACAGTACCATTGATGAATCGGAAACCTCGTGAGTACACCTTATTAGAGAAAAAAAAAGTCGATACAAGAACAAACATACATAGGGGAACAGTGTATAAGACGGGGACGGGAGGTATGATGGGAAATCACAGACTTAAGGCAAACTTACCACAATACTAAGGTAGCGCAAGCGAAAACAGGACGCCATTTATTAATGGCCGCTTGCAAATGACGTCCTGATGGCGCTTGCACTACGTTAGTGTTGTGTTAAGTGTGCTTAAAGAGTGTATGTCCCCATTATAAATCGCGTTCCCGTCTTATACACTGTTCCCCTACATACCGGTCAAAATCATAACCCTCCCTTTGGCTTTGCCGTAGTCGGGTAAAAAAAGGCAGACTTTCGAAAGAAAGGTTGTAATTATTACACTATTTTTTAGAAGCTGGTTTTTATCATTTATTATTTGCCAGTTTTTACGTGCGTACGGTTTCTCGCGAATTTAGATTTTGACACACTCTTCGTATTGGACACGTGGCGCCGTCTCGTATCGTGTTAACGTTATTTTAATCGGGAACAACACTCTTTTCGACCGCTGTGAGCGCTGACTTGGCGAGCGGTAAGATGAAATATTTGAAACACGCCATATGCCGCCAGTGGACAATTCGCGTGCATACAAATTAATGATTTATTCGCGCCACCCGCGATGTGGCATCGCTTAGACCAAAGTCGTGAACGGATCGTAAATCCGTTTCTGTACATCTGACTACGTACTAACAGGCCTGTTGGCCTAGTGGTTAGTGACCCTGACTGCTATGCCGGAGGTCGTGGCTTCGATTCCCACCCAGGACAAATGTTTGTGTGATGAGCACGATCATTTGTTCTGTGTCTGGGTGTAATTTATCTGTAATATGTATGTATTTAGAAATATATAAGTATGTTTATCAGTTGTCTAGTGCCTATAACACAAGCTCTGCTTAGCTACAACGCCATCTAGTCCCACTAGATGGCGTTGTGTGATAGTAGTGGAATATTTATTTATATTTATTTGTATATGCAAAATTTCAGGATGGATTAAGTGGTTTAAGTGTAAAAATGGTAAAAAAAATACTTAGTTTAGCATTTATAATATTAGCTAATAGGTCATTTTAGATTACATCACCACTGTTCTCAAAACGGTGAAGGAATCCATCGTGAGGAAACCGGCATGTCCTAGAGCCAAAAATTCGAAGACATGTGACATCTACCAACCCGCACTGGGCCCGCGTGGTGGATTATTGCCCACTCCCTCTCACAGAGAGGAGGCCTGTGTCCCAGCGGTGGGAGCAATAAAAGCTGATTATATTCAGATAATGAAATTAGTAAATAAAACATTGTATTTTGTTTATTTTAGTGCTGGTAGCCTAATGGACCGTCGTCTCGGAAGCATACTCAAACTGCCATTAAAACTATGTAAGTAAATAAAAAAAATCTGTGTGTATTTTTACACATATTTAAGTTACAGTCAGCAAACGAGAGGTTATGAATACAAACAATAGTTATTTGTTATGTTAAAAAAACATTGCCCCTCACTAGGACTTTCTCCTATGTCGTGGGTGCGTTTACAAACATAGAAACTCACATCAATGAAAACTTGATGATTTGATGATCGCGGAAAAAAATGGTTTTGGTACAGACACAGATGGGGTCTATCTCTATCATAATTAAAACGGCAGTTTAAGCACGAAAGTGTAACAAAGACATAAGCAAACTGAATTTCGCATTTTCAAGTATTTATACTTTCTGTTTTAGTCAAAAAAAATATTTTGGACCGCAGTTCCCTCGTCAGTGTTTTGATGAGCTCGGAAAATGGACGAAGCATGTAAGTTGATTAAATAAATCATAACTATTATTATCGACTACACTCGTCCTCTTAAATCCTACCATAACGTCATTAAGCGAGAGTAGTTCCACTGTGGAAAAGAAACAGAGCTATAAATCTATATATATAAAAGGAGAACTGACTGACTGACATATCAACGTACAGCCGAAACTACTGGGGCTAGGAATGTGAAATTTTGCACACGGCTTCCTATTATAATGTAGGGGAGCACTAAGAAGGGGTTTTTGGAAATATAACCTTTAAGGGGGTGAAAAGGGGGAATTAGGAAAGTACGTAACCTACGCGGACGAAGTCGCGGGAAAAGTGCTAGTCTATATATATAAAAGGAGAACTGACTGACTGACATATCAACGTACAGCCGAAACTACTGGGGCTAGGAATGTGAAATTTTGCACACGGCTTCCTATTACCTATAATGTAGGGGAGCACTAAGAAGGGGTTATTGGAAATTTAACCTTTAAGGGGTTTAAAAGGGGGAATTAGGAAAGTACGTAACCCACGTGAACGAAGTCGCGGGCAAAAGCTAGTACTTATATATTTCTAAATACATACATATAGATAAATTACACCCAGTAACAGAACAAATGATCGTGCTCATCACAAAAACATTTGTCCTGGGTGGGAATTGAACCCACGACCTCCGGCATAGCAGTCGTCTCGTTCCCTCAGTGGAACTACTCTCGCTTTAAGGCCACCAGGTCAGGTACAAAATTATTGCAACTCCTTTGACTATTATACACGGTCTTTCTTTTAAATTGGCCAACAGGGTGAAATCCGCATCCATAAGAGATACGGAAAAACTTTCTTAGGAACTTTCAGTGGCATGCGGGTAGCGAGTAATGGGCAACTCGCTGTCCGACCATGGACCAAGCCCGGGTCGACGGCGCGTTGTGTTCCACGCGCGCCTCAAAGAGTGTCAGCAAAATGACGGGGCCCCCCTCTAGAAGGTCAAAGCCTGCCGGGGTCGCGGGACTGTACGAATTACCGTGACCCCGGTACGTAAAGGGCTATTGAAGGACACCGTGGATTTTAGTCAGTACGAGTCTGACAGTCCCTCCCGCTCTGCCCTGGTTGGGAGAACTCATTTGATGATTTTACCACGAAAAAAAAAACGGAACTGAAAGTTCCGTTTTTTTTGGTAACATTTTTGACATATTTATTTTTTTAGTCAAATGTGAGTGGTTCACAAAAAATACTGAAACGCGCTTTTAAAATACACCGTGTGTTAGGGGCCTAATTACATAGATTCTATTTTAGGATACGTAATAAATAGTTTAATTTAATTTCAGAAATATTTGCCGTGAAATAAAACGGTTCTTACGTGAAGAAGTTGTAGAGCATCAAGGTATTTATAATGATAATAGATCTTGTATTTTATCTGTTGACACGGTATGAGCAACCAATGACTGCGCACAGGGCCGGATTTATCCTGTCAGGGCCCCTTAGCGCCTCAAAGAGTGTCAGGACAATGACACCCTCCTCCCCTTAGAAGGCCAGAGCCTGCCGGGGTCGTGGGACTAAAGAAAACCGTAACCCCAGAACGTAAAGGGCTATTGAAGGACACCGCGGATTTTAGTCAGTATAAATCTGACAGTCCCTCCTGCCCTGCCCTGGGAGGGAGGACTCATTTGATGATTTTACCACGCTAAAAAAAAGGGCCCCTTAGCAATGCAATTCTCGGGGCATCTTTACCCATTTTTAGCGATTTGGGACCCGTGACACCGCGTTCAATAATATGTTTGTTGTTGGAGTCGCAATGGAGCGGGGTCTCGTAGTCTGTAAGCGTACTGGACTGTTGTAATTCAAGGCGTACGTTTTCGCCGTTCCATCTACCTATGTCATCAAAAAAAGAAAGAGGCAGTAATATCGTGTTTTTTTTTTATCGTGGTAAAATCATCAAATGAGTCCTCCTACCCAGGGCAGAGCGGGAGGGACTGTCAGACTCGTACTGCCTAAAATCCACGGTGTCCTTCAATAGCCCATTACGTACCTGGGTCACGGTAATTCGTGAGTCCCGCGACCTGTAATATCGTTATTAAGGAAGAATACTAATTTTCATTTGATGAAACGACTTTTTTTTCTTGGTGCGTGCACGGGGTTCCTAGACGTAGCGGGGCCCTAAGGTAGTTGCTTACTTTGACTTAGTTTTAATCCGGCCCTGGTAACGCAAGTGGGTCATTGAATACTGAATCCAAAAAAAATGGGAACACCTTGAACCCGAGCACAGCGATGCCCAAAAATAGGGTAATAAACTAATAATTATTGCAAAATTAATGAAATAACTAACGATAATGAAAGGTTGAAACTCCAGGTTTTCAACGAAAGTCAATTATTTTCTTTCCTGGTCGTCGGCATTATTGATTCTGGCGCAAGAGTGGTAGTTTGCCGGGCGCCACCTCCGCAAGTGCTGCCTCAAGACACCGTTTTAGTTAAACGATAGTCTCCACCGTGAAATTGAATAAACTGTCTTGTTTTCAGCTCACGGCATCAAGAGATTATATTCCACGATTAATCGTAGAAACAAGCCTTATAAACTGGGATGGTAAGCAGACATCTTCTTTTTTCTATCTACTCAGTAGCTTTTTTACCTCGTTAATAAAATAAAAATTAAATACCAAGTTAAAAATCATCATCTGCCTAGCCTTTTCCCAACTATATTGGGGTCAGCTTCCAATCAAACCAGATGCAGCTGAATATCAGTATTTTACATGGAGCGACTGCCTGTCGGACCTCCACAACCCAGTAACTGGGTAATACGATACCCCATGGTAAGACTGGTTGTCAGACTTTAGAGCTTCTGACTAACAGTAACGACTGTCAAAGATCTACAAATGACAGCCGGGACCAACGGCTTTACAAGCTTTTCTAGGCACGGAGGAAACTCGCTATAATAGATGGTCACCCATCCACAGACCAACCTCGGCAAGCGCGGCTTAACCCGGAAGATCGGCTTGTGCGGATGTATTTATTTAGCCTCTTCCAAGCTTTCCAATTACCGAGTTAAAAAATAACCACAATAAAGTGTAAAATAACTTTTCGACCCTTGCTTTTTATAAAATAGAGATCATTTTCAAACATGTGCACTGAATTTGGTTTGTAATATTTGAACTAAAAAGGAAACGACTTCAAAAACAACCAACAAAAAGTGGATAATAACTTTTTTTCGGAAGTCGATGGCATTCTTTCTAGTTGCATTCAATTTTGCCACCAACATCAGAAAGGAAAGATTTATAGTTTTTTTATTTGTATGCTGTCAGAATTTGATATCTAAAGATTAACTTATTATGTTTTCTTTATTTCCAGGGTTAGTTTGGGGGCTAAAGTTTCAAGGTAAGGTTTAACCCTTTATAGGACGGCTCATACAAAGTGGCCAGTAAACTGGACACTCACTTTAAGGTCGTTATAGATTTTTATTTATATATTGAACTTTATAAACATTTACGACCGTATGATTTTCATGACTTTCTCGAAAAACAGAGATTTTCAGGTCTTTTTTCAAGAACATGTCATTATGATTTACGGCACAGAATATATATTTATCACAAAATATTAAGAATTAAATAAAAAGTTAGGGTGTGCGTTAAAGGGTTAAAGAAGGCATACTTAATAGTTACTTTAGAAAGAATGTATGAGGAACAATGTATAATGTTCCTCGACACTCCGCAAGTTTTTTTTTTATAACCTTCGTTCCATTCTTTCAGAAATCTATATACTTATAATAAATCTGTAGAGAGGCCAATTCTGTACATGAAATATATTTAAAAAAATAACTATCAAGGGGTGATTAGGGATCGCTACTGATGCCAAAAATGCAATCAGTAAAATTTTTGTCTGTCTGTATGTTCGTTATAGAAACAAAAAATACTCGACGGATTTTAACGAAATATGGCACAATTATTTTTCATACTCCTCGGCAGGTTTTAGTATACTTTTCATTACGCTACGATCAATAGGAGCAGAGCAGTGAAGGGAAATATTGGGAAAACGGGAGAAGTTACTCCATTTTTTAAGCTTCCGTCGCGTGTGCAGCCTTAATGGTTAAAGCTACATAGAAATCATGTATGACGGAAATGTTCTCCTTAAAATTATATAAAAATATTCCTTGACAGCATATGTCTATCTTTTATGGTTGACTCACAATAACACGTGAAACTCCGATGATGAATAAATTTATTGAAATTGTTTCAGAGACTCTAATTTTTGTTGTTGTTCATATGGTGCAAGGTAAGTTGAGCCAAAGCACATTTTTTTCACCTGCCATAGTATATTTGACTGAAAAATCCAATTAGTCCGTCAGCTAAATTAAAAAAAAATGTTTGACACCTATTTTTTCTTTTTTTTTAATGTTGACCCACATTTTTTTTTATCGTGGTAAAATCATCAAGTGAGTCCTCCCATCCAGGGCAGAGCGGGAGGGACTGTCAGACTCGGACTGACTAAAATCCACGTTGTCCTTCAATAGCCCTTTACGTTCCGGGGTCACCGTAATTCGTACAGTCCCGCGACCCCAGCAGGCTTTGGCCCTCTAGAGGCCCCGGCATTTTGCTGACACTCTGAGGCGCGCGTGGAACACAACGCGACTAAACGCAACAAAACTAGCCGAAGGACTAATAATTAGATCTGCAATGCATTGATGCTGTCAATATGGTGCCGTTGTAGAAGAATTTGTATTTATGCTACATTAAATTATTGTAAAATTTCAGGTGCAAACACTTCAGGAACTCGCACAGTTATCGTTGTATGAGAGCCCAGGTGATGAAATTAGCAGGTCCGACTTCCAGCGAGTGAGTACTGACACCTTTTTAATTAATTATTTTCATCATCATCATCATCTCAGCCATAGGACGTCCACTGCTGAACATAGGCCTCCCCTTTAGATCTCCACATGTACCGGTTGGAAGCGACGTGCATCCAGCGTCTTCCGGCGACCTTTATAAGGTCGTCTGTCCATCTTGTTGGTGGACGTCCTACGCTGCGCTTGCTAGTCCGTGGTCTCCACTCTAGTACTTTTCGACCCCATCGGCCATCTGCTCCGCGAGCAATATGGCCTGCCCATTGCCACTTCAGCTTGCTACGGATCTCCTCATTTCGGATTCGGTCTCGTAGAGAAACACCGAGCATAGCTCTCTCCATAGTTCGTTGAGCGTCTTTGAGCTTTGAGATGAGGCCGATAGTGAAAGACCACGTTTCGGTGCCGTACGTCATCACTGGCAACACACATTGGTCGAAGACTTTCGTCTTGAGGCACTGAGGTATGTCGGACGATTTATTTTATTTATTGTATTTTATTTTATTTGCTCTTAGCTATAGTCTAGGTTAGAGATGAACCGCGAGTGACGCCCACGGCTTCGGACGTCCCGAGGTGACTTCCGGCCACCGTAGGCGAGGACGGTAAGTAATGGGCCTGTCGTGTTCTGTCAGCAATCTGACGGGGCCCCCCTTAAAGGTCCAAAGCCTGCCGGTGTCGCAAGACCATCTTATCAGTTATTAGGTAACCATGGCTCCGTAACGTAAAGGGCTATTGAAGGATACCAAGGATTTTAGTCAGTACAAGTCTGACAGTCCCTCCCGTCCTGCCCTGGGTTTGGGGATTCGTTGGACGATTTTACCACGTAAAAAGAAAGGTCATTGATGACAGATACAAAGTCTACGATGGAGTGAGCTTACCCAGAGGAAGCCTGTTCACTCTAACTTTGAAGAGATTCAGGTTGTATGTGTCCGGGAACAACGACGCAGGAAGTGAGTTCCACTCTTTTCTTTCTCTCTTTTGTGCCCGATCAGAAAACCAGTGCTGTGACAATTTTAAAAATGTCGCAGCACATATTGAGATAGGAGACTTTTGGCCTCGCACAGGACTTAATTGTTCTTTATTGGTTTTACCTTTTGTCGTTTTTCTTTTATATATTTTGTTTCCTTTGTTGTTTTTAATCATGTAATTTTGTTGTTCTGTCCTGTGTGTGTCAATAAATCTCTTTTCTTTATTTCTTTCTTTCTTCAGTACGTCTAGATGACTGATGGAAGAAGGGGGCCATTGGGATGAGGTCGTCGAGTTAATCCCCGTTTGATAAAATAAATTACTGCATAAATACATAGTATATATTATAAATCTGTTTTGTCCGTCAATTATATTATTGAAAAATAATGAACACGTATTTTCTGTTTTTATTAATCAAAGAAAATTGACAAAGGCAAAACGCTTTAAAACTCAGGAATTGAGGCTTGTGACGTCATAACGCCTGTAAAATTATACCGACCGAGTGACGTTTTGTGATTTTTAGAAACGTTGCATCTTCGTCAATCTTGGTTTACGTAACAAAAGTAAAAATAATTTTCATAATCTAACTGAAGGTTTAATTAGTTTTTGTTAGACGGATACAGGAATGCATTTCAGTTTAAAATTAGTAAATAACTATTTACAATTTGTTCTTTTTCAGGTTGGCCGTTTTCAGGGGCAAAGTAAAAAAGTTTTTAGCACCACAATTCTTAAGAAATATTCTCACAAGTTGTAAGTATTATGATTCCTCACAAAGAATAAAACAAAGTTGCTTTTTTTTGCGTGGTTACGGGAAAGGGGATTGTCAGACGCGTACTGACCAAAATCCACGTTATCCTTCAATGGCCCTTTACGTTCCAGTGTCAGGGTTACCTGATTAGACAATCCCGCGACCCCGGTAGGCTTTAGCACCTTCAGATTGCTGATAGTGAGGCGCCCGTGGAACACGACGCACCGTCGACCCAGGAATGGTCCATGATCGGACATCGACTCGCCCATTACTCGCCGTCCGCATGCCCTATATAGAACCAGTATGAAATCATCCACTCCAGCGCATTCATAAACTTTTCTGTGTCCAGTTGCTTCCACTTAACACATACTCATGAACTACGGTTCCCTGTAATTGTGTGCCGTGTCGGCAACAAAGTGTCCACGTTTGCGCAGCGTCTCAGCGATAGAATGCATCTCCTCGTGTCGTGGTTTCGATTCCTGCACGTAACACATATTTGTCATCATCTGCCTGCCTTTTCCGAACTACATTGGGGTCGGCTTCCAGTTGAACCAGATGCAGCTTAATATCAGTATTTTACATGGAACGACTGCCTATCGGACCTCCACAACCCAGTAACTGGGTAATACGATACCCTATGGTAAGAATGGTTGTCAGACTTGAGAGCTTCTGACTAACAGTAACGACTGTCAAAGATCTACAAATGACAGCCGGGACCAACGGCTTTACGTGCTTTCCGCGGTACAGAGGAATCTCGCAATGACAGATGGTCACCCATACACAGACCAACCTCAGCAAGCGCAGCTTACCCCAGAAGATCGGCCTGTGCGGTTGTAGTTATTTAGCCACGAGCTCCTTACGTAACATATAGTTGTATAATCTACAAACAGTTGTTCCGGGTCCTTGTGTTTGTGAATTCAAATATTTTCCAACGATACACGTGATATATTCCTAGTATGAGGCAACGTTTCAATTATGAAAAAAAACACCTGGATTTAAAACCACCCTACTCTTCTTTACTCGGTCGCGGGACTCACGAATTACAGTGACCCCGGAATGTAAAGGGCTATTGAAGGACACCGAGGATTTTAGTCAGTACGAGTCTGACAGTCCCTCCCGCTCTGCCCTGGGTGGGAGGGCTCCTTTTGATGATTTTACCACGTTAAAAATAAAACTCTTCTTTACTCACCTATTTTTCCTATTTTTCATAGGTAAAACACCGGCAATCAAATTGTCAGCGGCTTGTCAAAAGTCGTGTTCCATCAAAACGCAGGCATTGACTACTACTATCAGATCAAATGAATTAAAGATAAAGAGATAAAGATAAAGATACATTTATTCGCAAATATGGGTACAATATAGGTGATGTGGATACATTTTAATGGTTCAGCCATATTTTGCCATGTGGGCATGCAAAAAAATTGAAAAGAGTATTAGACCTCTGATTACACAGTGGTACCGAATTACTACAGGGGTTTAAACCCAAGCAGACCTTCTCATCATCATCTGCCTGAAGACGTCCACAGCTGAACAATAGATGGATAGATAAACCATTTATTCGGTGCTATAACAGAGACCAAAATACAAGTTGAATGGTCTCCACCTTAGACCACCACGCCGAACAACAATCCGCTACTTACATCCATTGGTTGCACGCGACCCTCATAATGTCGTCAAATAAATAAATCAATCTTCATATCAGCCCTAGGACGTCTACGCCTGCCGGGGTCGCGGGACCAACGGATTACCGTGACCCCGGTACGTAAAGGGCAATTGAAGGACACCGTGGATTTTAGTCAGTACAAGTCTGACAGTCACTCCCGCCCTGCCCTGGGTGGGAGGGCTCATTTGATGATTTTACCACGATAAAAAAAAAGGACGTCTACTGCTGAACATAGTCCTCCTCCATAGATTTCCAATAGGACCTATTGGAAGCGGCTTGCATCCAGCGTGATCACGTGGTCTTCATCAGACCGTATGTTCACTTTGTAGGTGGACAGACGATACCTTACGTCTCCATCATCTATCAGTTCATGTCGTCAAATATTTAGATTGATTTCATCACCACCGCTCTCTTGGTGTAGGAAAACATAGAGCATGTCTTAGAACCGAAGAATCGAAGACATGTGTCATCAACTAACCCGTACCAAGCCCGTGTCCTGGATTATAGCCCGCACTGTTTCAAAGAAGATAAATTATGTACTCATTTTGTAATAGGACTGAAAAATAAAATCAATAGGACCTGTTGGAAGCGGCTTGCATCCAGCAAGATCCTGTGATTATTATGTTACTATTGTTAATAAAATTACACACCTTTTGTCATAGAATTTATTTTGTTTCTTTTTTACTTTTTCATTAATTTTCATCTTTGACAGCCCTGAGGCCTCGTCACGAGTTTTCACGTATTGAGGACTTGGTCGTTACATTTCCATCGAATTAAATTACAAACATTTACTGTCGT
Source organism: Agrotis puta (assembly GCA_943136025.2). Classification (NCBI taxonomy): domain Eukaryota; kingdom Metazoa; phylum Arthropoda; class Insecta; order Lepidoptera; family Noctuidae; genus Agrotis; species Agrotis puta. The sequence goes on along the minus strand of OW964195.2, from coordinate 6,701,137 downwards.
ACCACAAAAAGTTAAAAATTTGTTGTACACTTGTCTAAAAAACGTGTTACTGCAAAACGACACTTATAACAACGTCTCACGCCGTCTTGAAGTTGACAGTTTTTCTAGACAAGAGTTCAAAAGATTTTAATTTTTCTTGTGGTAAGACGGTCTATCACTTACATACAAAAATAACCACTTACTCGTATAACTATTTATATTATTACTAAAATAACCAGTAGCTCACAAAACTGGCTTTCTTCAAAATACTATAAATCTTCGTGTTCTTCGTCAGAATCATAGTTCTTGCGTGTTCGTAACTTGGAGAAGAATCCTCTTCTCCATAGGAGTACTAGGATAAGCACTATTGGGAACGTTACTATGATACCTGAAAATGTACAAAAAAGTTTTAAAACCAAGTACCTAATGTTTTTTTTTTTATAAAATTACATTTTTCTGTTTAATTTTTTAACCTTTTAGCAGATTCTAAAAAATGGCGAGGCCTTTCCTCGCAATAGTATTTGGACCACTTCCTTAATCTGGCACTAAAAGTAATAAGAGATATTGGGTCAATCCATCATCACTAACAGAACTATTAGTAGAGTAGCCAATAGACCTGATATAGTGGTGGTGGATCGATCGGAGCGGCGCGCAATGATTGTTGACATAACCGTCCCGCATGACGAGAACCTCGTGAAAGCTGAGAAAGATAAGAAACTCAAGACCAACATCTAAGGAGGCTCTCGTTAGGCAGCTGGATCAAAGGCCTGATTCAGAAAGCAGTTCTTCTGGACACGGCGTGCATTGTTAGGAGGTTCCTTTCTCTGGAGCCCTGACCGCCGCTAGCTTGGACCCTGTTCCCGATACCGGTGGGCCACTATTATTTATATTTCTAAATGTTTTTTTTTTGTTTTGTTTTAAAATATTTAAAAATGTCAAATAATATGTTGAAAGATGAATAAGAGATAATATTCAAAAGATAGTAGCTTACCTATCATGATGCCAAGTATGATGGCCAAATTAGACACTGGCAGCTCAGATATATTCTCGGATTCTGGACAGACGAGGACCTTGGAGGAGTTGTAGAGCTGGGCGAACGTCAGACCTCGGAGATCTGCAGGCCTCTTGCAGCTGGAAAGCAAATTTAATATTTTTTTTAGAAGAGATCGATGAGACCCTGAACACACTGTTGAAGACTACATTTTCTCTTCTTTCTTTAATATAAAAATGAATCTTTGAATGTGTTGCTAAGCGCAAACCTCGAGAGCAGCTGAACCGATTTCGCTAATTCTTTTATTATAATATTCTTTGAAGTACGAGGATGGTTCTCAGGGAGAGAAAAAATTTAAAAATATCCTGAAAAAATCTATCAACAACACTTTTCTATATTCCCATACAAAAGATTCGTAATAATACTTAAAAGTCACTTTGAACTGTAATCCCATACTATAAAGTTTAAGTGTTGGTGGAGGGGTTCCGGGAAGGCAAAACAATTGAGTGACGTTAGTTATAGGCGGTACGAAGGATGCCAGCTAGTTTTTTTAAATAAAATTAGGAATACTTAGTTCCCATTCTATCAATTCGCACTAAAGCCTTTGTCAAACAGACAGGCGAAAGCGAAGCGTTTCCGAGGCGATACCGAACCGAAGTGAGACGTCAGTCCGATAGTTCTTTCACGCTATCGGATCGCTTTCGCTTTTCTATGTGACTGGATTCAAACAATTCCATACATCTTCTATACTCATAATAAATCTGTAGAGAGGCCAATTCTGTACATGAAATATATTTAAAAAATAACTATCAAGGGGTGATTAGGGATCACTACTGATGCCAAAAATGCAATCAGTAAAAATTTTGTCTGGCTGTCTGTCTGTATGTTCATTATAGAAACAAAAACTACTCGACGAATTTTAACGAAATTTGGCACAATTATTCTTCATACTCCTGGGCAGGTTATAATATACTACGATCACTTACGCTACGATCAATAGGAGCAGAGCAGTGTAAGGAAATATTGGGAAAACGGGAGAAGTTACTCTATTTTTTAAGCTTCCGTCGCGTGTGCAGCCTTAATGGTTAAAGCAACATAGAAATCATGTATGACGGAAATGTTCTCCTTAAAATTAGATAAAAATAATAATCTTTGACAGCATATATTTTATGGTTGACTCACAATAACACGTGAAACTCCACGCGGGCGAAGCCGCTGGCAAAAGCTAATCGTTTTTTTTTTAGAATAAAATAAAATAAAAACTAGTCTTTTATAAAACTGGTATACTTACATCATATTACTGATGGTGGTATTAGCAGGAATGGAAGCCAGAAATGGAACCAGCCCATCAACAACCCATTGGTTGTTGCAATCACAATTGTATGGGTTGTTCGAGAAGTCTGCGGCCTCCAGCTCGTTCCAGCCATCAATGATACCGTAGTCCAGCACTGAGAGGTTATTATTGTTCAGGTAGAGCTAAAATAAATAAAAAAAAACAGTAGATGTTATGAAATAGTACATTGTTCACCAAGAGGAGAAAGTGACCGATTACCGTTGAGGGTGTCGTTTGAATCCCGAGCCGCAGGCAAGGGCTTTATAACACCCGAGATCGAGATCGGGAGAGATGTAGTATAAAATATTTTATACTACACCTGCGTGGAAAGTACCTTGATACTTTATCAAATTTACGGTAGAAAGTACGTCATTGCATATCGAACAAATATGCAGGGAGAAAACACTTTCGCTCCCGCTGAGATGCGTTTTCTCCCCGTATCAAGGTACTTTCCACACAGGTGTAGTATAAAGCTCGAGAGAAAGTGCGATTCCCGATCTCGGGTGTTTTAAAGCCCTCGCCTACGGCTCGGGATTCAAACGACACCCTCGACGGTAATCGGTCACTTTCTCCTCTTGGTGAACAATGTACTATGTTTTTCATTCCGCGACGAAAATCAAGCCTTGGATGCAGTACCACCCTTCTACATCCAAGTCTGGATTTTGTCGCGGAATTATTTATATGTTTATTTAAAACTAAACACTTCTCATACCATTTAATATCATAGATTTCAACAAAGTAACGCCTGGTTCTTTTATTTATGAAAAATACAAGTTAAATCGTCAAATGAGTTCTCCCACCCAGGGCGGGACAGAGGGACTGTCAGACTTGTACCGACTAAAATCCACGGTGATCCGTCAATAGCTCTTTACGTTCCAGGGTCTCGGTTACCCGATGAGACAGTCCCTCGACCCCGCATTCTTTGGCCCTCCAAGGGGAGCCCCGTCAGTTTTCTGAGGCGCACTTAGAACACGAAGCGCCGTCGACCCCGCCATGACCGCGAGTCACCCATAAGTAGTTAACTTGTAGGGTTAAGAAAAAAAAAGTTCTTGCAGAGCAAAAGAACACTAAATACACTCTGAAAAGACCAGCTCACCTCTTTCAAATCCGGCCACAATTCCTCTTCATCCTCATTCCTCCACATCAAGAAGTCTGGATCCAAGTTGGTCAACCTTGGATTGTAGTTCAGCCGCAGGATCACCAGATCTGACAGTCCAGATAGTGCTCCAGCGGATATGTTCTGAAGTCTACTCATCCTACTCAAATTCAGCTCTTGCAATTTCGTCATGTTGTTGGCTAGAGGGCTGAAGAAGTGGATATTGAAATCAGTATTAGTTTTTATTTAATTTGTTTACGCATAATTTTACAAAATGTGTAATCTGTCAAATGATACCACTATATTTTTTTTATAGTGGTATCATTTGACAGGCCTGTTGGTCTAGTGGTTACTGACCCTGACTGCTATGCCGGAGGTCGTGGGTTCGATTCCCATCCAGGACAAATGTTTGTGTGATGAGCACAATCATTTGTTCTGTGTCTGGGTGCAATTTATCTATAATATGTATGTATTTAGAAATATATAAGTATGTTTATCAGTTGTCTAGTACCCATAACACAAGCTCTGCTTAGCTAGCTAAGACTAGATGGCGTTGTGTGATAGTTATGGAATAATTATTTATATATTATTTATTTATCATGTGATCATCAAATGAGTCCTCCTAGCCAGGGCGGGGTGGGAGGGACTGTGTGACGTACTGAGTAAAATCCACGATGATCCTTCAATAACCCATTAAAGTTCCAAGGCCACGGTTACCTGATGAGAGTGAGACAGACCCGCGTCCCCGGCACGCATTGGACCTCTAACATTTTTTTTATACAAAGGTAAAATCATCACATGAGTCCTCCCACCCAGGGCAGAGCGGGAGGGACTGTCAGACTCGTACTGCCTAAAATCCACGGTGTCCTTCAATAGCCCTTTACGTACCGGGGTCACGGTAATTTGTGAGTCCCGCGACCGACCTCTAACTTTAGAGGTCTCGTCAGTTACATCTACGCTCACTGCATCGAACGGGTGCGGCATGCGGACAGCGAGTAATGGGCGACTTACCGTCCAATCATGGACCATGCCAGGGTCAACGGCGCGTCGTGTTCCACGCGCGCCTCAAAGACCTGTCAATAATGTGATCCCATAGAGGGCCAAGGTCTGCCGGGGAGTCTGACAGTCCCTCCCGTCATGCCCTGGGTGGGAGGATTCATTCGATGATTTAACGACGTAAAAAAAGGCCTTAACTTTAAATTATTTAAATTACAAGTCCATATAAAAACTTACGTATTAGCATCCAAAGACTGCAACGAGTTCTTTTCAAAGTTTAAATAAGTCAAGCTCGGAGCCTCCCTCAAAACAGAAGGGATGGTGGTGAACCGGTTGTTGCTGAGGTCCAAACGACGCAGCTTCCTGTGTCTTCGCAGGAGACCGTCTGGCATGGAATCCAGATCACAGTTACTTAGCCTCAGATCCTGTGGAGATAGAATAGAGGTTTTAAAAAGGCCACTCTACCATAATAATTACAGCCGCACAGGCCGATCTTCCGGGTTAAGCCGCGTTTGCCGAAAGTTGGTCTGTGGATGAGTGACCATCTGTCATAGCGAGTTTCCTCCGTGCCTCGGAAAGCACGTGAAACCGTTGGTCCCGGCTGTCATTTGTAAATTTTTGACAGTCGTTACTGTTAGTCAGAAGCTCTAAAGTCTGACAACAGTCTTACCATGGGGTATCGTTTTACCCAGTTACTGGGTTGTGGAGGTCCGATAGGCAGTCGCTCCATCTAAAATACTGATATTCAGCTACATCCGGTTTTCTAGGAAGCCGACCTCAATATAGTTGGGAAAATGCTAGGCAGATGACGGCTCTACCGTAATACAAATTGCGATAAAATGATTACAGAATACAATATTTCATTATACGAATATCATCGCAATTTCTCCTATTTTAAAGGATTTAATAAATTGCCATTTTGAGACCCCTTTTTTGAGTAATAAAATCATCAAATGAGTTCTACTGCCCGAGGTGGAGCGGAAGGGACTATCAGACTCGTACTGACCCTGCAGTGTCCACCCTGTTCCTGAGACAACGCTACAGAAAATCACAAAACGTCACTCGGTCGGTACAATTTTACAAGCGTTATGACGTCACTAGTCCCACTCCTGAATTTGCAAGCGTTTTATATTACGGACAGGACGAACTTAACAGATTTTCAATTTATTTATGCAGTAAAATATTCTATTACGTCAATGTTGTACTCACTCTCAAATTCTTCAAATCAGAGATAGCACCCATGGTGATCTGGTCTATAAACGCCAGAGGGTTTCCACTGAGATCCAGGGTAAGTAGACTAGGCATGAACAGGAATATATCTTGAGGTAGTGTGTGTAAGTCATTGTTGGCTAGACTGAGGAACTGCATCTTCCTGAAATCCCCTGGTCCTTCCAAGCCTATGGGACCCTGGAAAGAAGATAAAGAGAGTATTAACATCTATTATTGATGGATGTATAAGAAGAGGAAGACCAAAGAAAAGATGAATGATTTTTTTTTGGGACATACCCACCACAATATTCCCAAACCACTGCAACTCATGGAAGCTAGAATCAACAGTGGCAACCAACCAGAAAAGCGCCGAGACAATGAAGCTCGACGTGTCCCGGAAGATGAATTTACCTGTCTTGGATCTTGCAGCGAAATTTTGATGCAGTTCTTTTTTAATAGATAGTCTGATTCAAGAGGAAGGTTTATATGTATATAAAATTCATAAGATAGTAGAGACACCCGTGCGGAGCCGGGACGGGTCGCCAGTTATAAAATAAAATGTTTTAATAATTTATACTTACAATGAAAACTTTTCTACTAATAGCTGTAGTAGAAATCTTATTGTTGGACAAATCCAAACTCATCAGATCTTCAAGATTATTGAAACTGCCATCTTCAAATAGGACCTGTTGGAAGCGGCTTGCATCCAGCGTGATCACGTGGTCTTCATCAGACCGTATGTTCACTTTGTAGGTGGACAAACGATACCTTACGTCCCCATCGACTATCTGTTCATGTCGTCAAATATTTAGATTGATTTCATCACCAGAGCTCTCATTGGTGTAGGAAAACATAGAGCATGTCTTAGAACCGAAGAATCGAAGACGTGTGTCATCAACTAACCCGTACCAGGCCTTTGTCCTGGATGCACTATTTCAAAGAAGATAAATTATGTACTCATTTTGTAATATGACTGAAAAATAAAACTTTAAAATATTATGTTACTATCTATCTTCTATCTATATATATATATATATATATATATATATATATATATATATATATATATATATCTATATATATAAAAATGTTATGTTGGTTTGTGTATGCTTTAAAAACTCAAAAAGTACTGCACTGATTGAGCTGAAACTTTAGCATGATATGTAATCCTCATCAAGGATTGTTTTTATTTATTTTTTGCATCAGTCACATATCCGCAACCGCGGAAAAACAGTTTTTTTAACGATCAGCTCTGTACCAGTGACCGCGCCATCTACCGGAAGCGAGGATAACACTCGCTGACAACCGCAGTCGTAATGACGCAGTCACATGAGAAGAAATTTTAGCATGATATACAATCCGTATCAAGGATTCTTTTTATCTATTTTTTTTTTTGTTGAAAAAACAGTTTTTTGTGCCACAGCGAAGCGGGGCAGGGTACAGCTAGTAAAAATATAAAAATGTTATGTTGGTTTGTGTACGCTTCAAAAACTCAAAAGTTCTGCACGGATTGAGCTAATATTTTAGCATGATATATAATCCACATCAAGGATTGTTTTTATCTCTTTTTTGCATCAGTCACATATCCGCGACCGCGAAAAAACAGTTGTTTGTGCCACAGCGAGGCGTGGTAGAGAACAGCTAGTCGTTAATAAAATTACATAGTATTTATTTTGTTTCCTTTTTACTTTTTCATTCTTGACAGCCCTGAGGTCTTATCACGAGTTTTCACGTATTGAAGACTTTGTCGTTACATTTCCATCGAATTAAATTACAAACATTTACTGTCGTACCACCAAAAGTTAAAAATCTTTTGTACACTTGTCTAAAAAAGTGTTACTGCAAAACGACTCTTACGCGACGTCCTGCGTGAGCGATCTAGATGCGAACGCGAAGCGGTGCGGCGCGCGGCGCGAAAACAACAAACAGTCGAAACCTATTGAAGTGGCCTACGTTACCAAACGCACGTGGGGTGCGGTACGAAGCGGCGCGAAATAATGCGAACGCGATCAGTTGGCTTGATATTTTCGCGCGATCTGGATGCGGGACCGTCGTGTTTTTGTTTGGTTATAATGTCGGAAATAGAAATTTTTATTAATACTATCCAAGAACGTCCTACATTGTGGGAGAAAAGGAATAATTTTTTTTACTACCCGTTATTGTCGTACCGCGAATGGGAAGATTACACAAATATACAATGTTAGTTCCACTTCTTCGCCGTACATACTTCTTGAGCATTTGATATTTGAGAAATGAATTTTCCAATAATATTTTAATTTCCATGTGCGTCCATGACAAATGCACAGCGCCATTGAACGGCGGCGTCATTGATTCGCATGCACGTTGGACATACTCGCCGCGTCGCATCGCATCGCATTGAATTCTCGTGTCAACGCTTTATAATCGCGTTCGCTTTGAACCGCCTACCTAGGACGTAGCCTTATATTAACGTCGCGACACGCCATCTTGAAGTTGACAGTTTTTCTAGAAAAGTGTTCAAAAGATTTAAATTTTTCTTGTGGTAAGACGATCTATCACTTACATACAAAAATAACCACTTATCACTATTTATGTTATTACTAAAATAACCAGTAGGTAACAAAACTGGCTTTCTTCAAAATACTATAAATCTTCGTGTTCTTCGTCAGAATCATAGTTCTTGCGTGTTCGTAACTTGGAGAAGAATCCTCTTCTCCATAGTAGTACTAGGATTAGGACTATTGGGAAGGTTACTATGATACCTGAAAATATACAAAAAAGTTTTAAAAACAAGTACCTAATGATTTTTTTATAAAATTACATTTTTCTGTTTAATTTTTTAACCTTTTAGCAGATTCTAAAAAATGGCGAGGCCTTTCCTCGCAATAGTATTTGGACCGCTTCCTTAATCTGGCACTAAAAATAATAAGAGATATTGGGTCAATCCATCATCACTTTTTTTTTTTTTTTTTTTTTTTTTTTTTTTTTTTTTTTTTTTTTTTTTTTTTAGGGTGGCAAAATCATCAAATGAGTCCTCCCGCCCTGGGCGGGGCGGAAGGGACTGTCAGACTCTTACTGACTAAAATCCACCCGTGTTTCTTCGGATGCCCTTTACGTTCCGGGGCCGCGGTATCCTGGATTAAGAAAAAAGCCGCGACCCCAGCAGGCATTTGGCCCCGTAAGGGGCCCCGTCGGTGACGCGTGAAACACGACGCGCCACCTACCCGGGCTTGGTCCTTGACCCGACAGGCTATTCGCATACGGGCAAAGAGACCCCTTAGGCACACAGTGCCTAAAAGAGTTTTTGCCCGCATCCCAGGGTGCACCGGCCCGAAAAAACTGGTCTTCCCCCCGGACGTATCCGAAGGGGAACTCCAGTCCACGGGCGCACGTGGAGGTTTCCTGTCTTAGCACCCCTTTCCTGTCTTAGCACCCCAATCCATCATCACTAACAGAACTATTAGTGGAGCAGCCAATAGACCTGATATAGTGGTGGTGGATCGATCGGAGCGGCGCGCAATGATTGTTGACATAACCGTCCCGCATGAAGAGAACCTCGTGAAAGCTGAGAAAGATAAGCAACTCAAGACCAACATCATAGGAGGCTCTCGTTAGGCAGCTTGATCAAGGGCCTGATTCAGAAAGCAGTTCTTCTGGACACGGCATGCATTGTTACGAGGTTCCTTCCTCTGGAGCCCTGACCGCCGCTAGCTTGGACCCTGTTCCCGATACCGGTGGGCCACTATTATTTATATTTCTAAATGTTTTTTTTTGTTTTGTTTTAAAATATTTAAAAATGTAAAATAATTTGTTGAAAGATGAATAAAAGATAATATTCAAAAGATAGTAGCTTACCTATCATGATGCCAAGTATGATGGCCAAATTAGACACTGGCAGCTCAGATATATTCTCGGATTCTGGACAGACGAGGATCTTGGACGAGTTGTAGAGCTGGGCAAACGTCAGACCTCGAAGATCTGCGGGCCTCTTGCAGCTGGAAAGCAAATCAAATACTTTTTAGCAGAGATCGATGAGACTCTGAACACACTGTCGAAGACTACATTTTCTCTTCTTCTTTAATATAAAAATGAAACCTCGAGAGCAGCTGAACCGATTTCGCTATTTCTTTTTTTATAATATTCCTTTAAGTACGAGGATGGTCCGGGGTCGCGGGACTTACCCATTACCGTGACCCTAGCCTAGCCGTGAGGCTAGCCTTTTACGTACCGGGGTCACGGTACGCACGGTTCACTAGTGAAGGACACCGTGGATTTTAGTCAGTATAAGTCTGACAGAATACTTAGTTGCCATTCTACCAATTCGCACTAAAGCCTTTGTAAAACAGACAGGCGTGGCGAATACGAAGCGAGGCGTTTTTATTTGTAATGTATGGAATTGTTTGAATCGAGTCACATAGAAAAGCGAAAGCGATCCAATAGTGTGACCGAACCGATGCGAAGACGTGGCGATGGCGTATTTGCTCTGTTTGACATCGTTCATAAAAAGTCAGGTAATACAACTGTCACGCCTTGGTTCGCTGCATCCGATTTGACGTCTCGTATCGCTTCCGACTCGGTTCGGTTCGCTATCGCCTGTCAGTTTGACAAAGGCTTAAGCGTTTTCCATCCTCCATAATGCTTACAGCAAAGGAATTGAACTCATTTCTCGCGTAAGTGTTCCTCATACAGCCAGCTTTTTTTAACAGGTTTACAACAGGTTTTTTCTGGGTAAGCTCACTCCATCATAGGCTTTGTCTCCGTCACCTTTGAGCTGGACTAGAGTCAAGGACATACTCATCTTTTCTTTTTCTTTTGACGTGACAACGTCTTATAAATTGGTTTGCCGGGTGACACTTCAAGAAACTGCGTTACGCTCCGCTCGCGTTATGCGCTCACAATGAGAGCGAGTGAGAGGCACGCGTCCCTTCCACTCGGGCATGGTTAGCCCGCCTAAGAGCGAGAGAGACAGACATAAAAAGTGAAGTACGTTGTCACGTAAAACTTTCGCCCGTATACCGACTTTACAGGCAACCAATTTTTTTTACGTGGTAAAATCATCACATGAGTCTTCCCACCCAGGGCAGAGCGGGAGGGACTGTCAGACTCGTATTGACTAAAATCCGCGGTGTCTTTCAATAGCCCTTTACGTACCGGGGTCACGGTAATTCGGGAGTCCCGCGACCCCGGCAGGCTTTGGCCCTCTACAGGTGGCCCCGTCACTATGCTGACACTCCTTGAGGCGCGCGTGGAACACAACGCGCCGTCGATCCGGGCATGGTCCATGGCCGGACAGCGAGTCGCCCATTATTCGCCGCCCGCATGCCCGCGCCGACGTCCGTCGCCGTGGGCGTCTACCACTGCGGCTGGGTGGGCGGAGGACGCTGTCCTCTCCCTCACACGGCTCGCCTCCTCCTTCGCGAGCATGACTGCTTCGCAGAAGGAGGCGACCGCTTCCCACTCCGTCAGGCACCGCAGCATGGCCTTGACGAATGCCACGCGCGAGAAGGACATACCAATCTAAAATAAAATTAAAAAACTAGTCTTTTATAATACCGGTATACTTACATCATATTACTGATGGTGGTATTAGCAGGAATGGAAGCCAGAAATGGAACCAGCCCATCAACAACCCATTGGTTGTTGCAATCACAGTTGTATGGGTTGTTCGAGAAGTCTGCGGCCTCCAACTCGTTCCAGCCGTCAATGATACCGTAATCCAGCACTGAGAGGTTATTATTGTTCAGGTAGAGCTAAAATAAATAAAAAAAAACATTAGATGTTATGAAATAGTACATTGTTCACCAAGACGAGAAAGTGGCGGTAGCGACAGTCGCTAATAGGATCCGGCAGTTGGGACTCGACGTGGCGCTGCACAAGACGGAGGCCATGTGTTTTCATGGTCGTCTGAATGCGCCACGTTCAGAGTCCCAAATAACGGTGGAGGGGGTTCGCATCGGCGTCGGGAGGACGATGAAGTACCTGGGACTCGTCCTCGACAGCCGGTGGAACTTCAGGGAGCACTTCCTGCATTTGGCCCCAAGGCTGAACCGGGCAGCAGCCGCTCTCAAGCGACTCCTGCCCAATCTCGGCGGGCCAAATGCCTCCTGCCGGAGGCTGTACGCCGGTGTCGTGCGGTCCATGGCCCTCTACGGGGCCCCCGTGTGGGCCCTAAGCATCCGGACGCGACCACTCAAGCTGGTCGCATGCCAGAGGGTCATGGCCATCCGGATGATCCGGGGATACCGCACGATCGCCGGCGAATCGGCCAACCTCCTTGCCGGATTGCTGCCTTGGGATCTGGAGGCGACTGCCCTCCAGCGCGTCTATGAGTGGCGCGTGGAGGCGCGGCGTCGGGGCGAATCCCCGCTGCCTCGACAAGTCGAGGCGCGGCGGGAAGAGCTCCGGCGTGATCTCAGGGCAGTATGGAGGGAGCGACTGTCGCAACCGAGGTCCGGGCACGCCGCAATCGCGGCGGTAAGACCCCTCTTTGAGGAGTGGCTGGATAGGCGTCACGGCGTCCTGACCTACCGCATGACGCAGGTCCTCACCGGACACGGAAGTTTCGGGAGGTTCCTGTGTCTGATAGGGAGGGAAGAAACGGCTGGGTGTCACCACTGCGAGGATCGTCCGGAGGACACGGTGGAGCATACGGTGCAGGACTGCCCCGCTTGGGCAGAGCACCGCCGTGTCCTTACGACGGCGATAGGCGGAGACCTCTCGCGCCCGGCATTGGTCGAGGCCATGCTGCGGGGCGAGACGGAGTGGGAGGCGGTCGCCTCCTTCTGCGAAGCAGTCATGCTCGTGAAGGAGGAGGCGGGCCGCCTGAGGGAGAGGACAGCGTCCTCCCTCCATCCCAGCCGCAGCGGTAGACGCCCACGGCGTCGGACGTCGCAAGACGATCTCCGGCCACCGTAGGCGCGGGCATGCGGGCAACGAGTAATGGGCGACTCGCTGTCCGACCATGGACCATGCGCGGGTCGACGGCGCGTTGTGTTCCACGCGCGCCTCAAGGAGTGTCAGCATAGTGACGGGGCCTGTAGAGGGCCAAAGCCTGCCGGGGTCGCGGGACCAAGGGATTACCGTGACCCCGGTACGTAAAGGGCTATTGAAGGACACCGTGGATTTTAGTCAGTACAAGTCTGACAGTCCCTCCCGCCCTGCCCTGGGTGGGAGGACTCATTTGATGATTTTACCACGATAAAAAAAAAAAAAAAAAAAAAAAAAGACGAGAAAGTGCCCGATTACCGTTGAGGGTGTCGTTTGAATCCCGAGCCGCAGGCAAGGGCTTTATAACACCCGAGATCGAGATCGGGAGAGATGTAGTATAAAATATTTTATACTACACCTGCGTGGAAAGTACCTTGATACGTTATCAAATTTACGGTAGAAAGTACGTCATTGCATATCGAACAAATATGCAGGGAGAAAACACTTTCGCTCCCGCTCAGATGCGTTTTCTCCCCGTATCAAGGTACTTTCCACACAGGTGTAGTATAAAGCTCGAGAGAAAGTGCGATTCCCGATCTCGGGTGTTTTAAAGCCCTCGCCTACGGCTCGGGATTCAAACGACACCCTCGACGGCAATCGGTCACTTTCTCCTCTTGGTGAACAATGTACTATGTTTTTCATTCCGCGACGAAAATCAAGCCTTGGATGCAGTACCACCCTTCTACATCTAAGCCTGGATTTTGTCGCGGAATTATTTATATGTTTATTTAAAACTAAACATTTCTCATACCATTTAATATCATGGATTTCGACAAAGTAACGCCCGATTCTTTTATTTATGACAAATACAAGTTAAAACGTCAAATGAGTCCTCCCACTCAGGGCGGGACAGACGGACTGTCAGACTTGTACCGACTAAAATCCACGGTGATCCGTCAATAGCTCTTTACGTTCCAGGGTCTCGGTTACCCGATGTGACAGTCCCTCGACCCCGCATTCTTTGGCCCTCCAAGGGGAGCCCCGTCAGTTTTCTGAGGCGCACTTAGAACACGAAGCGCCGTCGACCCCGCCATGACCGCGAGTCACCCATAAGTAGTTAACTTGTAGGGTTAAGAAAAAAAAAGTTCTTGCAGAGCAAAAGAACACTAAATACACTCTGAAAAGACCAGCTCACCTCTTTCAAATCCGGCCACAATTCCTCTTCATCCTCATTCCTCCACATCAAGAAGTCTGGATCCAAGTTGGTCAACCTTGGATTGTAGTTCAGCCGCAGGATCACCAGATCTGACAGTCCAGATAGTGCTCCAGCGGATATGTTCTGAAGTCTACTCATCCTACTCAAATTCAGCTCTTGCAATTTCGTCATGTTGTTGGCTAGAGGACTGAAGAAGTGGAAATTGAAGGCAGTATTAGTTTTTATTTCATTTCTTTACACATAATTGTACAATCTTTTTTTATGGTGGTATGATCATCAAATGAGACCTCCCAGCCATACTGTGAGACTTGTACTTCTTCTTCTTCTTCTTATCGTATGGTTGATGAACAACCTGGTGTCAGAGTTTAAGCCGCCCGTAGGCCTCTGACATGGCTTCACACACCGTTGAAAAATCTCAGGTGTACTAATTTCCTCACGATGTTTTCCTTCACCGTTTTTAGCAAGTGATAATTAATTTATAATACGCACATGAATTCTAAAAGACATTGGTGCGTGCCGGGGTTCGAACCTGCAACCTCTGACTTGGCAGTCCAACGGTCGTACCACTCGGCTATCACTGCTTTTAATTAGACTTGTACTGAATAAAATCCACGATGATCCTTAACCCGTTAAAGTTCCTAGGCCACGGTTACCTGATGAGAGTGAGACAGTCCCGCGTCCCCGGCACGCATTGGACCTCTAACCTTTTTTGATTTAACGAGGTAACATCATCACATGAGTCCTCCCACCCAGGGTAGAGCGGGAGGGACTGTCAGACTCGTACTGACTAAAATCCACGGTGTCCTTCAATAGCCCTTTACGTACCGGGGTCACGGTAATTTGTGAGTCCCGCGACCAACCTCTAACTTTAGAGGTTTCGTCAGTTATATCTACGCACACAGCATCGAACGGGTGCGGCATGCGGACAGCGAGTAATGGGCGACTCACCGTCCAATCATGGACCATGCCAGGGTCAACGGCGCGTCGTGTTCCACGCGCGCCTCAAAGACCTGTCAATAATGTGATCCCATAGAGGGCCAAAGTCTGACAGTCCCTCTCGTCATGCCCTGGGTGGGAGGATTAATTCGATGATTTAACGACGTAAAAAAAGGCCTTAACTTTAAATTATTAAAATTACAAGTCCATATAAAAACTTACGTATTAGCATCCAAAGACTGCAGCGAGTTCTTTTCAAAGTTTAAATAAGTCAAGCTCGGAGCCTCCCTCAAAACCGAAGGGATGGTGGTGAACCGGTTGTTGCTGAGGTCCAAACGACGCAGCTTCCTGTGTCTTCGCAGGAGACCGTCTGGCATGGAATCCAGATCACAGTTACTTAGCCTCAGATCCTGTGGAGATAGAATAGAGGTTTTAAAAAGGCCACTCTACCATAATAATTACAGCCGCACAGGCCGATCTTCCGGGTTAAGCCGCGTTTGCCGAAAGTTGGTCTGTGGATGGGTGAACATCTGTCATAGCGAGTTTCCTCCGTACCTCGGAAAGCACGTGAAACCGTTGGTCCCGGCTGTCATTTGTAAATCTTTGACAGTCGTTACTATTAGTCAGAAGCTCTAAAGTCTGACAACAGTCTTATCATGGGGTATCGTTTTACCCAGTTACTGGCTTGTGGAGGTCCGATAGGCAGTCGCTCCACGTAAAATAAAGATATTCAGCTACATCCGATTTTACTGGAAGCCAACCTCAATATAGTTGGGAAAAGGCTAGGCAGATGACGGCTCTACCGTAATACAAATTGCGATAAAATTATTACAGAGAAGAGAATATTTCATTATACGAATATCATCGCAATTTCTCCTATTTTAAAGGATTTAATAAATTGCCGTTTTGAGACCCCTTTTTTGAGTAATTAAATAATCAAATGAGTTCTCCTGCCCGAGGTGGAGCGGAAGGGACTATCAAACTCGAACTGACCCTGCAGTGTCCACCCTAATCCTGAGACAACGCTACAGAAAATCACAAAACGTCACTCGGTCGGTACAATTTTACAAGCGTTATGACGTCACTAGTCCCACTCCTTGCAAGCGTTTTATATTACAGACAGGACGAACTTAACAGATTTTCAATTTATTTATGCAGTAAAATATTCTATTACGAGTCAATGTTGTACTCACTCTCAAATTCTTCAAATCAGAGATAGCACCCATGGTGATCTGGTCTATAAACGCCAGGGGGTTTCCACTGAGATCCAGGGTAAGTAGACTAGGCATGAACAGGAATATATCTTGAGGTAGTGTGTGTAAGTCATTGTTGGCTAGACTGAGGAACTGCATCTTCCTGAAATCCCCTGGTCCTTCCAAGCCTATGGGACCCTGGAAAGAAGATAAAGAGAGTATTAACATCTACTATAGATGGATGTATAAGAAGAGGAAGACCAAAGAAAAGATGAATGTTTTCTTTTTTGGGACATACCCACCACACTATTCCCAAACCACTGCAACTCATGTAAGGCAGAATCAACAGTGGCAACCACCAGAAAAGCGCCGAGACAATGAAGTTCGACGTGTCCCGGAAGATGAATTTACTTGTCTTGGATCTTGCAGCGAAATTTTGATGCAGTTCTTTTTTAACCGCTTGAGTGAGATAGACTGATTCAAGAGGAAGGTTTATCCGTATAACATCTATAAATATAATAAATCTGTAGAAGGGTCAATTCTGTACATTGAAACTATTGAAAAAATAAATAGCGGGGGGGTGTTGCTGGATCGATACCAAACCCAAATATGTGATTAAAAAAAATTTCAGGCATCACGTGAAAACTAACGGTTCGATTTCGATGAAACTTGGTATAATTATACCTTATTATCCTGGGCATAAAATGGGATACTTTTTATCCTGGAAAAATACGTAGAAAAAAAAAACTTATTTTTCAAGATTATTCATAGACTTCTGTAGAACCGCGATCTCCTTAATTATTATAGGCTTAGCCGTATTTGGGTCCAGTAGATATTTATAAGATGTCATTGTCAGAGTTAGTCAAAATGGAAAAATAAACCATCTACGCGAAGACCGACATCCGCGCGGACGGAGTCGCGGGCGGAAGCTAGTTCATAATATAGTAGAGATTGCACCCGAGCGGAGCCGGGACGGGTCGCTAGTTATAAAATAAAATGTTTTAATAATTTATACTTACAATGAAAACTTTTCTACTTATAGCTGTAGTAGAAATCTTATTGCCGGACAAATCCAAACTCATCAGATCTTCAAGATTATTGAAACTGCCATCTTCAAATGATTGGATGTCACAATTGGACAGGTTCAGATCTTGTATGGGTAGCTTACCAATTTTCGTCACTGCTGTTATCGCGTTCTGAGTTAAATTCACTTTAATCGGGTTAAATTCTCTGAGACCTGGAATTCAAAGGGTTTTAATTAGTAGCTTTTGGTAGGATATAGAAGCCCTTGTAATTTTACCACTTTTATATCATGGCACAGAATATATAATAGTACCTAAAGGTACAGAAGTGCCCCTCCCAAAAAGAAAACAAACAAATGTAAAATCTATGCACGAAAAAATAGAGTCCATTTTTACTTGCACCCGCATCACCTACCTACTTTTATAATAGCCTAAACTTCCCGTGCGCAAGCAAAAATGAACTGAATAGTGACGCGCGAGAGTTCATTTTAGTTTATCTGACGCCAACGACATTATAAGGTTACTGTCGGTCAAGCTCAATAGGGTTGCGACTTGCGAGTTTGGGCACAGTTAGGTAGGAATACGTATTTTATGCATTGTTTAATTACATTATTAATTAACATAAATATATATCACTCCTCATTACCTCCTTATTTTTTTTCTCTTATTACGTTAGTTTTGTGGCACAATAATAAATCTAACAAACCTGCGGTCTTTGTTTACATCAATTATCAAAGATTTTAAAACGTTGTCAGAAACAAAAAGATTAGTTCCGTTTCAATCCGTTCTGGCCAAGTTGTAGTCATAACTTTAAAGATCGATTGTTATCGTTTACGGCAAAATAGGTAACTAGTCCTTATCATTTCATTCATTTCATTGTCACAGGCCCCGTGTTGCGTGTCTTTGTAGGTAGGTAGGTAAAAAAGTCGCGAAGAGAAATACGATCGCTGACCTTGAATGCGTAGTGTAGCCATTTTCTGAGTTTGAACGTGTCTAAACAATAACGTAAACATCTTCCTACTTTCTACCGATCATAATTCGACCTACCTACGTATTCAGCTTAGGTGAGTGAGAGTGATGTCAGGTTTGATATTCGTCTATTTTATTTATCTTGGTCGTCTTGTAGGCCTTTGTAACCTACCTAATCATACTGATCATGATTACTAGCCGGTACTTGAATGACATTAATAAGCACACCACAAGCAGGTAGATAGTTTTTTGATCATTATTAAATATGTACTACATAGATAAATATTCACTTTTTTCCTTACCTTTCGAAATCACGCGGTGGTGTGTGAAACGTGAGGCTCCTATCACTGTCATTATTTAAACAACCAAACGTTATGCAGTATTTTCTTTTCTTCATCATATATATATATTTTTAAACTTATGCGTAAATACAACCAAACACCAAACTTAAATATTATTTAAGTAAGCGCGTGCGTAGTGGGCGGCGCGCGGCAGCCGACTAAATGGCCACTACGAAGTGGCCCCCGCCAGTACTTGCAGTTTTATACCTACACCGCGGAGTGAGCCAGGCCTGATCATGGTAAAATTATCAAATGAGTCGACAAGTGGGTGTACTATCAGGTACTCTCCTGCCTAAGCGTTCGAAGATTACAGGCGTGATGTTATGTACAAGTAACTTCTCGAAACTATATATACAATTATACTCAAAACTGATCGTCAGACTTTCAGGCTTCAAAATAGCGATAGAAACACAATATGGCACACCCAGGGCGGAACGAGAGGGACTGTCAAACTTGTACTGACTGAAATCCAAATGTGATCCTACAATAGCCCTTTCATATTCAGGGCCACGGTTTTTTGATGAGACAGTTCCGCGACCCTGGCAAGCTTATAAGGATAGCCCCGTCAGATTACTGACAGCTCTCTGAGGCGCCCGTGGAACACGACGCACCATCGTCCCGGGCATGGCTAATAATCGAACGGCGAGTCACTCATTTCTCGCCATCCGCATGCCTAAAATCATCAAATGTGTCCTTCCCCGGGTCTGAGTGCAACGGAAGAGAACGGAATTAGTTATATTTTTCTATATAACTACCTAGCTGTACCTTGCCCCGCTTCGCTGTGGCCCAAAAAAATGTTTTTTCAAAAAAAAAAAAACCATCCTTGATGCGGATTATATATCATCCTAAAATTTCAGCTCAATCGGTGCAGAACTTTTTGAGTTTTTGAAGCGTACACAAACCAACATAACGTTTATATATATATATATAGAAGATAGGGGTAAACGGATAACTAGTTCCTTATTAAGTAATAGATAATAATAAAAGTCCTGGGCCCAATCTCAGCGGAGATTAGCCATCTGCGCGGGACATATTATGATGCACAAGTGTGTGCTTAGACACACGTGCACTCTCCATTCCTTTACTATCATAGTCTGGTGGGATGGCAATTCCATACACACCACAAGCGTTTTTGCCATACATATTATTGGAATCAAATATAGCAGCTCCCATTTAGGACCCATTAATATTAGTAGTCATTTTTACCCGCGGTGCTAGGCAACGGGGCTTCTCCCAGTTGTAGTATCCCTTTGTGCCTATTGGCCTTGTTTTGTTCTGTCTCCTGCTTGCATGGAGGGAAGTGGAAACATATTTTTCCTACTTCTCCACTATTCTTTTCTGATTAATTTCGTTACAGGATTCAAGACAGGTAAATTCATTCTCCGGGACACGCCGAGCTTCACTGTCTCGGGGCTTTTCTGGTGGTTGCCACTGTTGATTCTGGCTTTCAGGAGTTGCAGTGGTTTGGGAATAGTGTGGTGGGATTGTGCCAAAAAAAAAAATATCACCACAAACAATATACATACCATACCAATCGGTCAGCTCGAAGATCGTGGTAATGTTGAGGTTAGCGCAGTTGACCACTCTGTCTGCGCACGCGCACACTGTACATATCGTGTTTGTGACCACTGAGACCGGTTCTGTTGTATCTGTCCCTGAAAATATACGGTTATATTAAAAGCGATGTAACTGCACAATATGCTGGGGTCGGCTATCGGGTGGTCGCGGGACTCACGAATTACCGTGACCCCGGTACGTAAAGGGCTATTGAAAGACACCGTGGATTTTAGTCAGTACGAGTCTGACAGTTCCTCCCGCTCTGCCCTAGGTGGGAGGACTCATTGATGATTTTACCACGTAAAAAATGCACAAATTCAAAATCTGTCTAGTCCCTCAGTTAGAGTATTGAAAAATAATGAACAAGTTTTTTCTTTTATATCGTAATCCATATTGACAAAGATGAAAAAGCTTAAAAATTCGGGAGTGGGGGCTTGTGACGTCATAACGCCTGTAATATTATACCGAAAGAGTGACATTTTGTGATTTTTAGAAGTGTTGAATCTCCATCAATTTTGGTTTAAGTAACAAAAGAAAAAAATACTAACAAATTACATTTTATTGAGTAAAATAGCTATTTGATTCCTCCAAGCCCTTTCAATCATCGTATCACGTAGAACAATGCGCCATCGGTACATGATGGACATCCCACCCTTTTCTTTAAGCATGGTAAAATCATCAAATGAGTCCTACTGCTCAAGTTGGAGCGGAACGGACTAAAAGACTCGTACCGACTAAAATACACTCCGCCTTATTACAAAAAGGGGTTTAACTAAAAACCCAGGTTTAATCTAGTAAAACTACGGTTTAAACAAAGATTATTACAAATCGTGGTTTTGCGATAAACCATGGTCTAACAGTAGTACCTGTCAAAGGTGTATCAAAGTTTCTCATAGCAAATTTTTCATTGTGTTGCAGTTTTTGTGTTATTTTCACCCAAAATGGATTGAAACAAGGTATATATAATTGTTATTACTCATTGTGGATTTAATTGTATAGACAATCGTTCAAATGGCGGTACTAAAGTCGACGTTTTATCTTAGTTTTGTAATACGGACAAATTTAAACCATGGCTCTGCAGATAAGCCTGGACTTGATAGACCAGGTTTAAACCAAGGTTTATTTAGTTTTTGTAATAAGGCCGACTGTGTTCTTTCAATAACCCTTTAAGTTCTAGGGTCACGGGTACTTGTTTAGACAGACCAGCGAATATTCATTTGATTATTTTTACCACATTAAAAAAAACCCTTCAACTAGTTCATTGAACTTCCAGATTGATTTTCCGAAAACTTAACTACATATTAATACTGTCCAGACACTAACGAAAATAATAAACAAAGAATTATCTAATTTGGTGCAGCAGTTCAGAAGTAATACGCGTACATATGTACACACAAAAGTGGCTTTATTTTATACTAGCTTTTGCCCGCGACTTTGTTCGCGTGGAATAGTGACTTCCGGCAGATTTTTGTTTTTTATTTTTATTTTTTGTGATAAAAACTATCCTATGTTCTTTCTCAAGTTCCAAAATATGTCTGTACTAAATTTCACACAAATCGGTTCAGTAGTTTAGGCGGAAAGAAAAGACTTTCGCATTTATAATATTAGTTTGGATATTAGTTTGGATTCATCATCATCATCATCATCTCAGCCATAGGACGTCCACTGCTGAACATAGGCCTCCCCTTTAGATCTCCACATATACCGGTTGGAAGCGACCTGCATCCAGCGTCTTCCGGCGACCTTTATAAGGTCGTCTGTCCACCTTGTTGGTGGACGTCCTACGCTGCGTTTGCTAGTCCGTGGTCTCCACTCTAGTACTTTTCGACCCCATCGGCCATCTGCTCTGCGAGCAATATGGCCTGCCCATTGCCACTTCAGCTTGCTAATCCGGTGGGCTATGTCGGTGACTTTAGTTCGTCTACGGATCTCCTCATTTCGGATTCGATCACGTAGAGAAACACCGAGCATAGCTCTCTCCATAGCTCGTTGAGCGACTTTGAGCTTTGAGATGAGGCCGATAGTGAAGGACCACGTTTCGGTGCCATATGTCATCACTGGTAACACACATTGGTCGAAGACTTTCGTCTTGAGGCACTGAGGTATGTCGGACGAAAAGACATTGCGTAGTTTCCCGAACGCTGCCCAACCGAGTTGGATTCGGCGGTTGACCTCTTTCTCGAAGTTGGACCTACCTAACTGGACTACTTGTCCTAAGTAGATATATGAGTCAACAACTTCGAGTACCGAGTTTCCAACAGAGACTGGGGTGGGCACAACATTGGCATTTGACATAATTTTCGTCTTGTCCATGTTCATTTTCAAGCCCACCCGTTGTGAAACTCGGTCGAGGCCATCGAGCATCATGCTGAGTTCCTCCATCGACTTTGCCATGACTACGATGTCGTCGGCAAACCGAAGGTGAGTGATGTATTCGCCGTTGATGTTGATGCCAAGTCCTTGCCATTCCAGGAGCTTGAAGGCGTCTTCCATTGCGGCAGTAAACAGTTTCGGGGAGATAACGTCCCCCTGTCTTACGCCTCTTCTCAATGGAATCGCCTTCGTGCTATGCTCCTGTACTCGGACCGACATGGTGGCGTTATTATACAAACACTTCAATACCTCGATGTACCGATAGTCAATACGGCATCGCTGGAGTGACTCAAGCACCGCCCATGTTTCCACCGAATCGAAGGCTTTCTCATAGTCCACAAACGCTAAGCATAATGGCAAGTTATACTCTTCGGTCTTCTGTATAACTTGCCGCAGCGTATGGATGTGGTCTATGGTACTATAGCCTCTTCGGAAACCGGCTTGTTCGGGAGGCTGGAAGTCATCAAGTCTGTGTTCGAGACGGTTCGTGATAACCCTTGAAAACAGCTTATAAACATGACTCAGAAGCGTGATGGGTCTGTAGTTCTTCAATAGGCTGTTATCACCTTTTTTGAAGAACAGCACCACCTCACCCCTGCTCCACGTTTCAGGCGTTTTGCCCTCGGACAGGACGGAATTAAAGAGCTTCTGGAGGACTTTAAGTACCGGTGTTCCACCCGCTCTCAGAAGCTCTGAAGTGATTCCGTCCTCGCCCGGCGCCTTGTTGTTCTTAAGCTGCTTCAGGGCCATCCTAATCTCGTACAGACTGATGTCCGGGATATCTTCGGTATAATGTCGGGACAGCTTGGCTCTTGGATCTCCTACCAAGCTGTCAACGGGCTTTGCGACCGAAGTGTATAACTGTCCATAGAACCTCTCGATCTCGCCTAAAACCTCTGCTTTGGTCGACGCTATGCTGCCATCCTCCCGTTTCAGCTTTGTCATCTGGCTTTGCCCAATAGACTTGTCCTTTGCGAACACTTTGGAGCCTTGGTTTCGCTGTATGGTCTCTTTAACACGATTCGTATTAAAGAGACGCAGATCGTGTCGCAAGGACTTAGATATACGTCTATTGAGCTGCCTATATGACTTCGCGTCATCGGAAGACTGCAACTGTAGCAAACGTCGTTCAGCCATGAGGTTTAAGGTTTGCTCGGTCAATTTCTGAGGTCTATCTTTACGGCAGGGTCTAAAAAACTTAGACCCTACCGTGCGGACAGTTTCCACTAGCCCGTCGTTGATCTCGTCCACTGAAACTAAGTTCTCAAGGCAAGCAAAGCGATTAGAGAGCTCGAGTTGAAAGCTTTCGGGGTTTTGAATGTGGGACCGAGTAGGTCGGAGCGTAGACTTCATCAAGCTGGACCTTTCAAGTTTAACATTGATATTCAGTGAGCCTCTTACGATTCGGTGATCGCTACCGGTTTTTACCCTGTTGATCACAGAGACATCACTGAATATCCGTTTCTTGTCGGTCATGAAGAAGTCTATCTCGTTTCTCGTGAAACCATCGGGGCTCAACCAGGTCCATTTCCTGTGAGGCGGCTTCTGGAAGAAAGAGTTCATCATGAAGAGTTCCTCTTTCTCCAGAAAGTCGGCCAGCCTCTGCCCCCTAGGGTTCCGTTGCCCATATCCAAATTGCCCCACTCTCAACTCGTCACCGCTTTTCTTGCCCAACTTTGCGTTAAAGTCCCCCATAACAACAGTAAAGTGGGTTTTGGAACTATGTATGGCCCTACTTACGTCCTCATACATAGTCTCCACTTCATCATCGGAGTGTGACGAGGTCGGTGCGTATACCTGAATGACCTTCAGCGAATATCTTTTGGATATTCTGAGTATTAGGTATACCACCCTGCTCGACACACTGTCGATGGTTATTATGTTGTTTACGAGGGACTTGTGAACGAGAAACCCGACACCACCTTGGGACTGTTGGTCGCCCTCCCGGTAGTAGAGCAAGTTACCAGACTGCAGGGTTACGGTGTCCTCCCCCTCTCTACGGACTTCGCATAACCCTATAATGTCCCAGTGTAATTTGCTCAGCTCCTCTTCCAGCTCGCAGATCTTTTCGTCAGTCCTCATTGTGCGTATGTTGTGTGTTACCAGGGCCAGTCGTCGTCGGGGTGGGTAGCCGGATCTCTTCCGGAGATTCTTCGCACCCCCTGCTCCGCCGTTACCTTGACTGCTACCCGCGCCAGGGATAGCGGAGCTGCCGGGGACTGGGGGCCTGGTTTCTGTGCTTTCACTCATAAGGGGGTAATTTGCCTTAAATCGCCACGCTTGGCAGGCGGGTTGGCGATCGCAGTGAGGATGTGCAGTACACGGAGGACGCTGCTGCCCGACCTCCGGTTTGTCCCTTAGTCGCCTCTTACGACACCCACGGGATGATTTGGGGGAACGCAATTCTAAGCCGGCGCCCCACGGCACTTAGTTTGGATTACAAATGCTATTTCCCACAGTTTCACCCCACTGTTCGGCTCCTTTTAGTCATAGCTTTATGTTATATATTCGAACCAATAGTTGCTGAGATTAGCGCATTCAAGAAAACAAACTTTTCAGCTTTATAATTTTAGTACATATATACTGTACAGAATGTACATTCGATCAATAATATGCTCTAGATTAAGGATCCGGAACAAAAAGGAGTCGCATAAGCGGCCACATTTGCACACACGTAAACATCTACACTTCTACATCTAAAAAAATGTTCAATAGTATTAACAACTTCAGTTTATTATACAACTTAACACTCAAACATACAGTTTAATTACCATTGCAAAATGTATTAGGTTTAACGTAAACAATTTTAAAATGTTTCTTGAAGATAAAATGTCATCAGTACAAAAGTACTCATTCTAAAATGATACTTAAGGTCTAAGCAACAAGGATTCGAAATACCGTCACACAACCGTTTGTGGCGTTATTTTTCGGGCCGTTTTTGAAGCGCTCATCGGGAATCTAGTATTATTGATCGAAGAGATATAAAAAGAAGAAAACTTACCAACATCGACCTGTGTTACACTAAACTGAATAGTCACTAAAAATACTAAAACTACACTGAAACACACTAATTTATTTACAATCATGTTTTATATGCGTCCACGCACTATTTCACACCAAATATAACTAAAAACGTGATAAAGACGTCTGTTACAAGATTGTGAAAAAAAATCGTAGCCATGTCCTTAAAGATTAGCTATTGGCGGTCATAGAGTATGATTTTTACAATATATAGAAGGGGTAAGAGGTGTGTTTCTTGCCTTTTTTTTTGCGTGGTAAAATCATCAAATGAGTCCTCCCACCCAGAGCAGAGCCGGAGGGACTGTCAGACTCGTATTGACTAAAATCTACGGTGTCCTTCAATAGCTCTTTACATTCCGGGGTCACGGTAATTCGTGAGTCCCGCGACCCCGGCAGGATGAAGGGTTCTGTTCTGTTTTTTATTGCTTGTCGTTATAGCTCCAAAAGAAATACAAATTCTGACAAGATTTCTACAGTTAGTAACATACAAAGAGCAAAACTTATACTGACAGACAGACAAAGAGCTGTGCTATATTAGAAAAATCCTGTTGGAACCCGAGGAACCCTCGAATTTAAGTCTTGGAAAAGTAAGTACATTTTATGAAACTGCATTAGTTTTTTCCAATCAGTATTTCGATTGATTTCCAATCTGTTGGAACTTGAATTTGCGCGCCGAAATCCCTTAAGCCTTTGTCAAACTGACAAGCGATAGCGAACCGGACCGAGTCCGAAGCGATACGAGACGTCAAACTGTGTGCAACGAACCGAGGCGTGACAGTTGTATTAGCTGACTTTTTATGAACGACGTCAAACAGAGCAAATACGCCTTCGCCACGGCTTCGCATCGGTTCGGTCACGCTATCGGATCGCTTTCGCTTTTTTATGTGACTGGATTCAAACAATTCCATACATTACAAATAAAAACGCCTCGCTTCGCATTCGCTACACCTGTCTGTTTGACAAAAGCTTTAAAGCTTGCTGTCATAAAATGTACATTTTTTTAACAAGAAAAAGGCCGAGACACAAGGGCCTTGTTTATTGAAAACTAAGCAAATGCTTGCATAGGTAACAAGTATATAGGTACTACTAATGTCAAAGAATAAACCATTCTACATACCCACATAATCTTTGCACACGCGATAGCTTATCTTGCGATAAACGGGCGTTTTTTTATAAAAATCAGTAAATTATGATAAATTCCAATACTTTGGTATTTCATTGATAAATGATCTAAAATAGTTTGTGGAGACCTATATATCGGTTTGACAGATAAAACATTTTTTTTGGGATGGTAATGTGTACCATTTTAAAGGGTTAAAAGAGACTTCACCCGCGTGTTCTTTGAATATTATCTCACGGATCAGGATAATTGGTATCCTATGCGATATTTTAGACTATAACCTATCTCTGAACCAAATTTCATCAAGATTCGTTCAGCCGTTCTGACGTGATTGAGCAATAATTTTCTAAAAATGTATTGTAACTTATTTTTTTTTTAACTTGTTTATAATACTCGCATCACGATTTTTACGTCGACCGTATTGCGAGACCAATCTACAAGCTTCTCGAAGGTTCCACAAAGTTATCGATTATTCTACTGAGGAGTTGGTCTGGAAGTTTCTAGAAAATTCTACCCAGATCTAGATATTTCGAGATGGTTCTGGAATGTTCCAGAAGGTATGGGAGTGTGTAAAAGTCAATGGATGTTTCCAGAACTTTCGACCATTCTCTAGAAACATGTAGTGTGACAGGTCGGGGTATAAATACACGACGTTAAGGCGCCCTCAGTCAGCCCTGCCTGGAGGCCTTAAAATCTTAAGGCATCCACAGAAAAGTCCGGTTGAGCAGTATACAACCTACTAGAGGTTGACCTGCGAGATGCCATACACGAAAAAAAAACGCCCTAAGTTTGGTTTTACTCAAAGTGAAAATCTCCACCGACTTTTTAGTGTTCAAGTGTGTGTTTTAGTGGTGAGAGTGTAGTTAGTGATTGTTTCAATTAGTGATTTGTGTGTCAGTAAAGATTATTTGGTTTTAATTGGTGTTGATTAATTCATCTCCTACCGAGCTCGTAACACTATGATATCCATATCAAAAAAGATTAGGTTACTACTTGAATTTGCGCGACAAAGATGCGGGAATAAACTAGTTTATTTGGTCCAAACTTCGATCATTAATAATGATCGAAGAGTACAAGCCAATAATCTAACAAACCAATGATTGATTACACTAATCTTGATTTTAACGAATTAGTACTGCACTATGACTGGGCTTGTTACATAATCTAAGACCGCAGAATTTGGCGGGACTGTTTCTACAGGGCACCGCGGCCTGGGAACTTAGAGGGCAATTGAAGGAACAGTGTGATTAGACAGTAAGATTTTCCCAGTCCCTTCCTCTCCACATAAGGGGGGTTGTATACTTGTAATTGTTCCGGGTCTGGGTGTTTGTGTATGTTAGTTTCTTGTATTGTGACCGCACCCATGATCCAGGACAAATTCCTAATGTGGGGCAGGCCAAGTTTTTAAAACGGAAAAAAACCTTGGTAAAGAAACTTTTTTTTTATCGTGGTAAAATCATCAAATAAGTCCTCCAGGGCGGGACGGGAGTGACTGTCAGGCTCGTACTGACTAAAATCTACGGTGAACCTTTAATGGCTCTTTACGTTCCAGGGTTCGGTTCCTGGTGAGACAGTCCCGCGGCACCGGCTGGTAGAGGAAGTTAATGATTCAATTTCTCGAGAAATCTGTCTGCCTTTATAAGTATTTCCGGTTCCTGCATTATAACCTTATCTAATCTATTAATTTGTTAACTAATTCTTTAAATACTTTTTCCTATAATTTATTAGGAGTCATATATTATTCTTGTTAAAGGAAAATGTTGGGTGACTCGCCGTCCGATCATGGACCATACCAGGGTCGGCGCGTCGTGTTCAGAAAGCTGTCAGCAATCTAACGGGGCCTCCTTAGAGGGCTAAAGCCTGCCGGGGCGGGACCAATTTTAGTACTTTTTAAATAAGTAACAAGAATTTGATGTTGTTTTTCTTACACCTACCACTTCCTCACTGTAGTGAGGTGAGAAGTTGTGTGTTGCGCTCGTCACCTATGCAACAAAAGCTGTTGGGCACAAAGCGGCGCCGTGTCTTTTGGTAACCTGTTAAACAAAAAATAAACATTTACTTCCTTAAGTACTACAAAAATGTTAAACATCTGTTTTGTTCTGCGTCTCTTTGAAAATTTCGCTGCGCCCTGGATTCTAAATAGGAAATGCTCGCTTCGTCTTTTCGAAAGTCTTCAATTCAAGTACTCGCGCCAAAAAATTACTTTGCAGTCTTGCATGACAAACAATTATTAAGGTGCATTCACACACATCAGTCACCGTCACGTCACGTCAACGGCCCCGTTTAAAAAAAGATGTTTAATACTCCAAGTATGAGTTTGTTCCCACTCGTCAGTCACCGGTCAGTCACCGGCACGTGATCTATCTACCGGTCAGGCACGTCAAATAATATTTCCATGCAAGTTTCATACTTTTACTACACACCCGGGATCGTCACTTCTCAGTTCAGTCAGCGTCATGCTACCGTCATTGCTACACATGTAACCAAACCGTAACTTGACTGATGTTATTGTTCAATGATTCAGTCAAAACCGGCGACGTGACTGACGAACGACGTGAAGGTGACTGGTGTTTGTGTATACGCACACAAACCGTCACCGATCCGTTGTCGGTGACGTGACGGTGACGTGACGTGAGTGATGAGTGTGAATGCACCTCCCATAACTCGAAGTCCGAATGCCCGCGCCTGCGGTGGCCGGAAATCGCTTAGCGACGTCCGTTTGGGCGTCTCTCGCGGCGGCTAGGTCGTGAGGTAGAGACTGTCCTCTTCTTCATTCTGCGTCCCGCCTCCTCCTTCGCTAGCATTACTGCTTCGCAGAAGGAGGTGACTGCTTTTGCTCTTGATAAAATGTGAGAAGGATTTTTTTCTTTCTCACGGTATGGTGATAGACTTGTTCATGCATCAATAAATACTGATGATTTTAATTAAAAAACTCTAATTTAGTCCGTCAGTTAGATTATAATCTAAACAAGATTTTTTTTCTTTTCCTAGTTAAACCAAAATCGACGAAAATACGACACTTTTCAAACTGCCAACACGTCACAAGCAGGTACAGTTTTTACTTATGACATCACGAGCCCACACTCTCGAATTTTCATAATATCTTTGTAAACATACAATGATTTAGCAAAAGTAAAAATACGTATCCATAATTGATCCAAACTCTAACTGAAGGATTAATTAGTTTTTTTGTTTATAGCGGTAAAATCATCAAATGAGTCCTCCCACCCTGGGCAGAGCGGGAGGGACTGTCAGACTCGTACTGACTAAAATCCACGGTGTCCTTCAATAGCCCTTTACGTACCGCGGTCACGGTAATTCGTGAGTCCCGCGACCCCGGCAGGCTTTGACATGCCTATCCCTACGAAAAAATAAAACAAGACTCGTACGTATTAAAAATACTTTATTAAATAATTCTTAAAACTAAAACTTAAAATTACAGAAATATAAATCAATTACTTTGAACTGGACTCATCACAAGTCGGGAGTCTCCACTGATCAACTGACCAACTGGCATTGTTTGTTTGGTTGGACGTGCTTGTCTCAGAAACGAGTAGAAATAAAATTGTACGATTCAGAGTCACGGTTAGGGCTTGAATTCCGGAATTCCGGAACTGTTCGAATTCCGGAATTCCATTAACGCTTCCAATTCCATTCAAAAATCATTAGTAGATACAAAGACTCCTTTCGGTTCCGGAAATCCGGAATTGAAATCCGGAATATCGAAGCCCAATTCCGGAATTGAAAAAGCGTCCGATAATCAATCCCTGTACGTTTACAATGTGAAGCATCCCCTCGTGAAAAATACTAGTTAGTCAGTCAGACCAATTTTAGTAACTAATACATAATGCCTTCGTCTGCTGGGGCTCTCTTGTAGAAGGCGCGCGAGACGTCTACAGGGGGGCGAAGGCCTATGCATGAGAAGTAGCCGCGACGCCAGAGCAGCATCAGACTCAACATGATAGGCACAGCTAGTAGAACACCTGGAAATTTAAAATAAGAAATAAATGAGAAAATGGTTTCTGGATTTTTCTAAATTTTTTCTGGTTAATGGATCAACTGCTGTTGCCCCACGTCGCGGGTCTTAAGAATTACTGTGACCCCGATACGTAAAGGGTTATTGAAGGACACCGTGGATTTTTGTCAGTCAAGTCTGACAGTCCCTCCCGCCCTGCCCAGGGTGTGAGGACTCATTTGATGATTTTACCAGGACACAAAAAAAAAGTTGCCCCACACTAGGAATTTCTCCTGTATCGTGGATGCGTCTACAAACATAATATAAACTCACATACACAAACGCCCAGACCCGGAACAAGTACTTGCTCCGTGCGGGTCCAAACGATCTGATGAACTCCAGGGGGAGGACTATGTTCAGCTGTGGACGTCCTAAGACAGATATGATGATGATGAATGTTGTGTTCATGGCTGGCTCTTACCGATGAGGGTTCCAAGCAGAATGGCGCCATCTTTCTCAGGCCGGTGGCCGTACTTGTCCACACAGCGCATGGTACGGTGGATATCATGGAGATGCTTCATCGTGTAGCCTCGCATCTCAATGGGCTCTTGGCATCTGTAACAATTCGTGTATTTTCTTTATTTATAAGTTCATGTGTTGGCGCTACCACTGCGGCTGCTGAAAACCTCAAACGGCGTAAATGTACTAGAAATTGGCTTTTTGACCGTAGCTTTAAATTACAAATATAATTGGTCCGTTATTTAGAGTTTACAAAAATAACGGACACGTATTTTTTCTTTTGTAAAATCAATAAAAATTCACCAAAATACAACGCATCAAAACTCGAGAGTGGGGGCTCGTGACGTCAGAACAGAAGTTGTACTAAATTGTGACGTATTGCCAATTTTGAAAGCATCGTATCTCAGTAAATTTTGGTTTACGAAACAAAAGAAAAAATACGGGTCGAATATTTTTTGATAATACAACATAATTTTTTGTTTATGCGAAACCCGATACACCTGTCTAGTATTTTTGTGTAAAGAATCTATGTACGAAATTTTAAAACCGTATCATAAAAAATCACAAGGTTATAAGTATGTATATTACCTGGTTGTCCGTTCAAAAACATGCTCATTTCGCGGTATACCCGCGTAAACCGTGTCTCCTGTGTTATACACTCGTGATAATAGCTTGGCAATAGGTACCTAACCGTACGGTGATTGTATTGTAATTAACTGGTAATAAAATTTAATTAAAATATTTTTGAAAAAAAAATATAACATGGTATAAAAATTATTGGAATCGAATCAGTTACTGATTCTGAACAAACTATATTCAGGTTTCGCATATACTAAAAATAATGTTGTATAAATGACGGACTAATTAAAATTTTTCAGTCAAATAGCCAATTAAACACCGCGACTTTTTAGTCGTCTTGCAACGGCAGTCCTGTGCATGTATCTAATGACTAGTAAACGTTCATAATAAAAAAATAGGTATTTGTGAGATATGAATAATTTAAAAATAAAAATATGATTCATTATAAAGAATGCAAGGCGTATTTAAAACACCCTTGTCTAATGGATAATGGAGATGGAATGATCAGCTCGACTCGTGTATGTTGAACAGAGTGTTTCATATTTCTAACGTACCTAATTTATTAATGATTAAAATTAAAATGATAAAACAAACAAAAAAAAAAAACGCTTAGAGGTATTTTATGTCGGAAACTTTGAGTGGACCACTTTTGTAAGACGTCTAAAAGTTATGGTGTATATCAAAGCCGTTTGGGGTTATAACTCTGAGGCAGTGGGGTCCGAGTGCTCACAGCTAATTCGAAGATAATCTAAACGACTAGCTGACTCTCCCCGAGAATGGCTGAAGAGAGGCTAGCTTTGTCATACAACAAAACAACGCCGCTAGTATCGATGCTGTGTAATAGTTTAGTTGTATAATATTTTTAGAAATGTCAACGTATTGTTTTTGTTTGTACTCTTATGTAAGAGCTTAATCTCTCGAAGTTAAGTTCAAAATCAAATAATTTATTTCAAGTAGGCTAGTTACATGCACTTTTGAATTGTCAAAAGACAATAAGTGAATTAAAATATAATTTACATACTACATTTAAAAACTAAAATTAAAAGTAAAATATTTACAAAAATGACTAAATTAAAACTAAAATTAAAAATTTATTTTAGTGAATTAAAATGGTTAAAAAATAGTTATGGTGCTAGAGTCCCAGTCACAAGATATAAAAAACTATGAAAGTACTGTAGGTGCTCATTCCAAAGCGTAGATCTCTATGGAGAAGAACGGGCAAGAAACTCCATGGACACTCTTTTTAAAATTGTTAATGAGATCCAATTATGATTCTTTTTTTTGGTAGTCAACATTTTTCCTAAACGGATTTAATTGACAAGCCTGTTGGTCTAGTGGTTAGTGACCCTGACTGCTATGCCGGAGGTCGTCGGTTCGATTCCCACCCAGGACAAATGTTTGTGTGATGGGCACGATCATTTGTTCTGTGTCTGGGTGTAATTTTATCTATAATATGTATGTATTTAGAAATATATAAGTATGTTTATCAGTTGTCTAGTACCCATAACGCAAGCTCTGCTTAGCTTGGGACTAGATGGCGTTGTGTGATAGTTGTGGAATATTTATTTATTATTTATTTAAATCAGCAATGACAATTTTTCTCTAGCAAGTTGAGAAAAGTGACAGCGAGGACGGTGGATGGAATGCGACGCACCAACATAACCATATTACTTACACCATCAAAGAGGAGTTCCCACCACGTTTGTCGACAGTTGGCGCGAGGACGTCCACCATCCATTGCGTGGAGCAGTCACACAGGAAGGGGTTGTCTGACACGTCCACCTTCTCCAGCAGGTCCCAGCGGGAGAGCAGGCGCGTGTCCACCTCCGACAAGTTGTTGGATTGAAGGTACAGCTGAGAAACGAAACTTTTCTTCAAAACGGTACCACACTAGGAATATCTCCTGTATCGTGGGTGCGTTTACAAACATTGAAACTCATATACACAAATACCCGGACCCGAAACAACTACTTGTAGATCATACACAAATTTTCTCCGTACGGGGATCCTTCAATAACACTCTACGTTCCGGGGTCACGGTTACCTGATAAGGCAGTTCCGCGACCCCGGAAGATGATGATGATGATGGTATATATTAAAACAAAAAAAAGCCGTTGTTGACGTTACAGCTGCTAAATTAAAGTGTGACTGAGCTGGTCACAGATGTTACTTGTAAAAGGCGCAATGGGCAAAAGTGACCACACAATGGATGCTACATCATCATCATCACCAGCCGGAAGACGTCCACTACTGAACAAAGGCCTCCCCTTGAGCCCCTGCGTACACAACGCGACGCAAGTCTCCGATACCTTACGACTTTGGTATCCAGGTGACTATCGCAATACAAATCCATAGAGGTTCGTACACAGGCAGGCGTCAATGGATGCGGCGTCGCTTTGTGTATAAAGGGGCTTAAGCCATCATGCCGAACGACAATCCGCCTCTTGCATCCATCGGTTGCTCGCGACTCTCACGATGTCGTCGGTCCACCTAGTGGGAAGTGGGAGGTCTGCTTACGCTGCGTGTTCCACTTCTTAGTTGCCACTCAAGATATTTTCTTCAGTTCAGCATGTCTGCTTACTGGCACCAAATGACTACACGGCAGACCCAAAAAGAGATGGCGAAATAAAATTTTAGATTTATTCTCGAAAGGTTTTTCTGGTTTTTCTCCATGGAAACGACCAAATCGAGGCTAAATAATCACAGCCACACAGGTCGATCTTCCAGGTTTAGCCACGCTTGCTGAGTTTGGTCTATGGATGGATGACCATCTGTCATAGCGAGTTTCCTCCGTGCCTCGAAATAACATAAAGCTGTTGGTTCCGGCTGTCATTACTGTTAGTCAGAAGCTCTAAAGCCTGACAACCAGTCTTACCATGGGTGTATCGTATTACCCAGTTACTGGGTTGTGGAGGTCCGATAGGCAGTCGCTCCATGTAAAATACTGCTATTCAGCTGCATCCGCTTTGACTTGAAGGCGAACCCAATATGATTAGGAAAAGACTAGGCAAATGATGAAACGACCAACCCGAACCGAGCATCTGTTTGTCGACGTATTATAAGTGTTCTCACGGTTCTATGTTGATTTCGAAAGGCTGGCCTGAAATCCGCAAAAAATGGAAGGAGGGAAGGAGACAACATACTCCATAAAAACCTTAACATACCTCCTTCACAAGTGGCCAGTCGTAAGTCTCTCCGATGTCATCAGCCCTGGCGAGAGCCTTCGGGTCTATGAAACTTAAAGCGGGATTGAAACTGATGTGCAGTTTCTGAACGGTTTCCAGTCCAGACAGGGCTCCAGCGCCGATACGCCTCAGTTTCTTCATGTTGCACATGTGGAGTTCTTCCAACTTGCGGAGACGAGGGAATCCACTAGAAATAAAAGGATTATAGACTGATGAGCTCGTGGTTAAAAAATTACAGTCACACAAGTCAATCTTCCAGATTAAGCCGTGTTTGTCGAGGTCGATCCGTGATCTGTCATAGCGAGTTTAGAGTTTAAAGCACGAGGTTCGAGATTTCAAAAATAATGTATATATATTTTTTGTTAAATCAATTAATATTTAAAACGATTTAATATTTACTCGTGACGTCAGAAGCAAGTGAAAACTGCACGTGCTGGTGACGTATTTGCAATTTAAAAAGTGTCGTATTATCGTCAATTTTGCTTTACGTAACAAAAGAAAAATAACGTGTCAAATATTTTTTGATAATTAAACTGACGGACCAATTAGATTTTTTTATTCAAATGCCTTATTACAAATACACTCACGGATAGTCTTCAGAGGTCAAATCAATTTCAACAATAGGGTTCTGGTTCAAGTTCAGGTAGACCAGGTCTTTGGCCTCTTCCAACTCCTGAGGGACAGCAGTCAGCAAGTTGTCGCTGATGTCCAGATGTTCCAGGTATTTAGGTGTGTGCAGGAACTTATCGGGTATCGTTTTCAACTGGCAAGAACGCATTCTTAAAACCTGAAAAGTTTATATTATTAGTTGGTAACAGCGCCATCTGTTGTACAGTAGCTATAGTACGGAACTTCATTATTAACAGAATTAAGTCGTCAAATTATGAAATACTTTCAAAATATAAATAAGTTCCAATTAATGATTAGAACAATCAAACGAATATTTTTGCGTGCTTAATTATTTGATATACTAAGATACGATATAATAAGTTGAATTGCTTTATCAAAATGTTTTTCAAAAACAGTTTTAGAGTTACTGCTACTCTACACTAGATGTCACTTACCTTCAACATTGGTAAACTAGAGATCGCAATTATGGTGACTTGATCAAGGATTGTCAGTGGGTTTCCACTGAGGTCCAGCTCTGATAACTCAGGCATATGCTCGAATAAATCCTGGTGTAAGGAGTGGAGATCATTGTAGGCCAAGTTAAGGGTCCTCAAAGATGCTAGAGGCTCATATTCCTCTGGCGAAAAGCGACCCTGAAAATATATTTATATTTGTTTAGTTACAAAATCATTATTATTTCTAAATAGTTCATACAAACGTAGGTAATATTATAAAAAAAAACCGGCCAAGTGCGAGTCGGACTCGCCCATAAAGGGTTCCGTAGCAGCAAGTAACATAATATAAAAGTTCTTATAGTTGGTTGTATCTTTGAAAGGTAAATTGCGGTTTACGATTTATGACGTATTAAAAAAAATATGTTCTCCCACACATTCCACCTGCAAATGTAAGTTGGTACGCACAATATTGAGTGATTTACCATGTTATTTTATTATCATGGACTTCTTATAGGTTTTCCTATAATCTATAAGGAGAAAACTAATTTCTGTATTTTTTTCAAAATTTTAGGTTCAGTAGTTTCGGAGATAAGGGGGGGGGGGAATGGTCAATTTTCGTCTATTTTCTTGAATAACTTGGAAACTTTTTATTTTAAAATTTCAAAAAAATACATTTAAGATCTTCTCAACAAGACCTTTCATTTGATATGCCACACGATGCAGTTTTCAGAATTTTTTTTTTTAATTTTCCCCTTCCCCCCCAAAAATGACCCCCCATATACAGATTTCATCTGCTCACGTCACACCTCTGTGTTTGGGTCACAGGAATTGATATGTGTACCAAATTTCAACTTAATCGGTCTAATAGATTCGGAGATAATTGACTGTAAGCGACGGACGGACAGACACACGAGTGATCCTATAAGGGTTCCGTTTTTGTATTCAGACGTACGGAACCCTAACAACAGTGAGTTTGTTTGATACGCTTTACTGTTAAACCAATTGAAGGAAGGACTTTTGAATTTTGCCATAAAGGTAGATTGGATTCTGTAGTTTCTGTTTGTTTGATACGCTTTACTGCTAAACCTATTGAAGGAAGGACTTTTTGCCATAAAGATAGATTGGATTCTGTAGGAGGATCTCTCTGGATTTCTCTGTAAGTAGGTCGTAATACACCACCTGGTTTATTATCGCTATAAACATTTTTTCATCATTATCTTTCATCAAGTCATCAAATGAGATTCACTCGAGTGGAGAAAAAGGGACTGTCACTCTGCCCTGGGTGAGACGACTCATTTGATGACTTTACCTTAAAAAAAAGATCTTTAACTCTTCAGTTGCATTTATTGATATGACTCATTACCTAGTGGTACGAAACTCATTTCAAACTATGTAGGGTGACTGGTAACATTAATGTATCAGCTGAACGTTATGTACTAGTGCTCTCCTCTCTCCCTACTTTACAGCTACTAGCTGTGAACGGCACGGTCGTGCCTGCCAAATTAAATGTTTCATCCAGAAAGTTCTTCGTTATCATGAGTACAATCACGTGTTTAAGTATTGGTCATTAATTACCAGTCATCCTGTATAGGTACTTAGTTTTAAAAACTAAGCTGTAATCTATAGGCAAAGAACTAATGTCTGCAAAGGGGGAGAATGCTTATTATTTTCTCTTCTCTCTTATGTAAGTTAGAAACTCTTTATTTTCAAACTAGCTGCTGCCCGCGACGTCGTCTGCGTAAATGCGTTAAAACAAAAGGTTCAGTGCTTGTTCCCCGTAGGTGATAGCGTGATAATATGTAGCTTATATGTTGATCCGACTTCTTAATAATATTCGTGCCAAACTTGAAGTAAATCCACGTAGTATTTTTTTAGTTTATCCCCGACATACCTACAGACAAACAGACAAAAATTCTAGAAACTATATTTTTGGCTTCCGTATCGATTGTAGATCACACCCCAAGTATTATTTTAAAAAATATTCAATGTACAGTTTTGCCTTTCCTACCATTTTATTATATGTATAGATTTTCCTCACAGCAAGCCATTTCGTTTTAATAATTTGTTATACGAAGTTTTTTTTCCATCTTCTATTTTTTTTTGTAACAGAAATCGATATAAAATTTACTTTGACGGACGGACAAATGAACAACACGATTGCTCCTGTAAGATTTCCGTTTTTTAATTCAAATTTACGAAACCCAAAAAAGGTGAAAAATAAAAACAAAAAAACATAACATTCCGCCCTCAAATAGCACAAAAATTTAATATAACAAGCCATAAATATTAATACAGTAGACCAAGATACCTCAAAAACGTGGGGACCCAAATGTTCAGTCGTCAGCTGGTTATGACTCAGATCCAGAACCTTCATATCCTGTAGACCTTGGAAACTGGCTTGATCAATGAATTCAATGCTGCAGCGAGACAGATTCAAGACTTCAACTGTCAAGTTACCCATGTAAGTCACATTTGTGAAGCGGTTCTCGCTTAGATCCACTTCTTTTGCATTGAAGTCTTCGATAGCTGGAATTAGAGAATTAGAGAATTGGTTTTTGTAAAGGTTTAACAAGTATTAAGCTTTTGTCAAACAGACAGGCGTGGCGAATGCGAAGCGAGGCGTACATAGAAAAGCGAAAGCGATCCGATAGCGTGACCGAACTATCGGACTGCCGTCTCGTATCGGTTCGTTATCGCTTCGGACTCGCCTATCTGTTTGGCCTTATGGTATGGTAGTGGCTGGATGTCACGTTAACGTTTTTAAAGTCTGACTATTTGTGGAAGTGTATTTAAATGCTTGTAGGCGATACAAAAAGTATGTGTGTACTTAAC
This sequence comes from Agrotis puta, assembly GCA_943136025.2. Classification (NCBI taxonomy): domain Eukaryota; kingdom Metazoa; phylum Arthropoda; class Insecta; order Lepidoptera; family Noctuidae; genus Agrotis; species Agrotis puta. The sequence continues at coordinate 6,662,745 of OW964195.2, read as the reverse complement.
GTGTTAGAAAAGTCATTATAAATAACAGCTTTTTAACCTATGTCAAACATTTGGCGCTTTATGGCTTAGACTGTAAACTGAGACTTGAAGTAGCGTGGAACAGGGAGATAATTAATTCCCCAATGTAAAGGGAGGTAATTTCAGAACAGACGGGCGTTGTATCTTTTTCCTAACCACCATTGTCGGAATGTTAATGCGCGATGAAGGATTTTCATTTTAGTTCTTCTTTTGCTCGATAGGTGTCGCTAGTTGTCTTTTTTAGTGACAAGTTATTTGTATCTACTTAATCACCAATCGACTAGAGAAACACTCTGCAAAAATAAATTAATTATATAAACCAAACGTACCTGACCATTCCTGTACTGTGAAGAAAGTGGTAATACTCTGATCGAAGCAGTCTACTTTGCTATTTTCACATTTACAAAGCTTGCAGATGTTAGAGTTTTTCACATCACTGGACGGCTTGCTATCATTGTCGGCTGTTTCTGCAAATATATATTTGTTAATAACGCTACTCGATACTAGATGGCGCTCAATTAAGTTTCAGGAGGAGCCGAAAATTTTTATGTATCTTTTACATGGGCACAAGTAATGTAATTAATTTATTCTACCTTTGAATAATTACTTTTCTAGTATGCAGTTACAAATCTAGTAGATTTAAAAAAAGTCTTATTAGTACACTCAATTAGCCAGTAGATGTCGCTACATACCATTTCGGCAGTTGACCCCGACTGCCAAAAATGCAAGAATGACACACGTTAGTGCGCGCCCACCCATTTTCCTGTGAAAAACAATAAAAATATCAATGACATACTGTTTTAAGGCCTTACTGATTTTGTATCATACAACCTAGTACTTATACGATAAGAAAATACAATCACCAAGCAACATGAAATACGGTGAAAGATAATCTAAAACCTTTAATATTTTAATCGGAAAATCACTCGCTCTTGTAGTGTTAATTTTTAACCCAATTCCAATATGCTTCAGACTTTTATTTACCAAGATTATGGTGTTCTACAACACGAGAAATAAAAAGACATTAGTGGCGTTTACGACCATACCGCTGTAAGCGCTGACTTAGCGCGGGGCAGCGAGATGTAAGATCAAATGTATAGTAATGTTTGAAACACTCCACGAAGCGCCACCAGTAGCGAATTCGCATACAAAGTAATTAATGTCTTATTCGGGCCGTTGCACCGCTTAGATCAAAGCCGTGAACGTTCCTTGAGAGTAATAGATATTTCTTTTACATGGTAAAATCATCACTGTCCTCCAACCCAGGGCAGGGCGAGAGGGACTGTCAGACTCGCACTGACTAAAATCCACGGTGTCCTTCAATAGCCCTTTATGTACCGGGGTCACGGTAATTCGTGAGTCTCGCTACCCCGAGAGAGTAATAGAGATGAGAGAAATATTCTTTGCCCAGCCGTGGGACAGTATCAAGCTGGCATAACTACTGATCAACAAGGCACCACATAACATAATCCACACACATTGTACTCGACTATCTTTTTGATAACATTTATCAGTAATTTTATCAGATTCGCTGGAAATAACATTTTGAGTTCTTTCTAAAGGCGCTGTATTGCAATGTTGGTCAAATTCAGATAAATGAAGTACCGTGCGCAGTTGCTGAGCGAATGTCTGTTACAGAGACGCGGGTTCGATTCCCGCATGGAACAAATGTTTGTATGATTTACAAGCAGTTGTTTCCGGGTCTGGGTTTTTGTATAAGCGAGTTTAATGCCTTTGTCAAACAGACAGGCGAAAGCGAAGCGTTTCCGAAGCGATACTGAACCGAAGCCAGACGTCAGTCCGATAGTTCTGTCACGCTATCGAATCGCTTTCTCTTTTCTATGTGACTGGATTCAAACAATTCCATGCATTACTAATAAAAACGTCAGGCTTCGCATTGGTCACGCCAGTCTGTTTGACAAAGGCTTAAATGTTTCTAAAAGCACCCACGATACCGGAAAAAATCCAAGGGGCTGAATAAGACACATACCTAGCAGTATCCCAAATGGTTCACCTTCGTATCTGTGCCTTCGTGAATGAATAGCCAATGGCGTTGTTAGAAATCCCTGAAATGCACTAACGAAGCTATTCATTAACGAAGGTGAATAATTTTGTTTTTACGTGGTAAAATCATCAAATGAGTCCTCCCACCCAGGGCAGAGCGGGAGGGACTGTCAGACTTGACTGACTAAAATCCACGGTGTCCTTCAATAGCCCTTTACGTTCCGGGGTCACGGTAATTCGTACAGTCCCGCGACCCCGGAAGGTGAATCATTTGGGATATTTCTAAGTGGCTGTTTTAGACCTTCTAGTGTGATGCAAAGTTTTTTATTTAAAAAAGTTATAATTTTTTGTTGGATTAAATGTTTTGTCCGGTCCCCTCCCACTGTAGCTGTAGTGGAAGGGACTGTCAGACTCTGACTGACTTAAACCTAATCCATAAATTGATTGCCCTTTAGGCACCAGAGCCTTTTTAACCTGTTTTATCGACCCATTCTGTAAATCTTGGCAGGAATACTTATAGATATGTCTAATAAATTGATTTGAAATTGACTGATGATAGAGCTGTATGAACTCTGAGACAGAGCCGTCATTATTGCTACTTTTTGCCGCTATGAGCGCCCCATCTATTAGTTCGCACCCAGCGAATAAGGGCTCCTAAATGTTGAAACAAAACCCCTTCTGACCTACCACTGACTAAAGGAAACAGATAGCTGACACAAGTATTGTTGTAACTTAAAATGCTGAAGCTTAGCTAAATGTAAGTATATTTATTACTCAATTACTTCAGAATGGCTGAATAGATCAGAATGAAAGACAGAGTAATAGAATTACTTTAACGTCATATTATTTTCAATTACCACCCGGGAAAAGCCGCTTACAAAAGTGAGTTCAGGCTAAAATGTGAACGTGCAATCTTACGGTGCGGCACATTCTATTCCGCGTAATGAACTAAATATTCTGTAGTCGTAGTTATCTACATTAACACACATATAAAAATACAAACATAGTTAAGACAACATACAATACAACCATTTTAACATAATTGTAATACCTATAAGAGAACACCATACTTTATCTTAAAAACCTCTCCCACTATTACATATTAAAGGATTCATTATAAATCTAAAAAAAAATAAGAAAAAATCTATAATCACCTGAATTATCGCCCAAAGATCACAAACACATGAACACTGTTTTATAAAACTTTGTTAAAACACACAATAAGTTAGTCCGAGTACGATTTAAGGACTGAAACAAAATGTCTGCCGTATGGTATATCTTATCACTGTTATCAATTGATAACAAAGGTGTTAAAATGACTCACGATGTAGTCCTACACGATTACTGTAAATAAATTTGTCACGGTTTTTTTGGGATAAACCTACCACACTATTCCCAAACCACTGCAACTCCTGAAAGCCAGAATCAACAGTGGCAACCACCAGAAAAGCGCCGAGACAATGAAGCTCGACGTGTCCCGGACACTGAATTTACCTGTCTTGGATCCTGCAATGAATTAATCACAAAAGAGTGGAGGAGTAGTAAAAATACGTAGTTTCCAATTCCCTTCATATCAAGCAGGAGACAGAAGTGAACAAAACAAGGCCAATAGGTAAAAGGATTTTACAACTGAGAGAATACCGAGTTGCCTGGCACCATGGGTAAAAATTACTACTAATATTAATGGGTCCTATATTAGATTCCCTTGTGAGGTAACTTTTCCAAAGGGTATCATAACCTATTATGTAACAAGTTTCCTCCATGTCTCGGAAAGCACGTTAAACCGTTGGTTCCGGCTGTCATTTGTAAATTTTTGACAGTCGTTACTGTTAGTCAGAAGGTCGAAAGTCTGACAAAAGATTATCCAATACTTACCGGGTTGTGGAGGTCAGATAGGCCGCTCTATGGAAAATACTGAAATTCAGCTGCATCCAGTTGGAATGAAAGCGACATTGTTGAAAAAAGGCAAGATAGGTACCTGAGTATGGTAATTTAACATTAAATAGCCAAGTGCATGCTTTTGAAAATCTTTTACATAAAAGTAGCAGTTACTCTTTACATTCAATAACATAAACTAGTGAACGTCCTATCAATATCGGCCCAGACGTTTCGGAGATATATCTAAAAGTTTATAACAGATAAATTTTGACTATTTACACAATTTTGCTTAGGTATTTTGTTTTTAATTATTTTTATTTTAGTTATTATTCATGATTTTATTATATTTTGATTTTATTACTTTCATTGTGATTATATGTATATTGATTTTGACTATTCATTATTTCATTGTTACGATGCTAGTTATAATAATAGGTAAGTATAATGTTCTATAGATATATATTATAGTTTTAAGTAATTTGCTGCGCCCTAACAGGGTAATGTGTCCATTAGTTTTTAAGTAAGTTTTTTGTAAAGCTATGCTTGTAACTATGTGTCCATTGTGCAATAAATAAATAAATAAAACAGACAAACAAACGATTTTACGTAAAAAGCTGATAATTTTATGGAACAAACGGACAATTTTAATATTATTATTTGTATAGATAATGGATATCCAACCGATGATAGTCTACCAAAGAAATCGTTAACTTTTTATTCATCAAAAGTCATCAGTTATTCATTGTTAAAGAGTTTATTTCTGAGAATTGTTTGTTGAGTCAATTCTAAAGAAATATTGACAAGATCGTCACACTTCCGTAATCCGGTTACCTATCTTATCTTGATAGTTTGCAAACTAATAAATTGAAAGTAGAACGCGACGTTGTTAGAGGGTCATCTTTTAAAATACTATTGGAGTCCCTGGGCACTTTTAAACGGCTACAATTTACATGCTCATCAATAATTCTTTTAGTATGCCTACCAAAATGGATAAATGCTCAAAAAATCTAAAACTCGCTTAGCAAGACTTCAGAGACACCTCGAAGTTCAGTTTGGTTAGGCCATCGACCCTTCTTATGTCGATGTTCTTTATTACTAGAGAATATAGGTTAATTTCTAAAATACCTTACGATTTGGTTAGCATTTATCAATTCTGGCAGGTATTTCGATTTTTAGCATTTAAATTTACATTTCTGGTAGACGTTTAAACACAAGCCCTTGTAAACAGTTTTTAATTGAAATTCAGCCTCTAAATACCGATTTCGAAAAAAAAGGAGGTTCTGAATTCATCGGAATCTTTTTTTTCGTTTTTGTAAGTCGGTTGCAAAAAAGTCACACTTGCTATACTGATACTAAACTGCATCCAATAAGGTTGGAATACTTTCATTGTGCTCACAGCATAGTAGTGGAATTCCCTGCTGGAGTTTGTGTTTCCTGTTAGCTATAATATATAATTTTGGGGTCTTCAAGTTAAGAGTGAATAGGTTACTTCTAGGCAAACGTTCTTCACCGTCGACCACATAATTGCTTACCATCAAGCGATCAATAGTGGTAAAAAGTGTGCCTATCGCTAAATGAAGTAAAAAAATATAGAAAAAGGCTAGGCAGATGACGTCAGAATGATAATTCTAAGTAGCCATAGTAAAAATATCTCCTCACTTGTAAACCTCTCTGTGCCCTCAATCAATATGTTATCAAAGATAAGTAGATAACAATTGATAAACGAAACCTAATTAACACATAATACCATTACAATATCAACCTTATGTCTTTTAAACAAGACTGTTTTTCCTATGCGAAAACTCTTTAAGTAACCAGTATGAAAGAACTGAGATTTCAATAACATTACGTAAATATACAGGTCTACATAAACTGGTTCTTGTACACACTAACAAGTCCCAATGGACAGTAATCTGATGCGCGCCATCTAGTGGCGAGTAGCGTAATCACTTGATAATTGACAGTAAGCGCCTGTTGATGGCAAAATGGCGGGTAATTCACGTAAAGCTGATTGGTGATTTATTATATATTAATTGCTACTAATGATAGATGTAGATTTGTTGAGATTTTATTGATTTTCAAAAAGAACTTACAAAATAAAATACAGAATAGGTAGACATTGGGGAAAATCAATAATAAGATTCCGGTAAAGTTTATTTCAAAACTTTTTGTTAAATATCATTGTTTTATCGAATCAACATGTTTTAATTTGAACAGACGCTAACATATCAACCTACCCCAATTTGATCAATTTTCCCAATCGGACAGTAACCTTCTGCTATTGTGATAAAGTTGAAAATCTATAAATGAGATTTGACAGATTTGGGTAGCATGTCGTGTTGGCGTCTGTACTATGCGACCACGATAAGTGAGAAGCTGTGACTGCGCCATGTTGTGACGTCACACTTTTCTAACAAGATGTTACTTAACTCAAAAAAATGATAAGTCCGAAATATAGATTATAAAAAAATATCTGACCCCTATTTTTTCTTTTGTTACGTAAATCAAAATTGACGAAGATACAACGCTTCTAAAAATCACAAAACCTCACTCTGTCGGTACAATTTTACAAGCGTTATGACGTCACAAGCCCCCACTCCCGAATTTGGAAGCGTTATGACTCTGACAATATTAATTGATTTAAAAAAAAATACCTGTTCATTATTTTTCAATATTGTAACTGACGGACTAAACAGATTCTCAATTTAGTTAAGTATGCTGTTGAAAAGCAATTGGGAATCATTTATTTTGTGTTGTGGTATCATTGATAAAGTGGCAACATTGTTTTTCGTAAGTTTGAAAAACGAACTGACTGTTTCAGGAATTCTTTGATTGTTTTAACATGTGCAAAAAATAAAGCTGCATTTATTTATTTTAAAGTGCCTTTTCTTTACTCAACTTCTAATATATGCAGTAGAATACCCTATGGAACGCACATAAATAAACAATAATCATAATAAAACAAAATTATCAATATAACAATTATTTTTGAAAATTAATTTTCACAAAGTATTTTTTTTTTTTGCTAAACGTAATTTTGAGGTGCTTATATTGACAAGTAAACGTCATTAAAATGTTCACGGTTATCTTGGTCGAATACTTAGTACATTTTTTTTAACATGGTTTTAACTGACTAAAATCCACGGTGTCCTTCAATAGCCCTTTACGTACTGGAGTCACGGTAATTCGTGAGTCCCGCGACCAAAATACTTAGTACATAATTTACAATTTAAATTATAATTTCTTCGACTCCTGGTTAAATTTTGTAATTTTTCTAAATAGCATACGAAAGAGGTTGAATCTTTCTATCAAGTTGACTATTTGTCAAATTACCACCTTCAACAGTTATTTTACCCCTAATACCCCCTAGAGGATGAAAGGGCAACAAGGTACCATATTAAAACATGTTCAATCTGTTGACATATCACCCTAATGCATTAAAAAGGGTGACATGTCTTTGTAACGGCGATTTTATCAAAATGTCGCGCCCCAGGGGATATTTAACCTTTTTAGGGTGTGCTAATTTTTTTATTGCGACGCTGGTGCAAAGTTCAGGTCGTGGCAGGTTTCTTTTAAAAAAACCACCTGATGAGAAGATTTTAAACTGTCAGTAGTCAGTGATCAAATGACATGGCGTGCGATTGGAGGAGCAGAGGTTCAGCAGTGGCCTGCTAGAATAGGCTGATGATACGTGGTCCTGGGTTCTATTACTGGATAATGCAAAGAGTGTTTTAAGAACGCTAACCTAACCTATTGTTTATTACCTAACCTATTCCTATTGTTTATTAATGAAAAAAACAGTTATAAAGCGAGCGAGCGGAGCAAAAGCTAGAGAATTAATAAAACAAAAGCGCCAGACTTTGTTAAGAGCATGTACGCCGAATGACATTTCATACAAACTTTCGTATATACATAGGCGTAAAAACATTTCCAAAATGTCTTATTTCAAAAATGGTAATTGTACTTTATTTACATACCTACTTAAATATTGTGTTTAAATACTAAAATTTAAAGTAAAATATTTACAAAAAGGACTAAATTTAAATTTACAGGGCGTCAAAAAATTCATCAACATCACGTTGCCTAGCAGCATTAAAAAAAAAGGTTTGTAATTAAACCGTCTGATGAAATTAAAAAAAAAATGGTAATTGAATATATCTATGGAAAAATTTAAATCGGTCTAATTTACCTATAACACTATTTTTGTAAAATGTAACTATACTAACATTTTAGAACTACGAGTATGTATTTTGTTTGCAAATGTGAAGTTACATGAAAGTCGGTACAGTCATTTCAAAAAATTTGAACTACAAAGTTTGTATGAAATCATGAAACGCCGTTCGGCGTAACACAAAAGACACGTCAGACTTTATTAAAATCAGAACACTACAAATCACAGCTACCCTCTATTCATCCACTCCTTATCTAAATCGCATTATTGAATTTATTAGTTACCCTACATCAAACAAAGAATAATCATATTTACCGAACATAACCTATTTTACTCTACCTTTGTCGATCGCACCTTCCCCTAAAACCGGTTCAATCCAGTTCTAACTGGATCAAAGCGGCGCATTCCGGCTTGTAATAACTGCAAATTACTGGATGCCGAGTTAATTTTCTGTTCGGCGGGAGATTTTGTGCTTTGGGTAACGGTGCTAAGGTTTATTTTGGTAAAAAATGGTGTTGGACGGTAAAAATTGGTGAAACGGGCGTTTCATATTTTCTGAGATTGTTTGAGATAGTACAAAAATATACAGAAGTTTATTAAGTATTGGGTTTTGTCAGCGGCGTCCGCGTCGTTCTGGTTGAAATTTATCCCATGGGAACTTACTTAATATTGAGTTAAAAGGTATCCTATGGGTATCGTATTTTAAATAAATGACAGTAAGCCGTATTCAACATAGTAGGCAAAAAAAAGTGAAAAAATACGCTACTCAGCACCTTATTGGCGTTTTTTTTTACGTGGTAAAATCATCAAATGAGTCCTCCCACCCAGGGCAGAGCGGGAGGGACTGTCAGACTCGTACTGACTATAATCCAGAGTGTCCTTCAATAGCCCTTTACGTCCCGGGGTCACGGTAATTCGTACAGTACCGCGACCCCGGCAGGCTTTGACCCTCTAGAGGCCCCGTCATTCCTTAGGGCGTAGCGTAATTTTTAATAGCATTTAACCTTCTATTGATAGATAGAATATAGAATTAGGCAAAAAGTTAGATTAGCGCAATAGCGTGCTCAAACAATACTCTTCATAATTTCAGCCTATTGCATTTCTGCTGGACTTAAGCCTCCCCCTAATGCCTTTGTCAAACAGACAGGCGAAAGCGAAGCGAGTCTGAAGCGATACCGAACCGAAGCGAGACGTCAGTCAGATAGTTCTGTCACTAGACGAAGCGTTTTCGGCTATGCTTTGATTGATCAGTCATTCAACCAGTCAGTTATATCCAAACTATATAAATGCGAAAGTAACTCTGTCTGTCTGTCTGTCTTTTCTTCACGCCTAAACTACTGAACCGATTTGTGTGAAATTTGGTACAGACATAGTTTGAAACATGGAAGTCACTATTCTACGCGAACGAAGTCGCAGGCAAAAGCTAGTTTTAAAATATTTACAAAGGTACCCACTGATTTGGTCGCGGAACTGTACGAATTACTGTGACCCCGGAACGTAAGGGGCTATTGAAGGACACTGTGGATTTTAGTCAGTACGAGTCTGACAGTCCCTCCCGCTCTGCCCTGGGTGGGAGGACTCATTTGATGATTTTACCACGTACAAAAAAAGGTACCTACAGATATATTTTTATGGACACTCCACACTTGACTTACTGCTATCTTCCTCAACGGTGGTAAGGGGTGAGATTGAGAACAACTCTTTTAATTCGGGAGCAGAAGGCTCAATATCGACGTGATTTCATTATAGCGGGGATGTCTGTTTATGAAGGGAACCAGTTTTATTATTTTATACTATATCCGCGGCTGGAACATTGACATGCCATTATGAATTGTGATGTGTTTACATTATTTAATTTACTAACTTAAACATTATTATCTGCCTGCCTTTCCCCAAAAACACACGTCAAAAAAGTTTGTGAATATACCTAAACTGTTTTTTTCAAATCAAAAATGATTATCGTATTTCAGCCGATCTAAACAAGACCTTAATGTAAACAGAAGTGCATGCGGACGGCGAGTAATGGGTGACTCGCCATCAGTCATGAACCACGCTTGGGCTGACGATGACGGCGCGTGTTGATCCACGCGATAGAGCCAAAGCCTGCCGGAGTCCTGGGACTCATCAGTTAACCGTGACTCCGGAACGTAAAAACATAAATGGGCTATGGAAGGACACCGTGGATTTTAGTCAGTACGAGTCTGACAGTCCTTCCCGTCCCGCTCTAGATGGGAGGACTCATTTGATGACATTACCACGATAAAAAATAAATATACAGAAACAATTTTCTCATGTAGGTATCACTTGGGTCGCGGGACTCACGAATTACGGTGACCTCGGAACATAAAGGGCTATTGAAGGACACCGTGGATTTTAGTCAGTACGAGTCTGACTGTCCCTCCATATGCCCTGAGTGGGAGAACTCATGTGATGATTTTACCACGTAAATAAAATTTAGGTATCACTTTGTCTATTAGTCAAAAGCGAAAGAAAATTAATTTAATAGCAGTTTTTGAGTTTATATCGTTCTGACAGACAGACGCGGCGGGAGATTTGTTTTCTAATATTATATAGTGATTACACCTTATGTCACTTTGATATGCATTAAACATCCCCTCGATATTATACCTGCTTACCCTTTTTAAACGCTTCAATGGATGGGGTTTGAAGATTTTGGCCGTCTCGATCTCACGCCATATTATTTTTTTTCAGATTTGCAACCACAGTTATATATTTAGATAGAGGACACTTAGACAAATAAAAAATATTATTTATATACGCTTTTTAATTGTGTAGTTTTTTTTTTTCAATACCATATTTACCTATTTTAACGACAGATATTTGTTTTTCTTTTTTTAACATATTTTTTACACTATAAATAAAAACTTACTAGTAATATACTTACATTGGCTTAGCTAGTAGCTATGTGTTTGAGCCGTTTGGGGTTGAAACTCTGGGGCCATGGGGTCCGAGTGCTCACAACGTTTTAAGGACATCGCCAGTCGACTCTTCAGGTGACCAGAGGGCTGGCCTATTCCTAGGTCAACGAGTCAGCATTGCCATTCAACGTGGCAATGCTGCCAGCGTTCTGGGCACTGTTCCCGTTGACAGCGATGTAGACGTATTCTTTGACGCCCTTTGAATGTTTTTTGTTTCCTTTTTTTCTGTAGTTATTACTTTTTTTTTCGTGGTAAAATCATCAAATGATTCCTCCCACTCAGGGCAAATGATTCCTCCCACCCAGGGCAGAGCGGGAGAGACTGTCAGACTCGTACTGACTAAAATCCACGGCCTTAAATAGCCCTTTATGTTCCGGGGTCACGATAATTTGTACAGTCCCGCGACCCCGGCAGGCTTTGGCCCACTAGAGGGGGCCCCGTCATTTTGCTGACACTCTTTGAGGCGCGCGTGGAACACAGCGCGCCGTAGATCCGGACATGGTCCATGGTCGGACAATGAGTTGCCCATTACTCGCTGCCCGCATGCCCGCGCCTACGGTGGCTGGAGATCGTCTGCCGACGTCCGTCGCCATGGGCGTCTACCACTGCGGCTGGGGTGGAGGGAGGACGCGGTTCTCTCCCTCACGCGGCCCGCCTCCTTCTTCACGAGCATGACTGCTTCGCAGAAAGAGGCGACCGCTTCCCACTCCGTCTCGCCCCGCAGCATGGCCTCGACCAATACCGGGCGTGAGAGGTCTCCGCCTATCGCCGTCGTGAGGACACGGCGGTGCTCTGCCCAAGCGGGGCAGTCCTGCACCGTATGCTCCACCGTGTCCTCGGAACGATCGTCGCAGTGGTGACACCCAGGCGTTTCTTTCCTCCCTATTAGACACAGGTACCTCCTGAAACTTCCGTGTCCGGTGAGGACCTGCGTCATGCGGTAGGTCAGGACGCCGTGACGCCTATCCAGCCACTCCTGAAAGAGGGGTCTTACCGCTTACCTTTTTGTCTTTTTCCCCCCTGTAGGTTTGCATATTAAATTCATCATCAGCACCACGGGTAAAAATAACTACTAATATTAATGGGTAATGCAGCGCAGCAGTAGATTTCAAAAACCAAAACAAATAATAATCAAAGGAAATCACACTAGCTATTCCCCTGTCGTCGCCTGCATTTAATAAAGTTACCGTCGGACGTAACCTTGTTAGGAGCTTCACTACAATCTCACGCACAATTTGACACTAATTTCTGTATTGTGCGCACCCCTTACAAAGTTATTATTGTTTGTAAATACTTACTTGTTATTATTTTGTGAATATGAGAAAATTGTGTGAAATATTTTGTATTTATTGTATGGAAGGTATTTTGATTACTTGTTATGGGCTTGTAAACAAATTATTTTAACTTCGGATAGAATTCATCATCATCACCATCATCATCTCAGCCATAGAACGTCCACTGCTGAACATAGGCCTCCCCTTTAGATCTCCACATATACCGGTTGGAAGCGACCTGCATCCTGCGTCTTCCGGCGACCTTTATAAGGTCGTCTGTCCACCTTGTTGGTGGACGTCCTACGCTGCGCTTGCTAGTCCGTGGTCTCCACTCTAGTACTTTTCGACCCCATCGGCCATCTGCTCTGCGAGCATTATGGCCTGCCCATTGCCACTTCAGCTTGCTAATCCGGTGGGCTATGTCGGTGACTTTAGTTCGTCTACGCATCTCCTCATTTCGGATTCGATCACGTAGAGAAACACCGAGCATAGCTCTCTCCATAGCTCGTTGAGCGACTTTGAGCTTTGAGATGAGGCCGATAGTGAAAGACGGATAGAATTACTCATCGACAACTATATTGTTTTGAGCCGTTTGGGGTTGAAACTATAAGGCCATGGGGTCCGAGTGCTCACAGCCTCTTCAAAGAAATTTCTAAAAGACTTCTTGACGCTTCCCGTGAACCAAGAGCTGGCTTTTACCTTGGCCAGAGGCTAAGTATTGCCATACAAAGAGGCAACGCCGCCAGTCTCTTGGGCACATTACCAGCAGACAATGTTGAGGATGAATTTTTAGATGATTTATAATAGTTTAGTTTTATTTTAATTTAGTATTTTTATGATTATAATATATTACGTAATAGTTTTCTAAATTCTGTATTCAGTTTCGTTAAATGAGACGCACATGCTAAGTTAACTAGTAATTAGATTTTTAGTTTCTCTGAAGTTTCTTTAAGACGTTCATCATCATAAGAGTCATAGCACATCCACTCCTAACACAGGCCTCCCCTGTCCCCCACAAGTCGAGACCCTTCGAGATCTCCGGCGTGATCTCATGGGGCTGTGTCAATTATTTGTTCCGAATAATTATAATCCTGGCAGGAAACATAATTTGTTTGATGTCCCATTTTGTCGCACTGTAGCCCGATCCACCTCCCCTATACCGCGTATGCTGACGATGCTCAACGCGCTCGTGGAGACCAACCCTGGATTGGACTTGTTTACTGATGAATGGAAGACGATCATGTTGGAATGTTTGCGGTTCTATGAGACGACAGAGTGACAGGATATTTTAATTTAGTTTTAAAACTGTAGTAAATGTTTATATTAAATAAATAAATGGCGACATGGAGTACACAATCTATCAACTTTCCGCTCAACGCGGGTCCTCACCGGACACGGGTGTTCAGGAAGTTCCTGTGTCTGATTGGAAGAAAAGCCTGGCTGGATGTCACCACTGCGAGCCAACCTCCCGCGCTTGGTATTGGTCGAGGTCATGCTTCGGGGCAAAACACAATGGGAAGCTGTCACCTCCTTCTGCGCAGCATGCTAGCGAAGTAGGAGGCGGGATGCGTAAGGGAGAGGGCAGCCTCAACCTCACGACCTCACGGGTGGACGCCCACGGCAACGGAAGTCGCAAAGCCATTTCCGACCACCACCGTAAGCGCGGGCATGCGGTCGGCGATTAATGATTGATCTTAGAGGACTAAAGCCTGCCGGGGACTGTCTTATCAGGTATTTTTGACCCTGGAACGTAAAGGGCTGTGAAGGAACGCCGTGAATTTTAGTCAGTACGACCTGTTCATACCAAAAAACATGTTGTTCAGCGTGGTGATCTAAGGGGGATATGTATGGTCGCCGGACTCACGAATTACCGTGACCCCGGTACGTAAAGGACTATTGAAGGACACTGTGGATTTTAGTCAGTACGAGTCTGACAGTCCCTCCCGCTCTGCCCTGGGTGGGAGGACTCATTTGATGATTTTACCACGATAAAAAAGGGGGAAATGTACCTATGTAAAGATGATGAAACCAAAAAAATTAAGTAAAACGAACAAGTTATTTTGATTAATTTTATTTAAATAACTTAGCAACTAGATCACAAACAAATGTACAATAATATTAATTAACAGTAGTTCTTTGTTTTTTTTTTCTATTTCGCAAAACCGTCAACTAATTAATAATGTTAAAGTTTTAGATTATTGAATGTCCAGATTTCTAGTAAGCTACTGAAAATTGAAGCCAAAAACACGGAAGAAAAATTAACCCCGTCGTTCGATTCCTACGTAAAACAAGTGAACATCTCCAAGGAAAACATTTAAATGTGTGCGTGGCGCTCACTCACACATTTATAAAAAAGTGGCTTCACTAAAAACTTTATGTTTTGTTTCGGACACAGAATCTGGATATTTTATAATCTAAGGTTGAAGGTTTTTATACGTTATGTGCGAAATCTCTTCTGAACCAATTCGGGACTCACGGGAGTGACGTAAGTACTATCATCTAACACAATCTCTTTACGTTCTTAAACCAAAATCGCTTGAACCGATGACCTCATCAACCGCCCATTTTTGTGAGAACCAATAGTAGTCAAAACAAAACGAGAAAGATGGGACCAATAGCTGTCACAATGAAAAAATAACGGAAGATATGTAAAGAAAGAAGAAAGAAAGAAAAGAGATTTATTGGCACACACAAGACAGAACAAAAAAATTACATGAATAAAAACAACAAAGGAAACAAAATATATACAAGAAAAACAACAAAAGGTAAAACCAATAAAAAACAACAATTAGTCCTGTGCGAGGCCAAAAGGCTCCTATCTCAGCATGTGCTGCGACATTTTTAATTTTGTCACAGCGCTGGTTTTCTGATAGGGCCCAAAGTGATGTCACGGTCAGATACGTACTTATATGTTATTATAAAATAAATAAATAACCAAAAATATGATATATGTAAAACTTTTTGCATAAGATCTTGGTAAAAAGATGTTAAAAAAAAAATGAACCCGCACATCTGTGATTACTAACAATGATCACAGATGTTTGACCACCCTTTTTACGAAAAGAACAAAGAAAGAGAAATTTGTAATTTTTAACGTAAGTCATACCTACTTACAATTCATTTACGCGTCAACTTTAGAGGCGATTTCATCTTTGGCTTTTGTAAAGGGTATTGATCTTTAATACTATTTCTTTTAATTTATGGGAAAGTGTGTCAAATTAAATTCGCACCACAACCCTTTTAAGTTTATTTTAAGGTGTTATTTATATTTGAATGAAAAACGATCTCAAAATGTTTATCAAAGTGTCTAGTTGGTAAGAATTGACAGATCTTTAAGACGTCATAAAGCGAGAGTAATTCCAGTGTGGGAACGAGATGGCGCTAGACGACTTGTATAGCTCTGTCTCTTTCCCACAGTGGAATCATTCTCGCTTGGTATGCCACCTTATGTCCCGAAATAATGTGGTCACGCGTACACAGCGTTTCATGAAATAAACGCACTAAAAATAACTTTTAATATTGCTAAGAAAATGATTTTTATTATTGTGTAACAATCTATTTCTCATTTATTTAAAACTATATGTTTGAGCTTTCCTATACTAACTATAATTATTTACAATCTTATTTTTATCTAAAACTATGTTTCTATTACCTAGTGAGTTAAAACTATTTTATTATCATTCAATTCTTGTTAACTTATTATGGGTACACTCAACAAAATAAGTAAATTAGAAGACAGGAGAAAATATACAAAGCTTAAGAAAATATGATTATTTTTAGTTGAGACAACAGAAAAACCCGCATCCAGAATAAAAAACTTTATTACAGGAGTTTTGTTTTTAAACCTGTAAGTTATTTATAAAATAAGTGAAAATTACCTTCTATACCTGGCTGCGTCGAAGCCGTACTCTTTTCAACTATTGACGCTACTTATTGATAAAGGTGCGTGACTGTTTGGTGATTATTTTTTACCCATTTTAGTGGATACAAGTGGAATAATTATTTTGTTGTGAAATTGCGTAAACAATGCATAGAAATGCAATTTGCTGTAATTTATTTAATAGTTGCCTCGATTCCTCCAAGATCCTGTCATCAGATCCTGGCTTGATTACCATGGGACCATCTGTAAAGGATACCAAAACAAATCACAGAAATCGGAGAATATACAGAATAAATAGAATTCCAACGAATTGAGAACTTCCGTCTTTTACCGAAGTCGGTTAATAATAGGCTAAAATATACAAACTGCTTTGACCTTTCCGCGTCTACTCATTCTCAATACCTAAGTGTAAACCTGCATACTTTATCATTTTGCTGTGTGTACATTTTTGACAAAAACGAACAAGTTAATATTTACTAGTTTTGACATATTTATCAGTTTGCAAAACACTTTATAGTCTTAAACTGTACAAACTAAATATGTTACATTAATAAAAACTAATTCTTAAATAAGTACTAGGTATTACTTTTTATGACTAGACCAAACACTCAAATCGACAATCATATTTTTTTTATATAATAATACAAAATAATAATACTATTATTGCACTTAATTATAATAACTATAAGTTGACTAGTTCTCTTATTGAATCAACAATTATTATTTAATTTTTTTAGTTTATTATTGTTTTTCTATAATTTAAATAACTACTTAATTTCTAATTGAGATTTTTGTTTAATTTAACCTCTTTTTTATAATTTCGATTAATTGATTGTTTTAAATTAAAACTATTTTCAAATTTACAATTTTGTTTTTTTTCTTAATATTGACTGAAAAAATCCAATTAGTCCATCAGTTTAAATATCAAAAAATATTTGACACGTATTTTTTCTTTTGTTACGTAAACCAAAATTGACAAAGATACGACACATTTAAAATTGGCAAAACGTTTACGTCACAAGTAAGTACAATTTTTACTTGCTTCTGACATCACGAGATCCTAGAATTTTGATGCGTTATATCTTTGTAAAAATGCATTGATTTAACGAAAGAAAAAATACTTATTCATTATTTTTCAAAACTCTAGCTGACGGACTAATTAATAATGACCTATTAAAGGTAGAATACAATAATTTCACAAATAAATCCCGGTTTTCGGTTTTGGCTACCAGTCCACAAGAAGCGGAGCGTGGTTGCGGAGCGGAAAAACGGAAACATAATTAACCAATAGAATTGGCTATTTGACAGTAACTATAAATTACAAATATAATTAGTCCGTCATTTAGAGTTTAAAAAATAACGGACACGTATTTTTTCTTTTGTAAAATCAATGAATATTCACCAAAATACAACGCATCAAAACTCGAGAGTGGGGGCTTTTTTTTTTTTATTTAACGTGGTAAAATCATCAAATGAGTCCTCCCACCAAGGGCAGGGCGGGAGGGACTGTCAGACTTGTACTGACTAAAATCCACGGTGTCCTTCAGTAGCCCTTTACGTACCGGGGTCACGGTAATCTGTGAGTCCCGCGACCCCGGCAGGCTTTGGCCCTCTACAGGCCCCGTCACTATGCTGACACTCCTTGAGGCGCGCGTGGAACACAACGCGCCGTCGACCCGGGCATGGTCCATGGTCGGACAGCGAGTCGCCCATTACTCGCTGCCCGCATGCCCGCGCCTACGGTGGCCGGAGATCGTCTTGCGACGTCCGTCGCCGTGGGCGTCTACCACTGCGGCTGGGGTGGAGGGAGGACGCTGTCCTCTCCCTCACGCGGCCCGCCTCCTCCTTCGCGAGCATGACTGCTTCGCAGAAGGAGGCGACCGCTTGCCACTCCATCTCGCCCCGCAGCATGGCCTCGACCAATGCCGGGCGCGAGAGGTCTCCGCCTATCGCCGTCGTGAGGACACGGCGGTGCTCTCCCCAAGCGGGGCAGTCCTGCACCGTATGCTCCACCGTGTCCTCCGGACGATCCTCGCAGTGGTGACACCCAGGCGTTTCTTCCCTCCTTATCAGACACAGGAACCTCCCGAAACTTCCGTGTCCGGTGAGGACTTGCGTCATGCGGTAGGTCAGGACGCCGTGACGCCTATCCAGCCACTCCTCAAAGAGGGGTCTTACCGCCGCGATTGCGGCGTGCCCGGAGAGTGGGGGCTAGTGACGTCAGAATTAAATAGAAATTGTACTGAATTGTGACGTATTGCCAATTTTGAAAGCATCGTATCTCAGTCAATTTTGGTTTACAAAACAAAAGAAAAAACGGTTCGAATATTTTTTGATAATCTAAGTGACGGACTAATTATAATTTTTCTATCAAATAGCCAATTGATTAAAATCTCCGCTCCTTACCAGTGATGATTCTTTTTTAGCGTATCGATGGACTCAAATAATATACGACCAATACGCTCTGTCGTTTGCCACATTCAAATCCTGGAATGGATGGGCAGAATTTTCACGAAAGGCTCCACCCTGGCAATGTATTTTATCTATAATATGTATGTATTTAGAAATATATAAGAATGTTTATCAGTCGTCTATTACCCATAACACAAGCTCTGCTTAGCTTGGGACTAGATGGCGTTGTGTGATAGTTGTGGAATATTTATTTATTTATTATTTTGGGTGGGTCTAGTGTACCCGATTTGACCAATTATTTTTTAAGCGGTCAACTTGGGTTTGAAGATGTTAATCCTATTGGTTAATATTTCTCCATTTTTCCACTCCGTAACCACGCTCCGATTCTGTGGAGAGGCGGGTGCCTGCTGCCATTAAAGCCTTTGTCAAACAGACAGGCGTCGCGAATGCGAAGCGAGGCGTTTTTATTTGTAATGTATGAAATTGTTTGAATCCAGTCACATAGAAAAGCGAAAGCGATCTGATAGCGTGACAGAACTATCGGACTGACGTCTCGTATCGGTTCGTTATCGCTTCGGACTCGCCTGTCTGTTTGACAAAGACATAAGGGTTTAAAGCCGGGTGTAAATTACTATACAATCTAAATAATTATCGATAGCATGTTACAGTCGATATTTCGACAGGTAAAAGTCGATATTTTACGTGTTATTCGCAGAGTAGTGTTGTGCGTAGTTCGATTCGCCGACGATGTCGATATCGCTATCACTGTGCTCTGTATCGGAGTCTGTCGATATTCTTGAGTTTTCCGTCTAGAATAATAGTTTTGGATTAATTTGGATTTCACAAAATTGAGTTGGTAGCTTAACACTTTGAGCTGAGCAACGTTATGATACGTAAAATTTGATAAACGCTATTTGACACAACGTTTAATCACGTCAGTAAAAATATGTCTTCCTTCAAAGAACGTGTATAAACGGCTGAGGCTTAAACAAATCCCTTCAAGCTACGTCATCGCGCTGTATCACTTTAAATTTTGAGACTGCTAGCGCCACTCCAGTTTCGTTTTTTTGTGCACTTTATAAGGCTACTCGCACACATACATTCTAATTACGTATACATTCAGAGAAAATAGTGCGCCACGCAAAAAACATTTGAATACCCAGATGCTCAGCTGAAAGTGTTATCATAGAAATCAGTCCTTTTTCAACACTTAATATATAAATATATTACCTTTCGACTATCAGAATGAGTCGTAGGTTGTTTATTGGTGAAATCCACTGCTGTAGCTCCTGTGAACAAAATAAAAACTTTTAGGTCGAAACTAATTTAAGGAGCTCACGAATTACCGTGACCCCGGTACGTAAAGGGCTATTGAAGGACACCGTGGATTTTAGTCAGTACGAGTCTGACAGTCCCTCCCGCTCTGCCCTGGGTTGGAGGACTCATGTGATGATTTTACCACGTAAAAGAAAAAAAAGAGCTCGTGGCTAAATAATAGCCCTATACTATTTAGTCTCTGAGCTGTTGGTTTCGGACTTCCGGGCGTCATTTTTGTAGATCTTTGAAAATCGTTACAGCTAGTCAGTGTCCCAAAAATCTGACAACCAGTTTTACCAAGGGATATCCGTCTGGCGGCGAGATGGGCAGACGACATTGTTGCCATTGCGGGAGTGTCCTGGATGAGGCTGGCGCGCGACCGTGGAGCTTGGCACAAGCAAAGAGAGGCCTATACAACATTATTTTTTGTTTATGCGAAACACCTGTCTAGTATTTTTGTGTAAAGAATCTATTTACAAAATTTTAAAACCGTATCATAAAAAATCACAAGGTTATAAGTTTGTATATTACCTGGTTGTCCGTTAAAAAAACATGCTCATTTCGCGGTACACCCGCGTAAACCGCGTCTCCTGTGTTATACACTCGTGGTAATAGCTTGGCAATAGGTACCTAACCGTACGGTGATTGTATTGTAATTAACTGGTAATAAATTTAATTAAAATATTTTTGAAAAAAAATATTGGTGTAAAAATTATTGGAATCGAATCAGTTACTGATTCTGAACAAACTATATTCAGGTTTCGCATATACTAAAAATAATGTTGTATATACCCAGCAGTGGCTGTGGATGATGATGATGTACACATTGATGGGCAATTGCCCAGAGTAACTACTCTATATGTTAAATGCTGATCGTTAGTTACATATGGTTAGATTGGAAGCCGATCCCCAACAAAGGAAAAGGCAAACAGATAATGATGATACCTATGTGTTTTGTATGTTACTGAAGATCAATTGATTACAAGAATTTATAAAATCCTAATCATAATTAATTTATAAATGCGACAGTAATTTTGTTTGTAACTCTTTTCACGGCACGTTTGGCGCTGTGGTTGAGCAATCGATTGCTGCCCAGTGTGTCGCGGGTTCGAATCCCGTATAGAACAAATATATTTGTATGATCTACAAGTAGTTGTTCCGAGTCTGGGTGTTTGTGTTTGTGGGTTTCTATGTTTGTAAGCGCACCCAAGAAACAGGAAGAAATTCCTTGTGTGGGGCAACATTTTATTTAAAAAAACTTTCACGCCTTAACCGCTGAACTGATCATCTTGTCATTTTGCATATTTATACGTTGTTAGGTGTACAGATGCATAGGGTAAACGGGTAAAGTATTTCACCCCGAAAAAAACAACAATAACGTTGTTATGATCATAGATGAATCACGGATCACGGATCGCCGAATTGACTTTTTTTTTGGGACAAACCCACCACACTATTCCCAAACCACTCCAACCCCTGAAAACCAGAATCAACAGTGGCAATCACCAGAAAAGCGCCGAGACAATGAAGCTCGACGTGTCCCGGAGAATGAATTTACCTATCTTGGATCCTGCAACGAAATTAAACAGAAAAGAATAGTGGAGGAGTAGGAAAAGAATATGTTTCCATTTCCCTCCATGCAAGCAGGAGACAGAACAAAACAAGGTCAATAGGCACAAAGGGACATTACAACTGGGAGAAGCCCAGTTGCCTAGCACCACGGGTAAAAAATACTACTAAATGACGCCGAATTGACTGTCGAATTCTAAATTACCGGGAAAGCTAGTAACTCAATGACTTTTAAAGTCCTCCCCTTTAAATTATAGTCCGCCATCTTGAAAAACCCGACAATACGCAACTACAAAAATCATTAAACTGCCAAGACGGTGCACTGAAAAGAAACCAAATCAAATTACTACCTCCACACAATTACAACCTCTTACACTACACAATTAGACCCATTTTCGCGTACACACCTAATACCCCTCCCCTAAATATCATTATCAACCGATTTTGAACCCAAGACGTAAAGAGATAAGTTGGGAAATGGCTTGTGAGTGGTTCCAAGACGTTGGTTGCCTAGCAACGACGCCATATTGCTCGTAATTAGATTTGACAACGTCTTGAGTTGTGGCGTTGGGGAGATATTATTAAATTGAAGTGTCTTGAGGTTTCAGATGGCAATTCTGGAGCAGGGAAGACTTTAATACATCGGACATCTTGCATAATGTAGACCTTGGGTTGTTCAAATTCCCGTTAAGTTTAAAATATAGTCAATTTATAGTTTTTTTGAAGTGAAAACTTCTTTAGCGGCGTTGTGCACTTTTTTTGGTATGGGTAAAAAATGTTAAACTCGCATCAGGACACGTGACCTGATCGAAAATTCGTAAGACGGCGCAGGGCGCTTGCGCGAATGTTCGTGTGTGTTTATTACTATTCAAGTTTTCACTTCTGCCGGCACTCCCAGAGTACAACCCATCGTTTTTTTATTATTGTGTTCGTTTTGCAATATTATATTGCCTTAGCTTTTACACCTTTTGTTTAGATTTGTTACTGTTTGTAAGACAATATAGAAGTAACCCAACTTTTATTTCCTGAAAAAATTATAACTATTAACACAGACAGAAATGTAAAATGGATTTCTCGTGGTATAAAAAGTTGTAGTAAAAAACAAAGAAGGCTTCTGTGGACTTATAGACAAAAACCTACACCAAAAAATAAAGCTGACTTTAAAAAATACACATTACAATATAGGAAGATTATAAGATTAACACAAAAAGCTCAAAATGATTACTATATAAAAACCTCACAAAATAAATCTAAAGCTACATGGGACATAGTCAATAAACCTAAAATTAACTTCCCTAAGGAACAAATAATGACCATAATTAAAGGCGATCAGACATTTTCAAATCCTACTGACATTGCAAATGAGATTAATAATTATTTAATGGATGAAATTGAGAATAATATTAATACTGACATGAAATTTGACAAATATAAACTAGATAATTTGACAATGCAATCTATGTTTATGCAGCCTGTGCAAGTGATGGACATTGTTTCGATTATCAGATCACTAAAAAACACTAATACGGTAGGATTTGACGGTATATCAACTAAGGTGATAAAGTTTGTAAATGAACTTATAGCACCCGTATTAATGCATATTATGAATCTTGGCATTGTTGATGGAGTGTATCCAAATGAGTGGAAGACTGTTGTTATTAAACCACTTCACAAAAAAGATGATAAGACCAACATGAAGAATTATAGGCCAATTGCTAAACTATCTGTTTTTTCTAAAATTTTCGAAAAATATATTCATAAATCACTGAGTTGTTATCTCAATAAATATAACTTATTATGTAAAGAACAATATGGCTTTAGAAAGAATACGACGATTGACATGGCAATTTTTGACTTTATACGTAGCATCTTGTTAACAGTTGACGAAAAAACTCCTATTTGTGCTATTTACACAGATATGACCAGAGCTTTTGACTATGTTAGACATGATATCCTATTAGATAAGTTATACAGCTACGGTATCAGAGGAAATATCTTAAAACTACTTAAATCCTATATATCTGACAGAATACAATATACCGAGATTACAAGAGTGTGCGATAAGTCAAAATATGAACAGAGTTTTCTATCTCAGCCTAGATCTGTTAAGTTTGGTGTCCCACAGGGAGGCGTCCTCTCACCACCATTTTTTCAGATATATATAAATGATCTGCCAAAGGCTACTAAAAACAAAATGGTAATGTTTGCAGACGATAGTACTGCCATAGTCAAATGTATTGATTATAATGACTATAAAAATGACGTAAATAACACACTATCAGACATAATTAACTGGCTCAATAAAAATAATTTAGTTATTAACTTAAAGAAAACAAAATTTATGAACTTTTATCAAAGAACTGAAGCACCAAGTTTAAGTATTAAATATGATAACAATGAAATAGAAGAAGTTAAAGTGGCAAAATTTTTAGGTTTATATCTTGACAGTAATCTTAATTGGAAAGCCCACATAGATGATCTTAGTAAGAGACTAAGTAAGTCCGCATATGCACTCTTCCAAATTGCAAGGAAATTAAATATAGATGCACTATTAGTTGCATATCATGGTTTGGTAGCATCAGTTTTGAGGTATGGCATTGTTTTTTGGGGCAACTCAACACATAAAGACATAATTTTTAAGGCACAAAAAAGATGCATAAGATCAATGTGTGGTTTAAAAAGTGAAGAAAGTTGTGTACCAGTCTTTAAATCGCTGAAGATACTTACTTTGCCATCATTGTATTTATACGGAATAAGTGTCTTTGTTAAGACAAATATGGAATTATTCGATAGAGTGTCAACGGTACGAGATGTAACTATTCGTAGCCAATATGTAAACTGTCTTAATAATCAGCGTTGCAAGACTGCTTTAGTAAGGAAGAGCGTGTTAGGCATGGCACCACGCATTTATAATAAGTTACCAGATGCTATGAAGAATCTTAATAACACACAGTTTAAGGTAAAATTGAAAAGAATGTTGATTGAAAAATGTTATTACACAATTGATGAATTTTTGAATGACGAATAATGACGTAAACTTTGTATTAATATTATTATTTTCTTTTTTCATATAATTTTGACTAGAATGACGTTTTTTATTGTATTTATGGCTAATGTGACATTTCAAATTTGACTTTTATTTTTTATTATTTTGTAACTTCTTTTTGACATTAGTATTCTTTTTATTTTCATCTTTGACATAATAATTTTTCATTTACGGCATATCCTCAAAATATTTGTACGCCTCTTGGCATAGCATAGCGATCATGTGAAATAAAATATAAGAACTATGTATCTGCACCTATGTTACACAAATAAAAAATTGATTGATTGATTGATTGATTGATTGATTGATTGATTGATTATAGCTTTCTTTTTTATATAGATTCTTCCTTACTCCTTGTTTGTGGATGTGAGAACATTGTAGGTCGTGTGTATATATATATTTCTTCTTTTGTAGCACTAATTTTCGTAAGGACTTCCCCCTTGTTACCAGGCCTGCGTTTCACTTCATTTGTAGTCCGGTTGACTTCATTTGCAGTCCGAGTTTAAAAAATTAGTCTTGGGCCTTCCCGCGACACACTCATACTTCTCCGTCCCCCCACCCCTCCCCACGCAGTTGCCACGGTGCGCACTTCGACTCATGTCCGGGTTCTGGACTCTAAAATACGGGGTTTTCACGCCTCTTGTCATGGTTTCCAAATTTTAGAGATGGCAACCCTACTTCACGAAAAACTTTACCTTATTGCGGACACGGAATGTGGACATTTCATAATTTAAGCATATAGGTAGGTAGCTTAAAAATACGTTAATACGCTGTTCTCGGTCCTCCCTTTCTACTGGGCACATCATGAACTGCCGACGATATCACTGCGGACGATTTAACATACATCTTACGAAATATTATACACTAGCTTTTGCTAGCACCAAGTGGTAGACGCCAACGGCGACAGACGTCGGCAGACGATCTCCGGCCACCGTAGGCGCGGGCATGCGGGCAGCGAGTAATGGGCAACTCGCTGTCCGACCATGGACCATGCCCGGGTCGACGGCGCGTTGTGTTCCACGCGCGCCTCAAAGAGTGTCAGCAAAAATGACGGGGCCCCCCTCTAGAGGGCCTAAGCCTGCAGGGGTCGTGGGACTTATGATTTACCGTGACCCCGGTACGTAAAGGGCTATGAATGACACCCTGGATTTTAGTCAATACGAGTCTGACAGTCCCTCCTGTTCTACCCTAGGTGGGAGGACTCATTTGATGATTTTACCACGTTAAATAAATAAAAATAACAAAAAGGTTTTGCTAGCGGCTTTCCCCGCTCAGCCCCCCCCCCTTCTTTCTCCCTCCTTATTGCCTTTATCACTCAGGACCAAAGAAGCTTTCAACTGGTGAAATATTTTTTGAAATCGGTCCAGTAGTTTCCGAGCCTATTCAATACAAACAAACAATCAAATCTTTCGTCTTTATAATATTAACTAGCGACCCGTCTCGGCTCCGCACGGGTGCAATGTCTACTATATTATGCAAGTTTTATACATATAAACCTTCCTCTTGAATCAATCTATCTATTAACAAAAACCTTATCAAAATCCGTTCCGTAGTTTTAAAGATCTAAGTATACATAGGGATAGACTGACAGGTAGCGACTTTGTTTTATACTATGTACTGATATAAATCAAAAATCAAAATCAAATGTTTTTATTTCACATAGGCCTACGACTTATAAAAAAATGTCGACAGCAGGTGCTCGGTTCGGGTTGGTCGATTCCATGGAGAAGAACCGGCAAGAAACTCCATGGTTACTCTATAGCAGGGGTGGCCAACTTGATTAGACATAAGATCTACTGTTTAATAACGAAACCCTGTGCCATCTACTAATTACATACTTCTTGAAATCTTAAATGAAACATCATAGTTTAGTACACAATCATGGTTGTATTTATTATTGAACAGTTTTAGGAGTTCCTTTTCATATCGCATGTGAGATTGTTTCCTTAAATTTACTTCATACTTTGGATTGGATTTGAATTACTTGAGTTGAGGTGATGATGTTTTATCAACATAATGTAGGCCCACGATCGACCGGTTGGCCACCCCTGCTCTATAGATTGCGGAGGCAACTATTCTCTTCAAAACTTACGTCAAATTCTCGAACAAGCAACTTATTGGACAAGTTTGGAGCCCTGCGGAACTTTCCAAGACGGTATTTCTTGATACCTTCAGTAAGTTCCAAGTTCCAACTACATATGTTACCCCGGTAACTTGGTGTAGCGAGAAAGTTTTGCCTAAACTGGAAGGGAGAGGAAATATATGGATATTGTGTAGGTATACTAATATTAGATTCACTCTTCGGTGTAGTGGTTGGAAGAGCGCCTGCTGACTAAATGGAACTGGGTTTGATTTGTATGGAGCTCTGCCCTCGGAAGGCCCAGTATGCAGAGCGCCTTTTTTTATCGTGATAAAATCATCAAACGAGTCCTCTCACCCAGGGCATGCGGGAGGGACTGTCAGACTCGTACTGACACTGATTTATTGACACACACCAAAATGGATAAACGGGGTTTATCTATAAACCCAGGTTTAAATCTCGTAAAACTACGATTTACACAAACGTTATTACAAATCGTGGTTTTGCGATAAACCATGGTCTAACAGGCGTAGCTGCCAAAGTGTGTCAAAGTTTCTCATAGCAAATTTTTGAGTGTGTTATTGTTTTTGTGTTATTTTCACCAAAAAAAAAATTAAAAATGGTAGATATAATGGTTCAAATGACGGTACTAAGGTCCACTTTTTTCTAAGTTTTGTAATACGGAGAAATTTAAACCATGGTTCTGCAGATAAGCTTGGAACTGATAGTCCAGGTTTAAACCAAGGTTTATTTAGTTTTTGTAATAAGGCTGTAAAACTACTAAAAAAAAGCTAGGTTTATAAGTCATGCTCACCACGTTGCTGCTGCTGCTTCCTCATCTGTTTCTTGTGCTTCATCCGTCGGTTCTGGAACCAGGTCTTGACCTGCGTCTCCGAAAGGTTCAGGGCTCCCGCCAGCTCCACACGCTCAGGAGTTGACAGGTACCGCTGGGACTCGAAGCGTTTCTCTAGACCTGGAGAGATATTACGGCTGTAATCCTCAAAGGGTTAAGGCAGAGGTACCCTTAAGAATGTCAACTTTGACATAAATTCACGTCCTTTTTTCATGAGGTAGGCAGAAACTACAGAGCGCCACCTGCTACGATCCTTACATACTTGCCTGTAGAGGGCCAAAGCCTGCCGGTGTCGTGGGACTCTGGAATTACCGTGACACTGGTACGTAAAGGGCTACTGAAGGACACCGTGGATTTTGGTCAGTCAAGTCTGACAGTCCCTCCCGCCCTGCCCTGGGTGGGAGGACTCATTTGATGAGTTTACCACGAAAAAAATAAAAGCTATTAAAATTTACCAGTTAATTGTGGATCGGAGAACACGGTCCGTGCTTTTCGCCGCCGGCAATGTTTGAGAGCGGACAGAGATATCTCCGACGGAGTGAAGAGCGCATGGTACGGCACTCCTGAAACAAGAAGAAACTATAGTAGGTATGGTGACAGCATCATTAAATTGCTAATCTAATCAGAGCGTCAGCTAGAATTTTGAAAAATAATGGACACGTATTTTTCCTTTTGTTAAATTATTTACAAAGATATAACGCATCAATCTAAACTAATATTATAAATGCGAAAGTAACTCTGTCTGTATGTCTGTCTGTCTGTCTTTTCTTCACGCCTAAACTACTGAACCGATTTGTGTGAAATTTGGTACAGACATAGTTTGGAACTTGAGAAAAGACATAGGATAGTTTTTATTACAAAAAATAAAATAATCCCGCGAGATCGGGAACTATGTGGGTAAAACCAAAAATTTGCCGGAAGTCACTATTCCACGCGAACGAAGTCGCGGGCAAGAGCTAGTATTCAATAATGGGTGCTGTGATGTCAGAAGCAAGTAAAAACTGTACTTGTTAGTGACGTATTGGCAATTTTTAAAAGTATCGTATCTTCGTCAATTTTAGTTTATCTAACAAAAGAAAAAATACGATACTAATTAGATTTTTTCAATCCAATACCCTATTAATGTAACCTATCATCACGTATGAATCCACGAAGGGTAAGGCAGACAGAGGTGTACCTAAGATAGTACACTCACATTTATTTATTTAATCATTTATCAAATATTACACACAATATAAAACAAAGAAGGTGTGTGTCGGCATAGTGACGGGGCCCCCTGTAGAGGGCGTCGCGGGTCTCACGAATTATCGAGACCCCGGTACGCAAAGGGCTATTGAAAGACACCGTGGATTTTATTCAGTACGAATCTGAGTAGTTGTTCCGGGTCTGACCCGGAACAACTAATGTTCAACACTCAAACCGATTGAGTGTTTGTGTATGTGAGTTTAAATGTTTGTAAACGCCATATGATATAGGAGAAATTCCTAGTGTAGGACAAAGCTTAAAAATAAAACTATGACTATAAATGTTTGTAAGAGCAATGAAGATACAAAACAAAATCTTTACAGGCGACAAAATTAAAAAATTGCTTGTGTAGTAGTATTATCATATAACCAATTGCTGTTCGTAAGTCTCGCTAAAACTCGAAAACGGCTGGACCGATTTGGGTAATTTTGGTTTTGAATTATTTTTGAAGTCCAGGGAAGGTTCAAAATGTGAAATGTGAATAAATGATAAAAATATTAAGGATATAGAACAAGCAACAATTTCGTTATTCCTTTTATACTATTCGTACCTGTCAAATACTTATTTGATGTTCGTCGCGTCTTTCAGAAATTAATTAAATTTAATTTGGTCTAGTGATCGTGGGTTCGATTCCCACCCAGGACAAATGTTTGTGTGATGAGCACGATCATTTGTTCTGTGTCTGGGTGTAATTTATCTATAATATGTATGTATTTAGAAATATATAAGTATGTTTATCAGTTGTCTAGTACCCATAACACAAGCTCTGCTCAGCTTGGGACTAGATGGCGTTGTGTGATAGTTGTGGAATATTTATTTATTTAGAAATCAAATTTAATTCAAGAGTTAGTTCCTGCCTACCCCATAGGAAAAAAAAACGTCAGTTTATATACCTATGAAAAACCAGTAGTAATAAATTGAAACACAAGTCAGTTTGTTTTTATTTTCGACATGCATTGACAGTGTACCTGTAACGAAGAGTTCGACGTTTGAGGAACCTGTATGATGACAGCAGAAGCTTCAATCACTCAGGAACATACATCAGTGAATTTTTGACAATCACTTTGACATGGAGTGACGTTGGTCTGTGGTCTCGGGGTTTATTGTCAGATCTATGGAGCTGTTTTCGGACCCTGCCCCGAATTTTGAGATAAGCTAGGCGACAGCGGTGACGGCGCGGGCGACGCTGACCCTTTCTCGAAACCAGCGGGTCAGTGATCTACCGCGTAGTGTCGAGTCGTCGCCGTCGAGATATTTGTTTTTAGTTCCGCAAAGTCACCCAAAATGTCACCGTAGCTGTCAAATCTGACAGAACAGCCTCACTGGCATTGTTTTTTTAACAGACATTGATGTTGGGGGCAAAAGACCCCACATTTTGGAGTTTAAGTGGACGCAAAACGACTTGTCTGAACAACGGCTACTTACGTTAATAAGTATTTTGATTTTTTAAATTTCGAATTTACATTCTGTGTTTTTTTCATTCTCAACTAATTTATACTCAGTTCAATTTTGTCACGGCAGAAGGCAGTACCTGTTATATTTACCAAGTTGTGATAAGCTTCTTATGATTCTTCTTCTTATAGAATATTATAATATCTGAAAACATTATCTGCCCTTTCAAAGGTTTTTTTGTTAACTTATTTATATTACAGTTATCTTTCTTACATGTGGAGTTGTGGAATTTTACAAAATATTAAGTAAATCTATTGTATTCTTTTTTTTTTATATGGCCCATCCTTAGGGCTGCTTAATTATTAAAATAAAAAACAATCTATACTGACTGTTTTATTTATATCTCCCATATTTCTTTATCCATTATTTTATGCGGTGACGGTCGAACGGGGGTCAAAAACGACTGCCTACTGGCGCCCGAACAGGGACCAAGAACGACTGCCTCATGGCGCCCGAACGGGGACCAAAAACGAGTGCTTCAGGCTTGTCCGCTATTATATGGGACTTAAGTAATTATTAGAGGCCTATGTGTGTCCCAGAGATTACTCGATTAACTCTGACAGCAGAGGGTGGACAGACACATCCTCACACAAAAGAAAATATGAGCCTTAAACATAACAGGTGAAATACGGGTGTACTGTAGAAAGCAGAGGCATAGCTACCACCGTATCAGCCGTATCAATTATACGGGACCCAAGTGTCAAGGGCCCCGACGATTGGAATAAAAATAAAAACATAAAGACTGGTTGTCAGACTTGAGAGCTTCTGACTAACAGTATCGACTGTCAGAGATCTACAAATAATAGCCGGGACCAACTGCTAAATGTGCTTTCCGAGACACGAAAACTACGTATGTAATGATGTTCACCCATCCAAAGACCGTCTTAGGAAAGTGCAGCTTAACCTAAAAGGTTGGTCCGTGTATCTGTTACAATTTATTATTTTACTAGCTGTACCCTGCCACGCTTCGCTGTGGCACAAAAAACTGTTTTTTCGCGGTCGCGGATATGTGACTGATGCAAAAAACAGATAAAAAAACAATCCTTGATGCGGATTATACGAGTATATCATGCTAAAATTTCAGCTCAATCGGTGCAGAACTTTTTGGTTCTTGAAGCGTACACAAATCAACATAACATTTTTATATATATATAGAAGATAGATAGATATAGATTTAATATTTGTCAATGGAGATACAGGCCCGTACGATAGTAATTTGAATCCTTTAATTGAACCCAATTCCCTATTTATTTTGATTTCATAATTTCTGATAACACATCAGGAGTCAAGATAACCTGTCTAATAATCTTGACACCAATTTATCACTTTGAGCTGAGCAACGTTATAATACGTAAAAATTGATAAACGCTATTTGACACAACGTCTAATCATGTCAGTAAAAAATAAGTCTTTCTTCAAAGAACGTGTATAAACGGCTGAGGTTTATACAAATTCCTTCAAACTACGTCATCGCGCCGTATCACTTTAAATTTTGAGACTGCTAGCGCCACTCCAGGTTAGTTTTTTTGTGCACTTTATAAGGCTAGTCGCACACATACATTCTAATGACGCATACATTCAGAGAAAATAGTGCGCCGCGCAACAAACATTTGAATACCCAGATGCTCAGCTGAAAGTGTTATACACTAGCGATCAATGTATGGTATTATTTACTTGGAATTGATCCAGGATAGCTCCTTAAATAATGGCGTGATTTGAATGAATTTGGTATCAATTTAAAGTTAACAGTTAAACCTTTAACATGGCACTATTTTTATTGTTCTTAATAAGTTATTAAGTACTCAATATCGCGTGGAATCGGAGTAAGTGATTCCATACTTTTCACATTCAACTAATCTTATGTCCGTAAGTGGTAAAGAGTAGGGAACGGCCGAAACTAGCCGAAACTACGGGTTTCCTGCTAAGATAGTTGTACCCGGTCGCGGGACTGTACGAATTACCGTGATCCCGGAACGTAAACGGCTATTGAAGGACGTGGATTTTAGTCAGTACGAGTCTAACAGTCCCTCCCGCTCTCACCTGGGTGGGAGGACTCATTTGATGATTTTACCACGATTTAAAAAAAAATGATAAATGTACCCCTAGTAAAGGCCTTTACCCACAGAACGCGATCCGGCATTACGATCTGAACCCATGCGATCCCTGCAAAGGCTGAACGCGATGCGATCTGACGCCCGCAGTGAGAAAGCACAAATTTAAATCCATAGTTTACGAAGATCGCATGGCATTGCTCTGAAAGGCCTTAACGACCGTCAAAGATAAAAGATATCAAAACTTACCTTGTGACAAAAAATAAGGTGCCTCAACAGCTTTATACGTGTTAGGTGTATGCAAATAGGCCCCCAAAGCGCCCATTGCGACCTGAAGGTAGGACCCCTCTCTCCCGGGGACATGAGGCCTCATCTCGTTGGTTACCGGGAAAAAAGGTTTCGGATCTCTGTCGTAATCAAACCTTCTTTGTTCAGGGGTCTTGAAGTTGCGGGTGTCATGGCTCCGATATAAAATGTCCTCGATTAAAAACGATGTTTTTGACGAATGTTCTTGACGATTTGAATCACTTGGTGATTCACTTCTGGTTTCTGGATCCATTTTTAAGTTATTTTCGAGGCATTGAGGTAACTTTTCTCGAGGTTATTGAGTTAGTCACTTTTTTAGTTGTTCTTTTTTATTATTTTTTTTGTAAAGAAAGTATTGATTATGATACTTTGTTAGTGTAGAACGAATTTGCTTTACTAAAATTAAAATATTATTGTCAGATAAGAACTGAGGGCACTATGATAAGTTTATAAGTGAGTATCCTTTTTATTTCAAGCATAAAGTAACTGTTGTTTAAATCAGTAACATTGTACACTTTCTAATAATCACGGTTTTATAAAATTACCATTAATTCAAAACACTAAAAACCAATAGAGGTTAGCAATCACAAAAACAGTCCACGCACTTATTTAAAAAAAAAACTAGGAAAAAAAAAACAAAACTCCAAATTCAAATCATTTGCCGCCAAATGTTTGAATTCGCGTACAATTCTTTTTACCTCGATTACGGTAATCAATGACAATTATTCGAATAATCGGTCGTTTTGTGCCGTATGAGTAAAACGAGCCGAATGGGGCGAAACGCCGCGATAAACTGTCGTTATAGGGGTGAAATGGGGTGGGGGTAAGGGGATGAGCCGTCCGTGTGGGGGTGGGAAGCTTCGCTTGCTACTGTGTATTTTTTTTTTATAAAAACTCGGTCTTTATTGGTCGGTTTAGAAGCGTTTCTGTTTTTGAATTTGACTTTTTATTTTTTAATGGATGGAAATGGTAGTCAATGGCAATTAGCCTTCATTCTGTGTTTATTAATCATGTTTTGACTCTTTTACGTAATTGTGCTGTAGATTATTAAGACTTATACGGAAAAATAATGGATGGTGAATGATATTTGTTTCTGTATTTTGGCTTCAAAACCATTTTTTCTCGACATTTATTAGAAGAGTAATACGAGACCTTATTACTAAGACTCCGCTGTCCGTCCGTCTATCTGTCCGTCTGTCCGTCTATCACTAGTTATTTGAAGAACCGTGATAGTTAGACAGTTGAAATTTTCACAGATGATGTATTTCAGTGTTGCCGCGATAAAAACAAATACTTACCAAAAAAAAACCGGCCAAGTGCGAGTCGGACTCGCCTTTAAAGGGTTCCGTAGCAGCAAGTAACATTATATAAAAGTTGGTTGTAACTTTGAAAGATAAATTGCGGTTTACGATTTATGACGTATTAAAAAAAAATGTAAGTTGGTACGCACAATATTGAGTGATTTACCATGTTATTTTAATATCATGGACTTCTTATAGGTTTTCCTATAATCTATAAGGAGAAAACTAATTTCTGTATTTTTTTCAAAATTTTAGGTTCAGTAGTTTCGGAGATAAGGGGGGGGAATGGTCAATAATTTTCGTCTATTTTCTTGAATAACTTGGAAACTATTTATTTTAAAATTACAAAAAAATACATTTAAGATCTTCTCAACAAGACCTTTCATTTGATATGCCACACGATGCAGTTTTCAGATTTTTTTTTTTTAATTTTCCCCTTCCCCCCCCAAAAATGACCCCCCATATACAGATTTCATCTGCTCACGTCACACCTCTGTGTTTGGGTCACAGGAATTGATATGTGTACCAAATTTCAACTTAATCGGTCTAATAGATTCGGAGATAATTGACTGTAAGCGACGGACGGACAGACACACGAGTGATCCTATAAGGGTTCCGTTTTTGTATTCAGACGTACGGAACCCTAAAAAGAATAACATGAATATTTAAGAAACAAAGAATAACATGAATGTTTAAAAAACCTTACAAGAAACGATACGACAATTTTTTTTCCGTTTTTATAGTGTTTTAATTGCGCTTGCCGAGGTTGGTCTGTGGATGGGTAACCATCCTTCATAGCGGGTTTTTCCGTGCCTCGGAAAGCACTTAAAGCCGTTGGTCCCGGCTGTCATTTCTGTTAGACAGAAGCTCTAAAGTCTGACAACCAGTCTTACCATGGGGTATCGTATTACCCAGTTATTGGGTTGTGGAGGTTCGATAGGCAGTCGCTCCATGTAAAATACTGATATTCAGCTGCATCTGGTTTGACTGGAAGCCGACCACAATATGGTTGGGAAAAGGCAGGCAGATGATGATACTCGTAATTGTTTTAATTGTTCAAATAAAGTTAAAGTTAAGTAACAAACTTTTTACTCTTCTTTAGGTCACTACCTTCGGTAGACGATCTCCGGCCACCGTAGGCGCGGGCGTGCGGGCAGCGAATAATGGGCAACTCGCTGTCTGACCATGGACCATGCCCGGGTCGACGGCGCGTTGTGTTCCACGCGCGCCTCAAAGAGTGTCAGCAAAATGACGGGACCCCCCTCTACCCCCTCTAGCGGGCCAAAGCCTGCCGGGGTCGCGGGACTTACGAATTACCGTGACCCAGGAACATAAAGGGCTATTGAAAGACACCGTGGATTTTAGTCAGTACGAGTCTGACAGTCCCTCCTGCTCTGTCCTGGGTGAGAGGACTCATTTGATGATTTTACCACGTAAAAAAAAATCTACAAAATGTTGTTTTGTACGGAAATCGAATCTGCGACACGAAGCGCAGTAGTCAAGCTTTTAATCACTGCGCCAACCGTGCGGTTAAAATGACTAAGAAGATGATCCTACATATCGACGATGAAGAGTCAATATATAATGTCTAACATTTTGGCCATTTTTGTTTTATTGCATTATTTATTGTAGAATAGAGTAATGCACATGCTGACAAAGATCTTAGGTCTGTTTCTTATTAATTTTGCAAGATAAACAATAATTGCAATATATACTAAGTGGTGTTACGTCATTTACGATGGCAATGGATACTAATAAAATCTATCTAAAATATATCTAAAAACTAATAAAATCATTGATTGCATAATATTGTAGTCAGTTTACATAAAACATTTAAAAAATCAAATATACTAAAAAAATAATTAAACGGACTTGAAACGTTTTTTTCGCCTCCTGTAAAGTTGCGTTTTTGCAGTTATTATTTATTGACTCATCATCGGCGATATGCACTCTTTAGACATACTTAACACAACAATAAAGAAGCGCAAGCGCCTTCAGGATGTCATTTTTAAGCGGCCACTAACAAATGGCGACCTGATGGCGTTGGTGACGTGTTAAGTTTGCCTTAAGTGTGTGATTTCCCAACATACCTCGCGTCCCCGTCTTATACACTGTTCCCCGACTTGCAGATCATAGAAGTATTTGTTCCGTGCGGGGATCGAACCCCCGACACACTGTGCAGCAGTCGATTTCTCAGCCACTAAACCAACCGTATCGTCTTTTAACTGCCCCGTAGTTCTCATGTATCGCGACTTTCACGATGTTGTCAGTTCACGCTCTTACGTAGATAAATGTATAAAATATATATACAAATATGGTAAATAAGATGAGGCTCACAAGTTCAGATAAGGCCGGAATTCGAAATCGAGAGATTCCGTTGTAAATTGATGGAGGAATTCGATTTAAGGAGGAGTGTAGACAGATCTATATGACTAACATTATAAAGTCCTTACAAAGGATGGATGAATGGGTGTTTATTAGTTTTTCACGCAAAAGTTACTAAGCGGATTTCGATGAAACTTGGTATGTGCATAGATATAGATACAATTTATACCCTCTTTTTATCGTGGTAAAATCATCAAATCACTTTCAGACTCGTTAACTGACTAAAATCGACGGTGTTCCTTCAATAGTCCTTTACGTTCTAGGGCCACGGTTACTTATTAAGACAGTCCCGTTGCCCTGGTAACTCTGTAGCTTAAAATTGGTGTCGTTTGCTGGTTTGTAATCCGCGATACTGAAAAAAATCAAAGTGTGGGGCAATGCTTTAAAAAAAAAAAACAGTTGTCCTGACCGATTTCGGCCATTGCGGCCAGCGCCAGTTCAGCGCATGGCACAGGTGCACTCTCTGTTCCTTTACACTCATGAAACGATAGGACGGCAATCAGACTCGACTGGAGAGAGATCAGGCGCAGGACCAACGGCTTAACGTGCTTTCAAGACATGGGGGTACCATACCGCAACTTCCAAACTCCGAGCTTCACTGAAAAAAACTTAACAGCACATATTGCTCCGCCCAGTAATCCAATCCAAGGATGCTCAATTGCTGGAGGGCAGATTAGTTAAAATAAAATAACTATCGCTACATCCGCTCGTGTCGACACGGCTCACACCCGCTATACTCCTACACATTCCAGTATCTCGTATACATACAGTGTATATGTCTGTATAGTATGGATATCCAGCTAAATTGCTGTAAGACGGTGTAACCCACTCGCCGGATCATCCCTAGAATGCAAAATGGGATACTGCGACGAAAGAGTCTTGATACTTTTGGGTTTTTCTTTGTCTATAATGGGGGTTTTTTTGTGGTAAAATCATCGAATGAGGCTGTCGGACTCGTACTGACTAAAATCCACGGTATCCTTCAATAGCCCTTTACGTTCCGGGGTCACGGTAATTCGTAAGTCCCGCGACCCCGACTGGAGCCCAAACCTCTGAAGGGGGGGCCCCGTCATTAAGCTGACACTCTTTGAGGAGCGCGTGGAACACAACGCGCCGTCGACCCCGGTATGGGCCATGGTCGGACAGTGATTCGCCCATTACTCGCTGCCCGCATGTTAATAATGGGGGCCTAAAACAACAATAAAATCAAATGAGTCTTCCTGCCAATTCCATTTCCCTTCATTTTTGTTGTGTTAATAAAATCGTTAAGTGAGTCTCCCCCCTGGGTGGATTTGTAGGAACTGCCAAACTCTCACTGACTAAAATCCACCCTGTTTTTTCGGTTGCACTTTGCGTTCTAGAGCCGCGGTACCCTGTGTAGGACACCGGCAGTCCTGCTACGATCCTGAAATACTCGTGATACTTCCACCTCGTCCACGTTCATATCATCTTTTCATATAAACAAGTCAGTTGCGAGTATTACGCACCTAACCTGTCTTCTTGACGGCCAGTTTGACAGAATCATAATTCATAATACTTTATACAATCAAAACCAATACCTATAGGTAAATACAGGCCCAATGGTTTCACGTTTTTTCCGAAACACGGAGAAAACAAGATTTTGTAATAGATCGTAACCCGTCTCAGGGCCGACCTTGACAAACGGGGCTTAGCCCTGAAGAAGCCCCGAGCTCCTCAGAAAATCTGCTTGACTGAGCTCCTGACTTTCAGGCTTGTGACGGACTTCATAGACTAACGATTTAAAAATATTTATTTTATTCAGTGAAATACAAATTCAAACATCATTCTTTTTTTTTTTAATTTCTTTATTATTTATAAGTTACCATTTCTATAATACTTTAACAACATTATTCTATTTCCAATACGAACCAATAATATATAATTGTATTAAATACAAAAGCGTTTTTAAAAATTCTCCTTTTCAATTACAAAACAAATACGAAACAATAAAAAAAAATCTTAATCTCTACGATCAAGACTGTTTGCTAGTTAAGCCCCTTTTCACCCCTGAATGCCCCCCTAATCCACAAATAGGGGCGGGACTTGTTACTGTGGGCCAATCAGGGGGCAGAGCGCGCGCAAGTGTATCATCTAGACCAATGAGCGACCGCCAATTAGGGATCAAAAGCTTGCCGATTTGGGGTTGCATTTCAACGTTTGTCGTTTTGTTAATGTCACTTATTGAAGACTAGTTGTGTAACTCCCGGGTCTGTCCGCCGACATTTTATTTAATTAAAATGTTCTATTGTATTTTCTTTATTCTAAATTTCTTTTGTTGCAGTTATTTTAAGGTACATAAAGCTAGTTTATGTTTTTTAGTACGACGTCTACTAAGTAAGTGTGCCTCATTGATGTATTATGCGCTTACACGGCTTTGAGCGAAATCGACTTATGAATTGTAGGTTCAGTTCTCGGATCAGGTAAATTATATTATTTTGGCTTGTATCAATTTGACTACACATCTGTAAAACAACTATTTGGTATTTGACAAAAAAAAACTAATAAGACCGTCATTAGGATTGTCAAATAATATTATTTGACACGTATTTTTATTTTGTTACGTAAACCAAAATTGACGAAGATACGACTCTTTTAAAATTGACAATACGTCACAAGCAAGTGAAGTTTTCACTTGCTTATGACGTCACGAGCCCCTCACTCGAATTGTGATTCGTTATATCTTTGTAAATACTTATGCGTTAATTCAACAAACGAAAAAATACGTGTCCATTATTTTTCAAAACTCTTGCTGACCGTCTAATTTATTGACGCTGTCTATAAATTGACTTGGGGCGTATCATAAATTATATCATGGTCAAGCGACTTTTTCTACAAAAAAATATTATTTTTATGTAAAAGCTAAAATAAAACAACATAATATGCTGTGCCCTAACAGGGTCCATAACTGTACCTTAGCTCTAAGCCTCATGTAACACCTTTTATACACATTATGGTTCGCAATAAATGAATATGAATATGTACAGGTTGGGCCAATAATTTTTGCACTTTTAAAACATGAATAGAAATAAAACTACAACTGTTATTTTGTTGATTATATATTTAACGTTTTGAAAATTTAATGAAATTTATTTTTTAAAAATGACATCGTCGAGATGTGCACCGTCTCGTCGTTGGCACTCTAGCAATCGACTACGCAAACTTTGGAAAACTCGCTGACACATGCTGCGGGGGATCGCGGCTATCTCGTCGTGGATGTTTTGTTTTAATTGGGATATATTCGTCGGTTTATTAAGGTAGACTCGACTTTTCAGGTATCCCCATAAGAAAAAATCGCATGGTGTAAGATCCGGGCTTCTCGGAGGCCATGGAATATCACCTCTGCGAGAAATCAATTTATTCGGAAACATTTCTTTGACTACCGGTAAAGTCACATTTGACGTGTGGCATGTTGCTCCATCTTGTTGCATCCAGGTCCTGCTGTTGTATCCTTGAAATTCATGCAACTGCGGCGTCAAAAACTCTCGCAACATCTTGACATATTCCGCTGAATTCAGTTACATTATCTCCATGATTATTTTCAAAGAAATACGGACCAATTATGCCCTTTGCTGATATGGCAGCCCATACTGTCGTTTTAGGTGAATGAAGTGGCTTTTGGTGTTTAAGGCGAGGGTTTTCCCTGCTCCAATATCGACAATTGTGCTTATTCACGTGCCCGTTGATGTGAAAGTGGGCCTCGTCCGTAAAGAATACATTCTCCAGGCTAGAGAATTGCTCCAGCATTGTGTCAGCCAATAACTTACGTTGAATGTAATCATTTGGTTTCATCTCCTGCACAATTTGAAGCTTATACGGGTGCATTTTGAGGTCTAGATGCAAAATCCGCCGTAGACTGGTTCTCGGTAATGCCAGAACCGCCGAACGCTTACGCGTAGATAATTCTGGATCGTTCCGAACGGAAATTTCAACCTCTCGAATGTTCTCATCGCTTCTTCTTGAACGT
This sequence comes from Agrotis puta, assembly GCA_943136025.2. NCBI lineage: Eukaryota > Metazoa > Arthropoda > Insecta > Lepidoptera > Noctuidae > Agrotis > Agrotis puta. The sequence continues at coordinate 6,622,579 of OW964195.2, read as the reverse complement.
GGCCGGCCTGTTTGTTTAATATTCGTTGTCGATCCCGTTTGCTCGAACTTCACGACCCAAGCTTTGATTAAATTCACACTTGGACACTCGCTTACACGGCGTAATCCATATTCAATTCGAAACAGGCGTCGTACAGTAACGTAGGAATCGTTGTTTTTGTAAAATTGTTTAACACAAAAAGCACGCTGTTGTCCCGTGAAGCGCTCCATCGTGACTAAAATTCAAAGAGATGTGTAGTACAATTTAATGTCTTTGCTAAAATTGCATGTAGCGACGCATAGTTTCCCGCCACCCGCGCACCCCTCCTTCCAACGGTATTCGAGAAATTTAGTGTTGCTATTTGCAAAAATTATTGGCCCACCCTGTATTTGTAACGTCTAAATAAATGTATATACAGACATACTACATTTACATACTTAAATTAAAAGTAAAATATTTACAAAAATGACTAAATTAAAACTAAAATTTACATTTTCATCTGCATCGCTGTCAAAGGGGAAAGCTAAAATAATTAAAATAGTTTTTAATATAATTTTTACTTAGAATGTCAGGCTGTATATTAGCTTTTTATTAACAAACAGTACAGGTTAATTAAGAAAGTGAAAAACAAACTATGTTTTAACATAACGAATCTTTTATTTGGCTTTCTTGAAACTATCTTTGTTTGACTATGATCCTTCTTCCCCCTAATCTTCATCTAATCTAACTAAATTAAGAGAATGGTTGAAAATTTGTTACTTAATCACATCATTATCTGCCTAGCCTTTTCCCAACAAAATAGTAGTCGGCTTCCCATCGGACCAGATGCAGTTCAATATCAGTACTTTACATGAAGCGATTGCCTATCGGAACTCCACAACCCAGTAACTGGTAAACCCCATGGTAAGACTGGTTGTCAGACTAGAGCTTCTGACTTAAAGTAACGACTGTCAAAGATCTACAAATGACAGCCGGGACCAACGTCTTAACGTGCTTTCCGAGACACGGAGGAAACTCGCTATGACAGATAGTCATCCATCCAGTTACTGTTACTGTAACACAACAGATAGCTAAACCATATCTGAAAAATTATGAAATTGGCTCAAAGATAAGTTATAGTTAATGGGCGACGCGCTGTCCTAATGCGCGTTGTGTTCCACGCGCGCCTCAAGGAGTGTCAGCATAGTGACGGGGCCTGTAGAGGGCCAAAGCCTGCCGGGGTCGGGGACTCATAAATTACCGTAACCCCGGTACGTAAAGGGCTATTGAAGGACACCGTGGATTTTAGTCAGTACAAGTCTTAAAGTCCCTCTCGCCCTGCCCTGAGGACGCATTTGATGATAAAAAAAAATGATGAAATTGGCTCAAAGATAGGTTATAGTTCAGAAAAAACATATAGGATACCGTTAATCCCATTTATAAATTCCCGTGGGATATTTTTCAACACGCAGTCAAACCCGCTAAGAAAATATGCAAACTAATTTGTTTTACAACACTTTTCTCAAAGTACAAAAACACAAGTTTTGAGATATGAAATCTGCGACAGCGGCACGTAAAGTTGATTCACGGGAGTGGTGCCAAGTGGTGCCAAGTGGTGCCGAGTGGTGCCGAGTGGTGCTATAGTGACAACAAAGCCGAGCTGATGGCTCAGAGTGGTGATAAGGTGAGCCCTCATTAGCGCGTAAGGTGAGGGTCGCCAAATTTGCTGGCGATGAATCCGGGACAAAAAATATACGGTGTTTTTTATTTTGATATTTTGCAGACCAAAATCTTTTTAATCGGCTTAAAAAAATAGGAGTTTCTCAATTCTTCGGAACCTCTTTTTATTTTATTTTTGTAAAATCATAAATTATCTAATTTTTCCAGAACTTAGTGGAGCGTGAGAAAGTTAATTTGTACAATACGGGCCGCGGTCACTAAATAAATGATAACACTTGTATTTATAAAAAAAAAAATACATGTTTAACAATTTTCGTTAAGCATTACATCTATGTAATGCTTAACGAAACGCACATGGAACAGAACGCGTCGTATCTATAGATACGACGCGTTCTGTTCCATGTGCGCCTCAAAGAGTGTCAGCAAAATGACGGGACCCCCGTCTAGAGGGCCAAAGCCTGCCGAGGTCGCGGGACTGTACGAATTACCGTGACCACGGAACGTAAAGGGCTATTGAAGGCCACCGTGGATTTTAGTCAGTACGAGTCTGGTAGTCCCTCCCGCTCTGCCCTGGGTGGGAGGACTCATTTAATTTAAAGGTGATGGACCAAATTTGCAAAACGTCACAAACAAGACATATAGTTTTTATTTGCTTCTGATTTTCTGGCGTTCCCACTTTCGAATTTTGATGCGTTATATCTTTGTAAATATGCATTGTTTTACTAAAAGAAGCTGACGAAATTAGATTTACAATATATTGATCTTGTCTACATACCTATAGACCCTATAGTTACCCATTAAATTGTTATCTCTAAATTAATGTTATGATGTTGTAATTTCCGGGGCTTTTTTTCCGGGACTTTGCTCTCATTCCGGGATAATCCCGTTGGGTCCCGGCCACTTGGCAACCTTGCGTTAAGCCGAGTTCTCACCCCTAGCAATTACGAGGGTAAGGTCGCGAAATTTGAGACTTTAGACGTGTTGGTACATGGTTTTTAGTCAAACTACAATCTTATTGATATTATTTATTGTGTATGTGTGTTTAAAATGTTTACTAACACACATGGGTGTGATACTAAAAGAAGGAAATAGTGTGGAGAAAACTAAACTACTACTAAAACTAAACTAAAATATTCTTAAATTTACCGTAAAGGCTTTCGCGCCTCAAGGAGTGTCAGCATAGTGACGAAAAAAAAAAAACGTGTTTAACAATTTTCGTTAAGCATTACATGGTGGTCGCGGGACTCACGAATTACCGTGACCCCGGTACGTAAAGGGATATTGAAGGACACCGTGGATTTTAGTCAATACGAGTCTGACAGTCCAGAACACACTACTTAGTTATACAGTCCCGCGACCCCGGCAAACGTTGGGCCCTATTGGGATCCGACAGTTCACTTAGCTACCTAATTCAATAAAAAGGCAAAATGGTCCTAAATATTATCTTTAATCTCCGAATCTAATAAACTTCAACAGTAAGAGATAACAATCTGCTATTTAGACACAAGTGAACAAGCCGTGAGTGGTACTTCACTACCCTCCGCGTGGTACCACTGCCAATTAAGAGTCAAAGTGGCACTACATTGATTGAAGATAAGTCACGCGCATTTTGTTGACTGCTTTTCTGTTTTGGTACATTAACAAGATGTTTTTTTTATAATAAAACTAGGTAGCAAGTGACACATGAAGCTCGTGGCTAAATAAATACAGCCGCAAAGGCCGATCTTCCGAGTTAAGCCGCGCTTGCCGAGGATGGTCTGTAGATGGGTGACCATCTGTCATAGCGAGTTTCCCCCGTGCCTCGGAAAGCACGTCAAGCCGTTGGGCCCGGCTGTCATTAGTAGATCTTTGATAGTCGTTACTGCTAGTCAAAAGCTCTAAAGTCTGACAACCAGTCTTACCATGAGGTATCGTATTACCCAGTTACTGGGTTGTGGAGGTCCGACAGGCAGTCGCTCCATGTAAAATACTGAAATACTGATATCCAGCTGCATCTGGTTTGACTGGAAGCCGACCCCAAAATAGTTGGGAAAAGGCAGGCAGATGATGTAGCAAGTGACACGTTGCTACTTTAGAAAGTCTTTTTTGATCGTTGCCAAATCATCAAATGACTCCTCCCACCCAGGGCAGGACGGGAGGGACTGTCAGACTTGTACTGACTAAAATCCACGGTGATCCTTCTATAGCCTTTACGTACCGGGGTCAGACTGAGGACATCGTCGAGTACATACGGGTGAAAACCAACTGGAACTTGAGGGTGGAGAAGTTGGAGGCGCGCCATAACACCAACTTTAATTCGTTTGTGGTGCGCGTTCCGACCCAGCATTTGGCGACCTTTCTCAAGGAAGAGTTTCGGCCGTAAGGTGCGCTGTATCGGCGATTCCAAGGGCGGCTACGCGACACCTCGCAGCGTAACACGACACCCTCACTTCGTGTGCAGTAGTTTTTAAGTATATTGTTTAAAATATGTATTACTTTATTATCGTTTTTTATATGTGTATTGTGTTTTATGGGCCTTTAGTTGCCTGAAATAAAGAATAAAATAAAATAAATAAATAAATAAACATGGTAGATTTAATTCTTATGACACATGGTGCATTTAATTGACAATGACAATGGACAATGGAAGGACAATGGTTCTAATGACGGTACAAAGGTCAACGTTTTGTAATACGCAGATACCTATTTAATCCATGATTCTGCAGATAAGCTTGCACTTGATAATCCAAGTTTCAACCGAGATTTATTTAGTTTTTGTAATAAGACCGATTAAATTTGGGTCTGTATGTTATAATTTAGTGAGCGCTTTTTTTTCTTATTGTTCCGAACGGTTATCGAACCCGCAACAGGCAGCACAAGTTACTTATTCTCCTCGCACTGTTCACAAAGCGCTCAAATCAAGATAATTTTAGCCACGTGCTCCCAATAAACGCCTCACTTTCACTCACTTAATATATTTTGACAGTTCTAATTTAATTTCCCGCGCAATTTGACAAGGGGATACACTATCCCATAGTGAACGCGGCCATTTTGATTTGACCTGTCATGTCGGCGCTCCGTCCATAGAGAACTGTCAAATTCAGTACATTTGTTACTTTTGTGAGAGATTTAATTAAAATGGTGAGTTTTAATTTAGTAAATTATGCTATAATTTTCATTGTCGTTATTTGAAAAGGTAATCTGGTTATGTTTTACTATGGAGTTGATTGCTGTGATGGTTTTGAATGGGGGTGCGAAATTGAGAATGTCAAACGATGTCATAGGGAGCTTTGATGTTGGTTTAATGAAAATGTTCATAAAAAATAGTAGATTCTTCCCGAGGTAGGAATCTGCGTGGTCTTTTTTACCCGAACAAAAATTATCCTAAATACGCATCCATGATCCGGGGTCGCGGGACTTGCGAATTACCGTGACCCCGGAATGTAAAGGGCTATTGAAGGACACCGTGGATTTTAGTCAGTACAAGTCTGACAGTATCTCCTGCCCTCCCCTGGGTTGGAGGACTCATTTCATCATTTTACCAAGCAATAATATATATCTGTGGGTACGTGCACATATAGGTAAAAAGTACTTACTGTAAACAAGTAATTATTACAATTCTTTAATAAGTGTAACATCAACAAAACAATGCTAAAAACTTCCATTCAGCCCCCAAACAATCTCAAAACTCACAATAAAACAAAATAATCATTATTTACAAAATCAAATTCCTAATCTTACAAAACTGCTAATAAGTCGGCCATTGTTGAGAGCTTAGTTCCGCTACTCGCCGCGTGGCGCGCGCGTGTCGCTCCTCACATTTCTTGAGGGGTCTCCTCTAAAACGACGTATTGTTTCCCTTCCTGTTTTTTAAAAAGGGAGATTTTTGACGTTGAGATGTACTTGGGATAAAGACGTCATCCGTTTAGGATTCAAGAGTCTAGAGACAGTCAACGGAAGTCGGTTCACATCTTTTGTTTCTTAAAAATATTTAAAGTGGTGATTTTTTTAAGTGTGTCTTCCTTGAGCATTATAAGAAGACCTTTTAAGGGACAGCTTTAATGATCTAGAAGTCCTGTGATCAATTCTCAGACCGGGTAATGTACTGACCGAGCCGATAGGCCGATACCAATGTCTGCCAGTGTTGATTGTTCAGAAGAGTTACTGATGCTCTGAAACACAAAAGAGCAACTGAAGATACAGAATGGGTTTTAGTCAGTTAGGCCGCAAATTGGGAACGGAGGGGCGTGTAGCGGAGTGTTCCAGCGTGTATTGTCGCGTGCAAAATTGCGTACAGCGTGCACTCAACTGGTTTTCGCTAGAAAGTGCGTGCGAGAGGCCGTTCAAGTACGTTGACCAATCGAAGGCCGCCATTTAAGGGCGAGTGTCAACACCTTAAAGGACACGGAACGATAGGTTCGCATTTGACAACTATCACGCCTGATGGTGAGCGATGAAACACGCTTGCCTAGAAGTAACCTATTCACTCTTGACTTGAAGACCCCAAGGTTATTATGTAAGTAGCTGTCAGGAAATACAGGCCCCAGAATTGGCTATTTGACTGAAAAATTATAATTTTTTAGATTTTCAAAAATTATTCGAAACATATTTTTTCTTTTGTTTCGTTAACCAAAATTGACGGAGATACGATGCTTTCAAAATTGGCAATACGTCACAATTTAGTACAATTTCTATTGAATTCTGACGTCACAGCTTTGATGCGTTTTATTTTGATGAATATTCATTGATTTTATAAAAGAAAAAATACGAGTCCGTTATTTTTTTAAACTCTAAATGACGGACTAATTATATTTGTAAATTATAGCTACTGTCAAATAGCCTGGAATTCAACTAGCGTATCTTACCCAGGCCTGCCTAACTTTTCAATAATGCAGGTGTAATGTTTTTCACAGGACATAATTTTATTCTTTTACAAACAAGTATAAACAAACCGCATCACGGGTTCACGCTAAGCTGGTTGACGTAACAAGGGGTGAGCCGGTCTCGGGTTACAAATAAGAGGGTTTTTTTACCGCGCGTATTATACCACTATTACTTCAAACTAGGGTTGTTACGAAGAAACAGATTTGTTTTGAGAACTTAATCGTTACTTACTATTTCGCGTTGGTACACAAAGAATTTCTCCTGTGTCGTGAGTGCGTTAACAAACATAGAAACTCACATACACAAACACCCAGACCCGAAACAAGTGGTCGCGGGACTGTACGAATTACCGTGACGCCGGAACGTAAAGGGCTATTGAAGGACACCGTGGATTTTAGTCAGTACGAGTCTGACAGTCCCTCCCGCTCTGCCCTGGGTGGGAGGACTCATTTGATGATTTTACCACGTAAAAAAAAGACCCGGAATAATTACTTGTAGTCGCTAGGTCATATTTTTTTCTATGCGGAAATCGAACCCGCGACACACATGGCAGCGGTCAATTGCTCAGCCACTGTGTCAACCGTGACGTGAAGAACATTTTATATTTATTAACTGAAGTATTGCTTGCTTATTATTTTTACCTCCTTGATTGTTATTACATAGTTTTCTTACCATCGAAATCGCAACAACTCACGAAGGAGATAGAGAGACGAACTATAAACATTCCGTAAGAACTACACTAACGAGCAAATATATGGAATCACTTACTTCCTTGGAATTGATCTGGTATAGCTCCTTAAATGATTGGAATGAATTTGCTATCAATTTAATGTTAACAGTTAAACCTTTAAAATGGTACCGTTTTTATTATTCTTAACTAGTTATTAAGTACTCAAGATCGCGCGGAATCGGTGTAAGTGATTCCATAGTTTTGCCCGCGAGTGAATATTTTTTTTCTTTTAATTTTAATTAAAAACGTTGTCCCACACTAGGAATTTCTACTCTGTCGTGGGTGCGTTTACAAACATATAAACTCACATACACAAACGCCCAGACCCGAAACAACTACTTGTAGATCATACAAATATTTGATCCGTGCGGGAATCGAACCCGCGACACGCAGCGTAGCAGTCCAATCGCTCATCCACTGCGCTAACCGTAACGTACAGAAATATTCTGTATATAAGATACAACTTAATTAGGAAATAAAATGAAAAAAATAAAAAATAATATTGTGCACAAAATAGCCTACTCCCGATTTCGCCACCCCTAGTCCGCGCGTGCTATTACAATGTTCACGCTAGATTTGACCGAGAGCGCTCCTATTAAATCCGCGAAAGATGACACCAGTTGTGTGCATTTTACTTTTAATTGTCGTTTTAAAACTAATTGGTCTTCCGGGACATTGCTAAGGGAAGTTAGAAAAACATATGGATCCAGGGTAATTGGGTGCATTCGTTCAATTTGAACCCCAATAACTGAAGGGTGAAGGACACCGTAGATTTTAGTCAGTACGAGTCTGACAGTCCCTCCTGCCCTGCCCTGGGTGGGAGGACTTATTTGATGATTTTACCACGTTAAAAAAATAAATGTATGCCATGCTATTATGATTCTGAGTAAGGCTCAGCTCAGACCGGAACGCGACGCTGCGCGCACATTTCAATAGAGCTACTCAAAGTCTAACTCTATTTCCTACACGAAAAGATACACCTCTCGCAAACCAGCGAGGCGCAGCGGTGCGCAGTGCAGCGCCACGCTGCATTTTAATAGCGACTCAAAATCTAACTTTATTTACTACACCAAAAGATACACATTTGCAGTATCGTTACGTCACGTCGCGTTGCGTCTCGTCTCGCTGTGACTTGACCCTTAAGATACCAGTAGATAAGTGATCCGATACTGATAATCATATCATGTCTTCTATAACGAAGTAAAATCATCCAATAAGTCCTCCCACCCAGGGGTTCGGGAGGGACTGTGAGTTTTGTACTAACGAAAATCCACGGTGATCCTTCAATAGCCCTTTACGTTGCAGGGACACGGTTAAATGACGAGACTGTCCCGCGACCCCGGCAGGCTTGGCCCTCTAAGGTGGGCCCCGTCAGATTGCTGACAGCTCTTTGAGTCGCGCGTGGAACACGACGCGCCGTCGACCCGGGCATGGTCCATGACGGACGGCGAGTCACCCATTACTCACCGTCCGTATGCCCGCGCCTAAGGTGGCCAGAAATTGCCTCGCAACGTCCTATACCGTGGGCGTCTGGTTCATGAGGTGGACGCTGTCCTCTCCCTCACGCGTCCCTTCTCCTTAGCGTATAGATTGAAGTACAAAGATCGAAATAAAACACAGTAACTAAGAGAAATTATATATATTTCATAATATATCCACGAACGCACGTCCTCTACGTCACACGCACTTATTATAGATCACATTTGGAACTCACGCAGTCTGTCTAATAAATAAGTATTGCTAAGTTTATACAAAGCGCTAATTAGGCTGCTTATCAACCTATGGAGAAAATTTTAATACTTCAATTGGAAATTTATAATGCATCTCGGTCACAATGTAGATCAAAATAGCCGAGCCACAGTAACGGTATTTCCCGTTGATTTCCGCGAAATCTGTGTCTTTTAATGCGTTCATTAACGGTATAATCGACGGCATTTCCCGTTAGTGTGGCCGTGGCCAAGAAGATCAGGATTTGGACTGAGATATATCATTAATTTCAGGTGTTGAACAGTAGCGGAATCATCAACAAGTATAATTTATCGATTTGCATTTAAAATCTATTAATCCACCATCAGGGTGATCTGTAAGACAGCGCTGAAACTACGATTTGCCTTTAGTTGATTTTCAGCATTACTTTTTACTGCATAAAGTCGAAAATCTATTAAAAACAAAACGTTTCGGTCTCTATAGTGAGACAGTTGGTATTTAATGAAATTTCACCTTTATGTTTTAGAACATCAAGGTGAAATTATATTAAAAGTTTGTTTTTAAACAAAAATACATAGAACTTGGCGTTTTACTTTAAACAAAAAAAAACAATATTACAAAATGTATATTATTGTGGTACTCAAAAGCCCACTTTAGCAACATCGTAATACGCATTGCATTTTTGCAATTCATAAAACAGAATACAGATAATTGATAAAGAACAATTCTATCGCAATTCTTTTAGGAACATTGCTAAAGTGGTATTTTTACTATAGGTTTGCAGACATTTTGCACAGAAGTACTAAAACTTTCTCCATAAAAGATTACCGCTACAAAAACTATATTACTGACTTGATTATTAGCAAGAATTCATTTTTATTCGTTATCAATCACTAATTGCATATATCTGGTTTTAATTTACCTCAAAAATACTTTAAGAGCGGTCCAAAAACTCATTTTATATGACAAAAGCGCCCTCTATTGAATATCGCCATGAAGTCATAAAGCGAGAGTAATTCCAGCGTGGAAACGAGATGGTGCTAGACGACTTGTATAGCTCTGTCTCTTTCCCACAGTGGAATTACGTCAAATGACTCCTCCCGCCCTAGAAAGGACTGCCAGACTTGTACTGGACAAAAACTCAATCGGTTCCTTCAATTTCCCTTTACCTTCCAGGGTAGCGGTAACTTCTTAAGACATTCCCGCAACCCTGGCAGGCAAAAAGCAAAGCCTTTAATCCAGTAAACTAAACTAAATACTACAGATACATGCAATCAGTTTTACATTAAAAAAAAATACATAAAGCAAATATTTATCACTGTTATTCATTTAAATTAATTACATGGCAATACATGAAGTTATGCAAAACCAGTATAAATTGAGCCATTATTGTGTGCAAAGATCGTACAAAGGGAGGTCAAGTTATATTGGTTATGTACAACTAGTAGTGTTTGCTATATATGCAATAGTTGCGACATTCGTCTAAAATATTTAGATACCGTTAAGATTTAGCCTCGAATTTATGACACGCGAAAATTATATCGTTTACTTTTATTAAAATAATGCTCCCACATATTTTTAATACTTTTTGGTGAACGAAAAGATACATTTTTTAACGTTTTGTTACAATATAAAATAATTACATTCTGTTACAATTGAAATAATTAGTTTATATTGAAACTCGCACAGTTTTTATTTTATTTTTCATGATATTCTTTCATTTTTCGAGATCTATGCTGCATATTTTTTTTTCAATATAATTATGTGGGAACAGTTAATTTTGACAGCCTCACAGCATAATTCCTAACAAGAAAAATTAATAAAAAAACATGCAGGTTTTTATTTAAAAAAAAATTAACAATGCATGTCTTTTTATAAATTTAATTTATTAACTTTAATACAATACCTATTAATTCCAAAAAAAACTAACACAACTACCATTGAGATTTTTATATTTATTTTTAAGTTTATTATTAATTATATTTTTTCTAATTGCTGCCGAATTTACAACTTAAATATTGAAAGGTTCACTTACTTTTATTAAATTTGTTTTATTTTTTACTGAAGTATTTTTTACTTTTTGTTTGGATGTGGCAACCCTCTGGTGGCCTATTTAGAAAAGTCGTCTTTAAAAATAAAAATAAAATCAAATAAGTTAGATTTCGGAAATATAACAACTTTGACCAAATCTCTGTGAGAGCGAATGTTTTGATAATTCTTAAATTTAAAATTATACTTGTTATTGTCGCGAATCATATTTTGATATTTTGATCAAGTTACAACTTGCCACTGATAAGTAAATTGCAAAACACATGAAAATTTGAATTTCGCGGGCTCCAACGGAGGAATCACCTTAAAGTATGAAAATGACTGTCAAACGTTGGCTAATAAGAAATTTATGCGGTTGACTATCAAACTGAAGCAACCGACACAGTCAAATATAATATAGTATGAATTATTTTCAAATAAAACTTGCCTTCACATAAAAAAAAGACAGTAAATATGTTTTAGTAAGTAAGCAACCATTTCTTTTAAGTCTTTAAAGTACTATAATTCTTTAGTTACAATATCTATTTTCCAATCTTACAAAAAATAAATACAACTAAAATTTCTACACACCGTCACAATCGTTTTGAAGAGTGCAGTGTTGCCAATTTCAAATAAAAATGTGTAAGTACACTATTTTAACAATTTTGTAGACAAATAAGTAAATAATTTGTCTAGTAATGCCAACACTGATTTTTCTAATGTTTTTTTTTTATATTTAGATTATGTTACACAGTTTGAGATTCCAAATTTTCAAATATCAATACAGAATAATTATAACGGCTTTTTTTTTTTAAATCATTTGCCTTTTTCTAAATTTACTTATACTGATAGGTATATATATTAGATTTTCTTGCTAAAATCCATTGCTTGCGATATTTTAATTCAATGGCAAATTTTTCGAACATCATTTTTTTTTTCTTTCCCGTCACGACTTCGTATGGTCTGAAGAACAAGTACTATGACTTTTTCTATAATTTATTATTTTAATACAATAGTCACTATTTTACACAAATTGTAACATAACCTACAAAACCAAAAATCATCGACATTCCCCTTATAACATTCAATATTTTTTACACTTACACATTTATATAATATCTACAATTTCATCATGACAAATTATTGCATAGAATAGTTTTGTCCGATTTTCTGAGCTATTTAACGCTAAAACTAGCACGCTTTTCGCTACAGCAGTTTTATATCATCAGTAGGTACGTTAATTTGATCATTTAGAAACATATAAAACAAAAGAAATGTTGTGCAAAATTGTTACTTTTGCATGCTTTTTAAAGCTATAAGATAAACAATACAATATTCGGAATCAAATAATAAATACTGCAAAAAATGACGAATAACAGATTAAAATTGAAGTTTTCAGAATCAAGGTTTCTTGACTTTCCATAACCAATATTTTTGTAACTGGAAAACAGTCTATTGGAATTTCAACGCTACACTTTCGATTTCCGAAAGTCGAAATTCCAATGACGAAAGCAAAATAATTACCAAGTAGGTATAGGAAAATGATTTGGCGAGAATATAATTCTTTTTTTTTTAACTTAAGTTATAAATTGATTATTATTTACAAATAATAATATGTTTGTTTATATGGTCAATCGTCAAACATTGCTGTTAAATAACTAAATTAAGCATTTCAATTCGTTTTTAGTACGTCTGCACACATTGTAGATAAGGAATGACTGCGCAAACTTTGATCAATTGCTATTCATTCGAAAATTAACCTTAATGACATTTTTGGGATATGAGTAATAGGGTAAAGTTTTAATTATTTTTATGCACGCCTGTGTGTTAAGAATTGTAAATCTTTCTTGTGGATATAAAAAAAAATCGGCCTACTATAACGCGATCTTAAAGCGAGAGTAATATATCTATATATATCCACTGTGGGAACGAGATGGCGCTAGACGACTTGTATAGCTCTGTCTCTTTCCCACACTGGAAATACTCTCGGTTCAAGACGTCAAGGTAGACCAGCAGGACTTGAAACTGCGACCTTCTGATTCAATACACATATAAGCCACTATAAGACATTACGAATGGAATAAACTATTTGACCTTGTTGAGTATGACTGCGATGGCTAAATAATATGACTACACAAATATAGTACAGTAAATAAACAAAATAAATTTAAATTTGTTTAAATGCGTTGTCGATAACTAATTCATTACATTTTTATATAAAAAAAAAAGATTGTTCGTTTTGAGATCAGATATTTTTTTGCTCATTCGGTAGCATTTTATTGCAAACTAGCCTTTAACTAGCTCCTAACCCCCCCCCCCCTCTTTATAGCACAGCTTTCTACTGGTAAAAGAATTTTCAAAATCGGTTGAGCAGTTCCTGAGATTAACCCCTACATACAAACAAACAAATTTACCTCTTTCTAATATTAGTATAGAAGTACTGATGTGAGACGGAATTAAAATTTATTATTTTTTTAAATTTGCTCTTTACTTCAATCTCGGAGGAGCTCATGACTGAATAATTACAGCCGCACAGGCCGATCATCCGGGTTAAGCGCTTGCCGAGGTTGGTCTGTGGATGGGTGACCATCTATCATATATATCGAGTTTCCTCCGTGCCTCGGAAAGAACGTATGTACAGCCGTAGGTCCCGGCTGTCATTTGTAGATCTTTGACAGTCGTTACTGTTAGTCAGAAGCTCTAAAGTCTGACGACCAGTCTTACCATGGGAAAATGAAATAAAATGATGATGAAATGAAATTAATTGATAAATGAAATCAAGATGTTGGTTGAAAGGCAAATTGTCTTATTACAATAAAAATACACCGAACTTCAATTCACTTCATATTTCAAGCCTTATATAAAATTGTACTGCTTTTGTATATAAAAAAATGCACAAACCAAAACATGTTCCCAATAGGTACTAAAAAGTATATAATACTGACGATTTTCGTTGAAAAAAAAATAATGTTTAGTGTATAAAAGTAAAGCATTTATCGTGTGCTAGCGATGCGAAACTATATTATGTTTAGTTAGGTTCAGAAGCACCTTTAAGACTAGATAATTTAGTATTTTTATGGCCGTGATTAGCGCAGTGGGTCGCTGATTCGAATCCCGCACGGAACAAATATTTTGTGTGATCTAAAGTTGTTGTTCCGGGTCTGGGTGTTTGTGTATGTGAGTTTCAATGTTTGTAAAGGCACCCACGATACAGGATAAATTCATAATAATTGAAACAAGTTTAATTTTCAACATAAAGTTTTGTTGTAAATTTAATTGGCGTAATGTAAAATTAAATTAATTTGACATTACGCCAGTAATCTCTAAAGCCTTTGTCAAACAGACAGGCGTGGCGAAAGCGAAGCGAGGCGTTTTTATAAATCCCAATTAAATTTCCCGACCTGGGAATCGAACCCACAACCTCCAGCTCAATAGCGCTTGTGACCACTAGACCAGAGATTAGTTTTAGTTACCATTATTAGATTTTTTTCAATAAAAAATAATATATAGTTTCGCTTCGTTATTAACACAGTTATTAATTAAATGAGTAAATAAGCAGTCTAATTAATAATTATAATTATATACTATGCGACCACGATAAGGGTGAACAAGTCATTGACCTCCAACTGTCGACTGTTACTTAAAAATTACGCAAGAAAATACCTTTTTTTTTATCGTTATCTTGTTGTGGAACTTCGAGGCTAAATAATTACAGCCGGACCGGCCGATCTTCCGGGTTAAGCCGCGCTTGCCAAGGTCAGTCTGTGGATGGGTGACCATCTGTCATAGCGAGTTTCCTCCGTGTCTCGGAAAGCACGTAAAGCCGTTGGTCCCGGCTGTCATTTGTAGATCTTTGACAGTCGTTACTATTAGTCAGAAGCTCTAAAGTCTGACAACCAGTCTTACCATGGGGTATCGTATTACCCAGTTACTGGGTTGTGGAGGCCCGATAAGCAGTCGCTCCATATAAAATACTGATATTCAGCTACATCTGGTTCGACTGGAAGCCGACCCAAATATAGTTGGGAAAAGGCAGGCAGATGATGATACCGTCATTACCTCTTTAAATGTTATTTTCATACGATTATTGATTATTTAAGAGCATACTAGTGTTGCCTGGCGGGACTCACAAATTACCGTGACCCCGGTACGTAAAGGGCTTTTGAAGAACTCCGTGGATTTTAGTCAGTCAAATCTGACAGTCCCTCCCGCCCTGCCCTGGGTGGGAGGACACATTTGATGATTTTACCACGATAAAAAAAGAGCATACTAGTGTTAACAAAGCGTGCATGACGACACAACATGGTGGCGTTATAGCGTCATCCTTATCTTGGTCGCATAGTACACAAAGAATGCATGAAAAATATTCTATGACTTTTTTTTATATTTTCAATAATAGATATACAATTATACATACCTATTTTCTTTTATAAATTAGGCCTACATTTTAAAATACCTTGCTTATTAACAATTACAACAACCAATTGTTATTATTATTTTTTATATATATACGTTTTTTTTCTATTATATATATTTTTTTATACACGTTGTCTTTAATATTGCCATTATACACCTACTAATAATGTTGAATTATACATTATGTTACGTTATATACAGTTCTTAGGTTTTATATGGCCGTCGACCGTTTATCTTCAAGAGGATTTTTTAATATCCGTATTGCGCGAATCATATAAGTTTTTCTATCATTATAACTTAGAACAGGATATTTACCATGTTTTTTCCTTCCACCCGCAATAACTTCAGTTTAGGGAGGTTTAAGCCTGGCATACACTAGGAGGCAAATGAAGAAACATGTTGCGGAACATGTCCCTCAACAAGTATGTGAAGTGTCCCGAGACAATTGTTGCGGAACATTTTGCGAACGAATTACCGTGACCCCGGAACGTAAAGGGCTATTAAAGGACACCGTGGATTTTAGTCAGTACAAGTCTGACAGTCCCTCCCGCCCTGCCCTTGGTGGGAGGACTCATTGCAAACCGTCATTGCGCTCACACTTTTAGAGGCGCGCGTGGAACACAACACGCCGTCGACCCGGGCATGGTCCATGGTCGGACAGCGAGTCGCCCATTACTCGCTGGCGGATGCACTAGGGAACATTTTGCCCCGAAACACGGCTCGCTACACTCAATATACGTGACGCGGCAACGATTTATTGTTTGGCTTACGTCTTCCTCTACGCTGACCAAGGTTCGCTTCACTGCTCGTGGTAAAATCATCACATGAGTCCTCTCACCCAGGGCAGAGCGAGAGGGACTGTCAGACTCGTACTGACTAAAATCCACGATGTCCTTCAATAGCCCTTTACGTACCGGGGTCTACGTCACTGCTTGCTGAAATATCGGAAACTTAAACATGGTAAATATCCCTCTTTAAGTTCGCCATCTTTAAGTTCCATGTAATAAGGTTGAGATTGCCATCAACCGGGCAGAAATTCTGTTAGTGATTTATAATTCCGATTGGAATTAAGAAATAAAATTTTAATCGACCCGAAAATTGTAGCTAAGACCTCATAATCAGCTGTCCAACGATACAATTGGCTATTTGACTGAAAAATTCTAATTAGTCCGTCACTTAGATTATCAAAAAATATTCGACCCTTATTTTTTCTTTTGTTTTTATACCAAAATTGACTGAGATACGATGCTTTCAAAATTGGCAATACGTCACAATTTAGTAAGTACAATTTCTATTGAATTCTGACGTCACGAGCCCCCACTCTCGAGTTTTAATGCGTCGTATTTTGGTGAATATTCATTGATTTTACAAAAGAAAAAATACGTGTCCGTTATTTTTTTAAACTCTAAATGACGGACTAATTATATTTGTGATTTATAGCTTTCAAATAGCCAATTAGGCAGTATTATTGATATTAGTTTTTTTTTAGATATTTTCTACTCTTTCCTCTTCAAACTTTGTTACTATGCGACAGAATTTCTAAGGGACAAGTGAATGATCTCGCGGGGCGGTGAGCGGTAAGATCAAATGTAAAGAAATGTTTGTAACACTCCATGACGCACCGCTAGTAGCAAATTCGCGTACTTACAAAGTAACTAATGTCTTATTCGCACCGCCCGCAGCTGCGTTCATCGCTTAGAACACAATAAATCGAATTTTAAATCACAATATGATGTCGTAAATCTTCCTTAGAAATTAACTGTCATAGTTCAGACGCCAGCAGGTCATTCTACCCGAATCTGTCCAAATTTTACCAATCAAACATTAACCTTCCGCTATTGTGATAAGGTTGAAAATCTATTAAAGAAATTTGACAGTCTGAGGTAGGTTGATGTGCTGGCGTCTGTACGTTGTTTTAAATTTTAATCATATTGATTCTTCTAATTAAAGTAGGCTTCAATCGAATCTTACATTTCACAAATCCGGTCCGACCAATCATCAAGCATCGATGATTAGAAAGAGACAGGTGAGAGTAAGAGAGACATCGCTATAAAAAGCTGAATTTCCTAAACATCGATGATTAGAAAGAGACAGGTGAGAGTAACAGAGACATCGCTATACAACGCCGATTTCTATTGCTCAGATACAAAACTTCATAATCTTAGTCTCAGTCTAAAATATGTTTTTTAGACTCAAAAAAATCAGTTTTTATTATTTATTTAATATTCAGCCATTTTGTCTGGATTTTCCGACCCCAGTTTAACTGGAACAGCTGTTTATCTTCAAATGCCAGGGTAGGACATCTGAGTTACTTATTATAGTGGTGTCTCTTTCCGCCATTGAAAAGCGTTGGTTTTGACGGCTGGGTTGTTAGAACTCGCGCTCGCTGCTAAAGCGACGCCCGTTCGACGGATGTTGGCAGCTGCACTATCTGTAATAAATGATTGAATTATAATAATAATAATAATAACCTGTATGGATAAAGCGGGGAATATTCCAGGGCGACAGTTTGAGTCCACTTTGGTTCTGCTTAGCCCTGAATCCTCTAAGCACATTGCTGGAGGACTCAGGTCTAGGCTATCGGTTGAGGAGAGGTAGTCAGGTCATATCTCACCTTCTATACATGGATGATCTGAAACTCTTTGCCCCCAGCAAATTGCAACTAATGGAGCTACTGAAGGTAACTGAAACTTTCAGTAGTGCCATCAGGATGGAATTTGGTGTTGACAAATGTGCAGTCATGCATGTAAAGCGAGGGGAGATTATGGAATCTGAAGGGATTCAGCTTTCAGATTCCATACACCTTAGATCACTTTCCTCATCCGAGACCTACAAGTATTTGGGTATGTCGGAAGCGTTAGGCATTGATGTACCGGAAGTGAAACAATCGTTGAGGGAGCGCTTCTTTGGACGTCTAAAAAAGGTTTTAAATAGCCTTCTTTCGGGCGGAAACAAGGTGCGCGCCTTCAACGGTTGGGTCATGCCGGTTTTAATGTACTCTTTCGGCATACTCAAATGGACTCAATCTGAACTCGACGCCTTGGATAGACGAGTCCGTACACTGTTGACCGCAAATCGGATGCATCACCCACGATCATCGGTGATGAGGCTGTATATCCCGCGGAAGTGCGGGGGTCGAGGCTTTTTAAATGCTAAGACCCTCCACAATCGCGAGGTGTGCAGTCTCAGAGAATATTTTTTGAAAATGGAAGTGGGTATGCACCGAGATGTGGTCACAGTGGACAAAGGACTCACTCCGCTGTCCATGGCTAAAGAGAACTGGCACAAACCTGTGGTACTCAGTACCGACGACCGCAGGGAGGTATGGCAAAGCAAGGAGCTACACGGACGCTTCTACCGGGCTCTTCATGGGCCCGATGTAGATTTTCTAGCGTCCGTGTCCTGGCTACGTTTCGGTGACCTCTTCGGAGAAACTGAGGGTTTTGTATGTGCGATTATGGACGAAGTTATCTTGACGAACAACTACCGGAGACATATTATAAAGGATGGGACGATTGACGTGTGTCGGGCATGCCATCGTCCAGGTGAATCCATTAGACATATTGTCTCTGGTTGTTCTCGTCTTGCTAACGGCGAGTACTTGCACAGGCATAACCTAGTAGCCAGAATTATCCACCAGCAACTTGCTTTGAAATACAATCTTGTGGAGTCTGAGGTACCGTATTACAAGTATGTGCCCGACCCAGTTCTTGAACAAGGCCATGTCACGTTATACTGGGATCTGCCTATCATTACTGATAGGACTATTGTCGCCAATAAGCCTGACATAGTCGTGATAGACAGATCAGCGCGCCGCGCAATGATAATCGATGTTACCATCCCACATGACGAGAACCTCGTGAAAGCTGAGAAAGATAAACAAATCAAATATCTGGACCTAGCGCGCGAGGTTGTCGATATGTGGAATGTGAGCTCGGCTATCATTGTGCCGATTGTCGTTACTGCCAATGGCCTGATGGCAAAGAACCTCGACGAACATCTTTCGAGGCTCTCATTAGGGGGTTGGATCAAGGGCCTGATTCAGAAGGCAGTTCTCCTCGATACGGCTCGCATTGTGAGGAGGTTCCTGTCTCTGGAGCCCTAACCACCGGTAGCTTGGACCCTGCTCCCACACCGGCGGATCACTATTTTTATATTTTTAAATGTTTTTTATTACTTTTTTGTAAGAAATATTTAAAAATTTAATAATATGTTTAAAAATAAATAAACGAATAATAATAATAAATAAATATTCCACAACTATCACACATCGCCATCTAGCCCCAAGCTAAGCAGAGCTTGTGTTATGGGTACTAGACAACTGATAAACATACTTATATATTTTTAAATACATACATATTATAGATAAATTACACCCAGACACAGAACAAATGATCGTGCTCATCACACAAATATTTGTCCTGGGTGGGAATCGAACCCACGACCTCCGGCATAGCAGTCAGGGTCACTAACCTCTAGACCATCAGGCCTGTCAAATTTAATACATACAATGTAGATGTAGATAATGTCAACGCATGTTGACATCTTTCTTCTATACAGGTTGTAATTGACATCGACGCACAAACGGATACCATGGGTTCAGGACATGATTCTGGACCCCCCATTTTGGAATTTTTCGTAGGTTTTTCCCAAATTTTCTCTATTTTTGAGTTTCTTTTTTTACCTTAGACTGTTCATAATCGTTATTCTCACTTAACCCAATGATATTATTAATAAAAAAGTAATTATTTCGCGACTTTCACTAAAAGTAGCAATGTAAATAATACTAGAAATGGGTGTTTTCTCAGCTGTTCATAAAAGTTCAAATAAAAGGTCATCGTATACCTAAATACTGTGTCCAGTACCGCAGTACCTGTAGTACCTAATGCGCGGCACACTCTTTAAAAAATTGGAAAGAAACCGACGAAAAATTCCAACACGGGGGCGTCCAGAATCATGTTCTGGACCCATTGTAACCGTTTGTGCGTCGATGTCTCTTACACCCTGTATATTATCTAACTGACGGATTTAGGTATTAGATTTTTTTTCAGTCAAAGATCATATTAGAGACTAAAGAAACAGAAATGAAAGAGGGTAGTTTAATAACTTACCGAGGCCATTTCTGACGTTATGGACCAATCGCATCGCCGGATTAGTGACTATCCCGTTCCTCTTGCCTTTGCTAAAAACAAAAAAATTAGGATGAATAAAAAATATATAAATATATTAAAAAGGTTACTGAGAAATTTCTGATTGAAATCAATAACACTTTACCCCGATTAGAAATCGTACCCGGGACCTTTACACAATGTTTTGAGTGCTTTACATTGAGTCCTACTCTGCCGTCCACTAACTAAAAGGCCGGTTAAGCCACAGTTGCTCGTTTTTCACTTTTTAATGTAGTCTTGTACAACTTTCGATGCTCTATCTTTTGGTCTAAGAGTCATTTTTCTATGATTAATAGTTTTAGAGATACAGGAAGATTGCTGAGCAGTTAAACCACATAAAATGCTTAATTAAAAGTTACAAAATGAATTTAAATAATGCAATAAATATAAATTAATTAAATATATAACATATTTTGCAAAAACACTATGCCTACATATGTAATTTGCAGCCTTGTTCCTAGATAGCATACTTTTCAAGTGACATCTTGCTGTTGCAGTTGCCCCACACTATGAATTTCTCGAGTATCGTGGGTGCGTTTACAAACATAGAAACTCACACACACAAGCACCCAGACCCGGAACAACTACTTGCAGATCATACAAATATTTGTTCCGTACGGGAATCGAACCCGCGACACATGTTTTTTTTTTTTTTATCGTGGTAAAATCATCAAATGAGTCCTCCCACCCAGGGCAGGGCGGGAGGGACTGTCAGACTTGTACTGACTAAAATCCACGGTGTCCTTCACTAGCCCTTTACGTACCGGGGTCACGACAATCCCTTGGTCCCGCGACCCGCGACACATAGCGCAGGAGTCCAATTGCTCAGCCACTGTGCCAAACGTGGCGTCAAATTCTATGTTTTTTTTTTATTCTATGATAGTTTATGTTAGTATGACTCCGTGCAGCCAATCACCATTGTTAGTACTTAGTAAATAGCCGCGAAGCTCATGGTTACATGGATGGATTAGAACGTTACTGTTGAGGTGTAGTGACAGTATTCGGTTTATAAAATCACCGAACTAACGATACACTTAAGCGGGAGAGCACAATAACGGAAAAAGCCGTTAATTTTCACGATGATAGTCTTTCAATGTTCGTATGTTTATCGTCGCGATAATTAACGCCATTTACCGTTAGGGCTAGCGTTAGTGGCAGTAGTTCGGTTCACAATATTTTTTTTAAATCACGGAGAGGTGGCCTGTGGCCTGCAGCAGTAAGAATCTTCTAACCTGGGCCATGTTACGATCTCCGGCCACCGTAGGCGCGGGCATGCGATCGGCGAGTAATGGGCGACTCGCGGCCCGACCATGGACCATGCCCGTGTCGATGGCGCGTTGTGTTCCACGCGCGCCTCAAAGAGTGTCAGCATAGTGACGGGGCCTGTAGAGGGCCAAAGCCTGCCGGGGTCGCGGGACTTACGAATTACCGTGACCCCGGTACGTAAAGGGCTAGTGAAGGACACCGTGGATTTTAGTCAGTACAAGTCTGACAGTCCCTCCAGCCCTGCCCTGAGTGGGAGGACTCATTTGAAGATTTTACTACGAAAAAAAAAAAGGTGGCCCATGTTGTACACCAACAGTGGCTACACTCGCGTGTGGTTCCTAACGGTAAGTTCGAGTGCCAGAATGATGGGGTATTTTGTCAATTAGGACGTATTATTAAGTTTTACCCCACATCTATTCTTATTACATGTTCATTTTAAAATTCACGATTAAATAATTCCATCACTAAATAGAATCATTAAACCTGTGATTTTTATCAACCGTACTACTGCCACAGAAAGTTGCATTAGCCCTTTCGCACCGTCGCGGGGCTCACGAATTACCGTGACCCCGGTACGTAAAGGGCTATTGAAGGACACCGTGGATTTTAGTCAGTACGAGTCTGACAGTCCCTCCCGCTCTGCCCTGGGAAGACTCATGTGATGGTTTTACCACGTAAAAAAAAAGCCCTTTCGCACACACGGCGAAGTAGGTAAGTCTCCGATACCTTACGATTTTGGTACCTAGGCGATCATAGAGGTTCGTACACAGGCGCGTCAATGGATACCTAAGTCGTAAAGTATCGGAGAATTGCGTCGCGTTGTACACGAACGACCTTAGTTTAGTGAACAGTACTAACAACCGAACTACTACCACTAAACCTTATGTGACCGGAAGTACGAAACTGATATTGTTACAAAAAAAAACTATTCGCACACGAAACCGGCGAGTCTTCACCGCAAGGATCAAACTTGTCCCCAGATGCAATTTAATAACGCCCCTAATTAATATTGAATCTCAATCCGAATCCTGATCTTCTGTCTTATCAGAAGCAGACGCCAAAGAAAATGACTTTGACAATTGGCTATTTGACAGTAGCTATAAATCTATACTTCTATACTTAATACTTAATATACTTAATACTTAATCTATACTAATATTATAAAGAGGAAACCTTTGTATTTTTGTATGTTTGTATTGAATAGGCTCAAAAACTACTGGACCGATTTCAAAATTTCTTTTACCATTACTTAGAGGGATTCTTCCGAATCCGTATAGGCTATATTTTATCCCGGAATTTTTTTTTTTCAGAGAGCTTAAAAAATAAATGTCCACCCGCGCGAAGCCGGGGCCGGTCGCTAGTAATATTATAAAGAGGAAACCTTTGTATTTTTGTATGTTTGTATTGAATAGGCTCAAAAACTACTGGACCGATTTCAAAATTTCTTTTACCATTACTTAGAGGGGTTCTTCCGAATCCGTATAGGCTATATTTTATCCCGGAAAATAGATAGGATTTTTCGTGGTAGTGAAAATTGTGGAGTAAGGCGTCGAAAAAACTGCCGTACGTTAACGATTCTCGCGAACGCTGCCTAAATGGTTAGAGATGTATGGTTGACTTCTATAGAAAAGTTGTAGAACTCAATAATGCCTACAAAAAAGTCCGCGATAGTATAAACCAAACATTTATATTTTAGCCATTATAACCACTTTTCCATAGAATAAAAGTAATTAAAATTATTAGCCTTTGTTTTTATTGCCTGTGTTTATTGATCATATTATCGTCAAATACTAATCCTTATCCAAATAAACTATTTATTGAGCAAGATTGTTTCAATAGCTATAAATTACTTTTTATATTATTCCAATCGGACAATCCATTCAAAAGATATTACGAATTTAAAATTGTAATTGGTATTAAAATGAATGATGGTGTCGCACGACTCGCTCACATTCCGCGGATCCCGATGATACCGACAGATTTGCCTATTTCCTTACTTTACTACTGCAAACATAGTGTATAGTGAAGCATTAAGGTAAAGAGAAAAATGAAAAAAAAAAAAAACAAAGCAGGTACGAAACAAAGAAATGTAACACGAATAAAAAACCTATAAAAACATACAACAAAACATTTTTTTTTTCTCGGAGCTTTAAAAATAAATGTCCACCCGTGCGAAGCCGGGGCGGGTCGCTAGTTACAAATATAATTAGTCCGTCATTTAGAGTTTTAAAAGATAACGGACACGTATTTTTTCTTTTATAATAATCAATGAATATTCACCAAAATACAACGCATCAAAACTCGAGAGTGGCGGAGCTCGTGACGTCAGAATTCAATAGAAATTGTACTTACTAAATAGTGACGTATTGCCAATTTTGAAAGCATCGTATCTCCGTCAATTTTGGTTTACGAGACAATAGAAAAAATACGGGTCGAATATTTTTTGATAATCTAAGTGACGGACTAAATAGAATTTTTCAGTCAAATAGCCAATTGCTTCTGATTGGACATTTTAATTTTAATAGGCAAATTCAGCCGCTTGGTTACAGACAAAGATAGGGATCAAGATTGCGACCGAGATACATTATTAATGTCTAGCGTAAGTGACGAAACGGATAATGAATGATGATGATATCCACCAGCCAATTAGCCAATTCCAGCCGAAGTAACCGAGGTGTGACTGTGATTATCCTTCTGTTTTTTTTTTAGCTTTAGACTCGCTTTGGCCATTATCTCGCCTGATGGTAAGCGATGTATAGACCTTAGCAGACAGATTTTTTCACCAATTTTATATAATTATGATATCTTGTATTGTTATTTTTTAATTTACATCTTATCTTATTGTAAATACGTGCCGTTTTTATTAAATTTGCTGTGCATAAATTTATTGAACACTTCACTCTGTGCATGTTTTTTCTCAAATAAATAATATCAGCGATTCTAAAAAGGCCAATTCAGCAACATGAATACTACATTGCGGATAAAATCATAGCTAAATTGTCGTTTTAGATCCCTGATGAAAGTGTGCGACACAACAATCCAACAAATAGTGACAATATGATAGCTCAACTCAAAAGTGCACCAAACAAACATACAAACCACGCTTTTTGTTCTCACAAACGTCATAAATAATATACTATATATACTGATAATACAGTATCTGTATAGTATACCCACATATACAGACAATCTTGTCCGACTTCATCGTTTGTTATCTCGTATTCTATAGCATTTACGAGTGTAACGAATACATCTGCTGCCCGCATGTAATTACGACAATACGTGTACGGGCTAACGACCAAGTATAATTGCGCCATTAAACGTAAAGACACCAGCAGGTCAAACTTCCCTAATCTGTCAAATTTCTACAATAAATTCTATACATTTTACATTAAATCAACGTTAACACAATTAATGGCACAATAAGACTACCTGGGATCAGAAAGTTCATGCTTTTGTCTTAAACCGGGTTCAGGTTTTTCTCTAAAACCGGGTTCGGGTTCATCAACAAAATCTGGTTCCAATTATTAAATGAAACCGGGTTTCGGTTACTCCAATACCGGTTATGGCTTTCGTCTAAAACCGTCTCCTGAATATTTCCAAAATCGTGTTCTAATTATACTCTAAAACCGGGTAACCGATAATTAACTTAAACTGGTTACCGGTTTCCCAACAAAAAAGGGTTCAGAGTTTCGCTTAAACCGGGTACACCAGTACCTTAAAAATCGGCTTTGGCTTTTGCTCTAAAACTGGTTTTGACATTTCCACCAAAACTGGTTAACAGAGATTTTTCAAAACCGGGCTCTCCTTTTTACCTAAAACCGGGTTTAGTTTTTTACCAAAAACCGGGTTCTATCTAATCGAATCTAAATTCTAAACAAATAAAAAAACCAAAGGACATCACAGTCACTCCTCACAAAACACGCGTTGTTCAATGACTCACGTTTTTTTCAATATCCGCCCTCTGGCCCTGCCGATACTGCCAATTAGCTTGCCGTACGCAACGAGACCCATCGCTTTCCACACCTCGCTAACATACATTATTGTTGTAGTTGTTATATTTTAAATGACGGGAAATATTCGGCTTTCGCAAAACAAGTTACAGGTTATCATGACTTCTTAAAACGAGGGGAATTCCAGTGTGGGAAAGAGACAGAGCTATACAAGTCGTCTAGCGCCATCTCGTTCTCACACTGGAATTACTCTCGCTTTAATACGTCATGTTAGACCAGGAATCAAATTGCAGTAGATTTGAATATTAGCGATTTTCTTTTATTAAGCAAATCTTGAGTAGTTTCACCAAATTTAATGGATATCCCATACTTGGCCAAGAACTTGAATATCTTTAAAATCAAAAAAGGGGTAGTTTCCTAAATAAATTCTTTCAGTATACTCTGTTTGATTCGGATCTCCCCTTATAGTCTGAATTAAAAATACTAATAAATAGGCAATAATCATTCTGTATGTGAGCACGAATAGTGATACAAAAGTTTATACAACAATCAAATTTCCAGAATTTGTTAAAAAAAAGTATTTGAAAATTAAACAAAATAAACGACGAAAGCCGAATTATTCGTCAAATATTAAACATAATGTTAGGAGTTATCTGACACATTACATAAGCACACATTACTATTTTTTTTTTAAATATACTCCATCTTGCGCCATTATTTTATGTTGTTAAATAATGTACACGCGACTACACATCAAGCAATACATAACCAGTTCATTATGACCTCGCCTTGTTTAATATTATCTCAGAAATAACTATCAGCTTAAACTGGTTTGGAATAGATAAATATGCAGCGATGTATTCCATGCTTTCAATATAAAATAATCCCAAAAAGAGGCAAACGATTTTAACGAAACTTCATACGCCAGACAGTCTCCAAAGGCGCATGTAGGTACCCTACCTACGCCTTTAGAGTCTGACAGGTTATACAGAGTGTCTGAGAAGTGTTTTTCAAATTGAACACGCCATTTTCAATATTTTTAACTCTAAGACAGATAGCGCTATTTTTTTATGTACAGATAGGCAAGGCAACAAATGTTTAGAGATTACAATTCAATTTAATTCGCTAAATGCAAAACTCATTTGAAAATCTGAATGATTATTTGCCTCTAAACAGGCGTGTTTTATTAGGCAAGTCTTGTCTTACAATTTCGAACTTGTATGCACAGGTTTGTTCAAATTGCCTACAATTTACATTTACAGTCTGTCTCGCTCCAACTGACACTCTGTATATGTATACTCTGTCTCGCTCTGACACCCTGTATATGTATACTCTGTCTCGCTCTAACTGACAACCTGTATATGTATACTCTGTATCGCTCCAACTGACACCCTGTATATTTATACTCTGTCTCGCTCTAACTGACACCCTGTATATGTATACTCTGCCTCGCTCTAACTGACACCCTGTATATGTATACTCTGCTTCGCTCTAACTGACACCCTGTATATGTATACAATGTCTCGCTCTAACTAACAGCCTGATGTATAGTTTGTCTCGCTCCAACTCTACTGACCTCTCAGTCCGGTCCTGCTGCGGCTTGCTATCTCTTCCAAGTATGATCCTCATGTGCGTGTCTCTGTTGAAGTGGGTGTCCGTCAACACTGGCTGGACGCCCGTCAGACTGGGTGGTTGAGATCCTGCTGGTGTATGGGTGAAGTTAATTCGAGTATCGAAACTTTGCAGGTTTAATGGGGTCTATGCTATTTATCAATACACTAACTGTCTTACCACAAAAAAAAAGTTAAACATCTGTTGAACACTTGTCTAAAAACTGTCAAAGTCAAAACGTTGACAGTTTTTAGACACGGCATTTCACGTTGAAATAAGGGTCGTTTTACAGTTACACTTTTTTTGGACAAGTGTTCAACAGATGTTTAACTTTTTTGTGGTAAGGCGGTTAAAGTTAAATCACCACTGTCGTTAACCTTTACCTTCCAGAGCCTTGTAACCTGCTTCCACAGTCCCGTAATCTTGGCAATGCCTACAGGAGCCCCGTCAGTTTACTGACAGCTCCTCGAATCGCACGTCGAACACTACTACTACCACTAGTCCTTGATCGGACGGCGAGCTACCCATAACCCAAGTTAGTACATACCTTGCAGCTTGGTAGGCTGCGTGGGGCTGCAGATGTCGCTGACGGGCGTGCGTGGCGGCGACGCGTACAACGGCGACGTGTCACCGCGCCAGCCAGACCACGCGCCCAGCTCCGCGTCGCGCTCGTTGGCCAGGTAGCTCCTGAAAGTATAAACGCTGAGATTATCCAACACATCAAATTAAAAGAAGCATCTGGTCCACCAAGTTCTGCTTGGTTGTAAATAGAGAGAAAACCAGAATTGAAAAGGCCAATAAAATCATGTCTGTTGTGTGAAAGCCCCCTAAATATTTGTTTTTGTCGTTATAACAGCATCAGAAATACATCGTCTGTGAAAGATATGATGAGATACAACCTGTAGTTTATCTCAAAGACATGATGTTCGGGAATCTCTTTGTGTTCCGGTATGTCTCGCCGACCACAACCGCTAACGCAGGGAGCGCTGTGCTCAGGAATTAACAAAAGCCTCGTTGTGCCCAGGATTTAACAAAAGGTCCCTCGCTGTGCTCAGTATTTAATAAAAAGCTTCCTTACTCAGCTCAGAAGTTAACTCAAAACTCAGGCACATAGTGAAGTGTCGTCATACGCGCCTAGACTTATAACAATGTAGCTAATTCACGATCAGCCAACATAATACAAACCTCAGTTTGGAGTCTTTCTCAACAACATGGTGTTCAGGTATCTCCTTGTGCTCCGGTATATCTCGCCGACCACGACCGCAGCGAGCCACTTGTTGTGCGAATGACAGCGATAGGTTGGCGCGGTTTGGCTGTTAACAAACAAAATAATAAGTAACGGCTCGGTCGGTTAGATCGGCTTCCAGTCGAACCAGATGCATGCTTATCAGACCTCCGCAACCCAGTAACTGGGCAATACGATATCCCATGGTTCGTTTTTTTGTCAAACTTTTAGAGATTCTGACTAATAGTAACAATTATCAAAGATCTACAAATGGCAGCCGGGACCAACGGCTTTACGTGCTTTCCGAAGCACGGAGAAAACTCGCTTTAACCCGGAAGATCGGCCGGTGCGGCTGTAATTATTTAGCAACGAGCTCCTCAAAATCAGTAAAACTTAAAGGTGAAAATTGGCAAGTTCTTTGGCTGCATCCTCTACCTACTTATACTATCTACTCTACCTTAGGACAGCCTTAAGTGTTAGTAAGAGACAGACATACCTTCTCAGCAGTAGCATCATTAGTTTCTTGATGTGAATGTGAACGCGCCGACCCGCCAGTCATGTTGGAAGAGGACTTGGTCGAGTTAGAACTGTGCACGCTGCGGCGTTTGTACTCAGGTGAGCCTGTAAAATGTAAAGAATTTTGGACCTTAGGCAAGCTTAAACCCCTTACAAAGCTTCTTCGTTGTGCTCAGAAGTTAACAAAAGCTCCCTCGCTGCGTTCAGGAGTTAACAAAAAGTTCCTCCGCTGGGCTCAGGATTTAACTTAAAACTCCCTCGCTCCACTCAGGATTCAAAGCTCCCTCGCTGTGGTCAGGAGTCAACTCAAACCTCCCTCGCCCAGCTCAGTTTTTAACTCAAAACTCTCACGCTGTACTCATTAATCAAAGCTCACAGTGAGGGGATGTGCTCATAACTTAACTCAAAGCTGCCACGCTGTGCTCGGAAATTAAAGATCCCTCGCTGTGCTCAGAATTTAACTCGTCTTTCTACTCACCAGCGCTAGTAGGCCTGGGTGTGGGCAGGTCGTGCTGCGCGGGCGCAGACGGCGCCGTGGGCGCGGGTGCTACAGGCGCGGCCGTGGCCCAGCGCTCTAATAGCCGGCAGATGTTGGCATGACCAGCGCGCCACGCTACCTTGGCTGGCGTGCGACCTGGGGAAGGAAGTCAATAATGTAGTCTTGACCCTGTTTTTTTATGCCGAAATAAGAAAACTTTTTTTTTAGCGTGGTAAAATCATCAAATTTGTCCTCCCACTCAGGGCAGGGCGGGAGGGACTGTCAGACTTGTACTGACTAAAATCCACGGTGTCCTTCAATAGCCCTTTACGTACCGGGGTCACGGTAATTCGTTAGTCCCGCGACCCCGGCAGGCTTTGGCCCTCTACAGGCCCCGTCACTATGCTGACACTCCTTGAGGCGCGCGTGGAACACAACGCGCCGTCGACCCGGGCATGGTCCATGGTCGGACAGCGAGTCGCCCATTACTCGCCGCCCGCATACCCTCGCCGCCCGCATGCCCGCAATAAGAAGACTAGGCGGAAGACGATGGTGATGTAAATTAATTGAATATTAATAGTGTTTCGTCGACCGTATTGCGAGACGAATCTACAAGCTTCTCGAAGATTCTAGATAACTCTAATGAAGGTTGCATTGAAAGTTTCTAAAAATTTCTACGCTGATGTGGATGGTTCGAGATGGGCCTGGAATGTTTCAAAAGATCTGTTCATGGATGTTTCCAGAACTTTCGACCATCTTCTAGAAACATCTAGTGGGTCCGGCCGGGGTATAAATAGGGCGCCGATAGGGACGGAGAGTCTGGTTTTGACTACGATCGAGGCGACTCGAAAATGAACTCGAAGTGATTAATTTTAAGTGTGTTTTAGTGTTGATAAGTGTTTTAACGAAATTCGCGCGCAAACTTAAGGTTAAATCATCATCTGCCTAGCCTTTTCCCAACTATATTGGGGTCGGCTTCCAGTCAAACCAGATGCAGCTGGATATCAGTATTTTACATGGAGCGACTGCCTGCCTTAAACTTAAGGTTAAATAAATAATAAAAATAAAAGATCTGATGAACAGCACAGGATCGCGCTGGATGCAAGCCTCTACCAACCGATCCTATTGGAAATCTATAGGGGAGGTCTATATTCAACAGTGGACGTCCTACGGGTGATATGGTGATGAAGCGTTTTATACACTCACCACAATGATCAGCTTGCTGCGGATCAGCGCCATGTTGCAACAGCCACAGCACACATTCCTCATGTCCCTCCTGAGCCGCGATACCTGAGAACAACCACAATATTATATTAGGGTATTTAACAGCCGGGGTTGCGGGACTCACAAATTACCGTGACCCCGGTACGTAAAGGGCTATTGAAGGACGCCGTGGATTTTAGTCAGTCAAATCTGAAAGTCCCTCCCGCTCTGACCTGGTTGGGAGGACTCAATATGATGATTTTTTGAGGGTATTTACGGTTTGAATTCATTTATTTCATAAAGATTACAAATCACTTGAACAGAAATAAATACTTCACATTACTTTCTAGTACATTTTGTGTTGTCCAGGAGTAGCAAGAATGTAAACACGTTATTATGAAGGTATTACTACAAAGTTCTTGAAGTTAAAAGTTAATAAAATTGGTATTTAACAGCATAAATACATTGTAAATCGGTTTAGTCGACTATGAATATTGTCAAAGATAAAACACTTCGAAATTCGGGAGTGGGGCTTGTGACGTCATAATGGTTGTAAAATTATACCGACCGAGTGACGTTTCGTGAACTACCCACTGCCGCACCGCTGTCCAAATCGCTGCGTTTCATACCGTTTTGCACTCATTCGCTTTTACCTTTCCGCTCCTAGTACTAACTGCTGTACGATCCGCTATGAGCGGCATCTCATGGCGTGATTCAAACAGTTCTATACATTTGATCATTACCACGCTGCGCCAAGTCACAAGGTCGTGAATGGACCGTTAATCTTTGGCTTTTCACACCGTGAATTCTAATCCTAGTGATGAACAGCTTTTTCTATTATTTATTCATTATTTTTTTTTCCCGTTTAGACCACGTGCAATGTATAGAACACTTACCGAGTGGCGTGGCACCCTGCGTGCAGACGGCGGAGGGCTGCGCGCCGTGCTTGAGCAACGTGCGCAGCACGGCCGTGCGCCCGCGCCACGCAGCCGCGTGCAGCGCCGTGCGCAGGCAGCGGTCACGACCGTCCACGCAAGCGCCGCCTAAGATAACAAACATTTTTCTTTATATTGTGTCACCGCATTTTCTTGAAGACTTGTTGCTTTACTTTTACGTGATACGATCCCGCAACTTGTTGAACAAAGTCACTCGACATTTGTCACTACACAGTTGTATACAATGTCGGCTCGCGACAAGACCGATGATCGCGCGCGACTGGAATATTTTGTGTCGACTGACATAGTCGCGGGACAAATTACATGCAGGCCTGTTGGTCTAGTGGTTAGTGACCCTGACTGCTATGCCGGAGGTCGTGGGTTCGATTCCCACCCAGGACAAATGTTTGTGTGATGAGCACGATCATTTGTTCTGTGTCTGGGTGTAATTTATCTATAATATGTATGTATTTAGAAATATATAAGTATGTTTATCAGTTTTCTAGTACCCATAACACAAGCTCTGCTTAGTTTGGGACTAGATGGCGTTGTGTGATAGTGGAATATTTATTTATTTATTTAAATGTGCCTATGAAAAAGTGGCTTAAACGTTATGCCGAAGAACCAATAGAATATGTTTAACTTTTTGCAGTTCAAACTACAAAAAGTTAAACATCTATTGAACACTTGTCTGTAAAAAGTGTAACTGCAAAATGAAGTGTAACGTCAAACGCAAGTTTAGCAGTTGACAGTTTTTGTAGATACTCATAGTTCAACAGATTTTTTAACTTTTTTGTAGTAAGACGGTGTTTTTTATGATAGGTACTAGACTATTAAAAATTATTCGATCTTAAAGAAAAACATATTTTGTCTTTGACTACATCACACCAAAGAAAACATTTTAATAGAAGTATGGGAAACTGCCCTAGCAATGTACAAACATGGTACCAAGCAATATATAACACTGAATAGCTGAATATTAGTATTTCATACAAAAAAAGTTTCAGGAACTTAACATTTCTTCACAATCATGAAAAATGCAACTCACCAACTTTAATGAGTAGGTTCACCATATCCGTATGTCCTTGCCACGCTGACACGTGTAACGGTGTTCGACCCTGAAACAAATATATTTCTATTAGTTTTACAATTTTTAGCCACCCAATAGCACCGTGTCGCGGGTTCGATCCCCGCACGAAACAAATATTTGTATGATCTACAAGTAGTTGTTCTGAGTTTGGGTGTTTGTGTATGTGAGTTTTTATGTTTGGAAACGCACCCACGATTTACTAGAAATTCTTAGGGAGGAGCAAAATTTAAACAAAAAATGTGAATGTGTTATGTACTTGCGAACTTTATCTTGGAATCATTAACATCGTAAGGACATCTGTGACTAACATAATTATGTTCACAGAATGGCATATCATTGGCAATAGTATGTTCTCAGAAGCGTCTTATTAACTTTCACGGGACATGACACCATCTAAAAATCAAATCAAATCCTATGACATAGGATTTGTCACCCACGCACATGTGGTACCGCGTCATGCGTGCTGCGGTCTGCGTCCAGTATACGCACCTCGTTGTCGGTGGTGTCGACCTGCGCGCCGCAGTGCGTGATGAGGTACCGCGCCATGGCCATCCGGTTGTCGAGCGCCAGCACGTACAGCGTGCTGCGGTCTGCGTCCAGTATACGCACCTCGTTGTCGGTGGTGTCGACCTGCGCGCCGCAGTGCGTGATGAGGTACCGCGCCATGGCCATCCGGTTGTCGAGCGCCAGCACGTACAGCGTGCTGCGGTCTGCGTCCAGTATACGCACCTCGTTGTCGGTGGTGTCGACCTGCGCGCCGCAGTGCGTGATGAGGTACCGCGCCATGGCCATCCGGTTGTCGAGCGCCAGCACGTACAGCGTGCTGCGGTCTGCGTCCAGTATACGCACCTCGTTGTCGGTGGTGTCGACCTGCGCGCCGCAGTGCGTGATGAGGTACCGCGCCATGGCCATCCGGTTGTCGAGCGCCAGCACGTACAGCGTGCTGCGGTCTGCGTCCAGTATACGCACCTCGTTGTCGGTGGTGTCGACCTGCGCGCCGCAGTGCGTGATGAGGTACCGCGCCATGGCCATCCGGTTGTCGAGCGCCAGCACGTACAGCGTGCTGCGGTCTGCGTCCAGTATACGCACCTCGTTGTCGGTGGTGTCGACCTGCGCGCCGCAGTGCGTGATGAGGTACCGCGCCATGGCCATCCGGTTGTCGAGCGCCAGCACGTACAGCGTGCTGCGGTCTGCGTCCAGTATACGCACCTCGTTGTCGGTGGTGTCGACCTGCGCGCCGCAGTGCGTGATGAGGTACCGCGCCATGGCCATCCGGTTGTCGAGCGCCAGCACGTACAGCGTGCTGCGGTCTGCGTCCAGTATACGCACCTCGTTGTCGGTGGTGTCGACCTGCGCGCCGCAGTGCGTGATGAGGTACCGCGCCATGGCCATCCGGTTGTCGAGCGCCAGCACGTACAGCGTGCTACGTCGGTCTGCGTCCAGTGCGTCCGCGTCCGCTCCGCGCGCGTACAGCGCCGCTACCGTGTCCACGTGACCCTCCAGGGCTGCCAGTCTGTAGGGAAAGAGATTACATACATTGAAAAAAAGCTTAACAATAACTTAATTGCCCCCTTTAAGACCCCTGACCAACACTTATGCCCGTTCACGAATAAGATCTAAGCGGAGTGCGGCTTGGTGAAGAGATTAGCGGAGTGTTGTTCACGTCACGTATCCACAGTAGCGATTGGCGGCAGCTACCGAACTTCCCACTCCTCCTGCCTTCAACTGAATGTACGTGAACTCCACTGCCGCTCCGAACAACGCGCGCCGCTGTATAAATTAATAATGAAAATCATTTAGAGATTATGATAGACAGTCAACTAATTACAAATGCGACTAGCGTAGCAGACGCATTTAATGAATTCTTTGCAAATATTCCTATAACTACGACTCGCTCCTTAAGTTCGTCTCCGTCTAAAGCTGAAAGCATTCTGCAACGTAATGTGCCTAAATGCGGTAACCTGCTTAGTTTTGAACACATAACGCCATATGATGTAATAAATGTATTCAACACGCTTAAATCTAAACATACTGGCGATTATTGGGGCATTTCAATTAAACTTTTAAGTAATATAATTGACATCGTCGCCCCCTATCTTGCAATTACTTTTAATAAATGTGTAGATCTGGGTACTTTCCCTGACCTCATGAAGAGTAGTAAAGTCATACCATTATTTAAATCAGGCAATAAAAATGATATTGGTAATTTCAGACCAATTTCTATCTTACCTGCTTTTAGCAAAATTTTTGAAAAATTGATACTCAAGCAGTTGCTTAGTCATTTTAATGTAAATAGCCTCCTTCATAGTGAACAATATGGTTTTACGAAAGGTCGTTCAACAACTGATGCAGGTGTTGCTCTGCTGAAGCACATATTTAAGGCGTGGGAGAGCTGTAAGAATGCAATAGGTGTTTTCTGTGATCTATCCAAAGCCTTTGATTGCGTACACCATGATACCCTTTTGCGAAAATTACATCATTACGGAGTCCAAAACGAAGCTCTTAATGTTATAGAATCGTACTTACGTAATAGATTACAATGCGTAGATGTTAATGGCTCGAAATCTTCTGGGCAACCCGTTCAGCTAGGTGTGCCTCAAGGATCAATTCTAGGTCCGTTTTTATTTTTGGTCTACATCAATGACTTGCCATATCTTTTAAAGGACATTTGTGACATTGTACTGTTTGCAGATGATACCTCTCTTATATTTAAAGTAGATAGAAATAGACAAGATTTTGACGATGTTAACACCGCATTATCATTGGTCACGGATTGGTTTACTGCTAACAACCTGGTTCTCAATGCCAAAAAAACGAAATGTATAAAGTTCGCCCTGCCAAATGTTACAAATCTAGGTCCTAACATTGTTCTAAGTAACGAAGAACTTGAAACTGTTGACTCAGCTGTGTTTCTGGGTATTAAACTAGATTCTAAAATTCAATGGGGTCCGCATATAACAAGTTTAGCGGGAAGACTAAGCTCGGCAGCCTACGCTGTCAGAAAAGTAAGACAGTACACGGACGTTGATACAGCTCGACTAGTTTATTTTAGTTACTTTCACAGCCTTATGTCCTACGGCATTTTATTGTGGGGCAAAGCGGCTGATATTCAAAACATATTTGTTTTGCAAAAACGAGCTGTTCGGGCAATTTACCAACTTGGAGTTTCTCTGAGGGATTTGTTTAAGGAGATTGGCATTCTGACAGTGGCATCTCAATTCATCTTTGCGAACATTATATATATTAGGCAAAATCTACATCTATATACCAAGAACAGTGATTTTCACACTATTAACACGAGAAATAAGCACCACCTACGTGTTCCTTTTCATCGGCTTCATAAGGTTCACAGCTCATTTATAGGCCTTGGTATAAAATTCTATAATAAATTGCCTTCGTCATTCCTAGACTTGCCGTTTAATGTGTTTAAATCTAAGATTAAATCCAACCTTTGTTCTAAGGCATATTATTCCATTAACGATTATTTAGACGATAAAAACAGCTGGTCACTCTGTTGAAGTTAAGACGGCGTTCATGCTCTTTCCCAGATTTTTAGTATTTTTTCTTCTTCCGGACTAGTTATATGGATTCATATAATTGTTTATTTGTTTTATTTTTATGACTTAATTAAGTCATCTTGTTTTATTTTATGTGTTTGTATTTGTTTTATTATTTTATTTTGATTTTATTTTTCGGACATTATTGTCCTACTTTATATTTTATTGTTTGTCTTTTTGTGTGTATTTTTTATTATTTTAGTACGACAGTCGTAGGTTTCCTTCATCTTTTAATAATATTGTTGGAGCGGATGAAGAATGTACAACTATCTCTTGCATTGTATAGAGTGTATCTATCTAGTATTATATAGCGTCATAGCCAGCATTGTGTGAGTACCATGTACTTCAGAGCTATCTTTGACTAGAAACCTACGTCTTTCATTGACTTGAATGACTCTGGCGGTTGAGAATATGTCATGCTCACTTAAAAGTCTCGCTGATGGTGGCGTGTGTGTCGGATCATTTAGTTCCCTTCAAAATGGTTGAGCTGAATGGTGCTGATACATGTGTCATGTTCGTGAACGGACGCTGTCAGTTGGGACTGGTCATCTCTTAGCTGCCCCGGTCTATTTTAATTAATAATAACTTTATTTTTGAATTGTCTTCTTTATATTTACTATGGACACTATTAACTTGCCACATCGTTCTCACATAATGTACCATCTCATGATGAATGATGTAAAAAAGTTTTGTAAAAATTTTGGCGATTGAAAAAGAGTGTCCATGGAGTTTCTTGCTCATTCTTCTCCATAGAGATCTACGCTTTGGAATGAGCACCTACGGTACTTTCACAGTTTTTATGTCTTGTGACTGGGACTGTAGCACCATAACTATTTTTGTACTAGTTTTATTTTGTCTCTTGACAATTCAAAAGTGCCTGTAATTGGCCTAATTGAAATAAACGATTTGATTTTTTTTTTTGATTTTTTTTTGATAATTTTCTCGGAGAAAACTGCGCGTGTTTTAGCTATGTGCAGCGTCTCATGACGTGTTTCAAACATTTTTATACATTTGATTCTACCGCTCGCCGGACCGCACTACACCTAGGTCGTGAACCGGGTGGTTCTCATTAAGAAATTGAATCAGGGGTCCTGAATCAAAGACGAATTGCCTCTGTGCTAGAAGAGGCCTAAAATACAGCGACCACACTCAGAACAAACTAAAACTCCTGCACACCGACGGAACACAGTCAAAACTGTTAGACGTCTTACTCAGTGCCGGATGATGAAGACGTTGGGTTTTTGGGGGTAGGAGGAACAGAGCTATTGAAGGACACCGTGGACTTTAGTCAGTACGAGTCTGACAGTCCCTCCCGCCCTGCCCTGGGTGGGAGGACTCATTAGATGATTTTACCACGCTAAAAAAAAAACTGGCCTGCTCAATCCGGACCTGATCGTACCTGAAGGCAGTCTTCCCGTCATGCGCGCGCTGCTCGACCCTGGCGCCCCAGGTGTCCAGCAGCAGCTCCACCAGGCGCGTGTGTCCCTCCTGCGCGGCCAGCATCAGCGGACCCTTGCCGTCGTTGTCTGCCTCGTCCACCTTCGCGCCTGCTTCTAGGAGAGCCTCGCATACTTCGATGTGGCCTAGGAATTAGGAAATGAATTTTAAAATATGAGTTTTTAGTATTTTCTTATATTGCTTCTGTATATCTGTTTGACATCTTGTAAAAGTGTCTTCTGCTGGATCGATTGGTGAAACTCAGCGCACATATACAACATTATTTTTTGTGTATGCGAAACCCGACACACCTGTCTAGTATTTTTGTGTAAAGAATCTATGTACAAAATTTTAAAACCGTATCATAAAAAATCACAAAGTTATAAGTTTGTATATTACTTGGTTGTCCGTTCAAAAACATGCTCATTTCGCGGTACACCCGCGTAAATCGTATCTCCTGTGTTATACACTCGTGATAATAGCTTGGCGATAGGTACCTAACCGTACGGTGATTGTATTGTAATGAACTGGTAATAAAATTTAATTAAAATATTTTTGAAGAAAATATAACATGGTGTAAAAATTATTGGAATCGAATCAGTTACTGATTCTGAACAAACTATATTCAGGTTTCGCATATACTAAAAATAATGTTGTATAGGGTGGATTTTTCAACTGGTCGTGGATGGCTACAACAGAAACTATGAGGAATATCGAAATAAGAAAAAGGATTCTCGAGGCCAATTTTGAAGTCAACTTTAACTGCATCATTGGATTTTAGAAAAATCAATAATCCAGGCCAAGAATCGAACCAACTGATTTTGGAAAAAAAATCATACTTTACAGCATTCTATACTGTCGGACAGGATAAAATTCTGGGAAGAAATGAAATAGTGTAAACTTAACTTTGTCTGTATTCAATCAACGACCGAATTTGCCTATCCCAGTCTAAGGCTGCGGTCCGACTGAGGCGGAGCGGAGACGAGCTGTGCCGCGATTCACCAATCACATGGCTGAAACACACATGTGTCACGTGGCCAGCCATGCGCATCAGCCATGTGATTGGTGAATCGCGGCACAGCTCGTCTCAGCTCTGCTCCGCTCCGCTTCAGTGGAACCGCAGTCTTAAAGATGTTGGGTCGCGGGACTTATGATTTACCGTGACCCCGATACGTAAAGGGCTATTGAAGGACACCGTGGATTTTAGTCAGTACGAGTCTGACAGTCCCTCCCGCTCTGCCCTGTGTAGAGGACTCGTTTGATGATTTTACCACGATAAAAAATAAAGCCCTAAAGATATCCAATGCGAAGCAGCCGTCAAAAACAGAGGAACAGTATTTGGATTGAATATTAATTTCGAAAATTTAAAAAAAAATACCTTCAAAAGCAGCATAATGCAGCGGTGTCCACCCGGAGTTGTCTCTGTGATGCTCGTCCAACCCTCGGTCCAGGAGTTGACGGACTACCTCCACGTTGCCTGTGGAACGGACGGACAGATTGTAGCTGACATACTTAAAGACCAGGAGCCGTATTATGACGTCTTAAAACCAGGCTTGTTCCAGTGAGTGAACGAGATGGCGCTAGACGACTTGTATAGCTCTGTCTCTTTCACTCACTGGAACGAAGCCTGGTGTTAAGACGTCATAATACGGCCGCAGGTGGTCTACCGTGACGTCTTAAGCAAGAGTAATTCCAGTGTTGGAACGAGATGGCGCTAGACGACTTGTATAGCTCTGTCTCTCTCCCACACTTCAATAGGGTATTTTACTGAATAAATTAATTGAAAATCTGTTTAGTCAGAGTATTGTGAAATAATAAACACATAATTTTCGTTTTTTTTTGAAAGAATGAACGTTAGATATTATATTATAATAATATTACGAAGATAAAAATAATAATATTATAAAGATAAAAAGCTTCGAAATTTGGGAGTGGGGGGCTTGTGACGTCATAACGCCTATAAAATAATACTGTCTGAGTGACGATTTGTAATTTTTAGAAGCGTTGCATCTTTGTTAATTTTGGTTTACGTAACAAAAGAAAAAATATCATGAGTCAAATAATTAATGATCATCTTAATGTAACATTACCTTGTGCAGCCGCCACGCTGAGCACGGTCCGTCCGTCCGCGTCCATGTTGTCGACGCAGGCGCCCCAGAACAGCAGCAGGCGCAGCGCACGCGCATGTCCCGCGGCCGCGGCCGCCCACAGCGCCGTGCGACCCGCCGCGTCCACCGCCTCCACGTCCGCTTCCGCTTCTAGCAGCAGCTCGCAGATCTCACTGAGAAGAGAGTAAGGTTTCACTTAAAATTATAATATTTATACTACACCTGCATGGAAAGTACCTTGATACTTTATCAAATTTACGGTAGAAAGTACGTCATTGCATATCGAACAAATATGCGGGGAGAAAACGCATCTGAGCGGGAGAGAAAAGTGTATGAAAATCCATTTCTTACGTGGTTTTTTTTTTTTAATTTTGGGTAAGACTATGCGCCGGTAACCTAAATATCAAAAGCCAAAAAGTTTTTACAGTGAGTTATTATCTCCAAGTTCGCAAAATGACACTGGCCACTAGCTGTGTGTTGGATGGTGTCGGGCTGGCAGTGCGACCCTGCGGCTATACAATTTGAAAAAAGAACATATGAAAATTGCAGACGCCATTGGAGCCATTTTCAATTTGTGTGTCGTTTGAGGATTCAGTTTTCATAGAAAGTAAAATAAAAATGATAAGTAGTGATAGCGATGATGAAAAATTTTTCCTCGTAGGTGTAGTATAAAGCACTATGTATCACTCGAGAGAAAGTGCGATTCCCGATCTCGGGTATTTTAAAGCCCTCCCCTACGGGTCGGGCTTCAAACGACACCCTCGACGGTAATCGGTCACTTTCTCCTCTTGGTGAACAATGTACTATTTATCCTACTAATATTATAAATGTGAAAGTTTCTTTGGATGAATGAATGTTTCAAACTCTTTAACCCAAAACTACTGAACAGACTTGGCGAATAAATTTCCGCTCCAAGTTGCTGAAAACACTTTTAATCGAAAGCCCAATAATACTTTCTGCCCGATTCGAGAATTTAAATCAGATAGCATGACGGCTTAAAGCGAGAAGTAACTACACTGTGGGAACGAGACGGTGCTATATGACTTGTATAGCTCTAAAACTTTAAAACTTCTTGGTCGGCCCCCAGGTACCTAAGCTCCTAAGCTTGTCAGAAGACGAAGTTAATATACTCACGTGTGTCCTTCAAAAGCGGCAACTAGCAGCGGCGTAGCATTATCCCGGTCCGCGAGAGACACGTCAGCTCCTCGCTCTAATAGGAGAGCGGCGCACGCGCAGCCACTAGCGCATAAAGAGGCCACGGAGAGGGCAGTACGACCTGGAACAAGCAAAAGGAAATGGTTAAGCATTAGAAACTAAAAGTTAAACCGCACTTGCCAAGGTCGATCCGCGGATCATGCCTTTCTTTCGGTGGTTAGGACATATTTGATGATTTTACCACCAAAAGCCCAGGTGAGGCGGGAGGGTCTGTCAGACTGACTAAAGTCCACCCTGTTTCAACAATTACCCTTTGCGTTCCAGGGCCATGTCCTATTTACAAATGAATGACAAGAAAATACCTAATCGTAACAAATATGAAACGGTTAAAGCCATAGAACAGCTTGTGGGGTTGCCAGAAGTCTTATTAATTTTAACAACAGAAGGTGGCCACATCCTGATATAAAATAAAGATAAAAACATCTAAATAGTCTTATTACAAAAACTAAATAAACCTTCATTTAAATCTGGACTATCCAGTCCAAGTTTATCTGTTGAACCCATGGTTTAAAATTCACCGTATTACAAAACTTTACCGTCATTTGAACCATTATAAAAACAATTAAATGCATCATGTGTAATGATGATTAAATCTACCATGTTTAAATCCGTTTGGGGTAAAAATGACGGAGAAACAACAATACAACGATAAAGTTAACACATCTTTGACAGCTACGACTGTTAGACCATGGTTAATAACAAAACCACGATTTGTAATAATGTTTGTGTAAACTGTAGTTTCATGAGATTTGAACCTGGGTTTTAGTTAAACACCATTTAGTAATAAGATGGATTATGTTTTCCTTTTCAATAGAACTCACCATCATCGTCAGCATGATCGATAGCTGCGCCTGCGTCGAGCAGCGCGCGCACGATGTCGGCGTGTCCCATGTAGGCGGCCGCGATCAGCGGAGTGCGGCCCTCCGCGTCCGCGCGGTCCGGGTCCGCACCCGCCGCCAGCAGGCGGGACACCACGGCCTCGTGGCCCGACCACGCAGCCGCCCTGGGGGGAAAAAAAGTTTTATTTTATTTATGTACACACAAATATACACAGGAAAATGTTAAACAACAAAAAAATTGACTCGTCGAACGCAGAGCTAAAGGGCTCATTGGGTTGGTCGCGGGACCAAGGGATTACCGTGACCCCGGTACGTAAAGACCACCGTGGATTTTAGTCAGTACATGTCTGACAGTCCCTCCCGCCCTGCCCTGGGTAGGAGGACTCATTTGATGATTTTACCACGATAAAAAAAGGGGCTCATTGGCGACGTAAAATTGGTGAATGCCTAGCTCCATAGCTTGACTCATCGCAGCAAGGTTGTCTGCCTGTCGGTCTTCTACAGATTGTACTTCGGAGTTTGTCCAAGAACTCCACGACCTCATCCCACCAGCCCCCTTCTATCATCGCACATATAGACGCACGGCAAATTACCATCCTTACCTTGTTACTATTCCACCAATTCGCACTAAGCGTTTCCAAAGTCTTTTATAATGCGGACAGCGAAGGAGTGGAACTCTCTGCCTGCGTCCCTGTTTCCGAACGCATACAACCCTGATCATTTCTAAGTTAGAGTGAACAGGCTTCTTCAGGGTAAGCTCGCTCCATCGTCGACCTTGTCTTTGTCACTCCTGATCTAGACTAAGGTCAAGAGCAAACCCATTGTACAAAAAAAAAGTACAAAGGCTCTACTTATTTCTAAAAGAAAATTCCAAATTGGAGTTGGAAGGAGGGAGACTCGTACTGACTAAAATCCACAGTGTCCTTCAATAGCCCTTTACGTTCCGGGGTGACGGTAATTCGTACAGTTCCGCGACCCCGGCAGGCTTTGGCCCTCTTGAGGAGGGGGCCCCGTCACTCTGCTGACACTCTGACACTCTTTGAGGCGCGCGTGGAACACAACGCGCCGTCGACCCGGGCATGGTTCATGGTCGGACAGCGAGTTGCCCATTACTCGCTGTCCGCATGCCCACGCCTACCGTGGCCGGAGATCGTCTGGCAACTATTCGCAGTTACGAAAAAAATGTAATTCAAGGGCTCCAGCCTTATAACTAAAGGGGGATCGTATAGGGCTATTGAAGAATCACCATGGATTTTAGTCAGTACAAGTAGGTTATTCCGGAAGGATCTTAATGTCTTATAAAGCACATACCTCAAAGCTGTCCTGTTATCTGCGTCTACGCAGTCCACGTCACAACCAAATTCCAGTAGCACCTCTACCACCTGAAAAAAAACATTGATTTAAAACGTTGACAACAATAAACATGTTGACAGCATTAATAAATTGCAAATCTAGTTAGTCCGAAAGTTATAGTTTGAAAAATGAAGGACACGTATTTCTTTTCTTTGTTAAATCAGTGTCATC
Organism: Agrotis puta; assembly: GCA_943136025.2. Lineage (NCBI taxonomy): Eukaryota > Metazoa > Arthropoda > Insecta > Lepidoptera > Noctuidae > Agrotis > Agrotis puta. Next base: position 6,579,072 of record OW964195.2, on the reverse strand, counting down.
AGTTTCTCATAAATCCATCCAAAGGTTGTCTTGAAAATATCGCTTTAAGCGATAAGACCGCCCATTGTGCCCTATGTATAAGATATACTCTGTACCAATAATTTATATGGTGTGCATAATAAAGTGTATTCTATCTATCTATCTATCTGACGGCACGGTTGGCGGAGTGGCTGAGCGATTAGACTGCTGCACTGCGTGTCGCGCGTTCGATTCCCGCACGGTACAAATATTCGAGTGACCGACAAATAGTTGTTCCGGATCTGGGTGTTTGTGCATGTGGGTTTCTATGTTTGTAAACGCACCCACGATATTTTTTTTTTTTTTTTTTTTATCGTGGTAAAATCATCAAATGAGTCCTCCCACCCAGGGCAGGGCGGGAGGGACTGTCAGACTTGTACTGACTAAAATCCACGGTGTCCTTCACTAGCCCTTTACGTACCAGGGTCACGGTAATCCCTTGGTCCCGCGACCCCAGCAGGTTTTGGCCCTCTACAGGCCCCGTCACTATGCTGACACTCTTTGAGGTGCGCGTGGAACACAACGCGCCGTCGACCCGGGCATGGTCCATGGTCGGACAGCGAGTCGCCCATTACTTGCCGCCCGCATGCCCGCGCCTACGGTGGCCGGAGATCGTCTCGCGACGTCCGACGCCGTGGGCGTCTACCACTACGGCTAGGGTGGAGGGAGGACGCTGTCCTCTCCCTCAGGCGGCCCGCCTCCTCCTTCACGAGCATGACTGCTTCGCAGAAGGAGGCGACCGCTTCCCACTCCGTCTCGCCCCGCAGCATGGCCTCGACCAATGCCGGGCGCGAGAGGTCTCCGCCTATCGCCGTCGTGAGGACACGGCGGTGCTCTGCCCAAGCGGGGCAGTCCTGCACCGTATGCTCCACCGTGTCCTCCGGACGATCCTCGCAGTGGTGACACCCAGGCGTTTCTTCCCTCCCTATCAGACACAGGAACCTCCCGAAACTTCCGTGTCCGGTGAGGACCTGCGTCATGCGGTAGGTCAGGACGCCGTGACGCCTATCCAGCCACTCCTCAAAGAGGGGTCTTACCGCCGCGATTGCGGCGTGCCCGGACCTCGGTTGCGACAGTCGCTCCCTCCATACTGCCCTGAGATCGCGCCGGAGCTCTTCCCGCCGCGCCTCGACTTGTCGAGGCAGCGGGGATTCGCCCCGACGCTGCGCCTCCACGCGCCATTCATAGACGCGCTGGAGGGCAGTCGCCTCCAGATCCCAGGGCAGCAATCCCGCTAGGAGGTTGGCTGATTCGCCGGCGATCGTGCGGTATCCCCGGATCATCCGGATAGCCATGACCCTCTGGCATGCGACCAGCTTGAGTGGTCGCGTCCGGATGCTTAGGGCCCACACAGGGGCCCCGTAGAGGAGCCGCTTGAGAGCGGCTGCTGCCCGGTTCAGCCTTGGGGCCAAATGCAGGAAATGCTCCCTGAAGTTCCACCGGCTGTCGAGGACGAGTCCCAGGTACTTCATCGTCCTCCCGACGCCGATGCGAACCCCCTCCACCGTAATGTGGGACTCTGAACGTGGCGCGTTCAGACGGCCATGAAAACACATGGCCTCTGTTTTGTGCAGCGCCACGTCGAGTCCCAACTGCCGGATCCTATCAGCGACTGTCGCTACCGCCTGCGTCGCCACGTCGGCCGCCGCCTGGTGCGACTCTCCCTTCGCCAGGACGAGCGTGTCGTCGGCGTAACAAATTACGCCGACGCCGTCAGGGAGGTCGCCGCGCAGCACCCAGTCGTAACCGATGTTCCACAGGAGCGGCCCCAAGACCGATCCCTGTGGAACACCGCACGACATCTCTCGCCGGTTCCACTCTCCCCGGTGACCGGGGTAGATGACGGCTCTGTCCGTCAGGTAGTCCTCGACTATACGACGGAGGTAGGTCGGCACCCGGTGATACCGGAGTGCCTCCCTGATGCAACTCCAGGGCAGGGTGTTGAAGGCATTGGAGATGTCTAAAGACACCCCCAAGACGACCCTGCCCCGGGAAACCGCATCCCCCGTCGTGAGGGCTCTCACGCGCGTGATGGCATCCACCGTCGAGCGCCCCCTGCGGAAGCCAAACTGGCTCTCCGCAAGGTCCGGGCCCACCCGATTCAGGTGCCCGACGAGGCGGTCTGCAATTACTCTTTCAAAGAGCTTGCCCACCTCGTCGAGCAGCACGATGGGCCGGAATGCGGACGGAGAGTCCGCAGGGCGCCCGGGCTTCTGGATCAGGACCAGTTTCCCCGTCTTCCAACGAAACGGGAACTGGCCCCTCTCCAGGCACGCGCTAAAGAGCCCCCCCAGTCGAGGCCCGAGAGTCCCCGAGGCCAGGACCCAGGCTTTTCCTGGCAAGCCGTCGGGTCCTGGGGCGGTATTTTTGGCTTTGAGCCGTTGTACCGCCACTCTCAGGTCTACCTCGGTCACCTCCGGAGCGTCGTAGACGTCGTCGTCACTGTGATCCGCGTTTGCGTCAGCTTCAGGCACCGCCGGAGACGGAGCCATGAGCGGGGGAGTGTGCTCCTCCCGCGAGGGGAACAGGGCGCTCACCACGTCCTCCACGAGCACCCACGATATAGGAGAAATTTATAGAGTGGGGCAAGATTTTCTTTTTTAAAAGGAAAGTGAATATCACTAAGATAAGGTGCATCAAGGCGCACTAAAATGACACCACAACATGACGTTTTGTGAATTTTAAAAGCGTATATTAGTTTACGTAACAAAAGAAAAAATAGGTGTTTAATAATTTTTGATAATCTAACTAACGCATTAATTCCATCTTTTAGCCAAATAGACAAATTTTAGTTAGCTTGCAGGGGGGCCTGCAATCTTAGACAGCTTGCTCATGGCCCGATTCGTGCGATTTCTACTAACTTAAAATGAAAATCGTCCTTGCTACTACGATATAACGATGCAATTCGACTGACTTACGTCGTCGTGGCGAGCGTGTTTTGTTTTTCACCTACCCGTAGAAAACCGCACGTTTTATGTCTTATGTCGTTGTGGTAAGGATGATTTTCACTTGTAGTTATTGTTGGAATAGGTCGAATCGCGTCTTCAGCAAGCTCCCTTAGGCTATGACAGTCACCAACATGGAATCATGAATCCACCTCCTACCTCAGTGTGTCCAGCCCAGGCTGCAGCTCTTAGGGGACTCCATCCATCAGCATCAGCGGCATCAGGTCTCGCACCAGCCCGCAGTAGCACGGCCGCCGCGTGCGCACGTCCGCCCCGCGCCGCGCCGTGCAGCGCTGTGCCGCCTGTAGCGTCTAAGGACTCGACTAGCGCTGGGTAGCGCTGCAAGCATACCAAACATTTATCAGAAAAAAAGTAGCAGTAAGTGTTGCCTACTGACTGACTGACTTAACTATCATATTGGGATTAAAACAGACTCTAGTATTTATGTTTGTCTTTGTATTTTTTATTATAAAGTATGTAACTGTTTCTTTTATTCATTTTTACACTTATAAATTACATTTTTAAATATTTTTACAAAAAGACAATAAAAAAAATTTAAAAATATAAAAAATAGCAGTCCACCAGCACCAGGAACAGGGTCCGGGCTACCGGTGGTCAGGGCTCCTGTGTTTTATTATTAGTAATCACACATTTAAGGGCCCTCGCCCACGGCGACTTTTTTTTTAATCTTTATTAGAAGAAAAAGGCTTTAGAAACCACGGCGACTTTTTGTAACGATGCTGTCGCCCAGTGGAATCGAAAGAGAAGAAATTCATAGGCCCCGCCTTATTTTTTTAAAAAAAAACCTTGCTTGTACACCTGGCTGTTATTTTATAGCTCGAGCAGAAAGAAGTTATAATCATAACCTACCTTTAGTAAAGCCGCAAGCGCCTCATCATCACCCTTGCTAGCCAGCTCGTGCACCGCGTTGGGGTCCAATGGCACTGTATCTTCAAGTTCCTCTGCTGTCTCCTTGCTATCTTCCCCTTCTAAAGGCTGCTCTGATGAAAGCTGTCGAAAAAAATCTTCAGTAAATACTCACACCTTACCATAAGATCGCATGCTGGGAGTCGCAGGTAAGACTTGGGGACCTAAAAGGCCCCGTTACCAAAATCATTGCTTAAGTGGCTTTTTTTAAGCCCCCTGCAGCCGTATTATGACGTCTTAAAACCAGGCTTGTTCCAGTGAGTGAAAGAGACAGAGTTATAAAAGTTGTCTAGCGCCACTTCGGTCACTCACTGGAACAAGCCTGGTTTTAAGACGTCATAATACGGCCCCTAGTCGAGAATTGGGAAAAACGGGGCAGAATGGCAAAAAAAAACAATGGCTCAAATTGGTTCCAAAGTGAAGAGTGAATTAAGCAGAACGAGGTCTACGCCAAACTTGAAAGAGACAAGAAAAGAATAAGAAGGGTAAAACGAGACCGCAGATTATTTATTACTATCTATCACTGAAAATTGATAATCTATATCGGTTGCTATCTTGAGTTGGCTCTTTGTCTGTAACCAATCAACGACCGAATTTCCCTATCCGAGTCTTTAAGATGTCAGATCAAAAGCAGCCGTCAAAAAAAAGGAACGCGATTTGAGATTGAATATTAATTTAGGAAAAAGGTCTACGATGGAGTGAGTTTACCCAGAAGAAGCATGTGACAATAGTAATGATGGACTCACCAAAATATCCTCCCGTTCAGCCTCCGGAGGCACTGAATCAGCTCTACTGAGCTCCAAGAGTGCCCTCAAGACGCGGCGGTCTCTCGGCCAGTGTGTGGTAGACTCCCCGGCTATAAGCTCCGGCATTATGGCCTCCAGCGGTGTTGGATCTGAGGAAAGATCTAGAATGAAGGGACATTACGTAACCGGTGTTATCCTCGGGACATTTATTTTTATATACACTTTAAATTAGGAAGCTAGAAAGAAAATATGGCACAATATAAGTCACACGACTTTTTCACAAAAATTGCAAGAAACAACACAATGGGGTGTTTGACAGCATCTATAATTTGCAAATTTAATTCGTTCGTCAGCTAGAGTTTTGAAAAATACATATCGTTTGTGTGTCATTAAAGATTATTTGGTTTTAATTGGTGTTAATTAATTTATCCCCTAACCAGCTCGTAACAGTATTGTGTGCCTCCGGACGGTGCCGACTAGGCTCCGTTCAACATACAATTCGGGACGCTAAGTGCCTGACATTGATTTCCAACTGGGTCTAAAAATGTATTTCAAACGAGTCCTCCCACTATGGATGGACGGAAGGGACTGTCCAGACTCTTATTGACTAAAAATCCACACTGTTCCTTCGATAACTCTTTGAGTACCAGGGTTACAGTTCTGAGACCCGGCAGGCTTTAAGTCCCGTCAATTTGGTGATAGCACCATGAAGCGATAGTGGAACAAGGCGCGCTGCCGACTCGGGCATGGTCATTAGCCTCCCGAAAGTCCAGTTAAAAAGCCCTAACCGCAACATAACAGACTGTTTGTCTGTCGGTGACTTACAAATACTTTCAGAGTAGGTTTACGAATTAAATACGTCAAACAAATGCTTGGAAATTTATAACTACGTCAATGCAAGCTAATTTGAGCTTAAGTGACTATTATTTCATTACTAATGAGGAAGAATTGTATATGAATTAGTTGCAAAGAAGTAAAAATTATGTTAGGTTATTCATAGCTTATAATATATAGTCTTTGAGGTTTTTCCAAAATACTGGGTTAAAGTCTTCCTGAACTATTTAAGTCATGGCGACTAATTCTAACCGGGAATAACCATCGATAGGAGCGATGTTTTATGTTTACCAACGGCGAACGAAAATTAACTTGTTGTCTTGTGTAAAAAGAAGTTACGACGTTTTTATTGTTTTAGAGCGGCGATGGCCCAGTGGTATCAACCCCGACTTACGACTTGTAGGTCGTGAGTTCGAACACAGCCAGGGTGCATTACTTTCGAACCCGGACATTCGTTTGTGTAATTTATATCATCACCACTGCTCTCAAAACGGTGAAGGAAAACATCGAGAGGACACCGGTATGTCCTAGAACTACTATCTACTAGTATCTACCAACCCCGGGCACGCCGCAATCGCGGCAGTAAGACCCCTTGTTTACGACTTAAGTTATTTTTTATAGTTCCCTCGTGCGCGATAGATGGCGTTGTAGTCTTTTTAGAAGTCGCTATCGTTTGGTTACCGTGGTTAGCATATAAGGCAAATGTTTTTTTTTAATATATGAGCTATCAGGTCAGAACAGTACACAGTGGTTTTATTTTCGATTCTCGCTAGTGTACCTCAAAGGTCAAATTTCTCCAAATACCAAAGGGGTATTTAACATTGGTCCTATGAGCCGGGATCATTTGGACAGTTTTTATAATATAAGTGGAGCCACCGTTGGCCCGCTTCTCCGTCCCGTGTACTTGTAGTGGATCGCTACAAAAAGGTACACGTTCCCCCGCACCAGCGGCGACAGCATCACCCAACTTTAGCGGTGAGCTGAGTCAGCATTGGCGGATTAGTTCAAAGAGTGGCCACAGAGGGCGCCACTCTCAGATCAACACTTCACTGGAAGACAGCAAGGTGACGCAGGTGCAGCCATCACGTGACGTCATAGACGACACACAGGTGCAGCCATCACGTTACGTCACAGACGAGACACAGGTGCAGCCATCACGTGACGTCACAGACGAGACACAGGTGCAGCCATCACGCGACGTCACAGACGACGCAGGAGCAGACATCACGCGACGTCGCAGACGAAGCAGGTGCAGACCTCAGGTGACTCCACGCGTAGTGCGGATAGCGGTCACGAGAGGGCGCCACTTGCAGGTTGAAAACGGTGATAGTGAGAAGTGCAATTTTGTGAGTACATTTTATATATTTATTTTGTTCACGAATCGGACAAACATTCGAGTCAAAGCATTTTGAACTCTATTTCAACGAAAATTTAAACTTAACAATTAGTGAAGAAGTTTCAACTTAGAAAATTATTTAGTGATGATGTATTTGGACTTGTAGAATTTTACAAACATTTAAACTTAGAAACTTTATTACTTACTTACCAATTTGTGTGCATGTTAGAATTAGGACTTAGAATATTTTATAGAAAACGGGGGAACGGGGAACCTATACCCGATTTCTACCAGATTTTGTGTGTTTCCCAAACACTTGTAAAATTTCAAGTAGTGATTTGGGACTTGTACCATTTTTTGTTTTTTTTTCTGTGAAACAGTACATCTTGTTATAGTTCGTTGGTTGTTTTCACTTATCTTGTTTTTGCTTATGTTTGCAAAACAGACAGTTCGCATATTTTATCTCCTTTGAGAAAGTTCTTATTTATTTTATACATTGAGTTTATCTCTTATACATTTGTTGTGTTTTTAAAACTTGATCAAATTAAAATTCAATTAAAACATTTTATTTATTTACAAGTACACATAAATCAATTACATAATGGAAGGATTAATGAACGTTTTAAAAGATCAACAGAATGTTATCACAAAGGGATTGACTAATTTTAAGAAATGTAGTAAAGATAGATTAACGCTAGAATATATCGAAACAAGACAAGAATTATTGGAAAGGGATTGGGCATTGTTTAAAGAAAATAACACAAAATTATATGAACGTTTTAAAGTAGAAGATATAGGACAGAAAGTGGTGGATATCTATGATGCGACGGAAGATACTTATGTAATTTATAAAAGTTTAATGAAAACAACTCTTAATAAGATCCTATTGGCTAAGAATCCTCTTCAACAATCTGATAATGATTCAAGTAATGTAAACAAATCAAATAGTTCATTTGTTAAATTGCCCAAAATTTCCATTCCAACATTCTCAGGAAAGTATGATGAATGGACAACATTCTATGATCTATTTACATCATTGGTACATAAGAATAAAACTTTGGATAATGTGCAAAGGCTTCATTACTTAAAGAGCCATCTTTCTGGCGAAGCAGAGCAATTAATACGTCATACTCCTATAACTGATGCCAATTATAATCAATGCTGGACTCAGTTAGAGAAGCGTTATAGCAATAAAAAGTATTTAACTAATTGTATCCTTAGGAGGTTGTTCGGCCAAAAACGTATGCAGGTAGAATCGGCCACAGCTTTGAAAGAAATGCTTGATACCACATGTGATTGTCTTAATGCGTTGAGTAATTTGGGGATAAACGTGAGCACATGGGATGTCATTATCATACACATTGTTACCTTTAAATTAGATAATGAAACGCGTAAACAATGGGAGCTTAGTATTTGCAACGAGGACTCCAACAATGACTTACCAACGTTCAATCAATTTAAAACTTTTATGGAAAATAGGTTTCGCGCGTTAGAATGTATAGAGCCAAAAAGGGCACCAGTTCAGCAGGGCAACAACAATAACAAAGGTTCATCTGGTCATTCACCAAAGGCAATGTTGGCAACGAGTTCATCAATTCAGTGTGAATTCTGCTCAGAAAGTCACAAACTTTGCTTCTGCAAGAAGTTCTCAAAGCAGACAGTTGAAGTTAGACGTGATTTTGTGGCAAAACGGAAAATTTGCTTCAACTGTTTAGGTGGCAATCACGTTGTTTCTGAATGCAGAAAACCTACCACTTGTAAGGTTTGTCAAAGGCGCCATCATTCGCTGTTGCATTTAAGTCAGGAATCCGACAAGGGTGAACAACCTTCGACATCATCGTCCATCGATAGTATTAGTTCACCTAATACTAGTCCGATTGTTTCATGCTTGTCGACGGGTAATATTCCCAAACCCAGACAGGTTTTATTAGCCACAGCGCTAATAAAAGCCGAGTCACGCTCTGGTGAATTTCAGACTGTCCGAGCCTTGTTAGATCAGGGTTCTCAGGCATGTTTTGTGACGGAAGCCGTAGTACAGCTACTCAACCTGAAGAAGACCCCTATTCAAGGGACTATTTCAGGCCTTGGTGGTAATAGTTCAACCATGGCACGGTACATGGTACATTTGAATATCCAGTCGCGGGTAGATTCAAATTTTAATCTTAAAGTTAACGCTTACGTACTTAGTAAAATTACATCTTACTTACCAGAGAGTAGAATCGACACCACTTTAGATTGGTTAAGCATTAACACTCTGCAGCTTGCAGATCCAGGGTTTAACACTCCCAATAAAATAGATGTTTTATTAGGCGCTGATGCATACAGCTGCATTATTAAGGCAGGCATATTTAAGAGTCCATCAGGCACTCTGATTGCTCAGAGCACTACCTTAGGGTGGGTTCTGTCCGGTGCAGTTAGTAAAAACATATCTAAAATTGCACCTAAAGTTAATGTTTTGCATGCACAAATTAATGAAGACGATTTATTAAGAAGATTTTGGGAATTGGAAGAGCAAAATAGTTCAAAGAAAATATTAACACCTGAAGAAAAGAAGTGTGAAGAGTTCTATACTAAAACGACAGTAAGAGATAGCAGTGGAAGGTACGTGGTGCGACTACCTTTTCGTGATGAAAATCCTTCCTGCAAAGGTGGAAAATCTCGTGCTATTGCAGAAAGAAGATTTAAATCATTAGAGAAAAGACTGGACAGAGATACAGATCTAAAAGAAAAGTACAAGCAGGTTATTGACGAATATTTAAATCTAGGACACATGAGGCAGATACACAAGGCTGATGATAAGAAGGATATAGCGGTATACTTGCCTCATCATGCTGTAATCAGGGAGGACAAAACTACCTCGAAAGTACGTGTGGTTTTCAACGCGTCCGAGAAAAACAACAATGGAGTCTCACTCAATGACACGTTGATGGTGGGACCTACATTGCAGTCTGACCTGAGACACACAGTGTTAAAATGGAGACTTCATCCTATAGCACTGGTAGCGGACATCGTCAAAATGTACCGTCAGGTCAGGATTGCTGAAGAAGACGCAATGTTTCAGCGCATATTATGGCGAGACAATCCTGAAACGGAAATCAAGGACTACGAGCTGGTGACGGTTACCTTTGGTACGGCATCAGCGCCATACCAAGCAGTTAGAACCCTACATCAAGTAGCCTACGATGAAGGCAAAATCTACAATCTTGCTGCTGAGAGGGTTCTGAATTGCTTCTATATGGACGACTTGATGACCGGTTGTAATAGCGTAGAAGAAGGCCTGGAAATATATAGGCAAATTTCAGCGTTATTAGGAAAGGGTGGATTCGCGCTCCAAAAATGGAATAGCAACAAACAAGAACTAGTAGATAGAGTACAGGAAATTGAAAATAATACATTGAAAGGACAAACAGATCAAATAAGTACAAAGGACAACATAAAAAAGGACAACACAAACAAGCACAAAATCATACAGGACACAAACCAAGCAATACAGTACAACAAACCTAAGGAACTAGAACACAAGGACAAAGAAGTAGAAATAAAATTAGACAGCACAATCAAAATTCTAGGACTTACCTGGAACCGTAACGCTGACATCTTCCAGTACAAGGTGAATCTCCCGCCGCCGATGACCACACCTATGACTAAAAGATCCATAATTTCTGTGATAGCACGACTTTTCGATCCATTAGGTTGGTTAGCACCGAGTGTGATCTTAGCAAAAGTATTTATCCAGAAATTGTGGCTTGCAGGTGTTGGTTGGGATGAGGAGCTCACCAACAACTTAATTAATGAATGGACATCATATCGTGAGGAACTGTTACTCCTCACCAAGGTCCGAATTCCTCGTTGGCTTGGCACAAGGTCAAACGACTATCTAGAACTTCACGGTTTTAGTGACGCCTCCAAAACAGCGTACTCGGCTGCGATTTATTTGCGGAATGTTGACGCAGACGGCAAGGTTCAGGTGTCGTTACTGTTTGCTAAGACCAGAGTTGCACCAGTTAAGCAGATCAGTATTCCTCGCTTAGAGCTCTGTGGAGCGGTCTTGCTGTCACAGATACTGGCTCAAACATCTGAAGTTTTAAGTATCTCCCAAGACAGGGTCAAGGCTTGGACGGATTCCACAGTGGTGTTGGCTTGGATAAATAGCCACCCAAGTAAATGGAAGACGTTTGTGGCAAATAGGACATCTGAAATATTGACCTCGATGAAAGCGTCGCAGTGGTTTCATGTCCCCACTAAAGATAATCCAGCAGATTGCGCCTCTAGAGGAATACTTCCCAGTGCACTACTGGAAAACGATTTATGGTTTTCTGGACCATCGTTTCTTAAATTACGTAACGTAATTTACAATAGGCCAAATAATGATTGCAGTACAGATTTAGAGGAGTTAGCAAAGGCGCATGTAGCCATCATTCCAAACTGTTCCTTCTTCGATCGATTTTCTCAGTTACGAAAATTGATAAGGATTGTTGCGTACTGCCGAAGATTTTTAAAGAAGAACAAAATGTACAGAAAGGGATATTTACAGAAAGCTGAATTAGATGCTGCACTCGAATGCTGTATTAGAAAAACACAGAAAGAACTATTTACAAAGGAATATACAGAACTGAAGGACAAAGGCTATTTACAATCAACAAATAGTCCATTAAAGTCACTCTGCCCCTACCTCGACGCTAAGGACATTATGAGAGTTAGAGGTAGACTGGAGAAATCAGAGCTGAGCGAACAAATGAAGCATCCAGTAGTTCTGCCTCACTCCAGTCATCTAACTCGGCTAATCGTAGCTGACGCACACAATAAAACCCTTCACGGGGGTCCTCAGCTCATGATCAACTATTTGAGGACAGCCTACTGGGTTATAGGGGTTAGAAATGTGGTCAAACATCATGTCATTAAGTGTGTGACATGTGCCAAACAAAGAGCCAGTACTAAAAACCAATTCATGGGTTCACTACCAGCTGTACGGTGCACCCCAGCTCGAGCATTTTTGCATAGCGGTGTTGATTACGCTGGTCCAATTAATGTGAGGACAACAAAAGGTCGTGGCCACCGTTCATATAAAGGCTATATATGCCTGTTTGTATGCATGGCTACTCGGGCACTGCATTTAGAAGCAGTGAGTGACATGAGCACTCAAACCTTTTTAGCGGCGTTTAGACGTTTTGTCTCTAGACGAGGTCATTGTGCGAAACTGTGGAGTGACAATGGCACCACGTTTGTAGGTGCCTCCAGAGAGTTGCAGCAGTTGACAGCTATCCAACCTGCCATAGCCGAACATCTCGCAGCAAATGGTACGGAGTGGCACTTCATTCCTCCTCACAGTCCCAACTTTGGCGGACTTTGGGAGGCAGGAGTGAAGTCTACAAAGTTCCATTTGAAAAGAGTGATCGGTGAAGCGACTCTCACATTTGAAGAACTGACGACACTTCTCAGTCAGATAGAAGCGTGCCTGAACTCGCGACCTATGAGCACAATTAAGGTTGATGATCCTGGTGAACCGTTACCCTTAACACCTGGACATTTTTTAATTGGCGAGCCCGTAGTGAATGTACCAGATATCAATTTCTCTGATTACAATATTAATTATTTATCGCGCTGGCAATTCATTCAACGAATGCTACAGTCGTTTTGGAGACGTTGGTCTCATGAATACCTCGCTACTTTGATGAACCGTTACAAATGGTCTACCCAAGTTGCTGAGCCAAAAATTGGAGACATTGTGTTGGTAAAAGAAGACGACCTGCCGCCAAGTCGTTGGTTAATGGGTAGGATTATAGAAAAACATCCTGGGGATGATAACATCACCCGTGTCGTCACGTTACGCACCAAATCCTCGACAATCAAAAGGCCAACATCCAAAATCTGTATTTTACCCGTAGTTGAATAAGATTTTATTGTATTTATTGTTTACATATTTCATCTTGTTTGCATCAAATTATACAACTATTTTACACTTTTAAACCTTAGATCAAATGAGAACAAATCAAATATTGTATATTATTTTAAACTATTTACACTATTCACAATTTTATATGTAGATTTACAGTACTTTTATTTTACAACCTAGAATAATGCATGTTTAGCTCTAAGTCATTGAAACATTCTTGTAAACAGTCAATTAACGAGTGTGTAACAAGTATAAAAGTAGTTATCGATTATTTTAGACGGGTAGCGCCCTCTATTGACAGAAACGCGAACTAATAGTAAATAGTTACAGTTAATTGTGCAATAGTGATAATAGATGGCGTTAGAGAGTAACATATTTATTTTCTCGATACTTTATATTTTAAATAAAATATAATAAGTACATAGATAAAATTCAAATAATTAATTGTGATAGATTTCAGTTGAATTAAGTTTAATTATAAATAACGCATGGTTTACAAGGTAAAAGCCTAGAAGCTGGTCTGAGCGAGGTTTAATAGGATGACATTCAACTTTTGGTTTGGCTTCCTTTTTTTCTTGGAACCTGGACACGCGATTAAGACGCGGATTGTTAAAGGGAAAACAAAAATTTAATTAAATAATTCATGACGCGGACAAGGCGTGGTACAGCGGCTAAAATGAAAATGCACTAATTTAAAGGAACCGCATATGCGTATGTATCCATAATTATTTCCTATTTTGTTAGAATTACATGGCGTCACCCGCCATGAAGGTGTATTGAAGTGCTCACGGATTTCTTTCTGATATTGTTCTCAGGGTTCCATCCATCCATTAATTTTAAATTAAATATATAAATAAAAAGACGTCTTCTCAACGCTTGTCACATAATTATGAAGTAAGCTAGGACAAGCTCTGGTTCCAAGCCACGTGTTATATTCTACAAATCACACAGGCTGCGAATGCTGTCTGCGTTACATATCCACGGTTCGACCTGGATAGATGGTTGTATGTTGTACCTGAAGTAAGTGCTATATCTATAACCTAACATTGTAAGGAAGCTTGACAAGTGCTGTGATTCTGTACTTACATATTGAAGTGTGCACCAATATTAAATAGCTGAGAAGACGGAAGCATCTCTTTTATTTCAATCGACACCTCATGCGAATAGAACCCGTTAGTCTCATGGCAATCTACGCTGGCAGCTGGTGGTAAGAGACGTAAGGACCTTACAATTGGACGCCCAACGTGTCGCATGAGGTCAGATTGAAATCTTCACTTCAAGATTAAGAGCTTGATCTAACTTAATTTGATTTAACTTAGTGTTTAGTAATTAGAGTCATTTAACTTAGTACAATTTTCTTAATTTGAGTTTTCAAAATTAGTTGATAGCACATGTTAACATTTTTATTAAAAGGTAAATCTTTCCACATTATTGATGTAGTAAAGCTTAAATGTATGGACTCCTCTTGATTTATATAAAGTCATACAACTTATAAACATCAACACTTTGTGTTAAAAAGTAAGGTTATGCCACATGTCATGTTAACATTGTAAACTTGTGCAACTACTTGAATGGATCGACTCTAATTTAATTTAATTCACCTTGATTAATGTAAAATTACTATTTACATTCACTTAACTTAAAAATTGGATTCAAAATACTTATCAAAGACTGTTTAAATATTTAAAATTCAATATGGATAAGACAATCTGGATTGACTATCTTCGTAAAGAAGAATTATTACATGAGCTTAAATATTTTAATATATCCACAGATGTAAAGGCGACCAGGGATGTGCTTCGCAGGCGGTATCGCAGTCTGTGTGGCTTGTTTAGGAGAGGCAGCATTAAACCAGAGGATTATGCAACGCCAGTAAGCGCAGAAGAGGTACGCTTATGCTTGGAACCAATCGAAGAGCTGTGCCTATTACATAGGGATTTAACCGAGGGAGATAGCTCCACTGTTAAGCGAATATTAGCTCGTTCGCAATATTACTTGATGAGAATTTCACGTGTGAAAGATAAATCACCGGAATTAATCGAACTTAAGAATAAATTGGTACCGTAGACTCATACAGGATTTTTCTAAAATTAGTAGACCACTTAGTAAATTAACTTGTAAGAATGTAAACTTTGAATGGACAGAGGAAGCAGAAGAGGCTTTTAATAAATTAAAATCAAATTTAGTCTCAGCTCCAATTCTTAAATGTCTAGATTTTAATTTACCATTTTCAATTCAATGTGATGCCTCAGCATATGCTATTGGTGCCGTGCTGACACAGTCATATGACAATTTTGACCATCCTGTTGCATTCTGTAGTAGATTACTTAATAAGCACGAGGTTAATTACACTACTACAGAACGTGAATTATTAGCAGTCTTGTTTGCTTTAGAGCAATTTAGAATGTATGTAGAGGGTCAAAAATGTAATATAGTCACTGATCATGCATCACTACAATGGTTTTATAAATTAAAGAATCCCACAGGCAGGTTAGCTCGGTGGAGTATTCGCTTAAGCCAATTTGATTTTAATATCGTTCATAGGAAGGGTAAAGAGATGGTTTTACCGGATGCACTCTCAAGAATTAAAATTGAATCGTTAGACATATCTGACAATATCCAGGATAAATGGTATTTAAAAATGGTAGAAAATTGTGAAAAGTTTCCCCATAAATTTCCAAATTATTCTCTTAAAGATGGTAAACTATTTCGACATTCAAAAAATAAATATAATTTAACATCACAATTCACTTGGAAACAAGTGATTCCCAGTGATGATGTGGGACCTCTATTAAAACAATTTCATGATGATCCCACAGGCGCCCACTTTGGTATATTTAAAACTCATAAAAGATTAGCATTACATTATTTTTGGAAAAATATGTATAAAGATGTCGAAAATTACGTTAATAAGTGTCAAACTTGTAAAGAGTACAAGCCGGTAAATTCATCGAGACCTGGTTTAATGGGTAACCCTAAACAGGTTACAAAACCATTTGAAGCTATTTGTTGCGATTTGTTAGGACCCTTTCCTGTGTCCACTAAAAGGAACACAAATCTCTTAGTATGTTCAGACTATTTTAGTAAGTATGTTATGTTGTTTCCTATACGGAACGCAACAGGCAATGCTATTGTTAAAATTCTGGAAGAAAAAGTGTTTCTGGTGCATGGGATACCGAAATTTGTCTATGTAGACAATGGTCCGCAATTCATTTCAAAACAATTTAGAGATTTAATGTGCAAATATAATGTGCCTAATATTTACTATAATCCTAGGTATCACCCGCAGGTTAATCAGGCAGAAAGAGCAATTAGAAATGTTCTGTATGCGATTGCCTCATATGTGAAAACAAATCACAGGCAGTGGGACAATCACATACCAGAAATTCAGTGTGCACTGAACACCTCAGTTAACGAGTCAACAAAATTCTCACCTTACTTTCTTGTACATGGAAGAGAGATGTTTGTAGATGGTAAATTACATATAGACTCTGAAGTGCCACAGCCTGATTCAGATCTATCAACTGTAGACCCTAGAATTCATGGTGATAACTTAAAAGAACTAAAATCAATTTTCCAGGAGGTTAGTAAAAACTTGAAACTTGTGCACGATAAAAATAAAAAGCACTATGACTTAAGAAAGCGACCTTTAGAATTTAATGTAGGTCAAATAGTCTATAAAAGAACATTTACTTTGTCGGATGCTAGTAAAAACTTTACTTCAAAGCTAGCACCGCGCTTTATAAGATGTGTTATTTCAAAGAAACACTCCCCTGTAGTGTATAGCTTAAAGGACATGCAGGACAAAGATTTAGGTAAATTTCACATTAAAGACATCTTAAAATATGAAGACTCTTAGTTTTATACATTGTTGTTGCTAATCCAATATTTGCACGAAATTAGCAATAGACGTGCAAATATTTAACTTGAAGAGGGATGGATGCATGTTGGTAGGGTAAAAGGTTTTTTTTTTCAAAATTAAATAGGTATACCAATTTTATTAATAAGGAATGTTTGCAGATGTATGAAAGGAAACACAATAATTGTTAAACTTAGTAGTATTCGAATGGGACTTAAAAGTGTCACCACTTAACACTTAATAAAACACATTTCTACATTAATTAAAGATAGTGTTTACTTTAAAAAACTACCAAGTATAATAAACCTATACTTTATAACTTAATACTTAATAAAACACCTATCTACATCAATTGGAGATAGGGTTTACTTAATAAATTTAAAAATTTAAATAAGTATTTGCCTATATTTTGGTTTAATACTTTGTAGATAACACTTATCTAGGTTTCAAGGATAGTGTTTATTTAACTTAAAACTTAATTAGGAAATTAATTAGACTAAGGCATGACTAGTTAAAAAAAAAAAAAAATTAGTTAATTAGTTGATGTCTGCAGAGAGTAGCTACGTGCTATATATAGATAGGCAGACAGACGCTTATTATTATATTAGTTTAGTAGATAGTTTAAGGCAGGAGCAATCAATGTACGAATTTGCCAAATAGGTTTTGTTTCGGAATTGTGCTACTAGCCATTAGCATTTAGCAATTTAGTCTGTAAGTCTAAGGCATTTGGTTTCAGACTGTCTCAGTTTTCAATAGGATGATTTCGAGCTTTCAATACACATGATAAAAAAAAAATTTTTTTCTCAGCAAAAATTTTTTTAACTGGGGAAAGATGTATTGTAACAAGTATAAAAGTAGTTATCGATTATTTTAGACGGGTAGCGCCCTCTATTGACAGAAACGCGAACTAATAGTAAATAGTTACAGTTAATTGTGCAATAGTGATAATAGATGGCGTTAGAGAGTAACATATTTATTTTCTCGATACTTTATATTTTAAATAAAATATAATAAGTACATAGATAAAATTCAAATAATTAATTGTGATAGATTTCAGTTGAATTAAGTTTAATTATAAATAACGCATGGTTTACAAGGTAAAAGCCTAGAAGCTGGTCTGAGCGAGGTTTAATAGGATGACATTCAACTTTTGGTTTGGCTTCCTTTTTTTCTTGGAACCTGGACACGCGATTAAGACGCGGATTGTTAAAGGGAAAACAAAAATTTAATTAAATAATTCATGACGCGGACAAGGCGTGGTACAGCGGCTAAAATGAAAATGCACTAATTTAAAGGAACCGCATATGCGTATGTATCCATAATTATTTCCTATTTTGTTAGAATTACATGGCGTCACCCGCCATGAAGGTGTATTGAAGTGCTCACGGATTTCTTTCTGATATTGTTCTCAGGGTTCCATCCATCCATTAATTTTAAATTAAATATATAAATAAAAAGACGTCTTCTCAACGCTTGTCACATAATTATGAAGTAAGCTAGGACAAGCTCTGGTTCCAAGCCACGTGTTATATTCTACAAATCACACAGGCTGCGAATGCTGTCTGCGTTACATATCCACGGTTCGACCTGGATAGATGGTTGTATGTTGTACCTGAAGTAAGTGCTATATCTATAACCTAACATTGTAAGGAAGCTTGACAAGTGCTGTGATTCTGTACTTACATATTGAAGTGTGCACCAATATTAAATAGCTGAGAAGACGGAAGCATCTCTTTTATTTCAATCGACACCTCATGCGAATAGAACCCGTTAGTCTCATGGCAATCTACGCTGGCAGCTGGTGGTAAGAGACGTAAGGACCTTTTACAATTACATTATGTATATCTAAGAACCATAGCTTGTAGATTTTAGTTTAAATGTTTTTTTTATCTAGTACAAAATGTATATTAGCTCAACTTACGTTTGCGATGTGCAACGTGAATTCAATTTAGAAGGACATTCCGTCAGTAACGTCCTTGGTGGGCGGTATGTTTACGACTTAAGTTATTTTTTATAGTTCCCTCGTGCGCGATAGATGGCGTTGTAGTCTTTTTAGAAGTCGCTATCGTTTGGTTACCGTGGTTAGCATATAAGGCAAATGTTTTTTTTTAATATATGAGCTATCAGGTCAGAACAGTACACAGTGGTTTTATTTTCGATTCTCGCTAGTGTACCTCAAAGGTCAAATTTCTCCAAATACCAAAGGGGTATTTAACACCCCTCTTTGAGGAGTGGCTGGATAGGCGTCAAGGCGTCCTGACCTACCGCATGACGCAGGTCCTCACCGGACACGGAAGTTTCGGGAGGTACCTGTGTCTGATAGGGAGGGAAGAAACGCCTACCAAAACGCATTTTACTTTTTTTTTTTTTTTTATCGTGGTAAAATCATCAAATGAGTCCTCCCACCCAGGGCAGAGCGGGAGGGACTGTCAGACTTGTACTGACTAAAATCCACGGTGTCCTTCAACAGCCCTTTACGTACCGGGGTCACGGTAATCCCTAGGTCCCGCGATCCCGGCAGGCTTTGGCCTTCTACAGGCCCCGTCACTATGCTGACACTCTTTGAGGCGCGCGTGGAACACAACGCGCCGCCGACCCGGGCACGGTCCATGGCCGGACAGCGAGTCGCCCATTACTCGCTGCCCGCATGCCCGCGCCTACGGTGGCCGGAGATCGTCTTGCGACGTCCGACGCCGTGGGCGTCTACCACTGCGGCTGGGGTGGAGGGAGGACGCTGTCCTCTCCCTCAGGCGGCCCGCCTCCTCCTTCACGAGCATGACTGCTTCGCAGAAGGAGGCGACCGCTTCCCACTCCGTCTCGCCCCGCAGCATGGCCTCGACCAATGCCGGGCGCGAGAGGTCTCCGCCTATCGCCGTCGTGAGGACACGGCGGTGCTCTGCCCAAGCGGGGCAGTCCTGCACCGTATGCTCCACCGTGTCCTCCGGACGATCCTCGCAGTGGTGACACCCAGGCGTTTCTTCCCTCCCTATCAAACACAGGAACCTCCCGAAACTTCCGTGTCCGGTGAGGACCTGCGTCATGCGGTAGGTCAGGACGCCGTGACGCCTATCCAGCCACTCCTCAAAGAGGGGTCTTACCGCCGCGATTGCGGCGTGCCCGGACCTCGGTTGCGACAGTCGCTCCCTCCATACTGCTCTGAGATCACGCCGGAGCTCTTCCCGCCGCGACTCGACTTGTCGAGGCAGCGGGGATTCGCCCCGACGCTGCGCCTCCACGCGCCATTCATAGACGCGCTGGAGGGCAGTCGCCTCCAGATCCCAGGGCAGCAATCCGGCTAGGAGGTTGGCCGATTCGCCGGCGATCGTGCGGTATCCCCGGATCATCCGGATAGCCATGACCCTCTGGCATGCGACCAGCTTGAGTGGTCGCGTCCGGATGCTTGGGGCCCACACGGGGGCCCCGTAGAAGGCCATGGACCGCACGACACCGGCGTACAGCCTCCGGCAGGAGGCATTTGGCCCGCCGAGATTGGGCAGGAGTCGCTTGAGAGCGGCTGCTGCCCGGTTCAGCCTTGGGGCCAAATGCAGGAAATGCTCCCTGAAGTTCCATCGGCTGTCGAGGACGAGTCCCAGGTACTTCATCGTCCTTCCAACGCCGATGCGAACCCCCTCCACCGTAATGTGGGACTCTGAACGTGGCGCGTTCAGACGGCCATGAAAACACATGGCCTCTGTTTTGTGCAGCGCCACGTCGAGTCCCAACTGCCGGATCCTATTAGCGACTGTCGCTACCGCCTGCGTCGCCACGTCGGCCGCCGCCTGGTGCGACTCTCCCTTCGCCAGGACGAGCGTGTCGTCGGCGTAACAAATTACGCCGACGCCGTCAGGGAGGTCGCCGCGCAGCACCCAGTCGTAACCGATGTTCCACAGGAGCGGCCCCAAGACCGATCCCTGTGGAACACCGCACGACATCTCTCGCCGGTTCCACTCTCCCCGGTGACCGGGGTAGATGACGGCTCTGTCCGTCAGGTAGTCCTCGACTATACGACGGAGGTAGGTCGGCACCCGGTGATACCTGAGTGCCTCCCTGATGCAACTCCAGGGCAGGGTGTTGAAGGCATTGGTGATGTCTAAAGACACCCCCAAGACGACCCTGCCCCGGGAAACCGCATCCCCCGTCGTGAGGGCCCTCACGCGCGTGATGGCATCCACCGTCGAGCGCCCCCTGCGGAAGCCAAACTGGCTCTCCGCAAGGTCCGGGCCCACCCGATTCAGGTGCCCGACGAGGCGGTTTGCAATTACTCTTTCAAAGAGCTTGCCCACCTCGTCGAGCAGCACGATGGGCCGGAATGCGGACGGAGAGTCCGCAGGGCGCCCGGGCTTCTGGATCAGGACCAGTTTCCCCGTCTTCCAACGAAGCGGGAACTGGCCCCTCTCCAGGCACGCGCTAAAGAGCCCCCCCAGTCGAGGCCCGAGAGTCCCCGAGGCCAGGACCCAGGCTTTTCCTGGCAAGCCGTCGGGTCCTGGGGAAACGCAGTTTACTACGTAAAAAAAAAAAAAAAAAAAAAAAAAAAAAAAAAAAAAAAAAAAAAAAAGTATCTACAAACCCGCACTAATACTATGGGTAAACTTAATTTTAAAAAAAGCTTTTTAAACTTACCAAGTAAACGTTCATGACGATAATGTGAATAATATAAGTACTCCATATTCTGAACATTAGACATAATGTGACTATACATTATATCAATATAGTTTAACATAAACTGTAACACTTCACAAACACTTGGTTTTTTGACTAATGACACACCCTGACTTCACACAAGTACAATCTAGATTTACTATACATATAAATAATCCTCTTGAATCACTCTATGGACTGGTGAAAACCGCAATAAAATCCGTTGCGTAGTTTCAAAGATTTTAACGTACAGACAGCGGGAAGCGATTTATTTATTTTATTTGGATTTGCTTTTGACTCCAGTCGAGGTCAGACGGAGAAAAAGTTTAAGAGGGAGTAAGCTTACCCAGAAGAAGAGTTATATACTATGTAAACACTTTAAACATACGCCACTCTAATAGGTAAACTATTTAAGGCGTCCGAGAAGAAAGTAGAACTAGCGATTTAAGTTTTAAAATCATTTAGTTTTTAAAGTATCAATTAAAGGCATTGATTTCAATTTATTAATTACTGCAATTCGCTAATTATCTTGTTGTGATTATAGTGAATGTTGCTTGATAAAAAGTTTAATCAATACACGAAACAGGATAAACTTCAAGAAAAAAAAAAAAACACTATTCACAAGTACGATCAAGCAGATTTTCCGTTATAGTTTAATTTCAGTATTTACTGCACTTATTTACGATTCCAAGTATAATTAACACTTATAATCGATAAAAATAAAACACTTAAATAAATCACTTTTTTTCTAACGTTTTTTTTTTAAATTACTTTCTTGTAAATGCACTGTTTAAACATTTCTAATTTATTAATTGCATTTTTTTTAAACTTTTCAAATAAATGTATTAATTAATAAATTCCCAATGAACCACATATAGGTATTGTCTATACAATGCTAAGTAAACTACTAAACACATTTTTGTTTTATTTTCCTAGTAAGTTATTACTCATAATTTGGACTTTATGTTTACAGTGATAAGGGTTATATGCTAATAGTAAGTTGAAACTCATACTGTGATTATTTTTAATGTATGTTTGTCGATCATTCTGCCTCTTTAGTCATGCATGAGGACCCGTTGTCGATTCCCAGGTCAGGTAATTGCGTCTTCCCATAAGGAATTTTTCAAGCACACATGGTCATGGTCGCGGGATTTACGAATTACCGTGACTCCAGAACGTAAAGGGCTTTTGAAGGACACCGTGGATTTTAGTCAGTACGAGTATGACAGTCCCTCCCGCTCTGCCCTGGATGGGAGGACTCATTTGATGATTTTACAACGACAAAAAAAAGGACACATGGTCAAGATTTGTGCACCAGTTGACGGCAATACTGTCGGCCCCCATTACATGAGACTTAAATGGTAAGTATATTAAACAGATCCAAATATACCCCTGTATTTGGATCTATTTAGCGATAGAACAATAATATTTGACACAATAATAAGAAAAAAATAAAGAGAATTGTCTGTCTATTTGTATGGACATGCGATGAGAAGTGATGACAGTCATGTGACTAAGAGAGTGATGAGTATGAATGTTGATGGATGGAGAGGAAGAGGAAGACCAAAGAAAAGATGGATGGATTGTCTAAGGAATGATAAGGAAGAAAAAAGAGTAAATGATACTGTGACGTCAGATAGGGGAGAATGGAAGAAGAGAACACGTTGCGACGACCACAAGTAAAATGGGATAAGGACAGGAAGATTACGAAGGATAGAGCAATTTTTTTTTTCTTTTCAACTTGGTTAAGTCATCATATGAGTCCGCCCACCCCGGGCAGAGCGGGAGAGACTGTCAGACTCGTACTGACTAAAATCCACGGTGTCCTTTAATAGCCCTTTAGGTTCCAGGGTCATGGTAATTCATGAGTAGCGCGACCCCGACAGGCTTTGGCCCTTTACAGGGGGGCCCCGTCACTTTGCTGACACTCCTTGAGACGCGCGTGGAACACAACGCGCCGTCGACGCGGAAGAGCAATAATACATTTATTTCATCTCAGCGAGACGTAGAATTCTTTACTTACACGCAACCGAAGTTGCGAGCAATAACTACCACTATTAAAATTAATTATTTGTAAAACAGACAAACCCACAAACAATAGCTTGTATGTCCGACCGGACGGACAGGATATGATAATAAAATTAAAGTTAATTATTGCAATCATTATTCAATGGAAAACAGACAGTTAGGTCAGTTACATTACGTTGATAAATTATTGACTTGACTACACAGAGTGTTACATTAACGCACGAACTTTAACCATGTTTTTTTTTCACTTTTAGTTCACTTTTGGCCTCAATCCAGCCCAAAAGCAATAATGGGCAACTCGCTGTCCGATCATGGACCACGCCCGGGTCGACGGCGCGTTGTATTCCATGCGCGCCTCAAAGAGTGTCAGCATAGTGACGGGGCCCCCTGTAGAGGGCCAAAGCCTGCCGAGGTCGCGGGACTCACGAATTACCGTGACCCCGGAACGTAAAGGGCTATTGAAGGACACCGTGGATATTAGTTAATACGAGTAGTAATAGCCCTTTACGCACCCGGGTCACGGTAATTTGTGAGTTCCGTGACCGTGAGTTTCTATGTTTGTAAACGCACCAACGATACAGGAGATTTTAACAATTCAAAAGTGCATGTAAGTGGCCTTCTTGCAACTACAAAATTATATAAAATTGAATGCTTCGGTAATTCACACCCTATATACCAATTACTAGGTAAGCCTATTAGATTCTTTGTTTATCTAATCTATCTATTAGTAAATTATAGGAAAACAAATGAATACTAAATACACTGCGACTATCGTTATCATACTTTCGCGGTATTTACTCTGTTATCAGTGCAAGTAAAATTATCTCTACTATGCTTTTTTTTTATCATGGTAAAATCATCAAATGATTCCTCCCACCCAGGGCGAGACGGGAGCGACAGAAAATCAAAGCATTTATTTCAAGTAGGCCAGTTACAGGCACTTTTGAATTCTATAGACTTGTACTGACTAAAATCCATGGTGTTCCTTCAATAGCCATTTGCGTTCCAGGGTCACGGTAACCAGTTAAGACCGCGACCCGGGCAGGCTCTGACCCTCTAAAGGGGGCTCCGTCAGATTGCTAACAACTCAATGAGGGGCGCGTGGAACTTGAGGCGCCGGCGTCCCGGGAAATGGTTCATGATCGGACGGCGAGTCACCCATTACCTACAGTCCGCATACCCGCGCCTGCGGTGACTGGAAATCACTTCGCGGCATAAGACAATATGGGTTTATTTTACCCGCACCGAATAGTACGGACCGGCACTTAGCTATCTGTACCGTTAAAACCTGCTTCTTTATAAAATCACCCATAGTACTGAACAATAATTAACCATTAAGGTAAAAAACCGCAATTAAAACATTTTTTTCTTTATAAATTGACGTTAATTTCCTTAAATTGAATGACCGATAGAATTAACAATAAAATGACTATGAAGTATAGGGAAATACATTTTAAACGAGGAAACTTACTACATTGTTATATTTAAAAACTTGCCAGCGGTATCACCCACGACAACTTAAAAAAAAGTATAAAAACTAAGGTTCTAAATCTATATCATAACATTATACATGCACGTTTAATAACCTTAGCATATAAAAAAACCGGCCAAGTGCAAGTCGGACTCGCCCATAAAGGGTTCCGAAGCAGCAAGTAACATACTATAAAATTTCTTGTATTTGGTTGTAACTTTGAAAGGTAAATTGTGGTTTACGATTTATGACGTAATAAATGAAAAAGTTTTTCTAAAAAAAAATGTAAACGACTTCAAAAACAACCACGAAAAAGGGTAAAATAACCTACCAAATACTTTTCTTTCGTAAGTCGGTGGCTTTCCTTTTTTTATTTCACTGACTTTTTTGCAATATTCAAACGACACAGGTGTGGGGCAAAGTTTAAAAAACAAAAAACTGAACGAAATTTTTATGGAACCAAATCTATATATATAAAAGGAGAACTGACTGACTGACATATCAACGTGCAGCCGAAACTACTGGGGCTAGGAATGTGAAATTTTGCACACGGCTTCCTATTATAATGTAGGGGAGCACTAAGAAGGGGTTTTTGGAAATTTAACCTTTAAGGGGGTGAAAAGGGGGAATTAGGAAAGTACGTAACCCACGCGGACGAAGTCGCGGGAAAAGTGCTAGTGACCGATACACGGGGTGCTAAGACAGGAAACCTCCACGTGCGCCCGTGGACTGGAGTTCCCCTTCGGATACGTCCGGGGGGAAGACCACTTTTTCGGGCCGGTGCACCCTGGGATGCGGGCAAAAACTCTTTTAGGCACTGTGTGCCTGAGGGGTCTCTTTGCCCGTATGCGAATAGCCTGTCGGGTGGATGCTCCAACGCGTGTCCCTCTGAACAGCAGAGGGCACAGCGGCGGAGCGGGCTTGCGGACGGTGAGTAATGGGTAAGCTCGCCGTCCGACCAAGGACCAAGCCCGGGTCGGTGGCGCGTCGTGTTTCACGCGTCACCGACGGGGCCCCTTACGGGGCCAAATGCCTGCTGGGGTCGCGGCTTTTTTCTTAATCCAGGATACCGCGGCCCCGGAACGTAAAGGGCATCCGAAGAAACACGGGTGGATTTTAGTCAGTAAGAGTCTGACAGTCCCTTCCGCCCCGCCCAGGGCGGGAGGACTCATTTGATGATTTTGCCACCCTAAAAAAAAAAAAAAAAAAAAAGTGACCGATACACTACTTCGAACAAAACAAAATACAATCGAATTCAGAACCTCTTCCTTTTTTGAAGTGGGTTAATTTTCTTTTTTTAAATGGCCCTCTAGACGGGGCCCCCCCTCTAGAGGGCCAAAGCCTGCCGGGGTCGCGGTACTCACGAATTACCGTGACCCTGGTACGTAAAGGGTTATTGAAGGACACCGTGGATTTTAGTCAGTACGAGTCTGACAGTCCGTCCCGCTCTGACCTGGTAGGGAGGACTCATTTGATGACTTTACCAGAAAAAAAGAAAAAACAAAATTCAATCCTATGGCTGGGAATAGGAAAACACAGATTACAAAAAACCAGGAAACTTCAGTCAATATTATTGTTTTATCATCCTTTAATTAAATATTAAACAAAGGAAATAAATACTTTAACTATTAATTTATTTATTACATTTTTTGCTACAATTTTCCTGTAAAACTAGGTCAGAGTTCAATTGATATGTATGTTACAGGAAATTAAATGGTTTCATGGTTAATAGATAAGGGTATTTTAACACTTTGAGCTGACAACGTTATAATACGTGAAATTTGATAAGCGCTATTTGACACAACGTTTAATCACGTCAGTAAAAATATGTCTTTTTTCAAAGAACGTGTATAAACGGCTGAGGCTTATACAAATTCCTTCAAGCTACGTCATCGCGCCACGCCATTTTGGGACTGCTAGCGCCACTCCAGTTTAGTTTTTTTTGTGCATTTTATAAAGCTACTCGCACACACACATACATTCTAATTGCGCATACATTCAGAGAAAATAGTGCGACGCGCAACAAACATTTGAATACCCAGATGCTCAGCTGAAAGTGTTAATGGCCTTGGACATTCTCATCACGCCTGTAATCTTCAAAGGCTTAGGCAGAGTCGTACCTAATACCCTTTTTGTTTTATCGTGTTAAAATCATCAAATGAGTCCTCCCACTCAGGGCAGAGCGGGCGTGACTGTCAGACTCGTACTGACTAAAATCCAAGATGTCCTTCAATAGCCCTTTACGTTCCGGGGTCACGGTAATTCGTACAGTCCCGCAACCAGAACACATGGGATTTGCATGAATCTAAATACCATGAATGTTGCTGTAAAATTATATTACTAGTACGGTAACATAATTAACAATGAAATGATATTTTTTTCGTTTCAAGTAGGTTATTATAAACACTTTTACACGTCATCTTATTACAAACTAAATGAGGTCGATGTTTCGTACCTAACTACTGAGAAGAAACAGCCGAAACAAACTCAGAGGTCATCGCCTCTATTAAAGTTCAGACTCGCAGCCCGACCATGGACCATGCCCGGGTCGACGGCGCGTTGTGTTCCACGCGCGCCTCAAGGAGTGTCAGCATAGTGACGGGGCCTGTAGAGGGCCATAGCCTGCCGGGGTCGCGGGACTTACAGATTACCGTGACCCCGGTACGTAAAGGGCTACTGAAGGACACCGTGGATTTTAGTCAGTACAAGTCTGACAGTCCCTCCCGCCCTGCCCTGGGTGGGAGGACTCATTTGATGTCAAAGTCAAAGTCTAAGTCAAAGTCAAATCATTTATTCCAATTAGACCATCAGAGGCACTTTTGAACGTCGATTATTAAAATTAAAGGAAATGGGATGGGAAGGGATTGATTCTACACCCATTCGCAAGGGTAGGTTTGTATGGAGAAGAATGGGCAAGAAACTCCATACTTACTCTTTTTCAAAAATGTTTTACAATGTTTGGATATCAGAAATTTAAAAATAAATGTAAATGCGATGTACCCATAAAATCTAGACCATTTATAGGATAAAATACAAAACAAAAAAAAACAAAAAACAATTACACAGCTAAAAGGTACACGGCGTTCACATTTTCACAATATATTGCAATTATAGCTATTATACAAATACAATATTGGCAGTGTGTGAGCATTCAAATTTCAACCAGTTTGATTCTGCTTAAGCCCTACATTGTACTATGGAGCAGGACCAGCATGTTTCCAAGCATTTTTATCTTGAATATAATCTTCTAATTTATAATATGCTTGTTTACTTAGAGTATTTTTGATGTGAGTTTTAAATTTTCTTTCATTTAGTTTTAAGACCTCACTAGGTATTTTGTTGTAACATTTAACACAGTACCCCATAAAAGATTTTTTTACTTTAGACAATCTAAAATAAGGTTGATCAATTTTATCCTTATTTCTAGTGTTAAAATTATGTCTATCACTTATTTTATTGAAAAGATAAAGATTTTTCCTAACATACATTATATTTTCATAAATAAATTGACAAGGCACTGTCATTATGTTAATCTTTTTAAATAGTTCCCTAAGAGATTCGCGACGATGTAAATTGTAAATAGCTCTGATGGCTCTCTTTTGCAAAATAAAAATTGATTCAATGTCAGCCGCCCGGCCCCACAATAGAATGCCGTAAGACATAATGCTGTGAAAGTAGCTGAAGTAAACCAATCGCGCAGTTTCAACGTCTGTTAACTGACTTATCTTTCTAACAGCATAAGCGGCTGAGCTTAGACGCCCCGCAAGAGATGCTATATGGGGGCCCCATTGTAATTTATCGTCTAACGTGATTCCCAGGAAAACTGTTTGATTAATAAATTCCAGTTTTTCACCGTTCAGTATAATGTCACATTCGGTACTGTTAACATTTGGTAAAGTAAATCTAATGCATTTTGTTTTGTTTTCATTAAGAGCTAAATTGTTCAAAGTAAACCAATTGTGTACCTGAAGAATACAATCATTAACAATATCTAGGTTTTGCGAACGTCTGTCTACTTTAAAGATTAACGAAGTATCATCCGCGAATAACACCATCTGTGGTTGATTTTTGACTAAATGGGGTAGATCATTTATATAAACTAAAAAGAGGAACGGACCCAAAATAGAACCCTGAGGAACGCCCATTGTTATTTCAGACCCTAATGAGTTTATACCGTTTACCTGAACTTTTACCCATCTATCTCTTAGGTATGAATTAAGTAAATCTAGGGCTTTATTTTTAATTCCATAATGTTCCAGTTTCAGCAATAGTGTTTCGTTACGCAATCGAATGCCTTTGAGAGGTCGCAAAAGATTCCTATGGCATCTTTTGCTTCCTCCCAGGAGTTAAAAATGTTCTTTAATAAGGTCACACCCGCGTCAGTTGTACAACGCCCTTTGGTAAAACCATACTGTTGATCGTGGAAGATGGAATGTTTATTAAAGTGACATAACATTTGTGCAAGCATTAACTTTTCAAACACCTTGCTGAAAACTGGCAAAATTGACACAGGCCTATAATTGTTAGGTTCCTTACAATCACCTGATTTGAAAAGTGGAGCTACCTTACTATGTTTCATGAGATCTGGAAACACTCCTTGGTCTACACTGGTGTTAAATATAAAAGCTAAGTAAGGTGCGACGGTTTCAATAATAGATTTACATACTTTCACAGACATTCCCCAAAGATCTTCTGTTGACTTAATTTTTAGGTCTTTGAAAGCTTTAATGACAGCTTGGGGGTTTGTGTGCTGAAACCTAAACTCCATTGGGCACACCTTTACATTCTTTTTAAGTAAGGCAGCAGAGAGTGCGGGCGACGAATTTAAAGATTCAGTCGTTTTAAGAGGGATGTTCGAAAAGAACCTTTCAAACTCCTGAGCAATTTCCACATCTGAGTTTATAGGGCCATGTGCTGTTTCTAAATTAATTTCATGATTGCGCTTTCTATTCCTACCTGTTTCATTATTTATTATTTTCCAAGTAGTCTTTATTTTATCATCAGCTGATTTAATTTTACCACTAATATAAAGAGCCTTAGCTGTTTTACATACACGTTTAAAAGTTTTTGAATATCTGGCTACATACTGATGAAAGCTAATATTATTTATATTATGACTCTTAAGACCGTAAAGTTCAAAGATGATTCAAAGATGATTTTACCACGATAAAAAAAAAAAAAGGCCGATCTTCCGGGTTAAGCCGCGCTTGCCGAGGTTGGTCTGTGGGTGACCATCTGTCATAGCGAGTTTCCTCCGTGCCTCGGAAAGCACGTAAAGCCGTTGGTCCCGGCTGTCATTTGTAGATCTTTGACAGTCGTTACTATTAGTCAGAAGCTCTAAAGTCTGGCAACCAGTCTTACCATGGGGTATCGTATTACCCAGTTACTGGGTTGTGGAGGTCCGACAGGCAGTCGCTCCATGTAAAATACTGATATCCAGCTGCATCTGGTATGACTGGAAGCCGACCCCAATATAGTTGGGAAAAGGCAGGCAGACGATGATATTATATTGGTCATTTCATACGAGGACCATGCAGGTCTGTCTGTAACACTTTGCCCAACCCAGAAATCAAACCAGGAACCTCATGTTCAGTAGCGATTAGATATCACTCACCCGATACGGAATCCTTGCTTTCAGATTCAGGATCGCCATCTTTCTCTTCTGCTTTCGTGTCTTGCTTCTGAAAGAAAAATTAAATGTATAAACAACTGTTAATAATTAGTTCGTCAGTTAAATTATGAAAAAACACTTGACCCGTTTTTTTTGTTTTATTACGTAAAGCAAAATTGATGATTAAAATTGGCAATACGCAAGTACTCGGGCACTCCGCAATCGCGGCGGTAAGACCCTTTGAGGAGTGGCTGTGAGTCCTGACCTACCGCATGACGCAGGTCCTCACCGGACACGGAAGTTTCGGGAGGTTCCTGTGTCTGGGAAGGAAGAAACGTCTGGGTGTGACAACCAGACGTTTCACTGCGAGGATCGCCCAGAGGACACGGTGGACCTCTCGCGCCAGAGATAGATTATAACCTTGATTAACACATTTTTTTTGTATCGTGGTAAAATCATCACATGAGTCCTCCCACCCAGGGCAGAGCGGGAGGGACTGTAAGACTCGTACTGACTTAAATCCACGGTGTCCTTCAATAGCCCTTTACGTTCCGGAATCACGGTAATACGTAAGTCCCGCGACCCCTTCATTTTGCTGACACTGTTTGAGGCGCGCGTGGAACACAACGCGCCGTCGATCCGGGCATGGTCCATGGTCGGACAGCGAGTTGTCCATTACTCGCCGCCCGCGGGTTAAAAGTAGGATAGGATTCGTTAAAGAATATTTACCAGTGACTCGTCATGTTCCAGCTGCTTGTGGCTGTCGCTCTCCCTCCTCAGCGCCGACTCCACGTCACAGCCGGAGTCCAGCACCCACAGCAGGATCAGGGTGTGGAGATCCACCTCATCTTCTGTTTGTTCACTATAAAAAAGAAATACCTCGTCAATAAAACCTATCTATGGGATATGAAGAATAAGAAAAAAAAACCGGCCAAGTGCGAGTCGGACTCGCCTTTAAAGGGTTCCGTAGCAGCAAGTAACATTATATAAAAGTTGGTTGTAACTTTGAAAGATAAATTGCGGTTTACGATTTATGACGTATTAAAAAAAAAATGTAAGTTGGTACGCACAATATTGAGTGATTTACCATGTTATTTTAATATCATGGACTTCTTATAGGTTTTCCTATAATCTATAAGGAGAAAACTAATTTCTGTATTTTTTTCAAAATTTTAGGTTCAGTAGTTTCGGAGATAAGGGGGGGGGAATGGTCAATTTTCGTCTATTTTCTTGAATAACTTGGAAACTATTTATTTTAAAATTACAAAAAAATACATTTAAGATCTTCTCAACAAGACCTTTCATTTGATATGCCACACGATGCAGTTTTCAGATTTTTTTTTTTAATTTTCCCCTTCGCCCCCAAAAATGACCCCCCATATACAGATTTCATCTGCTCACGTCACACCTCTGTGTTTGGGTCACAGGAATTGATATGTGTACCAAATTTCAACTTAATCGGTCTAATAGATTCGGAGATAATTGACTGTAAGCGACGGACGGACAGACACACGAGTGATCCTATAAGGGTTCCGTTTTTGTATTCAGACGTACGGAACCCTAAAAAATGGGATAAAGCTTTTTCGTGGACATACCACCAGTACGCGTAGCATGGCACCGTTGAAACGGGGTTTGTTGACAGGAAAATAGACAAAATAACAGAACGTAGAAACCGACTTTCGGCCACTCTAGGCGCGGTCATACGGACAGCGAGTAATGGGCGACTCGCCGTCCGATCATGGACCATGCCCCGGTCGACGGCGCGTCGTGTTCCAAGGGCGCTTAAAGAGCTGTCAGCAATCTGACGGGGCCTCTCTTAGAAGACCAAAGCCTGCCAGGGTCGCAAAATTGTCTTATAAGATAACCGTGGCCCCGGAACGTAACGGCTATTGAAGGACACCGTGGATTTTAGTCAGTACAAGTCTGACAGTCCCTCCTGCCCTGGGTGGCAGGACTCATTGGATGATTTTTAGCTTCAACCTTGGTGTCTTCAGGTCAAGAGTGAATATGATACTTCTAGGCAAGCGTGCTTCACCGTCGACCACATCATCGATTACCATCAGGCGAGATAGTGGACAAACTCGAAACTATTTTTAAATAAAAAGGTTGAAATCGTTACAAAACTCACGTATTTTTATTTTTCTTCTGCGACGCCATGTGTTGTTCTAAACTCGTCATATGGAACACGTAGTTGTGGATCTCCAAAGCGCTTAACCTGTAACAACAAATAAATAATAACTCGTAAGAAGCACGTCACGCTAACGTCGCGCTAGCGTCACGCTAAGGCTAACATGCTGTTTGGCAAAGCGTTACGGTCTTACGACCGCTGTGAGCATTAGGGCGGGGTGCGAGTGGTAGAATCAAATGTACAGAAATGTTTGAAACATGCCACGAGGCGCCGCGAGTAGCGAATTCGGGTATTATAAAGTAATTAATGTCTTATTCGCATCGCCGCTCACCGTTTAGACAGCGAACTCAATATTTAACGAGAATATTCTGAAATGAGTCCTCCCACCCAGTGCAGAGCGGGAGGGACTGTCAGACTCGTACTGACTAACAAAGTAATTAATGTCTTATCCGCACCGCACGCCGCTCCGCTCACCGCTCACACCAAAGTCGTGATTTAGCCGTTAAACTTCGGCCACACACAACGACTAATCGCAGCGATTTGAACTGAGCATGCTAAATTTTATTCGCAGCAATTAGTCGCTGTTAGTGTTAGTAGTTGCCAACTTTCAGAATACGCGCTCTTAAAAAGTGTAGAGTGTCTCACCTCTTAGCATCAAGCGTGTAGTACATGGCGATGGCGGCGTGTCCATCAGTGGGACAGCACAGGTAGCGGCGCGTGCAGTGCTTCACGTCCACCAGCCACTTGGCGAACGAGTGGTGGAACATCGACAGGTAGCCCGTCGACCGCTCCATCACCAGGATCCTGGAGGGAGAGGTTGTTAAGATTGGCGAAGAAATGAACACAGAAACAATATAATTACTTGAGCCAAACTGAATGAATTTTTATGGGACCAAACAGCCAAAGTTAAAGTCAATCGAAGAGACACTTGAATGTTGAATATTCAAATTAAATTAAATGTGATGGGATTGTCTCTACACCCATTCGCAAAGGTAGATTCGTATGGAGAAGAATGGGTAAGAAACTCCATACTTACTCTTTTAAAAATGTAGCAAATATACAGCATCGAATAAAAAAAAATAAACACACAAATCGGACCAGAAACGTAGGATTAAACGGTATACATACATAAAAAAACACCGACCGAATGCAAATCTCCTCCTTTTTGAAGTCGGATAAAAAAGGAACTCACAGCTAAATACTCCTCCCAAAATTCCCCAACAGTATTTTATTTTTCACTTTCATTGTGTGAAAAATAAAATACTGTTGGGGATTTTTGGATTGGCTTCGCCCGATCCTAATAGCCTATGTCACTCAGGACAAATACAGCTTTCTACCGGTTTTTTTTTTTGCGTGGTAAAATCATCAAATGAGTCCTCCCACCCAGGGCAGGGCGGGAGGGACTGTCAGACTTGTACTGACTAAAATCCACGGTGTCCTTCACAAGCCCTTTACGTACCGGGGTCACAGTAATGGGTAAGTCCCGCGACCCCGGCAGGCTTTGGCCCTCTACAGGCCCCGTCAATATGCTGACACTCTTTGAGGCGCGCGTGGAACACAACGCGCCGTCGACCCAGCTTTCTACCGGTGAAAGAATTTTCAAAATCGGTTTAGCAGTTCCTGACATTACCCCCCTACATACAAAAAAAACAAATTAACCTCTTTATAATATTAATATAGAAGTATAGATATTGAGTAAGCTATCTCCCCTGTAAGTTTGTATAGATCACGACTCGATCACGTCTCGTAACGCAGAAGTCAAC
Organism: Agrotis puta; assembly: GCA_943136025.2. NCBI lineage: Eukaryota > Metazoa > Arthropoda > Insecta > Lepidoptera > Noctuidae > Agrotis > Agrotis puta. The sequence continues at coordinate 6,544,875 of OW964195.2, read as the reverse complement.
CAACTCAGCCACTGTGCCAACCTAACGGCATAATTTAATTTGACAGGCCTGTTGGTCTAGTGGTTAGTGACCCTGACTGCTATGCCGGAGGTCGTGGGTTCGATTCCCACCCAGGACAAATGTTTGTGTGATGAGCACGATCATTTGTTCTGTGTCTGGGTGTAATTTATCTATAATTACATGTTTAGAAACATATAAGTATGCTTATCAGTTGTCTAGTACCCATAACACAAGCTCTGCTTAGCTTGGGACTAGATAGCGTTGTGTGATAGTTGTGGAGTATTTATTTATAAATTACCTCCTCAACAGATGCAGTCGTCGGTTGAAGTCCTCCCTGGTGACGCTGTACTCCTTGGTGAGCAGACACTTGTACAGCATCTCCTCAGTGACGCCGCACCGCGCTGCCAGCAGCACGTCCAGGAGGAGACGGACCTGGAGATCAACGAAATATAGTATTTTTCATTTCATAATTAAATTGAAAATCTGTTTAGTCCGTCAGTTAGAATATTGAGAAATAATGAACACGTGTTTTCTGTTTTTTTTTTTAATCTGTGAATATTGACAAAGATAAAACGCTTCCAAATTCGGGAGTGGGGGCTTGTGAAGTTATAACGCTTTTTTTTTACGTGGTAACATCATCACATGAGTCCTCCCACCCAGGGCAGAGCGGGAGTGACTGTCAGACTCGTACTGACTAAAATCCACGGTGTCCTTCAATAGCCCTTTATGTATCGGGGTTACGGTAATTCGTGAGTCCCGCGACCACGTCATAACTCTTGTAAAATCGTACCGCCCGAGTGACGTTTTGTGATTATTTGAAACGTTGTATCTTCGTCAATTTTGGTTTACGTAACAAGAAAAATTCGGGCAAGTTAAAGTCGCTCTCACGCGATGGTTCGCCTTTTATTTTTATCGTGGTAAAATCATCAAATGAATCCTCCCACCCAGGGCAGAGCGGAAGGGACTGTCAGACTCGTACTGACTAAAATCCACGGTGTCTTTCAATAGTCCTTTACGTTCCGGGGTCACGGTAATTCGTACAGTCCCGCGACCCCGGCAGGCTTTGGCCCTCTACAGGCCCCGTCACTATGCTGACACTCCTTGAGGCGCGCGTGGAACACAACGCGCCGTCGACCCGGGCATGGTCCGTGGTCGGACAGCGAGTTGCCCACTGCCACTGCCGACTGGCTTAGGTATCCAAGAAAGCTAAACTAATATCTGGGACTTATTCGAGCTTCATTGTCTCGTTTTTCTGGTGATCGCAACTATTGATTCAGGCGCTCAGAAGGTGTCTTGGTACACAGAATAATGTACAGTACTCCCAAATTAATAATGCGCATGCAAATGTTCGCTAATTGTCGTATTCCCGGAAACACCCGAATCATTGAATCGGAGAGAGCCCTAAACAATGCACTTGCATTTTGCACCTTGTTCGAAAGAAACCGAAGTCAATGTCAAATGTCGAATCATGTGAAACAATTGAAAACACTTCGGGCGGTCGGCGGCTGTCGCCGGTCAGTCAAAGGTCCGTCAGTCGTCTTTATATATTGGTGGTGACTGCACGTGTTCTCTCTGTGTGGAATTATATAGAGCTGCTATTACACACCCTTTTTGGTTTTGTTTTCAAAAGTGAATTAGTTTTTCTCGCTATTTACTTACATCGAATTATCGAATCAATTTCGTTACTGATAAATCAACATTTATCTCTTTTAGCACAAAACACATAATTCTACTAAATTATGCAGGAAGAAAATGCACTTAACCACTCTATATACATATCGTCTTCCGACGCTCGGGGAATACGACTGTTGCCGAACAGTGACGAAGATTTCTATGTGCATTATTATTTTTGGAGTACTGTAGTAGATTTGAAGAAAAATATCTTTACCTTAGTGAACCTCCTTCCGTGGAACAGTCGCTGCGCCAGCCACAGGTACAGTCCATTCAACGTGCCCGGTATCTCCCGTATCTCACGAAGGGCTATAAATCCGTCCGCCACGCCATCTAATACCTGGATACAAAGAACATAGATATAAGATTACGAAAACTGGAAAGTCAAAGACAAAGATAATACAACAACTACAATACAATCATCATCTTCCTGCCCTCATCCCATTTTACTTGTGGTCGTCGCAACACATTTTTTTTTCTTCCATTCTCCTCTATCAAACGTCACAGTATCATTTACTCCTTTTTCTTCTTTAAAGCTGAAAAAAGGTTATTTTAAACTTATTTGTGTTTGTTTTTGAAGTCGTCGTCGAAAAAAAAGTTTTTTTTTTTAAACCTAGTTTGGATCCCGGTTGTAGGAAAGCCAAAGAAAAGATGGATGGATTGTCTAAGGAATGATATGGAAGAAAAAGGAGTAAATGATACTGTGACGTTTGATAGAGGAGAATGGAAGAAAAAACGTGTTGCGACGACCACAAGTAAGGGGCCGTTCAAGTATTACGTCAGCACTATGGGGGGGCGGGGGGGTCTTTGCTTTGCTTATTTTGGATGACATGGGGGGTAGGGGAGTCTAGATGATGATTACGTCATCGGTAGTTATTTACTTTTTTAAACGAATGGCAACCCTCACATTGTCTTTGGTTGAAAACGAAACGCATTTTCGGGGATTCTTGCAAATAATGATGTAAATAATACATAAATTGAAAAATGTTTACGTAAGCATGGGGGGAGGGGGTAAGTGCTCTGCTTACTTTTGCTGACAAGGGGGACCGGGGGGGTAAATAATTGTAATAAATCTGCTTACGTAATACTTGAACGGCCCCTAAAATGGGTAGGAAGATGAGATGATGAAGGATCCAGGTTGTAACAGTACCTTCTCCAGGTACAGCAGACAGCCGTCACTCTTGATCCTCAGATGGTCGAGCGCGGCCGCTGCTGCCGCTGCCGCTGCTGAGTCACTCGACACACGCGCCCTGCAACACACACAGTTTAGTAACAGTTACGATTTTTTATATACATCACTGGCTAAATGATCGTAGTTCTCAATTTATCGTTCTTAGTCACATTAACAATTAAAAAATATATATACAACATTATTTTTTGTTTATGCGAACCCGATACACCTGTCTAGTATTTTTGTGTAAAGAATCTTTGTACAAAATTTTAAAACCGTATCATAAAAAATCACAAGGTTATAAATTTGTATAATACCTGATTGTCTGTTCAAAAACATAGCCAGGGTCAACAGGATCAAAGCCTGTCGGGGTCGCGGGACTGCCGAATTACCGTGACCCCGGTACGTAAAGGGCTATTGAAGGACACCGTGGATTTTAGTCAGTACGAGTCTGACAGTCCCTCCCGCTCAGCCCCGGGTGGGAGGACTCAATTGATGATATTACCACGTAAAAAAAACAACTCGTATGGAATTCAAAAAATCTCCTTTTTGCGTCGAAAGTTATAGATTCGACTTATTGCTTCGGGGTCTAAAAAATAAATATATAAGTTATTACAGTTACCTCAACCTCGGCTCAGTGTCTAGTCTCGCCAACACGTACCGCTGTACGTCAGCGGACACGTGCGCGCGCTGCAGCTCATCTAAAGTTATCTTGCGGAAACCTGGAACAACACATTATAATTTTATGAGACTCGATCCGGCAATACGTAGAGCAGTAACAAATTGTGTAGCTACCGCGTCAGGTCGCGGGACTTATGTTTTTTTTTTTATCGTGGTAAAATCATCAAATGAGTCCTCCTAGTCCAACCCAGGGCAGGGTGGGAGGGACTGTCAGACTCGTACTGACTAAAATCCACGGTGTCCTTCTGAACTGTATGTGCATAGTTATAAGTAATTACATAAATGTAAATATACATGTTGTTAATGAAGGTACGAGCAGTAAAGAACTAGCTTTGGAGCAAGACGGTTGTGTTTCATTCGTACCTACATTCCACCTTCACTAGCCCTTTACGTACCGGGGTCACGGTAATTCGTTAGTCCCGCGACCCCGGCAGGCTTTGGCCCTCTACGGGCCCCGTCAAGGGACTTATGATTTACGAACAATACCAAAGAAAGGACACTTGTGTAGGCCGCTTAAGTTACTCAAACTGTTAGACAATCACTATGATTTTAAAAAAAAAAACAACAGCTTGACCCGCAAGGTCCTCGCATTTAGAAAAAATAAGAATGGTATATACAAAAAAAATATTAAAATTTAATTACTTCTTTGAGTAATGGACACAATTGAAAAGACTGGTGGATATGCTGAATATACATCGACTAGCACTTTGCCCGCGACTTCGTCCGCGTGGGTTACGTACTTTCCTAATTCCCCCTTTTCACCCCCTTAAAGGTTAAATTTCCAAAAACCCCTTCTTAGTGCTCCCCTACCTTATAATAGGAAGCCGTTGCCAAAATTTCACATTCCTAGCCCCAGTTGTTTCGGCTGTACGTTGATATGTCAGTCAGTCAGTTCTCCTTTTATATATATAGATTTACTCGCTATGATCACATACTCACACATAGACGCAGCCATGCACACATACATTCACTCCAACTGACAGACTAATTATATTTGTAATTTATTATTACTACTACTAATGTGACGGTATACCTGTGAACATCCTGGTGAGGTTCCTGCAGTGCTTCCTCGCGGTGCAGACCAGCAGCAGCCACTGAGGGAACAGGTGCTGGTGACGGGACAACAGGCTGGCCACGCTGGTGGAACCCTCTGTACCCTCGCGATCTTCACATACGCCTGGATATTGTGAAGACATTATTTAGTATTTACCCCTTGATTTGCTCATTTATGCTTTTTGTCTATTAATAACCAGAGCCGCCTGGCTCACGATCACGATCTAGTTGTAGTTCGGCGCAAAATAAATTTTACTGGGTATGGGGACGGCGAGTAATGGGTGCCTCACCGTCCGATCATGGACAATGCCCGGGTCGACGACACGTCGTGTACTACGCGCGCCTCAAAGAGCTGTCAACACACTGAGAGAGAAGGCCAAAGCCTGTCGGAGTCACGAGACTCTCATCAAGTAACCGTGACCCCGGAAAGTAAAGGGCTACTAAAGGACACCGTAGATTTTAGTCAGTACGAGTCTGACAGTCCCTCGTGTCCCGTCTTGGGTGAGCCGTAAAACAAAAAAAAAACGGATTTACTGTGTTCTGTCGATGCGAAAGAGTTCCCGTCACTTCTGGGTTTCTGGGATCAAAATTTCTTAACCTTCAAGCGGGCGCGCGTAGTCGAATTGACCGCGCTTAATACATTTTCGTTCATATTGTCATTAGTAATAATGACAATATGAACGAAAATGTATTAATCATCACATGTATTTCTAATTTCTAGTAGCCTGTCGTTATGTCATTGGGAGTAAAAAAAAGGATAGATTTTAAAGACAATCACAATATATCTGCGTATATAAAAATAAAAAAAGATGAAAATATTTGAAATTTAGTGCTTTATTTCTCGTATTCATCCCATAGGTCTTTTCGGTTACGCGCGCCCGCTCCCGTTACAAAAGACCACGCGCCCGCTTGAAGGTTAAGCGATTTACATGTTAAAGTGTATTTCTTATGCGATTTAGATGTAAAAGTGTAACAAATAAACGGTTTAACAATATTTATAAGCAGGGATTTCAGCTAACTATGAATTTCATTCAAAAAAAAAATATTGCTTTATTTTTACTATGTAACTACATAAATAACACTCACCGCCCAAGAGTCCCTCATCGATGGCGTCTACCAGGAGGAAGAGACACTGCTTGGGAGGGTCTATCTCTAGCAGAGGGAACAACAGCGCCTTCTTGAAGCATTCATCCGGGTTCTTCTCTAAATTCTGGGGTAGCAGTGCCTGGGTAACGATAGTGAATAAGTCAAATATTAGGTATCAGGTTTTATCCCGCAATTTCCCCCATATCTCCTACTTTAAGTTTTATGCTAAACTAGCACTTTTCCCGCGACTTCGTCCGCGTGGGTTACGTACTTTCCTAATTCCCCCTTTTCACCCCCTTAAAGGTTAAATTTCCAAAAACCCCTTCTTAGTGCTCCCCTACATTATAATAGGAAGCCGTGTGCAAAATTTCACATTCCTAGCCCTAGTAATTTCGCCTGTACGTTGATATGTCAGTCAGTCAGTTCTCCTTTTATATATATATAGATAGATTAGGAGTGGTCTCTCGCTGTCCGACCATGGACCATGCCCGGGTCGACGGTGCGTTGTGTTCCACGCGCGCCTCAGAGTGTCAGCATAGTGACGGGGCCTGTAGAGGGAAAAAGCCTGCCGGGATCGCGGGACTAACGAATTACCGTGACCCCGGAAGGGCTATTGAAGGACACCGTGGATTTTAGTCAGTACGAGTCTGAAAGTCCCTCTCGCTCTGCCCTGGGTGGGAGGACGCATTTGATGATTTTATCACGGTAAAAAAAAAGATCTAAGTATACATAGGGACAGACAGACAGCGGGAAGCGACTTTGTTTTATACTATGTAGTGAAGTAAGATATTCGAACCCACCTGTTGAATCTCAGGCTCAGACAAAAGCTTATCATAATATGCGTTCGCAATCAAGGTCCTTGGACTAACGGGCAGGCTAGGTATCGGCGGAGGCACATCATCTACTTTCTTCCTCTCTACCTTCTCTATCTTCTCTACCACTTCCTCTCCCTCCGGCTTGAGGATATTCTGGTATTCCGGCAGCTCTTCTTTAGGAGAAACTGGTCTTTCAGGTTTTATTTTAGCTGGTGAACTCTCTGCTGAACGTAAGTCACTTTTGTTTGGGTACCTGAAATGGTTGTAGCGTGTGTATTCTATATTTACTGTTGGAGGGTATATGCTAGTGAAGGAGGAGGCGGTATATGTGAAGGAGGTGACATACTACTCCTCACGACGCAGCTGCGGAAGACGCCGAGAGCGTCAGACGTTGCGTAAGCACGGGATTGTGGACGGCGATTAATAGGTAGCTCGCCGTCTGACCAATATCTAGGCCCAAGGCTTCCAGTTATGGTTTAATGTACTATGACTAATAAAAGTTATACAACATTTTTTTGTTCTTTTAGCTGGTGTCAGTGTTAAACAAGCCGTCTGTGTAAACCCCACACACCTCAAACAATTCGTGAAGCGCGGGCATGCGGACGGCGAGTAATGGGTGACTCGCCGTCCGATCATGGTCCATGCCTGGGTCAACGACACGAACACGACGCGCCGTTGATCTGTCAGTAATCTGACGGGGTCCCCCTTAGAGGGCCAAAGCCTGTCGGTGTCGCGGGACCGTCGTTTTAGGTAATCGTGGCTCCGGAACGTAAACGGCTATTGAAGGCCACCGTGGATTATTTCAGTACAAATCCGACAGTCCCTGCCGCCCTGTCCTGGGTGAGAGGACTCAATTAATAATGTTACCACGTAAAAAAAACACATAAAACATACCTGAAATTAGCAACCGGTATCCTAGACTTTGGGGGGCTATTCTCAACTTTCCGATCTTCTCCGGAGCTATCATTCTTCTGTTCGGTCGACAGACTCTTCTGTAAAACATTAGCTTTCTTCTCACAGAGCGGTTCAGAAGACTGTCTCAACAGACGGGAGTTCCTCAACTCTTTTGATTGGCGCTGCGAAATGTTGCGAAGGAATAAGTTTTCGTGGTTCTCGTAGAGTCGAAGGTCGTCCTTTTCGTCGGTCACGAACGGATTCGTCGGTTTCACTGATGATCTTGGCAAGATTTCTGGCAACTGTAAAAAGGGTAATAAAATAGTGATTAATTAGGAAAAAGTATCTTTATTTTCACACTAACTCGCGCCTTCTTACCCACATAGGTAGGTAGAAACTACAGAGCGCCACCTGCCACGATCCTTACATACTCCTTTCGCCTCATCCACATTCATACATCTGGTCTTACACGCACGCCGTTTAATGGGCGACTCGCTGTCCGACCATGGACCATACCCGGGTCGACGGCGCGTTGTGTTCCACGCGCGCCTCAAGGAGTGTCAGCATAGTGACGGGGCCTGTAGAGGGCCAAAGCCTGCCGGGGTCGCGGGACCAAGGGATTACCGTGACCCCGGTACGTAAAGGGCTATGGAAGGACACCGTGGATTTTAGTCAGTACAAGTCTGACAGTCCCTCCCGCCCTGCCCTGGGTGGGAGGACTCATTTGATGATTTTACCACGATAAAAAAAAAAAACACGCACGCCGTTTGCGAGCAAATTTTCGAAAAGCCTAATTCTCAAAATGGGATTTTTCCACAATTGTGAGTATAATTCTAGTAAATCTAAAGTTTTTTTGCATGACATGAAACAAACTAGTTAAATCGAAGAGTAGAAATCTTAGTAGAGTAGAATTTCAATTAAATTACCGGAACATTATATAAGACTGGGACGCGGGGTATAATGGGGACATACACTCTTTAGGCATACTTAACACAGGCCTGTTGGTCTAGTGGTTTGTGACCCTGACTGCTATGCCGGAGGTCGTGGGTTCGATTCCCACCCAGGACAAATGTTTGTGAGATGAGCACGATCATTTGTTCTGTGTCTGGGTGTAATTTATCTATAATATGTATGTATTTAGAAAATATATGAGTATGTTTATCAGTTGTCTAGTACCCATAACACAAGCTCTGCTTAGCTTGGGACTAGATGGCGTTGTGTGATAGTTGTGGAATATTTATTTATTTATTAACACAACACTAACGTAGGTCAAGCGCCATCAGGACGTCATTTGCAAGCGGCCATTAACAAACGTTGTCCTGTTGGCGCTTGCGCTACGTTAGTATTGTGTTTAGTTTGCCTTAAGTGTGTGATTACTCATCAAATCTCGCGTCCCCGTCTTATACACTGTTCCCCTACAAGTCGGATCAATGACCGTTATTCCAGACTTATCTAGCGGAGACTATAGTATTTATGGTGCACGTTCCGCCCAACATTTGCCGACCTATCTTAAGGAAGAGTTTTGGCCGAAAGGTGTGCTGTATCGGCGATTCCGAGGCCGGCTACGCGACACCTCGCAACGTAACACGACGTATATTGTGTTACAGTATATTGTTTAAAATATGTATTACTTTATTATTGTTTTATATTTATTTGTGTACTAGCTTCCCGCCCGCGACTCCGTCCGCGCGGATGTCGGTCTTCGCGTGGATGGTTTATTTCTCCATTTTGAGTAACTCTGACAATGACATTGGACCCAAATACGGCTAAGCCTATAGTAATTAAGGAGATTCGCGGTTCTACAGAACAACGTCTATGAATAAAACTGAAAAATAAGATTTTTTTCTACGTATTTTCCAGGATAAAAAGTATCCTATTTTATGCTCAGGATAATAAGGTATAATTATATCAAGTTTCATCGAAATCGAACCGTTAGTTTTCACGTGATGCCTGCATATACAGACAGACAGACAAAAATTTTTTTAATCACATATTTGGGTTTGGTATCGATCCAGCAACACCCCCCGCTATTTATTTTTTCAATATTTTCAATGTACAGAATTGACCCTTCTACAGATTTATTATATGTATAGATTGTGTTTTATGGGCCTTTAATTGCCTGATATAAAGGATAAAATAAAATAAAAGATTGGGGTACGTTGGTGCGACTTTACAATACATAATACACTCACATCGTCCACATTGCTGAGCGGTGCGTCTGCGTGTAGATCCAGGTAGGTGTCCCGCTCGTGTATGCGGTGGATGGTGCGCGTGCGCCGACTCACGGCCTCCGCCTCGTCGTCCGTGCGCTGGTCTGGGGAGGAAGCAACACTTTACAGTCAGCTTCAGAGGAATCTCACCCCCCTTTGTAGTGATGTCACTACCAAAAGGGGTGAGTTTTCTATGAAGCTGACCATAGTTTGACGGCACGATTGGCGCTGTAGTTGAGCGATCGGCTGCTACGTAACGTGTCGCGAGTTATATTCCCACACGGAACAAATATTTGTATGACCTACAAATAGTTGTTCCGGGTTTAGGTGTTTGCCAGTGTGAGGCAACGATTAAAAGAAAAAACAGTCAATAGTTTTGAAAAGGTCTCCACCCCTCCTGTCTCACTTTTATGTAAAGACTTTTGAACTAACGAATTACCGTGATCCCGGATCGTAAAGGGCTATTGAAGGACACCGTGGATTTTAGTCAGTACAAGTTTAGTCTGACAGTCCCTCCTGCCCTGCCCTGGGTGAGAGAACTTATTTGATGATTATACCACGACAAAAAATGACTTTTAATTTTTTATATTTTTTATATTAACCTATATTGTCCCACTGTTGGCCAAAGGTCACCCCCGTAACCTCCCACTCTTCCTTTTGTGAGATTTTTTATTTTATTTTTCCATAATTTCGTCAAGAAAAAAACGACGGGTTGCACTCTGGGAGTGCCAGCAGAAGTGAAAACTTGAATAGTAATAAACACACACGAACATTCGCGCAAGCGCCCTGCGCCGTCTTATGAATTTTCGATCAGGTCACGTGTCCTGACGCGAGTTTAACATTTTTTATCCATTCCAAAAAAAGTGCACAACGCCGCTAAAGAAGTTTTCACTTCAATAATTTACTTATAATCTAACGGAACAAAGTTGGCAGCTGCTCAAATATGTTATGTTTATATCCTCATACATAATGTATTATAACTGACCTAAGTTATGTCTTTGTTCATTGTCTGCCGCCAAGCCGTCTGCGGTTTCAACATTCATTAGTAAATTATGCACAATTGTGTCCACTTATACCATACCATAGTGTCTAAACACACTGTGCCGAAGTTACGCGACCAAAGTTCGGCGGCTGATTTTACGTTCCGACGTATTTGGCTGATATGACACATCATAAGTGCCGAACTAACGCGGCAGAAATTCAGCGCTGACGGCTCCCTGCTGCTCCCCGCCCCCGGATCTTCGTCGGTATCGAACCGAAATTAGGTCGCGTATAATGTGTGGACTCAGAATAAGTTGCCGCTGAACTTACGCCCGACCGAAGTTAGGCTGTAAGCTATGATGCGACATAATTTTGGCATAATGTGTCGTCAGTAATTCAAATAGCATTGCAGGCGTAATTGTGCTGAACTTCGGTCGCGTAACTTCGGCATAGTGTGTTTAGACACATAGACTTATAGTTTGGACTGAGCCTTTCCTTAACTTAATCTATATCTTCTATATATATAAAAATGTTATGTTGGTTTGTGTATGCTTCAAAAACTCAAAAAGTTCTGCACCGATTGAGCTGAAATTTTAGCATGATATATAATCCGCAGCAAGGATTGTTTATATCTATTTTTTGCATCAGTCACATATCCGCGACCACGAAAAAACAGTTTTTTTGTGCCACAGCGAAGCGTGGCAGGGTGCAGCTAGTATCACATAAAATGTTCATATTCTCTACAAAGAAAGTAGAGAAAATCTCTCTGCATAAATAAATTGAAAATCTGTTTAGTCCGTCAGTTAGAGTATTGAAAAAGAAAGAACACGTATTCTTTGTTTTTTAAATAAATGATTATTGACGAAGATAAAACGCTTCGAAATTCAAGAGTGGGGTCTTGTGACGTCATAACGTTTGTAAAATTACCTTCGCTATCAGCCAGGAGTGGTTTCGAGCTCTCTTCACCATCATCTCCAAGATCACGGAACCGACTGATCAGCCTCTCCTCTTCAGAGTTACGTCTGAAACAATTTGAGTTCAATGTTAAAACAGTCATCATCGTCAATTTAAGCGCGTCTCACACGGCTAAGATACTATAATATTTTATCTTAAGATACCATATCGCTCGCCATACAATTCTATCTTAAGATACCAAAATATGAAATATATATTATCGGCTTACTAACCTATGAGTGTGCGTCTCCGACTGCCTTGGCGAGAGGTCGCAGTTATCGGCGCGCGCCCTCCGAGAGGAGTGACTGAGGATCTGCATCGCCAGCGTGCGCACGAACTCACCAGGACGGAGACTGCTCTCCGTGTGACTCTGGAAAACAATACAAGGATGGTAATAGACGCCCTGAGAAAACATGTACACTCACGAGCAAGAGTCGCTAAGCTTCTAAATAATGTGACGGGACCTGTAGAGGGCCAAAGCCTGCCGGGGTCGCGGGACTGACGAATTATCGTGACGCCGGTACGTAAAGGGCTATTGAAGGACACCGTGAATTTTAGTCAGTACGAGTCTGACAGTCCCTCCCGCGATAAAAAAAAAGCTTCTAAGTAATAATGGCGTAATTTGAATGAATTAGCTATCAATTTAAAGTTAACAGTTAAACCTTTGAAATGGTATCATTTTTATTATTCTTAACTAGTTATTAAGTACTCAAGATGGTGCGGAATCGAAGTGATTCCATACTTATGCTCGCCAGTTTAGTTATCTTTGAACGAGCCCTTACCTTTCGGAGATCACTCACATGATGTTATATTATACAGACCTGCAGAAAATGTCTAGCCAGCAGTCTTCTGTTGAGCGCCCGCTGCTGCCTCGCCTGTGGCCCCTGTCCTGGCTCGCTCAGCTCCTGACATAGAGCTGTCTTGCCGCTGCCCGCATCACCTGGAGAATGATATGAGACAAAGTTTCTTAGACCCACATGTTGTCGAATGTTTCAAATACCAGGGAAAGTTAAAACTGACTGAGACTATTACAACATCATGAAAATACATGGCCACTCACACACTGCTCGATATAGGCATCTCGTTTTGAGATTGCGCCATAAGCGAGCTTAACCAGAAGAAATTAGAACTACTTCAAACCGACGCACATAACTTGAGCTAAGCTTTTTAGCTAGATTACCACGGGGTATCGTATTACCCAGTTACTGGGTTGTGGAGGTCCGATAGGCAGTCGCTCCGTGTAAATTACTGATATTCAGCTGCATCTGGTTCGAGTGGAAGTCGACCCCAATAACAAAAATAGATGGGAAAAAGCTAGGCAGACGATGAGATGATGAAGCAAACTCAAAAGAAAGTATAATTTCTGGATTTTACACTTACCCAATATCAGCGCGCCACAAGTCTTGCTAACAGGTCGCTGTTCCAGACAGTGTGCAATCTTCTGGAAGGCCCACTCCCGGCAGAAGAACCACCTCTTGTCCGTAGATATGCTGGTCTCCGCCACTCTGTGAGCTGATGATGACTTGCGGACTGGACGCGTGTCCTTATCGTGGGCGCGGGGGGCTATGGGACTTAGTGGTGTGCCTGTAAACATAATGAACACCATACATCAGCAGCCTTCGCTTTTAGACGGCAGACAACGCACCTTTAGGACCCTTTTCTTGTCCAAGGGAATGGACTCCCATCAAAATGGACCCGAGACGGTGACACGTGGTTTTTTACGCGTGTCTCTCGTATACGGAACGAGGGAAATTTTATACCTCATACCCTCCCCACAAGTGAAGAGGACTCATAGCAATCCAGGGCAGCGGTGTCCCAAAACGCAAGTGTTAGCACCTTCGTACAAAACGCGAAACAAGTCTTCGTTACCTTACAACTTTGGTATCCAGGCGACTATCGTAATACAAATCCACATAGGTTAGTACACAGTCATGCTTCAATGGATACCAAAGTTGTAAGGTATCGGAGACTTGCGTCTCGTTGTGTACGAAGGGGCTTTGTCAAACTGAGTCTGAGCCTTCAACTCTCCCTAGGGAGGACATGCAATGAGGATTCTCACCTCACGAAACGGTCTACCACGTCGCTTACAGATCGTAGGAATGTTCTCTGATACTTTTTTATTTATGCGCACGTTTCATTGTCATTAACAGCCGAACAGGCCGATGGGGCCTTCCGCTTGCCGAGGTTAGTCTGTGGATGGGTGATTTTCTATCTTATACAGTTTCCTCGCATGCCTCAGAAAGCACGTAAAGCGGTTGTTCCCGACTGTCATTTGTTAATCTTTGACAATCGATACTGTCAGTCAGAAGGTCTAATGTAACCAGTCTTACCATGGGGCAAGACTGGTTATCTGGTAGGTCGTATTACCCAGTTACTGAGTTGTGAAGGTCCGATAGGCATTCGCTCCATGTAAACTACTGATATTCAGCTGCATCCGGTGTCCGCTGAATGGAAGCCGACCCCAATATAGTTGGGAAAACACTAGGCAGATGATGTACGAAGTTTCATTGAAATCAAAGTAAGGAGATGACAGTTTGAAATACTGTTCGGCGTACACGCACTTAATCGAATACTTTTTATTCCAGTGTAATGATCGCTCGGGATAATAACCGTTAATAAATAAACTCTTTTACTACATTACTCGTAAGTTCGGATCAACATAATCAAATAAAACCGGATGTAAACTAAAGAGGAACATCCCCAGTATAACTGGACCAACGATTAAAGATTAACTACATCGGAGATTGGAGTAGCTTGCAACTAACTCAATCTAGCATCCCGGTGGAATCAGTGGAGCGCATCAGTTACGGTCAGAGTTCAGACATGAAGTCGGAAAGTTTGTAATGTGATTACAAGCATGTCTAACAAATCTGCATCACTAAGGGTTGCCCTGGGGACTAGTTTGATGTGCTTGCTACGCTCAGGATCGTAATTTTATTGATTTAATTAACATGCGGTTTTTTTGTTCATAAACTTTGCCTTTCACTGGGAATTTAACGTATACAAACACTCAGACCCGGAACAACTACTTGTAGATCATACAAATATTCGTTCCGTGCAGGAATCGAACCCGCGACCCGCTGCGCAGCTGTCGATCGTTCAGCCACTGTGTCTACCGTGCCATCTAAGATATTACTAATAGCTCATCTACAAGCTTTTATTTAGTTTCACTTGTCACTCTGTATGTCAATGACCAAATCTTGCAAGTTAAATTTGATCCATTCCCGGTTTCCGATTGAGCTGAAATTTTGCACGAATACGTATATCGCGTGACAATACAATATTATGATGACATGGAGCTGATGTGATGATGGAGCTGGAAGGTGGCCATAAGAACTCTGTAATGAAACAACGCAACCCCCATCGAGTTAGGACTCGTTTGATTCGTCTTGTCGAGTACTTTGAGTAGCTAACAAGTAAAAAAAGCCTGCTTTTTGTTTTTTTTTAAGCTTGTTTGTCTAAATCAAAAGTCATTATCACAGTCAGTTGCCCCAGAACACGATTACCCATGCCTGGTCCTTGATCGGACAGCGAGCTACTCGTGCCACTTGTGCTGTGGTGTGCTTTTTCAAAAGACCAACTCACCGTCAAAATCAAAAGGATCCCTCTCTCGTTCTCTATCTCTGTCCCTCTCACGGCGGTGTTCTCTGGAGCCCTCTCTGTCTCTCTCGGGGAAGCCTCGATGACGATCAGTCGGCGTTCGGTCGTGGCCGCGAGCAGTCGCCACATCGTTTAGAGGAAGCGATCTGGAAAATTCGATTAGTTGTAAGGAAATAGAAAAAAATAGAATGCATAAGATTCTAGATCTTCCTCCTGCTCTTATTCCAATTAATCCGGGGTCGTCGCAAAATGTCTCTCTCTATTCATACGTCTGACTACGAATCGTGCTTGCCTCTTCTCCTCTCTTTCTGCTCCTTTTAAGCTTCGATTAGTAAAATATCATGGTGTACAATAAAAAGTATTATATCTGTCTATCTACATAAATAGAGAGATATAGAATAGATACAATAAAATCGAACAAAACAACAAAAATCCTGATTATTCTCTGTCGGATAAATACGACACGGGCGATAGGGGCACGGAAATGTTTGTCGTATATATACGACTCTGGCGGTTAAAGGGTGATGATGCAGGTCCTGCTCTCAATGAATATTTTTTTCTTAATGAACATTATATATTGGAAACAAAGTTATATTTACCTGAGATTAACCCGATGCTCAGCCTGCCGAACAGCAGAATGTCGATGCTGCTGTTGTCTCATGCTAACCTGGTACTGCCTCAAGTACGCCTCCACCTTCCCCTCACTCGCCTCATTGCGGACTCTCCTCGTCCTCCCAGACTCCTCTTTCACCCTCCGCGGCTTCTCTTCCTTCTTATCCTTACCCTCAACGGGAGTGCTCATAGCAAAGTTCCCTCCGTTGTTAAAGTTCAGAGGATCGAAGTCATTTCTCTGCGAATTCTGGGTCTTTGTGACTTTAGAATTTTTCGCCCGGTACTGAGATTTTGGTACGACCTGGCTATATATAGGTATCTGATTGGACATGCTTAAAAGACTAGCTTTGGTTCGAAAATATAGACTTTTTTCTTTTTTTTTTTAGAGGTAGGACCTAATGAGTTACTTTGGTTTTTGCTAATTGACTCTAAAGCTACAGGAACGCGGGATTTTTTAGTTTTCTAATTAGTAAAATAGGCCTATATGTATTGGCTGTTTGTTATCACAAATTATCTATATTCAGGTCATTCTAATTTTCGACCTTGACATTCCTCTGTTTAGTTTTTGCACTTGGCTCGTATTATTTTCAGCGGCGCCATATCGTCCAGTAAGAAAGCCTGAAACAAGAGAAATAGTAGATTAGTTTATCTGAAAGTGTCTGAAAGGTCAAATGGCAACTGCGAACGTTCAATGTTATAATTGAGTTTCGATGTCACGCGAACTCGAGGCCAACTGGACGTTTATTCGACCTCATGGATTACTTAGCTGAATCCATTTCTTAATACAATGCGAATTACCTTAAGAATATTCCTTATTTCTTTTTCTTTAAAAACAAGTCACTATTATAATCTTACTATTGTTGACTAAATATAAATTGAAATTATGAGCTCTCTTGCCCTTTTTTGGGGAGAAATCATCAAATAGTGGAAGACTCATTTGATGAGTACTACCCCTAACGTAGCGCAAGAGCCAATTATACCTCGCGTCCCCGTCTTATACACTGTTCCCCTACAACTGGAAAAAAAAACCTAGTTATTCCTAGATAATTTTCAAATCAAAATAAAGATCATAGTCACAATTTACTAACACGCGTGTCAAAATTATCTTTTTGTAATCGTAAACAACATTTAACAAATCCAACATTACTTACATTTACAAAGTATCAGGTCAAAATCACATATAATCACGTAACATATTCAACATAAATTTCTACCCTACAATACAATACTCTTACAAATTATTTCCAACTACAGTACCATAGGGATCTGTCCCATTACCATCGGAAAGCGACTAGCTGTCAGCTATTTTCTCGCGCAAGCGATTTTTTAAAACTTGTAGCCCCGCGTAAGTAACAGAAATACAGTCGTTGATGGTGCCCAGACCCCCCGAACAGGGTGTACGTTAGTTAGTAAGTCTGACAGTCCCTTCTGCCCAAACCAGGCGGGAGGACTCATTTGATGGTGTTAGCACCCAAAAGTAGGTCATGATCCTGTATGCATTTGTGACCAAACAGGCGATGTCCAGAAACGCCCAAATGACTGTTCACAATGAAATAAGAAAGAAAGAAATAAACATTTATTTATCTATTTAAACTTTATGCACAAGTTACCAAAAACGTGTACAGCGGCGGACTTAATGCCTTAGGCATTATCTACCAGTCTACCTTAGGGTACAGACAGGGCATTCATAATAACATACAAAAGAAAATTAAAGAACAGACATTATAGCTATTGTACATCATTGTTTGCCCCACGACTGCGCCAAATACTTCGAGCATATCCGAACCACAATCCCGCTGCTCTTTCTTTCTAATTGCCAGTTCTACTCGCTTGTCGCTTATCGCTCACAGTGATACAAGTGCCACACATAAAATACCTCACTACCTTGATTAAGAAATTCTTTGAAAAGCCAAAACAAAAGTGCGTTGATGACGTGTCCCTAACGAGCGTGGTTTACGCTTTCAAGCGACGTACGGTTAAAACCTTTTGAACCCTCCCCACGAGGTATTTATGGGTTAAAGCTTAAAATGGAGCGTCAATTTTGAATAGAAGTGCGATGAAAATGTGGTTTTTTTTTTGGTTAGTTTTTGACCGCGTTTTCGTAAAGCATTTTCTGGACAGTTGAATACTCTTCTTCTTCTGCTGTGTCGGCAAAATGTGCAATTCGCAAAATGGGCACTTGCCGCAAAGTGCATCAAGTGCCCATTTTGCGAAAACCGTGCTCTTCTGAAAACAAGTATTTCTCAAAATGAATGTGAATTTTACCACGATAAGTCAAAATAAAAACCATTTGGTTACAATCAATAAGCGAAGTACTCATTCTGAAAAGGGCTATTTCGTAAAGTGCACTTTTTGCAAAGAGCACATTCGGCGTCAAACTCCCGATGACGAAAGGAGCTAAATAAAATCAATGACCAGTGGTTCACTTAGTCCTTCGTGCTAACCTCGCTAACCACGCGCTAACCTCAGGAACAAAAAAATAAACGACGGGTTGCACTCTGGAAGTGCCGGCAGAAGTGAAAACTTCAATAGTAATAAACACACACGAACATTCGCGCAAGCGCCCTGCGCCGTCTTACGAATTTTCGATCAGGTCTAATTTTTTCCCCATTCCAAAAAAGTGCACAACGCCGCTAATGAAGTTTTCACTTCAAAAATTGTGTCGGTTAGTCCATTTATCGACGAAGACTATATAAAATCCACTTCGACCAATAGGGACAGCGGGTGAAACCGCGGGGAACAGCCAGTAAGTCATAAACCAATTAAGAGCCACTCTAAACTCCAAGGAAAAATAAATTCAGTCAATTTCTTTCGATATTAATGTCAAAAGAAATTACACTTTCAAGAAAGGGAATAGAGTGTATTTTCCTTTTGGCGACTATTATTGAAATTGAGCACACATTTAAGGGTTTCCTGTCATTGATATAATTTAAGAAGGAAATGCCCTTTGAACTTTAACAGTTGTATTAAGAGGCTTTGGACTTAATTGTGAATACATTATAGTTTTGTATAGCTTGTTCAGACTATTTTTACGATGTCATGGCGCTTAAACCTTTTTTGTGATCATTATTTATGGTACTTTTAAGTACTTTTCATAGTTATTAATATCTTATTCTAACTTTTATTATTATAAATGAGAAAGTAACTTTATTTTTTCGTTCCGCTTTCACATCTAAACCTTCTTTTAAAGTCAGTTTTTTTTTAAAGGTTTTAACCAACTCAAACAAAATACTGTTATAATATTCATATCATAGTTTTAAAAGCTAATGCTACTGCCTTTACAGGTATGAACCCAAAAATGTCGACGGTACGACAATGCCAGTATTTGCCGACACGGCAAAAATGAAACTACTGAATTTTTCAGAGCAGTCAGCTTGGTAGCGAGGAATATGCAGCTGCGTCCGTTCATCCGCTTCACAGGTTTCCATTTTTTTCACCTGTTACGGTTTCGCATCCAAAGGGTAAAACGAGACCCTATTACTAAATCCATTGTCAAACACAGGCGTGACGAATGCGAAGGCGTTTTTATTTGTAACTAGCTTCCGCCCGCGACTCCGTCCGCGCGGATGTCGGTCTTCGCGTGGATGGTTTATTTCCCCATTTTGAGTAACTCTGACAATGACATCTTATAAATATTACGGCGCTGAATTCACTGCGGGTAATGCAACGTGTGTTCGCGGTTCTACAGAACAACGTCTATGAATAAAACTGAAAAATAAGTCTTTTTTCTACGTATTTTTTCAGGATAAAAAGTATCCTATGTTATGCCCAGGATAATAAGGAATAATTGTACCAAGTTTCATCGAAATCGAACCGTTAGTTTTCACGTGAAGCCTGCACAAACAGACAGACAGACAAAAATTTTTTTAATCATATAATTGGGTTTGGTATCGATCCAGCAACACCCCCCGCTATTTATTTTTTCCATATTTTCAATGTACAGAATTGACCCTTCTACAGATTTATTATATGTATAGATGTATAGAATTGTTTGAATCCAGTCACATAGAAAAACGAAAGCGATCCGATAGCGTGACAGAACTATCGGACTGACGTCTCGCTTCGATTCGATATCGCTTCGGACTCGCTTCGCTTTCGCCTGTCTGTTTGACAAAGGAATAAAACTTCGCTGTCCGTCTGTAGTAATTTTACCGTTTTTAAACACAATGGTGCAGAACCCTTCGTGCGCAACTCCAACTTTTTTTTTTCAATTTACTCACTAGTTTTCATCTAATCAGTAAGGCGTCTGAAGTACTTATCAGAAAACTCGTGTTGAAATCCCACTCGGATTTTTCTATCCTCAAAAATCATCTTTACGATGGGCGTCGCGTTACTGCGTTTCAAAATAATTAGTTTTCCTATTCTACACAAATTCTTGTGATAATAAATATTATCGCACTACGTATCGCCATATTGACTGTCAATTTCTAAACGAACACGGACAAACGTTGTATTACCTTTCTTACATGTTTTCCCGCATATTTTCGCCCCAATACTAATGTTAAAGTAGTCTCTAAAATCCCTTGGGTGAACCATGCGGCAGATACTCAACTGTACTGGCCCACTGAAACATTCAGCAGGCCTTGTGTACTTGACGCGAGGTTAACCGTTTTGTTGGAGCCTTTAGGCAGTTGTCCCGTCGCTAGCGATTGGCGAGTAGAGCGAGCGATTGAACACGAGTTGGCGAACAGCGTGTGTATACGCTTTGTGCGCGATGACAGCGCTGCCTTTTACCACTGCCATGGGGATTATGATCATCAATTCTTGTAGATACTTTGATGAACATTTTCGGCTTATTTTTCATGAAAAATTAAGTAAACTTGCCACGTCCTTCAATCCTTTTGTGCGTCCATTGATTCACATCTCTGTAACATCGCGAGCTTCTATCGATGTGATAGTTTCCACTACCGACTTGGCACATAGGATATAGCTCCGATAGTTTTATCGCTGGGCTATCAGCGAGTGTACGAGTGCGACTGGCGATTACTCGCTCGCCTACGCAACACTAACCGTGGTTAGTCTCTCAGAGTTTTGACCGCCAAGCAAGCATGATTGAGCGAGTATATCTTTGAAGCTCTTGTCACTTAGTAAACTAATGGATCCTATCCTCGCTGGCAGTGTGAACAGACAGCAACCAACTATAAATATATGCATCTCTTTTTGTTTATAAGAAATTTCATCTTATTGAGCGAGTAAAAACCGGCGGTTGCTAAATCGCCGGCGCACAGTGGTTCGAAATCGACGCTTAGTGGACATTGAAAATCAAAATGGCTTTAGGCGAGAAATAAAAATTGGAACGGTTTTATTTCAGTATTATTTATAATATTTGGTAATATGACAGATATAGACAGCACCATCTCCGAAAAAATAAATATTTAATATTTTTTTGTATGGAGAAAAACACAAAATTCGTTTTTTCTCACAACTTAACAAAACTTAAAGCCTGCGGCTTACATGGGGTGTTGTCCCACATGAGGCGATTCCGAAATGCTATAACACGCACACCCATGCGCGCCGCTTCGCTCACAGCAGAGTGTTGAAGTTCGAGAAATTCAGTTAGAGATTTTTACGTAGATTTAGGTGTGGTCTTGAAAACATACAAACTAATTGACTCTAGTGTGGTAATTTTAAAATTATAATGAGAAATAATGGAATATATATTCTTCTATATATATAAAATTCAAAACTGACTGGCTGACTGATCTATCAACGCACAGCCGAAAGCGCAGCACCTAGGAGCATGAAATTTTGCATAAGCGTTCCTTATGTAACGTAGATGAGCACTAGGAACGGATTTGGCGAAACTCGACCCCTAAGGGGTTGTTTTTGGGGTTAATAGTTTGTATGAAACTTCGTTACTACAAGTGCTAGGAGTTTCAAATTTTGCATGGGGATTCTTTTTAAGTCATAGATGCTCATTACGACAGATTATTGCGAAATTCATCCCCTAAGGGGTTGTTTTTGGGGTTGATAGTTCGTATGAAACTTTGTTACTACAAGTGCTAGGAGTGTCAAAATTTGCATGGGGGTTCATGTTAGGATGTAGATGCACACTAAGATGGGATTTTATTAAATTCCACCCTCAAGGGTTTGCTTTGGGGTTACTAGTTTGTATGAAACTTTGTTACTACAAGTGCTAGGAGTATAAAAATTTGCATGAGAGTGCTTTTTAAGACTTAGATGCTCATTAAAACGAGGTTTTGTGAAATTCCACCCCAAAGGGGCTGCTTTAGGGTTGATAGTTTGTATGAAACTATATTACTACAACTGCTAGGAGTATCAAAGTTCGCATGGGAGTTGTTTTTAGGACCTAAAAGCTCAACAAAACGGTATTTTGAGAAAGAACCCATATGTAAAATTTGAGTCTCCTTACTATTAACCTTAAAACGACCCCTTAGGGTTCGAATTTTACTAAATCCCATATTAGTGAACATCTACGTCCTAAAAAGAACCCCCGTGAAAATGTTGATACTCTTAGCATTGTAGTAACAAAGTTTCAGATAAACTATCAACCCCAAAGCAACTCCTTAAAGGTGGAATTTAACAAAATCCCATCTCAGTGAGCATCTACTTCTTAAAAAGCACCCCCATGGAAATTTTGACACTTCTAGCACTAGTGTTTAAAAAGTTTCATACAAACTATCAACCCCAAAGCAAACCCTTGAGGGTGGAATTTAATAAAATCCCATCTTAGTGTGCATCTACATCCTAACATGAACCCCCATGCAAATTTTGACACTCCTAGCACTTGTAGTAACAAAGTTTCATACGAACTATCAACCCCAAAAACAACCCCTTAGGGGATGAATCGCAATAATCCGTCGTAATGAGCATCTATGACTTAAAAAGAATCCCCATGCAAAATTTGAAACTCCTAGCACTTGTAGTAACGAAGTTTCATACAAACTATTAACCCCAAAAACAACCCCTTAGGGATCGAGTTTCGCCAAATCCGTTCTTAGTGCTCATCTACGTTACATAAGGAACGCTTATGCAAAATTTCATGCTCCTAGGTGCTGCGCTTTCGGCTGTGCGTTGATAGATCAGTCAGCCAGTCAGTTTTGAATTTTATATATATAGAAGAATATATATTCCATTATTTCTCATTATAATTTTAAAATTACCACACTAGAGTCAATTAGTTTGTATGTTTTCAAGACCACACCTAAATCTACGTAAAAATCTCTAACTGAATTTCTCGAACTTCAACACTCTGCTGTGAGCGAAGCGGCGCGCATGGGTGTGCGTGTTATAGCATTTCGGAATCGCCTCATGTGGGACAACACCCCATGTAAGCCGCAGGCTTTAAGTTTTGTTAAGTTGTGAGAAAAAACGAATTTTGTGTTTTTCTCCATACAAAAAAATATTAAATAATTTTTTTTTCGGAGATGGTGCTGTCTATATCTGTCATATTACCAAATATTATAAATAATACTGAAATAAAGCCGTTCCGATTTTTATTTCTCGCCTAAAGCCATTTTGATTTTCAATGTCCACTAAGCGTCGATTTCGAACCACTGTGCGGCGCGGCGGTGGGACTACTGCCTTACTGACCGATTCATTATTACGAGGGTTTAGACCACGCGACATAAAAGGCGTTATACGCACTCAGGCTTTTCATTCGTCATGATTTTTCCATACGATATTGAAGATGCAGTTACGTTTTTCTTTTTCGATTAAATCCGTGGACAAAAGCTAGTTTTTAGGGTTTCGTACACAAATGGTAAAACGGGACCTTATTACTAAGACTACGCTCTCCGTCTGTCTGTCCGTCTGATATACAGTAAAAACCAGTAGAATATTTAAGGGTGCTCTCATACAATAAACGCGTTTTTTTCCATTTTTTTTTTATTGTATAATGTCAGTAGTTGTGTGGTGAATCACAACGGATCGCAGAAGTTTTTCATTACTAACATAAAAACTATGTTGTAACTCTTAGTCACGAACATCAGGCATTAAATTATCACAATTAGACGACCTATGTCTCGTCACTTTTTATTGCCAACACCAGGAAATCATGATACAAAGAATGTTTTCATCTGCTTATCATTCGCAGTCATAAAAATTCCAGACGCTTCTATCAGCTGTCTACTCAGTGTTCCCTTCTTTCTTTACCGTTTCAACACAGCTACATATATACATTTTTTTTACGTGGTAAAATCATCAAATGAGTCCTCCCACCCAGGGCAGAGCGGGAGGGACTGTCAGACTTGTACTGACTAAAATCCACGGTGACGCGCCGTCGACCCGGGCATGGTCCATGGTCGGACAGTGAGTTGCCCATTACTCGCTGCCCGCATGCCCGCGCCTACGGTGGCCGGAGATCGTCTGCCGACGTCCGTCGCCGTGGGCGTCTACCACTGCGGCTGGGGTGGAGGGAGGACGCTGTTCTCTCCCTCACGCGGCCCGCCTCCTCCTTCACGAGCATGACTGCTTCATATGTACTAAATATATAAACTGTCGCCTTCTTCCCATGGTGGTAGATAGAAACTACAGAGCGCCACCTGCTACGAACCTAACATACTCCTTTCGCCTCATCCACATTCATACATCTGGTCATACACGCACGCTGATTGCGAGTACTACGCACCCGGCCTTTCTGAAGCACTTCACCAATAAGGTCAGTGTAGGGCGTCCCCTACCGGCGTTTTCACTCACCTCTGCTTTATAAATTCCTTTTGTTAGTCGCCTTCCACTCATCCTTTCAACATAGCCGAATCATTTTCAACGCAATTATATTATGGATCTTCTTCTTCTTATCGTATGGTTGATGAACAACCTGGTGTCAGAGTTTAAGCCGCCCGTAGGCCTCTGACATGGCTTCACACACCGTTGAAAAATCTCAGGTATGCTGGTTTCCTCACGATGTTTTCCTTCACCGTTTTTAGCAAGTGATAATTAATTTATAATACGCACATGAATTCTAAAAGACATTGGTGCGTGCCGGGGTTCGAACCTGCAACCTCTGACTTGGCAGTCCAACGGTCGTACCACTCGGCTATCACTGCTTTTAATATGTATGATGTATGATGCAAAAGGAGTATGTAAGGATCGTAGCAGTTGGCGCTGCCGGTGTCACGGGACCGTCTCATCAGATAACCATGACCCTGGAACGTAAAGAGCTTTTTTTTTACGTGGTGAAATCATCACATGAGTCCAGGGAGGCGGGATGGGAGGGACTGTCAGACTCATACTGACTAAAATCCACGGCGTCCTTCAATAGACCTTAACGTACCGTGGTCACGGTAATTTGTGAGTCCCGCGACCCCGGCAGGCTTTAGCCCTTTACAGGGGGCCCCGTCACTACGCTGAAACTCCTTGAGGCGTGCGTGGAACACAACGCGCCGTCGACCCGGGCATGGTCCATGGTCGGACAACGAGTTGCCCGAAATGGAAGGGTGAAAATGAAGAATGAAAATGAAGGATTACCACGGATTTTAGTCGGTACAAGCCTTACAGTCCCTCCCATCCCGCCTAGGGCTGCCATCCGTCCGGGTTTCCCCGGATTTGTCCTAGTTTGGAGGGCGTCCGGGGGCGTCCGGGGGGATTTACCCAATAAATGTCCGGGTGAAACCCGGACATTTAATTTGTTTAATTGAGTGCTAAAAAGCACGATCTCTATTCTCCTATGGATAAGTATTTCTTTTTATTGTTTTTGTTATGTTGATTAAATATATAGAAAAAGACTATTCTATTAAACATGTTATAAAGCTCCACCATGTTATCAGTAAATAAAAACCATAATTAAACATCTTTGTTTTTACTTTCAACTTCAATCATATATTTTTCTAGGGCGTCCGGGGAAAAAATATGATTTTACCCAAATGTCCGGGGTTTTTGAAGTCTTTATCCGGGGCCGACAATTTAGGTGATGGCAACCCTAATCCCGCCTCGGGTGAGAGTCATTTGATGATTTTACCACGATAAGTAGGTAATTTGTACATGACATATTTTACTGTCTTAGAGGAATAGTACATTCATAGCGATACTGTCTGTATTTAAGCACTCCTTCAGTATCACGTGTCAGTTAGTTCAAGTTATCTTCTAAAGACATTATCACAGTGTCTGACGTCAATTCGAAGAAAACGCCAATATTTATGTATCACAATATTTTATCTAACGGAAGCTGTAAAGGATGGAAAAACTGTTACTATGATTTTTATTATATTTTCCGTCGAGTAGCCTTGAAATTAAAATATGTATTTCTTTTGTAGATAGATGTTTATTCAGTAATTTATTATATATATTCACATATTAGATTATACAGTGTGTTTGGTTACCGATTATCAATACTTGAAGGGGATATTATAGACTCATTTTTATCGACAACGCTGCTTATAAAAAATCTTTTTCAACACCTCGCGAATGGCGGCCATTTTTGTTTGTTAACTGGCCGAACTTGGAGTATATACAATAATAAATAATAAGTAAAAAGAACCAAAAAACATGGGAAAACACGAAAGTTTTTCAAGAGTCTCAACGTCGGTCGCGGGACTCACGAATTACCGTGACCCCGGTACGTAAAAGGCTATTGAAGGACACCGTGGATTTTAGTCAGTACGAGTCTGACAGTCCCTCCCGCTCTGCCCTGGGTGGGAGGACTCACTTGATGATTTTACCACGCTTAAAAAAAACCCTCAACGTTTTTTTTAAGCGGTCTTTTGGTGAAACGGAGTCTATAATATCCCCTTCAAGTATCGATATTCGGAAACCAAACACACTGTATATATTTTATCCTTTGAGTACGGAACCCAAAGACCCCCTTTTTCCCCCACACTATAACTCATCCACTTTCACGAATTACAGAATTACGATCAAGTTTATTTTTACACTAGCTTTTGCCCGCGACTTCGTTCGCGTGGAATAGTGACTTCCGGCAGATTTTTGCTTTTTTTTATTTATTGTAATAAAAACTATCCTATGTCCTTTCTCAAGTTCCAAACTATGTCTGTACCAAATTTCACACAAATCGGTTCAGTAGTTTAGGCGTGAAGAAAAGACAGACAGACAGACAGAGTTACTTTCGCATTTATAATATTAGTTTGGATTTCCTGTTGCACTGGTCTAGAGTACTCTTCAGTGTTCAGAGCGGTAGGGAAGTACTAGAGAGGGCTCTTCGTCGCTGTTCGAGCATAACTAGTTTCAACTTTTTTAATGTGTAGACTGCGGAGAGAATTTGTTGAGTTAAGACTTTTTTAACCTAGCCATACGATACGATTTTCTCTTGTATTTTGAGTGCATTTAAACTGACATACACAAAGTCAGTGGCTTTTTTAGTCAGTTTTTTTTTAATTCGTATTTGCCACCGACTATTTTTTTTTACGTGGTTAAATCATCAAATGAGTCGTCCCACCCAGGGCAGAGCGGGAGGGGCTGTCAGACTCGTACTGACTAAAATCCACGGTGTCCTTCAATAGCCCTTTACGTACCGGGGTTACGGTGATGGGAAAGTCCCGCGACGGGTAACGGTAATTCGTGAGTCTCGCGACCCCGGCAGGCTATCGAAAGATAATTTAGTTTACATTTTTTGTGGTGGTTTTTAAGCGCGGTTTGTTTTTTTTTTAGCCTTTTAGTTCAAATATTCATTCCAAATCATTGTCAAATACGTAATCCGAAGAGTATTGTCGAAATACACAATATAAGCGAATAATGCTAATAAATAAAATCAACCAAACTTGAAGACATTTTTATGGGACCAAGTGACAGACATACACTGAATCGACTGGCTACTTGAACACTTTGAAGTTAAATTTAACGTACACAGTCCCCCAGCGAGTAATGGGCAACTCGCTGCCCGACCATGGACCATGCCCGGGTCGACGGCGCGTTGTGTTCCACGCGCGCCTCAAAGAGTGTCAGCAATATGAAGGGGCCTCTAGAGAGCCAAAGCCTGCCGGGGTCACGGGATTCACGAATTACCGTGACCCCGGAACGTATATGGCTATTGAAGGACACCGTGGATTTTAGTTTGTAAATGCACCCACGATACAGAAGAAATACCACTAGTATTATATTGTAATACCTTAATGATTGATAAACAGATAAATACACTTCCGATAACTATTTCCTATCTACAAGCACTAGTAAGATCATGGTCCATCCCACACGTATGCAAATTGTATGTCAATTGCATGTTCGGTTCAGAAATTTAGACCTCTGAACGCCCACAAACCACATGACAATAATGACGTCCAATTTAATAACTGTCTTGTTACATTTATTTTTTAAAACGATGCCCCACACTCGCAATTTCTCCTGTATCGTGAGTGCGTTTACAAACATACAAACTCTCATACACAAACGCCCAGATCCGGAACAACTACTTGTAGATCATACAAATATTTGCTCCGTGCGGGGATCGAACCCGTGACACGCAGCGCAGCGGTAAAGTCGCTCAGCCACTGCGTCAATCATGCCGTCTAATTTATAACTATTCTGTAACATTTATTTGGATATATTTTTTGTTCCTCTTTCACACAAAAACTGCTACACGGATTTGGATGAAAATTGGTACATAGAAAGTTTATACATATACATATATAACCTGAATGAACACAGGATATTTTTTATCCCGGTACGTCGACGTTCCCGTAGGACAATTGACGACCCTGCTGGATTAGCCCGTTGTTTAATAATATCAACTAGCTGTTGCCAGCGGATTCCTCAAAATTATCCCACAGGAACATGAAATCGGGATAAAAAATTCCAGGTGTGTTAATCCAGGTTATAAACTACCTGTGTACTAAATTTCATCCAAATCCGTTCAGTAGTTCTTGCGCGAAAGAGTAACAAACCTCCATATGTCCATCTTCATAAACTTTCACATTTGTAATTAATATTAGTACGATTAACGAGGAGCTCGTGGCTAAATACAGCCGCACAGACCGATCTTCTGGGTTAAGCCGCGCTTGCTGAGGTTGGTCTGTGGATTGGTGACCATCTGCCATAGCGAGTTTCCTCCGTGCCTCGGAAAGCACGTAAAGCCGTTGGTCCCGGTTGTCATTTGTAGATCTTTGACAGTCGTTACTGTTAGTCAGAAGCTCTAAAGTCTTACCATGGGGTATTGTATTACCCAGTTACTGGGTTGTGGAGGTCCGACAGGCAGTCGCTCCATGTAAAATACTGATATTCAGCTGCATCTGGTTTGACTGGAAGCCGACCCCAATATAGTTGGGAAAAGGCAGGCAGATGATGATTAGTACGATTAACAACACGCACATACTACAGTCTTTCCTTTCATTCCTTTGATGAGAGAGAGAGAGAGTAATGTGCGCATATATTTGCATACATAACATAAGGATCAAAGCTCAACAAATGACCTTAAGCCTACCCACGTTTACATAAACAATGAGCGGTCGACTTCACGAGGCTTTTGTATAGATATTTATTTTAATTTGCGACAACAGTTGGAATTAAAGCACTGCGAACCTAAAACAGCCACTCATCAATAATTCACTTCGAGAATGAATAATGGCAAAACAGTAATGGCGTTTGCTGGAAATTCACGATAAGAATCATTAGGAATAGTGCTTTTTTTATCGTGGTAAAATCATCAAATGAGTCCTCCCACCCAGGGCAGAGCGGGAGGGACTGTCAGACTCGTACTGACTTAAATCCAAGGTGTCCTTCAATAGCTCTTTACGTACCGGAATCACGGTAAATCATACGTCCCGCAACCCCGACAGGCTTTGGCCCTCTAGAGGGGGGCCCCGTCTTTTTTGCTGACAATCTTTGAGGCGCGCGTGGAACACAACGCGCCGTCGACTCGGGATGATAAACTAGCCTGGAAAATCAAACGAAAAAGAAGAGTAGATAATGAAGCTACTACAATGAAAGACATTTCTCGCCTAGATATGGGAAAGTACAAGAAATTACTCCAATTTGAGGATGGGTGGATCAGAGTGGAAAGTTTCTCGATACCCCGGTGAAAAGGAAGGTACCCTCCGACCAGACGGGTGTTGTGTCTGGTGGGCTTTCTGCCCGACATTCATTGTCGGAATGTTCTATGTGTTCTAAACTCGCGGATAACTTCGATTGCGCGATGTATACATCTTAGTTCTTCCGTCGTTGCATAGATGGCGCTAGTGTACTTTATGCTGACGGTTATGTACGCTACACCAAAATCTTTAGATACATGGGGAAATAAATGCTTAGTACAACTGATAACTTATATTCCTATAACAATATGACCTATATTATCAACACCCGCATGATCAAACGACTGTAATTAATAGCTAGATGCGGGTAATAGGCCCATTAAGTGATCGATAGGATAATAGGAGCACTTCACACCAAAATCAGACAATGGCTTGACCCCATTGCTGAGTGAGTTTCAACATCACTTCAGTGAATTAAAGAGACAATAGGCGACCAATATGTCTACTCGATTAAAAGATTCCATCCTTACTCACTTTACCATGTGATTATGTGCCCATCTTCTGGTGTCAGAGTTAAGCGAATCCCATAGCTATCAGAAATGACTTAAGACTTAAAATTGATTATTTTTCCCGATGTTTCCCATCAAGGATGTCAGTGATGTCTTAAGAAAACCCATTCCAATCTGGCTTCCGTACTGCTCACTATAAAGTAACTGCAGTCCTAAGATTACTATAAGACTAATATTAACAAACGCTGGACTATGGACAATAAATATCTCACTTTGCCAGATTTCCTTGACTTTAGTTGAGCGTTCAACTCGGTGCATTTGGAAATCCTATTTGGTATCCTTCAGTCTTTTAAATTTTCTGCCTTTTTGCTATCCTGTTTATACTCATATCTTCGAGGGTACTCTCAGTGTGTCCACCTAGATGTGATTTTCTCAGATTGGTGCGATGTCTATGATGGCGTACCTCAGGGTAGTTTTCTCTTTCCTCTACTATTCTTTATCTTCATTAACATTGCTACACAAGTAATTACTTTCATCTATATACAGATGATTTGCAACCTTAGCGTCATTTTTACTGGCTGATGCGGACTTGTCAGTCAATGCCATCATTCGTAGCTTGGAAAGTACCAATGAATGGGTTGCTTTCTCGGGTTACTGGTCAATCCTTCAAGTCCCAGACTATGATCATACAGTTTGTAAACAAATAACTGAAGAAAGGCCAGCCTAGATCCTTTTCCTCAATACCCTGACTTGCATGTATGCATAACATATCCTCGTTTGCATAACGATAATAAGCTCAAAATTATGAGAGTGCGCCGCGCCTACGCCATTCATAATTTAACAGGGTTGTCCCGAACTGTTTTGAGGAGCTCATGGCTAAACAGAAACAACCACACAGGTAGATCTTCACGGTTAAGCTGCTTTTGCCGAGGTTATTCTACGGCTGAGTGACCTTCTATCACAACGAGTTCCATTCATACAGAAACCAACCCAAAATAGTTGGGAAAAGGCAGGTAAATGACGATATGGTGTGAAGATACCACCGCTAGGAGTACAGCATAAACTTTTTTAAATTAAAATTTTTGTATGCGGCTGACTGGCAGCCCTACCACAAGTGTTACGGTTCACAAATAAGCAAATAAACACGAGGCTTCGGCAAAACGTTATAAATATACGCAGTAATGGCCGCGTGCTCGTAAACGCACACAACACTCGACCCCACGCAGCGAGAGTGTTTGTTTTGCTGATTGTACTTCACTTATCAGATTATTGTGTTCTTCCTTTCTCTCTATATCATATCATGGTAACACTAAATAAAATTCTTCTGTGTGTCTGCTATAATATTAAAATAACATCTGGGTATGCTTGAGACAGATGCTTGCAGAGTTCAGCGGTTTTAGTTTCTCCCGGGTAAGCTCACACGATCAGAGGACTTACCTTTGCTTCTGGGCTAGATTGACGCCAAGGTCAAACTCGTTTAAAAATAAGTGGATGGGTGATCAAAAAATCTGCTCCCAGATCTCATTTTAGACCTTTGACAGTCGTTACTGTTAGCCAGAAGCCCGAAAGTCTGACAACCAGTCTTACCAAGATATATCGTATTACACAGTACTGTTTTATGGAGGTCAGAAAGACAGTCGCTCGCGCAAAATACTGGTATTCAGCTGTTCTCAGTTAGGCTGGAAACCGACTCCCAACATAGTTGAAACAAGCCAGGCAGATGATGATGAGCTTTCCAATTTTATAGTATTACCAGTTCCTACCGATCCAATACAAATGAAAACAAACAACTCAAGCCCCTGTTGCTTGTTTCAAAAGACTGATTACGGCAGTATTTTGGCATTGATTGATCGCTCCATTTACATTTACTTGCAAAGGTTGTACTTTATACGTTTTACTACTTAACGAAATGGACCAAGATTTAGTGCTATTTGCCGAGGGATTTCATAGATCTAGATCTCATTACCAGTTGTCTAGCTAGCCCTAATTGGGCCGTGTAAGAAAAGAGAGGAGATCGTGACCCAGAGCACGGCGAGGCCCATAAAGAGGGTTATAAACTAGAAACAAAAGTACTACTAAGAAAAAATACAGAACATGAGTGAGACATAATTAGATGTAACATCTTGCCATGAATATCTTAACTTTCTAAAAATTCAAGAGTGAAGGGTTAGTTCTAGTCAAGCGTGCTTCACCATCGACCACATCATTACTTACCATCAGACGAGGTAGTGGTCAAATGTGAGCCTGCCATAAGTTATTAAGATCTCACCCAAGTGAAACTTCACATATTTCAGTAAATTAAAATAGGGTTAATGGCAAGCAGCCCTCGGCTATGAGCCACCAGGTTTAAAAGGAAATGAGCTCTTCACAATAGTAAGTGAGCCATCATTGAGAGCTTTGTACTACCCACCATTGTCAGTTAAATGCATTGTGTTTTGATTTTATAAGAGTGCAGTTTAAGAGGGATTGCCGAGTTATATGCAGTCACTTGGGTAATGAAGAGTTCTCATTTTTCCTTTTAATAATTATCTGATTACCAAATTCCACCAAATTTATACTTTGATGGCTGAGCCCGGCATTGTATTAAACCAAAATTTTCCCCTGTTACTGATAGAATGTTTTAATTTGTTTACTGCTTTTCTCTCCATTGCCTCGTATAATACAGTTTTTGCCAAAAAAAATCTGAACACAACGCGGGCATCTCAAATCAGAACACCATGACATTATGTTGATTTTAAATCCTCTACCCCCAAATCTTATTAGGTTGGTCAAACTTCTCCATAATTTTCATCTTCAAGTATCCCTGCTGACACTAAGCTATCAGATCATTGGAATGCCTCAAGGTCAAGAGTTCGCAGATAATTTATGCCAAAACACGACTAAGAACCTGGTGGTGCATTAATTTCAAAAGTTTTTATAACAGACAACTGTTTTGCTGCGTGGCGTATCTTCTTGCAGCTATAATTTTGATGCTAGATTTTTGCCGACTTCAAAAAAGGAGGAGATTGTAAATTCGGTCAGTAGGTGGTTAGAGTCAATGAAACGAACAAAACCAACGAAAAAAAAAGTTATTAAATCTACAAATAACCCGCACTTTTTAAAATTAAAGTTTCTCATCATCAAATGAATCCTACCACCCACGGCAGAGCGGGAGAGACTGTCAGACTCGTACTGACTAATATCCACGGTGTCCTTCAATAGCCCTTTACGTTCCGGGGTCACGGTAATTAGTACAGTCCCGCGACCAACAGTCCTTGTTAGTCAGAAGTTACATTAGATAATGAGTTACGTTACGACAGTTTTAATTATAATTTCAATAATTGTCGCGTACCAACTATAACGGGGATGCCATTGCGCTTCCATCTCTGGCTTAGAAGGATGATGTAACATTAATAAATGCATGGCCACGAAACGCACGGTCAAGACGCGCGAATGTTGCAAAAGCAACTGAGAAAAACAAATGAAAATACAGTCAACAAACTCCGCTTTAAGAAATTGAGCGTTAAAGTTGTTGATTTAACGCTCAATATCTCAAAGCAGTGTTTGTCAAGTTGTCAACTTGTTTTCTTTTCCCTTTACGTCGATGATATTTTAGATGAGCTATAAAATTATTTCCCATAGATTTTGTAAGGCCTACCTATAATGTCAGTAAACACTGTTTTAAGCTATCACGGTTTGTTTCTAAAATTAAAATGTCACTTACGGGATTTTTTCACATTTTTATAATGGCAGTAATTTCTCAACCCAATAACTGATTGATTTTAATATCTTATTTTACTTTAAACTATAAAATAATCGGATTTTAGTCTTAGTGTCTATAAGATAAGTTGTTTTTAGAGTTATTGGTTAATAGCTACTACCCTATTGTAGAGAGCATTCTACGAGTCACAGACGATACTCAAAGAAAGGAAACAAGTGACACTCGCGCGATGTAAGTCGCGTCAAAAGTCGCATCGCGTGAGGTCGTGAACCAAGCATAACACATCAGTTACGGATCAAAATAACACGATTCCTTACATCATCCAGACCCGCCATAATACTCAACGCAACGCATTACTGTCTTGCGTAAAACAAAACCAAACTAATAGCTCCACAAAGAAATCTACGCCCTGCACCTCACAAATTAAAGTTCATAACTGTTTGCTAATTAAAAAAACGTGCGTATTTTAAAATAGCTTGACAACAAACAGAAGACTTTAAAAGCATTGATATAAGGATTCAAATATATTGTCATATGAACACATGGTGTGTTTTATTAAACAGAAGCTTTACAATTAATTTTGGACTCTATAACAAACAAAAAAAGTCTAATATTAAACGATTTTGTTGACATATGGTGTGCATTTAAAAATAGACGGTACATCGTTTTGCTGTGGAGTTCAACAGACTATGGGAATAATAAAATATGGGTTAGCAACCTGTCATCACTTTATGGTTGATATTTTAAACAAACATACTACAGCATTTTCAGTATGATCTAATTCCCATAAATGGCCGTTATATTGCGTTCCCACGGTGCCCACGGCGACAGACGTCGGCAGACGATCTCCGGCCACCGTAGGCGCGGGCATGCGGGCAGCGAGTAATGGGCGACTCGCTGTCCGACCATGGACCATCTCCGGGTCGACGGCGCGTTGTGTTCCACGCGCGCCTCAAGGAGTGACAGCATAGTGATGGAGCCCCGGCAGCTTTGACCCTCTACAGGGGTGTAGAGGGCCAAAGCCGGGGTTGCGGGACTCACGAATTACCGTGACCCCGGAACGTAAAGGGCTATTGAAGGACACCTTGGATTTTAGTCAGTACGAGTCTGACAGTTCCTCCCGCTCTGCCCTGGGTGGGAGGACTCATTTGATGATTTTACAACGTTAAAAAAAATTGCGTTCCCACAGTTAAGGACCTCGTGGCTAAATAGTAACAGCAGCTTAGTGTCGATCTTCAAGGTTAAGCCGCGTCTGCCTAGGACGATCTGTAGATGGGCTGTTTTGAACAAGAAACTTAAATAGGCAATCTGAGAGCATCAATAAATTACAAATTTAATTAGTCCGTCAGCTAGTTTTGGAAAATAATGGACATATTTACAAAGATATAACGCATCAAAATTCATAATCTCGTGAGGTCAGAAGCAAGTAAAAAATGTACTGGCTTACAACCGACGTTTTGCCAATTTTAAAACACCTCTTCGCCGGGCACGCCGCAACCGCGGCGGTAAGACCTCTCTTTGAGGAGTGGCTGGATAAGCGTCACGGCGTCCTGACCTACCGCATGGCACAGGTCCTCACCGGACACGGAAGTTTCGGGAGGTATCTGTGTCTGATAGGGAGGGAAGAGCGTCCTCCCTCCACCCCAGCCGCAGTGGTAGACGCCTGCGGCGACGGACGTCGGCAGACGATCTCCGGCCACCGCAGGCGCGGGCATGCGGGCAGCGAGTAATGGGCAACTCCGACCATGGACCATGCCCAGGTCGACGGCGCGTTGTATTCCACGCGCGCCTCAAAGAGTGTCGGCCCCTCTCTACAGGGCCAAAGCCTGCCGGGGTCGCGGGACTGTACGAATTACCGTGACCCCGGAACGTATAGGGCTATAGGCGGACACCGTGACCGATTTTAGTTTATACGAGTCTGGTCCCCGCCTTATTATCATTGAGTTAACAATGTCTGAAATAGCATTTCAACAAGATACAGTCGGAACAATCGATAATAGTGCAGTAAACTGTCATTTTGAACAATATATCAATCACTAAAGCGACGACTGTCTTTGAGATGTTCTGTTTATGTGCAAACGTTATTTATGAGGACGATACTCTCTGGTTTATGTGTCTTTGTGGCGGGGAACATGAAACGAACTAACATAACACCCTCCTTTATTAAGCTATTGCATTGCTTTTATCGCGGGCTTTGAGCGCGGCGATCGAATCAAGAAATTCCGTAACGAAAATAAACCTAACACTGTCACATCTGTCATATCAAACGTTTATTAATAAAATTTGAATGAACTATTTTTTTTCTTGACGTTACATTTCATTGATGTGGCTGACCATAGCCTAATTAGTAGAGTAACTTCCCATAGAGCAACGATGAGATGATATTGTCGTTAAATATTCGCGGTAAGCGATAATTTTTTCTTATATTTTTTTTATAAATAATTAATTATAATTGCATAAGTTGATAAAAAATACTATGCAATGCTGTTTTTAATGGCCGCTTGCAAATGACGTCCTGACGGCGCTTGCGCTAACGTTAGTGCAGTATGCCTAAAGAGTGTATGTCCCCATTATACCTCGCGTTCCCCTCTTATACACTGTTCCCCTAGTAAAATCCAAACAAACTTTAGTTTCCGACGCTGAGGCCGCACTTACACAAGGCTGGCTGGCAAGGCTTCCTCAGAAAATAGCAAGCCAGATAACACAATCACCCACAATCCCAACTTAAATTAAATTACTAAGTACATACACAGTAAACGAAGGAAACCCATAGCATCTACAAGACGAATGGCTTCCGGCGGCCGCAAGAATTTATCTCTGTTCCGGGAAGATGGACGTTTGTGGGTCGTGTGCTTTCAAATAGACGGGACTATAAATATATACGAGCTGATATGGTACTAACATCATCTAATATCTGTATTTTCTAAAGAGGAAAACAGGGATGTAGTTAGTAGGGCTGTACACAGAAAGAAAGCTGGAAACTTATAAGCGCTTACGGCGCTTGACAGCGCTGGTAACCCGCGTAGGAAAATATTTGAACGCGCGCCGATAAGCACTGAATGGTGCCGACAAGTTCCGCTGACGCGCTGGTCAGCGCTGGGCGCTGCCATTGAAAATTAATAAACAACTTGCTTGATCTGCTTCAACCTGCTTCCTTTGTGTAGAACGGACCAGCGCTGTCAAGCGCCGGTAAGCGCTTATAAGTTTCCAGCTTTCTTTCTGTATACAGCCTATAATAGGGTGAGTAATGGGTATCTCGCTGTTTCATCATGAACCATACCCAGGTCGATGGCGTATCGTGTTCCACGCGCGCCTCAAAGATCTGTCAGCAATCTCACGAGGTCTGACCCTCTCACCTCTGATCTTAAGTAGACGCACTGTATACTTGTTGCTATTCTACCAATTCGTACAAAGCGTTTCCAAACGTCTTTTATAATGCGCACTGCAAAGAAGTGGAACTCTCTATCTGTGTCTGTGTTTCCGAACGCTTTTCGCTCTTCAATGTTGAGTGCTGCCTGCAATTCCAATAAATATTTTAGATGATGAATGACTGCCTATTTGTAACCAAAAGCCCCATTACTATGTAGACTTTGGAATTTCAAGATTATTGACTATAAACAAAACGACAAAAAAAAACAGCAAAATTAAATGGAAAGCTTTAAAATCTCGAATTATGATCCAGAAATCAAACAATAAAGAAAAACTTAGAATAAAATTACGAAGTCACGAAAAGGAGTTTTGGGAGGAGGTTACGTGACTCCGAGCCGTAAACCCTCCGGCATTCAAACTGCTAAAATGTCTAATTGGATACAGATTACCCCAAAACCCCTACTAAAGTTTTATGAGGAACTTGGTGTACTGTTCCACGATACTAAGTTTAAAAGGAAGGTTCTTTCGACCAGAAATTCTATTAAGGACACTTTTGTACAATCATAATAAGAACTGCGAAAAACTAAACCGACTTCTAAAAAAAAACACTTTCCTTTTGGAAGTGTGTGATTCCGTTTACTTGACTTGTTTGCTACTGAACCCTAAAAAAAAGTTATTTATACACATTTTTGTATCTGTTTCTGAAGTCGGTTCCTTTTTTACAAAAAGTATTTTTTTATTACTACTTATCCATGCGGGAAACGTCACGAGATATACATTATTTTTATATACTAAAACCGTCTCCAGAATGTAACGAACACTTTTCTGGAAACCACATCAAAATCGCTTCAGCCAAACGCTAGATAATCGCGGACAAACATACATACAGGTCGAACTGAGAACATACTTTTTATTAGGAGTCGTTTAAAAGATTGTAACCTTGCAATGTCACCAGATATTCCAACAAACGTATCTAAAATGTAACAATTTATTTTTCGTATTTCTACTTTCTCAATGTCCTTGACCATGACCTACATTCCTACTAAACATTTTCCTTATCAGAAATAAGCTTAGAGAGTTCCCGGAAAACACGTTTCACGTTAAATGAAGATTTGGCAGGCATCTTGCAGTATTTTAGGGTCTTCCATTAAGACTTAAGAGCTTCTTAGGGACGAAATTGTGATTTTTCTAATCAGTTCCCCGAAACGTCAAGGCTTGTGATTATAAATTAGGGTTTTTTGATTTTTTGACAATTTTGGTTTACGTAAGAAAAGAAAAAAGAGGAGCCCGTGGCTAATTAATAC
The DNA here is from genome assembly GCA_943136025.2 of Agrotis puta. Lineage (NCBI taxonomy): Eukaryota > Metazoa > Arthropoda > Insecta > Lepidoptera > Noctuidae > Agrotis > Agrotis puta. The sequence goes on along the minus strand of OW964195.2, from coordinate 6,506,388 downwards.
AGCCGCACAGGTCGATCTTTCGGGTTAGGCCGCGCTTGCCGAGGTTGGTCTGTGGATGGGTGACCATCAGTCATAGCGAGTTTCCTCCGTGCCTCGGAAAGCACGTAAAAGCATTGATCCCGGCTGTCATTTATAGATCTTTGACAGTCGTTACTGTTAGTCAGAAGCTCTAAAGTCTGAAACCAGTCTTACCATGGGGTATCGTATTACCCAATTACTGGGTTGTGGAGGTCCGACAGGCAGTCGCTCCATGTAAAATACTGATATCCAGCTGCATCTGGTTTGACTGGAAGCCGACCCCAATATAGTTGGGAAAAGGCTAGGCAGATGATGGATGATGTAAGAAAAGAAAAAGTACTAGTCGAATATTTTTTGATAATCCAACTGTCGGACTACTTAATTAGATTTTTTTTTTGTCAAATAGACAATTGAAGACACAGGGTGGGTTTTAAACCAGAAAGCAAATGACACTCACTTCTGCTCCACCCAGACCCTGATGAGTAATGAAAATGGTATGCCAAAACCTTCGAGTATGACAGAGATGATCTTATTATATCCAATCTAGGACAATATTGAACTCAAATTTCGACTATCACTGACTACAAAGTTACACAGTACGCAGGGGCGGATCTTCATAAGGGCCTTTCTGGCTGCAGCCCAGGACCCCGTGGATATAGAATAAAAAAACATTTTTGTTTTTTTAAATCCTGTCCTATGTTAAGCAATTTGCGGAGACTTCTCGCGCCCGGTATTGGTCGAGGCCATGCTGAGAGGCGAGACGGAGTGGGAAGCGGTCGCCTCCTTCTGCGAAGCAGTCATGCTCGTGAAGGAGGAGGCGGGCCGCGTGAGGGGGAGGACAGCGTCCTCCCTCCACCCCAGCCGCAGTGGTGGACGCCCACGGCGTCGGACGTCGCAAGACGATCTCCGGCCACCGTAGGCGCGGGCATGCGGACGGCGAGTAATGGGCGACTCGCTGTCCGACCATGGACCATGCCCGGGTCGACGGCGCGTTGTGTTCCACGCGCGCCTCAAGGAGTGTCAGCATAATGACGGGGCCTGTAGAGGGCCATAGCCTGCCGGGGTCGCGGAACTTTCCCATTACCGTAACCCCGGTACGTAAAGGGCTAGTGAAGGACACCGTGGATTTTAGTCAGTACAAGTCTGACAGTAAAGGGTGGGAGGACTGATTTGATGATTTTACCACAATAAAAAAAAAATGTTAAGCAATTTACGGGGACCTAAACGCAACGTTGCGTTGTATAAAATAGTAAGACACGATCGAAGTTTTTCTCAATTTTCTTGACAAACCTTATGATGTTTGCAATATCCATTTACTTAATTAGGCAGTGCCCTTAAGTATTATTACCCTAGGGCCCCACAAATTCATAGTCCGCCCCTAACAGACTTATCCCAGTCACGTAGCATACCATCCCGTTCTCCCACGTACCGAGGTTATCGACAAGTGTTGGCAAAAATCAAAAAAATCTAGTTTTTGCGATGTCGGCTAAAGAAAACAAAGTAGAGTACGTGATGTGACCTTTAAAAGATCTCTGTGCTAAGTTTTTAAATCGGATAACGGTCCTTGTTTAACGGGGTTCGGAATAAATAATATTGTGTAACTGTTTTGTACTGATTTTTTTTTCGTCAGACAAACTACTCGTCAAGACCAATCAAACAAAATAGGTTTGCGTCTTTTCATTACAAAGATCCTATGATCACCTTCCAAATCCATGTCATTTCATAATATTGTATTCTACGCGATATACACGTTCACTTCTTGTGTGAGCCCATTGATTCACATCTCTATCACATAGCGCGCCGTCGACCCGGGCATGGTCCATGGTCGGACAGCGAGTCGCCCATTACTCGCCGCCCGCGTGCCCGCGCCTACGGTGGCCGGAGATCGTCTGCCGACGTCCTTTGCCGTGGGCGCCTACCACTGCGGCTGGGTTGGAGGGAGGACGCTGTCCTCTCACTCACGTGACGCGTCACCTCCTTCGTAAGCATAACTGCTTCGCGGAAGGAGGCGATCGCCTCCCACTCCGTCTCGCCCCGCAGCATGGCCTCGACCAATGCCGGGCGCGAGAGGTCTCTGCCTATCGCCACCGTGAGGACACGGCGGTGCTCTGCCCAAGCGGGGCAGTCCTGCACCATATGCTCCACCTTATCCTGCGGGCGATCATCGCAGTGGTGACAACAAACTTCGCACATAGCGTAGAGCATGACTGCTTCGCAGAAGGAGGGAAGCGTGTAATATACACAGTACTTCTAATTTATGACCCGACCCGTTTACTAAGTACTCAAACAGCTGTACTCTAATAAAACAATGCTGGATATAGGTTAAAGCTCGCATGCCGTAATTGTTCCAATTTGAGTACACTCGGTATGCACTAAACGTACAGGTGATAAACATGGATCTCAATTGAATGGCACGTGAGATGAATACGCTAATGTAGATTACGTTATCAAGACGAGGAACAGTTAATCGTAGTAGTCTAAAACATAATGAGAACATACATTCGTTCACTTATGTTTTTTTCTCCCTTTCTGGCGGAAACTATAGAGCGCCACCTTCTATGGGTTAACGGCCCTTGCCAGTACAGGGTGACCACTTTTTACCAAAATCAATATTCCCTGACTTTTCCCGGTTTTACAGGCGCTTTTTCAAGTTTTTTCCTGACCTTTAAATTTTTTACCATAATTTTACTTCAAATCACGAAATTGACAGGCGAAAAAAATTAAAAACGAGAGTTAAGTCTCGAACCCTGACCAAAAAATTAGTAGTCTTCGACCGTATTCAGGTAGGTTCTAGCTACGTAACGTATTGATAATTAGTTAAGTATTTATAGTTCTTAAAGTGCGCTGGAGTAAGCCCGCTTGAGCTTCCCTGACCTCCTTTAAATTTCCCTGACAATTCCCTGACTTTTCTATAGCTAGCTAAATTCACTGACTTTTCCCGGTTTTCCGGAAAGTGGCCACCCTGCAGTATGAGCGATGATTTAGCGCGGGGTAAAGAGCGGTAAGATTCAATGTATAGAAATGTTTAAAACACGCCACGACGCGTCGCCTGTAGCGAATTCGCGTACTTACAACATTAACACGATTAGCGCAGTGGCTGAGCGATAGGACTGCTGCGCTGCGTGTCGCGGGTTCATAAATAATGAAAGGGAAATATTTGTATGATCGACAAGTAGTTGTTTCGGGTCTGGGCGTTTGTATACGCGAGTTTCTATGTTTGTAAACGCACCCACGACTCAGGAGAAATTCCTTGTGTGGGGCAACGTTTTATAACTAAAAAAAAAAAACTATTGTCTTATTTGCATCGCTCGTTGCATAAGAAAAATAGTAACCATGTCGTTCGATTCCCCCAAGGATTTTTTTTTTGTACATATTACTAGTAAGTTTCTATTTATAGTCTGTAGTTTCGTTGAAAAAAAATTACTCAGTCTATCCCAAGGAAAACATTTAAATGTGGGCGTGGCGCTCACTCACACATTTATAAAAAAGTGGCTTCACTAAACTTTTTGTTTTGTTCGAACACGGAATCTGGACATTTTATAATCTATGACTTTAGTATTGGGTACACGTCTGCCTAACCCCTCGAGGATTACAGGCGTGATGTTATGTTGCGTTATATCAAAAACTTGATTCCCTAAGGGCACAGAGCTCGATACAAACAAGCAATCAATACTTTGACCTTTACTTAGGGCTGTTTACAAAAGCCGGACAAACAAAGTTACTTTGTGCTATTTTCGACTCACAGAGTACCAATAGAATCGAAGAAAGTTATTGTTGAAATTATTAAAGTGCTTGAAAGACTCAACATTTTATTTAACTAGCGTTTTTTTTTAGATTTAAAGCATGAAACCTGTCCTCTCGCCTTTTTTTTACGTGGTAAAATCATCTTATGAGTCCTCCCACCCAGGGCAGAGCGGAAGGGACTGTCAGACTCGTACTGACAAAAATCCACCCCCACCCCTATTCCTTTGATTGTCCTTAACGTACCAGTTCCAACGGTATCCTACTTAGTCAGTCCCGCCACCAACTGGAACTAAGGAAGGCAAGGCATGATGAATTGGACCGCGCCATGATAGACGACCACGGCCGCAGGTAGCAGTGAAAAGTGGAAGTGGAAAGAGTGGAGACAGGACTGTCTAACAACTTTGGATATAATCATAATGAAGGCTTGGTTTCCACCAAAGCGTAACCAAGAGAGCGGAGAGTACACGTGCAAGATTTTACCAAATACACGAGTATTGGCGGGCATGCGGGCGGCGGGTAATGGGCGACTCGCTGTCCGACCATGGACCATGCCGGTTCGACGGCGTGTTGTGTTCATCGCGCGCCTCAAGGAGTGTCAGCATAGTGACGGAGCCTGTAGAGGGCCGAAGCCTGCCGGGGTCCTCACAAATTACCGTAACCCCGGTACGTAAAGGGCTACTGAAGGACACCGTGGATTTTAGTCAGTACAAGTCCGACAGTCCCTCCCGCCCTGCCCTGGGTGGGCAGTCCTATTTGATGATTTTACCACGAAAAAACAAAATACACGAGTATTTCACCGAATAAGATTGAACAAAAAGTACCAAAATAGTAGCCGAATATATTCCACATTAGTCTCAACTTGCCAACCCTGCCTCAGCAGTAAGTTAAACAAGGCAGAACAAGTTGTCTACTTCAGATGCTCCGCGGAATAAGTAATGTATAACACTACAATTGCCAAATTGCGTAGAGAACTGTCGTTGAAACTGTTATGAATTTAAGTCACAGTTGGGAAGAGGTAGCTAGCTGATTAGCAGACGCCGATTAAAGGGTAACTCGCCGTCTGATCAAGGACCAGGTCCGGATCGACGACAGCGCGAAGTGCTTCGCGCGCGCCTCATGGAGGTTTCAGCAAACTGACGGCCCCCCTTGGAGGTCTGACAGCTCATTTGATGATTTTACCACAATAGAAAAAAGAAGTGGCGGCGATTGAGAAATTCTTGGTGGAAAAACTAAATAACACTGATGCGTGGTAAGACCCCGTCTTTGAGGAGTGGCTGAAGAGGCGTCATGGCGTCCTCGTCTTCCGCCTGACGTAGGTCCTCTTACAGTTGTTTCGGGAGGTTCCTGTGACTGATTGGTCGGGAAGATACGCCTGGGTGTCACCAATGTGCGGTTCACTCTGACGACAAGGTGGAGCATTGAATCATTTGATTTGAATTGAATTGAGCATTCGATGGAAAAAGGGTCCGCTTGGGCAGAACACCGCCGTGCCCTCATGTTGGCGATTGACGGCGGCGATCTCTCGCCCTCCTGCCATCTCAAGATGAATGATGTAAGGTTCTGTTATAATTTTGATGATTGAAAAAGAGTGTCCATGGAGTTTCTTGCCCGTTCTTCTCCATACAGATCTACGCTTTGGAATGGGCACCTACTATGGGACTGTACCACCATAGATAACTATTTTTATACAACATTATTTTTTTCTTTTGACAATTCTAGCCTGTAACTGGCCTACTTGAAATAAATGATAATAATTTTTATATTACAGTGGAACCAGTATATAACGCGCGGCGGAATGAAGTCTCAATATAATTGTCCAAAGCAGTGTTCTAACACCAGTAAAAGACTCACTACACCATCTACCTAATTACCTCACGTTTCAATTACTTATACAGTTGATCTCTTGCCAATAAAGAAGAAATCACCATTTCTTGGAACCCATCAATGTTTACGAGCTCGAACAGATGTTAAGTGTCCTGTCCGGGGCGTCTATAAGCTCATAAACGCAGTATGAGCTTATAGACGCCCCGCGACGGACGTCGGCAGACGATCTCCGGCCACCGTAGGCGCGAGTAATGGGCGACTCGCTGTCTGACCATGGTCCATACCCGTGTCGACGGCGCGTTGTGTTCCACGCGCGCCTCTTGGAGTGTCAGCATAATGACGGGGCCCCCCTGTAAAGCGCCAAAGCCTACCGGAGTCCGGGGACTCACGAATTACCGTGACCCCGGAACGTAAAGGGCTATTGAAGGACACCGTGGATTTTAGTCAGTACGAGTCTGACAGTCCCTCCCGCCCTGTCCTGGGTTGGAGGACTCATTTGATGATTTTACCACGCTAAAAAAAAAGTTAATCCTGGTCATAAATTTATCTGCCTAGCAAATGTCATAAAATCCGTTAGTTGGTTTTTGTGTGAAAGAGTAAAAAGCATCCATCCATCCTCACGTTTATAATACAAGCCGTTGCTAGCTTCCTACCTTCTTTAAAAAATATCGTCGTACCACAAAAAGTTAAACATCAGTTAAACACTTGCCCCAAAAAACGTATAACCGCAAAACGACGCTTATATCAACGACAAATGCCGTTTTGCATTACACTTTTCTAAGACAAGTGTTCAACCAACGACCATGCAGTGTTCAACAGATGTTTAACATTTTTTTTGTAGTATGAGCGATATTATTTAGTACACAGTGCCCTATAAAGCAGTAGTAGCAGAGAGAACAACTATCGATCCTGATGCGCCAAAGTTAGAAGCAGACACTGACAAATAGGACACAAGGCTTTTAAGAGGCGAGGCTGTATCGAGAGTATCGGGGTTTTGTTTTTGAAATGAATGGTCGTCTGTCAAAAGTAGGACAGTGCTAAGATATTGCTTTCTTTCGATTGTAGTTGGAACAAGAAAACTAACTTGAGAGTAACGTCGCCTTCACGAGAACGAGGTTTGAGTGAGGAGTCAACCAAACATTCTGTTAAAATCATTCAAAAATCTAGACAAGACTCATGTCAGTACTTTGACGGATGTAATTTTTAGAAGACGATGATTAAGACGTTTCTATATTTTTTCTCACTCACTGACATAATTAAAAGATTATTCTTAGATGGTACGGTCATATTGGTCCCGGCTTTCATTTGTAGATCTTTGATAGTCGTTACTGTTAGTCAGAAGCTCTAAAGTCTGACAACCTGTCTTACCATGGGGTATCGTATTACTCCAGTTAATGTGTTGTGGAGATCCGATAGGCAGTCGCTCCATGTAAAATACTGATATACAGCTGCATCTGGTTTGACTGGAAGCCGACCCCAATATAGTTGGGAAAAGGCAGGCAGACGATGATGGTTCGGTCATATTGAGAGGATGAGTAAAAGGCGAGTAAAAAAAGGAATTATTATAAGGCAGATGTGAGTGGTAACTCCAGCAGGGGACGCCCTAGGAAGACCTACACTGACCTTATTGGTGAAGTGATTCAGAAAGGCCGGGTGCGTAGTACTCGCAAGTGTCGTGCGTGTATGGTAAGATGTATACGTGGATGAAAGGAATGGAGTATTTAAGGATCCTAGTAGTTCTGACCTGGACTAGAGTCGAGCGCAAACTAAACTTAATAAAAAAAAACGACGGGTTGCACTCTGGGAGTGCCGGAAAATTTGAATAGTAATAAACATACTCGAACATTCGCGCAAGCGCCCTGCGCCGTCTTACGAAATTTCGATCAGGTCACGTGTCCTGACGCGAGTTTAAAATTTTTTACCCATTCCAAAAAAAGTGCACAACGCCGATATGATAAAGAAGTTTTCACTTCAAAAATAATTCTGAATCCTGAAAATACTCATGACCTATCGAATTTATAATGAAAATACTTGGCACCTGTATAGCACGTCTGGTCCAGATATTTCACGATGCAGTAATCCGAAATGTATTAAATCGTCCCAAAATAGCGTTTATTTCTCAATAATACTGCAGTCTACAAATTTTGTATTGAGTTCATGATGAGCGATGGCTCATTCCTATCTACAGATCATTTTTTACCCAGGGCAGAGCGGGAGGGACTGTCAGACTCATACTGACTGAAATCCACGGTGTCCTTCAATAGCCCTTATGTTCCGGGGTCACGGTAATTCGTGAGTCCCGCGACCCCGGCAGGCTTTGGCCCTCTAGAGGGGGGCCCCATCATTCGCGCCGTCGACTCGGGTATGGTCCATGGTCGGACAGCGAGTCGCCCATTACTCGCCGTCCATATCTACAGATCATAGTTTAATTTAACGCCTAAAATGCTGAACCGATTTTTATGATTTTTGGTGCAGATAAATCGGAGTGAGACCCCAAGAGGGGGAGACGGTTATATATACTATTATAATATGTCGTGGGTGTTTTTACAAACATAGAAACTCACATACTCGGAACAAACTTGTAGGTCACACAAATGTTTGTTCCGTGTGGGGATCGAACCAGCGACACGATGCGCTGTAGTCGATCACTCAGCCACTCCGCCAACCGTGCCGTCCATCCGATCGGTAGATATTTTAATATAGATTGCGTTCCTAATTCTATTATTGGACGGATTAGTATGAGATACACGCAATATGAGCGGCGCGTGATTAATATGGAAATACTAAGATTATGTCGTTCAACAGTAATCTGTTTGGATGTTCAGCAGTTGACGATATTCCTGAAAGATACGGTCTCCAATGGAAATTGAGTCTACAGCGGACGTTATAAGGTAGACAACAAAAGTAATACTAACGTCATCTCTTTTTTTTATCGTGGTAAAATCATCAAATGAGTCCTCCAACCCAGGGCAGAGCGGGAGGGACTGTCAGACTCGTACTGACTAAAATCCACGGTGTCCTTCAATAGCCCTTTACGTTCCGGGGTCACGGTAATTCGTACAGTCCCGTGACCTACCGACTATAGTCATATTTTTTTTTATCGTGGTAAAATCGTCAAATGAGTCCTCCCACCCAGGGCAGGGCGGGAGGGACTGTCAGACTTGTACTGACTAAAATCCACGGTGTCCTAGTAAATAAATAAAGAATTACAAGATAATTATGACATAAAAATCGACTACAGGTGTGTATTTCGAACTCTATTCTCTCTGTCCTTTTTTGTTTAAACGGCAACAAAAATACACATTCTGGAAAAAATCATACTGTCTACCAACAAAGAGTAATAAGATACAGCCCGTTGATCTCCTTCTAGTGGTCCACTCCGGGCAACAGCACCACAGGTTACCGTTTACGACTGTCAAAGATCTAAAAATGACAGATTGACTCAAATGACAGAATGACTCGCTGTGACAGATGTTCACCATTCACAGAACATCCTCGGCAATCACGGTTTAACCCGGAAGATCGGCCTGTGCGTCTATAATTAGCCACGAACTCCTCCAAGAACAACGGCTAGTAGTAGATAAAAAAAAACTTACTATGCAGAACGCAATCCGATACAAAAATCAAACTCATTTAAAACCGTATCTATGCAGTACGTGATAATTTAATACGATTGCGTTTATTAATATCTATTATTAATTTGCGAGTCTCAGCACTCGTGCGTAAGCGCACAGGTACCGGCAATGAAGAATAAACATCGACACTTGGCAGTAGATGAAAGAAATAGAAGAAAATGATGACGAGTCGTCTGACAGGGAAGGATGGAAGAAGAAAACGTGTTGTGCCGACTCCTTCGGGGAGTTGTCACACTGGCTGCGTTCTGAATTCCCGGACAAACCAATCGAATCGTTGACCGAACCGGGGACGCTAAACACATCCATAATGACAAGTTACTAAGTAAAGTGATATAAGGACGGAAAGTTAATGATTTTTTAAGATTATTATAATCTAAATATTTTGAGTCAGCACAAAACTATGTCACGAATTTAGCGCTCTCAGTTGCGTCCTTCAGCACCAAGATGGTGATGATAGTTGGAAAGAGATATGGCAAGTATCGATTGAGTGCCAGTACTTTTAAACGCATTATCGTGCTATTACAAAACGTGGTACTATGATATTATGCAATAGAAGCGTACGACGGCTCATTTTGATAAACATCGCATACCGACATAAGATCACGCTTTTAACCCTAAAATGTAAATAAATACAAAGGCGTTGGAATATAACACTATTTTTTTTTAAACATGTCATACTAGGAATTAGTCCTTCATCGTGGATGCGTTTAACCAAACTTTTACACAAACGTCCAGCCAGACCCGGCACAACTACTTGTAGGCCATAAAAATATTTGTTCCCACCAGGGCCCCACTAGACACGGGCCCAATAGATCTATATTCTATACTGTACCGTCTATGATCAAAAATAAATATTATGATTGATTGATACTTCTCAGGTCAATAATTTTTCGATTTTTTTCTCTTTATTTCTCTCTAATTGTATAAAAGTTAATCTGATTTCGTTTATATTTGGGTCGCAACAACGGGGACCAAGCCTGCACGGTCTAGGCTACATACCACCTTTTATTTTGTCAAAATCATCAAATGAGTCCTCCTGCCCAGGATACAGCGGAAGGGACTGTCGGACTCGTACTGACAAAAATCCACGATATTCCTTCAATAACCCTTTAGCTTCTAGGGTCACAGTTACATGTTTAGACAGTCTCGCCACCCAGACATGCTACAAGTCCGTTGACCCAGAACCTGGCTGACATTCGCCACCTAAACTATATGTCGAGTCCGACCCTGGTTTTTGCTGACCGCATTTTATTATCATTGGTGTAGTAAAGTCATTAAATAAGTCCTGCCTAACAGGGCGGTACGGACGGGACTCTCAGACTTGTACTGACTAAAATCGGTGACATTCAATAGCTTTTTACGTTCCAGGATCACGGTTACATGTTGACCCAGTCCCGCGAACACGGCAGGCTTTGGCCCTCTAAGTGGAGTCCCGTTCTAAGGGGGCCCCGTACCCGGACTTATGTTTTTTGCTATCGATCTTATCGGATAAGTAGATAAACAATCGTGAAGTCAGTTCCCAAAAAAAACAAAGATTAATTTGTTTTTCAATGAAAATTGGATGATTCAGTGAAAGCAATACAGATACTGTTTACCCGGAAATAGGAGTTTAAAAGATAAGATTAAACTTTTATTATGTTGCAACACTATACTTACTATAATATTTTTATGAACAGGTTTGTTTTTTGTTTGCTTAATTTGAGACGAAGAGTATGAAAGGATCTAGCAGGTGGCGCTCTGTAGTTTCTACCTACCCTCATGGAAGAAGGCGTGAGCTTATGAGTATTTTACACAGAACGTCTGCCTATCGAACCTCTTCAACCCAGTAACTGGATAATACGATACCCCATGGTAAGACTGGTTGTCAGACTTTAGATGGAGCCTTTAAAAAAGGAAACCGCACATGTATAGCCAGCCTAATATCAATATCATTAGTATTTCAAGCTAGGTCTTACCAGGGTCTTTCCTGCATCAACGCCTTATATGTACTTCCTATTATATACGCTATGTATATGGCTAAAGAGGTACTTGACCGTGTAGCTGCAGTTTAAGCATTGTTTTAAAACTATTGTTAGGACAATGACTAACGCTTAACTCGCCGTCCGATCAAGGACTAGACCCGTATCGACGGTGCGTTGTCTTCCACACGCGCTACTTGGAGCTGTCGGTGAACAGGTACCACATAGGCTTAGACGTCTGCTCGGGTCGGTAAAAGGCACCGTGGAGTGCAAAGGGCAACCTAAGGAGGGTGGATTTTTAACCGAACGCCAGCTTTACCTCCTCAACTGTCACTCCAAGTTGGGAAACGAGCCGAGAACCTCATGATCAACAGTTGCGCTTGTCAAGAATCAGTACCACTGTACCATGTATTATCTATCGAATACCTAATTCAACAACCATTTTTTGCAAAAGGAAAATTGGATTGCGAGCGCAACTTGAACCGGTGATCTTCTGATTCAGTACACCTGACGCCTTACCAACTAGGCCATCACAGTCATGCTCGACAAGGTCAAATCTTTCATTCCATTCTTAACTTTAGTGATGTTACGTTCGCGAAGCAGACGTTCACGCCCATGAAAAAAAACCTGGTACGTACGACCCCTAAATCCACATTAATGTAACCCACAATACGAATCTAATAAGCCAAAGACATTCGAACATGAGTTCGCAATCAGGTCATAAAAGCTTCGCCCGCAAATGCCCTCAAACACTCTCGAAGTTGCAGGTCAGAGCCCAGACCTCCTTCAAAACGCCCTGACATCTAGGTTCACGACTAGTCTGACAGCTGTCAATGTCAAACTTAGAAACTGACGATTGTTCTAGATGTTAAAGAATTAGGGTGAAAGTAAGGTGAAGTTGAGGGCAAAAGATATATACAGACGCGACGGAGGCATTGATTACTAAGAGGCTGTAGGCTTATGTATTGCATCTTCTTGCCAGCATGCAGCAGCACGCTTGGCATGACCATCAGGATATTTAACTGAAAAAATCTAATTAGTTCGTTAGACAGATTAACAAAAAATATTAAACAAGTATGTTTTTTTTTGTTACGTAAACCAAAATCGACGAAAATACGACACTTAAAATTGCCAATACGTCACAAGAATGCACAGTTTTTACTTGCTTCTGACGTCACTAGTAGAGTAGGGGTACTCTCGAATTCTGATGCGTTATATCTTCGTAAAAATGCATTGATTCAACAACAAAAATATACGTGTCCATTATTTTTCAATACTCTACCTAATGGAAATTAGATTTGTAATTTACTGAATTTGTCAACATGACTATATTCATTCAACTTACTTATAAATCAATAAACTTAAATCTTTAAACCAAGAATAGATAAAGTTATGTCTTAAAGATATGTGCAAAGACGCTGGTCTCTGTCAAATCCATCGCAGCGCGCGACACACACGGCTAAGATACTATAATATTTTATCTTAAGATACCATATCGCTCGCCATACAATTCAATGGACCATCACAAACGACGAAGATAATATATATTTCATATTTTGGATATTTAGGTATCTTAAGATAGAATTGTATGGCTAGCGATATGTTATCTTAAGATAAAATATTACAGTATCTTAGTCGTGTGTGGTGAACTTGAACTAACTCGGGGAGTGACGTGTGTCAAGTTTAATATGCACCACAACTTTTTAAAGTACATTATTTTAGATTTTACTTAATTTTTAATGAAGAACAAGACGAAATGTTTGTCAAAACATATTGTTGGCATGAATTGGCTATTTGACAGTAGTTATAAATTACAAATAAAATTAGTCGGTCATTTACAGTTTAAAAAAATAACGGAGACGTATTTTTTCTTTTGTAAAATGAATGAATATTCACTAAAATACAACGCATCAAAATTCGAGAGTGGGGGCTCGTGACGTCAGAATTCAATAGAAATTGTACTAAATTGTGATATTGCCAATTTTGAAAGCATCGTATCTCCGTCAATTTTGGTTTACGAAACAAAAGAAAAAATACCGGTTGAATATTTTTTGATAGTCTAAGTGATGGACTAATTATAATTTTTCAGTCAAATAGCCAATTGGTAGATCATATGGCCCCCAATAATTTAGTCACTTGGAGCCGATGTCATCGTGCACACAGACAATTCGAGTTATAATACTTTTTATTACTTGTTAAGCTAACTGAGTAGATAATATTTATTAATTCAAACTTACGACTGTCTTCCCGTCTCTAAATAGGAAAAGGTCTATTTTTGACCGGAGATCACGCAACACATTATAGCAATGACTGGTAGTCATCACTTACTTTGGTTAGAGAGTATTCTAGGTGAATTACTCACTCGAAATAGAATTTCTCAGTAACTGACCAAAGTTGAATAATACCCCCGTGGGTCGAAAAGCACGTTAAGATGGTCCTGCGCCTGATCTCTCTCCGGTCGTGTCGGATTGCCGTCCCTGAGGACTATGAGAGTAAAGCTACAGAGAGTGCACCTGTTCCTGTGCCTGCGCACACACTTGCACAGATGGCTAATCTCAGCTGATATTAGCCGACGTGGCCGAAATCGGTCAGGAGGACGATTATTATTAATCGCAACCAGCATAATTGTATGATCAGACTAGCATTACCTTTTAGTCTCACCCCCGCTGCTCGGCTTCTATTGGTCGTAGCGTGATGTTATATAACCTATAGCCTTCCTCGATAAATGGACTATCCAACGCAAAAAGATTTTTTCAATTCGAACCATCAGTTCCCGAGATTAGCGCGATCAAGCAAACAAACTCTTCATTTCTATATTATTAATAAAGTATTAGCTGCTGCCCGCGTCGTCGTCTGCGCGTGATAGCGTTATAATATTTAGCTTATATGTTTACCCGACTTCTTAATAATATTCGTGCGAAATAAATCCATGCAGTACTTTTTGATTTTATCCCGGACATGCATACAGACTAGAGATAGTTTATAATATCAGCCTTGTGTTTACTCCCAACTTCATAACACGCTTCTCGATATGAAGGAACTACATGCTATGCCAGAGCCGCGCAACAGTTTTAGTTAAAAGTTGTTGGTAGTTGAACATGTTTTATGTTGCTATTCAAAAGCTCCATTCGATAGGCCTTCGCCGAAGTTGGTTAAACTCGCCTGCAGGAAAAATTGTTGGAGCATGTTTTCATATATCGCTTTGGACAGAGACTGTAGAAACATTTCGTTAGGATGCAAATTATGTTTTTGTTGAAGTGGATGTTACCATGTTTGCAGACAGACAGACGGTCGATGGAGCAGACATATGTTGAAGTGGAGACTAAGTATGGATAAACGTAGTGGCTCTTTTTTTAAAATTTATGTATATCGAATTTTTCCTGTGTATAATGTCGGCACGGTTAGCGATTGGACTGCTGCACTGCGTGTCGCGGGTTCGATTCCCACACGGTGCAAATATTTGTATGGAATATGCAAGTAATTAGTTGCTTCGGGTCCGGGCGTTCGGACCCACGACACAGGAGAAATTCCTAGTGTGGGGCAACGTTTAAAAAAAATATATAAAGCCTCATTAAGACGGAGCAAGAACTCGCATGCGAGTTTCACTACGTTACGGTATTTGTTTGATCAACTGAATTCGTTGTACCTATAAAGTCTGCAATGTAACGCGACTCACGTGCGCTCTCGCATCGTCTAAATGGGGCTTTAGTGTAGATGTGCATTTTCCTTACCGTTATCTCAAGGGATATCTGAAAGAAAGAATACGTAGGATTAAAACTAATAGCAAGATACATTATTTCCCGAAAATCGAGGGGATAAAACTTCCTATTCAGAAGTAATAACTATTCAGAAATATTATCAACCAGAATCGATTAATTTATGTGAGTAAACATAATATATAAACTCTTTATATATTTATATAGTATAGTATACAACATTATTTTTAGTATATGCGAAACCTGAATATAGTTTGTTCAAGAATCAGTAACTGATTCGATTCCAAAAATTTTTACACCATGTTAAATTTTTTTCAAAAATATTTTAATAAAATTTTATAAAAAAAACATGCTCTTTTCGCGGTACACTTGGTACCGCGAAATGAGCATGTTTTTAAACGGATAACCAGGTAATATACAAACTTTTTTATTTTTTTATGATACGGTTTTAAAATTTTGTACATAGATGCTTTACACAAAAATACTAGAGAGGTGTATCGGGCTTCGCATAAACAAAAAATAATGTTGTATAAGCCTTTATTTCATGGGGGTAGGCAGAAACTACAGAACGTCACCTGCTACGATCCTTACATACTCCTTTCGCCTCATCCACATTCATACATCTGGTCATACACGCCCGCCGATTGCGAGTACTACGCACCCGGCCTTTCTGAATCACTTCACCAATAAGGTCAGTGTAGGTCTTCCTAGGGCGTCCCCTCCTGGCGTTATTTATGTAAAAATCTAATTTATGATATATTCTTTCATTCTTGGAAATCGTAACACAACACCCCACACTTGGCAATCATCCCCTCGTCTTTAATAAACGGCATTTGATAACCCTCCCGCTTGCATATTACCAAGAATCCTTTAACTATAGGGTTTCTAAATTGACGTCTAGACTTCACAATATTGAAAAGTGAGCTGCTATTATGTTTTTTTTTTAGCGTGGTAAAATCATCAAATGAGTCCAGGGCAGGAGGAACTGTCAGACTCGTACTGACTAAAATCCACGGTGTCCTTCAATAGCCCTTTGCGTTCCGTGGTCACGGTTGTCCCGCGACCCCGGCTTTGGCCCTCTAAGGGGAGGGGGGGGGCGTATAGCAATACAGTCTGAGGCGCACGTGGAACACAACGTACCGTCGACCCGGGCATGGTCCATGGGAGCTGTGATTATGGTTATGGCTGTGTGTTTTTCCCGCAGCGTCACTCGCGTAAATTTTTACATTTATTATGATAAGAACATTTTTTTGCAGTTGAACTTTGAACAAAGCAACCCACCCTCCCTCAGCTCCGGATCAATTACTTGTAGTTCATACAAATATTTTTTCCGTGCTGGCATCGAACGCACGACACGCAGCGCGGCAGTAAATAGTTCAGCCAATAGGCGAATCGTGCCGTCCATTAGTGATCGAAGTACACAACACTCATAATTGCTGTTAATAAAGGTCATAATCCCCTTTTTATTATCACTTATCAAGTTATCATTTAGTATCAAAGTACGGGTCACGTTCTAAACCACTTCTAGATTAGGGTTGCCATCCATCCGGGTTTCCCCGGATTTAGAGGGCATCCGGGGAGCGTCCTGGGGGCTTCATTTGTAGTCCGGGTCCGGGTTGTAGTCCGGTCTTGGGCCGCCCGCGACACACGCACACTTGACCGCAACCACCGCTTCAGTCGCAGTTGCCACGGTGCGCAATTCGACTCATGTCCGGGTTCGGAACTCTAAAATCCGAGATTTCCACGCGTCTTGTCCTGGTTTCCAGACCAGAGAATTTTAGAGATGGCAACCCTATTCTAGATGTCTTAGTCTAGACTAGACTATCTACGCACGCTTATGACGTCATAAGACGAGACATTTAAATTTTATCAATTGCAGTGTTCTACAAAGCTTGGATCAAGAACTTGGGCTTAGACTTTTTTTTTTTTTTTTTGCGTGGTAAAATCATCAAATGAGTCCTCCCACCCAGGGCAGGGCGGGAGGGACTGCCAGACTTGTACTGACTAAAATCCACGGTGTCCTTCACGAGCCCTTTACGTACCGGGGTTACGGTGATGGGTAAGACCCGCGACCCCGGCAGGCTCTGGCCCTCTACAGGCCCCGTCAGTTTGCTGACACTCCTTGAGGCGCGCGTGGAACACAACGCGCCGTCGACCCGGGCATGGTCCATGGTCGGGCAGCGAGTCGTTGGGCTTAGACTTAGCTTATACTTCAATTATGTGAAACTTTGCTAAGTTTATGCGTCTCATACTTTTAGATTTGGAATTTACGCTGTAAATATTATGATGGCAAAGAAAACTGTGGGCCATTCTTTTTTTTTAGCCAGAGGTTTTTAAACTTTTTCAGGTCGAACTCCAAGTTCGATTTAATATTAAGCCACGCAGTAAATGAAAAGTCTAACAACCGTTCCCAATATTCAATCTATTACTGACAAAAGATTTCTATCTCTATCTGTTTGTTTAACCTTCTGCCTTACTAGAGATAGAAAAACTATGGAAACGACCGCAAATAAATAATCAATTGAGCTTTGGAACCTTTATTTCTTAGCCGCAAAGGCGTTTTTCATAATCCATTTAGTAGTAATTAAAAAAAAAAACTACATTATCAACCTTGAACTACGCCACCCCTGGCAGACGGTTACGTCAAGCGTATTGATTGGCACGTCAGGGGCGCACCCCTCGGGCAGACTGGCAAGTCGACGACCCTGTGAATGAAGCCGTACAACCCCTGGCTCAGATGTAGGGTGTCTGGATAAGGTAGGGTCACCGGTATTGATTGGGATATAAATAAATATTCCACAACTATCACACAACGCCATCAAGTCCCAAGCTAAGCAGAGCTTGTGTTATGGGTACTAGACAACTGATAAACATACCTATATATTTCTAAATACATACATATTATAGATAAATTACACCCAGACACAGAACAAATGATCGTGCTCATCACACAAACATTTGTCCTGGGTGGGAATCGACCTCACGACCTCCGGCATAGCAGTCAGAGTCACTAACCACTAGACCAACAGGCCTGTCATTAAAATGATGGGATGTCTATAAAACAGTGATGAATCGACTTATGAGCTGTAGGTCGTGCGTTCGAACCAAAAAAACAACCTTTTATAATAGTTTATTTATAATTAAAAATTATAATTTTACCATGATAATCAGTTTTTAACCGACTTCGAAAAAAGGAGGTTCACAATACGTCGGGATCTTTTTTGTACAATTGTTCTCCGATTTCTCGATGACACCTGGAACGATTTGGAAAAATCTTCTTTCATTTGAAAGGGTACACTTCACACATACCCAAACCTGCCCTGATTTATCAAATCAGGGCAGGGTCAGATGACGGAATCTTGAAGAAATCAAGGGAATCTCTTGTTCAGTGGGTCGTATACAGTTGATTTGAAAACCTCCTCCTTTTTTAAATCGGTTAAAAAGGGCAAATAAGTCAAGGAAATAAGAAACAAAGTCACCGACTTCCAATAATAACTTTTCATTAAATTAAAAAGTTGTTTTACATTTTCTTGTGTTTTTGGTACTTGCAAATCGGTTTCGTTTTTTACCTCAACTTTTTAATTTGAACGCACTCGAATTCGGTCCAAACAATATTTTTGCATTTTTCGGACCAGGCATTTTTAGGTCCTAGGAAGGAAATTTTGGAGAAAACTTACCGACTAATTTTTGATATCATGCTTAATAGTAGGAAAAATTGCTGATAACAACTTTTCACATATTGTATACTTAGCTACGAGTTATTTGCGTTGACCAATTACAGCGATTGGGAAAAATTATTGATTATCGTGTTACAGTGTAACAAAACCTATGGCCATATATTGACCATATATTATTTTTTGACGACACCGTTAGCGCAATGGCTGAGCGATTGGACGGCTGCGCTGCGTGTCGCGGATTCCATTCCTGCACGGACCAAATATTTGTATGATCGACAAGTAGTTGTTTCGGGTCTGGGCGTTTGCGTATGTGAGTTTATATGTTTGTAAACGCACCCACGATACAGGAGAAATTCCTAGTGTGGGGCAACGTTTTTTAAAAAAAAAATATATGTGGCCCCCTGCTTATCCAGAAGTCTTTATGAGCGAGCCTGTGCCTAACTCATTTTCAAACCCTGGTTAAAACTAAGCAAATCTAAAAACCATGTTCCCGCAATTTCTAGGCAGTATTAGTAACAACATTAATTTATAATCACATCCAGCAATTTATCATCCTCGTAAACTCACCCTCTCAATGTGAATTACAGCATTAAAATTTAATATTTCTGCGTCCTGAACAATTACTTAGCGTCAGTAATACTGGGATTCGATTATAAATTCATATTCGTCATTTAATCCCCCCTTGCTTAAGTATAATTTATGAAATGGAAAAGCCCGTGTATATATTCATTTTGTTGAGTGTACTTTAGATATATTTATTTTTGTTATTATAGCGAATTTGCGAGGTATTTGGGTAGTGGAAGATTTCTTTTTAATTCAGTATTCTTTTTATTTTTTTTAAACATTGCCTTTGTTTTCATTTTTTTAAATTTCTTCCTGTATCGTGGGTGCGTTTACAAACATAGAAATTCCTACACAAATACCCAAACCCGAAACAAGTACTTATAGGCCATATAAATATTTGCCGTCGTAAACGTTTTGACGGCACGGTTGGCGCAGCGGCTGAGCGACTGGACTGCTGCGCTGCATGTCGCGGGTTCGTTTCTCGCACGGAGCAAATATTTATATGACCTACAATACAAGCAGTTGTTCCGGGTCTGGGCGTTTGTATGAATGTGAATTTATGTGTTTGTAAACGCACCCACGACGCAGAAGAAATTCCTAGTGTGGGGCAAAAAAAAAAAAGGCACTAAAATATTTAATTAATGTAGTTGGTACTGACAACAAAGGCCTTAATGACGATTGACGATGGTCTACAATGCAAGTAGGTCATTAAACTCATAGATAAGCATAATACACGATCGTGTCAAATGACAATACAATTATTGCTAAAAAAAACTATACATATAATAAATAGGGAGAGGACAGCATCTACCTCACAGAGGGAGAGGACAGCCTACACCTCACAGCCCAGCCGCAGTGGTAGACGCCCACGGCGACGGACGTCGCAAGATGATCTCCGGCCACCGAAGCCGAGGGATTGCGGGCGCGGGCGGCGAGTAATGGGCTACTCGCTGTCCAACCATGGACCATGCCCGGGTCTCTCACTTACCCTTTAGCTTATAATCATCTCCTGGCTCCCATCTATGGATCGCAGGATTTGCTTGGGTCGCGATTTCGCGAGACTGTCTTAAGTAAAGTGGCCTAGGAGCGCAAAGGGCAACGGAAGAAACAGGGTGGATTTTTAGTCAGTAAGAGTCCGAACGCCCCTTAAGCTCCACCCGGGGCGAAAGTGAGTCATTTAATGAACTTTAGCTCAAAAATGGTCCAATCTTTTTATCTTTACCAAAATTCATCAAAATCTGTTGGGAGTTTTAGATGTGAACGAATAACAAACGTAACTCACAAATTATAATAATAGTTCAGGGTTTATAAAACAAATTCAAACATTTTTTCTAATATATGTACTAGCCAATTCTATGATACTACAATACAATTAATAAGCTTAGGCATACAAGGTTCATAAAAAAAAATCTCATGTAAAATTTCAGTCAAGGTTTCAGATTTCACAATTGAAGGCTTATTTCAGCCTCCTCGCCATGAGGCAGCGTGGCCGAGCGGTCTAAGGCGCTGGTTTTAGGCACCAGTCCGAAAGGGCGTGGGTTCGAATCCCACCGCTGTCAGAAATCCTTTTTTGCATTTTTTTCAAGATTATTGAAAACTTTTTATGACTTAGTTGAACTTAAATTGTGTTAGCATAGACACTGAAATTCGGATCTGAGATTCTGATAATTTTGAATGTTTAATATGTTGTATATTACTATGAATAAATAATTACTATGACAATTACAAGTTAAGATTATACATACATAGAAGGATTGAAGCAGGTGGCATTTTGGAGTTTCTGCCTACCCCCATGGGTAAAAGGCGTGACTTTAATTTACCACGAGTCAGTCACATTTCCATGCAAGTTATAATTTACTAGCAATCAGCCCGCGACAGTTTCCGCACGAATTTAAAAAATCAAAAGCCCGCGAAACTCAGGAATCATGTAACTTTCTACTGCTGTAACTTCTTCAAAAACGGTTCAGTAGTTCTAGAGATTAGTTCCTATTACAAACAAACTTAACACGTTAATATTTTTTTTTATTCTACTGAACAAAAATGCTCATTATATTACTTCATGTCAGTACAGTCAGCTATTAGAGAAAAGTAATAAGTACTTTTTCTTAAATAAGTATGTGTTGGTAATACATGTCATCAAATGAGTCCTCTCGCCCTTGGTAGAGCAGAAGAGACAATCGGACTCTTACTGAAAATCTACCCTGTTCCTTCAAATGCTCTTAGCGCTCCAGAGCCGCAGTACCCTTAGACATAGGCAGTCTCATTACTCAATTTTTACCCCCTGTTTTTACGTGGTAAAATAATAAAATGAGTCCTCCCAATCAATACTTACTATCAGCCTCTTACTGACTAAAATCCACGGTGTCTTTCAATTAGCCCTCTACGTTCCGGGGTTACCTGATAAGACAGACCCGCGACCCCGACAGGATTTGGCCCTCTAAGCAATCTGACGGGCCCCCCTTTAGATTGCTGAAAGCTCTTTGAGGCTCGCGTGGAACACGACGCGCCTTCGACCCAGACTTGGTCCATGATCAGGATACCCGCGCCTACGTGGCCGGAAATCGTCTCGCGACATTTACTTTGTAAACGTTCGTGCCACGTTTTAATTCAGACATGTTTGTGTCAAAAAAAAAGACGGTTTGCACTCTGGGAGTGCCGGCAGAAGTGAAAACTTGAATAGTAATAAACACACACGAACATTCGCGCAAGCGCCCTGCGCCGTCTTACGAATTTTGGATCAGGTCACGTGTCCTGACGCGAGTTTAAAATTTTTTACCCATTCCAAAAAAAGTGCACAACACCGCTAAAGAAGTTTTCACTTCAAAAATGGACAATAGTCAGCGCAAACCTTCAGGAACGCGATAGGGCCAATAATAGCTAGGGCTAGGTTGGGCAGATCAAAAGGTCGAGCGTGCTGTTTCCACGTCAGTAGCTGGGCGACGGGCCGCCCTATTTGAAGTTAAGCCGACGGGGTTGGCAAAAATGTCATGCTTTACGCAGGCTGACATTTTGACTAAAATCTGTCTGTAAGACATGTCTTGTACTCGATAATTAATTTCAAAGATATAACGTATTACAAGCGAAGACAAGCAAGAGCAGCGTAGGACGTCCACCAACAAGACGGACAGACGACCTTATAAAGGTCGCCGGAAGACGCTGGATGCAGGTCGCTTCCAACCGGTACATGTGGAGATCTAAAGGGGAGGCCTATGGCTGAGATGATGATGATGAACGTATTACAATTCGAGAGTAGAGCCTCGTGACGCCAGAAGCAAGTAGGTAAAATAAAAACTGAACTTGCCAATTTTAAAAGCGTCGTATTTTCGTCAATTTTAGTTTACGTAACAAAAGAAAGAATACGATGTCAAAATATTTTTTGATAATTTGACGGGATTATTAGATTTTTTCATTCAAATACCCTATTAAACACGTGGTAGTAAGCGAAAAACACAAGCTCACTATTTATGGGAAAAAATTCACTCGAGCCAAATACAGAAGTAGATGTTTACACTCAGATAAAGTGGCCGCATATTTTTAGCTGTTTATTTTTAAAATACTGCTCATGACGGAAGTGTCGCCGACGATCTGTCTGTGCGTTCGTGCTTAAAGCGTGAACTTTTATTTTAATAAGATTTTGGAGACGAACCGATGAAGACACCGGATCGCGCTGGATGCAAGCCGTTTCCGACTGGTCCTTTTTAGTTCTTATCGTGGTAAAATCATCAAATGAGTCCTGCACCGTATGCTCCACCGTGTCCTCCGGACGATCCTCGCAGTGGTGACACGCAGGCGTTTCTTCCCTCCTTATCAGACACAGGTACCTCCCGAAACTTCCGTGTCCGATGAGGACCTGCGTCATGCGGTAGGTAAGGACGCCGTGGCACCTATCCAGCCACTCCTCAAAGAGGGGTCTTACCGCCGCGATTGCGGCGTGCCCGTTCCGACTGGTCCTATGAAATGTATAAAAGAGGCCTATGTTCAGCAGTGGACATCCTACGCTGATATGCTGATGATAAAACTTCACTTCACACTAGGAATTTATCTTGTATCGTGGGTACGTTTACATAAACTCGTATTCATAAATATAAGCAAGCAGACGGAGAACAACTACTACAAAATATTTGTTCCGTTAAGGAAAAAAGCCACGACTCGCAGCAGTAGAAGCCAATAGTTCAGCCATTGCTCCAGCCGTGCCGTGCTGTCGAAGTATTTTATTTATTCGTTGAAGCGGAACACTACTTACTCCTTTTTGCCTGGTCGCGGGACTCACGAATTACCGTGGCCCCGGTACGTAAAGAGCTATTGAAGGACATCGTGGATTTTAGTCAGTACGAGTCTGACAGTCTCTCCCGCTCTGCCCTGGGTAGGAGGACTCATGTGATGATTTTAACACGTAAAAAAAAAGTTGTACATGAATTATTTACAGCAATATTTTAAACACTTGTTTCTGATCTAAAACATGAAGAACCTGCAAGCGAACCCAAAAAATTAAACGAGTTTAACTTAAACGCGAATGTTTACAGTTATTCAAGATAATTTTACTGTTCCTTATCAATTAAAGTTTAAACTACTGAACCAGTTTTCAATTTTTGTTGTCATTCTTATCATTTATTTGTTTGGAGAAACAAACATGCCCTGAATTTAGTATATGGTCTTAAATAATTGTTTAGAGATACCACGAATACTGATTTCGACGAATACTAAATAAACTTGATGCCGTGTCAGGGGAGAATCGAAGAAGATAACGTGTTGCACCGACCAGCATCGTCAAATAAAATGGGATAAGGGCAGGATAATAATTATCAAATAAGACATTTGCATTCATTCGAAATAAATTGGGACAATCGCAGGAGAGGGATCGGGCATGCAGACGGCGAAAAATGAGTAGTGAGCTCACCGTTTTATGCGATGAAGAATGCCTAACGCATACCCGAACCGTCCGGGCGGACGGCTGGGTTATGTGGCGCTTGCACCCACTAAGACACTGCCGTGAGCCTACATTCGTCTTCATGGATGAGCCGTGAGAACTCATTCAACGCAGCCCGCTTCCGGGCACCAAGAGACATCGCGTCGACGGCGCTTTGTGTTCCACGCGCGCCTCAAATTAGTGTCAGCATAGTGACGGGGCCTGTAGAGGGCCAAAGCCTGCCGGGGTCGCGGGACCAAGGGATTACCGTGACCCCGGTACGTAAAGGGCTATTGAAGGACACCGTGGATTTTAGTCAGTACAAGTCTGACAGTCCCTCCCGCCCTGCCCTGGGAGGACTCATTTGATGATTTTACCACGATAAAAAAAATAGGTTAAAAATAACTTAAACCCGACTACGTAAAAATCGTGCACTGAAAAGTATAAAACAAGAACAAGCCGTGGTCGTATGCCACCTAGCCAATAAAGATTGTGTGAAAGAACCGCAGGTGGCATACGACCACGGCTTGTTCTTGTTTTATACTTTTCAGTGCACGATTTTTACGTAGTCGGGTTTAAGTTATTTTTAACTTATTTTTTATTTACACTATTTTGGGGTCATATTATTTGAAGTAAGTAATTTATGTTATATGTATAGTTTCTGAGTTGTGAATTTAAGATTTTTCATTAATTTGATACCCATGTTGACTCCGTTAGAAACAGAAAATTAGCGAGTAAAAGCTATATAATGTATATATATTTCAAATGTGCTCATCAAGCCCTTTAATTTGATACCCATGTCGATAATATGCGAAAAAATGTTTTTTTTCGGTAACGACTTTTCATCCCCTAGAGGGCGCCATATTGGATTTGGTGACACGTCACCTACCCTATAACCAGCGGACAACTGAGACGCTTCTAACGAGACCTCATTTGTCATGTAATGATAAGTAGTTTAGAAGTTATGAGGGAACAAACAAACATACATACATACATACAAACATACAAACATACATACCGGTCAAAATCATAACCCTCCTTTTGGCTTTGCCGTAGTCGGGTTTTAGTTATTTTTAACTTATTTTTTATTTACACTATTTTGGGGTTATATTATTCATAGTAATTTATGTTATATGTATAGTTTCTGAGTTGTGAATTTAAGATTTATCATTTGATTCCCATGTTGACACTGTTAAAAACAGAAAATTAGCTAGTAAAAGCTATATAATGTATATATATTTCAAATGTGCTCATCAAGCCCTTTAATTTGATACCCATGTCGATAATGTACGAAAAAATTTTTTTTTTCGGTAACGACTTCTCATCCCCTAGAGGACGCCATATTGGATTTGGTGACACGTCACCTACCCTATAACCAGCGGACAACTGAGACGCTTCTAACGAGACCTCATTTGTCATGTTATGATAAGTAGTTTAGAAGTTATGAGGGAACAAACAAACATACATACAAACAAACATACATACATACATACATACAAACATACATACCGGTCAAAATCATAACCCTCCTTTTGGCTTTGCCGTAGTCGGGTAAAAAAGGCCTGAGACATCACCACCACTCATCTTCTTCTTCTTATCGTATGGTTGATGAACAACCTGGTGTCAGAGTTTAAACCGCCCGTAGGCCACTTCACACACCGTTGAAAAATCTCTCAGGTGTGCTGGTTTCCTCACGATGTTTTCCTTCACCGTTTTTAGCAAGTGATAATTAATTTATAATACGCACATGAATTCTAAAAGACATTGGTGCGTGGCGGGTTCGAACCTGCAACCTTTGGCTTGGCAGTCTAACGGTCGTACCACTCGGCTATCACTGCTAACCACCACTCATGAAGGCCGTGCTATGCGACGACGATAGTCACCCCGGTCTATCGCCCGCTGGCACCTCTTATTTGGCACCCATTAACGTGTGCCCGTGTACGAACTTCTATGGATTTGTACTGCGATAGTCGCCTGGATACCGAAGTCGTATGGTGTCGAAGACTTGCGCCGCGTTGTGTTTGAAGGGGCAAACTGAAAGGGTCCGATTTGGGCAAATGTCTGCCGTAGAGATTATTGCAAACTCAAACTCAAATTCTTTATTGTATTCATGTGTACATAGATGTTACAGAAGTAAATAAGTTCCTCAACCTCAACATTTTTTTTTTAGTTGTAAAATCATCACATGAGTCCTCTCACCCAGGGCAGAGCGGGAGAGACTGTCAGACTCGTACTGACTAAAATCCACGGTGTCCTTCAGTAGCCCTTTACGTACCGAGTCACGGTAATTCGTGAGTCCCACGACCCCATCAACCTTGGAACGCAAAGGGCAATTGAGTGAACAGAGTGGACGGAGTTATAGGCGGGAGGATTATTCAACGTCCAAAAAAAAGTTAGGGATGATATTGCTGACCCATCTTTAAATATTCACAAATATACTCAAGGTCTGTCTTGTTATCGTTCGCATTATTTTACGATATCACTATTGATAAACTGCAGTCACGGCGACGCGTGATAAGAGGTCATTGCCATCGATTCTTTATAATAGGAAGTGATAACGGAGGGAGTACATAAACATTTTATAATGAAGCCTTTGTTACTGTAAATAGGGTAAGCAGGATAACTGGTGGTCGGCAGGCATCATCAACTGCCTGCCTTATCCCAACTATATTGGGGTCGGCTTCCAGTCGAATCGGATGCAGCTGAAATCATTATTTTGCATGAAGCGACTACCTATCGGACCCTACCTATAGGACGATACCTCCACAACCCAGTAACAGGGTTGTGGAGGACTTTAGAGCTTCTGACTTGTAGTCACGACTGTCAAAGATCTACAAATGACAGCCGGGACCAACGGCTTTATGTGCTTTCCGAAGTACGGAGGAAACTCGCTATGACAATCACTCATCCACAGACCTACCTCGGCAAGCGCGGCTTAATCCTGAAGTTCGGCCTGTGCGGCTGTAATAATTTATCCACGAGCTCCTCATAAGTTAGTACAGGAACTGCGGAGCTCGGTCGGTGCAGTTCGATACTCAGCGGAAGTTTTCAGGGCCCATATTTCCGACAGCCGATAGCGAGTGTGGGCGACGTTGCTCACCGGTTCTAGCTTGACATAAAGAGGGTTACATTTAAATAGAGTCGACGAGGGCCTGTAACACCCGTGACTTTGTATTTCCTAATTAAAGGAGTTGACCTCTACCTCAATAATGAGAAAGAGAAAATCAAAGCATTTATTTCAAGGAAGCCAGTTACAGGCACTTTTGAACTGTCAGAGACAAAAAAAAATGTAATTAAACACTACAAAATTATGGTGCTACAGTCCCAGTCACAAGACATAACAACTGTGAAAGTACCGTAAATGCCCATTCCAAGGAGTAGATCTCTATGGAGAAGAACGGGCAAGAAACTCCATGGACACTCTTTTTAGATCGCCAGAATAAATGAGAAAGAGAGAGGTGTGTATTAAAAGTAATTTTATTGGGTGCTATTTAAAGCGTATTCTATTAAATAGCATTATTATCTACTAAAAAACTACATCGGCCACAAAATTACTAAGTAAGGGAAGTGGATCAAATTTAACTTGCAAGATATGATTACAGACAACGGGACAGGTTAAACTAAATAAAAGATCGAAAAAATCGAGCCGTGTAAATCCCCTAGTATAGCAAAACACAGCAGAGCGCCGACCACGCAAATGGACACCACAGTAACGCAATTCAGAATAGTAATGACCTGGATAGTAATGGGTGTCAAAGCGCCACTTGACCTTTCAAAGTTTGGCCCTAAATGTTCCATTGGGACCTTAACACGTAGGCTGATTGATCCCTTAGGACTATGTAGGTGTCAGGCTCTGTTCACACAGAAGATACATGGCGAGGGCGTGCGACGCTGGCGATAATTAGGCGGCATAAAGTGCCACTGTAATTTCGACTACATCGTTGGCCGCAATTGGCACGTTTGGCGCAGTGGCTGAGCAATTGGACTGCTGTGCTGTGTGTCGCGAGTTCGATTACCGTACGGAACTAATATTTGTGTGATCTGCAAGTAGTTGTTCTGGGTCTGGGTGTTTGTGTATGTGAGTTTTTATTTTTGTTAACGCACCCACATTACAGGAGAAATTCCTAGTATGGGATAAGGTTTTTCTTTTTTAATACTCGTACATGAAATAATGTAACGAACTTTATGGGACGCCGTTAGATTTATTCTTCTAAGCGAATGGTGGACGATAAACTCTAAAAAGGCCCCCATAATACTATACTAATGACTCACATTGATATTATCAACACAAACATTATAATTACCAGTTATCATTGTTTCGGCTTATTAACAGAGCGTTTGTTTGTATTTAATTGTTTACAATGTCAGTAAATAAACTATTAATTTACAGCTGCATGATAATTTTTTAAAAGGACCACACACAAAAGCGATAAATACGTCATTCCTCTCGACTCGAGATTGAACAACTGGTCTAATTATTCGTTTTTATAAATGGAATAATCTTTGAGGAGCTCGTGGCTAAATAAATACAGCCGCACAGGCCGATCTTCCGGGTTAAGCCGCGCTTGCCGAGGTTGGTCGGTGGATGGGTGACCATCTGTCATAGCGAGTTTCCTCCGTGCCTCGGAAAGCACGTAAAGCCGTTGGTCCCGGTTGTCATTTGTAGATCTTTGACAGTCGTTACTGTTAGTCAGAAGCTCTAAAGTCTGACAACCAGTCTTACCGTTGGGTATCTTGTGGAGGTCCGACAGGCAGTCGCTCCATGTAAAATACTGATATCCAGCTGCATCTGATTTGACTGAAAGCCGACTCCAATATAGTTGGGAAAAGGCTAGGCAGATGATGATGAATGGAATAAAAACAGAACTACAAAAAAGTGAATTAGTACACTGTTGAAATCTCGGTTTGAAGAAACAAGACGCGTGAAAACCCCGGATTTTAGAGCCCAGAACATGAGTCGAAGTGCGCACCGTGGCAACTGCGTCGGGAGGGTCGAGGGGGCACGGTGAAGTGTGCGTGTGTCGCGGGCGGCCCAAGACTTCAATTTTTTAAACCCGGACTACAAATGAAGCTCCCTCCGGACGCTCCCTGGATGCCCTCTTATCTAGGACAAATCCAAGGAAACCCGGATGGATGGCAACCCTAGATGAGAGGGACTGTCACACTTGTACTGAATAAAATCCACAATGATCCTTCAATAGCCCTTTACGTTCCAGAATCACGGGTACTTAATGAGACAGTCCCGCGGCTCCGGTTAGTCCTGGGCTGGATTGAGGCGAAGACCATACTCATTTAAAAAAAAAAACATAGGTAATTAAACATCTAGACTTTATTTCTATAAACTTTAACGGCTGAAATTATCTCATTTACTTTTTAAACGCTTTCACTAGTTATATGTTTATCTTCATTTGAACAATTAACAGTTACTCTGTTATGTAACAGAAATGACAGCGGAGTTGAACGATGAGAAAAAGTTGAGTCCAATGTAATGTTTGAATATTCTAATTTATCCTATTGTGTATGAAAACTTCTAATAAAAGTAAGATTGTGTGAATTGCAAGTAGAGTTTACGAAAAACCCATTATTATTTTAGGGTTCACAAAAACAAATGGATGGGAGATCATAATAAAATGTTTTTAATTAGCCACTGAGGCATCATCCTTAAGAGGCTATCACCATTTATTACATCAAACCTACATAAGAAAATTATCCAGGACATACCTACTGGTCGCGGGACTGTACGAATTACCGTGACCCCTGAACGTAAAGGGCTATTGAAGGACACTCTTTATTTTAGTCAGTACGAGTCTGACAGTCCCTCCTGCTCTGCCCTGGGTGGGAGGACTCATTTGATGATTTTACCACATAAAAAAAGGACATACCTACTTCCAATTGGAGAAATGGCATTAAAACTTATCACTGTACAGTCATCAAGTAACAAATGTAGAAACATAATTTTCAATGCAGATATAATAGAACATAACACAATAGATTTCAATCAAAACATGTCAATGTTTACATCAATGATTGTATGGTAGTATCACATTACAAAACTGATTTCAGCTTACAAGGGTTATAAATTTACTACAGTGTACATACTTAGATTATAAAATGTCTGGATTTCTAGTAGGCAACTGACAATTGAAGCCAAAAACACGGAAGAAACATTACCACTGTTGTTCGATTCCTACGTAAAACAAGTAAACATCTGATGACACGGTTGGCACAGCATGTCACAGGTTCGATCCTCGCACGGAAAAAATATTTGTATAATCTGCAAGTAGTTGTTCCAGGTCTGGGTGTTTGTGTATGTGTACCCACGACACAGGAAGAAATTCCTAGTGTGGGCAATGATTAAAAAAAAAACCCAAGGAAAATATTTTCATGAACAAAAAAGTGGCTTTGACTAAAAATATTTTTTTCGGAACGTGGAATCTGAACATTTTATAATCTAAGCGTACTTAGGACTAACAGTCACCATTATCTGCCTTCCAGTCTAACCAGAAGCAGCTGTATAAACAATATTTTACAATACAAGGCTGACTCTAAAACCTCCGCAATCTAGTAAGTATTATGCAACGCCTCCCGGAGTCACAGGACAATTTAGGCAGGTTCCTGTGACCCAAGAACATAAAGGATTCTTATACGAACAGGGTCATCTTTCAGTCAGTTAGAATCTGACAGTCAGTTCTACTCCACCCAGGGTGGAAAAACTCATTTGATAATTTTACAACTTTAAAGAAATGCACGTTTGGCACAATAGCTGATCCATTGGCTGGGTGTCGCTGGTTCAGTCTCCGCATGGCATAAATATTTGTACTGCCTACAGGTAGTTGGTCATGGTGGTTTTATTAAGAGATTAAATGTTTGTAAATACACCCGCAATACATGAACAATTCATAGAGGAGGAAAATTTCTTAAAAAAAATATCAGATTTGTAACTGAATATGTCTGAAACTGTTTACTGCATTTTAAAAGCGACATTTACTACCTTCATGCACATAAATGGCTAATTGGAAACATTATTATTGATTTAATAAGCAACATAATTAGTAAAGTAGTAAGGTAGTAAAGTTTAAGATGGACATCATTACATATTTTACATTGCTTTAAATATTGTCTGAATTAAGATAAGATCTTTGCATGACCAAAAGCAATCGCAAGTTATTTCAAAAAGTTGTGTAATTTGATGTTTGGATATTTAGTGCATATATTTTTTTTCTTCTTTGGCAATGAGTCACTTGAGTATACTCTAAAGCGACTCATCTATTCTAATATTATAAAGATGTAAATTTGTTTGTTTGTATGTAGGGGGTAATCTCAGGAACTGCTCAACCAATTTTGAAAATTCTTTCACCAGTAGAAAGCTGTATTGGTCCTGAGTGACATAGGCTATAAAGGGGGGGGGGGGGGTTAGGAGCGAGCGAAGCCGCTGGCAAAGGCTAGTTGTGTATACGTTTATAGTGGATAAATGACAGAAAACTGACTTTTACATCCAGCTTTGATTTGGTAAGGGTATAGATTGGATTTGGATTTAACTTTTTATTCCTGTAGCATATTTCTGTGATTGGTTTTACACTATTGTGTGTATTATGCCTTAGACAAAATCTAGTATGTAATTATTGTAATCAGGTAGTATCAGAAACTTTTGAATCAACTTCTGTTATTAAAAAATGTAATGGTTTTTAAGAGAATGTGTCTATATTTAGTGAGTAGTTCAAATCAGTGAGCAGTTTTGCATGTTAATAAAAATGAGGCTGCACACTAAATCACAAGATTAACAGACAAAAATATACTCATATTCACAGTTCAAAGACTTAAAACTAATTTTAGTTAAAAATAGCCTATAAAATAAGACGATGTAAATGCATTTGCGGTCACCGAGTCCTGTTAATTGACGGTAATTGAAGGAGAATGCCAACAAAATTGGCTCCCACATAAATAAACAAAAAGAAAACGTTTCCATTGCACGAGTGCGGCACGAGTGACTCATTTGGCATACTGCAGACAGATGTAAGCTCCCACAACATTATTACAAACCGTCAAACGTAAACAATGAGCTCGAAAACTTACTTATATCTTCCGCTAGCCAGGCAGACGAGACACCGTCAAAATCCTTCAAAAACATACACTTTCACACTCACAAATCTCATAGAACACAACCTAAATAAAGTAATCACACATTACACCCACGATTACAAACTTTCACGTCCATTTTGTGCGATAATTTTAATTAATTATTTACATTTGTAATCACATGTTAGAAAACACAGGATTAACACAACAAATTTTTTGTTTCTGATGTAAAATCAAACGGGCATTAGGCATCACTCGCGAATTTAATCGACGAGAAAAATATTTTGTCTACTGATACAGCGAACTGAACAATAATAATGAGAGTAATACAAGATGCAGCGGGCAAAGTGGCGAATACCAAACGCGAAGGGCGAAAAGCTTAGAAAAGTTGAATGAAATGAGATTGGGGTTGCCAGATTCTTGATATAATTTCTACTATGTAATAAAGCCTTCAATAGTAGTTTTCCAAAAAAAGCATGCTGGTGGTAGTGTTAGCTGGGTACGTTTTACGAACCCACGATATAGAACTCGTATGTTGGGACCGTTACCGCTGTGCCTCCACTGCTCTCACTGGCAATTAATTCTTACTCTCGTGCTTGTTCATCACCATCAACCTATAATGTGACACAGGCCTCCTCTCAGGCTCTCAGTGCTTGTTCGTTCTTGAAACACTGCGGATCACATATGCGGATTGCAAACAAATCTTTTACAGAAGTAAATCCTAATTATTTAGAAATTTGCCCTTGAAATATTGGGTTTACTGAACAAACGCCCGTTAATTGCCCGTAAAAGCCGAATACACGTATGACTTTTGCCTGGGGTTTCAGCTCAATAAATTTCTGCTTATTTATTAAAAAAAGTTTTTAGTTTTTATCCGCAGTGACCGGGCATTTATTTGTGTCAATATGTCAAGTTTATGCCCATTTAGTTCATAAAAGTCTTTGCCGTCGACCTATCTCTATAGATAAACAATTAGTATTATTATTTTTAATAACAAACCAATTTATTATTTATTAAATAAATTCGAGTAACAACTCACTTGAAATCAAAAATTTTTACTAATTTGGTAGAAATGGTTTTTTGTGGCAGTAAAAATGGCGCTGCTGTAGCAAAACAAAAAAACTTCAAAAAAATAAAGCTTTGTGCGTTCCGATTCACGCAGTAACACTAAAAGCAATTAATTTGAAAACCATGAACCAATATTACGTTTTTTCTTTTGCTGAATGTAAATAATACTAGTAACAATTAGAGTGGAGACTGCACAATGTATTATAAAATAAAGCGCGATAGCTACTGAAGCAGCCCTTCCCTATCACAGCCCACCAGACAAATCTACCATCTAGACAATTCATTCTAGTCATAGGATTTTCCCTTCTCAACAGGAGAAACTTTACCATGTTCGTCATCTGCTTAAAGTTAAATCCATCTTTTTACTGTTATAATAAATGCTATAAAAAAATGATGCTGTGTGTGAACAACTTTTAATTTTGCTAAGTTTGTAGGTAGCTTGTAGGTACGGTCTCAGAGATAGGGTCACGGGACTATCGGGTAACGATGGCCCTGTAACGTAAAGAGCTATTGAAGGACACCGTGGATTTTAGCCAGTACAAGTCTGACAGTCCCTCCCGTCCTGCCCTGGGTGGGAGGACTCATTTGATGATTTTTATCTGAAATTAACATTTAGACAGGCACATCCTTGTTAAGAGAATAATATAGAAAAGACCCCCAAGCGCAGAACCAACAGATTAACATTATTTTATAGGCGTTTAGTATATAATACCGCGAAATTTTCGCACAGCACAAAAGTAATAAATAGGGGAAATTAAAGCATTAAACACAAATAATGAAAAAACCAATGAAATGCTCACATTACGACTTTATTGCAAAACTTATGCTTAAATTAATGTATTTACACGCACTTCATAGTCCAAAACAACACCCAACAAAAGAGGTTATGAAATTTATCTGGTCGAAACTGTGGCCTCCTTTCGAGCTGCATCTTGCAATAATTGAGTATCTACCTCATCTGCCGGCAACTGCACGTAGCGGACAACAGAACCACGGATAAAGCAGTTTTTCACGGATAACATGTGAGGATATTTGTCCGCATCAATGACGCTTATTTCCGATAGCTTTATATTCAAATATTGGTCAACAGAATGTAAGGTGCCGCATATACTAAGGTCGTTCTTCAGTTCCACAACCACATCCTTTCCCACAAGTGATTTAAAGAAGGAATAGAATAACATTTTTGTTTATTTTGAGAAATGTTTTTGAGGAATTGGCTTCTTGCGGTTGAAAACAAATGTCAAACTCAAATGTTACTCATTCAATGAATGAATGAGATCATTGTGTTAAAGTATTTTTTTGTCATGTTTCTGGCATGGCTTCAAGGCCTTTACGCTAAATCTTTTTACAAGTCGAACTGTCAGTGTGTCAGTCTGGTGTGGTCTTCCTAGCATAGAGTACATTACTTTCTGTTACAATTACAAAATCTGTTTTAGATTCGCAAACTCAGTAAAACCCTTTTTCTACTTCTTTACTTTTTGCTATGAAAATAAAATGATACAAATGTTTTCAAATTCAAAATCGCATTGGATATACCAGCACAGGGCTCGCCGCGTGACGAATTACTGCCCTTTCCATTTCAGAGCGACAATTAGCTGAAGAGAGTGATATGAAATTACACATAACAAAGTACACGAGTTGAATAAATAACTTACATTTTTGTTGTTTCTTCAGACGTGATTATATTAAATAAACTTTTATAAATTTTATTTCGGATTTTATTATTTACTTTTGCCACTGACTTCGGAGAGAAAAGTTACTTTTCCCTGTTTTGTTTGTTTTTGAAGTCGGTTCCTTTTTTTTTAGCCGTCTATGTTCCGCTGCTGAGCAAAGGCCTCCCCTTTATCATTCCAAGCACTCTTTTCTAGTGCCACTTCGGACCAGCCATCAAGGTCCGCGTCCAGATCGTCCTGCCACCTCTTTTTGGGCCGGCCTTGATGGCTTCGACCATTTCTCAGGCACCCATTGTCATGTCATGGTCCACCACAAATAAGCTAGATTTTGCGATGAGATTTGCGTCCAACTGAATTAGGAGAAGATTGCGCTTAACTGCATTTGTTGAAATGATGATGATGCCCGGTGTAGCTGTCCTATTTATATTTTTACCGTCGAATCCTTACTAATACTATATAATCCCTAGAAATACGAAATTTTGGATGGAAGGATGTTTGTTACTCAATCACGGCTTATCAGAGCAAGATATTTATTAATTATATATCGAAAAAACCGGGAGAGACAGTCTCATATTTTTGCCCAGCGACTATTGTACATGTGGATAATGGAGTTCCTTTTTTGTTTTTTTTCCTAATACTTCAGAAAATCAACAAAAATCTTGGTGTAATCGGCGTCTTTGAAATTCCACCATCGAAAAAAGCAATAACGGATCCATGAGAATAACGTTACGGGATATCTATTATTTTTAAATACCTTCTCGGGAATGTAACGAACACTTTTCTGGACACCGCATCAAAATCGGTGCAGCCAAAC
Source organism: Agrotis puta (assembly GCA_943136025.2). Lineage (NCBI taxonomy): Eukaryota > Metazoa > Arthropoda > Insecta > Lepidoptera > Noctuidae > Agrotis > Agrotis puta. Next base: position 6,470,715 of record OW964195.2, on the reverse strand, counting down.
GCGAGATTATCGTTGACAAACACACATTCAAACACACATACAAACATATTACAGGTCGAACTTGGAACCTCCTTTTTTTAGAAGTCTGTTGAAACCGACTGAAACATAAATGAAATGAAAGGTACTCAATCATAATCAATCGCTCTCGTTCGTTCGCTGTCGAGTGGCTGTATGGGCTTAGCTCCCTTTGCCTGTCCCAAAGAGGGACGAAAAGAACCAAAAAAAGTCTATGATCTTGGCTGTATGGGCTCAGCTCCCTTTGCCTGTCCCAAAGAGGGACGAAATGAACCAACAAAAAAAAGGTCTATGTCTATGATCTTACCCAAACCATGGCGTTAGTTGTGTTTCGTTGTCATTAAACAATTTAAATAATTGTGTTTCTTAACAGAGTGTTGAAACTAGTGTTGCTTTTTAGTATATCTTTATAAACTATCATCATACTCTAAAATATAGAAATCACTGTATTTTATCCGTATAATTTCACTTACCTATTTCCAAACATAACCTCTGAATACAAAATAAAAAATGTCGACTACTGAAGAAAACGTTGAAAATATTGTAAGTTATTTATATTTACGATTGGTAAACTATTTGAGCTGTAGATCTGTTATTGTTTATTTAATTAGCAATTAATGTATCTTAATGAACACAGAATGGGCGTTATAATTAGTGCCGGTAAAAGCTGGAGAGAAAATTATGAAAAATAATAAACAGTCCCATGGAAGGATCTACCTTAAAGCATGTTTTTAATCATATCTATGCATCCTGTAATAATTACTCTTCTGCAGGACTGGGGAAATGAACGTTTGAGCCGAGCTCAGCGAGCAGTAGAAGCAAATACTTACGATGTGGATTCCTGGTCCCTCCTCATTCGTGAGGCCCAAACGAGGCCCATCAATGAAGTACGGCCAATGTATGAGAAGCTAATCAATGCATTTCCAACAACGGGCCGGTATTGGAAGATTTATATTGAACAGGAGGTATGTTTATCCCTTTTTTAATATTCTATCCTGCTCCGCTGTACTACTGAGTAAAGGCTTCCTTTCACTTCTCTTAAAACTGTGTATACTTCTTCCAGTTCTGACATAACCTTACCAGTTTGTCTTACCATTAACTTTGTAGCCAGATTTGACCCAGCCTCACTGTCACGGGACACAAGTATCTATATATTTTTACCCAAAGATTGTCTGAAAAGCAGACATCAGACGTGACAACAGTGAAGGTAGAGATATTATATAGATACTCAGGAGAATGTGGTTCGTACATACTCTGGACATTATTGGTTTGTACGTACTACATACTCTGGACGCTTAACAGTAGCCTGATACATATGGCTTCGTGTTGATCAGTAAAACAAGTATTAAGCCATGATTGGTGTGAACTAGGAATCTGAAATTCACTGGGTGAGCTACGTGTTGTGCCATACACGTACAAAAAAAATGTTTAATTGTAACGAAATAACGTTACCTATTCTTGGTCATGCTATGGATGCGTAATAAAAACTATTTTTAATATGTATACGTATTTTAAATTACAGATGAAGGCGAGAAATTTCGAGAAAGTTGAAAAGGTTAGTACTGTTACAGCGTAAGTTGGTTTTTTAATAAATATCTGTGATAATAGTATTTATCGTTGTGTGATAGAAATATCAAATAAAAGAATTTTGAAGCGTGGATGTGATGAATGCGACCGTAAAAGTATTATAAAGTGATAATAGTAAGTAAGGTAGATAATAATTGAAATAAAACCCAAGAATTAAATTGTATCTTTTTTTTCGGCTAGGGATAATGTGTTCAGACATGTTGGAGGCGAATTTTTGATGCAAATGTTACTTTATTTAGAACTTATTTATTATAACTTATTAAATGGGAAATGCTTTGTAGTCTTTAATGGATTTTCAACTTTTTATTCAATTGTATAAAGTTGAAAATGTAGTGAAGTTTACATATTAATAGTCTTTATTGGATTTTCAACTTTTGGCCCAAGTGTCTAAAGTTGAAATTTCATTAAAGGCAAACATTAGTTTCCATTAAAGATAACAGAGCTTTATCAATTATCCTCTGATCGCAAGTGCGACTGCTGAGCAGGAGATAGAGGCTTTGATTCCCAGGTTAGGCAAATGTTATTCAAAAGTCATAATTTTGTCTGACTGTGTCCAGTTGATGGCAATAAGGTGCTTTAACATGGTACACCTTTGCTAATTCCTTAGAAAGATGGCTTCATAATAGACAAAAAAAAAACAAAATTATACATTTGTATCCAAAGCTCGCTTTTGAAATGTAATAAACCCTATTTCGTAATTTCCTTACTAAAGCTATATACATAGTTTTTTTTTCTCTTAAACGACACGTCACGAGTTTGACAGAACTGTAGTGCGAACAAGTTAAAGATCAGTTTCATCAGAAAATAAACCATATAAGCTAAAAGTTAATGTTCTTATTCGCCTGAAATGCTTGAACGCAGTCGCTTGTTGGAATATGCACATTAACTTTATACTTAAAAGGCTTTTTTTCGATTGAATCAACTGATAAGTTCGCTCCATAGATTTAGAGACTGGCTTTGTAGAGCTTCGTCTCTATCACACATACTCGTGTCTCTCTCTAAAACTCTTGCCATAGACACCCAGGTACTTTGTCAAGTGTCAATAACGAATTAGTCCGATCAATCGCCCTGCTTTCTCCTCTTAGGGGGACGGATTAGAAAAAAGTTTGTACTGATCCCCGGTTAGCAATAAGGGAATTGTACGAACATTATGCATTCCTTAACCGCAAGCGCGGATCCAGGTGGAGTTAAGGAGGTCGTGACGTCCCTCCCTTAACATTAGCATGGACATTTTGCGAACTGGACGCTCTCCCAATGTATTTAAATTCGGTGGGGGACATCAGCATCTTCCTGCCCTTATCCCATTTTACTTGGGGTCAAAGCAACAAGTTTTTTTCTTCCATTCTCCTCTATCAAACGTCACAGTATCATTTACTCCTTTTTCTTTCATATCATTCCTTAGACAATCTATCCATTTTTTTTCTTTGGCCTTCCTCTTCCTCTCCATTCATCAACATTCATACTCATTACTCTCTTAGTCACATGAGTGTCATCCCTCCTCATCACATGTCCATACCAAGACAGACAATTCCCTTTCATTTTTCTGTAACAGGCGCCACTTTCAAACTTCCCCTTATATACTCATTCCTTACTATATCCATTCTTGTCACTCTACACATCCATCTTAACATTCTCATCTCCGCTACATGCAGTCGTTTCTCATCCATCTTTTTCCCATTCGTTTCTCATCCCATTGGTAGGGGACAATCGGAATTTAAAAAAATCGTCTATCCTATCACTAACAGGGATCATATGAAACCGTTAAGCAGTGAATAAAGTTCGAATTGCCCTACATAGCCAACATGGGGAGAGATCAAACGTTCCTCCCCCTAAGGGGGGTGACAGAACTAATTCTTTACTAATGGTCGTAACTAGGGCAAGTCACATAATATATGTAAAAAGTACATTAGATAGATCGGAAAATGTTTTAGTAAAACAGATAATTCCATTACCCGAGTTGGCAAATTATTATTTTACCGTGTAACTTCTGCTAAAACTTACAGAAACTGCGGCCTTATTTTGACGTCTTAAAACCAGGCTTGTTCCAGTGAGTGAAAGAGACAGAGCTATACAAGTTGTCTAGCGCCACCTCGTTCACTCACTGGAACAAGCCTGGTTTTAAGACGTCATAATACGGCCCCAGGACATAAAGAATGCACATCGACCTTTATAAAGAGATGGCTAGTTTCAGATCTGTATTATGGTCCGAAATAATAGGTGGGGGTATCAGAATTGATTGCAGCGCTCATGGTGGCAAAAAGTAGAAATAATGATAGCTGTCTCAGAGTACATTCAGCTCTGTCATCTGTCAATTTCGAATCAATCTATTAGATTTAGATATATCTACACGTTTTTTTTGTATAATCTCATAAATCCGCCAACAACAATGTGACACAGCAGTTGTTGTGTTGTAAACTGCAAGACTACTGGAAAAATAAAAGGTAAATTTAAATTTTTTGATTCCCTTGGAAAGTTGTACAATGCAGGAAATGGAGCTGTCTTGAAGAGAAAAAAGTAAATAACACCATATCCTCATTTAAATCCCGTATTTGTTTTTTTTCTTATAGAATACATTTTGCCTATGTTATTTAATTTTGTTCTGCGCTGATGGATCGCCATGGAATTCAAAACCAAGTGATTTGTAAAAAAAATAACGGTCAGAGCCGTCAAAGTTGCGAACGCTAGGTGGCGCTTAAGTCGTGCACGGTGCCAATAAGAAGCCGAAACTAGCTTTCCAAAGGTCGATGTGCATTCTTAATGGCCGTTACCTGGGTGTATGCCGTTATGAGCCCCAGTATAACATCGGAAAGAAGTTTTATCTGTACCCCTGTTAGCGCTCTCGCTCATGACCCGACTGTTTTGCGACGCCCATCAACTAGAAGTAAAAACCATCCTTACTGCTACGACATAATAATACAATACCACTGAATTGGCTATTTGTCAGCATGAATAAATTACAAATCTAATTAGTCCGTCATTTAGAGTTTTGAAAAATAACGGACACGTATTTTTTCTTTTGTAAAATCAATGAATATTTACCATGATATAACGCATCAAAACTGGAGAGTGGGGGCGCGTGACGTCAGAATTCAGTAAAAGTTGTACTAAATTATGACGTATTGGTAATTTTTAAAGCATCATATCTCAGCAAAATTTTGGTTTGAGTCACAAAAGAAAAATTACGGGTCGAATATTTTTTGATATTCTGACTGACTTTTTAGATTTTTTCAGTCAAATAGCCAATTTTGTCGTCGTGTCAATCCTGTATTTATCTATCTACCCAAATCACTTGTATATCGTAGATCGGCGACACAAATCGATCGAATTACATCGTATTGCGGTAATGAGCAAGCGCGCTAAAGTTCGGACTGTCCCCTGGTTGCCAAGCGCGCTTGCTCAGGACTCTATGCGATGCAATTCTACTAACTTGCGTCGCCGGCCAACTACAAGTGAAAATCATCCTTACTACTACGACATAAAGGCGCTGTCAGTATAAAACGTGCGGTTGTCTATAGGTAGATAGAAAAAACAGCAAGCCTGTTTTTACGACGACGACAATCAGTCGAATTGCATCATTATGTCGTAGCATTTTCATTTTTAGTTAGTAGGAATCGCAAATCGCACGAATTGCGTCATGATCAAAGGCGCTTATTCACTTCTTTATGATTTATTTTGTAAGTACATGTTTTTCAAAAAACATTATTACGTCATTTTGCCACGAACATAACATATTCATGTAAAATTGTATCAAGTAAGTTACACCGCGTAACTTGTAAAAATAATGATAAAAAGTAAGTATATTTTACACTCTTCTAAATCTATCAACCACTATAAACCCACTGCTGAATGTAATGACAACAAAACGAAAATATACAGGCTGATAATTTCAACTGTGCGTGGATGGCTATATCCGAAACTATGAGGAATATCGAAAAACATTGAAAGGAGTCTCTAGGCTGATTTTGACGAAAACTAAAACTGCATCATTGGATTTTAGAAAAATCTATAATCCTGGTCAGGAATCGAACCAGTTGATTTTGGAAAAAAAAATCACACTTGTGTTCTTACCCCATTCGATAATGTTGCTAATAACCACTACAGAGTTCATTAAAATGTCGTTGTAACATCTGTCATGTCAAAGTGAATGAATAAAATTTGAAGAATGATTTTTGAAGTGAAAACTTCTATAGCGGCGTTGTGCACTTTTTTTGGAATGGGTAAATAATGTTAAACTCGCGTCAGGACACGTGACCTGATCGAAAATTCGTAAGACGGCGCAGGGCGCTTGCGCGAATGTTCGTGTGTGTTTATTACTATTGAAGTTTTCACTTCTGCTGGCACTCCCAGAGTGCAACCCGTCTTTTTTTTATTGACTTTTCACTTGATTGACGACACTTGATGGTCAGAGGACCATAGCCTTATTAGTAATTTCCTATAGAGCAACGATGGGATAATAGTCTCGTTAAATATTCGCCTTAAGCGATAATTTTTCTTTTTTAAATTATGTTTCTGAGAAGAAAACTTCCCAGAGGCGTTTACGAAAGGAATGATAGAGTTTGGGAAGAAAACTTCCCATTGGCGTTGTATCTGGGAAGTAGTCCTGGTTATAAATCACCTGTGAACCAAATTTCATCCAAATCTGTTCAGTAGTTTTTGCGTGAAAGAGTAACAAACATAAACACACGTTTCTATCAGTAGGATTAATGTTTACATTCAGCAGTGGTTCAGAAACTTAAGCACAACAATGACATGATAACATTTTGGCTGGGCAGTTGTTCCAGAGGTGCCTGATGAAGATTCTGAACATAGAGTTATGGAGACTGTACCTCAACTATGTCAAGGAAACCAAGTGCATGCTGCCCACTTATAAGTACGTATCTTTTTTTTTTGCTTTATCGACCCCCACTTGGTCGCGGGACTGTACGAATTACCGTGACCCCGGAACGTAAAGGGCTATTGAAGGACACCGTGGATTTTAGTCAGTTTGACAGTCCCTCCCGCTCTGCCCTGGGTGGGAGGACTCATTTGATAATTTTACTACGTAAAATAAAATAAACCAACCCCCACTGGGCCCGCGTGGTGGGTTACAGGCCATTCTCTCTCACGGAGAGGAGGCCTGTGTCCCAGCAGTGGGTTCTTTATGGGCTGATTATGATGAGTTTATGAATTTCTACTGTGTTGTGGATTAAAAAAAAATCGATTCCAATACAGAAGCAAATAGACCCGTTACAATTTAGGCAATTTAGCTCACAATTTAGGACCCATTAATATTAGTAGTCATTTTACCCGTGGTGCTAGGCAACTGGGCTTCTCCCAGTTGTAATGTCCCTTTGTGCCTATTGGCCTTGTTTTGTTCTGTCTCCTGCTTGCAGGGAGGGAAGTGGAAACATATATTTTTTTTCCTACTCCTCCACTATTCTTTTCTGATTAATTTCGTTGCAGGATCCAAGACAGGTAAATTCATTCTCCGGGACACGTCGAGCTTCATTGTCTCGGCCCTTTTCTGGTTGGTTGCCACTGTTGATTCTGGCGCACAGGAGTTGCAGTGGTTAGGGAATAGTGTGGTGGGTTTGTCCCAAAAAAAAAGACCCGTTACAACTAATTTTCTTTTTTTTCATTTGTTTAAATCACCAAAAAAAACCCGCCCTGGGTGTGGCGGTAGGGACCTTTTTTTAGGGCAGTCCAACCGCATTATTAATACCACTTGTAACTCCTGGACGCCAGAATCAACAGTAGCGACCAACAGGAAGCGCCGAGACAATGAAGCTCGACGTGTCCTGGAGAATGAATTTTGAAATCCTGCAAGGAAGTTAATCAGAATAGAATAACGTAGGAGTAGGAAAATGCGGAAGGGACTATCAGACGCTTACTGACTAAAAAATCACCCTGTTGTTTCGGTAACCTTTTGCGTTCCAAGGCCACAGTGTCTTGCTTATACAGTCCCGCGACCCCGGCAGTCGTTACATCGTCCTCGGGCTCCGTCTGTTTACTGACAGCTCCTTGAGTCTTTTTTAGCGTGGTAAAATCATCAAATGAGTCCTCCCAGCCAGGGCAGGGCAGAAGGGACTGTCAGACTTGTACTGACTAAAATCCACGGTGTCCTTCAATAGCCCTTTACGTTCTGGGGTCACGGTATTCGTTAGTCCCGCGACCGCGGCAGACTGGCCCTCTAGGGGGGGGGGCGTCTCTGTGCTGAAACTCTCAAAATAGTTATCTCATTCTGCCTTTAATTTCGGCGTGCATATATAAAATATTGTTCCAAATTAATTATGTATTGATCATAAACGTGCAGTCATTAAATTTTTCAGGGAAAAAATGGCTCAAGCATATGATTTCGCCCTTGAAAAGATTGGCCTAGACATACACGCGTACCCGATATGGAATGACTACATAACATTTCTGAAGAGCGTGGAAGCTGTGGGATCTTATGCTGAAAATCAGAAGATTTCAGCTGTACGGAAGGTATGGGAAATAATCTATTTAATATTGAAAATGCTGTTCCCCGCGGTTTTATCCGCTGCCCAGCTTTATTGTTGTAGCGTGATCTTATATAGCCTACGTATCCGAGTCTTAAAGATGTCCGATCAAAAGCAGCCGTAAAAAACAGGTTCGGGATTTGGAATGAAATCGAATGTTAATTTCGGGCGTATGTCAACGCTATCAAAAGATACGGAAGTTTATGCTTCATTTTACCGAATATTTTAAGACTCGTGACGTAAAGACGCACAATGTCCAACGCCTTGAGCGTGTCTCCAGGCGGCTGGGGTTAAGGTGGAAAATGCTCTCTTCCTCATATATTTCCACCTCTCTTCATTAGCATCACTACTGCTCAGGAGTTGATTGGTTCCCATTCTCCCTCCGTTGCGCCAGTCCTAGGTCTCTTTTTTACGTGGTAAAATCATCCAATGTGTTCCCGCCCTGTGTTGAACCCCTGTGTTCCCTCAATAGCCCTTTACGTTCCAGTTAACGGTTACTTGTTTATACAGTTCCGCGACCCCTATGTGGAGATCCCGACAAATGGCTGACAGTCGCGTGGAACGGACATGGTCCATGATTGGACGACGAGTCACCCATAACTCGCCTACCTCATGCCCGCGGATCCTAGGTCGCTGTTGTTCGGAATTCACTGTAAATAATAACCAAATGAATTATATTTTTTTTTCAGGTGTATCAAAGAGCTGTTATCACACCTATAATAGGCATAGAAACATTATGGAAGGACTACATAGCGTTTGAACAAAGCATCAACACTATTATAGGTAATATTTTAATTTATTTAAGAGGAGTTTGAAAGTGCCACCTGTTACAGGAAAAAATGAAAGGGAATCGTCTGTCTTGGTATGGACATGTGATGAGGAGGGACGACACTCGTGTGACTGAGAGAGTGATGAGTATGAATGTTGATGGATGGAGAGGAAGAGGAAGGTCAAAGAAAAGTTGGATGGATTGTTAAAGAAGGATTAAATGATGTGGAGACGTCTGACAGGGAAATAATGGAAGAAGAAAACGTGCTGCGACAACCACAATTAGAACGAAGATGATGAATGATGATGTTCTTAATCGTAGTTACGTAATTAATTTCTAAATAGCAGCCATGATTGATGGTTTAAGACTGGCTCTCTATTACATGTGTCTTGAAAATAACGTCTGCCTAACCCTTCGGGGATTACAGGCGTGATAATGTTAATTATTTTTACGAACACGCTGGTGACATGTGACTCTTGTTTCCCCAAATACGCATGACACGTGACCCTTGTTTCCTTAATGCCTTTGTCAAACAGGCGAGTCCGAAGCGATACCGAACCGAAGCGAGATGTCAGTTCGATAGTTCTGTCACGCTATCGGATCGCTTTTCTTTTATGTGACTGGATTGAAACAATTCTAACATTACAAATACAAACGTCACGCTTCGCATTCGCCACGCCTTTCTGTTTGACAAAGGCTTGAATGCTCATGACGCGTGACACTTGTTTCCCGGAATCCCAATGACACGTGATATTTGTTTCCCCCGAGTGTGCATGAGACTTTATGCTGAGATAATTTTCGTTGTGCAGCCGATCGTATGACGATGGAGAGATCCCGCGACTACATGAACGCACGCCGCGTGGCCAAGGAGCTGGAGGCCGTCACCCGCGGTCTGAACAGAAACATGCCGGCCACACCCCCTACCGCTGACAGAGAGGAAATGAAACAGGTGGGGGACTTTTCTTTAGCGGTTTCCTTTAAACTAGGAATTTGTCTTTTATCTTGGGTGCGTTTACAAACCTAGAAACCAACACGCACAAACACCCAGAACAACTACTCGATTATATAAATATTTGTTTTGTGCGGAGATCGAACCCGGGACACGGACACAGTCGATATATATATGAACTTAATCTGATACATTTTTATTATTTGTTCTTCTATTCTATTCTTTCTATAACTCTCCTGTCGCAGTCGGGTAAAAATATTCCATAACTTTAATTTTGCTCCATCGTTCTCACATAGTGTACCATTTCAAGATGAATCATGATAGATAGAGTTTCTTGCCCATTCATCCTTGAAATCTACGCCTTGAATTGGCTTTTCATTTTTCAGTCAAATACTGAAAAATTCTAATTAGTCCGTCACTTAGATTATCAAAAAACATTCGACCCGTATTTTTTCTTTTGTTACGTAAACCAAAATTGACGGAACTATGACGCTTTCAAAATTGGCAATACGTCACAATTTAGTACAATTTCTATTGAATTCTGACGTCACGAGCCCCCACTCTCGAATTTTGGTGAATATTCAATCATTTTACAAAAGAAAAAAAAAGTGTCCGTTATTTTTCAAAACTCTAAGTGGCGGACTAATTAGATTTGTAATTTATTGATACTGTCAAATAGCCAATTAACTACCTTGCTAGAAAAAAATGCTATTATTTTATCACCATTCGTCCATAAACCTCAAATTTATTGCAGGTGGATCTGTGGAAGAAGTACATAACCTGGGAGCGCTCGAATCCCCTCCGCTCTGAGGACACGGCGCTGGTCGCTAGACGCGTCATGTTCGCCATCGAGCAGTGTCTCCTGTGTCTGGCACATCACCCCGACGTGTGGCATCAGGCGGCGCAGTTCTTGGACCATTCTGCTAAGCTTCTGCAGGAAAAGGGGGTGAGTTGGGGTAGAAAGGTAGCCTTAGGGGATCATTTCACCTAGGGGATAAAGGCTATGGCTCTATGGCTATATTCAAGCCTGAGGTATACTAAGTATTTCGAGGTTGAACCCCCGAGCGTAGCGAGCGTGTGCAATAGTAAACTCCAGAGCGAAAGCGAGGTAGTCAAGCTGGGAATCTTGTGAGAATGTTTTGATTTTGCTTAGCTTACGATGACATATAATTTATTCATTGAAATCTCTAGTTGACTATTCGCTTGAACTTGCTGCCTTGGCCTTGCCCAAAAAACGTGCCATTTAACTTGGTCGTAACCAAGGAAGATAAGTTGTCGAGTAGGGATCGCGAACCGGAAGACACAGCGTAGGCCTCCCAGTAGGTGCACCGAAATATCTGGAAGCTGCGGGTCTAAAACGGGCACTTAACAATATTCCTAATGATTCACTTCGTGAATGAATAATAGGAGAATATCCAATGACGTTGACTTCTTTTTGTGTTTTTTTCGTGGTAAAATCATCAAATGAGTTCTCCCACCCAGGGCAGGACGGTAGGGACTGTCAGACTTGTACTGATTAAAATACACAGTGTTCTTCAATAGCCCTTATTTTCCGGGGCGACGGTTTCTCGATAGTCCCGCGACCTCGGAGACCTGGTGGCATACCATGACATCTCAATGCCAGAGTAGTTCCACTGAGGGAACGAGGTGGCGCTAGACGACTTGCATAGCTCTGTCTCTTTCCCACAATGGAACTATTCTGGCTTGTAGACCTTGAGTGGAAAATTCCCCGGTTTGTAACAAGGATATTGTGAACACAGGACTCGAACGCCGCCCGACTGTTCTCTGACGAGGCTGCCGCGGTGTACGAGCGCGCCACCAGCGGTCCTCTCAAGCAGTCCACGTTGCTACACTTCGCACACGCCGACTATGAAGAGAGTAGACTACATTATAATAAGGTGAGGTTAACCCTTTAACCGCCAGAGTCGTATATATGCGACAAACATTTCCGTGCCCCTATCGCCCGTGTCTTATTTATCCGACAGAGAATATTCACGATTTTTGTTGTTTTGTTCGATTTTATTCCATCCATTCTATATCTCTCTATTTATGTAGATAGACAGATAGAATACTTTTTATTGTACACCATGATAATTTACAAATCGGAGCTTAAAAGGAGCAGAAAGAGAGGAGAAGAGGAAAGCACGATTCGTAGCCGGGCGCAAGGGGCACGGCAATTGATATTTAGCAAAGCGCTTTAAAGGTTAAAAACATTACTTTCCTCCCTAACTGCCATTCTGCTTCAATTAAAAAAAAAGGAATAGGTTTTTTCAAGTCTGTTGATTCGTCGTAAGTTTGTTTCTTTTTTGTATGTTTTTTCTTTAAGTGCACCTCCGCATTAGATTTCTCCTGTATTGTGGGTGCGTTTACAAACATAATTATAAACTCACATACACAAACACTCAGACCCGGGATAACTACTTGTAGATCATACAAATATTTGCTATGGAATCAAACCCATATAAATATTTCATAGTCATATAAATATTTGTTCCGTGAGGGAATCGAATCCGAGACACGCAGCGCAGTAGTCCAATCGCTCAGCCACTGCGCTAATCGTGCCAGAACAGAGTGGGCAAAGCCGCTGGAAAAAGCTAGCCGGTTTTTTTGTATTTTTTTGTTTTTCAAAATGTTATTTTTTACTTTTTTTTTTATTGTGTGAAATTTTAGACTTTTTGGGGTACTTTTAAAAGACTTTTGGTTTTGTTTTCAAAAAGTTTCATAAATATTTTGCATGCAATGTATGTACAGACGAGCAATAACATATATACAATTAACAAAATTCACACGCAATTTACTCGTGAAATAATGGTTTACACTTTGAAATAAGACTATTTCGTAATAGTTTAGCTGCCAAAACAGATGTCTAATGAAAAGGCAAAAGTTTAATCAATATGGTAGCAGAACATCGCTTTTGAATACTGCTTAGTGTATACATGCTATTGCTCGTGACTGTACACCATTTTTGTACAAAAAAAAACGACGGGTTGCACTCTGGGAGTGCCGGCAGAAGTGAAAACTTCAATAGTAATAAACACACACGAACATTCGCGCAAGCGCCCTGCGCCGTGTTACCAATTTTCGATCAGGTCACGTGTCCTGACGCGAGTTTTACATTTTTTACCCATTCCAAAGAAAGTGCACAACGACGCTAAAGAAGGTTTCACTTCAAAAAAAAAAAAATGATTACCTGGTTTTTTATATGGGTGATTCTACGTTAAGAGGTCATCTGATATTAGGCAGGGCGGCACTATAAAAATATTTAAAATGTATTTCTTTTCCTACATTATACTATGTCAATAGTAGTAGTAGTAGGTAAAATCATCAAATGAGTCCTCCCACCCAGGGCAGGGCGGGAGGGACTGTCAGACTTGTAGTGACTAAAATCCACGGTGTCCTACACTAGCCCTTTACGTACCGGGGTCACGGTAATGGGAAAGTCCCGTAAGAAAAATATATCAATACTAAGAAAGCAGTAATATCTCATTTCCTTATCTACCCTGGGCGTAAAGTCTCTACCCTGGCATCTCATGAAGCAGGGGAAATATGGCAGGGAAGAGACGTTTTCATGAAAAAACTAAGATTAATCAGGATCAACAATGTCGTAACGAAAATACAAACTAACACGGTAAACTAAGCTTAAAATTAAGTAAATGAATATTACAAACAAACTTTAAATGTAAATAACAAATAAATAAAACTCACCAGTGGAGATACTGCAATCACTGACACGTCCGAGTAAACTGAGTGGCGTGGTCAAACTATCCGCCAATGAGACCACGCGAATGGCGCTCGCGACGTTTATTGCTAATTTCATGCCAAAACAAATGCTCTGCCTATTGATATTTGTAGCATTAACGTATTTTAGCAGCATTTATAACGGACGAAAAATAGGCAGGGGAGGAGACTTAATATATGAGGGACAAAAACTGATTTTTTTTTTCAATAGAAAATAAAAGTAATTTGAGAGATTTTTTTTAATATTCATAATTGTTATTTATACTGCTTTATGTATTAATAACGCTCAGATATTTAATGAATTAGTAATGTGTTAAATTTTGAAGAGTTTGTTACAGAATAGTAAAGGGACAGGCCAGGGTAGATACTTTTTTCTAGGTAAACATGAAATTATGACTAAACTAAGCTAATTTAGATATTGTAATTCATTGGTATAAAACTATACTTTATTTATTATTAAATATGATTGATGTTTTCCGCAAATTTTCAAATTATGTATGATTTTTTCATATAGCCGTCGATAGTACCTCTTAACGTAGAACTACCCATATGCTACAACATATTGATGTTAAATCCAGGTGCACCAAGTATACACCCGTTACTTGGACATGGAAGACATAGACCCCACGCTGGCGTACGTCCAGTACATGAAGTTCGCCCGCCGCGCTGAGGGCATCAAGTCAGCTCGGACTGTGTTCAAACGAGCTAGGGAGGACCCCAGGTAAGAATGTTCAATGTTCTTCATCCAGTTGTTCACAGAGATATATCACTATTGTTACGAGCTGGGTAAGGGATGAATTAATCAACACCAATGAAAACCACAGATATACCCAGACATATGGATATACCTAGATAACGCAAGTATTACGATCTGTATGAAAACCAAGCGTGCCATTTTTTGGCTACCTGTTATGACGCCACAAAAACTATTTAGTCTTGGGAAAACCAAATCGATTGAAATGTGCCCCCGCTTACGGTGCCCCCCCCTCGTCCCACAGCACAATTAACCATTTAAATATTCAAACTGACGTCCAACTAACGATAGACCGATTTGGACGAGCGCGAAAATGGCCACTGACTATTTTTGGTCGTAAGCTAGTACGGATTTTTGGCACGCGAAGTAGTTGCTCTTGCGTTATCTAGGTATATCTATATCTGTGATGAAAACGCTATTCAACACTATTCTATGGGCTATATTATGTGGGCTATTGAAGGTTCTCCGTGGATTTTAGTCAGTACAAATCTGACAGTCCTCCCCGTCCCGCTTTGGCTCATTTGATTATTTTACCACGATAAAAAAGGGGCGTGAGGTGGAGGATGTCCTCTCCCAGTACGCGTTCTGCTTCCTCCTTTGCTTCGCAAGAGAGAGGTTTCCTCAAACTCTGTCTGCCGTCCCCAGATCTCACTACCACGTGTTCGTGGCTGCGGCGCTGATGGAGTACTACTGCTCCAAGGACAAGAACATCGCCTTCAGAATCTTCGAGCTGGGCCTCAAGAAGTTCTCACACATACCGGAGTATGTGCTCTGCTATATCGACTACCTGTCGCATCTTAACGGTAAGAATTTATGAATTACTTGTTCTCTAGTAGATCCCCGTGGTTTCATCTCTTCTGCTCATCTCCTATTGGCCTACGGTGTTTCTTCAATAGCCCATAACGTTCCAGGGTCCCGGCTACCTATTAAGGCACTTCCGCGACCTTGACTTCGCTTACCATTGCAGAGATAGGGTTTAAACGAGAGCCTATCGCTTAAGAGCTGACCACTTTGACGGCACGACTGCAGTGCAGTGTCGGGGTTTCGATCCCCGCACGGAACCAATAATTGTGTGATTTGCAAGTAGTTGTTCCGGGCCTGGGTGTTCGTGTATGTGAGTTTCTATGTATGTAAACGCACACATGATACAGGAAGAATTTTCTAGTGTGAGGCAACGTATAAAAAAAAACCTCTATATCAAGTCTTCCCTCCTCAGAGGACAACAACACCCGCGTCCTGTTCGAGAGGGTCCTCTCCTCCGGGAGTCTCAAGCCTGAGAGCCAGGTCGACATCTGGAACAGGTTTCTGGAGTTCGAGTCCAACATTGGAGACCTCGTCAGTATTGTGAAGGTGGAGAAGAGGAGACAGGCTGTGCTGGAGAAGGTAGGTCTTCGTTCTTATAATCTGCTAGAAGGATCCAACGTCATTAGATCCTTCTTCTTGTCCCACATTTCTACAGAGCGACTCAAAATCTAACTTTATTAACACCAAAAGTTAAACATTTCCAGTAGGTGTGTACTAACTCGCGGGCATGCGGGCGGCGAGTAATGGGCGACTCACTGTCCGACCACGGACCATGCCCGGGTCGACGGCGCGTTGTGTTCCACGCGCGCCTCAAGGAGTGTCAGCATAGTGACGGGGCCTGTAGAGGGCCAAAGCCTGCCGGGGTCGCGGGACTTACCCATTACCGTGACTCCGGTACGTAAAGGGCTAGCGAAGGACACCGTGGATTTTAGTCAGTACGAGTCTGACAGTCCCCCCGCCCTGCCCTGGGTGAGAGGACTCATTTGATGATTTTACCACGTTAAAAAAAAAATGTGTGTACTGACCATTAGACGTAGCGGCGATTAATATTGCACAGCGACCATTGAAAGAGTTACTCGGCTTCATAGAGCGCTGTCTGTCGAAGTGAACAATTGTCACATAGTTAAGGAGCTCGTGACGCCGTTGCTCTGGAGTGGACCACTAGGAGGTGGACCCCACCTTTTTTTTATCGTGGTGAAATCATCAAATGAGTCCTCCCACCTAGGGCAGGGCGGGAGGGACTGTCAGACTTGACTGACTAACATCCACGGTGTCCTTCAATAGCCCTTTACGTACCGGGGTCACGGTTATTCGTGAGTCCCGCGACCCCGCAGGCTTTTGCCCTCTACAGGCCCCGTCGTTATGCTGACACTCCTTGAGACTCGCGTGGAACACAACGCGCCGTCGACCTGGGCGTGATCCATGGTCGGACAGCGAGTCGCCCATTACTCGCTGTCCGCATGCCCGCGCCTACGGTGGACGGAGATCGTTTTCCGACGTCCGTCGCCGTGGACGTCTACCACTGCGGCTGGGGTGGAGGGAGGACGCTGTCCTCTCAGGTGGATCCCACCTACTTCAAAAACTACATAATTATGTTGAAATTCTGTCTTTTTGTTGAACAGATCAAGGAGTTCGAAGGCAAGGAGACTGCTCAGTTGGTGGACAGGTACAAGTTCCTCGATCTATACCCCTGTAGTATTGCTGAGCTCAAGTCCATTGGATATACGGAGGTAAGTCATTATCCTAAATTATTATAATTTGCCAGTGCCTTCTCAAAGTAATTAAATTTTGATTATGGTATCGACATCGATTTTGACATCGAATTCGACTTTGCCTTGAGAACTATCCACGAACAGACCTCGGTAAGAGTTGCTTAACTTTTAAATAAAAAGGTCAATTATTTAAAATAATCTGATACTAAAGTATGTATAAATCAGCACTTTTTGAGTCAATTTTTACATAAGATATAACCACTAAGCGACACTCCTAGTATTTTGGCTGGAAAGAAGAAGTGGCGGAACAAACTCCCCAGCAACACATCTGTCTGTCAGATCTAGAGAAACCAAGATTTTATACAATAAAATAAAACATTCACATTATACATTACTTTGGTGACCCATCCAAAGATCAGACAAGCGTTGCTTAACCTTGCTTACCCATCTAAGTAAGATCTCGGCAAGTGTTGCTACTATCTAAAGTTACATTTCACGAAATCACTCCCACAGGTGTGATAGTAATTTTGTTACAAATTAAAAAAAAATATGTCCTAGTTACCATGTTCTTTCTTTCTGTCTATTAGTGAGATTTGGCTATTTGACTGAAAAATTCTAATTAGTCCGTCACTAAGATTATCAAAAAATATTCGACGCGTATTTCTTCTTTTGTTTCGTAAACCAAAATTGACGGAGATACGATGCTTTCAAAATTGGCAATACGTCACAATTTAGTACAATTTCTATTGAATTCTGACGTCACGAGCCCCCACTCGAGTTTTGATGCGTTGTATTTTGGTGAATATTCATTGATTTTACAAAAGAAAAAATACGTGTCCCTTATTTTTCTTAAACTTTAAATGACGAACTAGTTATATTTGTAATTTATAGCTACTGTCAAATAGCCAATTATTTGTATGTGCAGGTTGCATCAATGTCAAACAAATCGTGGGCTCTTGGAGGACCTCTAGCGGGAATATCACCGGAACTAGCAGCCGTCATACTTGGCCAAAAGTAAGTCGAACACGTCATCATACTTAATCACCAGAAATATTCATATTTTTTTTAGTAATAAAAAAAAATCGACGGCCTCTGGTGTCAGGAGATTGGAAGAGCAAGATTTGAATGTCCAACCTCCTGACACCAGACGCTTTTTCCAACCAAGCTATCGCTTATACACAACATTTTAAAAAAAAACTTTGCTCCACACTAGGAATTTCTCCTGTATCGTGGGTGCGTTTACAAACATAGAAACACACAAACATCTAGACCCGGAACAACTACTTGCAGGTCATACAAATATTTGTTCCGCGTGGGAATCGAACCCGCGACTCGCTGCGCAGGAGTCGGTTGTTCATCAGCCATTGCGGCAATAGTGCAGTCACATTTGGCGAAGTGACTGATGTCCACGTCGAGTTTAAAAAAAAATATACTCAACAGGGTCGAATTCTTCATTCTACATATTTCTATTTTTTGTGAGTGGGCTCCAGACGTCAAAGTCAAAGTATATTTATTGTCGTGTATTTATTTACGTGGTCCCAGTGCGTGTTGCCAGATATAACATGTCTTCGAAGTTTCCTCACGATGTTTTCCTTCATCATTTTGAGAAATAACAATAAAAATAACAATAGCAGTGATAGCCGAGTGGTACGACCGTTGGACTGCCAAGTCAAAGGTTGCAGGTTCGAACCCCGGCACACACCAATGTATTTTAGAATTCATGTGCGTATTATAAATTAATTATCACTTGCTAAAAACGGTGAAGGAAAACATCGTGAGGAAACCAGCACACCTGAGAGATTTTTTCAACGGTGTGTGAAGCCATGTCAGAGGCCTACGGGCGGTTTAAACTCTGACACCAGGTTGTTCATCAACCATACGATAAGAAGAAGAAGATTATTTTGAGAGCAGTGGTGATGAAATAAATTACTATGCGTTTCATGATAAATTAATTCATGGACGCTCTTCGTCCTGTTATTCCATGAAGAGGGACTATTTTCTAATACTTGCGCTCTTTTACATAAAGCATCGTCCGATGAAGAGATGGACGCTTTTTAACCTCTCGGGCGCGTTACGTACACCCGGGTGTACATAAGCGAAAACGCCCCAGCGCCTTACGTACACACGTCTGTACATAACAGACAGTCGCTCATTGGACGTTGATTTTTATCATTTTCAATTATAAATCGCCCGAGAGGTTAATACTTGTACGCAATAAAGCCAAAAATAAGGTTACAATGTAATGTATACTATTTTTTTACAGAGATAACGATCCGAATAAAGACATAGCTCGTCCAGACACAAGCCAGATGATTCCGTACAAGCCTAAGGTCAACCCGTTGCCGGGCGAACATCCTATACCAGGTACAGTAATATTTTTATTACCTTTTGATGTTTAATCTGCATGCGGGCGGCGAGTAATAGGCGACTCGCTGTCCGACCATGGACCATGCCCGGGTCGACGGCGCGTTGTGTTCCACGCGCGCCTCAAGGAGTGTCAGCATAGTGACGAGGCCTGTAGAGGGCCAAAGCCTGCCGGGGTCGCGGGACTCACGAATTACCGTGACCCCGGTACGTAAAGGGCTATTGAAGGACACCTTGGATTTTAGTCAGTACGAGTCTGACAGTCCCTCCCGCTTTCCCCTGTGGGAAGACTCATATGATGATTTTACCATGATAAAAAAAAAACTTATGATGTAAAGTCACGAGCAATAGTATGTATACACTAAGCAGTATTCAAAAGCGATGTTCTGCTGCCATATTGATTAGGTCGCGGGACCAAGGGATTACCGTGACCCTAGTACGTAAAGGGCTATTGAAGGACACCGTGGATTTTAGTCAGTACAAGTCTGACAGTCCCTCCCGCCCTGCCCTGGGCGGGAGGACTCATTTGACGATTTTACCACGATAAAAAAAAAAAACCATATTGATTAAACTTTTGCCTTTTTATTAGACTTCTATTTTGGAAGCCATACTATTACGAAATAGGTCTTATTTCAAAGTGGAAACCAGTATTTCACGAGTGAATTGCGTTTGAATTTTGTTGTGTATACATTTTATTGCTCTTGACTGTACTACAGAACACGTTGTTCTGATTTTCATGAATTTAATACTATAAATGCGAAACATTGACAGGCCTGTTGGTCTAGTGGTTAGTGACCCTGACTGCTATGGCGGAGGTCGTGGGTTCGATTCCCACCCAGGACAAATGTTTGTGTGATGAGCACGATCACTTGTTCTGTGTCTGGGTGTAATTTATCTATAATATGTATCATCATCATCATCATCATCTCAGCCATAGGACGTCCACTGCTGAACATAGGCCTCCCCTTAAGATCTCCACATATACCGGTTGGAAGCGACCTGCATCCAGCGTCTTCCGGCGACCTTTATAAGGTCGTCTGTCCATCTAGTTGGTGGACGTCCTACGCTGCGCTTGCTAGTCCGTGGTCTCCACTCCAGCACTTTTCGACCCCATCGGCCATCTGCTCGCAGAGCAGATGGCCGATAATATGTATGTATTTAGAAATATATAAGTATGTTTATCAGTTGTCTAGTACCCATAACACAAGCTCTGCTTAGCTTGGGACTAGATGGTGTTGTGTGACAGTTGTGGAATATTTATTTATTTATTGGATGGATTTATGTTCGTAATTCAATCACGTTCGTATGACTGAATTAATATTAATGAAACTTGACTTAGTAGTAATTTATACTCTGGAATTACAAATAGAATATAGGTATTAAATATCAAGTAAAGCCACTTGAGACAACTAGTAGTAGTATAAATGCGAAAGTGAGTTTTTTACGTTTTCACGTCTCAACTGATTATGATGAATTTTGGTTATAGACTTCTTTTTGCATATAAAAATCTATTTTATTCCGAGCGAAGCCGCGGGAAAAGTTATAGTTTTAGATTTGATTATTGAAAAACTGTGTAACTAAAATTTTAACCCTTGGGCAAAATTAGATCAATATTTTTTTTTATTAGCAAGATTATTTCACGATTTTTCACCAACAGCGCTTCCTGAATACACTATCTTCGTTCTACTTGCTAGTTTTTCTTTTAAAACTAATAATTATTGTGTTGTATCCCGCAGGAGGTACATTCCCGATGCCGCCAGCCGCCGCGCACCTGTGCACCCTGATGCCTCCTCCGTCATGTTACCGCGGACCATTCGTGGCCATCGACAGACTCATGCAGCTCTTCAACAGGATCTCGCTGCCTGACAAACGTAAGTACATTTGAACCTAACATAATGCTACTTGCAATATTCTTACTGTTAGCATGTAAGCTTGCGGGCATGCGGGCGGCGAGTAATGGGCGACTCGCTGTCCGACCATGGACCATGCCCGGGTCGACGGCGCGTTGTGTTCCACGCACGCCTCAAAGAGTGTCAGCATAGTGACAGGACACCCTGTAGGGGGCAAAGCCTGCAGGGGTCGCGGGACTCACGAATTACCGTGACCCTTGTACGTAAAGGGCTATTGAAGGACACCGTGGATTTTAGTCAGTACGAGTCTGACAGTCCCTCCCGCTCTGTCCTGGATGGGAGGACTCATGTGATGATATTACCACATAAAAAAAAGGATATAAGCTTATAGGCGGCAACCTCTCTCGCGAGACGGAGTGGGAAGCGATCGCCTCCTTCTGCGAAGCAGTCTAGCTGGCGAACAGTAGCGTGCAGTGGTTCCAGACTAAGGGTAGGCCAGGAAAAAAAAAAAACTACATTCTCAATACTGACGATGCGAATGGAAGAAAGCTTCGGCCCACTTCAAAACTTATAATTTAAAACACTCACCACATTCTTCACGTAAGATTAATAATCACAATATTCTGACGATTCAAATAGAAGATCTGTCACCTCAAATATCTTTCCAAGTGGGTGATAGTTACAAAACACGTCACTTGCAAGAATAACTCTCGAAGATTGAAATTGTTGGATTAATTCTCGTAACATTTAGACAAAACTTGAAATTTAAACGAAAATATTAGTAGTTCTTCATAAGAGTTGTGAAAAATAAGTTTTCACAACTATCGTAATCAGTATAAACACACATTGTCAGCACAAGTCACACAAACTAGGACCATTTTAAGTAAACAAACGAATCTTCTTTAATATTTACACTACTTTTTGTTTCAAAATGTATTACTTATAGCTAAATATGATTAAATAAAAACAAAAGTGCAAAACAACTAATTTTAGCCGGCATAAACTGACACTTGCACACGGAGTTGCCAGTATTAATTTACACAATTCCCCAAAAACCAAATTCGAAATAAAATTCTTACAGTTTTTAATTATTATAATAGGTCTTTGGGTCGCGGGACTGTACGAATTACCGTGACCCCGGAACGTAAAGGGCTAGTGAAGGACACCGTGGATTTTAGTCAGTACAAGTCTGACAGTCCCTCCCGCTCTGCCCTGGGTGGGAGGACTCATTTGATGATTTTACCACGATAAAAAAAATAAAAAAGAGCTATTGTTATTATTTCAAACGTTACACAGCCATTTATTATGTGTATTTTGCAGCGCCAGCGCCGACTCAGGAGAACGGCTGCGACACGAAGCTGTTCGACCTGGCGCGCTCCGTGCATTGGATTGTGGATGACGAGGGTATCACGACTGTGGCCAGCAAGGTAAATATATAAATATTTCACAACTATCACACAACGCCAACTAGTCCCAAGCTAAGCAGAGCTTGTGTTATGGGTACTAAACAACTGATAAACATACTTATATATTTCTAAATACATACATATTATAGATAAATTACACCCAGGTAATAACGTTACAATTATTTTGAGTATTTTTCTTTCTAGCGTCCTGGGGCCGTATTATGACGTCTTAAAACCAGGCTTGTTCCAGTGCGTGAAAGAGACAAAGCTATACAAGTCGTCTAGCGTCACCTCGTTCACTCACTGGAACAAACGTCATATTAAAACGACCGCTCCTGCACTATTAAAACGACTTCGAAAATAAAGAATATTTTTCTATGTATTTTCCCCGATTTATCAATGATGGCTGGACCGATTTGGAAAATTCTTCAGGATTCTTAATTCAGGATCTGATGACGAGGCCTTCGAGAAATCGAGAGAACTCTTAAATAAGTTACAGGAAATCAACGGCGATTCCTGCTATCAAATGTCTATGTATTGTTTACGCAATCATACAATATAATATTGTGCCTATACCCACTAAAAAGGTTAAAATAAAAAATAAAACTTGTTGAAAAAAAAAACGACGGGTTGCACTCTGGGAGTGCCGGCAGAAGTGAAAACTTGAATATTAACGTCACTTTTTTCATTAATAGATGCACTTTGTTCAATTTCCATATTTTAAACACTTTATATACACGAATTTTACGAATACACAGCAGTATGGCTACTACACAGACGGTCGAGCCATCAGCTGTCACCATCCATGATGGATGCGCGTAGCACGCTGTAACATAAACACATACGAACATTAAACAGCAGGCGCAGGCATACATTTTCGCCGCGCCGTAGAAAAAGAGGGGGATACTCCCTCTCCTACGCCGCGCCAGCTGTCTACTCTCCATCCGTCTTACGAATTTTCAATCAGGCCACGTGTCCTGACGCGAGTTTAACATTTTTTACCCATTCCAAAAAAAGTACAACGCCGCTAAAGAAGTTTTCACTTCAAAAATACCGACACAAAAGGTGTAAAACATTTTTTTTAGTGATAAGTTATTATTGGAAGCCGGTGACTTTGTTTCTTATTTCCTTGACTTTTTTTTTAGAAGTCTGTTTCATTTTTAATGGATCGATTGATTGATGGATGATTCACTAACTCTTAATATCTCCTTCAGGCTCGCAGACGGAAGGTCGGAGAAGATTCAGATGATGATGAGCTGGGAGTGGCGCCGCCTGCTAACGACATCTACAGGCAGCGGCAGCAGAAGAGAGTCAAGTAGACCACGTAACTATAAGCTAAGATTTTGTATGTATTTCTGATAAGCTGGAGATTTTATAATAAAATTATGCAATGCTAGCTGTTTTGGATTTTATTTTGACCTTTTTTTATCCCAAGGGACAATAAAATCGGTCGCGGGTCTGTACGGATTACCGTGACCCCGGAACGTAAAGGGCTATTGAAGAACATCGTAGATTTTAGTCAGTACGAGTCTGACAGTCCCTCCCGCTCTGCCCTGGGTGGGAGGACACATGTGATGATTTTACCACGTAAAAAAAGGAGAATAAAATCGGGGTAGAAACTATTCTATGTGATAATCTATACTAATATTATAAAGCCGAAGGTTTTCAAATTAAAAAAAAAAATGTGTTGAATAGTCCATTTATCAAGGAAGGCTATATAACAGCCGAGCAGCGGTTTAAACCGCGGCCAACAGGTAGTCCAGATTATAAACCAAATTGTGTACCAAATTTCATCTTAATACGTTCAGTAGTTTTTGTGTGAAATAGTAATAAACATCCATCCATCCAAACAAACTTTCACGTTTATAAGTAAGATTAAAATTCATACGAATACCTGACTAAACTAAGATATATATTTTTGAAGTGAAAACTTCTTTAGCGGCGTTGTGCACTTTTTTTGGAATGGGTAAAAAATTTTAAACTCGCGTCAGGACACGTGACCTGATCGAAAATTCGTAAGACGGCGCAGGGCGCTTGCGCGAATGTTCGTGTGTGTTGATTACTATTGAAGTTTTCACTTCTGCCGGCACTCCCAGAGTGCAACCCGTCGTTTTTTTTAAGTGGTAATACATCAAATGAGTCCTCCCACTCAGGGCAGAGCGGAAGGGACTGTTAGACTCGTACTGACTAAACTACACGGTGTCCTTCAATAGCCCTTTACGTTCCGGGGTCACGGTAATTCGTACAGTTCCGCGACCTACTAAACTAAGATATAGAAGAAAGAAAAAACAAAATTATTCTAAAAAAATTTACTATTTATTGCTCACAACAGCTAATACTGTTTTCATATTGCTTAATTACCTTAACACCATATCTAAAAACCCGTATTCTCACCGATACAAAAACTAGAGGGTATCTTTTACTATTTTTATTCTAAAACCGGTATTTATCGATCTACCTC
Source organism: Agrotis puta (assembly GCA_943136025.2). Classification (NCBI taxonomy): domain Eukaryota; kingdom Metazoa; phylum Arthropoda; class Insecta; order Lepidoptera; family Noctuidae; genus Agrotis; species Agrotis puta. The sequence continues at coordinate 6,445,830 of OW964195.2, read as the reverse complement.
TCCAAAGACAATATCAAGTGTCCCGATAATGGCGACGATGTCAGCTAACATGGAGTTCTTGCCGATCTTCTCCAGCGCCGCCAGGTGAGCGAAGCCAGGCGCCTTGATCTTGCATCTGTGGGGACATATTATATTAATTAATTCACTGCATTATGGTCTAGTTATAAAACCTCATTTGATGATGATTGTACTAGACTCTAAGACAATCATCATCGAATGAGTCACCCCTCCCTGTGGACCGGAAGGGACCGTCTGACTCGTGACTGACTAAAAGTCCACATTGTTCCTGCGGTTGCTTTTTGCGTTCCATGGCCACAGCACCAATATAGACAGTCTCGTGACTCCAGCAGGCGTTTGACCTACATCCTTCTTCAGGCACGCGTGGAACACTATGCGCCGTCGGCCTGGTCCTTGATCGGACGGCGAGCTAACCAGTACTCGCCGTCCGCAAGCCAACAAGGTAGTAGAGATCCGCGGTGGAACACGGCATAAGAGAGCTTCAAGAAGGAGACGGTTGCCATCACAACACACGAGTGAATCTCATTCCAATTGACATGGTATGCTGGTTGGAAAGCAGCAGTCAGCAGTTAAACATACCTGTAAGGCTTAGAGCCTCCGTCGGACACGAGGTAGACACCGAACTCTCCCTTCGGCGCCTCAATGGCCGTGTAGGTGGCGCCGGGAGGCACCTGGTAGCCTTGAGTGAACAGCTTGAAGTGGTGGATCAGGGCTTCCATCGACGTCTGGAACAAAACACCAACAGTTCCACTGATAAGTATACCAGATATGGTCACTGATTTAAATGCCGCGAGGTTAGTCTGTTTTATTTATTCTCATAGTATTATGTCATATAGTATTTTACAATGGGGACGAGCTGCAGATATCGAGCCCATATTTATGTTCTGAAAAACAGAGTCATGAGCCATAATCTATGTGCATTATGTAAAGCGATGAAATAAAGTTAAGTATAATGCGCCAGTGGTCCATACCTTCATCTCTTCACGCGAGGGCGGCGTGAGCTTAGCGTCGTCGGTCTTGATCTCTCCGGGTGGCATCTTGTTGAGGCACTGTTCGATGATGCGCAGCGACTGACGCATCTCCTCCACGCGACACAGGTACCTGCGACAGTCCACTACGTCACTGCAGTTCTACCTGGCCTGCTGGCCGTTACCTGATGGATGTCACCTGCTGGATGTTACCTGTCGTAGCAGTCTCCGTTGGTGCCGATAGGTACGTCGAACTCCACGTGCTCGTACGCGTCATAGGGCTGCGACTTGCGCAGGTCCCACTTGATGCCCGACCCGCGCAGCATCACACCGCTGCAATAGACACACTGGCTTCAGACATACGCAACTGTATCTACAGTACGGTGGAGCGTTACCCTATTTTGAAATAAAATTTCAGGGGTCAAAAATGGAGCAACCCATTTTCGATAGCTTTTTGCTCTCACCTGAAGCCGTAGTTGAGCGCGTCCTGAGCTGTGACCACGCCGATATCCTTGGTCCTCTGAATCCAGATCCTGTTCGTCGTCAGCACGTCTTCCGTTTCGTCTAGACGATTTGAGAATTTCGAGATGAACTCGTAGATGTCATCCATAAGACCTAGAGGCATGTCCTGCAAGATGGTAAAACTTTATTACCCAACTGCGCTAGAAGAAAAGTTATGTCTTTCTTTGGCACTCAGTCAGCAATCTATGGACGTTTGTATTAACGTATGTTTCACGAAAACGCTTAAACTGTTTTGTTACAATTTTTATGGATGAATCAATTTTCAATTTTGTAGTCTGAGTGAGATAGAGAACACCTCGTCGTGTTGCGTGTTGTGAGTTCAAACCAGGGCAAGTAGCAATGTCTCGGAAAGCACGTAAAGGCATTGGTCCCGGCTGTCATTTGTAGATCTTTGACAGTCGTTACTGTTAGTCAGAAGCTCTAAAGTCTGACAACCAGTCTTACAATGGGGTATCGTATTACCCAGTTACTGGCTCGTGTAGATCAGATTGGCGGTCGCTCCATGTAAAATTATGATATTCAGCTGCATCCAGTTATACTGGAAGCCGACCATAATATAGTCAAGAAAAGGCTAGGCAGATGATGATGATACCCGTACTTACAAGAGAAACCCCTCCGGGTCTGATATAAGCCGCGTGCATACGAGCTCCGCTTACTCTCTCGTAGAACTCCATCATCTTCTCTCTCTCTTCGAATAGCCAAAACAGCGGTGTCATGGCGCCCACGTCCAGCGCATGGGAACCCACTGCCAGTATATGGTTTAGGAGGCGTGTGATCTCCGCGAACATAGCTGGGGGAAGAGAGGAAGAGAGTGTCATAGAAAGGTACCAATGGCGGTGGTAGACCAGGATGTCGAATCTGTCGGTGCGCAGGAATTCCAGTTCATTCTGGGTGAGCTCGCTGCATCTTAGGCCTCATATTTGCGTCTGACTTGATTGAGGTCAAGAAAACTCCATTTTTTTAAATAAAAAATCTATACTAATTTGATTTTGATTTTTTTAGAAAATAAGTTATGATTGTCATCAAAATTTTCTGTTTCATTCAACGGAGTGCATTGGCGGTACAATTACTTTTTGGTCCCTCATACCCCAGTAAAAAACTGCGACATATATGTTCATTGTTCTGCAATTTCCAACTTTGAACTGCTCTGCTGCAAAATTTGTTTTTTTCGTTTATTATTCGATACATTTTATACCCTGGTAAAGTTTCCAAAAACTCGGAAGACATGTGACAGTAATTTTATAATGCAGTTCAACTACGAAAGGTGTGAATAACGTTTACCAATAAAATACTCTGTGCAAATTAAATTTTCAATAGTGTATTTTGTCTTTTTTGTATATTTTCTTTTTTATCTTATTACAGTAATTTTCGTTTGATAATAAAATTGTTTTTTAAAAGCGTGCAAGTGTTAAAAAGAGAGGCATGACGTCAAAAAACCCTTCATAGTTAATAGGTTTTATTAGAACAATTAAACAAGCTATTTAAATACATATATACCTAACTGAGTCTAATTTTTTATATAAGGTACTAAATTAAAACTAAAAATATTAATAAAATAAAAAGTATTATCCTTCACAATTGTACTGCATTCGTACCATCCATTATGACGGTCAATAATGAGAGAAAGTTTATCAAAAGTAACTTACTTCTAATATACTTCGCTCTAAGCGGAATATCAATGTTGAGCAGCTTCTCGACGGCGAGACTGTAGCATTGCTCATTGCACATCATGGACACGTAGTCCAGACGGTCGAAGTAGGGCAGCGCCTGGGTGTAAGTCTTGTACTCTATGAGCTTCTCCGTGCCGCGGTGCAGCAGGCCGATGTGAGGGTCGGCGGCGCGGACTGTCTGCAACACGAGGGAGGGTAACGGTCTGCAGGATGGGGCTGAAGTGGTGATGATATGGAGGTGTATTTTTTTTATTTTTTTGCGTTTTAATATCATTAAATGAGTCCTCCCACTCAGGACAGAGCGGGAGGGACTGTCAGACTCGTACTGACTAAAATCCACGGTGTCCTTCAATAGCCCTTTAGGTTCCGTGGTCACGGTAATTTGTGAGTCCCGCGACCCCGGCAGGCTTTGCCCTTCTAGAGGGGGGCCCCGTCATTTTGCTGACACTCTTTGAGGCGCGCGTGGAACACAACGCGCCGTCGACCCGGGATATGAAGGTGTCTAGAGCTGCGGGAGATGATTAACGAGGGGGTGGGTCAATCTCACATAGGGGAGAGGGGTGGTAGTCGAGGCAAGACATAGTACAAAAGTTATATTAAATCAAGTAGGTCGTTTTGTAGACTTTTAGTAAACGCTTTTCGTTTTCCAATGGTTTCTCAAAGATTTTGTGTGTATCATGTACTATTCAGCAATATATAACTTACACATTAAAATACGCGTTTTGAAATGGTAACGTGAAATTACAAGTGAGGGGTTTCAATCAAATCTTACGACGTCTCATCAAGGGGAGGGGGTGACAAAGTCTCAAAAATCACGCAAATCGCCCGCTGCCTTCTTTTTGGGATGTAAAAATCATCAAATGAGTCATTCCATCGTGGGTGGGAGGGAAGGGATTAACTTTTGTTGTCTAAGACTCAGTTCCTTTAGGTTTGCCTCGCGTTCCACGTACCCTGTTTAGTCAGCGATCCTGTAATATATGGACCGACCTATGAACAAGGTCATGGCACCTACCTCTCCGTCCAGCTCGAGCACCAAACGCAGCACTCCGTGGGCCGCGGGGTGCTGCGGGCCAAAGTTGAGCACCATGTTGCGGACCTGCTTCTCTCCGGGAGTTATCACACCTGAGGAGTGGACCACAGGTGATTTCGTTTCTTTAAAGTTTATTTTAACGAATAGGACGATATTTTCTACCTTTGCGCTACATTTTTACAAAGGAGGATTTTTCAAAAATCAAAATCAAAGCATTTATTTTAATGGGTCATTCAAGTATTACGTAAGCACTATTTCTTTGCTATGTTTATTTTGGATGACATGGGGGGTAGGGGAGTATAGATGAACATTACGTCAGCGGTAGTTATTTTTTTTTTTACACGAATGGCAACCCTCACATTGTCTTTGCTTGAAAACGAAACGCATTTTCGGGGATTCCCACAATAATTTAATACGTTTAGGTACTCGCTTTCAACGACCATACAGCATGTAGACGCAATAACAGGCAACGCTGTCAACACATAGGGAGAATAAAGTAAATCTTATATGGGTCATCACTCACCAAGTTTCGAATTAGTTTTGACAACTCCTGTGAGCCGTAAACACTTCTGCACGACAAATATTATAAAAAAAAACAATACATTCATTGAAAAATGTTTACGTAAGCATGGGGGGAGGGGGTAAGAGCTTTGCTTACTATTGCTGACAAGGGGGACGGGGGGGTAAATAAATGTAATAAATCTGCTTACGTAATACTTGAACGGCCCCTAAGCAGGCCAGTTACAGGCACTTTTGAATTGTCAAAAGACAAAAAACGTTGCCACACGTTATGGCATATGATACCTTTATTTTATGCAAATAAATTATTATTATTCTATGAATTTATCATGTACCGGGTTTGTTGACAAACATAGAAACTCACATACAAATATTTGTTCCGTGCGGGAATCGAACCCGCGACACGCTGCGCAGCAGGCTATCGCTCACCCACTGTGCCAAACGCGTCGTCATCAATTACGTTTAACCAAAAAAAATCTTTGTGATCATTTTTATATTTTTTGTAATTTTCACATGATTATTGTATGTTTAAGAACGTGTAAGTATTAATATACAACATTATTTTTTGTTTATGCGAAACCCGATACACCTGTCTACTATTTTTGTGTAAAGAATGTAAGTACAAAATTTTAAAACCGTATCATAAAAAATCACAAGGTTATAAGTTTGTATGTTACCTGGTTATCCGTTCAAAAACATGATCATTTCGCGGTACACCCGCGTAAACAGCGTTTCCTGTGTTATACACTCGTGATAATAGCTTGGCAATAGGTACCTAACCGTAAAGTGATTGTATTGTAATTAACTGGTAAAAAAACATAACCTGGTGTAAAAAATATTGGAATCGAATCAGTTACTGATTCTGAACAAACTATATTCAGGTTTCGCATATACTAAAAATAATGTTGTATAAGACAAGAGTGTATGAAGGTACAATATGGGGCCGATATAGTCCTATTCTCAGTTGAAACGTAGTAAATTAAGTTACCGTGATACGGAGGATGTTTCAATAAGGACGTCACCTCATCTGGGTACATAACTGCATTATCAAATTGTTTTACATAATCCTTATCGGGCATCCATCTGTGTGCGTTACGAATGCTGGAAAAAACATTAATAAAACACTAGTTTTCTTAATACAAACGATAAGTATTGCATCTAGCCATTTAGAAAGAGATAAACGGCTAATTTCTGCTTCGTATAGCGCTATCTCTGTCGCATCAACCGCAATGAACGAAGAACTAGCCCAAAAGGTGCTGATAAACTTGAGCATTCACTTTTAATGAGCATTCTTGAGAACAAACGAGAGCGTTTTAGCGAGCATTTTATCGAGCGTTCTGGCGAGAATTCTAGCGAATGGAGCTTTGAGATTTACGCCGCTGCCATTAGTGAAAATGTATCACACGCGACCTGGCATCTTCATGAAGAATACTTTCTACGAGTATCGACTAGAGCAGGGGTGGCGAACCTTTATGGATCAACGTGCCATTTTTTGTAATGAAATGTTTAATGAGACCATAAATGTGCCATCCAATAATTTTCACCTAGTTAGTAAGTATTGGGAAAATAATAAAGCAATGCTAACAACTCCTCCGCACCGTAGCTAGGTTCAGTCGCATTCGTTTCTTACATTTCATAGAGTGTTACGTACTTTGTCCATCTGTGGCGTGCCCAAAATATTATATCACGTGCCATCAATGGCACGCGTGCCACTGGTTCGCCATCCCTGGACTAGAGCCTTCACTAGAAAGATCAACGAACCAGCGAGACGGATGCAAATAATGGGCGACTCGCTGTCCGATCATGGACCATACCCGGATCGACGGTGCGTTGTGTTCCACGCGCGTCTCAAAGAGCTGTCAGCAATATGAGGGGCCACCTTAGAGGGCCAAAGCCTACCGGAGTCGCGGGACTATCGGGTAACCGTGGCTCCGGAACGTAAAGGGCTATTGAAGGACACCGTGGATTTTAGTCAGTACAAGTCTGACAGTACCTCTCGTACTGCCCTGGGTGGGAGGTTTCAAATGATGATTTAGCATGTTAAAAAAAAGTGTGTGTAAGAGACAACACTCTACGAAGCTGAAACTAGCCAATACTCTCTTTGTTTCCGATGTGCAATATTTATGACTAGTTCTTGTTGTAGAAGTAGGTACCATGTACAATCAAAAGTTAATTTAGTGTAAACTTATGATAAAAGAATATATAATTTTTGCATAAAAAGATGATACAAATAGAAAAAATAATAGCCAATTCAAATGAAATGACAACACTTAAAGCATATTCCAGTGGATAATATGTTATCTCTCATGCATGGAGACTGTTTTTAGTTCAGAGGAAACTGTTAAAATGCAACTCACTAAGGCTGCGGTTCCACAGAGGCGGAGCGAAGCAGAGCGTCCCGGGATTCATCAGTCACATGGCTTGAGTGGAGAAGACATGTAGATTTCAAGCCATGTGATTGGTGAATCGCGGTACGCTCTGCCTTAGAGCCTAATTCTCCATGTGCAATGGCTAGGCTGCTTAGCTAGTTATTTTAATGTAAAAAATGACTTTTTAATCACATTAGAACACATTGTGTACCAAAGAACTGTGTATTCTGGTAGGTGATTCTTGTAGGATCATTTGGAACTTTATATCCCTGTAGAATGTTAATTCCTATGGGATAATTTCTGTTTTTTTCCCCATACAAGCGAAACAAATAAAATAACACATCCATCCTTAATATTTTCCAAGAACGAACACTTACATTTTCAGAAACGCTGCATCAGATGATAGTGTCCACGTAAAGCCAAGACGGCTTGCTTGTCAATATTGTAATCACATAAACTACATTATGAAAGATCCCATTCAGCTGAAAGCATACAACACAACAGAGACTTTAAACCACCATTTAGCCAAGTCACCAACATTTTTGCTTGTTTTCAGCACCACCAAGCGATCACCTGTGTGCATAGCATGACACCGTTTAGCATGAACAGGTTTTGTCGACAAGAGAATAAATGAAATGTAGAATAATTTCTGTCTTCCACACAATATAGAAAATAAAAGTTTCTATTTTTCAATTGTTCACGGGTTGTACCATACTTGAGCAAACATAAATTGGATATTATTACTAGGTTTTATTTTAATAGGGTCGCGGGACTCACAAATTACTGTGACCCCAGTATGTAAAGGGCTACTGAAGGACACCGTGGATTTTAGTCAGTACGAGTCTGACAGTCCCTCTCGCTCTGCCCTAGGTGGGAGGACTTATGTAATGATTTTACCACGTAAAAAAAAAGTGAAGTTTTCTGATGATGATTTTACCACGTAAAAAAAAAGGTTTTATTTTAATTGCTTATATAAAAATATTCAATACAGTAAATATTTAGTGCAGCATTGGAATTACAACACATACAAGAAGTTGTAAATTCAATTAATGCAAGCTTTTATTTAGGCATCAGCTTGGGTGACACCTGATGTTAGTAAAAACGAGCATAAGCATACAAATAAAGATAGAGGTGCAATGATTCCATTCAATAGTAAAGTTTAAACTTATAAAGCGGTGTGTACACTGTTGACTAATTGAAGCAATATACATATTTACGAGAAAAAAAGCAATAAAAAGATATAATGTTGAGATAAATATATATTATGCGGTGTGAGAAGTCAGGCTGTGGATGATTATACAGATTTTAAGATAAGATAAACTTAATGGGAGAAAAAGAATCTGTTTCTAAGTTTCGAGCAGTTATTGTGTAACTTCAATTTTCGAACTCTTCATATTTTTAAGTCTACTTTCAGTCAGAAACGTCTGTGACCAAACAGGGTAAGTTAAAAAAAAATGATTTAGAAGATTGTTTATTTAAATTCTTAACCTCAAACTTTAACTAAGTTTATATCATAATAAGTCTGCAAATTGAGCAATACCTGTTATTTTAATACTTCGCACACTCACCTCACATTATAAAGTGCTGGTAAATTCGTTGTGAGGGGAACAGTTTGACCCAATTTTTGTGGTTTTCGCAGCAAAACACTGGCTTTACGAAACATTTTTGACTATGATTTTTGACAGAACTGCGTTCCGTTCTCTACCAAATTGAGATGTGTGACAGATAATATTTTAAGTAAAATTAAAATAGGTCAAACTAATAAAATCATGTTAAAAACTTGCTCAATCATTCAAATGCTGAATTGTATTACATTACTATTAACTATTCGTATACCTCGTATTGTCTAAAAGTATTCTATTGGAAAAGTAATGTCAAACGTTTCTTGTAACGAAACATAGATTGATATCAAATATGATTCGTTACAAGCACTAACTGCAAAAAAAACTCAAAAACGTACCTTACCGTACCGTAAACGTACGTAACGCTTGACTTGTTTTAGCTTTAATGTTAGTTAGTTATATTAAAATAACTTGCAGGTATATGTTTCCGTCCTTTTATCGTATCAGAAAATACTGTAAATATTTGAAAAAGTCTAAATGGGAAGTTTAGAATGAAACAGCGTGCTGTCAAATTGGTGACATTAAGACAACAGTGACAACATTTGACATGTCTCTCTCATTTTCGGACGTAAAACAGTCCTGTCAAAAATGGCCTCTTTGATCAATGTTTTGCTGCGAAAATCCGCCAATTTGGGCCAAACAGCGGCCCTTGCTAAGAATTTGCCTGCACTTTATAATGTGAAGTGAGTGCCCGTTGCATTAAAATATCATTTATGGGTCAAATTCTGGTGTTACAGTGATATAAAAATTATGTAACGTTTGAGGTTAAAAACCTAACAAATCTCTTTATTTTGTTTCTCAAAGGTTATCTTTTTTGTATAAAAATAGGGATAATTAAATGGACTGTACAAAAATAGTCTTAAGAACATAAAAAGCTAATTTGTGGTACTTCAAAAAATGGTAGAAAGAGCTGTATTTTTTCAATTAACCTCATCTTATCTAGCTCATCAAGCTCATTTGTTATCAAAATGTAACGAATTAATTGTAAATACTGAATCTTGTAGAAATATGACGACCCTTTGACTGAAATTTATTGAGAATGATTGTTAAAATTACCTTTGTTTCTATGTTTTTTAATATTTAAATGTTCTTATTTAATCTTTTGTAATAATGACTTATTTATTACATTTGTGTTACATTTAAACTAGTTCCTAAATACACAAAATAATACCTAATTACTTGAAATAAAACTATGTTGTAGTCATGGAAATATAAATATGTTGGTAAAAAAAAAATGGAATTACTGTGTTTCAAAAGCCTATGGTATGCCATAGTACACTATGGTATGCCTATACTTTTCATTATAATTCTTAATATAAATTACTCTTAATTCTCATAAACGAATGTCTTCACCACTGAAGCTACTCCAAAAAAAAACTAATTGTACCACTTGCTGCGCAGACAATCTTGCAACCACTGTACACTAATGAAGCACAGGCAGTCTTCTTCGTATCACTGCCACAACAGTATTTATATTTGATTTGCCTAAAACATTGCCACCTTCACAGCATTGTGGGTGGCAACGGTTACTTTAGCTGCATATTTTTGGGCTAAGAGGAGATTGAACATGTGACACAGCTCCACAAAAATGTAGTAAAAACTCTTTTATTTATTTTTTACAGCAGTCAGCGCAACGCTCACAGATGGATGCCCGATACAGATTATTTGAAGCAATTCGAAGGAGCCGTTATGTACCCGGATGATGTCACCTCTCTTATGAAGCATCCACCGTACCATAGTGAGTGTTTTTTTTTACTTTCTATCATGAAATCAGTCATCTGACTATGAGTAGACTATGGTTTGCGAGATTGCGTACTGTACATCTTTCTTTCCTTTTTTGATAATGTTGCCCCACATAAGGAATAACTCAGACCCATTTTTTTTTACTTGGCAACATCATCAAATGAGTCCTCCTACCCAGGGCAGGACGGGAGGGACTGTCAGATTTGTACTGACTAAAATCCACAGTGTCCTTCAATAACCATTTACGTTCCAGAGCAACAGTTATCTGACAAGACTGTTCTGCGACCCCAGCAGGCTTTCATTTCACTTCATATTGCTGCAATTTGGGGCAGACCCATAACAATTACTTGTCAGGGTAGCCACTTTCTGGAAATCCGGGAAAAGTCAGGGATTTTTGCAAGCCATGGAAAGGTCAGAGAATTGTCAGGGAAATTTAAAGGAGGTCAGGGACGCTCAAGCAGTCTTATTTCAGCGCACCTTAAGAACTATAAATACTAAACTAATTATCAATATGTTACATAGGTAATTGAATACGGTCTTATCTACAAATTTTTTGGTCAGGGTTCGAGACTTAACTGTCGATTTTTTTTTCGTTGTCAATTTCGTTATTAGAAGTAAAATCATGGTAAAAAAATTAAGATTATGGTCAGGGAAAAACTTGAAAAAGCGCCTGTAAAACCGGGAAAAGTCAGGGAATATTGATTTTGGTAAATAGTGGTCACCCTGACTTGTGTTATGCTCCTAAGACACACTATTGTCTACATTTTTATTAAAACTTTTGTGTAAAGAATAATTCCGGCTTGTCTTGGACCTGCCACCATCTGATTCAATTGACCAGACGCCATACCTACTACGTCTAGTTGGTAATTCTAAAATTTTCCACCCAAATGTTAATATGTATTAAATATTTTAATTAGGCTATCTTAAGTCCAAACTCAAGGTTTGCCAACGTGCAATGGAGCGTAGTATTCTAGGCGTAAAAATATCAGACCGCGTACGCAACACAACACTGCGCTCCAAAACACAAATTGCTGACGTTGGTCAAAAGGCCGCTACACTGAAATGAGCTTGGGCCGGCCACGTCTGCCCAATGAGCTGTGGGCCAAAATCACCACTTTGTGGAGCCCTGACACAGGCAGAAGGCGTCGCGGCAGACCCCGTAGAAGATGGCGGGACGAGCTTGACAAAACCGATGACCAGTGGCCCACTTTGGCCCTGGATCGTGAAAACTGGAAGTCATGGGGAGAGGCCTTTGCCCAGCAGTGGGATGATGTAGGCTAGCAGTATCAGTATCAGTATCAGGCTATCTTGTGTCTCCCTGCTGGTTAAATCGGGCACAAATCCAGACTGGATTCGACTGACAAATTTCAAATGGAAAAATCCAATAACACTGATGTTTGACCTTGAATCTTAGGTCTCGAACCATCGGAATCGAACCTTGGAACTTAGGCCTAGTAGTCGCACTTGCAGCACTAAAAATGCCTTCCACTCCTCAGGTGTGATAACTCCCGGAGAGAAGCAGGTCCGCAACATGGTGCTCAACTTTGGCCCGCAGCACCCCGCGGCCCATGGAGTGCTGCGTCTGGTGCTCGAGCTGGACGGAGAGGTAGGTGCCATGAACTTGTTCATAGGTCGGTCCATATATTACGGGGTCGCGGTGCTGTGTCAAGAGGGTAATGAAAAGCGAGGGGAATCTAAAGGAACTGGATGACTTTTAGGCGTAAAGAACGTTTCAAGTTCCTTCATGACATACATAATAAATATCTTAGGTCATCAGAAAATTTAAGACTAGAGATGCCAATGCATTCTTCCAGCTTTTACGACAAATCTTTTACAGTCGAAGCAGTACGGCTATGGAATGCCCTGCCCTTGTCAGTAAGGCGTGCTCAAACCTTGTCCACGTTTAAAAATCTGGTAAAAAAACACTATTTCTCTCCTTAAACGTGTGGCTAAAATGTTTCTTTGTTTATTATTTTTATATGTATTATGTATGTATTTTATGTGCAAATTGTACACTACCAATTAGACTACCAACAGTATTTTTTCTCCTTTCTCATAAATCCATCCGAAGGTTGTCTTGAAAAGATCGCTTTTAGCGATAAGACCGCCCATTGTGTCACCCTATGTATAAGATATACTCTGTACCAATAATTTATATCGTGTGCATAATAAAATGTATTCTATCTATCTAAAGTCTGAAGGCCCCAACCACTCCACCCAGGGCAAAAAAAAAATGAGACGATTTCTGCGATTTTTGAGATCCAAGGGGTGATCCAGATGAAAAGTAATAGCACGGAAGTTTTTGAAAATGTCTATCTAAGTGTAACTACGTGAAACAGTGCTGAATGCAGTTACGAGTACATTTAAAAATATAAAAGAAAAATCTTTGAGAAATCAATGGAAAACGAAAAGCGTTAACTAAGGCCGCTTGTATATGTACGTTTTTTTCACCGGACCGTTTTTTTTGCCGAATTCGCGGTGGTATACGGTTTATACGGCCTAAAAGTTTACAAAAGTGCCTACCTACTTCATTAAATATAAGTTTTTTTACAAAATTTGTACTATGTCTTGCCTAAACTATCCCTCTCCTCTATGTGAGATTGACCCACCCCCTACTTAAACATCTTCCGGAGCTGAAGACATCCCCCTACCATCACCAGCATGAGCCCCCTGCCTCCAGTCTGTGACCCTCCCTGTTGCAGACGGTCCGCGCCGCCGACCCTCACATCGGCCTGCTGCACCGCGGCACGGAGAAGCTCATAGAGTACAAGACTTACACCCAGGCGCTGCCCTACTTCGACCGTCTGGACTACGTGTCCATGATGTGCAATGAGCAATGCTACAGTCTCGCCGTCGAGAAGCTGCTCAACATTGATATTCCGATTAGAGCGAAGTATATTAGAAGTAAGTTATTGATACATTGTTTCTTATCAGTGTTCGAAATTATCAAGTTAATTACTTTCTTTGATAATTACCATAGCTTTTTTAGGGTTCGAGTATTTGGCTGGCTTTAAGCTATAGCACAATTGAGTCTACACACTATTCAATTAAATTTTCCTTTGCAATCACATGCATTGTAAATTCTTAAAATTACAATAAGTTCTCATGGACTCCGTCGGGCACAATGCTTCAATAAAATGTCGACAGTAGCATTAAAATAATCAATAATAATTAATTAATTTAAATAACAGTATAATATCACAGCATAAACGAATACATACATATAATAAAAAAAAAAAAACTAAAAAACTTTTGAACAGAATCAAACAGCCTGAGTGTTTTGTTGTTTTTTCACTCATTCTTATTGGACAACTCACACTTGACCAACACGTGTGCAATTGACAAATAATATAAAAAAAAACCGTCTCGCCTGATGCTAAGCGATGATGTGGTCGTTGTTGAAGTACACGTGCCTAGTAGTAACATATTCACTCTTGACTTGTTGATTCTGATAACCCCAACATCCGTCGAACTTCAAAGAATCACTCTTTATGTTCTTCTATGATGTCCTCAGCCCTCTTCGCCGAGATCACACGTATCTTGAACCACATCATGGCAGTAGGCACTCACGCCCTGGACGTGGGAGCCCTAACTCCCTTCTTCTGGCTATTCGAGGAGAGAGAGAAGATGATGGAGTTCTACGAGAGAGTGAGCGGAGCTCGCATGCACGCCGCGTACATCAGACCTGGGGGAGTTTCTCTTGTAAGTATCCCTATCTGCATAGCCTTTTCCCAACTATGTTGTGGTCGGCTTCTAGTCGAACCTGAGGCAGCTGAGTATCAGCATTTTACATGGAGTGACTGTCTATCAGAAATCCACAACTACTGCTACTATAGCTCGAAGTATCGAGCTTGAAAAGCGAGACGTTAACCACTGATTCATCATTTTGTTGCAGGACATGCCTCTAGGTCTTATGGACGACATCTACGAGTTCAGCTCAAAGTTCTCGGAGCGTCTGGACGAGGTCGAAGACGTGCTGACGACGAACAGGATCTGGGTGCAGAGGACCAAGGATATCGGCATCGTCACTGCTCAGGATGCGCTCAACTACGGCTTCAGGTGAGAGCAAAAAGTTACCGAAAAAAGCCAAATTTTTATGAGACATCTTAAAGACTCGGATAAGTAATTTTGGTTGTTGATTGGTGACAGACCAAGATCCAACCGAAGATAGTAACCGAGATAGTATATTAATTTCCAGCGTACATGTCATATCTTTGAATAGTGATAGGTAGATAGAATCAAATAGCTGGTTTCAACCCCGTTGCTTCTTCTTCAAGCTTCTTCAAAAGGAGCTCGTGGCTTAATAAATACAGCCGCACAGTCCGATCTTCCGAGTTAAGCCGCGCTTGCCGAGGTTGGTCTGTGGATGGGTGACCATCTGTCATAGCGAGTTTCCTCCGTGTCTCGGAAATCACGTAAAGCCGTTGGTCCCGGCTGTCATTTGTAGATCTTTGACAGTCGTTACTGTTAGTGAGAAGCTCGTGAAGTCTGACAACCAGTCTTACCATGGGGTATCGTATTACCCAGTTACTGGGCTGTGGAAGTCCGACAGGAAGTTCCTCCATGTAAAATACTGATATCCAGCTGCATCTGGTTTGACTAGAAGCCGACCCCAATATAGTTGGGAGAAGGTTAGGCAGATGATGAGCCTTCCTCGATAAATGGACTATCCAACACTAAAATAATTATTCAATCCGCACCAGCAGTTCTTGAGAATAGCTCGTTCAAACAAACAATCTCTTCAACTTTATAATATTAAGTATAGCTATCTATACTTCTCTACTTCGTTCGCGATTGTCCACTATCTCGCCTGTGTTAAGCGATGATGTGGTCGACGGTGAAGCACGCTTGCTTAGAAGTAACACTCTTGGTCTCTTGACTAGAAGACCCCAAGGTTATAGCTATCAGAAAACATCTAGAATTCTATTCTTTAGCTTTGCGCACAGTGGGCATGCGGGCGGCGAGTAATGGGCAACTCGCTGTCCGACCATGGACCATGCCCGGGTCGACGGCGCGTTGTGTTCCACGCACGCCTCAAAGAGTGTCAGCAAAGTGACCGGGCCCCCCTCTAGAGGGCCAAAGCCTGCGGGGGTCGCGGGACTGTACGAATTACCGTGACCTCCCCCCGGAACATAAAGGGCTATTGAAGGACACCGTGGATTTTAGTCAGTACGAGTCTGACAGTCCCTCCCGCTCTGCCCTGGGTGGGAGGACTCATTTGATGATTTTACCTCGATAAAAAAAAAAGCTATGCGCACAGTAAAAGTATTTGATAATTCTATTCAAGATCTATTGGATAACGCTCCACCGTACTGTAGATACAATAGCGTATGTCTGAAGCCAGTGTGTCTGTTGCAGCGGTGTGATGCTGCGCGGGTCGGGCATCAAGTGGGACCTGCGCAAGTCGCAGCCCTATGACGCGTACGAGCACGTGGAGTTCGACGTACCCATCGGCACCAACGGAGACTGCTACGACAGGTAACATCCAGCAGGTGACATCCATCTGGTAACGGCCAGCAGGCCAGGTAGAGCTGCAGTGACGTAGTGGACTGTCGCAGGTACCTGTGTCGCGTGGAGGAGATGCGTCAGTCGCTGCGCATCATCGACCAGTGCCTCAACAAGATGCCGCCCGGAGAGATCAAGACCGACGACGCTAAACTCACGCCGCCCTCGCGAGAGGAGATGAAGGTATGAACCACTGGCGCATCATATTTATCTTTATTTCAGAATATAAATATGGACTCGATGTCTGCAGCTCGTCCCCATTGTAAAATATCGTATGACATAAAACTATGACAATTATTAACATCTACATCTACCTTATTTAGTATTCTTATCAGTTGTAATGTTGGTGTTCTGTTCCAGACGTCGATGGAAGCCCTGATCCACCACTTCAAGCTGTTCACTCAAGGCTACCAGGTGCCTCCCGGCGCCACCTACACGGCCATTGAGGCGCCGAAGGGAGAGTTCGGTGTCTACCTCGTGTCCGACGGAGGCTCCAAGCCTTATAGGTACGTTTAACTGCTGTTTTCCTGCCAGCATACCATGTTGATGGGAGTGAGATTGACTAGTGTGACGGCGACGGATCTCTACTCCCTTATGAGTGTATGATGTGCATTGAGTTAGCACAAAACTGGGACATGAGTTTAGCACTCTCAGAAGCATGAAGTGCCTCATCGTGGAGTAGCACCATGTTCACACTTCATAGGGCCTAGACTAAACGCTTTGTAGTTTTAATAGATTTCCAGCTTTATACTCTGGGGCATAAAGTTGAAAATCTAATAAAGACTCCTTAAAAGGTTAGACAACACACACGGTTAACTCGGTTAACTCGCCGTCCGCTCAAGGATCAAGCCGTAGGCGACGGCGCGTCAAGGAGCTGTCAGCAAACTGATAGGGCTAAATGCTTGCCGTGGTCGCGTGACTGTCTAAGCAGAATACCATGGCCCTGTAACGCAAAAGGCAACCGGGGTAAAGGGTAGACTTTTAGTCAGCAAGAGTCTGATAGCCCCCTTTCGATTTTAGGACCCATTAATATTAGTAGTAATTTTTACCCGTGGTGCTAGGCAACTGAGCTTCTCCCAGTTGTAATGTCCCTTTGTGCCTATTAGCCTTGTTTTGTTCTGTCTCCTGCTTGCATGGAGGGAAGTGGAAACATATTTTTCCTACTCCTCTACTATTCTTTTCTGATAAATTTCGTTGCAGGATCCAAGACAGGTCAAATTCATTCTCCGGGACACGTCGAGCTACATTGTCTCGGCGCTTTTCTGGTGGTTGCCACTGTTGATTCTGGCTTTCAGGAGTTGCTGTGGTTTGGGAATTGTGTGGTGGGTTTGTCCCGAAAAAATACCCTTTCCGCTCCACCCAGGGTGGATTAATTTGATGATTTTACGAGACCATAAGGCAGTGAACTAATTAATATAATATATGTCCCCACAGATGCAAGATCAAGGCGCCTGGCTTCGCTCACCTGGCGGCGCTGGAGAAGATCGGCAAGAACTCCATGTTAGCTGACATCGTCGCCATTATCGGGACACTTGACGTCGTGTTCGGGGAGATAGATCGATAGGCAAAGAATCTCCAGAACAAAACCGGAACTACCGTAAAAAAATATCGCAAATACCGTAAAAATATTCCAAAAATGGTAAAGAGCAAGGAATGTCAAAAGATTTTGTCGGTGTTTTACGGTAAACATCGGTTTTTTAGTTAAGTGCAAACATTCTTAGTATGATATATGAAAAGTGTAGATTCCCGTGTACATTTTTTTTTAAGTTTTAAGCAATAAATTATTGTTATACGATTTTGAAGCTTATTTATGTAAATAACCGTTTTTTTTAATCCCCTTCATAGTGTGTTTGCAAATTATAATAAAGTAATGTTAAGAATCAAATTATGCATGGGCGTTTTTAATTTCGTTTAGTTTTCCATATAAAGTGTTTAGCTGGGTCGCGGAACTGTCCAAACGGGAAACCGCGACCCTGGAACTTAAAGGGCTATTTAAGGAACATGGTGGATTTTAGGGTCAAGACACAGTGAATACCAAAAGTAACTTTTTTTATTCTTTGTAAAATCATCAAATAACTCCTCCCGCCCAGGACAGAGCGAGAGGGACTGACAGACTCGTACTGACTAAAATTCACGGTGTCTTTCAATAGCCATTTACGTTCTGGGGTCACGGTAATAATAACAGATGCCCTATACTGATATTATAAAGCTGAAGTTTGTTTGGTTGAACGCACTAATCTCAGGAACTCGAAAGTTCGAATTTGGAAGGCAACTGTCAAAGTGGCGCTGCTTACCATTATCCCAAAAGAACTGTCAAAACAAAGAAGAATTTTCTGTGAAAGAAACGTTTTATCGATATACCATGACAATGTTGTGTAAAGGGCAGCAAAAATAGCGGAACACTTCTCGACAATTTATTTTTTTATTATTAATAGAGCGTTGGCCACACTAGGAATTTCCCCTGTGTCGTGGGTGCGTTTACAAACATAGAAACTCACATACAGAAACACCCAGACCCGGAACGACTACTTGCAGATTATACAAATATTTCTTCCGTGCGGGGATTGAACCTGCGACATGTTGAGCAGCAATCGATCGTTCAACCACTGTGCCAAGCCAACCATGCCGTTAGTTATAAAATTAGTCGCAGGACTAACGGATTAACGTGTCCCCGGTACGTAAAGGGCTATTGAAGGACACCGTAGATTTTAGTCAGTACAAGTCTGACAGTCCCTCCCGTCCTGCCCTGGGTGGAAGGACTCATTTGATTTGACCACGATAAAAAAAAATCTCATTCAATTTTGGTTTACGAAACAAAAGAAAAGATACGGGTCGAATATTTTTTGATAATCTAAGTGACTAATTATAATTTTTCAATCAAAAAGCCAATTACAGGGACACACCGAGGAGGAAATCCAAACTAATATTATAAATGCGAAAGTAACTCTGTCTGTCTGTCTTTTCTTCACGCCTAAACTGCTGAGCCGATTTGTGTGAAATTTGGTACAGACATAGTTTGGAACTTGAGAAAGGACATAGGATAGTTTTCACTATTCTACGCGAACGAAGTCGCGGGCAAAAGCTAGTAATACATGAAAGGAAATTCAATCCATTTGCATTGTTATACATAGGTATATTCACTACAAATATTTGTACCTAATACTAAAATGTATATGTGATAAATTGGGAAAATAGGTACCTATTTTTCCAATTTATATTATATAATATTCAAAGCTTTATCTTTTGCCATATGTTTCGAGTTTGGTGCATTTAGTTGGGTATTTTATTATCTGCTGAGTAAGTTTAAAGAAAAGTTTATGTTAACAGATAGGTAGATAAAAACGTCAGTTCAATAAAAACAAAGAATATCGTTTATTTTGATATAGTTTCTTAGTACAAAGAAAAAAACAGGTTTTAATTAAGTTTTTAAATAAAGATGTCACATAAATATGCCGCTTACTTATAACTTCCTAGGACTAATGTAACAATGAAACTACTAATAGTACAAAAAAAATAATTACAATAAAAAACTAACTAAATATACATACAGCCTATTATTATATATACACATAAGTCATAACGTTGACAAAAAACTTAACGTAACTTAATTAATATTTTGACAGGCCTGTTGATCTAGTGGTTAGTGACCCTGACTGCTATGCCGGAGGTCGTGGGTTCGATTCCCACCCAGGACAAATGTTTGTGTGATGAGCACGATCATTTGTTCTGTGTCTGGGTGTAAATTATCTATAATATGTATGTATTTAGAAATATATAAGTATGTTTATCAGTTGTCTAGTACCCATAACACAAGCTCTGCTTAGCTTGGGACTAGATGGCGTTGTGTGATAGTTGTGGAATATAATATATAATATAATATAAATATTTCGTCATAGCTCCTCCCGCATCAATGACGGCATCACACCGTTGCCGCATCGATTTTACCAGGTTCTCACAAAGATCCGAGCCGCGAAGTCATTCACAAACCTGGTTAACATGTGCGATGAGTGCTGGTTTGGTCCTTTCGTGCCTATTATCCCATCTCTGGACCATGATACCCCACAGATGTTGGATTAACCTTTTAAGCACTTGGCTAAATATCAATTGCCGTGCCCCTAGCGCCCGGCTACGAATCGTGCTTTCCTCTTCTCTCTTTCTGCTCCTTTTAAGCTCCGATTTGTAAAATATCATGGTGTACAATGAAAAGTATTAGGTATATCTGTTTATCTACATAAATAGAAAGATATAGAATAAAATCGAATAAAATCGAACAAAACAACAAAAATCGTGATCTGTCGGATAAATACGACACGGGCGATAGGGGCTCGGAAATGTTTGTCGTATATATACGACTCTGGCGGTTAAAGGGTTAAGATCCGGAGAGCGAGAAGGCCAAGGTATCGATCGTATACTTGGCCACTGCCGAATCCAATTTTGCGAAGTGTGTATAGGACAGTTGTCCTGAATAAAAAAAAATCAGGCACTTCGTCCTCTTGGTACACAATTCGCACTGTAGGCAATAAAGAATCCTGCAGCAGGCTCTAGTAACTCTCACCTGTTGCCCTCTCAGGGATATAAACTAATTCCCCAGGACCAGCCGCACTCATCCAAGCCCACATGCTCACCACTATTCTCCCCGACTCGTTGTTAGGTAAATCATTTCGCGGCTCGTATCTAGTATTATTCACACGCCATAGATGCCGACGACCTATCTGGCTAGACTTAAAACTCTTTTCGTCGGAAAATATTGCGTGTGAAAAATCGAAATCCCGATAATCTCGCGCGAAACGAACTCTGGCCGCCTTCTGCTCTTCTGTTAGTGCTATTTTCCGAGCGGGTGTCCTTCTGTGTACTCTCGCCTGATGCAGTGCGTTTCTAATGGTTTGCGCGTTGCAGTTGGGTTCCTCTGCAAACACCCTGGTGGGCAAAAAAGGATTCGGGCGCAGTATCCTTTGTTCACGCTCCGAAGTTATTTTTCTGGGACTTCCAGATTGAGGCCGGCTCCGCACATGGCCTTCACTGTCCTGCCGTCGAAGCCGGACAGTTTGTCTCTGTAAAAAGAAGTAAAATAAATTGATTAGCAATCCAAAAAAATACTTATATTATTATTTCTATATATTTCTACCATTTACTTAATTAATAAGGAACACAAATTGAAACAAAGAGTTAAACAACATAGGTTTTTTTATCTTTTTTTTATCGTGGTAAAATCATCAAATGAGTCCTCCCACCCCCCTAAAATCCACGGTGTCCTTCACTAGCTTCACTTTAAAGTCCTGCGACCCCGGCAGGCTTTGGCCCTCTACAGGCCCCGTCACTATGCTGACACTCTTTGAGGCGCGCGTGGAACACAACGCGCCGTCGACCCGGGCATGGTCCATGGTCGGACAGCGAGTCGCCCATTACTCGCTCGCCGCATGCCCGCGCCTACGGTGGCCGGAGATCGTCTTGCGAAAAAACAACATAGGTAAAAAGAATGGGAAGAACTGGACTTCATGTTGTATTACCACAGGTGGGACATGGGCACACACATTACTGGTTTATAACCGTTTTGAGAGCAGTGACGATGAAATAGATTACACAAAATGATGCGCCTGTCTGTCGGGGCCATTCATCGTCATTTCATTTTCGATAAACTTTATTAGGCATAAAACAATCAACAAAAATGCACTTACCCTAAGATACATTAACACACTAAACATTACGGCACTTTATTAGGCTAGCAAATCGCCTTTGAAAGCTTTTTAAATATAGATTAACATAAACTTTAGGAACATATGGAATAATGTAAATTATTTAGAACTAATAATTTTACTGCTTGCATGTAGGTATGTCAAAAAGTATATTAACAAAAAACTATGATCACTCGGTGCGCACGACCAGTTAATGACCAGCGGACGGAGCCTCGCTGCCTCCCGCGCTCCGCTGTAAATCGGCCGGAGCGGGGACCCCAGCGGGCTCCACAGAGGTCAAGCCGCTGGTCGGGCGCACCTCGTTTGGTGGGAACAAAATAGTGATGCGGCAGGCGGTAAGTGCCGTATCTGTCGATATAAGGTAATGAACACACAGGGGTATGCAACTTATTGGCATCAAAATTTTTTTTTCTTTCGCCAGTAATGAAATGTTGGTCATTAGTAGACCGCAATCTAAGAATTTCGTAAAAAATATTTTAAAAAATCCAAACCGTAACCAACCAGAGATATAACGGATTTTATTTTGTTCTAATCGGGAGTAAATCACTCCTGTTTTTTTTTTTATATATTCCACAACTATCACACAACGCCATCTAGTCCCAAGCTAAGCAGAGCTTGTGTTATGGGTACTAGACAACTGATAAACATACTTATATATTTCTAAATAGATAAATTACACCCAGACACAGAACAAATGATCGTGCTCATCACACAAACATTTGTCCTGGGTGGGAATCGAACCCACGACCTCCGGCATAGCAGTCAGGGTCACTAACCACTAGACCAACAGGCCTGACCATCATGATTAGAACAAAATTAAAACCACCATCATCATCAATCTGACTTATATTTAGGTCTTCATCCCGCAGGAACACGATGCGAAGTCTCTGTTCAGAGGTCAGTATATAGGACATGTTGCTTGTTTAAAAGTTGACGCGTAAATTAATTGTAAGTATGACTTACGTTAAAAATTACAAATTTCTCTTTCTTTGTTCTTTTCGTAAAAAGGGTGGTCAAACATTTGTGATCATTGTTAGTGATCACAGATGTGCCGGTTCATTTAGAAGTGAAAACTTCTTTAGCGGCGTTGTGCACTTTTTTTGGAATGGGTAAAAAAAAATTAAACTCTCGTCAGGACACGTGACCTGATCGAAAATTCGTAAGACGGCGCAGGGCGCTTGCGCGAATGTTCGTGTGTGTTTATTACTATTGAAGTTTTCACTTCTCCCGACACTCCCAGAGTGCAACCCGTCTTTTTTTTGTTTATACATCTTTTTACCAAGATGTTGTGCAAAAAGTTTTACATATCTTCCGTTATTTTTTCATTGTGACAGCTATTGGTCCCATCTTTCTCATTTTGTTTTGTTTGGACTACTATTGGGTCTCACAAAATCGGCGGTTCGCAGATGTGGTCATCGCACAAGCGATTTTGGTTTAAGAACATTAAGAGATTTTGTTGACCGGTGACAGGTGACCCGGCTAACTCCGTACCGCCTCAGATATTATTGAAATAAGAAAAATAAAAAAATACTGACCTTTTAAACCTTCCCTAGACTTACAAAATTAATTCATAAGCAAAACTAGCCAACTCGGTCCAGCCGTTCTCGAGCTTCAGCGAGACTAACGAACAGCTATTGATTTTTATATAAATAGACATTGATAACTAACCCAGAAAGACAGGTCTTTTATTTGGAACTAACATTTGGGATTCGGGATCAGAAAACGAACATTCCAGCATGTAGATATTTTTGAAAAATATTGATTCCTCTTGTAATATTTTAAACTAGTGAGAATACATATACAATATTTTAAAATATGGGCCACTTTGTGAACGAAAATAGGAAAGAAAGATAATTAAGAATTCTTTAACTATTATAAAAATAATAATTGAAACAACAAAAGCAAAAAAAAAAAGTAATTGAATTAATAAATATAATATGGCACAGTTATAATTATAAAGAATTAAATAAAAAATACAGTTAAACTAATATTATTACAATATTTCAATTAAGAACTAAAACTAAAAATATTACAAATATTTACAAATTAAATATTTACACAAGAAACTAAATTAAAACTTAAAATTAATATAAATTTGAACACAGTTAAAGACCTACTTAGTCGTTGAAGTATTCCTCCACATCTTTGTCATCCGGGAACGTGCCCAGAAGCCTGACAGCATTGTCTTTTGTCATTGTCGTTGGATGTCAATGCTAATTCTTTGACCAAAGAAAGAGTCAGCCCACTCTCATCAGGTAACCGTGGCCCTGGAACGTAAAGGGCTTTTGAAGGATCACCATGGATTTTAGTCAGTACAAGTCTGACAGTCCCTCCCGCCGCGCCCTGGATGTGTGGTCTGGTTTGATGATTTTGCTACGATACATAAATCCCTCTGAGGTTTTATTACAAGATTTTTAAGTCCTCCATCCCATTTTTGTAGCGTAAAGTAAACTGGAACTATGACGTTAATTTGATCGAATAAAAATATTTGTTAATACACAGACGCGCTTTACATGTTTCTATACAATAAACGCAGTAAATATACTTTAATTGTTCGCTGTTAACATAATACAGGAATTTTATGTGTAAATAAAATGCAGAGATCACAGCATTGCTCTTTAACCGAATTTAAAAAAAAGAGGATCTCAATTCTACACGTATGTTTGTCCGCGACTATCGCGTTTGCCTGAACCGATTTTGTTCGAAATGAAAAAGAAATTCATCATCATGGTTCATGAGACACAGCCTGGTGTCAGACGGACAGACGGACAGCAGAGTCTTAGTAATAGAGCCCTGTTTTACACTTTGGGTACGGAATTCTTAAAATGGACATACGGTGTTTGTGTTTGCACTCTTAAACGTAACGATCGACTTTGATGATTTGATTTTTCGTTGTATTTTGAGTAAGTATGATATTACACACATCGTGAAGTATTTTTCACCCTCTGTACAGTCACGAGCAATAGTATGTATACAGTAAGCAGTATTCAAAAGCGATGTTCTGCTACCATATTGATTAAACTTTTACCTTTTCATTAGACTTCTATTTTGGAAGCCATACTATTACGAAATAGGTCTTATTTCAAAGTGGAAACCAGTCGCGGGACTCACGAATTACCGTGACCCCGGTACGTAAAGGACTATTGAAGGACACCGTGGATTTTAGTGAGTACGAGTCTGACAGTCCCTCCCGCTCTGCCCTGGGTATTTTACGAGTAAATTGCGTTTGAATTTTGTTAAGTGTATACATGTTATTGCTCGTGGGTGTACACCACGCTTTTTTATACTCAATTTAATCGGTCTACTAATAAAATAATAATCTAATTTCACGTTTTGGGATGCAGCACTCCAATTATTTGTGCATATGGCGACTCTTCTTCGTGAACAGGTGGTTGATTATTTCCATTGGTGAAGCTGAGGTCAGCATACAATATTTCATTCGTTGTCGACTGAAAAGAATAACAGAATGATTAGTAATTACTACAAATCTCGCTAAAGAAAGAAACTATCACGGTTCATAAATACAGCCTGGTGACAGACAGACAGACAGTAATAGGGTCCCGTTTAACCCTTTGTGTACGGAACCCTAAAGAGGTTGCAGTATATTGTGTAAATGTATGAATGCACGACGTCATCCTCACCAAAATGCGAGCGAAATAACCCGCATTTTGATGGCTTTTTTGTAGAAAAACATAAAAGAAACTATAAATTTCAATTTAAAATAAAAAGCTCTATTTATTGATATAAGTTACATATAAATTCGTGATGAAATCTCTTAACAGTACGCGTTTAAAATTGTGATTTAGTGCCATGTTCGGCATTTTTTATTATGGAGCCTGTTTTTCCAAATCGCGTTTCTATCTTTACCATTTACTTGGGAATATGTTCAATTTATATAAAATTATTTTTATTTATTAAGATTCACACATTTTATTAGATTTTTAAACGTTCAAAATACTTTAAAAGCACTGCAACCTCCCCTTAAAGTGTTCACTAAAACCTTTTTGTAAAATTAAATATTACTTACTACCTGTTTACTGTTCGTATCTTATTGGTCATAGCGTGATATTATACTTATAGACTAGAGGAACAGTGTATAAGACGGGGACGCGAGGTATGATGGGAAATGACACACTTAAGGCAAACTTAACACAATACTAACGTAGCGCAAGTGCTAATAGGACGCCATTTGTTAATGGCCGCTTGCAAATGACGTCCTGATGGCGCTTGCGCTACGTTAGTGTTAAGTATGCCTAGAGTTGACGGGGTCTAGAGGGCCAAAGCCTGTCGGTGTCGCGGGACTTATGATTTTCCGTGACCCCGGTACGTAAAGGGCTATTGAAGGACACCGTGGATTTTATTCAGTACGAGTCTGACAGTCCCTCCCGCTCTGCCCTGGGTGGGAGGACTCATTTGATGATTTTACCTCGTTAAAAAAAAGAAAAAAGTATGCCTAGAGTGTATGTACTCGTTATACCTCGCGTCCCCGTCTTATACACTGTTTCCCTATAGCCTTCTTGAATAAATGGAGTACCAGTAACAAAAAATATTTTTTCAATTCGAACTATTAGTACCTGGGATTATTCAGCTAAACAAATTCTTCACCTTTTTAGTATTTACATAGATTTAACATTACTTTAAAAAAGTAAAAAAATACTCACATGAGTATTCAATTCTCTTGTACCCGCTTGATTTCGACGCCGGAGTTTTTTAATAATTAAGTAAATTACTAATAGTAATACAAAACCCAAGACTACCACAGATGATACTATGTATAATAACATATTATTTTGAGGAGACGCCGACGTCTGTGAATCATTGGTAATGCCTGAAATATGAAAGAAAAAATATAATTATTGGAACTTACCAAATGTTAAGATGGATGTGTGGAGTGACAAGAATGGATAAAGTAAGGAATGAGTTTATTAAGGGGAAGTTTAAAAGTGGCGCCTGTTACAGAAAAAAAATAAAGGGAATCGTCTGTCTTGGTATGGACATGTGATGAGGAGGGATGACACTCATGTGTCGAGAGTGATAAGTATGAATGTTGTTGGATGGAGAGGAAGAGGAAGGCCAAAGAAAAGATGGATGGATTGTCTAAGGAACGATATGGAAGAAAAAGGAGTAAATGATACTGTGACGTTTGATAGAGGAGAATGGAAGAAAAAAACGTGTTGCGCCGACCCCTGCTAAATGTATATGTACCCGAATACATACAATTTCTTCAAAGTTGTAGGTGAACAAGCCTCTTTTGAGCTGTTACTTGGCGCGGGGTGAGCTCTAAGATCAAATATATAGTAATGTTTGAAACATGCCACGATGCGCCACCCATAGTGAATTCGCGTACTTACAAAGAAATTAATGTCTTATTCGCACCGTCTGTTGTACCGCTCACCATTTACACAGCGAACACAAATATCAATAAAAAAAGGCCACGGTAAAGCTATTGCATAGCATTATTTATCAACTTATGCAATTATACTTATTTTCTTTAAGAAAAAAAATAAAAAATTATTGCCTACCGCGAATATTTAACGAGAATAATTATCATCCCATCCTTGCTCTATGGGAAGTTACTCTACTAATTTGGCTATGGTCAGCCACGTCAATCAAGTGAAAAGTCAAGAAAACAATCATTCATTCAAATGTTATTCATTCATGACAGTGACAGTGTTAGGTTTATTTTCGTTACGGTATTTCTTGATTCGGTCTTCGTGCTCAAAGCTCGCGATAAGAGCTATGCAATAGCCTGCCTCGATAAACGGACTATGGAACCATGCAGTTCCTTATAGCCGGGCCACACTAACGGCAATTCCCGTTGATTTTCGCGATGATAGTCATTAAATGTTCGTATAAACGTCCATTAACGCGACAATTAACGGCATTTCACGTAAGTGTGGCCCTAGCGATAGAGATTAGCGTGTTCGTTTATAATATTAGTATTGATATTCGTTCAGATTATTTATTATTTACAAGACGAGAATTATTATAGGTACCTAGGGAAAGACGGGGATACGAGGTATGATGGGTAATCACACACTTAAGGCAAACTTAACACAATACTAACTTAGCGCAAGCGCCAACAGGACGAGGCCGCTTGCAAATGACGTCCTGATGGCCCTTGCACAACGTTAGTGTTGTGTTAGTATGCCTAAAGAGTGTTTGTCCCCATTATACGTCTCGTCCCCGTCTTATACACTGTTCCCCTACTATCAGGGTCGGATTGGCCGGGAAGGACACTGTCAGGTTAGGTGTTACTTCAAGTCTTGCAGATAGCAAAAGGAGCCCTGCAGAGCGGGGTTCCAACGATTTGATTTTGGTCTGTGTTTAGGTCATTCGCATTTCGTCCGGTGCGTACAAAGGGTTTTTATAAATCTCGTCTCTGGACTCAACGATGAGCTCGTGGACGAGGTGGCTTTGAGGTCGTCCGATCGTGTAGCGCGAGCGATGAGCGTTAGCTGTCAGTAGCTTAGAGAATAGCAAACTTTAGTCACAGCGTGGCTTCAGCGCTGTCACTTGCTGGTGTTTATAGAGAACTAGCAACCCGCCCCGACTCCGCACGGGTGCAATCTTTACTATATTATGCATGTTATATACATGTAAAACTTACTCTTGAATCACCCTATCCATTAAAATAAAACCACATCAAAATCCGTTGCTTAGTTTTAAAGATTTAAGCATACATACGGACAGACAGACATACAGCAGGAAGCGACTTTGTTTTAAACTATGTAGTGATAGCACTGCAGAAGATGGGACGGCACTAAAGAGTGGACACAAATTGTATCGTACACCAAGGGCTTACCCGTAACACGAGTATTTCCGACTGATCCCTTGCCATCTTCGTGTGCAACAGCTGGCAGTGGCAAGACCGCCAAATCTTATGTCATGAAAGAAAAAATAAAGCAAATGCATTGGAATCTACGTTTTCCATGCTTTGTTAATAATTTAGTTTAATTTTATTTCAGTTGATTATATTTTAGTGATGACATGTTTTTAAGAAGCTTCATAATATTTTGCCCTGTTGGATTGGTCCAATCCAGGATACTAAATTAGAACCCTTTCTTGACGTCCGATTGTGCTCAACCAAAAAACCCAGCTTCGGCAGAAATGAGTTGTATCTCAAATTACCAATAATATAGTGTAATAAAAGAAAAACCGGATAACATCGTTACTGGCGATCGGACCCCCATTGACTAACTCAATAGATTGAATATTAAAGGTGAGTTTCCACCGCGAGCGGAGCGGACCCATTAACGACTTCCTTAAACTCGCAAGCGCAAACTGCATACTTTTTTTTAATAAAAAAAGAGTTTAGTCTCTGCTGTCTTATTCTAATTCACAGAGCAAGGTCATTTTGACTGTTTTTGACCGCCGAGTCATTTATTTGCTGGTAGAAATACATGTAAGCAGTTAAAATAAGTGATTAAGGCTCAACTCACACCAAAAGAGCGGCGAAGGGCAACGAAGCGGAGCGCAGTTTCAGTGTCATATGAATTTTAACTTTATTGTCATTACTATAATACTCATTCTTATTATAGCACTCATACTCGAAAGAGTCGCGCGAATGCCCGCGGATCCGCGGGCATCCTCGCGACTCGTTCGAGTTTCTCATGCGATAATAAATATTATTTTAATGAAAATAAAGTTAAAATTCATATGACACTGAAACTGCGCTCCGCTTCGTTGCCCTTCGCCGCTCTTTTGGTGTGAGTTGAGCCTAATGGGTCCGCTCCGCTCGCGGTGGAAACTCACCTTATACATAGATGGCTTACCTTGTGATATATTTTTTAAATCTATCTCCATCACACAACTTGTCTCTAAACAAAGGTCGCTGTGACTGTCATCTGAAAGAAGAATAACAATAGATTATAGAATAGATTACTAAAAAATATTTAATCTGTATTTTTTCTTTTGTTATGGTAATCAAAATTGACGAAGATGTAATAATAATAAAATAAATAAATAAATAATAAATAATAAATATTCCACAACTATCACACTACGCCGTCTAGTCCCAAGCTAAGCAGAGCTTGTGTTATGGGTACTAGACAACTGATAAACATACTTATATATTTCTAAATACATACATATTATAGATAAATTACACCCAGACACAGAACAAATGATCGTGCTCATCACACAAACATTTGTCCTGGGTGGGAATCGAACCCACGACCTCCGGCATAGCAGTCAGGGTCACTAACCACTAGATCAACAGGCCTGTCATGCATCGTAATGCTTCTAAAACAAAATATAAAACGTCACTCGGTCGGTATAATTAAACATGTGTTATGTCGTCATAAAAGGGTAGTTTACTGAATAAATATAATGAAAATCTACCTATTTGGATAGAGTATTGAAATTTTTTAATGAATATTGACAAAGATAAAACGCTTTGAAATTCGAGAGTGGGTACTCGTGACGTAAGAAGCAAGTGAAAACTGCACTTGCTTGTGATTTATTTGTAATTTTAAAAGTGTCGCATCTATGTGAATTTGGGGTGCTAAGACAGGAAACCTCCACGTGCGCCCGTGGACTGGAGTTCCCCCTCGGATACGTCCGGGGGGAAGACCAGTTTTTCGGGCCGGTGCACCCTGGGATGCGGGCAAAAACTCTTTTAGGCACTGTGTGCCTAAGGGATTTCTTTGCCCGTATGCGAATAGCCTGTCGGGTGGATACTCCAACGCGTGTCCCTCTGAACAGCAGAGGGCACTGCGGCGAAGCGGGCTTGCGGACGGTTAGTAATGGGTAAGCTCGCCGTCCGACCAAGGACCAAGCCCGGGTCGGTGGCGCGTCGTGTTTCACGCGTCACCGACGGGGCCCCTTACGGGGCCAAATGCCTGCTGGGGTCGCGGCTTTTTTCTTAATCCAGGATACCGCGGCCCCGGAACGTAAAGGGCATCCGAAGAAACACGGGTGGATTTTAGTCAGTAAGAGTCTGACAGTCCCTTCCGCCCCGCCCAGGGCGGGAGGACTCATTTTATGATTTTGCCACCCTAAATAAATAAAAAATCTATGTCAATTTTGGTTTACGTAACAAAAGAAAAAAATCGTGTCAAAAATATTTTGAAAATCGAACTGACGACGGTATAATTACTTTTTTTTTTCAGTCCAATACCTTAGTAATATAAACGCTCTACGGCCATATTATGACGTCTTAAAACCAGGCGTGTTCCAGTGAGTGAAAGAGACAGAGCTATACAAGTCGTCTAGCGCCACCTCGTTCACTCACTGGAACAAGCCTGGTTTTAAGACGTCATAATACGCCCCCACGATAAAGTTCGCAAGTACATAACGCATTTTTTGTTAAAACTTTGCTCCTCTCTAGGAATTTCTACTCTATCGTGGGTCATAATACGGCTCTTGATAAACGTCATTCAGTTGCCAAAGGTCTCCAGTCAAACTGCGCAGAGTTATATTATATCACTAGCTTCCGCCCGCGACTCCGTCCGCGCGGATGTCGGTCTTCGCGTGGATGGTTTATTTCTCCATTTTGAGTAACTCTGACAATGACATCTTATAAATATTACGGCGCTGAATCCACTGCGGGTAATGCAACATGTGTTCGCGGTTCTACAGAACAACGTCTATGAATAAAACTGAAAAATAGGTTTTTTTTTTCTACGTATTTTTCCAGGATAAAAAGTATCCTGTAGTGGGGTTCTTTGTAAATAATACTCCAGGAAGAAATACTTAAGACCTATATTCAAAATAACATACGAAACACAGGAATGTTATACAAAGTAAAAAAAAATGATGGTGATTTTGAAAAAATATTGCTAAGCCAATATTACACTATGAAGGTAATACATAAAAAATAACTAAGAAGCTAATCAACCAGTAAAAGCTAGGCGATATAGAAAATATATAAAAAACTATACAATGCTATATTTCTTGTGCAAAGAAAATATTGAAGCGAATGAAATATAAAAAAAAAAAGAATGATCAGCAGGGATTTAGAAAGAAAACAAAGCAAACTAATAAAATAATACGGAAATGAACAAAAGCGGGAAGCGCTAAAAGCAAAATAACTCCACGAATAATATGGCACACCGGTAATATTCCGTGTTACGAAAGTACCACCAGCGTGACGTATTATAAGCAGAGCGCTCAACTTGCTAGGAAGTCGTTCCGAATCGTCGGATACAAAGCCCTCGCAGAGTCGAACTGCGCTAGGCAAGCAGGACGCGTCTTTTATATCCGCGCGGGGCGCGTATGTGTGCGTATACGATGAGACCTTACGAATGTATTCGGGTGGGCGATCGCATTAGTCGTGCGCGCATTGTTTACTTCGTTACAGTCTCTGGCTCCGAAGACGTCTCGACGAGGAAGACAGACTCGCAGATTCCTTTCGTGGTCGTCCTCGAGTGGGTTTCGGTAGTTGTGCCAATGTGACCTTCACAGGGTTAATGGGTCTTTCAGAGGTAAGTAAGTCAGCTGTTTTAGGTGGTCGTCCACGCTTCCGAATTGGCCGCGCTGGTGTTGGTAGTGGACTTCCAGTGTCACTTTGGAAAGGGCGTAATGCAGATGTATGGTATAGCCCTACACTCTGGTTTGGTGTTTTAGGGTCTGCGACATGGTAAGAGCTTGGTCCGTGATTCTTCAAGATTATATAAGGGCCATCTCGTCGTGGGGCAAGTTTTGAGCTGAATCCTTGGACGGTCTTACTGAGGGTGTGTGTATCAACGAGAACCTGATCTCCAGGTTTATATTTAGGGCTAGGTCTTCTACTTTTATCTACATATTCCTTTCGTTTTTCTTCTTTTCCTTCTTGTACTTCTTTAACTCTTTTTAATGTTTCTGCTAATGCCAACAGTTTGGGTGTAATTTCAGGAATGAAATTTTCAGACGAGATTATTTCACGTAGATCATGTTCATTATCATCGGGCGTTCTTAACTCTCGACCGAATGTGAGGTATGCTGGAGTATGCTCAGTCGATGAACAAACTGCAGTATTCATCGCAAATCGGATGCTTGGTAGTTTCTCCGACCAGGTCCGATGATCATCTCCTACAAGAATCGCAAGCTGAGTTTTAAGATCCCGGTTGCGACGTTCCACTGAATTCGTTTCAGGATGATAGACGGGTGTAAATGCATGCTTGATGTCAAGACAATAGGCTACTTGTTGCATAACAGCGCTAACAAACTGAGTGCCATTGTCACTGATTATTCTTCGTGGCATTCCGTATCTTAAAAATACCTCATTAATGAGAGTCATCGCGCAATTAGTTGCAGTTGCCTGTTCTAGCGCGAAAAGTTCTACCCATCTAGATGCAAGATCCTCAACGATTAGAATCCAGGTCATTCCATTGTATGACGCAGGCAATGGGCCAAATAGATCAAAAGCGACTACTTCAAACCTTTTATTCATTGCTGTTGTTTGAAGAAGTCCAGCTGGTTTCATATTTGACGGTTTGTATCTCTGGCATGACAAACAGTTTCGAACGTAGTTTTCGATGTCTTTCCTCATGCCTTTCCAATAATAACGTTGAGCTATTCTAGCAAACGTTTTGTCTGAACCATAATGACCGGCAGTAGGGTCATCATGATATGCTGATATAACAGTGGTTTGTTCTTGTTCCGGCACAAGAATCTGACTATTATCACTATCACCATCAGGGTTGTAGCGGTATAGTAAACCGTTATTCATAATGTAGCCCTTTTGACACCAGTATCGTGCTTCTTCTTCATTATTACTTTCAAATGCCTTTACTATTTTCTCTATGTTTTTGTCCTTAATTTGTGCCTCTCTTATTTCTTTAGGATTCTTCCTTGGCGTATCTATCACAATACTACATATTCCACAGCTTTCTTTAGTGTCATCGTCACAATTAGGACGAGATAACGCATCTGCTACGACGTTCGTCTTCCCAGTGATGTATTTTACTGTGATATCATACGGTTGCAACTGAAGGGCCCATCTTGCTAATCGCCCAGTTGGGGATTTTAATGTCATAAGCCACTTGAGAGCCTGATGATCTGTCAGGATTGTAATTGGCGTCCCCTCTATATATCCTCTAAACTTAATCGGCCTTATTACAAAAACGAAATAAACCTTGGTTTAAACCTGGTCTATCAAGTCCAGGCTTATCTGCAGAGCCATGGTTTAAATTTGTCCGTATTACAAAACTAAGATAAAACGTCGACTGTAGTACCGCCATTTGAACGATTGTCTATACAATTAAATCCACAATGAGTAATAACAATTAAATCTACCTTGTTTCAATCCATTTTGGGTGAAAATAACACAAAAACTACAACACAATGAAAAATTTGCTATGAGAAACTTTGCCATACGTTTGACAGCTACTACTGTTAGACCATGGTTTATCGCAAAACCACGATTTGTAATAATCTTTGTTTAAACCGTAGTTTTACAAGATTAAACCTGGGTTTTTAGTTAAACCCCTTTTTGTAATAAGGCGGATTAAGTGCCCATACAACTGCAAGTGCCTCGCGTTCAGTCGTAGTATAATTTCTTTCGGCTTGATTTAGCAATCGACTGGCGTATTCTACGGGGTGTTCTTGTTCTCCCTCCCCCTGCACGAGAACAGCACCGATAGCATAGTTGCTGGCATCGGTTTTAATTATATAGGGTTTTGAATCATCTGCTTGAGCTAATATGGGACTAGTCGTGAGAAGTTCTTTAAGTTTTTTATAGGCACCTTCTTGTTCTTCCTCCCACAGCCATTTAGCTTGTTTCTTGGTAAGACGGGTTAGGGGTTCAGCAACTTTTGCAAATTCAGGAATAAATCTTCTGTACCAAGAACACATTTGTAAGAATGAAAGTAAATGTTTTATGTTAGTAGGTGCAGTCATGTTTACAATCGCACTGACTTTGTTAGGATCCATTTGTAGTCCTTTTGAAGTAATAAAATGTCCCAGATATTTAACCCTCGAACAACAGAATTTGCACTTTTCCTTATTGGCTGTTAAGTTATATTCTTGAAGTCGGGAGAAGACATCTCGAAGATCGCATAAGTGTTGCTCAAATGTTGGAGACAGGACGATGAGATCATCGATATAGACGCAGAGCTTAACGTGACTCAAGGACACGCGGAAACGATCCATCAATCGTTGAAAGGTGGCTGGTGCATTACGCAAACCAAAGGGCATCCTTAAAAACTTGTACATGCCAAATGGTGTAACAAAAGCAGTTTTGCATTGGTCCTCCTGCTTAACTCTAATCTGCCAGTAACCTGCGCGGAGGTCTATGGTAGACATATATGGCGTAGGTTTAGCATCGTGTAGCAAATCATCTATACGAGGTAATGGGTACACATCTGGTGTAGTAACTGCATTGAGTCGGCGATAGTCAATGCAAACTCGTGTTCCTCCATTTTTTTTAGGAACCATAACTACAGGTGCAGACCACGGAGAGTTGCATGGTTCTATTATCCCTTCTGCAAGCATCTTGCTTACTTCATCTTTCAGGATTTGGGTTTTCGCAGGCGGTAAGCGATATGGTGGGACAGAAATTGGTCTGTGATCTCCTGTGTCAATGAAGTGCTCCGTTTGAGTTGTAGGTTTTCCATTGGACACAAATGTACTTGCATTCCTCTCTAAAAGATTTTGCAAACGTATAAACTCCTCGCTACTTAGAACACAGTCAAACTTTTCGGCATCTATCGCTGAAATATCCGTACTAGGTGAATTGAACAAAGCTCTGGAATCTGGCGACAATTCTATGGTGCTTTCATCTATCGTCCTTTTGGCATCTCGATACAATGCATCCACTACTGGAGAATGTCCATCAAACAGTCGTTGGCGCTTGTTCGGCGGAGTAGAAAACACAATTGGCACTAGTGGTCCATACGTAGGTGTCTGTGGACGTGCTGCGCTTGCTTGACAAATATCCATACTTGTGGGTGCGTCATTAGCAGCTAACGGCTCAATTTGAGATTGTACTGTTGCGTTTCCTAATACGTCAGGAAAAGACACTCTCATCGCGGGACCATAAGGTCGGATCAAATTTTGTTCGACATGACTCAATGATATCGATTTCGGAGTAACAGCATTTTCTGGTGTACTACCCATTGGAGAAATTATCTCTGGTAACCTACTAATGCAAATCAAATCGGCGATCATTGTCTCGCAAGTGTCTTCTTGTTTCAAGTCATAAACTTTCACAGGATCATCAAGGAACCGACATGTTAGCTGAGGTAGGTTCAGAACCATCATGGCATCTTCGATAAAACCAACTCCCAGTAATGTCTTGTTACTTTTGGCATGAGGCATAACAATGAAAGAAGTATTTATAACTTTTCCATAAATATTAACAGGCGCTGTAACAGTCAAGACAATCTGCATTTTGGGTATACCATCGGCTAACGTTATGTTCATAGTCTCCTTTTTGAAGTCATATCCTTCTTGCTTCAAACAAACGAAAAGCTGATACGAGGCTACACTTGATCTAGCACACGTGTCTACGAACCCAGTACCTTTTATATCTCCAATACTAATTGGCACTATTGGTCTGAGACATTTAGTGCTCGCAGTGTTTAGGGAACAGAAATTGATGTCTTCCGTTCCTATGCGCTGAACATTGCACTTCGGACAACGACTTCGCACGACACCTGGTTCGCCGCATCCGTAGCATGAAAATTTTGGCTTCACTTTACCTTCAGACTTAGTTTCCCCTGGCTTCTCTGCAGGTTTCTGCTGCTCAACCTTCAGACGTTTTCTACAGACATCCGAAGTGTGTCCTGGAAGTCTGCAGTAATTGCATCTAATCTTACCTTTGGGAATGCTTTCTGTTTGTTTAGAGATCTGTTTTACTTCAGCTCTTTCGCCTAAATTTCTTTCGATCTCTCTAGCCTTCTCCAATAAATCATCGAAACTTTCTATAGCTTCTCTAGATATTCTTTCTCTGATCTCAAAACGAATTTGGCCGAATACTAAATCAATCTCTTGCTGTTCAGTATGACCTGGTGCAGGTAATTCGGCTATGAGGGCACGTTTTTCTGCTATAAATATTTCCGTTAATGTATCCTTCTTTTGCTTTCTTTCCACTATGTCCTGATATATTTTGAAAGCCAACTTCTTGGGCGCAAATGCGTGCTGCAAGCGTTCTTCGAACTGGCTCCAAGTTTTCACTTGGTTTTTAATGCCTTGCCACCAAGTAGCAGCATCATTTGTTAAAATTAATGGCAGCCCTGTTAATACGTCTTCGTCTTCTATACATT
Source organism: Agrotis puta (assembly GCA_943136025.2). NCBI lineage: Eukaryota > Metazoa > Arthropoda > Insecta > Lepidoptera > Noctuidae > Agrotis > Agrotis puta. The sequence goes on along the minus strand of OW964195.2, from coordinate 6,408,983 downwards.
CAACCTTCTTGAACACACGCACCGCTGCTAGAAAAGACTCGACCTCGGAAGCGCTCTTATTGCCATTAAATTTCACTGGACATCTTACCATGGAACTCCTATGCTTTGACCCTGAAGCAACTGCTGAGAGTAGTTGTTGAAATTGATCAGTCGACATAATTATTGATGACGAAGTTGAAGCACAACCACTCTTACTATCCATCATATCAGTTTTCTTCCCTTTCTGCGGGTAGTTCTGTATTGTAAACCTCTGTGTCTGTACTGTTGGTCTAGGTCTAAGGTTTTTCTTTGGAGGATCCACGTTGGGGCGTCAATTTGTAGTGGGGTTCTTTGTAAATAATACTCCAGGAAGAAATACTTAAGACCTATATTCAAAATAACATACGAAACACAGGAATGTTATACAAAGTAAAAAAAAATGATGGTGATTTTGAAAAAATATTGCTAAGCCAATATTACACTATGAAGGTAATACATAAAAAATAACTAAGAAGCTAATCAACCAGTAAAAGCTAGGCGATATAGAAAATATATAAAAAACTATACAATGCTATATTTCTTGTGCAAAGAAAATATTGAAGCGAATGAAATATAAAAAAAAAAAGAATGATCAGCAGGGATTTAGAAAGAAAACAAAGCAAACTAATAAAATAATACGGAAATGAACAAAAGCGGGAAGCGCTAAAAGCAAAATAACTCCACGAATAATATGGCACACCGGTAATATTCCGTGTTACGAAAGTACCACCAGCGTGACGTATTATAAGCAGAGCGCTCAACTTGCTAGGAAGTCGTTCCGAATCGTCGGATACAAAGCCCTCGCAGAGTCGAACTGCGCTAGGCAAGCAGGACGCGTCTTTTATATCCGCGCGGGGCGCGTATGTGTGCGTATACGATGAGACCTTACGAATGTATTCGGGTGGGCGATCGCATTAGTCGTGCGCGCATTGTTTACTTCGTTACAATCCTATTTTATGCCCAGGATAATAAGGTATAATTATACCAAGTTTCATCGAAATCGAACCGTTAGTTTTCACGTGATGCCTGCATATACAGACAGACAGACAGACAGACATACAGTTTTTTAATCACATATTTGGGTTTGGTATCGATCCAGCAACACCCCCCGCTATTTATTTTTTCAATATTTTCAATGCACAGAATTGACCCTTCTACAGATTTATTATAGTAATAATAGAATAGATACTTGTTACCTTTATCGTCAGATGTTCCTTGTAAAATTATTTGGGATTTAGACCAATTAAATTCAATTACATTTTTCAATTCAATTCCAACAGTTATTTGAAGGGTCTTTAATTTTTTTTTCTTTATTTCATAACAGTCTCCGTTTTTACATTTAAACATGTTTTTGTACTCGGTTTCAGCTGAAACGTAATAAAAAAAACTAATTACTCCTTGCATAAATTTTTTACGGGGGCGTATTTATTTATGGGTATTTTTGGGGTGCGGCCCAAGGTCCTGTGTGGGTAAGGGTTGCCCAACATAACCCTATTGAAAGCAATGGAAAATATTCGTATAATTTTTTTATAAATTTTCCTTTTATACAACATTATTTTTATTATATGCGAAACCTGAATATAGTTTGTTCAGAATCAGTACCTAACTGATTCGATTCCAATAATTTTTACACCATTTTTTATTTTTTTTCAAAAATGTTTTAATTAAATTTTATTACCAGTTAATTACAATACAATCACCGTACGGTTAGGTACCTATTGCCAAGCTATTATCACGAGTGTATAACACAGGAGACGCGGTTTACGCGGGTGTACCGCGAAATGAGCATGTTTTTGAACGGACAACCAGGTAATATACAAACTTATAAGTTATCACCTTGTGATTTTTTATGATACGGTTTTAAAATTTTGTACATAGATTCTTTACACAAAAATACTAGACAGGTGTATCAGGTTTCGCATAAACAAAAAATAAATAATAAAACAAATACCACACGTCTTACCACAGCAAAGATAAACCTTTTATTAAACATTTGTCTAATAAAATGTCAACGTCAGAAGCCGACACTTTCTTTAGACAAGAGTTCAACAGATGTTAAACTTTTTTGTAGTAAGACGGTGTTAGTCCAAAATAACGGTGCCTCTAAAGGGCCAAAGCCTGCCGGGGTCGCGGCACTCACGAATTACCGTGACCGCGGAACGTAAAGGATTATTGAAGGAGACCTTGGATTTTAGTCAGTACGAGAAAGAGTAACCATGGAGTTTCTTGCCGGTTCTTCTCCATGGAATCGACCAACCCGAACCGAGCACCTGCTGTCGACGTTTTATAAGTGCCCTCATGGGCCTATGTGAAATAAAAACTTTTGATTTTGATTTTTTTTTGAGTCTCACAGTCCCTCTCGCACTGCCCTGGGTGGCAGGACTCATTTGATGATTTTACCACGTTAAAAAAAAAGACGGTGAAAATCCCTTCAGCTCCACCGAGGAAGGAACTTATTTGATGATTTTATCAAAAAAAGGTTTACCTCTTGTATTCGTTTTTGCCTCTCCATCAGTGATACAAATAGATGCGTTGACATCAGAAGGTTTATTTTTTAACCGAATGTCCACATTTAATTTCTGATCCTCTTTAAATTTAAAATTATATGTTTCATTGACTGTACGCACTGGATGAAGAGATACTGACCCTGAAAAATATGGTTTTGTTTTTATTTATTTATTAAAACTTCATGCAACATAAAGGTACAGACGCTAGCAGGTCAACCTACCAGAATCTGTATAATTTTAGCAATCGAATATTAACCTTCCACTGTTGTGATACGGTTGAAAATCTATGACAGATTGTGGTAGCTTGATGTGCTGCATGCTGATGGTGGGTAATGGGTGACTTGCCGTCGTGTCGTGTTCCACGCGTGCCTTAGAGATCCGTCAGCAAAATTGCCCCCCCTTAGAGGACCAAAGCCTACTCGCGACCCCGGGTCTGTCTCATCAGGTAACCGTGGCCCTGGAACGTAAAGGGCTATTGAAGGACACCGTGGAGTTTAGTCAGTACAGTCTGACAGTCCCTACCGTCCCGCTCTGGGTGGGAGGACTCATTTGATGATTTTACCACGATAAAAAAAAGAACAAAAAACCAAGTAAGCAAAAACGCATCGATGCGGACAACGCCACGGGATATCCATTATTGTTGTCCCAAAACCTTCTCTAGGACTTAACGAACATTTTTTTGAAATCCGCTTCAAAATCGGTTCAGTCATACGCGAGATCTTCACATACAAACATACAGGTCTATCTGAGAACCAGCTCCTTCTTTGAAGTAGCTTTATAAAGCAGCCTTTGAATAAATAAACAGTACTTACCGCCGTTATTAAGATAATCACTACTTTTATAAATGGCAACTTCAAATGCAAGACCAGTTGAACATAACATGAAATAAAAAGCTTTCAAAATCATGATCAACACGTTAATTTTAATACATCTAAGTAGTTAACATAACACACAAAATGTAAACTAAAATAATTCACTCCTGTTTTGTCACCGTGCGAGTGATACAAACCGAGTTGTGGACGGTAGTGTGGAAGCCAAGTTCAGGAAAAAAAAGGACGGTAAATATTATACAGTGAAGTACTCGCAACTGGAGTACCAGTAATATAGCATGGCATGGACGGGACAGAACGACGAATAGAACTGTATTTTATTTTGTAACATTTTCGTTTTTTTAAAGAAACCTTGCCAAAAATCTTTTTATAGACACCAGCACTTCAACCTACCTTAATCTGTCAAATTTCTTCAATAGATGTTTAACCTTATCGCAATAGTGGAAGGTTAATGTTCGATTGGCAAAATTTGACAGATTGGTGTAGGTTGACCTATTGGAGTCTGTACCTAAAGTGTCTTAAGATTACTATATTTTTTAAGACTTTAATAATAAGAAATAGCTTAGTAACTAATAGTTTTCGCAACGTTCAATTTTATCAATTTTTTTTAGCGTGTTAACATCATCAAATGGGGCTGTCCACCCAAGGCAGAGCGGGAGAGACTGTCAGACTTGTATAGACTAAAATCCACGGTGTTATTCAAAAGCCTTTTACGTTCTGGGGTCACGGTAATTCGTACAGTCCCGCGACCCCGGCAGGCTTTGGCCCTCTAGAGGGGGGCCCCGTCACTCTGCTGACACTCTTTGAGGCGAATTTTATCAACTTAGTCAAGTTTTGTATGAGAGTTTTTTTAAGTTAAAACGCACCAGCGATACAGAAGTATTTCCTAGGGGAAACCTGAAAATAAACTCGTATTTTTTCAAAACTTGGCTGAATTTTAACATTTCATGTTTTTGTTGTTGTGAATAATGGCTTGATTTTCCTATTAGGTATTATTTCCTCCTGAGTGCGTCACTGTAACTATATGTGTACGTAATATAGTTTTTTTTTATTACTTAGCCTACAATCTGATTAAGCAGAGAGATGAATTCGTTCAACATATCATCACCCGATATTGATGTTTATCAAGTTTTCATCAACACCTTTAAGGCCCAATTATTGAAGTCCCAAAAATCACAACACAGCGTTTTGTTAAATATTGTGTAGTAAATATATGTGTATAGATCTCACTGTTGACCTCATTCGCAATTTTACATATAACTTTTAAGTTTTTAGTTTAATGATTGCTTTCTATGTTAAGTTCTTAGTTTTTGCATTTTAGTCATAATTGTCAGGAGTTTTAGCTCTAGTTGCTATATCTGTATAATTCATTTTATTTCTTTGATTATTTTTGTGAAGTTATCACTTATTTCTGTGAATGCTGGTTAACCTGTAATTGGCGACTGTGTAAGTCCTAGTCCTATTATAATTCTATACTATACTGTACACAGAAGCTGTTGGAAAACCTTTTTTAATCTATACATATAATAAATCTGTAGAAGGGTCAATTCTGTACATTGAAAATATTGAAAAAAGAAATAGCGGGGGGTGTTGCTGGATCGATACCAAACCCAAATATGTGATTAAAAAAATTTATGTCTGTCTGTCTGTATGTGCAGGCATCACGTGAAAACTAACGGTTCGATTTCGATGAAACTTGGTATAATTATACCTTATTATCCTGGGCATAAAATGGGATACTTTTTATCCTCGAAAAATACGTAGAAAAAAAATCTTATTTTTCAGTTTTATTCATAGACGTTGTTCTGTAGAACCGCGATCTCCTTAATTATTATAGGCTTAGCCGTATTTGGGTACAAAAGATATTTATAAGATGTCATTGTCAAAGTTACTCAAAATGGAGAAATAAACCATCCACGCGAAGACCGACATCCGCGCGTACGGAGTCGCGGGCGGAAGCTAGTAAATAAATAAAAACAATCATTCACAATAGTCCATGATCAGAGACAGTAGATCTTCTCTACTCGTCACCCCTACACAGATACCACAGAGTTTTTTTACTAAAATCCGCGGTGTTCCTTCAATAACGCTTTGCATTCCAGGGTCTCGGTTATCTGTTTAGACAGCCCCGCGACCCTGGTAGGCGTTTAGCCCTGTATGGGGGCCCCATTGCTGACAGCTGTTTGAGACGAGCGTGGAACATGACGTACCATTGACACCATGGTCCATGATCGGACTGCTTGTCGTTCGTATGGCAGCGCGTTGCGATGATCATTAGTCACTTTAGCTATTTCGTCTCTATCCCTATTATGTGTGACGGGGCCTGTAGAAGGCCAAAGCCTGCCGGGATCGCGGGACCTAGGGATTACCGTGACCCCGGTACGTAAAGGGCTGTTGAAGGACACCGTGGATTTTAGTCAGTACAAGTCTGACAGTCCCTCCCGCTCTGCCCTGGGTGGGAGGACTCATTTGATGATTTTACCACGAAAAAAAAAAAAAAAACCCTATTATGTATTGAAAAATAAAAATAACTCTTCCCGATACCAAACATTATAAAATAAAATAAATATAATAAAATATATACCTATAAAAAATAAATAATAAATATTCCACAACTCTCACACAACGCCATCTAGTCCCAAGCTAAGCAGAGCTTGTGTTATGGGTACTAGACAACTGATAAACATACTTATATATTTCTAAATACATACATAATATTATAGATAAATTACACCCAGACAGATAATTAAAATATGCAATACAAAAATTCAAGATAGAATATAAAAATATGAATATTTAAATATCTTTCATAATTAATTAAAATAAGTGTATATACTTATAATTAATCTAGTTGAGTATAAATTTAATAATAAAGAGAAAACTTTTAGGTAAGAATTTAATAGTAATAAATAAGTGAAAAAAAATGAATAAAGAGAAAATACAACTGATATGCTACATCTATCCACATAAACATAATAATATTTATACAATAATATGAAAGACATTTAATAAGAATATTGATTTAATTAAATTATATCTCAGCCCTCTTCCTCTCTCCTAATTTTTGCGTGCCCGACAGGGTCCATATTAGATCTTGTACCTTTTTATTTTTTACCATCTTATGTAACACTAGCACTTTTCCCGCGACTTCGTCCGCGTGGGTTACGTACTTTCCTAATTCCCCCTTTTCATCCCCTTAAAGTTTAAATTTCCAAAAACCCCTTCTTAGTGCTCCCCTACATTATAATAGGAAGCCGTGTGCAAAATTTCACATTCCTAGCCCCAGTAGTTTCGGCTGTACGTTGATATGTCAGTCAGTCAGTTCTCCTTTTATATATATATATAGATAGATATGGAATGCAATAAAGAATTGAGTATTGAGTATGTCTCATTCATTAATACGTCACCTTGTGCATCTAGTCCTTTTCCTCAACTCGTCTCATACTCTATTTCGTCTCATTTCCTACTCGTCAGACGCATATGTTAAACGTACAGTCAGCGCCATAAGTATCGGAATAAAAGACCGTAAAATACCGATACTCTTTACTCCCTACGATGCGTCGCACGTCGTGGTACAAGTTTCATGCGGACGAAGACGCGGGGGCAACACTGCCAGGGTCGCGGGACTCACGAATTACCGTGACCCCGGAACGTAAAGGGCTATTGAAGGACACCGTGGATTTTAGTCAGTACGAGTTTGACAGTCCCTCCCGCTCTGCCCTGGGTGGGAGGACCTATTTGATGATTTTACCATGTTAAAAATAAAAGAAATTACACCTTTGACAGCTACGACTGTTAGACCATGGTTTACTGCTAAACCACGATTTGTAATAACGTTTGTGTAAACCGTAATTTTACGAGATTTAAACCTTTAAACCGTTTTTAGCACAGATATAGATATACCTAGATAACGCAAGTATCACGATCTGTATGAAAACCAAGCGTGCCATTTTTTGGCTACCTGTTATGACGCCACAAAAACTATTTAGTTTTGGGAAAACCAAGTCGATTGAAATGTGCCCCCGCTTACGGTGCCCCCCTCTCGTCCTACAGCACAATTAACTATTTAAATATTAAAACTGACGTCAAACTAAACGATAGTCCGATTTGGACGAGCGCGAAAATTACGATTTTTGGTCGTAAGCTAGCGCGGATTTTTGGCACGCGAAGTAGTTGCTCTTGCGTTATCTAGGTATATCTATATCTGTGGTTTTTAGTTAAACCCCATTTTGTGATAAAATGGATGTAGTTTCAGGCACGATGTTTATTTTTACCTCATTTTAAAATAATGCGTCAAATAAACCATTATTGGAGTTATCCTGTGCGTCCCTGGAAAGTAATGATACCTACTAAATATAGGGAAATAAAGTTAACATAATTATTAGAACTTCTTTCCTTAAAAATATTTATTATATTTTATTTAATTATGTGCATTGTCTGAATTCATAAACACAATTTGTGGTTGAGTATCAATTTGAATTACTAGGAATTTATTCAAAACTAGCTTCCGTCCGCGACTCCGTCCGCGCGGATGTCGGTCTTTACGTGGATGGTTTATTTCCCCATTTTGAGTAACTCTGACAATGACATCTTATAAATATTATGGCGCTGAATCCACTGCGGGTAATGCAACGTGTGTTCGCGGTTCTACAGAACAACGTCTATGAATAAAACTCAAAAATAAGATTTTTTTTCTACGTATTTTTCCAGGATAAAAAGTATCCTATGTTATGCCCAGGATAATAAGGAATAATTATACCAAGTTTCATCGAAATCAAACCGTTAGTTTTCACGTGATGCCTGCACAAACAGACAGACAGACAGACAAAATTTTTTTAAATCATATATTTGGGTTTGGTATCGATCCAGCAACACGCCCCGCTATTTATTTTTTCAATATTTTCAATGTACAGAATTTACCCTTCTACAGATTTATTATAAGTATGTATAGATCCGTAACTCATTATAGTGTTAGTGTTATCTATGTTAGTAAATACTATGTTTTATAACTAACAATACTTACATAAACTATAGGTACCTACCGAGCGTTGCTCGATTACAAATAGATAAATATTTAAACAAAATGTTATTTTTTTTTAATTTAATGTCGCTTTTCAACATCTAAGGTCATTATCGCTATAATATCAAGCTACCACAATCTGTTAAATTTCTGTAATACATTATCAACTTTATCAAAATACATGACGTATCACTTTTGATTGGCAAAATTTGACGGATGATAGTAGGTTGATGTACTGGCGTATGTACAATTTTTTACACGTTGAAAAAGTAATTTAAAACGGACCAGTATTTTAATACTGTTGTTTGAACTCGCTCAGAGAAGCTCGTGACTAAATAAATACAGTAGCACAGGCCGATCTTCCGGGTTAAGCCGCGCTTGCCGAGGTTGTTCTGTGGATGGGTGACCATCTGCCATAGCGAGTTTCCTCCGTGCCTCGGAAAGCACTTAAAGCCGTTGGTCCCGGCTGTCATTTATAGATCTTTGACAGTCGTTACTGCTAGTCAGAAGTCTGACAACCAGTCTTACCATGGGGTATCGTATTACCCAGTTACTGGGTTGTGGTGGTCCGACAGTCAGTCGCTTCATGTAAAATATTGATATCCAGCTGCATCTGTTTTGACTGGAAGCCGACCACAATATAGTTGGGAAAAGGCAGGCAGATGATGATGTGAACTCGCTTATATAGTAAAACACGTTATCGCCGAATAAAAGCGTATGAATTTTTCAACTAGGCGTGGATGGCTATATCCGAAACTATGAAGAATATCAAAAAACCTTGAAAGGAGTCTCCAGGCCAATTTTGAAAAAAACTAAAACTGCAACATTGGATTTTAGAAAAATCAATAACCCTGGCCAGGAATCGAACCCGCTGATTTTAGAAAAAAAATCACACTCTGTATTATTATTACACCATTCGATAGTGTTGCTAATAAGGATCAAATTCTAGGAAGCAATGATAGTTTTTTTTTAGCGTGGTAAAATCATCAAATGAGTCCTCCGACCCAGGGCAGGGCGGGAGGGACTGTCAGACTCGTACTGATTAAAATCCACGGTGTCCTTCACTAGCCCTTTACGTACCGAGGTCACGGTAATTCGTAAGTCCCGCGACCCCAGAAAGTAATGATATACGGAAAACGTATAATTAAATAAAAACTGATAAATTTTCAAGGCAATACGAGTATAACATTTTGTTCAACTTAATAAATTCACCCTGTATATGATAAAGCGGGTCTAAAAACCTGTAAAACGGGCTTCCGTGTGTATAAGAACTTAGGTCGTAGCGTATACCGTGCTACGGTGTAGCTCACATTGCGCTACGCCGTAGCCCACGTTGGGCTACGGCGTAGGTAGTTAAAGCTCGTATTCTGCGTAGACGGTACTCCTCGATACGGCTCGTATTATGAGGTTCTTGTCTCTGGAGCCCTAACCTATAACTTGAGTCCTGATGACCTACCATGTCGTCGTGTCGTCAGCGTGAGTAATTCAGCTATGTATGGCATCTCGCAGGTCAACCTCTAGTAGGTTGTGTACTGCTCAACCGGACTTTTCTGTGGATGCCTTAAGATTTTAAGGCCTCCAGCCAGGGCAACAAACTTAGTTAAAAACTAAGCGACCACACGCTAAGGGCACACCTTGTGGGGTAAGGGACAGGCTGGATCTCAATGGATTATTTAGGACTAATTTTAAATTAATGGCTCAGCTCGCGGGCTGGCTCTGCAAGGGTCAGGGTGGTGGGAACGAGATGACGCTAGACGACTTATATAGCTCTGTCGCTTTCCCACAGCGGAACTCCTCAAGCTTTAAGACTTCAAGGTAAGCCATCTGGTCTTAACACTATTGCGTGAGGTAGAGGACAGCCTCCATCCACCTCACAACCTAGCCGCGGGAGGTACCCACGGCAACCGTCGTGAAGTGATTTTCGGCCACCATAGGCATGCGGACGGCAAGTAATGTGTAACTCACCGTTCGATCATTAACCGTGTCTGGGTTGACGAAGCGTGGAACACCACGCGCGCCTCGAAGAGCTGTCATAAAACTGTCACCAATCTAACGGGACCCCCCTTAGAGGTCCAAAGCCCGAACGTAAGAGTTATTGAAGGACACCGTGGATTTTATTCAGTACAAACTCTGAAAGTCCCTCTCGTCCCGTTGTGGTGGGACGATTTTATTATGATAAAAAAACATGTTTAAAGTCTCGCGAACCCGGCAGGGCCCTGATTATCCTGCCATCTATTTTTGGGGTAGTTATCTAGTTATTACATAAATATTACGCCCCACCAGCTAACAGAATAACCCAATTAGAGGGTGATTATCAATCGATACAAACTCGAAACTAAACCAGTTGACTTATTAATGAATCTGTCGAACATTTGGTACTGTACGCTATGTGCTTAGTGCTGGAGACTATCAAATAGATCGCAGCGCGCGATGTGACAGAGATGTGAATCAATGGACACAGGGAGTGAAGTAGGTACGTGGCAAGTTTAATATGCACCACAACCTTTTAAGTACTTTTTTTTAGGTTTTTAATGAAGAGCATTAACCTTTTCGCCGCCAACGTACACAAAACGCAATGCCTCGCCCAGCGCCAAGCTATAAATGTATAACTAAATGTACAGTAAACAGTAGTGATGGGGATATCGTTATATCGATGAATAAAATTTGTACGCGTAAAGTTAAGATTTAAAGTTGATTTTATGAATATAAATAAAAACTGATTAAATATTTCCAGATTTGTTTTATTTCACAGTATCCTTAATAAGAAAAAACAGTATAATTTATGAGTATCAAAGAAACTAATACACAACTCAATTAGAACTATAAGGAATGGGGTACATCTCTATTTGTTTCGTGATCTCATTCTTTAACTTCATATCAAGTTATTGGCACTGAGGGCACGTTGAATTCGATTCTGATCAGGGATGGGTCTATGGTCTTTCTTTCTTCTATTTTTGTTTATTCCTGTGTTTTTTTTTAATAAATTCAGTCAACGTTTTTTACCGTAGGTATCTAAGTGGCAGAATTTTGAATTGTTTTTTGAAATGGAAAGTAAGTATATACTTAAATTCTATCACGCTGAGCCGAAAGGAATTTCTAAAAAAGTTAAAATTACAGTGCTTCATACACTCTATTTACCATAATAGTGTATAGAGTACAAAAACAGTACCTAAATCTACTGTAATTATAGTGCATCTGGAGATACTGGGTTCACCGAACATTTTACATACTTATTGAATTCCTACTCTTTGATGAATAAACATTATTATTATCATCCAGTTAGACATATCTCAGAATTATCTTCTGGTTCAATGTTCAAAAAATACTCCGAGTCCGATTCCACACCTTGCAAAATTTTTAAAAGTTTATCTGAATCAAGTTCACTCTGTTTTCTCTCAGATGCGTGCGCGCGAATCTGATTTTGTGCTGCACTATGCCAAAGTGACCTTGACAACCGCTCGCCTATGACGTCACTGACTAACTTCTATTAACTTCTATAGAAGTTCTTGGCACTCGGTGGCGCACAGTTGCATAGACGACCACATGTTTTGTAAAGATGAGAAAATAATTATCGACAAGAATTAGTAACAACTTTAAAATTACGTATCGGCATCTACCTGAAGGTCGAAATTCATCTTCCATCCTTTCACATCATCCTTTGTAATGAAGAAGATAACTAAGTTCATATTTTATTGACCTCAAAATGTTTTCGATATTCGTAATTTTCTGTATTTATAAATATTTCAATGGTGAAATCAACATTTCACGGCACATCACTGGCCAACTTGATATGAAGTGATTGGCGTTCTGAGGAAAGAAACAAAATTCGGAGTTTCTGTTTTTGCCGATTTTAGGACAAACTAGGGCTTATTTTGAGTAGAAAAATAAAAAACAGGGTAGTAGACAGTGCTATCTTAAATAATAAAATGAAACAAAGCTTTTAATTACAGTAAATTTATTTTAATAAATGAATAACTTCTATAGAAGTTGTGGCGCTGGTGGCACGAAAATCCCGAACTTCTATAGAAGTGCTTGGCGGTGAAAAGGTTAAAAGAAATAAAAGAGATTTATTGACACACACAGGACAGAACAACAAAATTACATGAATAAAAACAACAAGGAAACAAAGTACATATATAAAAGAAAAACGACAAAAGGTTAAACAAATAAAAAACAATTTAGTCCTGTGCGAGGCCAAAAGGCTCCTATCTCAGCATGTTCTTCAACTTGCTAATTCGCAGGGCTATGTCGGCAACTTTGGTTCGTTTATGAATCTCCTCATTTCTGACTCGAACACACGGAGAGACTCCGAGCATAACCCTCTCCATAATTCGGTGGGCTATCTTAAGACAGCGAATGGTTCGTTCTGCCTAGCCTTTTCTCAACTATATTGGGGTCGGCTTCCAGTCGAACCAGATGCAGCTGAATATCAGTATTTTACGTGGAATGATTGCCTGTCGGACCTCCACAAGCACTAGCTTTGTTTCGGCCTCGAGACTCCTTTCAACGTTTTTTGATATTCCTCATATTTTCGGATATAGCCATCCACGCCCAGTTGAAAAAATCATACGCTTATATACGCTTTTATTCGGCGATAACGTATTTTGCTTTATGAGCGAGTTCCAACATCATCATCTGCCTAGTCTTTTCCCAACTATATCGGGGTCGGCTTCCAGTCAAATCAGATGCAGCTGAATATCAGTATTTTACATGGAACGACTGCCTATCGGACCTCCACAACCCAGTTCCTTGGTAATACGATACCCCATGGTAAGACTGGTTTTCAGACTTTAGAGCTTCCGACTAATAGTGTCAAAGATGTACAAATGACAGACGGAACCAACGGCTTTACGTGCTTTCCGAGGCACGGAGGAAACTCGCTATGACAGATGGTCACCCATCCACAGACCAACCTTGGCAAGCGCGGCTTAACCCGGAAGATCGGCATGTGCGGCTGTATTTAGCCACGAGTGTCTTCGGGGGTTAAAATCAAGATGGCGGCATTACTTTCGTATATAGCCGACCGCCATATAGCCTATTACACTCAAATCAAGTATGATTAGTCCATTTACTATTAATAACGTACGCATACGACCTCGATTCGTGCCTCCAGCTACTCACAACCCACGCGTTGATAAAATATTTAATGTAGGGGCGAAAAAATAGACCACTGGCTTACCTACGTCTGTTGTACATCAACGTAAGAATACGGGGAGTGGTTGAGGAATCGACTACTGCGACGCGTGTTGCGGGTTCGATCCTGCACGGAACAAATAGATAGATACTCTATGACTAGCAAGTAGTTGTTCCGGGTGTGTGGATGTTTGTGATATTAAATGCTTGTATTTCAAACCAGTTATTCCTGATATTAACACATTTAACACTTTGAGCTGAGCAACGTTATAATACGTTAAATTTGATAAACACTATTTGACACAACGTTTAATCACGTCAGTAAAAAAAACTGTCCTTCTTCAAAGAACGTGTACAAACGGCTGAGGCTTATACAAATCCCTTCAAGCTACGTCATCGCGCCGTATCACTTTAAATTTTGGGACTGCTAGCGCCACTCCAGGTTAGGCGACCCGGTAATCAAACTCCGGACTCCACGCTCAGAAGTCGCGCTTGCGAACAGGAGACCACTATATTACTAAAAAACCAAGTCATTTACCTACCAGAATTCAATGAAACGCCTACAAAAAATATGATAGCAATTCATGAAGTCATTGAGATTAATATATCAATGTTTATGTAAGGTTACGTTGCTTACTTTGCTTTAAGATGCGCGCCGCGTGAGGGAGAGGACAGCGTTCTTCCTCCACCACAGCCGCAGTGGTAGGCGCCCACGGCGACGGATGTGGCAGGAGATCTCCGGCCACCGTAAGCGCGGGCATGCGGGCGGCGAGTAATGGGCGACTCGTTGGCCGACCGTGGACCATGCCCGGGTCGACGGTGCGTTGTGTTCCACGCGCGCCTCAAAGAGTGTCAGCAAAATGACCCCCTCAAGAGGGCCAAAGCCTGCCGGGAACGTAAAGGGCTATTGAAGTAAACCGTGGATTTTGGCCAGTACGAGTCTGATAGTCGCTCCCGCTCTGCCCTGGGTGGGAGGACTCATGTGATGATTTTACCACGTAGAAAAAAAGTGGAAACCAGTATTTTACGAGTAAATTGCGTTTGAATTTTGTTAAGTATGCATGTTATTGCTCGTGAATGTATAACACCGTTTTTTTTTGCTCTCTGCCCTGTGCGGGAGGACTCATTTGATGATTTTACCGCGCTAAAAAAAAGGTTACGTTTCTCACGAATTATTTTTCCTTCTTTGTACCATAAGCGCCTGTATCCTTTGGCCTGATTAACACCAGATATAATAGTATCAAAGAAAGTCATCATCATCATCAGCCAATAATGTTCCCACCGCTGAGACACAGGCCTCCTCTCTGTGAGAGGGAGTGGGCCATAATCCACCACGCGGGCCCAGTGTGGGTTGGTAGATGTCACATGTCTTCGAATTTGATGGTTCCAGGGCATGCCGGTTTTCTCAAGATGTTTTTCTTCATCGTTTCGAGAGCATCGGCGACGATATTTACACAAAGTAATGCGTCCTGTTGCTCTTTACTGATAGTCAGTAGGCTAAAAGTCTGACAACCAGTCTTACAGGATACGGCAGCGGGATGCGGATGTGGAGCTGCGTCACAAACCATGCTTCACCTCATATCTTGCCTTCTTAGCCCAAAAACATGCAGCCAAATAGATCTCTTCGCTGCTACCGACAACGCAATGGAATTGGCGGAGTTTTGGGCAAATAAAATATAAATACCGTCGTGCCAGCGACACGAAGAAGAAGAAGGATACCAAGATTTCGTGATACCCAATACTCAAAAGATCAGATAGGCAGTCGCTCCATGTAAAATACTGAGTAAACAGCTGCATCATAGTTTGAAAAAAGCTAGGTAGACAATGATCGTTGAACTACGGAAATACAACACATGTCTTTCTTAGAAAAAGAACCGATTGCCAATAAAAATTAATCTATTAAATACAACCTTCAACTTAGTTCTACATTATATGTGACTTTATGCAGCTGTTGTTAAAGTTACTTTTTCTATTTCGTTGTAAATTGTTGAGAAATGAAAAAGATTATTCGAATAGAATATTGCTAAAGTGGTGGTTTTAGATTCGCAGGCATCGAATACGGACCGGGTATGTGGACGGCGAGTAAAGGATGCCGTCCGATCATGGACCATGCCCGAGTCGACGACGCGAGGTGTTCCACGCGGTTGTGGGCATATGTAGGTTACAGGTCTTAACAATATATTGAAGTATCAATATGTCCTGCCATATAGGCATTTTTTTTTTTTTTTTTTTTTTTTTTTTTTTTTTTTTTTTTTTTGCGTGGTAAAATCATCAAATGAGTCCTCCCACCCAGGGCAGGGCGGGAGGGACTGTCAGACTTGTACTGACTAAAATCCACGGTGTCCTTCACGAGCCCTTTACGTACCGGGGTTACGGTGATGGGTAAGACCCGCGACCCCGGCAGGCTCTGGCCCTCTACAGGCCCCGTCAGTTTGCTGACACTCCTTGAGGCGCGCGTGGAACACAACGCGCCGTCGACCCACAACGCGCCGTCGACCCACAACGCGCCGTCGACCCGCCATATAGGCATACAATAATTATATAGGTAAATTTAGTTATTATCAATGTAAAATACAGGGAAACTATCACATGGTCAATATTAATGCATGTCAACAATTCAGGAAATCTTGGATCGTGTAGAATGCTTTATCAATTAAAAATGTTCGTAATTTATTTTTAAATACTGGAAGTTCCTTAGTGTCTAGAATGCCTATAGGTATTTTGTTGTATGTTCTAGATGCAATGCCAAAGAAGCTTTTGTTAAATAGAGCCGTTTTATGTGGTACCTATATTAGAAATTTTTTAAATATGTCGTTTCGATTTGAGTTTACCAAATAGATTTTCATTTGTTTTTATAAATACAGCTACTTCATAAATGTAAATTGCAGGGAAGGTCAATATCTTATCAGATAACCGTGGCCCTCAAACGTAAAGGGCTATTGAAGTACGAGTTTCATAGTCCCTTCCGTCAAAATGGGCAACCTTATATTATTGACCTTATAAAACTCAAGTATATTTCTACATTGATCCACATACAATCCACTTTGTGTAATTAATTAAATTAGACTAGCTTTTGTCCGCAACTTCGCTTGTGGTACGGTCGTAAATTATCCCATGGGACAGTTTTAAACAATACTAGTTTTGACCCATGGCTTCGCTAGTAAAGTATATTGTGTAATATTGGGTACACCTCTACTTAACCCGTCAGGAATCACAGGCATAATGTTATGTAGATTAACAAAAATCTTATTTATTTTTATATATAATTATGAATTTGAAGAGTTACTTTGTTTGGTTGAACGCGTTAATCTCAGGAACTGCTGGTTCGAATTGAAAAATTTTGTTTGTGTTGGATAGTTCATTTATCGGGAAAGGTTTTAAGCTATAGAATATCACGCTACGACCAAAAGGTGCCGAGCAGCGAAGGTGAAACCACGGAAGACATCGAACATGGCTCAAGCTCAAACCTGTCAAATTGTATCATAATGTAAATTACAATGAAATTCATAAATCGGTCGCGTAAACAGAAATTATACGAATTGTCAAATTATGAAATGTTTTTTTTGACCCGTCTAAAACCCCTTTATTTTTTGTAAATTATAGATAGATAGAATACAGTTTATTATGCACACCATATAAATTATGTTATAAAATATTGTAAAATATTTTTAAAAGAGTAAGTATGGAGTACTTTATACCCCTTATGTCTACCAGTCTACCCTCCCGGAGAACAAGCGTGAAGTTATGGTAGTAACATCCAGTATGTTTGTCTATTCTAATCATGGGACAAGCGATGGCAGTGTCGTGTCACCAAATTACACGGTGCTCGATGGACTAGTGATGTGGTGAGTGTCGATATCGATAACTTTTAGCGTCAAACTCAAACATTTATTGCATTTAGGTAATGTGATAAAATGTTAAATAGTACAATTTTGCATAAAACCTGTCATGAACCCTGCAAGGGCACAGCAACTTAGAAGTTATTCAAAGGAACATAAAAGTTATTACAACATACAAAATTTTACTGATACACAGTCATTTGTACCTAATTATTACAAATAAAAGGTAATATTAATAGGACTATGTTTAGGAACTTTAAAAAAAATTATAGACGAGCAGATACTAAATTAATACAGATACCAAAATAATCCTTGCTATATTTTATGTTGTGATTAAATTAATTTTGTGTTCGAAAAACTCTTGTAGTGTATAGAAACATTTTTTTCTTTATTACGTGTCTAGTCAGATTGTTTTTAAATAATATATGTATGTTAAAACTATTAGTTTCTTTAATATTTTCTGGTAATTTATTATATATTTTCAAACATATGGCATGTTGCCCAGAGTGAAATATGGTTAAACTAGAGCTGGATAACGCCAGTTTTGTCGTCATCCGACTGAAGGTGGATTTCTACCGAAATCGAAGGCATTTAGGTGATCCATGAGATGACACAAAACCGCCTAAAGTGGGACGATTTGAAAGAGACCTCCATTCAGCTAAAGGTTGAAAAAGGAGGAGAAGAGATAATTACTTTTCACGGCACTGTTGGCGTAGTGGCTGAGCGAATGCCTGCTGCGTTATGTGTCACGGGTCGATTCCCACAAGGTGAAATATTTGTATGTAAAGATATTGCTGCGTTTCAGTTTTTCAAAATTACAGGCTTCTTCTTGGTATGCTCGCTCAACCTTGTCTCTGTCACCCCTGACCCAGACTAAGGTCAAGATCAAATCCATATTCAATAAAAAAAGAACACCATTTCGTGCAAAATAGATTAGGTTGTTTCTCAGAAATTTTCATACTACGATTTATTTATGCATCGTCAGTAAGTTTAAAAACATTTATATTCACATACGCAATCCCCTACAAATATTTGTCCATGCGGAAATTGAACCGGCCATGTAATCGCAGCCACGCTTACCAACCTGCCGACAGCGTCACAAATCTAGACAAATATTGTTATGTTTCATCATCATCATCATCTCAGCCATAGGACGTCCACTGCTGAACATTGGCCTCCCCTTTAGATCTCCACATATACCGGTTGGAAGCGACCTGCATCCAGCGTCTTCCGGCGACCTTTATAAGGTCGTTGTTGTTATGTTTAAACATGATAATTTTAGTTCAACTTTTAATGAACGCGGTGCGTAAAAAAAGTTGTAAACATTTCTAAAACCGGCCTAGCAGTGCCGAAGATAGTACTGGGCCACAGGGTACAGGGCTCAAAACCGTATAAGAACCGGTCCTTGAACCCAAGCGCAGAGAAGACCAAGTGATTGTTTTCAAAATTAATTTAATAGTAAGATTGATTGTTTAAACAAAGATTAAAAGCGAAATAATTATGAAACCTTCGATTGTGACTCATTCAAATGAAGGTTTCGTTATAGAATTATCAAAGCGAGCTCGAAAATTTGCAAAAAAAAAACTAATTCTCTGGTTTAGCAGGTATTACTAATAGGAATTACAACATATGGATAAGATTATGCGAGATTTTCATATACACGTAAGGCCCCTTTTCATTGGAGGCCCTGAGTCACTGAAACGGCTGATACAGCGGTAGTACGCCCCTATATAATTATAACCTTTCAGTACGGAACGTTAATAACCTTTGTGATGTTGAGGAGACGCTTGTGATATCATTATTAAAAGAGTGTACGTCGAACAGTACTTTATAAACTCTACTCGATCAGGTCTAAAAAGTTAATGTTATCTACAACTAAATTAGACCTTTTGAGTGTGATAAACAGATCATAGGTGAGTCTTCCCATGAAAAATATTTCAGTTGATTCGATTTTTCGCTTCTTGTATATACTTGGACGATGTTATTACCGGCTCTACGGATTACGTATTTGACAAGAATTTGGGTTGAATATTTGAACCGAAAAGGGTAAAATGAAAAACTTAAAAAAACATTACCGCTTTCAAAAACGACCAAAATGAATTAAAAGAAACAAAGCCACTGATTTCCGGTAGAAGAGTTATTTTATACTTTTTTGTTGTGGTTTTTGAAGGCCTTTTCTTATTTATTTAAAGTTTTTTTTTATACCCTTTGTATATTTTATGGAGAAACATTACAGTCTTGAAATTATGCTGTTCTGCGCACACGCTCTTAAACGTCACCTTGATCGTCGTAGCCTTGAAAAGATTTCACTCAATAGCAAAACAGACGAAAAAATTCCGCTAGTATGTTTCTTTTTTGTGAAACAGAATTGTGTGCTATAAATAATGATATATTAGAGTTTAGTTTACATAAGCCGGCACGTAAATGCGCATTTTACTCACAATTCCGTGGTGAAGGAAATTGAACCTTATATTATTAAGATGTGAAAGGTGTAAATACATTCACAGGTGTAAATAAAAAAAGCGTTCCTAGCTTCAGTACGAAGCTAGGAACGCTTTTTTTTCTTGTGTTGAAATCGTCAAATGAGTCCTCCCACTCAGGGCAGAGCGGGAGGGACTGTCAGACTCGTACTGACTAAAATCCACGGTGCCCTTAAATAGCCCTTTACATTCCAGGGTCACGGTAATTCGTGAGTCCCGCGACCCCGGCAGGCATTGGCCCTCTGAATGGGGGCCCCGTCATTATGCTGACACTCTTTGAGGCGCGCGTGGAACACAACGCGCCGTCGACCCGTCCATCGCCGTGGGCGTCTATAACTACGGTTAGGGTGTAGGGTGGACGTTGTCTTCAAGCTAGGAACTCTAAAATCTTTGCGTTTCACGGTAGGTCTCAGCATATCGTACTCAAAACGGGGTGGTTAAGATTCACCTCCTAGCGGTTTACCCCGGGCAAAGGCACCAGAGGCTATAACCTGCGAGCTGAGCGATCCCACTAGCCATCGTAGTCCTCACCAGGGCTGCCTCGCCAGCGTCCACCATCCTGTTGAAGTCTGCTGCCAAACCGTATTTACTATGTTCCGTTGGTGCACAAGAGCTCCAGTACCTGCTGGGTAAGCTCGCTTCAACTTTGGCCTCATCCTTACTTCTGGGTTAGACGGAGGCCGTGAGTCCAATGTAAACTGACGGATAGATCTGGTGTGTTCGTGTATGTGAGTTTCTATGTTCGTAAACGCACCCACGATACAGGAGAAATTCCTAGTGCAGAAAACGGGTAGGAGGACTATAATTTATTGTTACTTGTGGTCAGCGCAACAGGTTTCTTTTTTAATTCTTTCATTTGAACCTTTTCTTTAACGATAAACATTCATCTTACTGCCCGTTTCCATTTTACTTGGGGGGAAATATTGTACTTCAACATTCATCTATATTTTCTAGATCAAAGAACCTTTACCTCTCCATCTATCAACATTTACAAACCTCTTTATTTTTTAGACTGTCATGGTCACCATTATAAATATTATTTGACTGCTATGCCGGAGGTCGTGGGTTTGATTCCCACCCAGGACAAATGTTTGTGTGATGAGCACGATCATTTGTTCTGTGTCTGGGTGTAATTTATCTATAATATGTATGTATTTAAAAATATATAAGTATGTTTATCAGTTGTCTAGTACCCATAACACAAGCTCTGCATAGCTTGGGACTAGATGGCGTTGTGTGATAGTTGTGGAATATTTATTTTTTATATTTATTTGTTGTAAACATTTAGTTTGTAATATATCATGATCTGTTATAATTGTTATATTTCATCATCACTTATAAGGAAGTAAAATACTATAATTTTCTTTCTGCAAAAACAGACTTCAATGAATGGAATAATTTTCGATCCACACTCGATCAACTAAGGTTTACTCACGCCAGTTACATTACAAAAACCAATAGCAAATTATTGCTGAATTTCTGAGTCCCTTACTCAAGCATTACTTAATTAAAACTATATTCAAGCCATAGGTATGATTGGTTAAAATTAGTTTCGCTAGTAACGCTTGAGTCTGGAGTGACATTCAGTAATACGGGCCTAAGTTTGCTCAAATATAAAAAGCACTTTTCTACCCAAGTCAAAAATGAAGAACAAAAAACTGCAAAAAGAAAATAAAAAAAGAAGAAAATTCTTATCGATAGTTTTTCCACTGCCCCTTCACTAGTCATTACCTTGTCATTCAGGCGGCCATCTTGGATAGTTTATTTGAAAATCGAACGCCGCCGCGGAAGCGCGTGATACTGTCATGGCGCGCAAATAATCGTAGATAATGAAAACAAATCATTGACTTTTTATGAACAATTAATATATTAATACAAAACTGTTTTGAAGTGTGATAATTATGAATAGATAATTATATAATATCCTATGAGTGGTGTTGTGTTGTGTTTTTGATGGACTTTTAACAATTAAGGTAAGAGTAATAAAAAAAAAGTTTTGAGAAAAACCGATCGAAAATCAAGGCGTAAAATAATGCGAATTGATTTTCTTATCGATATTTAACGTCAGGTAGCGGTTTGTTTACATTAAAACGAATTTTCTACACTTCTGAAGAGTAGTAATCAATTTTCAACACTTAAAAATTACATTTTCTATTTTTATTTCTTTATTACGTCATCTGGGGTCGCGAGACTAACGAGCTACCGTAACCCCGGAACGTAAAGCGCTATTAAAGGACACCGTGGATTTTAGTCAGTACAAGTCTGACAGTCTCTCCTGTCCTGCCCTGGGGGGACTCATTTGATGATTTTACCACGATAAAAAAAAAGCGTACTTCAAACCGATGCTGGGCATGTTCTTAATATTCTCTGTATATACTATTAACCCTCCACGGGTTCCATAATCACCTTCCTGCCCTTATCCCTTTTACTTGGGTCGACGACGCGTTGTGTTCCACGCGCGCCTCAAGGAGTGTCAGCATGGTGACGGGGCCTGTAGAGGGCCAAAGCCTGCCGGGGTTGCGGGACTTACGAATTACATTGACCCCGGAATGTAAAGGGCTATTGAAGGACACCGTGGATTTTAGTCAGTACGAGTCTGACAGTCAATCCCGCTCTGCCCTGGGTGGGAGGACTCATTTGATGATTTAACCACGATAAAAAAAAAACCCTTTTACTTGTGGTCGTCGCAACACGTTTTTTTCTTCCATCCTCCTCTATCAGACATCACAGTATCATTTACTCCTTTTTAGGGTTCCGTACCTCAAAAGGAAAAAAACGGAACCCTTATAGGATCACTTTGTTGTCCGTCTGTCTGTCCGTCCGTCTGTCAAGACCCTTTTTCTCAGGAACGCGTGGAGGTATGAAGCTGAAATTTATATCAATTACTCAGGTCTACTGTCCCTTGAAGCTGTGAAAAAATCAAACTTCTAAGCCAACGCAATCAAAAGATACAGCCGTTTATGCCGCAAATTTTCGACACTTGCAAGGGAATCAAAACCTACAGGGTGCTTCCCGTGAACTCAGAATCTTGAAATTTGGTACGAAGCAACGTCTTATAGCATAGATAAAGAAAACATTACGAAAACCATAAATTTTTAGTTACATCACATAATATATATTTTTTAATAATTTTAAACTTACTACCCATTTCCTCATAAACGCGTAGAGGTATTAAATTGAAATTCATACCAAATACTCAGGTCTATAATACCTTTAAGCTGTAACAAAATCAAACTTCTATGTCAACGCAATCAAAAGAAACAGCAATTTAAGCTGCATATTTTGAAACTCGCAAGTACTCGCAAGGGAATCAAAACCTAAAGGGTACTTCCAGTCGACCTAGAATCTTGAAATTTGGCATGAAGCAACGTTTTATAGCACACATAAAGGAAAAAATCCGAAAACCTTAAATTTTTAGTTACATTACAAAATATATAAACTTATTACTTTTTTCCTCATGAACGCGTAGAGCTATCAAGTTGAAATTCATATCAAATACTTAGATCTAATTGTCGGCGCAGTAATTACCTGGACTAGAATGACAGTTAACGATAAAGAGATCTTTGTCTTAAATTTATGCTCCTCCATCTTTCCCCATTGTAATGTTATGAATTTCATTTTGCAATAAAAATACCATAGTTATGACTCGATTGTCGTAATGAACGAACTTTGTAAACCTTGCAGGTTTGTACGGAACCCTCGGTGCGCGAGTCCGACTCGCACTTGGCCGGTTTTTCTTTCATATCATTCCTTAGACAATCCATTCATCTTTTCTTTGGCCTTCCTCTTCCTCTCCATCCATCAACATTCATACTCATCACTCTCTTAGTCACATGAGTGTCACGAGACCAAATCCTCCCTAAAGTTACAGGATTTTTTTTGTCAGTGAAATCAAATGAGTCTTCCCGCCCCGGGTGTAGTGGAAGAAACCGTTTTTCCTTTAACCTGTAGGGGAACAGTGTATAAGACGGGGACGCGAGGTATAATGGGGACATACACTCTTTAGGCATATTTAACATAATACTAACGTAGTGCAAGCGCCATCAGGACGTCATTTTTTAATGGCCGCTTGCAAATGACTTGCACTACGCTAGTATTGTGTTAAGTTTGCCTTAAGTGTGTGATTTCTCATCATACCTCGCGTCCCCGTCTTATACACAGTTCCCCTACTGTCCCGGTACTGGTTAAAGGTCACTTCCAAAACCTTCCATTCTGTCTAGCTTTAAAAATACAGACTCTGAAAGCGTGTTTAATAACGTGACCAATAAAAAAATATATTTACATTTATTTAAATACTGAACTTAGAATTAACTAACCTAAAACATCTTTCTGACTAAACCTCTACCCTATTTCTTCAGTTAGATCATCAAATGAGTCTTCCCACCCAGGGCAGGGCGGGAGGGACTGTCAGACTTGTACTGACTAAAATCCACGGTGTCCTTCACTAGCCCTTTACGTACCGGGGTCACGGTAATCCCTTGGTCCCGCGACCCCGGCAGGCTTTGGCCCTCTACAGGCCCCGTCACTATGCTGACACTCTTTGAGGCGCGCGTGGAACACAACGCGCCGTCGACCCGGGCATGGTCCATAGTCGGACAGCGAGTCGCCCATTACTCGCTGCCCGCATGCCCGCGAGAACTAACTAACCTAAAACATCTTTCTGACTAAACATCTACCATGTTTCTTCAGTTAGCCTTTGCGTTCCAGGGTCACGGTTATCTTTACAGGCGGTGCTGCGACAGATGTAAATACAAATTTTTTTTAAATAGAAAACGTTGCCCCACACTAGAAAATTCCCCAGTGTCGTGGGTGCGTTTACAAACATATAAACTCACATATACAAACGCCCTGCCAAACATTAATTAATTAGTTTCGTATCCTCATCATTATCTAGCAAGCGCAGCGTTGGACGTCCACCAACAAGGTGGACAGAAGACCTTATAAAGGTCGCCGGAAGACGCTGGATGCAGGTCGCTTCCAACCGGTACATGTGGAGATCTAAAGGGGAGGCTATGTTCAGCAGTGGACGTCCTATGGCTGAGATGATGATGATCATTATCAAAACCATTTCAGTCGTAGGACGTCCACTGCTGAACATAGGCCTCCCCTATAGACTTCCAATAGGACCGGTTGGAAGCGGCTTGCATCCAGCGCGATCCTGTGGTGGTCATAAGATTAGTTTCGTATATAAGAGACTAGCACTTTTCCCGCGACTTCGTCCGCGTGGGTTACGTACTTTCCTAATTCCCCCTTTTCACCCCCTTAAAGGTTAAATTTCCAAAAACCCCTTCTTAGTGCTCCCCTACATTATAATAGGAAGGCGTGTGCAAAATTTCACATTCCTAGCCCCTGTAGTTTCGGCTGTACGTTGATATGTCAGTCAGTCAGTTCTCCTTTTATATATATAGAAGATAGAAGATAAGACAAAGTCATCATCATCTGCCTAGCCTTTTCCCAACTATATTGGGGTCGGCTTCCAGTCAAACCAGATGCAGCTGGATAATAATATTTTACATGGAGACTGCCTGTCGGACCTCCACAACCCAGTAACTGGGTAATACGATACCCCATGGTAAGAGAAAAAGACAAAGTAAATAACTAAATAATTATTGGTCAAAGATCTTGCTTTTTTGCCCATTTTTTGTCTTTACGTACTTACAATTTTATTAAGATTGTCTATTATATACAAACCTTGAACTGGCAATTACAAATAATAAAAAAGAATTAGCAAAAAAACTGCACAGAACAGTCGTTTTCAAGTCATGCGCACATAAACATACATACGGCAATCGATCTTGATACATATAGATGTTAACGGAAATATTTGATGTCTAGGAATTGTATACAACTCCGAAGCCTTTTTTTCTTTTCGTGGTAAAATCATCAAATGAGTCCTCCCACCCAGGGCAGAGCGGGATCGCGACTTGTACTGACTAAAATCCACGGTGTCCTTCACTAGCCCTTTACGTACCGGGGTCACGGTTAGTAGTAAGTCCCGCGACCACAACTCCGAAGCTAATTAGAAAATCTATAAAAAAGTTCTACGTGTTCAGGTAGACGGTAGTCCCTCTCGTCTCGCCCTGGGCGGGAGGACTCATTGATGATTTTAGTAAGATAAAAAAAGTTCTTCCTGGTTGGTATTTGGATAAGGAATGTCCCCTTGCTCCTGTTCAATTTGATCCAAACTTCTCGGGACACCCTGTATGACTAAAACCCACGGTGTCCTTCAATAGCCCTTTACGTACCGGGGTCACGGTAATCCGTTAGTCCCGCGACCCCGGCAGGCTTTGGCCCTCTACAGGCCGCGTCACTATGCTGACACTCTTTGAGGCGCGCGTGGAACACAACGCGCCGTCGACCCGGGCATGGTCCATGGTCGGACAGCGAGTCGCCCATTGGGACACCTGTATAGAAAAACTTAGTATTTAATAGATGTTCACCCATCCATGACGCGTCCTTGGCAAGCGCGGATTAACCTTGAAGGTCAACTTCTAACACGAGCTCCTAAGTTTCGCAGATTATAAATGATGTAAACAATCATTATGATAATTAGGTAGGTTCTTGATACCAGAGGTCAGATGTCAATTGGTCTGTGTTCTAATCTAACTGCAACTAATATTATAAATGCGAAAATAGAGATCTATGAAGTAGGATTCGAACCTGCGCACTTCCGGATCAGTACTCTACACATTTAACAAACTAAGCCATAGCAGTCCTGCTCGGATAGTTCAATTCTTTCATTCCATTTGTTAAACATCTTCCGGATGTTTGTTACTCTTGCCTACAGAAAAAACTGAACGGATTTCGATGAAATTTGGTACACAGATAGATTCATCATCTGCCTCGCCTTTTCCCAACTATACTGGGGTCGGCTTTCAGTCGAACCAGATGCAGCTCGATTTCAGCATTTTACAAGAGCGACTGTCTATCGGACCTCCACATCCCAGTAACTGGGTAATACGATAAACGAAACTCAATGGTAAGATTGGTTGTCAGAATTTCGAGCTTCTGACTGTGATTAACGACTGTCAGCCGGGACCAATGGCTTTACCTGCTTTCCGAGGCACGGAGGAAACTCGCTATAAAAGATGGTCAGTGGTTACCTTCCCACAGACCAACCTCGGCAAGCGCGGCTTAACCCGGAAGATCGGCCTGAGCGGATGTAATTATTTAGGGAGCAATGGCTTTCATGCTTTCCCAAGACCTTAAGGTGGTAACAGAAGACACGACCATAGCTGGGAATTTCACTCCTTAGCTGTGCGCACAATGAAAGTATTGGCAAAACACTTTGTACGTACCTTAGGGATGTCCACCATATCACGATGGCGCATTGCCGTAAGTCTTGTAATCCGATGATGGAAAGGCCCAGGTGGAATCAAGTTGTGCAGTTCCATCGCACACTCTCCGAAATGTAACCGACAAAAAACCGACAGGCTAGCGGTTGATGCAGTTACTGCGCTGCGTGTCGCGGATTCGATTCCCGCACGGAGCAAATATTTGTATGATCTACAAGTAGTTGCTTCGGGTCTGGGTGTTTGTGTATGTTAGTTTCTATGTTTGTAAACGCACCCACGACACAGGAGAAATTCCTAGTGTGGGGAAAGGTTAAAAAAAAAAACTCGGCGTCGATGTTCTATCTCTTTGCAAGCCAAAACATAACACGTAAGGTATTATAGCAATAACTGTTTTTGTAGCACCCACGATAAGAAATTGCTGAACTATTTTTACCCATCTTACGACAAAAGTATCTTCTGTACGTTCTAACGTCATATATTACGTAGTGTGTAGCGTCTAGTACATTGTATTTGAGAAGAATGATGCATACACTCATATGCAACTTTAAGCTCTAAAGTCAGACAACCAGTCTTACCATGGGGTATCGTATTACCCAGTTAATGGGTTGTGGAGCTCCGACAGGCAGTCGCTCCATGTAAAATACTGATATTTAGCTGCATCTGGTTCGACTGGAAGCCGACCCCAATATAGTTGAGAAAAGGCTAGGCAGATGACCTAAACCTTTAATCCACCTCTACTTTCCTTGATCCATTTCAAAACTATATAGAACCCATACAATGGATGTACAATTCCCATCAATTTCTCACGTGTGTCTATAATGGCCTGAGTTGCGTGACTCAATAGCTTAATCAACCAGTTTTACTTGAGCCCTGAGCTTAATGATCAGTTTCTAATGAAATTTCATGTTTTCATAATAGTTTTCTCATGTTGAGGATTGGTTTATATGTCTTTGGTTGTTAAGGCTTGTGGACGGCGAGTAATGGTAAGCTCGCCGTTTGATCAACGATCAGGTACGGGTTGATGGCGCGTCGTGTTCTACGCAAGCTTCAAAGAGCTGTCAGCAAACTGTCGAGGCTTCTATAGAGATAAACGTCTGAAGGGATCGCGGGATTCTCTTATCAGGAAACCGTGATCCCGGAACGCAAAGGGCTATTGAAGGAACACCGTGGATTTTGGTCAGAAAGAGGTTGGCAGTCGCTTCCGGTCTACTCAGGGCCAGAGAACTCATTAGATGATTTTGCCACGTTAAAAAAGGGTTATGTGGCTTACAGACGGCGAGTTACGGTTAGGTAGCTCGCCGTCCAATCAAGGACGTCGGGTTTCACATCCTCGAATGGAGACCACGATTCGGCAACCGCAGCGTAGGACGCCCACCTACAAGGTGGACAGACGATCTGATGAAGACCACAAGAACGCGCTGGATGCAAGCCGTTTCCAACCGGTCCGGACATCTACGGCGGTTTAGTATTATCGTGATAAAATCAAATTTAGTCCTCGGGACAGTACGGGAGAGAATGTCAAACTTGTACTGACTTATATCCACGATGATCTTTCAATAGCCTTTTGCGTTCTGGGTCACGGTTACCTGATAAGTCCCGCGACCTCAGCAGGCTTTGGTGCTCTGAAGGGGTGGCCCGACAGACAGCTCTATGAGGCGCGTGTGAAACACGACACGCCGTCGATCCTGACAAATGGTCCATGATCGGACCTCAAGTCACCCATTACTCGCCGTCCCTACGGTGGCCGAGATTAGCTTCGCGACGTCCGTTGCCGTTGGTGTCTACCGCGCATGGGACAGGCCTATGTTCAGCAGTGGCATATGATGCGGATGATGGTGATGTACATTTAATATCATCGTTTTCCGCAAAATTATGCCTGCTTTGAAGATATTAAGTGTTAAGTTAAAGTCACCTTAATCACTCGAAACCTATAGTTCAAATTAAACTGGATCAATTACATAAAAATCGAGCCCAGTAGCCTTCGAGCGAGTAATCTGTTAGTTGATGAACTAATGGTAGAAAATTATTGCCTCGGCGCGTCGTACATACGACTACACATCAAAGTATGTACAACCAGTCTAAGGTGATGGTTAATAGTGTGGAAAGGTCATAAAAAGCGGGTTCAAAATAAACTAGTTATGTGTATCTTGATGTGTAGTCGTGTGTACGTGTGCTCATGAGCCTAAAGGGGTGGGTAGAAAGGTATTTTATAGATATGAGCAATATGGACTTTTTTTTTAACGTGGTAAAATCATGAAATGAGTCCTCCCACCCAGGGCAGGGCGGGAGGGACTGTCAGACTTGACTGACTAAAATCCACGGTGTCCTTCAATAGCCCTTTACGTACTGGGGTCACGGTAATTCGTGAGTCCCGCGACCCCGGCAGGCTTTGGCCCTCTACAGCCCCCGTCACTATGCTGACACTCCTTGAGGCGCGCGTGGAACACAACGCGCCGTCGACCCGGGCATGGTCCATGGACGGACAGCGAGTCGCCCATTACTCGCCGCCCGCATGCCCGCGGACTAATATGGACTTGCGGAAAGCAATCTGCCGTGCGCGTACGAACCGCGAGGGTTAATTTGTTGAATTCACCAGATCAGCAGTGCATTTTTGTTGCGCTGCATCATTAAGGGAATAACACCATTGAATGCACTCTTAGAACATCAAGTATTTCCATTGTGTTTAAAAACAAACACATAACATCAGTTCGCCGGTATTTACAAACACAATGGATACACCACAGAACATGGATACACAATCGAGCATTATTATCTTCATTTAATTTTTATATGTGAAAACTTCTTTAGCGGCGTTGTGCACTTTTTTGGAATGGGTAAAAAATGTTAAACTCGCGTCAGGACACGTGACCTGATCGAAAATTCGTAAGACTAGAAGAAGAAGATTCGTGTGTTTTTATTACTATTCAAGTTTTCACTTCTGCCGGCACTCCCAGAGTGCATCCCATCGTTTTATTTTTGTGGTGAAATCATCAAATGAGTGCCCCCGCCCAAAGTAGGACGGAAGGGACTGTCAGAGTCGTACTGACTAAAATCCATGGTGATACTACGGTTATCCTTCAAGACAGTCCCGCGATCCTAGCAGGCTTTGGACCTCTATGGGGACCCCGAAACCCCCCAAATTGCTGACACCTCTTTGAGCGTAGAATGAGACGCGACCGAAAGATTTCTACTCTTCGATTTAACTAAGTTGTTTCATGTTATGTGAAAAAATCTTTGTTTTGATCATTTGCGTTTTGAGATTTAGGCATTCCTAGAATTTGCCATTTTGAGAGCATTCTTTCTTTTCTTTTAAAAACGTTGCCCCACACTAGGAATTACTCCTGTGTCGTGGGTGCGTTTACAAACATATAAACTCACATACACAAACGCCCAGACCCGGAACAACTACTTGTAGATCATACTAATATTTGTTCCGTGCGCGAATCGAACCCGCGACACGCAGCGCAGCAGTCCAATCGCTCAGCCACTGCGCTAACCGTGCCGTCAAACAACTAGAGTTTTATTTAAAGAATTTGCCTCATTGAGAACTTATCTTTTCTCGCCGCGGTTGTCATTTTGCGAATTAGGTTTTTTTTTGTGCTAAACCGTTCTACCGTAGAACTGGTCGACCATGCACCATGTCCAGGTCGACGGCGCGTTGTGTTCCACGCGCACCTGAAAGAGGGTCAGCAAAATGACGGGGCCCCCTCTTAGAGGACCAAAGCCTGTACGAATTACCGTGACCCCGGAACGTAAAGGGCTATTGGGAGGACTCGTGTGATGATTTTACCATGTAAAAAATAAAACCGTGGTATTGGTAACTGGAAGAAACCAACTGGCTTTCTTGAAATAAATGACTAGAATTTGAATTCCACAGTGTTTTAAAAAAATAGTGTTTCGAAATTGATTTGCCATCCATGTAGATATTTTCGAATCGGTCAAATAGCCAGTAATAACCGTGTAACGTACCCGGCACTATGCACTAATACACCATGGTGATATCGATTCAATTTCAATGAAATTCTAGTAATTTCCCATCTTTATAACACGCCCTTCGTGACCCATTTAATACTTTTAAATCCAGACTGAGCTTAAAAACTTAAACATTAGGTAATACATATAATGGTCGCGGAACTGTACGAATTACCGTGACCCCGGAACGTAAAGGGCTATTGAAAGTCACCGTGGATTTTAGTCAGTACGAGTCTGATAGTCCTTCCCTGGGTGGGAGGACTCATTTGATGATTTTACCACGTAAAAAAGAAAAATATGGTAATATAATACACATTTATACCATTGCGGGTCTAAAAAGCTACTTTTTATCACTATTTTTGTGTTTGAATTTAGAACACATCAATAAATAAATCTATTTAATCTGTCAGTTAGAGAAATTACATAGTACGTACACCCAAGGGGTGAAAGTAAGTCTCTCGAGCATTGGTATTCACGACCTTTTTTTTTTTTATCGTGGTAAAATCATCAAATGAGTCCTCCCACCCAGGGCAGGGCGGGAGGGACTGTCAGACTTGTACTGACTAAAATCCACGGTGTCCTTCACTAGCCCTTTACGTACCGGGGTTACGGTAATGGGAAAGTCCCGCGACCCCGGCAGGCTATGGCCCTCTACAGGCCCCGTTATTATGCTGAGACTCCTTGAGGCGCGCGTGGAACACAACGCGCCGTCGACCCGGGGATATTCACGCCCTTGCTACGCTTTTGCTCGTAATCCTGTCTCGGGTCTAAATTAGTCTTTAAACCGAGGTAAAAACACTGCTTTTCGATACGAATATAAGGAAAGTAAAAATAAAAACTTGAATTATCATCTGCCTACCTTTTCCCCAACTATTTTGTGGTCGGCTTCCAGTCAAATCAGATGCAGCTGGATATCAGTATTTTACATGGAGCGACTGCCTGTCGGACTTCCACAACCCAGTAACTGGGTAATACGATACCCCGTGGTAAGAGATAAAACAAAGTAAATAACTAAGTAATTATTCGTCAAAGATCTTGCTTTTTTACCGATTTTTTGTCTTTACGTACTTACAATTTTATTAAGATTGTCTATTATATACAAACCTTAAACTGGCAATTACTAATAATAAAAAAAGAATTAGCAAAAAAACTGCACAGAGCAGCCACAACCCAGTAACTGGGCAATACGATACCCCATGTTAAGACTGGTTGTCAGACTTCTGACTAACTGTAACGACTGTCAAAGATCTACAATTGACAGCCGGGACCAATAGCTTTACGTGCTTTCCGAGGCACGGAGGAAACTCGCTATGACAGATGGTCACCCATCCACAGACCAACCTTGAGCGCGGCTTAACCCTGAAGATCGGCCTGTGCGACTGTATTTATTTAACCATGAACTCCTAAATAAATCCTTCCTCCGAAATAAAAACTTGAATTAGCCAAAGAAAAATGATTGAAGATCGGATTGCCGCTTTCCCGACCATTTTTTTTTTCTGTAGGTCTGCTATTTTTCGAACGAATTCGTTTTTTTTCAGTAGCCTTAAACACGCTGTCGTAATAAATCAATCTCCTAAATAAACAATTAGTTTTGATCACAAACAACCGTATAGTGTATTGTTCGCGAATGTTTAATGTTAACTAAAATAAACTAGTCTGCGATAAATCTTTCTTATGTTGAAAATAGATTGTTTTTTAACTTGCTAATATTTTAGGAGACTGAAAAGTAAGGGAATTTCAGTTGGAAGAAAATATCTTCTACTGAGACAGGTCAACCAGCTATTTCTTTAGTTTGCAATCAATCAGCTATTTCCTCAAGCTTCCCAGAATTTAATCCTTATTAGCAACATTATCGAATGGTGTAGAAATCATCATCATCATCATCATCTCAGCCATAGGACGTCCACTGCTAAACATAGGCCTCCCCTTTAAATCTCCACATGTACCGGTTGGAAGCGACCTGCATCCAACGTCTTTCGGCGACCTTTATAAGTTCGTCTGTCCATCTTGTTGGTGGACGTCCTACGCTGCGCTTGCTAGTCCGTGGTCTCCACTCGAGTACTTTTCGACCCCATCGGCCATCTGCTCTGCGAGCAATATGGCCTGCCCATTGCCACTTCAGCTTGTTAATCGGTAGGCTATGTCGGTGACTTTAGTTCGTCTACGGATCTCCTCATTTCGGATTCGATCACGTAGAGAAACACCGAGCATAGCTCTCTCCATACCTCGTTGAGCGACTTTGAGCTTTGAGATGAGGCCGATAGTGAAAGACCACGTTTCGGTGCCGTAAGTCATCACTGGTAACACACATTGGTTAAAGACTTTCGTCTTGAGGCACAGAGGTATGTCGGACGAAAAGACATTGCGTAGTTTCGCGAACGCTGCCCAACCGAGTTGGTTTCGGCGGTTGACCTCTTTCTCGAAGTTGGACCTACCTAATTGGATTGGTGTAGAAATACAGGCTGAGATTTTTTTCCAAAATCAGCGAGGTCGATTCCTGGCCAACATTATTGAATTTTCTAAAATCTAATGATGCAGTTTTAGTTTTCGACAAAATCGGCCTGGAGACTCCTTTCAACGTTTTTCGATATTCCTTATACTTTCGGATATAGCCAACCACGCCCAGTTGAAAAATTCACCCTATATAGTCCTCTTATAGACCCGGTAATCGAACCAGGACCCACGCTCAGCAGTCGCACTTACGATCACGAAACCAACGGGGCAGTTAATCCATATAAAGCAATGCTAAATACACGTGTGAAGGTAAGCCTTGAAACTTTTATACAAAGCATGGCTACTATTTAGAAGGCATCGATCTAGGGGAATAATGCAGTAAGGCGGTTCTCACACGATACCGATTGTTCACGGCGAAGTGGATTTGTTGATTTTTACACCACAGACTACCTACCGACAGTAGGGGACTATCGAGTAACCATGCTCCGGCAAGTAAAGAGCTATGTAGGACACCGTGGATTTTAGTCAGTACAAGTCAAGTACAAGTACATTTGATATTTTAATAGCCTGCTGTGTCCCACTCCTGGGCAATGGCCTCCCTCCACTCCTTCCGCTTCTCGCGAGCCCGTGTTTCCTCCTTCCAATCCAGACAGAACCTGTCCGGTTCGTCCCGCCACCTCCTTCGCGGTCTGCCGCGAGCATTATGATTTGAATTTTTTTAAAGACAAGGTACCTACAGTATTCTTTCTATACTTCGCTTTTAAATTTATGAAAAGACTAATTTTCATCCTGATATGTTAGATTGACAGTCGGCTCGGCAAAAGATCGCCTGAACGCTCGTTAGAATGCTCGCTAAAACATTCGCACCCACTCCGCACCGCCTCGCCTCCTGCGGCTAGTATTCTATAATATGGACTTGTATCAGTGGCGGATTTACAAATTTGCCGCTAGTAGGCTATTCAATTTTTGCCGCCCCTTTTTTTAAAGTACAAAACCCACGCTCCATACAGTTTTTGGCTATTTTTAAAAGCCAACAAAAATAAACTTACTGTTTAAATAGAGCGTAACACAATAAACACTTTTTATTACTAAGTACACCGAAGTTGTAAGTCAATTCACTGAGACGTTATTCAACCACAAAATATCTTTCTATTCTATGTGTGGAAAATAATTTAAATTCAAATATTTATATTTGTAGAACTTAAATAAACAAAAACTGACTACTGAATCTAACACAAATATGTGCAAAATAAGATTTTTTTGTAAGTCAGTTTTATTCGGAAGTCAGTTTTTATTCGGAAGCTTGTTTTTAATTCGGAAGTCAGTTTTTACCTCGTTTAGTGTGTTGTAGATGGTTATATAGTTTTACATAAATAAATGATAATAGCAATTGTGGTAGAGTTTGCTCGCTTTTTTACTTCCATCGTCAGCTCAGCAAATGAGAAGATGATTTGAAAACCAGGCTCAAATATCCGAGTTGCATTAGAAAGTATGTGGAAAAACACTTCTATAGGAACCTCTGAGATTCCATTATCAGATTACGACTTGGTAACTATTGGGCCACATCAGAAGTATAAGCTTTGGAATAAAAAATAATGTTGAAAATCTATCTACATTTGACGCAGAAATGGGACAAACATAAATAAGAACTGTAAATAAAAGAAAGATTGCGAGATCTGCGGACTCCTCGTCCGCATCGGCCCATCATGCTGGGGGCAATTTTTTTTTAACGTTGTAAAATCATCAAATAAATCCTCCCTTCCGGGGCGGGACTAGAGGGACTGTCAGACTTGTACTGACTTAAATACATGGTGATCCTTGAAATCAAGAAGCCCTTAGGTTCCAGGGTAACTGTTACGAGTGATGAGATAGTCCCGCGACCCCGGCAGGCTTTGGCCCTCTAAGGCCCCCCGTTAGATTGCTGACAGATCTTGGAGACGCGCGTGAAGCACGAGGCGCCGTACACCCGGGCATGGTCCATTATCGGACGGCGAGTCATTACTCGTCGTTCGCATGCCCACGCCTACGGTGGCCGGTAATCGCTTTGCGATGTCCGTTGCCGTGGGCGTCTCCCTGGCGATGGCGGCTGGGTCATGAGGTGGAGGCTGACCTCTCCCTCATGCGTCCTGCTTCTTCCTTCACTACCATGACTGTTTCGCAGAAGGAGGCGAGCGCTTCTCATTCTGTCTCGCCCGGCAGTATAGCCTCCGTGAGGCCATTGACACGGCGGCGCTCTGCCTAAGCGGGGCACACCTGCACCGCATACTCCTCCGGGTGACCCTTCCAGTGGTTTCAGGCGTTTCTTCCTGCCTAACACACAGACACAGGAACCTTCCGAAATACCTGTGTCCGGCAAAGACGGTCAGCCGGAAAGTGAGGTCGTTGCGGCACCTCTCCAGCCACTCCTCAAAGAGGGGTCTTACCGCCGCGATTGCAGCGTGGTTAAGCTCTTTGAAAGAATAACGCCACCACCTCATCAGTCACTTGGTGGGGTTGGGCCTAGATCTTGTGGAGAGCTAGTTTGGCTAGTGGACGCTAAATGCGCGTGAGATTCCTTCCATGTATCATGGCGAGGGATACAGTATCCCGGGGCAGGATCGTCTTGGCGGTCTCTCTCGACATTGCCAATTTCGAGAGAGATTTGGTACCTATGTGGTCGTTTCTTTGAGGATAATCAGGGGATACCGCAGGGTTCCCGGAGAGGTGGCGAGGCTCCTTGCCGGATTCCCGCTATTAGATCTGGAGACGAAGGCTCTCTGGCATGTCTACGACTGAAGTGTGGGAGTGCAACGCAAAACTCCGCTGCCTCGACTACTTGAGGCACTGCGGAATGGAATCTGTCGCGATCTCATGACGACATGGCGGTTTCAACTGTTGTAACCCAGATTCGGGCACACAGCAATCGCAGCGGCAAGACCCCTCTTTCAGGAGTGGAGTGCTACAGCGTTATCACCTTCCACCAGGCGCAGGTGCTCACCGGACACGATTGTTTCGGGAGATACCTCTGTCAGATTGGGCAGAAGGAAACGCCCGGGCGTCACCAATATGTAGACCGTCCAGAGGACACAGTGCAGCATACGGTGGAGGTCTGCCCTGCTTGGGCGGTACACCGACGTATATTCAGGGGGGCATTAAGGAACGGCCGCCCTTTCACGCCTGGCACTAGTTCATATGCAGGTCATACTACGGGAAGAAGGGGAATGGACAGCAGCTATCTCCTTCTGCGATGCAGTAATGCTAGAGAGGGAGGAGGCGGAACACTTGAGGGAGAAGACATCCTCATGACACGGCCGACATCGTCGCAGTAGAACGTCGGACACTCTGTGCTATGGTGGCACCTGTCCAGCCACTCCTCAAACAGGGGTCTTTCCGCCGCGATTGCGGCGTGCCCGAATCGTTATTACTAACTTAAAACTTGGGTCTGAACGAAAAATCTCTATTTCGATGGCCTCTATTTAGTTATTGCGTTTATTTTAATTGGCCGGCAAAAAATAAATTAGCCCAATTTGGGATGATGTCCTTTAAATTAATATTGAAACGCTATTATTTTAGTCAACGTTTAGCATCACCAAACCTCAATATTAATTACCAAGGAACAATTTTAAGTAAAGTAGAATCCACAAAATTTTTAGGTGTAACCATTGATAAAAATCTTAATTGGAAAGAACACACAGAACACTTAAACAAAAGAATAAATTCTTCGGCTTATGCGCTATATAAACTTGCACCTATTATAAGCACTGATGCGCTGCTTACCGCCTATCATGGTATAGTCGGATCTATATTAAGGTTTGGCATTATATTTTGGGGAAACTCCGTCAATAAAGAAATTATATTCAAGTCCCAAAAAAGGTGTATCAGGGCCATGTTCGGACTAAAAATTACTGATAGTTGCAAACCTTATTTCATTAAGCATAAAGTTTTAAGTCTTCCTTCTTTATTTATTTATGAAGTAGCTAATTTTGTCCACACGAATCCTAAAATATTTAAAAAAATGACAGATGTTACTAACCGAAGTCGTCGTGATATTAACAGGCTAGAAATAATTCGACCAAGCACAGCACTTACCTATGCATAAAAGTATCTTCTATTTGGCACCAATCATTTATAACAAAATTCCCACATATATTAAACAATTACCAATTAGACTCTTTAAAATACAAATTAAAAAACATCTTTTATCAAAATGCTATTACAGTTTATCGGAATTTTTAAATGATTAAAATATTAATTTAAATGCGTCTAAAATTCAATTGCGATATTTCTTAAATGTTAAATTGTTAAGTTAGAGTTATTATTGTTAAATCTTTTTATTTTCTTTTATGTCGTTGTTTGAAGTTAAATTCACCCTATGTCTCAACCATATTTGTACGCCATACCTAAATGGCAAAACATGCAGCTACCTCATCATTTATTAATAAGACCTGTATATTGTATACCACTCATGTTTTTACAAATAAATATATCTTTATCTTTATCTTTATCTTTATTGGAATATTTTTAAAATTCATGATCGCATAAGTACCTATATTTTGCAGTGCGTGTAGTAATCTTTTATATACGGATTACGAACGTCATGTGTATACATACAATTCGAAGTCTTTTTTTTTATTATTTGGGCTAAATTTGCCGCCCCTCTAAATCTGCCGCCCTAGGCTCCAGCCTACTTAGCCTATTGGTAAATCCGCCACTGACTTGTATGGGTATGCGCTCACTGTATCAACTCCGTATCGTCACCGGATCGCCTCGGTCGTAAGCCCTCTACGCGCGGATGGCGGATGGACCACTCGGTGACGATGGACAGCTGCCCGCGCGTGATTCACGCGAATGTTTTACTCAAAAAATCGCGGACCAAGCGACGTCCACTCGTTGACCACGCGGCGCCACTCGCTGACCACGCGGCGCCACTCGCTGACCGCAAAGGGTCCACTGGTTGACTGCGCGACATCTATTGGTGATGACGACTGTCAATAATCTACAAATGACAGCCAGGACAAGCGGCTTTACATGCTTACCGAGACACGGAGGAAACTCGCTATGACGGTTGGTGACCGATCCACAGACCAATCTCGGCATGTACGGCTTTAGGATCAATCTGTGTAGCTGTTATTATTCAGCCACGAGGTTCTAGAAATTACTTTATAATATTAAATACATACACAACTTCGTGAAAATAATATTTTCAGCATAAAGAGTGGTAATTTGTAAGTAAACTATTTTTCCTTGAATTTGTGCACGTTATTTACAAATACCATAAAAATCATGAGGAGCTCGTGGCTAAATAGTTACAGCCGCGCTTACAGAGGTTGGTCTGTGGATGGGTGACCATCCGACCATCAGAGTTTCCTCCGTGCCTCAGAAAGCACGTAAAGCCGTTCTGGCTGTCACTTGTAGATCTTAGACAGTCCGAAGCTCTAAAAGTCTGACAACTAGTCTTATCACATACCTAGTTACTAGGTTGTGGAGGTCCGATAGGCAGTCGCTCCATGTAAAATACTGATATTCAGCTGCATCTGGTTCGACTGAAAGCTGACCCCAATAAAGCTAAAGCCAAAGCTAAACCCCAAAAAAGTTAGGAAAATTGAAAATTGATTTTACCACGATAAAAAAAAAGTTCGTGGTGTAAACCACCCTTAAACCCCGGCTATGTTGGAAAAGGGGTGAAGTTGGTAGTTATCTGACAAACTATAGGTCGCACAGTCACACATCATATTTCTACATTTCATTTTTTTTTTTGTTTTTTTTTTTTTTTATGTGGTAATATCATCAAATGAGTCCGCCCACCCAGGGTAGAGCGGAAGGGACTGTCAGACTCGTACTTACTAAAATCCACGGTGTCCTTCAATAGCCCTTTACGTTCCGGGGTAATTCGTACAATCCCGCGACCTTGTTTTATTTATTTGGCCTTGAGAAATGAAAAACCTACAGCTTTTATATAATAACCGTGAATAATAAATAAACACTTTTGACATATGCACAAAGTAAGTACTTTAAACACGTAATCTTCTTCTAATATATCATTAACTTGCAATCCAAGTAATTGCAACGAGAAATCAAAATAATTGGCTATCTCTTATGCATATTAAATAAGATAATCTTTGTTTATTACCTTCTTCTATATATTTATATGAGACTAGCCTCTGCCCGCGGTTTCACCCGCGTTTTTTTAGGCAACTGCCCCCCCTATGGAGGCCCCGTTAGTTTCCTTGGGGAACGCGTGGAACACGACGCGCCGTCAACTCGGGCCTTGTTCTTGGTCGGACGGTGAGCTACCCATTACTTGCTATCCGCAAGCTACTGCTTACGGTGGCCGAAAATTGCCTCTCAACTTCCGATGCTGTGAGCGTCTCCCGTGGCGGTTGGGTCGTGGGGTATAGGCTGTCTTCTCCTTCACGCATCGCGCCTCCTTCTTCGGTAGCATGATTGACTGCTTCCCATATCGCCCCGCAGCATGACACCGCGCGACCAATGCCGGGCGCGAGAGGTTGCCACCGCTTCTGCCAGCGACTATACTATGGTTATTATAATAGGTACTTACCATGATGAAACGGTCTCGTATAATTCTAGTTACATGCGTGAGGACTCTGACTACATTTAGTTTATGACGGTAGTAAGATTAACTTTCTGCACACCATATCCGTTACCATAAAGTTAATAACTTTAACCGTGGGAAATTATCAACTCTGCCATCCTGGTGAGAAAACCCAAAAATTCTGCTTCACCCGGAAACCGTACCCAGGACCATAACGACCCGTACGTAAGTAGCTTACCGCGAGGTGGCGAAAGGTAAGATCAAATATATTGAAATGTTTGGAACATGCCACGATGTGCGGCCGGAGGCGAAAACGCGAGCGGTTAGGACAGCGCTACAGTAGCTAGCGGTGAACAAAAGTAGGAGTGCAAACTTTTATGTGCAATGCCACGAAATTGAAAAGTTCGAGCAGCGTCGGGGGAGTGAGGAGTGCGTACCATCAAACTGCTACTGTGAATAACGCACCGCGTCACCAGTCACCGCACTGACTTTTTTTTTTGTCCAGGTAAAATCATCAAATGAGTCCTCCCACGCAGGTCAGAGCGGGAAGGACTGTCAGACTCGTACTGACTAAAATCCACGGTGTCCTTCAATAGCCCTTTACGTACCGGGGTCAGGATAATTCGTGAGTCCCGCGACCGTCTCAAGACTACTTTGAGTATTTATCGTTATTCCACATAGTAGTTTCGGATTTTAGCAAACGGAGATTGTTTGGCAAAATCCGACAATATATTAGGTATTAGAAATTTCCAACAAAAAAAAAATACTGATTCAACTTTGGTAGCGATAATGTATCATAATGAAAATGTTTGTCATGTAGTTTTTTTTTTGCATTATAATAGAAATAACTGGTTGCATTAGTCGGCTGGAAAATTGCGCTAAAAATTATATATAATTTTTGGTTTAAATTATTTCCATCTTCATTTGTGAAGGTCATTTATTATAGGCAATTGCTCCGTGTAAAATATTTATATTGAGGTGTATCCGGTTATAATGATCCTAACATAGTTGGGTGATAATTATCTATACTTATAATAAATCTGTAGAAGGGTCAATTCTGTACATTGAAAATTTTGTAAAAATAAATAGCGGGGGGTGTTGCTGGATCGATACCAAACCCAAATATGTGATTAAAAAAAATTTTGTCTGTCTGTCTGTATATGCAGGCATCACGTGAAAACTAACGGTTCGATTTCGATGAAACTTGGTATAATTATACCTTATTATCCTGGGCATTAAATGGGATACTTTTTATCCTGGAAAAATACGTAGAAAAAAAAATCTTATTTCTTTATTCATAGACGTTGTTCTGTAGAACCGCGAATCTCCTTAATTATTATAGGCTTAGCCGTATTTGGGTCCAATAGATATTTATAAGATGTCATTGTCAGAGTTACTCAAAATGGAGAAATAAACCATCCACGCGAAGACCGACATCCGCGCGGACGGA
Organism: Agrotis puta; assembly: GCA_943136025.2. Classification (NCBI taxonomy): domain Eukaryota; kingdom Metazoa; phylum Arthropoda; class Insecta; order Lepidoptera; family Noctuidae; genus Agrotis; species Agrotis puta. Next base: position 6,367,453 of record OW964195.2, on the reverse strand, counting down.
GTCGCGGGCGGAAGCTAGTTTATAAAATAAACATATATCTAACTAGAAGAAAAAATAAACTGCAAAAATAACCCATGTTACCGCACAAAGGGGAGAGTGGGATGTTATGGGGGAGATCTTTGCCCAGCAGTGGGACATTTTTTTTTTTGCCTGGTAAAATCATCAAATGACTCCTCCCACCACCCAGGGCAGAGCGGGAGTGACTGTCAGACTTGTACTGACTAAAATCCACGGTGTCCTTCAATAGCCCTTTACGTTCCGGGGTTACGGTAATTGCGAGTCCCGCGACCCCGGCAGGCTTTGACCTTCTACAGGCCTGTACGAATTACCGTGAGTAATTCGTACAGTCCCGCGAAAGGATTGGATAAGATTAAAAAACGATCAGGTTATAGTCAAAATTCTGCCGTCCTCTAACTAAAAGGCCGTTAAGTGCAAAAAGTAGTTTTCGAGAAAACGCTAAAATTGTGAATTGATGTCTCTTGAAAAGTATGCTATCTAGGAACAAGGCTGCAAATTATATATGTAGGCATAGTGTTATTGCACAATATGTTATATGTTTAATTCATTTATATTGATTTAAATTTATTAAATTCATTTACTAATTTTTAATTATGCATTTTATGTGGTTTAACTGCACAGCAATCTTCCTGTATCTCCTAAACTATTAATCATAGAAAAATGATTCTTAGACCAAAAGATAGAGCATCGAAAGTTGTATAAGACTACATTAAAAAGTGAAAAACGACCAACTGTGGCTTAACGGCCTTTTAGTTAGAGGACGGCAGAATTATAATCCCAGCACACTGTGACAACATATATGCTTTTCTAACACTGAACAATAATCATATTATTATTATGAAAATAACTATAACAAGATGATAACGAACAATAATAAAACATTAATGAAATTTTCAAAGTGCTACACGCTGGTCGCGGGACTCACGAATTACCGTGACCCCGGTACGCAAAGGGCTATTGAAGGACACCGTGGGTTTTAGTCAGTACGAGTCTGACAGTCCCTCCCGCTCTGCCCTGGGTGGGAGGACTCATGTGATGATTTTACCACGTAAAAAAAAAACAAAGTGCTACACGCTTCTTTTCAAGTGTCAGTCGAAAGATGGAGTTCATTCATTGTCATTTTCGTTACATAGTACTCGTAATGCATGAATGAGATTATCAGTTACGCCTTCATTGTTTAAAACAAAAGAGTTTTTTTTTTATCTTGTCACGAGATAATCAGTTGATAGAGCACGTTTTTATTTTAATATTTTCTGGGACGGACCGAGAGTTTGCGGAACCTGGGCTAATACTAATTGTGGGCCCTGCTTATACGTATACTTAATTAACTAAATGCTATTTTAGGACCTGACTTGTATAAGTTAAACCAGCGTTTCGTTTAGTTCCAACCCAAATTCATTTTGACTCGTTACAAGTTTGAAGAGTAGCTGGACAGGCGCCACGTCATCCTCACTTTTTACGCGGTATACGCCGTGCATCAGTGATACGGCGATAAATAAGCCCCTGATTTTCCATTGCTTTCAGTGGGGCTGAGGGCCCTCTATTTTCACGGAGTCCTGGGCTGCAGCCCAAAAAGCCCTTGGGTAGATCCGCCCCTGAATATTTTAGAGTAAGTAATTCATCCTACTCATAAGGTGCAAAAGCGAGTGTGTTTGTTTATTTTTATCTTACATTATTGAATGTACAGATTCATAGTCGGTCGCTGAAAATTGAAGCCAAAAACACAGACGAAAAAATATCCCCTTTGTTCCTACGTAAAACAAGTGAACATCTCCAAGGAAAACATTTAAATGGTGTGCGTGGCGCTCACTTACACATTTGTAAAAAAGTGATTTCACGTTACGTTTTGTATAACTGTGTCTCCTTTAAAATATTTTCCTAGTAGCACTTACACGTGATGGAAAACATGTCTGTAGATAAAATCCAGATCGACCTTTATACATCTATCTATCTATAATTAGCTAGTCAGGCCATCACCCGGTAATTCATCATAATACATTGACATTTAAGAGATAACCACGTTTATCTAATTAGGTTTACATAAACGTGATTTTAATCTTAGATCGGGAGGGCTCATGGCTTTGACGAGTCTAATATTACGGAGGCAAAGTTTGAGGGTCTAATTTCTAAGCATGAAACCCGTGGTCTCCGCCTAAGTGACTGATGTTTTGAAAACGAACCCGAACTAAGAATGAATGATATTACGATTTGACATGATTTGATAGAACAGTGTATAAAACGGGGACGCGAGGTATAATGGGGAAAGGCATTTTTAAAACAGCACTAACGTAGCGCAAGCGCCATCAGGACGTCATTTGCAAGCGGCCATTAACAAATGGCGTCCTGTTGGCGCTTGCGCTACGTTAATATTGTGTTAAGTTAGCATTAAGTCTCGTCTTATAAACAGTTCCCCTGTTAATAAACGTTCCAGGGTCACGGTAATTCGTGAGTTCCGCGACCCCGGCAGGTTTTAGCCCTCTAAAGGGGGCCCCGTCATTGTTATGACCCTCTTTGAGGCGCTCGTGAAACACATCGCGCCGTCGACCCGGGCATGGTCCATGGTCGGACTGCGAGTCGCCCATTACTCGCCGCCCACATGCCCTATTGACAAGGCATAGCGCACTATTACGCTGTTAAATCTATTTCCAACCTATGTTTCGCAAATAAATTAAGCAAAGGTTTCGTCTATGAGTGTGGGCGGAGGGCCTGGCATTTAATATGAGGGCAAGTTCGGTTTTGTAAATGTCATGATTTCGATTTTTTGGTACGATACTAGAACATTCCAGATATGTCTCGATACACTGGTATCGATCTCGACTTTGCACTAGTATCTAAGTTATAACTTATCATAGTCTGATGCCAGCCATGTCTAGTCGTGATGGCCCAGAGGTGGCACCTCACTTCTCATCCATTTGATTGCGAGTTCACACCCAGGCAAGTATAATGGTCGCGGCACTGTCTTATCAGGTAAACGTGGCCTCGGAACGTAAAGGGCTAGCTGTAAAGGGCCCCGGGTGGCAGAATAACTCATTAGATGATTTTACTACGATAATTTTGTCAAAATTTGACGATTGGGGTAGGTTGACATGCTGGCGTCTGTACTCTCATCTGCCTAGCCTTTTCCCAACTATATTAAATCAAAAATCAAATCATTTATTTCAAGTAGGCCAGTTACAGGCACTTTTGAAGAGACAAAAGTAAAATTAAATAGTTTAAAAATAGTTACGGTGCTATAGTCCCAGTCACGTGGCTAAATAATTACAGCCGCACAGGCCGATCTTCCGGGTTAAGCCGCGCTTTTTTTTTTTTTTTTTTTTTTTAATTGGGACAAACCCACCACACTATTCCCTAACCACTGCAACTCCTGTGCGCCAGAATCAACAGTGGCAACCAACCAGAAAAGGGCCGAGACAATGAAGCTCGACGTGTCCCGGAGAATGAATTTACCTGTCTTGGATCCTGCAACGAAATTAATCAGAAAAGAATAGTGGAGGAGTAGGAAAAAATATATGTTTCCACTTCCCTCCATGCAAGCAGGAGACAGAACAAAACAAGGCCAATAGGCACAAAGGGACATTACAACTGGGAAAAGCCCAGTTGCCTAGCACCACGGGTAAAATGACTACTAATATTAATGGGTCCTAAATTGTAAGCCGCGCTTGCCGAGGTTTGTCTGTGGATGGGTGACCATCTGAAATCTTAGCGAATTTCTTCCGTACCTCAGAAAGCACGTAAAGCAGTTGGTCCCGGCTGTCATTTGTAGATCTTTGACAGTCGTTAATCACAGTCAGAAGCTCGAAAGTCTGACAACCAGGCTTTTCAAGGGGTATCGTATTTCCCAGTTACTGGATTGTGAAGGTTAGTTAGGTAGTCGCTCCATGTACAATAATGATATTCAGCTGCATCTGGTTTGACTGGAAACCAACCCCAACTTAGTTGGGATAAAAAAACGACGGTTTGCACTCTGGGAATGCCGGCAGAAGTGAATACTTGTATAGTAATAAACACACACGAACATTCGCGCAAGCGCCCTGCGCCGTCTTACGAATTTTCGATCAGGTCACGTGTCCTGACGCGAGTTTAACATTTTTTACCCATTCCAAAAAAAGTGCACAACGCCGCTAAAGAAGTTTTCACTTCAAAAATAGATGACATGATGAAATAAATTACACCGAGCAATTTGCACCTGGTGTTTGAACCCACGACCTTCTTACTTGTAAGTCGAGGCCATTACGACTGCTCCTTAGAAAGCATTTAATAACATTAAAAAATCATAGTCAACAAATACTCCTTCGTCTTTAAAATCAACCTCAAACGTCACGATTTCAATTTAAAAATAAACATTTACGTGGAAATCTGTCCACTCGGGTACCCTACGTAAACCGAGTGGACAGGTTGGTCCGGTCACACGATCGTCCAAATGAATTATTGAGGTGATATCGATCGACTCAAACCACGGGCCAACCTTATGGACGTCGTTTAAACATTTAATAGTGACACAGAGTGAAGATGGAGAAGCGACACTTTGATATAAATCAAATCGTTTATTTTTTTCAAAACAAGATCAATTTATACAGAGTTGTCATTTTTATTTCCTTAAAATAGTTTTCCATATTTTGCCCTCTGTCACATGAGTACACAAATGCCACGGGAACCGTTATCCCGGATCGTAAAGGGCTTTTGAAGAATCACCGTGGATTTTAGTCAGTACAAGTCTGACAGTCCCTCCCATCCCGCCCTGGGAAGGTCTAATTTAATGATTACCACGTAAAAAAGAAATGGGTACGCAAATAATAATATGTTTAAAGTCAATTAAATTACGATCACAATGTTACTTCTTAGGTACTAATACGAGTATTGTAGATGCGAAAGTTTGTGAGTTTGTGTGTTTGTTAATCTTTCACGCAAAAACTACTGAACGGATTTGAATGACATTTGGTAAACAGATAGTTTATAACCTGGATTAACACATAGGATAGAATTTGTATGTCGATTTTATTTTACCGTAGGTTAATTTTATAGTTGTAGCAGGCCAAACAGCTAGTAATATTTTAAATATTGACAGGTGTACGAAAACAGACATATGGTATGCAGCTTGCTAGGCTATAAGGGGGGTGGGAGGGGGGAGTGCGTGATCAATGCCGGCAAAAGTTAGTTTTACCATAAAAAAATAGGTATCACATGATTTGTTGGTCTCGGTATGACAACTCTTGAATCTTTACGTGTTAGGGCAATACGTGTAACTCGGGGTATGTTACGGTGGTAGGCAATTATATCTGAAACACGCACGCATCGAAAATAGGTTGAAACAGCGTATTTTTTCCTTGATGACTCATTTGATAAAAATGTTTTTTGGATATGTCGATTTATCGTATCAAATCTTTCTATCTAAATTATTATACACTAGCTGTACCCTGCCACGCTTCGCTTTGGCACAAAAAAAAACAGTTTTTTCGCGATCGCGGCTATGTGACTGATGCAAAAAATAGATAAAAACAATTCTTGATGCGGATTATATATCATGCTAAAATTTCAGCTCAATCGGTGCAGAACTTTTTGAGTTTTTGAAGCGTACACAAACCAACATAACATTTTATGTATGTAGAAATACAAAAATCAATGGTGCAGACCATGGTACGGAGCAAGGGGGCATGGGAAGTAGTCGTGTCCTTCTGTGGAGGAAGAAGGAAGTAGTACACAGGAACCTCCCGAAACATCCGTTTCCGGTAAGAACCTGTGTCAAGCGGAAGGTGAGGACGCCGTAACGCCTCTCCAGCCACTCCTCAAAGAGGGGCCTTATCGACGCGATCGCGGCGTGCCCGAACCTCGGTTACGACACTCGTTCCCTCGATACCGTCTTGAGATCGCGCCGGAGCTCTTCTCGCAGTGCCTCTACATAGCTTAAATGCGAACGAAGGAAGAGGCAGAACGCGTGAGGAAGAGGCAATCCTCCTCCTCACACGGCCAAATTGACGCGGAAGACGGCTAGGTCGTCGGAGATAGTAGGAAGATTTTTAAATTAATTTTCATAATTTATGCACTTAACAATACTTTTCTTGGCTCGTAGGAATATGATAGATAGTCACCCATCCTCATACTGACCTTGGTTGACTGGATTATCATTGAAAATCGACCTTCGACACCTTCTTTACCCGATAGATTTTATTATCGTGGTAAAAATCATCAAATGAATCCTATTACCTAGGGCAGGGCGGGAGGGACTGTCAGACTTGTACTGACTAAAATCCACGGTGATCCTTCGATAGCCCTTTACGTTTCAGGGTCGCGGTTACCTGATGAGACTGTCCCACGACCATTTTTAGGGAGCTAGGTATCTGGTACATTCTGTAAAATAATTATTTTTTCAATGAGTATCGCTTCTCCGTAGAATTCTTAATCTCTGGCAAAAGTAACGTATGAACGACATGCCATTGATTAGTTATATTCCATACTGTACTTAGATTTGAATGGAAATGTTAGTCAGGAGGTATTCTCCTAGTATTTTCTTCACTTTAGAATCTATATTCTATATCTATCTATACTATATAATAAATCTGTAGAAAGGTCAATTCTGTACATTGAAAATATTGAAAAAATAAATAGCGGGGGGTGTTGCTGGATCGATACCAAACCCTAATATATGATTAAAAAAAAATTTGTCTGTCTGTCTGTCTGTTTGTGCAGGCATCACGTGAAAACTAACGGTTCGATTTCGATGAAACTTGGTATAATTATTCCTTATTATCCTGGGCATAACATAGGATACTTTTTATCCTGGAAAAATACGTAGAAAAAAAAACTTATTTTTCAGTTTTATTCATAGACGTTGTTCTGTAGAACCGCGAACACACGTTGCATTACCCGCAGTGGATTCAGCGCCGTAATATTTATAAGATGTCATTGTCAGAGTTACTCAAAATGGGGAAATAAACCATCCACGCGAAGACCGACATCCAGACGACGCGCAGACGGAGTCGCGGGCGGAAGCTAGTATACAATAATATACAAAATCGCTATTACGAACTCAGTGGACTATCGAATAGATCGCAGCGCGCGATCGCGATGTGACAGAGATTTGAAATAATTCGGGACACTTGGGGCGACGTGTGTCAAGTTAATATGCCCCGCACTTTTTTAGGTTTTATTTAGGTGTTTCTTACTGGTCGCGGGACTGTACGATTTACCTTGCCCCCGGAACGTAAAGGGCTATTGAAGGACACCGTAGATTTTAGTCAGTACGAGACTGACAGTCGCTCCCGCTCTGTCCTGGGTTGGAGGAATCATAAGATTATTATACCACATAAAAAAGTCGTTTTTTACTGAAAAACAAGCCGGAAATGTTTATCAAAATATCTATTTGTTTTTGTATTTGTGTGTTTTAAGTTTTTTTAAGTCCATCCTAAAGTTATTTGGAAGATATCGCTATTAGCGATAAGACAGCCGTTGTACCCTTAGAATTAACAATATTGTAAGTTTGTATTTATTCTATTATTTTTTTGGTTTACAAGAAAGTATATTCTATTCTATTCTATGTGATAAGAATTAGGAGATCATAAAAACCTGGAAGTAATGTGGGCACTCGGACGCGCTGTCACGGCGCACAAGATGTTATCACAATGGATGTAAACTGCGTATCCAAGTCGCGAGGCTCAAAAATTATATTCTTCCTAATATTGCGATTTTTATTCGTGACGACACCTGAGAACCTTCTTAATTATTGTCAGTATTGAAGGTCAAATTACCAACTTATTCACACGTTTTTTATTGTTTTAATACAAGTTATAAAAATGTTATTAATTAACTTTATTTTAAACAACTTTGCTTATCTTTGTTATGTGAAGATTTAGCTACCTACCTACGGTATCAGAATTAATTGGGACGCATTTGAGAAATCCTCTGGTCGGATGTTGCTTGATAGCTAATCTTCGCAGTGAATTAACACCATTTTTTTTTACGTGGTAAAATCATCACATGAGTCCTCCCACCCAGGGCAGAGCGGGAGGGACTGTCAGACTCGTACTGACTAAAATCCACGGTGTCCTTCAACAGCCCTTTACGTACCGGGGTCACGGTAATTTGTGAGTCCCGCAACCGAATTAACAACTTGGCTAAAAAGAATTAAGAGGACTATTAATTCCACTCAAATGAATTACAACTTTTTAATTGTTAGTCTTATTGTGGATGACAAGTACGTTTTGAAGTAAAAAGTGATTATATTGATATTTTTACAAAAGCACATAATTTTAGTTTACATATTGACAACTAATACCAACGCCATCTATGGAGCAATAGCAGAACTAAAGTCAAAATCATGGTGTCAGGTTTTACGTACCACGCGTAATTATATAAGTGTGAAAACAAAAAGAAATATACAAGAAAATAATGTCGGACAACGAAAACACCTCCTCTGTAAGGTTTGGGAGTAACATTAGTCCACTTAAGATCACAGGTAATAATGATTGCCTTGCATGGAAGAAATGGTATCAGAAATTCGAACTTTTTCTGATTGCAAATGAACTCCAATGTACAAATGATACGAGGAAAGTTGCATTGTTATTACATCTTATTGGTGACACTGGATTAGACATTTTCAACTCTTTTAACGTTTCGGAAAAGGAGAAAATTGAAAAAGGTTACTTTGAAAGAATCAAAAAACTATATGATGAACATTTCATACCAAAGAAAAACGTAAGTGTTGAACGTCATAAGTTCTTCACTAGAATTCAAGGTCCTTCAGAAAGTTTTGAGAGTTTTTTGACCGATCTACAAAATAAGAGTCTTTCTTGTGAATTTGAAGAACTGCGGGAGAGCCTAATCAAAGACATGATTATTATTGGCATAAATAATCTTACCATAAAAGAGAGACTTCTAAGAATGGAAGACTTAAATCTCAATAATGCTATTAAAACATGCAAGGCATCAGAGTTATCACAAAAACAACTTGCTGAATTCACTGAAAACAAAACGGAGGAGGTCTTAGCAGTCAATTCAACATCAACACTGGAAAACAATGTAATGGCAGTCAGTAATAAGTATCAGCAAAAGCAGTGCTACAGATGTGGATTCAAGAGATGGGATCCATCACACAAGTGTCCTGCAATTGGAGCGATTTGTCAAAAATGTAAAGGTCGGAATCATTATGCCAAAATGTGCCGTAGTAAAGAAAATCAGTATGCAAAGAGAGTGGCACATGTAAGAGAAGAGGAAGAGGAGACATTTTTCATAGGAAGCGTTCAGGCTGAATGTGAAAGTGAGTGGTTTGAGTATATATATATCAGGGGAAAACAGCTTAAAGTTAAGTTGGACACAGGTGCACAAGTTAATTGTATGTCTTTTGACACATACAAGAGTCTAGGATTAGACACAAAATTCATAAGAAAGAAGCGCATTAAATTAATCACATTAGATAATAAAAATATTTCAGTAAAAGGACTATGCACAATAAAATGCTATTTAGAAAATGGCCAAACTTATAATGTAGATTTTGTGATACTTGTTTCTAATAGTACAACAATTTTGGGCCTAAAGTCTTGCATTAGTTTGAAATTGATTCAAAGAAATTACATAAATAAAATATGTACTGTAGAATGTGCAGATGTTAATACTATAATTAAAAAATATTCAAAATTGTTTGAGGGTATAGGATGTTTTGATAAATCATATAACATTAAATTACAGGATGGTGCAACGCCCAGAGCAGATCCACCTCGCCGAGTTCCTATTGCTCTTCGTGAACCATTGAAAAATGAGCTGGATCGGATGTTACAGCAAAATATAATTGAGAAAGTAGAGGAACCTTCGGAGTGGGTCAACTCTGTGGTAATTACTAAAAAAGCTAATAATAAACTTCGTATTTGTATTGATCCTAGGTATTTAAATAATCATATAATTAGACAACACAAACAATTACCAACGGTGGAAGATATTTTAGATAAATTGTCAGGAGACTTGTATTATACTAAATTGGATTGCAACAGTGGGTTTTGGACTGTACCTTTAGATGTTGAAAGCTCAAAATTATGTACATTTTCAACTCCATTTGGGAATTATAGATACAAAAGGTTACCATTTGGGCTTTCAGTATCAACTGAAGCATTTCAGGAACGCATGGAAAGTACTTTCAGTCATATACAGGGTGTGGAATTTTATTGTGATGATTTAATAATACATGCAAAAACTATTGCTGATCATAATAGAATATTAATTGAAGTCTTGGAAACTGCTTTGAAAAATAATGTTAGATTTAATAAGGAAAAATCAAAATTTTTACAAAAAGAGGTTACATTTTTAGGTACCATTGTAAGCAAGACTGGAATTGGGCCAGATCCCTCAAAAATCAAAGCTATAATTGAGATTAAATCCATTAAAGACAAAAAAGATTTAGAAAGATTTCTAGGCATGACAAATTATTTATCCAAGTTCATTAATAATTATTCTACCATCACTGCTCCACTAAGAGAACTTCTAAAAAAAGATAATTTATTCCAATGGAACCAAGCCCAAGAAAATTCATTTAATAAATTAAAGGAAGTACTTACCAGTGCTCCTACATTAAATTTTTTTGATAGTAATAAAGATATCACAGTCTCAGTAGATTGTAGTTCTGAAGGAGTTGGTGCATGTTTACTTCAAGATGGACATCCAATTGCATATGCATCAAAAGCATTAACAGACTGTCAAAAGGGTTATGCACAAGTAGAACGTGAAATGTATGCTATTGTTTTTGGATGTACTAGATTTCATAAGTACATATTGGGCAGACATGTAAATGTAGAAACTGATCATTCCGCCTTAGAGATTTTATTTAAAAAACCTTTAAGTAAAGTACCTGCAAGATTACAGAGAATGATGCTTAAAATTCAAGGATATGATATTAGTGTAAAATATGTGCCAGGTAACAAAATGTTTATCTCCGACTTTCTGAGCAGGTCTTATTTGCCCATTGTGAATAAAGAATCAGATAAATTTGATGAAGAATTAAATAAAGAAATAGTTTGTCATGTACAAGTGTCGATAGATAGTTTACCTATATCTGAAACTAAAAGAAATTTGATTAGAGAAGAAACTGGAAAAGATCAAATATTGCAAAAATTAATAGAGTATATTCAAGTTGGATGGCCAAGTCACAAAAACAGTGTTAGTGACTTAGTAAAACCCTTTTGGAATTTTCGATATGATTTAGAGGTTGTAGATGGAATTATTTTCAAAAACAATGTCATTGTTATTCCTGTAACTTTACAAAAAATGATGATTAAAATAATTCACGAAGGCCATTTTGGTGTTAATACTTGCGTAAGGCGTGCAAAATCTGTAATGTTTTGGCCAAATATGTCTTCTCAAATAAAAGAAGTTTGTTTGAACTGTTCAGTTTGTGCAATTCATAGAGTCAACAATTGTAAAGAACCAATACAATTCCATGAAGTTCCAAATTTACCTTGGATAAAACTGGGGTCAGATTTATTTGAATTCAATAGAGAATATTTTTTGTTAGTTGTTGATTATTACAGTAAGTACATAGAGATAGCAAAGTTAAATGATTTATCAACAAGAAGTGTAATAAGTCAAATGAAGTCCATAATGGCAAGACATGGCATTCCTTTAGAACTTTTCTCAGATAATGGACCACAATATAGTAGCAGAGAATTTGAACAGTTTGCAAAAGAATATGGTTTCATTCATAAAACTTCTTCTCCAAATTATCCAAAATCTAATGGCTTAGCTGAGGCTGGTGTCAAAATTGTAAAAACATTATTGAAGAAATGTCTTTATGACAAATCTGATCCATACATTGCTCTTCTAAATTTGAGAAGTCAGCCAAAAGAGGGATCACCTTCTCCAGCAAACCTTTTATTTAATAGAAACTTAAATACGAAATGCCCTGTATCAGCAAAATATCTTCAACCAAAAATATTTCAACGTGATCCTTTATCTGATCTACAAAAACAAAATAAAATTAAAGAACATTATAATAAAGATGCAAAGATTCTGAAGGAGTGTAATGTTGGACAAAGAGTTACATTTAAAAAAAAAAGTGATGATAAATTGTGGATTCCTGGAAGAGTTATTAGAAAGTTACCTTATCCTCGTTCTTATCTAATCGAAGACGATCAGGGTAATACATACCGTAGAAATAGACAACATTTAAACATATTTGAAGAAGCAAATGATACATATTCAGGAAATGACAGAGAAAAGAGCGAAAATAGATATGTAAGTAATGATAAGTTTGATACTCATTATGAAGCAGAATTTAAGGAAGAAAATAACAAGACTTTTGTAAAGAATAATGATACTGTAGAAAATATTGTAACATCTAATTCTCACGATAATAATGTTAGTGATAGTGTGTTAACTGATCATAATTATGTAACTAGGTCAGGTAGAATTATAAAACCTCCGACACGATATTTGTTTGATGATTAAGGAGGGGAATGTTATGTGTATCGGAACGCGGTTCCCGCGGAATAAAACGTCATGGTGACAGACGTCAAGCAGCGTAGGATTGGTAAAATGACACTCGCATTGTAACATTATGATGATAATAAATACCTTAAAATAACATAAAGTCTTTAAATAATCAACATTGCATATACTCATATACTAGGCATTAACGACGAACACTATTGTGCTTTTGTTCCGCACATACCTATAACAGTAAAAATAATCTGTAATACAGTCCGTGCGTTGCACGGCACGGTTAGCGTAGTGGCTGAACAATTAGACTGCTGCGCTGCGTGTAGCGGGTTCGATTCCCGCACAGAGCAAATCTTTGTATGATCTACAAGTAGTTGTTTCGGGTCTGGGCCTTTGTGTATGTGAGTTTATATGTTCGTAAATGCACCCGCGACACAGGAGAAATAAATAGTGTGGGGCAAAGTTTTAAAAAAAAAATTACATGTAATGAGTTTTTGGTCTAGCTGTGAAGTCTGTGCTGTACATTACATGTAATGCATTCACCAACGGCAACTGAACTGCCTTTACTGAGCTGGACGTGTAACTAGAGCTATGATTTTCTAGGAAAAAGCTGTTTATATAAACAAAATTTTGGGCGTATGTACCACGAGATAATCCAAAATATACGTAGTCAACGTGTTAACACTCCTTTTTCTATTTTTTCCAGGGACCAAACCATGGCTGATGGCCAATTTGAGGAAGCGCCAATCAAGAAAGTCTCCTCCCGCCTAAATTACCGCGCTCCCAAAAAATTGGACCATCTCGACCAAATTGGACAGAACCTAGAGCTGTTGGCCAAAAAGGTTGGCCAAAGATTTGATAACAAAGTTGGGCCCAGTAACTTGGATACTATAAGTTATGAGAGCGAGAGGATAAAAATAAGTCAAAGTGAAAACTCATCTAGGAGGAACAGTGATGACGGTGGCAGGGCTGCTAAGGAAGGATTCAGAGCTGGTAAGATTCTGTTTTATCTAGCCCACTGTTGGACAAAGGCCTCCCCTAAATTCCAAGATTTCCTGTCCAATACCAGCGCATCTCATCTTTTCCCATTTCAAAATGTGGCTTTAATTTTTTTATCATGTTGAAAGCATCGAAATTTAGCCTCCCGTCCAGGGTGGAGCAGAAAAGACTGTCAGATTCGTACTGACTAAAATACACGGTGTTCCATCAATAGCCGATTACGTTTAGGGTCACGGTTACCCGTTAATACACTCCCGCGACCGCAGCAGGCGTTTAGTCCTTCTATGGGGGCCCGCTGTCAGGACTTTGAGACTTGCCTGAAACATGACGTGCCGTCGATCCGGGCGAGTCACCCATTACTCGCCGTCCGTATGCCCGCGCCTACCTACGATGGCAGGAAATCGCGACGCGACGTCTGTTACCAGGTCCTCCGCAGCGGGTGAGTCATGAGACGGTCCTCATCCTCGTACATTCCGACTCCACCTTTGCTAGGATAACTGCTTCGCTGATGGTTACTGCTTCCCATTCCGTCTTTGGTCATGGTCGCCGGCATCTATCGTCCTTGAAGACACGGTAGTGCTCTGCACAAGCAGGGCAGATCCCCGTATGTTGGATGTCGTTACCCTTGAAAGAACTAACTAAGCAACTGATCTTAATATCTTCATATTCGCAGATGGTACCAGTTCAGAGCCACCTACGGCTACGGTGACGAACTACAACGCTTGGGGCGAGCTGAACAGTTCCACTTCGACCACGAGGACAGAGCTCAGCCTCTCTGACGGAGGGGACGACCAGGTATATTTATTTACTAGCTGTTGCCCGTTGAATTTGTCTGCGTGGTTAAACACGTTTTTCCGTAGTCGGTATCTAGAGGAATCAAAATCTTTACACAATGCTGAATTCTTCATAAGCTACGTTTTTTTTAAGCTAGGATAGTTTGACCGCTAACACCTGGTGGTAAGCAATGATGTAGTCGATGGTGAAGCACGCTTGCCTAGAAGTAACCTATTCATTCTTGACTTAAGAGGCCTCTTACAGTCCACTAGCGCCGCCAATCGAAAAAATGTCATAACTCGTAAATAGAATCAAAAATACAAAATGTGGTCTATTATTACTGTAGAAAAGGCAATAACGTAATTTTATAACACATTGTCAACACTTGAAATATAGCTGTTTAGCTAAATCGTGCATTTGTAACAAAAAACGGCCGTTTATGTTTAGAATGCATGATTTTTGATTCTATTTACGAGTTATGACATTTTTATGATTGGCGGCGCTAGTGGACTGTAATAGGCCCCTTAAAGACCCCGAGGTTATAGCTATCAGAAAACACAAACTGGCAGGGAATTCCACTCCTTAGCTGTGCGCACAATGGACGTATTTTCAAATTGCTTTGTTCGCACAATCATGCGTGTTTGTATGTAAATTCTTCTCGATATATTCATCAGATTCCTTTCCACTTTCGTCAGACGACGAAGGCGCGTCGTCGCAGCCACGAGTCAGCGCTCCCAGGGACGCCAATGCATCAGAAAACGCCACGGAAGTCGGCTGATACTCTCGCACCGGAATCAGCTTTTGGGACCTCCCTAGCAGACATCATGGAAAGTCCAGCTAATAAGGTGAGATTTTGGAGATGGTCTACTGAAAGTCGCTGGCCTCGCTGTCCGATCATGGACCATGTCCGGGTCGACGGAGCGTTCTGTACCACGCGCGCCTCAAAGAGCTGTCAGAAATCTGACGGGGCCCCCTTATAGGATCAAAACCTGCTGGGGGCGCGGCACTGTCTTGTCATTTAACCGTGAGCGTGAAGGGCACCATGGATGTTAGTCAGTACAAGTCTGACAGTCCTTGCTGTCCCGCCCTGGGTGAGAGGATTCATTTGAAGATTTTACCAAAAAAAAAAATGCATCATAATTGTATATGAAACTGTAAATCACTACATAATATAAAACAAAGTCGCTTCCCGCTGTCTGTCTGTCCCTATGTGTGCTTAGATCTTTAAAACTACGCAACGGAATTTGATGCGGTTTTTTTAATAGATTTAGTGATTCAAGAAGGAGGTTTATAAGTATTAGTATAGATTGTACCCGAGCAGAGCCGGGACGGGTCGATAGTAAATAAATAAATTAAGTAACCGGAATTCAGTTTTATTGTACAATGAACTTTACTAATAGTAATTATTAAGTAATCCGTGCTAATAGCTACTGACCCAAAACGGGAAGAATTTTATATCGCGTGCCCCTAAAATGAGGACAAACTAATGCTTTGTACTCACCTATGCCCGAAATAAATATTTAATCTAATTTTTTTTTGTTTAATTTTTTTTATCGAGTTAAAATAATCATCAAATGAGTCCTCTGAGAATTGTACTGACGAAAACCCACGACGATCCTTCAATAATAGTCCTTTACGTTCCGGGGTCACGGGGGGGGCGGGGATTAAGCTATTGCATAGCTTTTATCGCGGGCTTTGAGCGCGGCGAGTCGGCGACCATCATCTGCCTACCCTTTTCCCCCCAACTGTATTCTTTGAGCGCAGCGACCGAATCAAGAAATTCCGTAACGAAAATAAACCTAACACTCTTACTGCCACATCTGTCATGCCAACGTGATTGAATAAAATTGGAATCAATGAATTTTTTTTGACGTTTCACTTGTTTGACGTGGCTGACCATGGCCTAATTAAATCAAATCAAATCAAATCAAAATATTTATTTGCTAGAATATGGTACATAAGGTGTTACAGTAAATTAGTTTCAGCATATCCTGCCATAACATGGCGTGCAAATTTATTCACAATAAGCGATGTCAATTATTCTAACTTACAATTTCCGATTCTATTGAATTGATGTCCTCTAAAATAGCAGATTCTATTGACTTGTCTTCTAAGTAGTCCTTAACGGTATAATATATTTTAATTAATAATAGTTTGAAAAGTATTTTTTTAAATATTGTCAGCGGTAAGTCTTGAAGATTATTTGGTAAATGATTGAAAATAATAATCGACATGCAGTATACATTTTTCTTAAATAATTTTAGTTTTATTGGTGGGAGCCGAAGTCTATCTTTATGCCGTGTTCGGCTATTTGGTCTGTCAGTGCTACATTCAAATAAATTGTAGTTTCTCTTAACAAAAACACATATTTCAAAAATATATAGACATGGCAAGGGAAGAATTTTAAGTTTTTGAAATAGTGGCTTACAGCTGTCTAAAAAGTGAGCTCCACAAATTGCTCGGATACATTTTTTTTGGGCTTTAAAAACTCTGTCAAAGTCTACTGAGTTTCCCCATATTACAATACCGTATCTAAGTACGGATGATACATAGCCATGGTAAGCTAGCATTGAAGTTTCACAGTTTACTGTTTGTTTAATTCGTTTCAGGACATATATAAAACGATCTATTTTTGCAAGAATTTTATCTATATGTGTTTTCCAATTGCAATTTTTATCTACCGTTATACCTAAGAATACACAATTATCGACAGTGGTCAAGTGAGAATTTTTATAATGAATGTCCAGTTTATCTACGTTTGCGTTATATGTTTGAAATTGTATTATGTTTGTTTTAGTCATATTTATTTTTAAGTTATTTTTTTCTAGCCATACTATTGCATTATCCAGAGCTTGGACGGTTTCATTTTCTAAGGTTTTGTTATTGTCACTTATAGGTTTTGTTATACACTATATTAGTAGAGTAACTTCCGATAGAGCAACGATGGGATGATATTCTCGTTAAATATTAGCGTTAGGCGATACGCGTTTCGTAACTTAAATAAATAATTATAATTATAATTGCTTTAGGTTGATAAAAAAAATGCTATGCAAAAGCTTTACCGCAGCAGTGCCCGAGTGCCACACGTATTTTTTTTTTTCAAGAATGTCATCAAGTGTAAACCAAGCCTTACATCGGCATTGTTAACATACCCCAAATATTTGTCCAACTTATTTCAGTAGTTCAATTTCAGCCGTTAACCACCTCAGACGTAGAATACTGCCAGATCTTCGTTCTAGACTAATCCATAGAGTCGATTTTACAAAGTGATAAGTTGGTTGTGTTAATTCTCAGATGCCCATTTAATCTTAATCGTCTATTTGATTATGTGAATATTTTTATATGAGGAGGATGAGGGAGGATCTTCCAGGTTAAGCCGCGCTTGCCGAGGTTGGTCTGTGGATGGGTGACCATCTGTCATAGCGAGTTTCCTCCGTGCCTCGGAAAGCACGTAAAGCCGTTGGTCCCGGCTGTCATTTTAGATCTTTGACAGTCGTTACTGTTAGTCAGAAGCTCTAAAGTATGACAAACAGTCTTTCCATGGGGTATCGTATTACCCAGTTCCTGGGTTGTGGAGGTGCGACAGGTAGTCGCTCCATGTAAAATACTGATATCCAGCTGCATCTGGTTTGACTGGAAGCCGACGCCAATATAGTTGGGAAAAGGCTAGGCAGATGATGATATTTTTATAAACTCTTTTCATTTTTTTTTGTTTAGTTTTTGGTAAGAAGTTCCTTCTTCTTATCGTGCCTACGATGTTCTCTCGTGTTTATGTGATACCAAACTGTAATAATAAAATTGTAAAAGAAAATATTTTTAAAAGAGTAACCATGGAGTTTCTTGCCGGTTCTTCTCCATGGAAACGACCAACCCGAACCGTGCCTATCTTTTTATTTTATTCTCGACGTTTTATAAGTTTCCACCCAAAGTGGAAAGAGTTATTAGAAGATTAAAATAAAAACACGGATGTTATTGAGCCACTGAAAAGTCGGTTAAAATAACAGCGATATCTATTTCTATTGCCATAAGGCTTATTTTAGGTTGCTGTTAGAACTAAACCGTAAAAAGCTTATAGTATTGTAGTTAAGAGAGATAGTTGCTACCAAAGTAATTATGACAAATTCAAATAATTTAATAACTACAGTCAAATTAGATGAAATTAAAGTGGGAGCAGTTAGAAATGGACCGTTTTGGGTGGTAAGTACATACATACATAAAAACAAAAAGAGTTAGATTGAAGCAAAAATAAAAACGCTACAATAAAAATGTTCTAAGATATAATTTTTATTTTTATTGGACTTAAACACTGAACATGCGGATTCAATATCAAAACTTTCCGAAATAAACACACATCAAAGTTTCATTTTATACGGGACTCGATTTTGATAAACGAATTGTTGTTTTATCCGAATTTGGGGGTGCATCAGTAACATTAGTCAACTCTGTCCTCTCCTTATCCATCTCTGAGGAGGACGTCGATGGTAATATCCTTGGCATAACTGTCGCAGATCTCTCATTAGATAATATTTTCACAAGAATATCACTGCATAACAGAATCACCATCACAAATGAAGGGAGGGTATGTGCCACGAGTAATTTGTACTTTTTCTTTCGAGACATTGATTTAAATATTGCGGCACATAAACATATCTCCAGGATCAGGGAAGTCCCAAGGCCATATAATCTCAGCACTATTGACACATGGTACTTGGTCACACTACATAAGAAAAATGTTCCAATCATTGCATATACGGTGAAAGATGCGGTCGGACTCAGTAGATCGTGCGCTATGCTTAAATTTCGTCGAGTTAAGGAGAACGTGCTATATAGATCAATCGTATTGACCAATATGATAAAGAATCTGATCCTAATTAATATAGGGTCACTCATTTGCTGTTTCCGTATCTTGCCGCTGTCATTTTTAGTTATTTATTTCGAAGTTGTTATTGGTTTTCTCCTTTTTATACAAATGTTCTCATTTTATTTTATAATAGTATGAACTAAACTGAGTGTAAGCTTTCATCAATTATGACTAGTTTGTCATTTATCTGATTTGACATTTGGTAAGTCTTATTCTAAAGAGTTTTTACTCATCTCGACTCGAGCATCGTGCATACACACGCGATTAAATGCGCGAGGCGACTTTGCAGTTTTAGAGTAGAAATTAGCTTGGCAGATTGCCGCGGCGAACAGTCGCGATGCGAGCGCGGTACTTTACGACGGTCGCGCCGCTTCAACGTGCCAAGCTAATTTCCACTTTAAATATACTGTGATTAATGGGCCTTCCACACGCGCAAGTTTCATCACAGTTCTGCCTGTGCAAGCTTCTCGCATGAAAAATCCGTACACGGATGGCATTACCACACGGCGCAGCAAGCCATATTCTTGTCGAAATCGTCGACGTGGTAACAGCAATGTTTCCCAGTGAAGAATTATTTTTTCTGCTATTATTCTTCAAGTGTTTGCTACTGAAAAGAAAGACAATGCAAAAGTTGCGCAGGCATTTCAAGCAAGTCGAAAAATGCGCAGGCCGCGCAGTTGGTTGGCGCGTTATACAGTTTTACCAACCACACGCACAGTGTTCCGTGTACAAACTGGCTTGCGCAGGTAGAGCTGTGGTGCAGCTTGTGCGCGAGGTAGGGTCATAAGGTGCAGCGGTCAATAGAGCGGGTATGCGATGCTAGAACGCGAAAGACAACTGAAGGAATAGGTTAATTTTTAGTCAGTGAAGTCTGACAGTGCCTCCCACAAAAAATTGAGAACTTTATTGTACTATCCGCTAGAACTTTGTCATTGGTTCCCAGGTCCATCTTCGGGAAGACATCAAGTCAAATCGTTCAGACACCAGTACGCCGGGGAAGAGGTCAAAGGGCTGGAATTTGATCAGAAATGTGACATCGGCAGCTCGGGCTTTCTCCGCAAAGCCTAAAACTCCTACTGTGCTGCCTGGAACACCTCAACCAAGTTTTCAGGTAGTTCCATTTGCAATTTCTTTGGTATTTACTTTTTCTGCGGCATCCCTCGCGACGTTGAAAATACGTCGGATCCTTTTTTTAATTTTCTAGCCTAGACCGATTTGGAAAATTCTTCTGTTGTGTTGAAAGATGGTTCCATGGTAATCAGGTCAGGATCTGATAACAAGATATTGGACGAATCGAGAGAACTCTTTAATAAAATAATGAGAGCAAATCATCGGCGTTTGTTTGTTTTATGTATTGTTTACGCTATCACTAACTGTGCCCGCTAAAAAGGGTAAAATAAAGAATAATATAATAAAAAAAAAGTTTTCAAAAAATAAATTTTAAATATGTTTTTGGCTGTTGAAATCATTAAATGGATCGCCGTAACTGACTGACCGACTGTAAGACTTACTGACTAAAAAAAAACCATTATTTTCCTTCAGTTGTCCTTTGCGTTCGAGGGTACCTTTATTACCACATGCAAAAACTTAATATAAGAACAAGTTACTCTTAGGCAAGCGTGCTTCACCGTGGTCGCGGGACTAACGAATTACCGTGATCCGGGACGTAAAGGGCTATTGAAGGACACCGTGAATTTTAGTCAGTACAAGTCTGACAGTTCCTCCCGCTCTGCCCTGGGTGGGAGGACTCGTTTGATGATTATAAACCTTTATTCTTGTTTCAGGCAAAACCAGATAGCAAGAATTCCGAGTACGCCAAGGAAGATAAGAAACCGTCACTGCCTTTATACCCTGAAGAAAAAGACGAGAATGTGGGAGAGACCAGTCCTGATGTACGTATGTTTTACTATTACCGATAGCCCACGTGAAGGGTAGAATTTATCCCACGGGTTTGTACTTCAGGGTCAGTACACCGACGTGACGTGACGATTGACGAAACGGTGTGACGCGACGATTCTAATAATTTGTCATCTATTCGTGTATGAAATAAAGTTATATTTTAAGTCGCTATAAAAAGGTGTTTGCTACGCGGCGTCGCGCAAAGTTAGATTTCGAGTCGGTATATTAAAATGTGCACACCTTGTCCCGTCTCGGTGTAAATTGACCCTTACTAAACACTTTGGGCCACGATAGACTAATTCTAAGAGCCCATTCGCACGAGCGCTTTTTTACGGGCGTTGAAATAAGCCGGAAAAGAACGAAATGCATGCTCTATGTCCATCTGTTCACACGTCAGCACTTTTGAAGCGTGGCGCTTTTTTTCGAACTGTGTTTGATTTGTAGTACTGGGCGGTGATATTTAAGTACAATTCGCCTTCTTGTTCCAATTCAGCGCTTTTTTAACGCCCGTAAAAAAAGCGGTCGTATGTAAGCGGGTTTAAAGCCTGGTTGCCATGTTAGAGCCCATTCGCATGAGCGCTAAATTGGGCTTATAGCTGAAAATACTTACCATCGATACTTCTGCGAGACGAGAATACAGAATACAAAACCACAGACTATTCGAAAAATGATAATCACCAGCGTTTTTCTGACAGCGTCACTCAGATCAAGCCACAGGTCACGATCAAACAATTTGAGAATTGCACGAAAGTTGCATCGCGTTATCATATTTCTGCTCAAACGAAGTAGAAAAAAGTCGTATACACAAATTCAAAATGGATTCCAAACCGGGACACTCCAAAGAATTTATAGAGGTTCCTTTAACAACCACAGAAAGACTCATGGTGTGGAAAGCCTATAAATTTCTTCAGGGGCCAACGTCAGCGAATAATCGGACAGAACAAAATAATATTAGAAAGACTGCAGAGATGTTAGGTCTACCTCATAGCCAGGTAAAGCGAGTCGTAAAATATTACAAGAAGAGAAACCAGTTGGACATAAAAAAAGCAAGTTTTATTCATAGATGGAATCGGTTCTCTCTATTTTCAAGAAGACCTTTATTACCATTGATGGTAAAGCAATTTTTTCGGAAATCAGTGGTTTCTATGGTGAGTCTTTTTAGCAAGCATATATTTTACTTGAGGAGGACTCGGCTCCCTCCCCGTGCTCTTCCTCGGGGACTTCAATTCCAAGAATGTGGATTGGGGTTCCCGGGGCAGGATGCTAGAGGACTGGGCCCTGGAGAACGCCTGATCATCCAGATTCGGGTTTATGTCCCCAAGTGCGTGTTGATGCGGGGCGAGTCAGTTGTGGACGTCTCATTTGTCAGCCCCGTTCTGTCGCCGTGGGTCTGGAGTCCGACTGGAGCGTTTTGGAGGGGGTTGAGACCTACTCCGACCACCGATATATCCGGTTCGACGTCTCCGCCCAGACCTCAGACGCGCCTTTCAGAGAACCAGAGTGATCCGCGATAGGCGCTGAAGTAGCTGAACCAGGAGTTATTCTATTGTAATTATAACACCAGCACACTTTTCGATCTACAATTTATTATTTTTGTCTATTCTCAATCCACTTCAACTTCTGGATACAATTATCGACAGTGGCGATCACTAGAAAAGCGCCGAGACAATGAGGCACGACGAGGTTCCGGAGAATTAATTTGACTGTCTTGGATCCTGCAATGAATCAGAAAAATATGCAGAGAAGTAGGAAAATACGAAGATTACACTTCTCTCCATATCAAGGAAGAAACAGAACAAAACAAGTCTAATGGACATAAAGGATGTTTACAACTGGGATTAATTGACTTATTTATTTACTACATTTAGTACAGCTTAAAATGCCATTAACACTAAATGAAACGATCCTGTCTGTCTCCCCACAGGATTCTGTGCCATTGCAAACATTATGGGATAAGCCCAGTTGTCTAAAGCTACTACGGATGAAAATTAGTATGATACTTACAGTTTTTTTTTGTAGCGATTGACCTTTCGCAGGTCAACATCCCGTGGATGTCTTAGATAAATCTAAGGCCTCCAGCTAGGGGGTTACAACTAAATTAAAAACTAAGTAACCACACGTTAAGGGCACCCCTTCTCACCCTTTCTCAGAGCGTCTCTGGGGACGGACAGCAAGGGACATGCTGGATCTGAATGATATTATTATTTAGGGGCGAATCTAAAACTACAGGCTCAGCATCGCTCGCTGGCTCAAGCAAGGGGGGTTATGGCGTTCTCGTCGGCGAGGACACTGTTTCATAATATTTACGGTCCGCTTAGATCTTTAAAATAGTTCTATCTTGATCTGTGGATGGATAACAATCAATAAAATACCGAGTTTCCACTCCGCCTTAGAAACCATCTTTGACAGTCGTTCCACGTGGAGATGGCGGCTAGGACGTGAGATGGAGGATGTCCTCACGAAACACGTGTTCCGCCTCTTCCTTCGCTACCAATATTGTTTCGCAGAAGGAGTTCACTCCAGGTTTCTCCATCGCCCCGTGACTTTGTCTGATCCAGGTCTAATCTTTAAGCACGTGGTTTCGACCTTATTTACGGCCGTTTTGACAACGAGCCCGAACAAAGAATGATTGACATTACGATTTGACAAATAGCTCATTAGAATACGCGCCACAACTCATAACTGTAATGTAATTACATAGACACTAGAACCGCGTCAAAATGACTTCAGCTGAGCTGACGGATAATAATAGTCCGCAAAGATTCAGACATTAATTACGTTAGTACGTCTGTATCCATTCCTGTGTTTTCGTTGACGGTCTTAGAAAGTAGACCCCCACCTCCGGACACGCGAGGACGGTGTTGCGTCGCCGAAGCGGAGCAGACCTCCACCGTCGTCCAGGCAGTTAGGGCAACCCATGAGCTATGCAAATGTTCAAACTAACATCACCAATGTTTTATTCCCAGGGTTTGGAGCCAGAATCCCTGCTGTTCAGAGACGGCAGAAGAAGAATAGACATGGTGTTGGCTTACGAAGAAGAAGACTATGGCGTCATGACTGAAAGTGAAGCAAAGAAGCGAGAGTACAGGAAAACATTCCAGGTGAGGTTTTAGCATGTTAAAATTTTTTAGGGCTGGTTCGAGGCGGCGGCGGCGTTGGACAAGAGCTCATGGAAAAACCTGAAGGAGGTCTTTGCCCAGCAATGGGATAGAATGGGATAGTGGTCGCGAGTACGACTGCTGAGTAAGAGGTATCGGGTACGATTCCCACCCAGGTAGGGCAGAGCTTTTGGTTTTTCCATTACGAATTTCTCAATAGTAGCAGCGTAGTCTTCCAGTCCTCCTAGAACATTTTTCTAGTTATGTTTAACTAGAAAAATGGGCGGCTTTTAGATACGCCATTGTCTAGCATTTTTTGACTTGCAAAATCATCATATGATCTTACACCCTAGTATTAACAGAAAGGACTGTCAGACTTGACTGATCCTTAATGAACCTGTTCCTGTTCATGCTCTTTGGTTTCCAGTTACCTATTGAGTTAGTCTTCGTACCCTAGTGAGAGGTCTTGGGTAGAATACCCAGGCGGGTAGTGTCATTGGAATTTTCCAAATAGAAAGTTCTTAGTACCAGCCACGCAGTCTGGTTGATCGCAATAAATTCGCCCCCTGGGACTTTAACATACCTTCGGGGATTATAATCGTGATTCTATGTATGTAAGTCTATATAAACGATATTATTACGTTTCAGGAGAACCTAATCAAGGAAGGTCTAGAACTAGAATTAGAGAATAAGAGACTGTCTTTCGACGAGAAGACCTGGTTCCTCAAGATCCACATACCATGGAAGACAGAGATGAGACTGTCGGAGGTTATAGGAATGAAGCTACCGACGCAACGATTCATACCTATTTCGGTGAGTGCTTGAATCAGTGTGTCTTTGACATCAAATCAAAGCATTTATTTCAAGTAGGCCTTTTTTTTTATCGTGGTAATATCATCAAATGAGTCCTCCCACCCAGGGCAGGGCGGGAGGGACTGTCAGACTTGACTGACTAAAATCCACGGTGTCCTTCAATAACCCTTTACGTACTGGGGTCACGGTAATTTGTGAGTCCCGCAACCCCGGCAGGCTTTGGCCCTCTATAGGCCCCGTCACTATGCTGACACTCTTTGAGGCGCGAGTCGCCGCCCGAATGCCCGCGCCTACGGTGGCCGGAGATCATCTTGCGACGTCCGTCACCGCGGGCGTCTACCACTGCGGCTGGGGTGGAGGAAGGACGCTGTTCTCTCCCTCACGCGGCCTGCCTGCTCCTTTGCGAGCATGACTGCTTCGCAGAAGGAGGCGACTGCTTCCCGCAGCATGGCCTCGACCAATGCCGAGCGCGAGAGGTCTCCGCCTATTACCGTCGTGAGGACACGGCGGTTTTCTGCCGCGCGCGGGACAGTCTTGCACCGTATGCTTCACCGTGTCCTCCGGACGATCCTCGCAGTGGTAAGTAGGCCATTTACGGGCGCTTTTGAATTGTCAATGACAAAAATATAATTAAATACTACTCAATTATGGTGCTGCAGTCCCAGTCATAAGACATAATAACTGTGAAAGTACCGTAGATTAGATGCCATTCCAAGGAGTAGATCTCTATGTCTTCTCCATAGAGATCTACTCCTTGGAATGGCAAACGGGCAAGAACCTCCATGGACACATGATCAATAATTGAAAGATGATTTTAATTATCGAACATGTGGTATTTTAGTATTCTCTTTAAATACAACCTTGTGATGGCGTGATCGCAGCGCTCCCGCCACGCTTGGAATGACGATTGCCATTCACTAAGCTACAGACAGCAACTCTCAAAGCCGTCGCGTCGATGAGCCCGAGCACAGCGATGTGATTTCTTAGCTGTTGCCCCCATCAGACTGGCGGAATGGTGGCTGATTAATCTACTTTTGCGCTGCCTGTCGCAGGTTTTATCCCCGCACGGAATAAATATTTATATGGCGTCTGGTCTGGCTGTCGGTTGTGCAATTTTTTTTATACGCACCGCACCGCATAGAGAAATTCCTAGAGTGGGGCATAGTTTAAAAAACAAATCTGGACTGTAGAAGTCGGCGCGTAGTGTTCCACGTGCGTCTCTCATAGATGTAACGGGAAGAGCTTAACGCGTCGAGGCCAGCAGGTAAAACGGCACCAGTCCAGGGCAGAGGAAGCCACATTAGATCCTACTGGTCGTCTGCAATCAAATTTTGCAAGGATAAGGACGTAGGGGAACAGTGTTTAAGACGGGGACGCGAGGTATGATGGGAAATCACACACTTAAACATAGCGCAAGCGCCAACAGGACGCCATTTGTAATGGCCGTATGCAAATGACGTCCTGATGGCGCTTGCACTATGTTAGTGTTGTGTTAAGTATGCCTAAAGAGTGTATGTCCCGATTAGACCTCGCGTCCCCGTCTTATACACTGTTCCCCTAGGGATCTAGTGAAGGTGGTAATTATTCATCGTTTTCTGGCTTCAATTCTCAACGGACTACTAGGAATCTGGACATTGTCTTATCTAAGTCATTGCATTATTTAATTCAATTCATCTTTTTCAGAACGACGAAAGCAAATCGGAAAAAGACAAGCATTGGTATTCAAAATGGCGGAGACGTTGGAAAGACTTGTATGAGTATGAACATTCGAGGATCGCCACAGAACCCTCCTTCTACGGAGCAGCTGAACAGAAGGGGAAACGGAGAGAAGAGGTGTTAGTACCATTCAGTACAAATCTATGTAAACGCAACCGATTGACATCTGTGGCATCTCGCAAGGCTCAGTTGAAAACCAGCGTCAGGCACCCTGTGGCCTGGCATTTTGCTGAACTGAGCCTATTTGGCACAGCCGTGAGGCACACGGTACCTACTTTTGTGTTCTTCCTTTTCCATTGTCTCGTAATTTTTCATTGTAATTGTGTGCCTAAGGCGTGTCAAATAAACCTATTTTCTTTCTTTCTTTTTTTCTTTCAACTCCTCTAAAAGAGGCCTTTTTTTAACGTTTTGTACGTTTTTTTCCAAAAGCCGACGTGCATTAGTTATCGCTGTACCCTTTACTGAATGAGAGGTGTACTATAGGGTACACTTCTGAGCCCTTCTGTGTTTAGTGATAGTGATTGCTTTAAAAAAAAAATGACGAAACCGTATTTACTTCAAGAGCTCGTGGCTAAATTATAACAGCCAGATTGGTCGATTTTTAGGCCACGCTTGCCGAGGTTGGGCTGTGGATGGGTGACCACAGACCATCTATCATAGCGAGATTCCTCCGTCCCAAAAAAGACCCAGTTGAAAACCAGCGTCAGGCACCTAGTGGCCTGGCTTTTCTGCTGAACTGAGCCTATTTAACACAGCCTTGAGACACACAGTACCTTTTTTTATTCTTTTTGAAGATGTTTGTATTTCTGACAACCAGTCTTACCCAGTACGTATTACCCAGGAGGTCGGATAGGCAATCTCTCCATAATATAAAATACTGATATTCAGCTGAATCCAGTTAGACTGGGAGCCAACTCCAACATAGTTGGCAAAAGGCTAGGCAGATGATTATGATGAACCGTATTTTTATTTCCTTCCAGATTTTTAGTAAAAGACCGACACACGCAGTTCACGCCTGCGCAGAGGAGTTTACTAGTCATGCAGATATTACTTAGAGCTAAATATGACAACGATGATGTTAAGGTAGGTGTATTTGTGTATAGCTGTGTTTTTCAGTCTTCTTCATTGCGTGACGTAGTAAATAAAAATGTTTGGCGACCCCCCCTCTTTGTTTGGTGTGGTAAAATCATAAAATGAATTCTCTAGCCTGACAGCCCGCGCACCGCGCCGCTGGAGGGAGTCCTCCTACTCAGAGCGGAGCAGGAAGGACAATTAATCTTGTTCTGACTAAAATCCACGGTGATCCTTCAATAGCCCTTTACGTTCCAGAGTTACGGTTACTTGATGAGACGGTTCCGCGACCACGTCAGACTTTGGCCCTCTATAAAGGCCCCGTCAGATTACTGACAGGCGTGTTCCATGATTGGACGGCGAGTCACCCATTACTCGCCGTCCGCATACCCGCGGTTGACGTGATATTATGTTTGCTGAACTTCATTTGATTTCTCTAACATTTTCTTTCTAAAACTCTTTTGACTGATTCGTTGTTATTGCAGATGGGTATCCGTCGGCTTCTGAACGACTATACATATACTGCGTGTTTCCCTCTTCACGAAGGGAGGTACGATGTAGACATGTCAGATGGCAAGGTTACTGATAGAAGAGTAAGTAGAACGGTTTTTTAAATGTATAACCATACTAGCTTTTGCCCGCGACTTCGTTCGCGTGGAATAGTGTCTTCCGCCAGATTTTTGGTTTTACCCACATAGTTCCCGATCTCGCGGGATTAATTTTATTTTTTGTAATAAAAACTATCCTATGTCCTTTCTCAAGTTTCAAACTATGTCTGTACCAAATTTCACACAACTCGGTTCAGTAGTTTAGGCGTGAAGAAAAGACAGACAGAGTTACTTTCGCATTTATAATATTAGTTTGGATATCCAAATTTGACACGGTTGAAGCAATGGCTGAGCGATCGCCGGCTGTGCAGCGTACATCACATACATGATGATGTACCGACAGAAGAGTGAGTATTAGAGTACATTAAAAATTTGCAAAAAAAAAAATGGAAAGAAATGAAACTTTTTTTTTGTAAAATTATGTTTAAACTTGAAAAAATCTCTTCTCCCCAGCTCTTATACCTGGAATGGGCACGTCCATGTAAATGGTACAAGAAGCAGCCTCTCTGGCTGATCCGCAAGTATTTCGGAGACAAGATAGGCCTGTACTTCTGCTGGCTGGGCTTCTACACCAAGATGCTGTATCCACCAGCCATTGTTGGTACTCTCTGCTTCCTATATGGACTGGCCAGCATGAGATCAGATGATAACATTCCTAGGTAAGTTTTATATGATACAGGGGTCGCGGAACCGTTGGAACAGGGCATCGAGGCCCTGGAATGAGAAAGATAACTGAAGGGGCAGGGTGGTTTTTTTTGGTTGGTCTGACAGGCCCTTCCGCTTCATCCGGGACTTATTTGATGATGTTTTAAAAAGGGGCATCGAGGCCCTGGAATGAGAAGGGTACATAACTGAAGGAGCAGGTTGATTTTATGTCGGTAAAGTCTGACAGTCCTTCAATTATGCTCCACCCAGGACTTATTTGATGATTTTTTATACTAAAAAATAATTGTGGGGGAGCACCAAACGATCTTCAAGGTTAAGCTGCGCTTGCCGAGTTTGATCTGTGGATCGTGCCTCGGAATGACATAGGTTGATTAGGTATGCTTAATTACTTATGCCTAAATGATTTCTATTCCGAACACCACGGCCACACTAACGGGAAATGTCGTTAGTGTGGCCCTAACGTAAGGCAGGAAAATAAACCTGAATTCAACATAATTATGCCTACTAAGACATAAGACGTCTTACTAAAAAAAAAATTAACATCTGTTGATCACTTGCCTAAAAAAAAGTGTAATTGCAAAAAGACCCTTATATCAACGTCAAATGCCGTTTTGAAGTTAACACTTTTTTTAGACAAGTGTCCAACAGATGTAAAACTTTTTGTAGTAAGACAGTATTATGTTGAATCCAGGTTTTAGGCCCACTTGCACCACACTCACTAAACAGGTTTAGCGCTAAACTGATTTAAAACATCGTTCTGTCTCTGTCAACTTCAAACAATTTGACAGGGACACAGTGATATTCTAAGGCAGTTTAGCGCTAAACCCGTTTAGTGATTGTGGTGCAAGTGGGCTTTAATGTCCCTTTTTTGTCCACAGCCGGGAGATATGTGACACAAAAGGTCCCGGTAACATAACGCTATGTCCTCTGTGTGACAAAGCGTGCAAGTACCAGAGATTATCCGAGTCATGTTTATTTGCTAAACTCACTTACCTCTTCGACAATCCAGCTACCGTGTTCTTTGCAATTTTTATGTCTTTTTGGGGTAAGTTGCTGTTGATTTACTATATTTATAAGGCGAGGTATTACACATTGGGCACCCGCTGTAATGGCACCTGACTTAATGAAACGCACCTTAACTATTCCACATACTGGTCCTGTCAAAATTTTTCGCAGGCGCCAGGTGCCCGGTCACGGGACTCACGAATTACCGTGACCCCGGTACGTAAAGGGCTATTGAAGGACACCGTGGATTTTAGTCAGTACGAATCTGACACTCCCTCCCGCTCTGCCCTGGGTGGGAGGACTCTTGTGATGATCTTACCACGTAAAAAAAAAAGAAAAGCAAAGGGGGCCAGGTGCCCAATGTGGAATACCTTGATTAGCGAGTAGCGAATGGAACAAACAACCCGAAACATGTTTTGTCAAAACTCGCGAACAGCGAGTTTTCAGTTTCTATTGTTTTGTCACTGGGTTATTAGCGAGTGTCCAAGAGTGTCGGGCGATTACTCGCAATAGTCGCTTTGCGGTGGCGTCACCTGAGATCTCGTTCAAGGAAGCTCGACGCGTCTAGCGTCGCGTCGGGCGTTCCATAGATTTTTTGTCCCTTTGCCGCTTTGTCCTTTTGCCGCTTCTCTTTAAACGTTCCAATACATCGCCGTTATGTTTGATTTTCGGCGGCCCGCTACAGCCACACGAAACGCGCCGCCCGACGCGCCGCATGTTCTCGAAGGAGGCTTTCACCGAGTCTGATAAAAGGCTTCTTAATCAGCTGAATTAAGATGAAGCGCAAATAAGCTAAGCTTGTACTAAGCCCAGTCTTTCAATTTTCAGCGACAACATTCCTGGAGTTATGGAAACGCAAGCAGTCGATATTGAAATGGGAGTGGGACATGGGCAGTGTCGATCAGGTATGCTGTCTCTTTCATGGCCCAAAAGCTATATTTTTAGGTACCCAGGTACTTCTCCAATAATACCCAAGCACATAATTGAAGACTTGACTTCAAGTGAGAATGATGTTACTTATAGATTTATCTATTTTTTTTTTTTTATTCCACAACTATCACACAACGCCATCTAGTCCCAAGCTAAGCAGAGCTTGTGTTATGGGTACTAGACAACTGATAAACATACTTATATATTTCTAAATACATACATATTATAGATAAATAACACCCAGACACAGAACAAATGATCGTGCTCATCACACAAACATTTATCCTGGGTGGGAATCGAACCCACGACCTCCGGCACAGCAGTCAGGGTCACTAACCACTAGACAGGTCAGTCAAATCTATAATATGTATGTATGTATTAAAATATATAAGTATGTTTATCAGTTGTCTAGTACCCATAACACAAGCTCTGCTTAGCTTGGGACTAGATGACGTTGTGTGATAGTTGTGGAATATTTATTTATTTTATTTAAAGATTCGATTTTTTTCATCATCATCCTCATTTCAGCCATAGGACGTCCACTGCTGAACATAGGCCTCCCCTTTAGATCTCCACATATACCGGTTGGAAGCGACCTGCATCCAGCGTCTTCCGGCGACCTTTATAAGGTCGTCTGTCCACCTTGTTGCTGGACGTCCTACGCTGCGCTTGCTAGTCCGTGGTCTCCAGTCTAGTACTTTTCGACCCCATCGGCCATCTGCTCTGCGAGCAATATAGCAATATGGCATTTTTTTGGTTTCAATAAAATACAGGCATTTCGGACGACGGAACGACGATTAAATTAATATTGAAAGAGTGAAGGCTGATCATTTAGTCAGGTTTTAAACTTTGCGAGGTAGTTTTAAAGTTACTTTGAATTGATTTATTAATTAAAATTTAAACTTGAAAATATCTTATGGAAGTGCAGACCGTTATTGGTACCGAAAAATTCTTATCTTTAGCAATCTATCCGTCTTACTACAAAATAGTTAAACATCTGTTGAACTCTTGTCTAAAAAAAGTGTATTTACAAAAATACCCTTATATCAACGTCAAATGTTGGTTTGTCAACTGCCTGATGCTGGTATAAAGAAAGGTCGTTTTGCAGTCACACTTTTTTAGTTAAGTGTACAACAGATGTTTAACTCTTTGTGGTACAACGGTACAGGTTTGAATACTTCTGGATTATCCCAGAAATGTCTTCAATTTTGTGTTTGTCTATCATTAGAGAAGTCTTGGACAATTTTTCAGGGTGCTTCAAACATCTACCCCAAAATAATGACAGCCATCTCTCGGAATATAATCATCATACATAATATTACATGCAGGCGTGATGTTATCTACATTGTTACATTCTCCAAATTCCAGGATGAAGACCCAAGACCAGAATTCGAAGCCTCAGTGAAGACATTCCGGACGAATCCAGTCACGAGAGAGAAGGAACCTTACATGCCGACGTGGCAGAAGAACTCCAGGCTAATAGCCAGCGGCAGCGCAGTACTTTTCATGGTAAGGAGGATAACTATGAGGTCACAGCTCATTAGGCTCTTCTGCGGCTAGTATTCTTTATATGAACTTTAAGGGGTATGCGCTCACTATATTAACTTCGCGTCAACGGACCCTCCACGCGGACGGTGGGTGGACCACTCGTATTACCAAGGTCCCGAGTGGACCCCTCAACGTTTATTGGTGATATCGCGGCGTCCACCAGTGGACCACCTGTCGACAACTAGTGGACGCCGTGCGACGAGGCGGTGCGGGGTGGGTGCCGGGTGGCTGTAATGAGCTGTGATCTTTAAAGATTTTATTAAATTTAGACAGGCCTGTTGGTTTAGTGGTTAGTGACCCTGACTGCTATGCCGGAGGTTGTGTGATGAGCACGATCATTTGTGCTGTGTCTGGGTGTAATTTATCTATAATATGTATGTATTTAAAAATATATAAGTATGTTTATCAGTTGTCTAGTACCCATAACACAAGCTCTGCTTAGCTTGGGACTAGATGGCGTTGTGTGATAGTTGTGGAATATTTATTTATTTATTATTTATTTATTAGGAATGGAAACGAGATAACTACCATATTTATTATTAGTTGTTTTGAGTTTCTGATATTTAGGTACTGTTGCAAGCGCCATGATCATGGATGAACTAAAGTTATTGCGGGTGGATGTTTATGAGCAGACGAATCGGTCATCCCCTTTCTTATTCATTTTTTGCGTTCGACACCTACCATTGTCACTCGTCTCACTCACAACACGATGCTGTTCCCGACATACAAAACTCACTGTATCCGCTCGCGAAACATATAATAAACGTGGTAAATATCACGTTTTAAATCCTAATAATAGTGTAAATAGTTAATAGTAATCTCGTCTGTCATTTGTAGATCTTGTACAGTTGTTACTAGTCTGACAACCAGTCTTACCATAAGGTATCGTATTACCCAGTTACTGGGTTGTGGAGGTCCGACAGTCAGTCGCTCCATGTAAAATACTGATATTCAGCTGCATCTGGTTCGACCACCTCATTATATATAGTTGGGAAAAAGTTACGCAGATGGCAGATGATAATAACTTATCTAAAAACAAAAGTACTCGTCAAGACAGTTGATATAGATTGATCAGGGTTTATTTTAACATTTTGTATGTATCTTCACCAGATCGCAATAGTTATGGGCGCTGTCTTAGGCACCATCATCTACAGGATATCCATGGTGGCTGTCATCTACGGAGGAAGCGGCTTCTTCATCCAGAACCATGCCAAGTTCTTCACAACAGTCACAGCTGCCATGATCAATTTGATCATGATTATGATACTGACTAGGGTACGTATTATTACATTGATTTTTGTGGTAAAAATGACTTGGTGCACTCTGGCTAGGACGGGTTAGGTTAGAAGAAGGCAGGGTCGCACTGTTCTCAAACCACTGCAACTCCTGAAAGCCAGAATCAACAGTGGCAACCACCAGAAAAACGCCGAGACAATGAAGCTCAACGTGTCCTGGAGAATGAATTTAACTGTCTTAGATCCTGCAACGAAATAATCAGAAAAGAATAGTGGAGGAGTAGGAAAAATACGTAGTTTCCATTTCCCTCCATATCAAGCAGGAGACACGGGAAACCTCGCTATCCAAGAAGGAGCCCCGCTTAGCGAGACTCCTTGCCTTAAAGTGCTGTTTTGCGATGTGCCTAGGTATATCACGATGTGGCCAATTCAACGATTGGTCTAAGATATTATTATACAAATAAATAAAAAACAAACGCCGTAATGTATTTAGGCACCATGCTTCTATGAACAAACTTGCGCTAGCGCCATATTGTTGCGGGCAGCGAGTAATGGGCCACTTGTGCCCGGGTCGACGGCGTTGTATGCCACGCGCGCCTCAGAGTGTCAGCAGAGTGACGGGGCTATAGAGGGCCAAAGCCTGCCGGGGTCCCGGGACTGTACGAATTACCGTGACCCCGGTACGTAAAGGGCTATTGAAGGACACCGTGGATTTTAGTCAGTATAAGTCTGACAGTCCTTCCTGCCCTACCCTGGGTAGGAGGACTCATTTGATGATTTTACCACGTAAACAAAGGTATGCTTTTCTCAGTTTCATTCTTATTCTTCTCGTGGCTAAATAAATACAGCCGCACAGGCTGATCTTCCGGGTTAAGCCGCGCTTGCTGAGGTTGGTCTGTGGATGGGTGACCATCGTCATAGCGAGTTTCCTCTGTGTCTCGGAAAGCACGTAAAGCCGTTGGTCCCGGCTGTCATTTGTAGATCTTTGACAGTCGTTACTGTTAGTCAGAAGCTCTAAAGGCTGACAATCAGTCTTACCATGGGGTATCGTATTACCCAGTTACTGGGCTGTGGAGGTCCGACAGGCAGTCGCTCCATGTAAAATACTGATATCCAGCTGCATCTGGTTTGACTAGAAGCCGACCACAATATAGTTGGGAAAAGGCAGGCAGATGATGATTCTTATTGTATACTTCACGCCTTGTTACAGATATACGCGTCAGTAGCAGTGTTCCTGACGAACATGGAGAATCCAAGGACGCAAACGGAATATGAAGATTCATACACTTTCAAGATATTTTTCTTTGAATTTATGAACTTTTATTCGTCTCTCATCTACATTGCCTTCTTTAAGGTAAGTATCCCTGAAAGATTAGGCAGACCAGAGGTATAGGGGAACAGTGTATAAGACGCGAGGTATGATGGAAAATCACACACTTAAGGCAAACTTAACACAATACTAACGTAGCGCAAGCGCCAACAGGTCGCCATTTCATAATAGCCGCTTGCAAATGACGTCCTGATAGCGCTTGCGCTACGTTAGTGTTGTGTTAAGTATACCTAAAGAGTGTATGTCCCCATTATAACTCGCGTCGCCGTCTTAAACACTGTTCCCCTACCTAAAGGCGCATTGTAAGCGGTGGCTTAGCGTGGAGTGGCAAGCAAGATCAAAAGTGTATTGAAATGTTTAAAACACGCCTCGAGGCGCTGCCTGTAGCGAAAAGGCGTGCGGTAACCTAGCTATCTCTAACCCAAATTATTTATTTAATTTATTTAAGAATAAGGCCTTTTAATATTAAAAAGATAGTTAGAAGTGAGATTATTATCATAGCACGGAGTAGGTAGGTAGGTAGGTAGCAGAACATATAAAACATACTTACAAAAAATATATGAAATACAAATTAGGATGTTAAAAATTATAGTTCCATACAAAATAAAGCTTGAATTTAAAGACAACTATCAACAATTATTTGAATATTGTAAAATAATAAATGTCTTTGACAAAGTAAAACTAGCTATAATATCACAATATGCTAACGAAATTGATAATTTAAGTAAGAAAACAAGACCCAATAACTTAAGATGTCTAGAATACCTACCATTATATAATCTGCCGAAATGTAACAATGAATATGGAAGAAGGACCTGGAGGTACTTGTTACCTAACCTTTTGAATAAACTCCCTAAGCAACTAATTCACAAATTAAAATCAAAGACAAATTTCCAAAGAAAACGACTAATAAAATATTACCTTACAGTGGATCAATTCAAAGTTCCTCCAGATCTTTCACAAATAAATTAATACATATGTTAATCATTTTAGTTATGTATATCAACATTTATTATACTGTGAACAAGCGAGACGCCTCACTCGCACATAATCTTTCATAATTAAGATTAAGCGATGTGTGTTTAACCATTAATGTGTTTTTTCCCTTTGAAATAAATAGTTTTTTAATTTTTTTTTTTTTTTTTTAGGTAGATCGATTTAATGTACTTGTATCACAAACTGTCATAGAAAACATAACATGGATAAGACTTTTTCCCGGGATTTCATTTCAGTACTTACTTGAATTGAAATGCACGCGGGCGAAGCCGCGCGCAACAGCGAGTGCTTATATATCTTCATCCTAAATGTTCCTAAAAATTTTAAAATTCCAAAAATATCTCTTTAAAATCCCGGAATCCCGGAGGCATGTCCATATTAATATATACGTTTCAAATGATTGACCACAAATCAAAATACCTACTCCGGGCTTTGATTATTATACAGGAAGCAACTCACTAAAATTTTCCTCCCTAGGGACGTTTCTACGACTACCCTGGCGACGATCAAGCGAGGAAGTCAGAGTTCTTCAAGCTAAAAGGCGACATCTGCGACCCAGCCGGCTGCCTGTCCGAGCTGTGCATCCAGCTGGCCATCATCATGATCGGCAAGCAGTTCGTCAACAACTTCTTCGAGCTGGCTCACCCGTACGTACGTGTGTGTTTTGTGGATGTCTTGTAGTTTTAAGTTTTAGCGGACATAATAAAAATAAGTTGACAGCAAAAATAAAAACAAGCGATATCTATGGACTAGAGGCGGAACTAAAGTCAGTGGCCGAACTTTGGAAAAAAGGCCCCTAGCACTACACTTGCCTCGTCAGAAGACTCCCTTTTCAAATGGTTTTTGTGTGTATTATTTGTACCAATTTTATAAATAATTTTTCATTACTCAAATTCTGAAAGTAGGTCATTACATTACTGATAAGCGGTTTGAAAGTTATGCATTGCAGCCCTAGGGACAAACGTTTTCAACTGACAGCTGCCAAATTAAAAAAAAAATGGCTGTATAGCTGGACGACCACAGGACAAAAAAAGCAAAATAAGCGGGAAAGCGACAATCCGATCAACAATGTTTTTTTCTTTATCTAATAATATTAATGTTTTTATTTTACTATCCTCCTATTCGTAATGTGTTTACCTCGGGTAAATTACTTACTCCGAACTATTAGCGCCCTTATTACTTTACGGGCGCCAATCCCCGTGTCGGGGACTTAAAATAAGTAACTTTCACCCCTTGGATAACAATGTACTATTGCAAGCCGTAAGGCAAAATGTATCGGAACTGTTAGCAAAACATTATTATCATCATATCTGTACTGTATACGTACATTATTGGCAAATTAATGATTCTGAATGGTTATGATGAATTGTACTTCCGGTTTCTTGATATTTTCCTATGTTTTCTTCCCGTTTGTACATGGTGTAAGAGACATCGACGCACAAACGGTTACCATGGGTCCAGGACATGATTCTGGACGCCCCCGTGTTTTTTTTTTGAATATTTGTTTTTTTTTTAATAGTGTGCCGCGCATTATGTACTACAGGTATTACGGTACTGGACACAGTATTTAGGTATACGATGACCTTTTATTTGAACTTCTATAAACAGCTGAGAAAACTCCCATTTCTAGTATTGCTACTTTTAGTGAAATTAGCGAAATAATTGCTTTTTTATTAATAATATCATTGGGTTAAGTAAGAATAAGGATTATGAACAGTCTAAAGTAAAAAAAAAAAACTAAAAAAATATGAGAAAATTTGGGAAAAACCGACGAAAAATTCCAACATGGGGGGATCCAGAATCATGTCCTGGACCCATGGTATCCGTTTGTGCGTCGATGTCTCTAACACCCTGTATATTACTTATCAATGCCTTCATTTCCCATCTGCGTCTTCCCCAGGAAATTTTACAACTGGTGGCGACAGAGATCCCACCGGGCCGTCACCAGAGACCTGAGCAAGCCCCACATGGCGTGGGAACAGGATTACCACCTCCAAGACCCTGGACGACTGGCACTCTTCGATGAGTATCTGGAAATGAGTGAGTATTAGATTATTTTTCATTTGAGTTTCAATTTTATATTCATTCAAGTCATCCAAAAATTTAATGAAGACGTCCAAAGCCTGCCGAGGTCTCGGGACTTACGAATTACCGTGACTCCGGAGCGTAAAGGGCTATTGAAGGATACAGTGGATTTAAGTCAGTACGAGTCTGACAGTCCCTCCCGCTCTGCCCTGGGTGGGAGGACTCATTTGATGATTTACCACGATAAAAAAAAAGTCGTCCAGGTGTTGCTAACCCCTAGATGCATGTTTACAAAATGTATAGGTTGACGTGGCGGGAACTATAGCTACCAGA
Source organism: Agrotis puta (assembly GCA_943136025.2). Classification (NCBI taxonomy): domain Eukaryota; kingdom Metazoa; phylum Arthropoda; class Insecta; order Lepidoptera; family Noctuidae; genus Agrotis; species Agrotis puta. The sequence continues at coordinate 6,329,114 of OW964195.2, read as the reverse complement.
AAGGTAGGACATTGCGAAGTTACAATTTGAAATTAAGAGTAATGTAAGAGACCGGGAGTGAATGTGACAGCCTAGTTGTTTTCTTTTTCGTCGTATTGTGTATTTCAAACACTTTGCTTTATGTTTGTAATTTTAAGGTAGGAAACTGCTATTTTAAGGTAAGGAATTGCCCCACACCCCCCTAGCCACGGCTCTGGACCTATTCAAAGGCACTTAAAACCCGAAACTTCATCGAGCTTCATCGGTACTTTTCTGGTAGTCGCCGTTGAGACGCCGAAAGTTACTATGATGGCGGGATTGTCACAAAATGTAGAAGCAGTAGATCTACTAAAGAAGAAAAGAAAATAAGATTGTCTGTAACAATAGTGTGTGGAAATAGAAGAAAACAAATCTCTAAAGAACTTGCTGTTCTCCATGGTTTTACGTATGCTGCACGGCTCCGATAAAAAGACTAGACAACACAAACATTTATTGAATTCGAAACAGTAAACTGAGAATAGATCGTTAAACAAAACTCTAATGCCTTTGTCAAACAGACAGGCGAATGCGAAGCGTTTCTGAAGCGATACCGAACCGAAGAGAGACGTCAGTCCGATATTTCTGTCACGCCATCGGATCGCTTTCGCTTTCCTGTGTGACTGGATTCAAACAATTATATACATTACAAATAAAAACGTCACGCTTCGCATTTTCAAGCCTGTCTGTTTGACAAAGGCTTTATGGGTGAATTGCCCAAGCAAAAAAATACACGGCAAACCTGAGAACGGTAGTGCAATGTGCTGATTATTAATTTTATATATTTTTTCTCAACAACGTAAGTATTTCTCTACCTTGGCAAAAAAAATCATTGGTATCTACCCTCTAATATACCCAAAAAAAAAATTACAAAGTGTTATTTTATCATCACGGTGACCTGTCCTGAACCCAATTCCGCTCATAACATCCCTTCTCCTGCAAATACATTCGTAATATGGATTTAAATTGATTTTGTTATCATTAAATTATAATATATTCGATCAAATAAAACAATTTTTGTTTGTTTATCTTCTTTCTCATGGATTTGACAGGCAGTCAACTTTTGTCTGGAAAAAAGTTATCATTTCAGAGGACAGTAAGTTTTAGTAGAATAGCCACATCAACATTGCGTTGTTACGCCCCTTTCACCTTTTCTCACTCTGGATCAGTCCGGCTTAAGCTCTCGGCGCGAACGCACCGGTCCCAACGTCTTGCGGTTTCCCGCCAAAAAAGTAAGTTTATCATTTCAGTAATATGGGGACAAAAATAGTTTCATTTCGGTGGCTGTTATAACTCGTGCTAGATTTGTTTAATTTGTTTCAAAATTGTGTATTAAATTCGCAGTAAGTACTGTTTTGTTTGAGTAGTGTTCATATTTTTTAAATAATTTTTTTTCGGAGTTAAATGTAGAACTAACCTCTATTTTATCATCTCAGTGTTATCATTTCAGTGGATTCGGTGGACTGTTATACCAATTACAGTCCACCGGAATTAAAAGTATCTCCGAAATGATAAAAACATAAAGTTTTAGAGATCCTGGTGTCAAATACAAAGTCATAGTTTTGTAATGTACCTACTTTTACCTTGAGTGTCGATTAGATTATTTAGGTGTATTTGTTGTGTAATATTTGTGCTTAAGATATATAATATATACATATATCTATGTAGTTAGTACATGTTTACTATACTTTAGATACACATTTGTTCGGCTCAACGAAAATGTGATGAGTGTGTGGGTCACCACAGTGTAGATTATTATACCTACTAATTGTCAACAAAATAATTATTTCGAGGGTTTACCTTCAATATAAGTCACTTACCTTTATTTTTATATCATTTATTACGAGTAAATAACAATAATAAATAATATTTGATATAATTACAAAATTTCTTAATTTTACAAGATATAACAAATAAGTTAAAGAGCATTTAAACGTTATATGAAAAAAAAAGAGATATACCTATGTGATGAGAAATTGCCTGTGAGAGTGTTTGTCTGAGTCAATGCAAGAGAGCTAGTGTGTGAGCGCGTGGTGTATCTGAAGGTATAGTATTTTATAGGATCATAGTATAGTGTGTATGAATGTATGTCTGTGGATATGAGAAAGAAGAAAATTGAAAAGCGTGTATTTTGATTTTAGGATGCCGCGGCCTAAGCAACAGACTAGAGAAGAAAGGTTGGAAAAAAGGAGGTTGTATGAAAGAAGAAGAAAAGAGAGAATTAAGAGCAATGAAGTCTCACGCGAAGAGTTTTTGAGAAAAGACAGAGAAAGGTATGCCAGAAAAAAAGCAGCGGGATTAATTGTTTCAAGGCATCTAATGACCCCTAAAAAATTAAGAATCCTAAGAAGAAAAAACAAAATAAGTGCTGCTGCTTATTACCAAAGAAAAAAAAATAGAGCAGCTCCAGCTCCTATAGCGGCTCGTGCTAACCCTCTGGATGAGACAATTGGGGATCAAAGTGATGGTCCTGGACTAAGCACTTCCTGTCACAGTTCCTTCTTGCCTACTTTACGGCGCAGCTTACGATTGAACAGCAATAGTATTAGTACGAATATCCAAATCCAACGTTCTAATACTACAGAAGCTAGAAGCTTTCATCGGGTATACACAAGCAGTCCACGACAAACCCTGCTATCAACGCATCAAAATTTTGTAAATTTTGACTATAGCAATCCTGGTCCAAGCACTTCTCGTCAAGGGAATCCATCTTCGGCTCAGCGCTGCTTGCCGATGAATAGCGATAGTACAATTGGTTCCAATATTCAACATCATATTGATGACAATGTAGTAACTGGCACTCATTGTGTACAACCAAGTGGCGAACAACGAATAACATGTCCATCAAATCTAAGTAGTATCGAGTCAACATTATGCCCCAACAGCCCTGTTTCAGACTCGTCAATTACATCTGTAGAATTCAAGCGAGGACTTAAAGACAAATTTCGAAAATATCAAAAAACTAAAACTAAGCTAATAACAGAATTACAAAACAAATTATTACAGGTCACTAAGGAAAAAGAAATGTTCAAAAAAAGGTGTAACAGACTACAAAGCAATCATATGATTTTGAAGAAAAGTACCCAAAAAGGAGAAAAACCAGCAGTAGAAGTCATAAAACCTGATGAAAAAAAAAATCGAATTCTCAGGAGGGTGGTGAAATTTTTAGAAGATGATGAAAATTCAACACTGTGTCCTGGAAAAAATGACACCATATCTAGACATGGATTAAAAAAACAAAAAAGACTATTGACAGACACACTTAAAAATTTACACTTGAAATATTTGGGATCAGGAGAACCACCGATAAGCTATTCAACATTTTCAAGAATGAAGCCTTTCTGGGTCACTCAACCAAATGTGAATGCACGAAATACATGCCTATGTGAAAAGCACGAAAATATGAAACTTTTGATTGAATCTATGAAAAGAAACCGCCTTATCAAAGAAAATACAATATCCGACGTTTTAAGTAGCCTATGTTGTAGTAAAGATAACATCGATTGTCTGCAAAGAATATGCTCAAGTTGTAAAAATAGACACATTGATTATCAAGAGTTTAATAATGAAGTGAACATAGCGTATTGGGGTTGGGAGAAGAATAAAAGCATATATGTCAAAAATAATGTAGAAAAATCTGCTATTAAAGTTGAAAAAGTAAGGCGTTGGGTGAAACCACTAGATTTAATAAAAAAATTCGAAGATAGCCTGAAACCGTTCCTTAAACATTGCGTCAATAATAAAAATCAAAATCAAGCTTTCAAAACGTTAAAAGAAAATATGACTACGGAAGACTGTATTATACAAATTGATTTCAGTGAAAATTATAATGCCAAATATGGATCCGAAATTCAATCCCTTCATTTTGGTGGTAGCAGACAACAGTTCACTTTGCATACTGTCGTAATATATTTCAAACTCGACAACGAAACTTGCAAAACTCAGTCATTTTGTACTGTAAGTACCTCTTTAAGGCATGATGCTGCTGCAGTATGGGCACACCTCATTCCTGTTTTGCAAGAAATTGAGATAACTGCTCCTCTGGTTCGTAAACTTTACGTTATTTCTGACTCACCATCTGCGCAATACAGGAATAAAAATATATTATATATAATAACTCAGTTATCCTCCTATTGTCCGATGCTGACCCACATAATTTGGAACTATTGTGAGTGTGGTCATGGAAAAAGCGCAGCAGATGGAGTGGGTGGAGTATTAAAGAGAACGCTAGATAAACAAGTCTCATATCAACATGATATTACCAATATTGAATCGCTGCTACAAAACCTACAGTGTTATGTTAAAGGTGTGAAAATTGAAACAGTTGAAGATTATCAGGTGACAGAAAAAGATTGGCTCTTGCCCAAAGACTTAAAGACTTTTCCGGGAACTATGAAAGTTCACCAAGTTGTTTGGTCTAAAGAGTCAGGAAACCGTTTGGCACTTCGACATCTGTCCTGTATTGAAAGAGAATGCCTAAATAAAACTATTAGGTGCCCTCACGGCAAGCATTTAGGTTTTCATGACTTCACTGGGATTCAATCAACGAATTTTGCAAATAATACAAATATAGCACATCTGCGTCCAATTCAACTGTCAGAAAAATTAGTACTACGTCCCAAGCCATTCAATGAAAAGAATCTTTCCAAAAAATTACAAAGGAATAGTTTCATACATGAACCACACACACACTCAATCACAAACATTGAAATATCAATTATTAAGCCCTCAACATCCCATTCCTTTGATGGAATGAATAATCAAAAAGGAGAGAATGAGCAGGAATCATCGATAATACCCAAATCATTGCTCGAAAAATATGAAAACTTCAATGAATTTAGCACTCCATCGTGTTCATTTTTTGAAAACAATGATACTGAAATTATTGAAAAGTATGAACGGACAAGAAATATTGACAGCGAAGAAGAAATCATGATTACAGCCAAGAAGAGAAAAGTAAGAAGATTATCTTCGTCTTCGTCCAGTTCTGATTTGAATATTTTTTGATTTTTGTTATTGTATATTTAGTTTTTTAAATATTTGCTGTCATTTAATGGCATGACTTGTTTTAGGTAGGAAGTTAAACTTATTAAAGAAGACTGATGACTATAATAATTATAGTAAAGACGTGCTGTGGTGTGATAATTAAAGAAGATTTGTTTATTAGGTACATATCTAAATTAAAAACCTATATTTATAGTCATGAAAAGAGGCTGATTAGTGAATTTGAGAAATAATTGTGTGATTTAAAGTGACATGATGAAAAATTAATCTTTAAGCTACATACTTGAACCTACTCGTAAATACGTACCCAGAAAGACTGTTTTATTGGAATAACTATAATTCGCATTAGGTATAAGAATTACTTATACATAATTGCGAATTATAGTTATAGGTAGAACAAAACTTTGTTGTTTTTTGTTCTATTTAGATATGTACGTTTCTCTATTGTTGTAGTAATTTAAGAATAAAGTGACCTCAATCTCAGGTTTCTGTTATGTTTCATACGTTTATGTAAAAGGATTAAAAGTACTAAGCTATTACTACTAAGATATTTTTATAATGTTTCTTATTCATTTATTGTATTTTAAAAATATAAGAGTTGATTTAATTTTAGAAGTTTTACTGATATACCTGTAGAAACACTATTCTCCTCTCGTTACCAATTTAACTAAATTATACCTAGCATTTTTCTCTTAGTGCAATAGGTAGACATTAGGTATTACTATTAATGGCATAACTTACAAATGCAACCATCATATTAATCAGAAACTTTAAGCTTTCTAATCGCGATACGTTGATTCTTTTGAAAATATATCAAGTAAATTAGTATTAGTACATAAACAAGCAAAAATATTTATTTAAGGTTACCAGCATTTACAATAAAGTTTTCCAACATTTTCACACAACAACAACCACAAAAATTATCAAAGGTTATAAAAGTAAAGAAACTATTCATTCATATCATAATAAACATTACATTACATTAATATCATTCTTTGAGGTTATTGTAACCTCAAAGAATGATATATGTAATAATACTAACTGTAATATCTGTATATTAATGATGATATTAAAAAAACTGTGTACTGTCCTGTCTCAGTGTTTATCTAAAATTTGTGGAAATCAAACCTAACAAAGTACGGAACCCTGGCTGGAGGCACGGTTGTTCTTAGCTGTATCATTTCGGTGGATTTATCATTTCGGTGGTAATTTTTATCATTTCGGTGGACACTTTTAATTTCAGTGGACTCTTAAAACTTTATCCTTAAATATTTATGTAAGTTTTGACAATATTTGATGTCCACTCACGCACAATGATATAAAATAGACTAAAGTATTATTTGTCACTAAAAATATATAGATTGCATTGAAATAAAAAAATCCCACCGAAATGATACATAAAAATCTCTTGTTGAAATTCACCCTTATAATTAAAGCATTTCAAAATCTTGTTTATTTGCAGTTCTCCAATACGGCTTCGTAACTCTATTCGTGGCAGCGTTCCCCCTCGCTCCTTTATTCGCGCTTCTGAACAACATCGCAGAGATTCGACTGGACGCCTACAAGATGGTGACTCAAGCTCGCAGGCCACTGGCTGAGAGAGTCGAAGATATTGGCGCTTGGTATGTGGTTGTTGATAAATATGGAGCCGTTGATGTTTGAAAGTTATTACAGGTAAGTTACAGGCCTGAAAGTCTGCCAAAGAGTTTTATCAAGGGTTTTCTTATAACCCGGTTCTAACTGGATGGATTGTAGAGGTCAGATTGACAGTCGTTCCGTGTAGAATATTACGTAACGTCATATGTGTGTACACGCGCTTATGATGGCGTATTGTCACTATGAATTGCTCTCACTGCTCTCGACACAAAAATACGAGTAAGTCCTATAAGCGTCGGGCACGCCGCAATCGCGGTGGTAAGACCCCTCTTTGAGGAGTGGCTGGATAGGTGTCACGGCGTCCTCACCTACTACCGCATGACGCAGGTCCTCACCGGACACGGAAGTTTCGGGAGGTATCTGTGTCTGATGAGGAGGGAGGAAACGCCTGGGTGTCACCACTGCGACGATCGTCCGGAGGACACGGTGGAGCATACGGTGCAGGACTGCCCCGCTTGGGCAGAGCACCGCCGTGTCCTCACGACGGCGATAGGCGGAGACCTCTCGCACCCGGCGACGGCGATATGGAAGGACTCAATTGATGATTTTACCACAAAGAAAAGAAATGTTTGACATCTGCTTGTTATTTGTAGTAGTTTGATAGCAAAAGACGAACCCTACATTTTGCCATAAACTCTTTCTGACTTTCACTCAGAGAATGTAGAATTCAGCAAGTACTAACTTTCATAAAATCGTTTCTTTTAGGTACGGCATCCTCAAAGGAATTACATACGTAGCGGTTGTTTCAAATGTAAGTACCTACACAAAACATTCATCATCATCATCACCAGCCGGAAGACGTCCACTGCTGAACATAGGCCTCCCCCTTAGACCGCCACGCCGAACGACAATCCACCACTTGCATCCATTGGTTGCCCACGACTCTCACGATGTCGTCGGTCCACCTAGTTCAGGCCTGCCTATGCTGCGCCTTCCGGTCCGTGGTCGCCACTCGAGAACTTTTCTTACCTATCGGTTATCAGTTCTACGAGCGATGTGGCCTGCCCATTGCAACTTGCAAATTTTACGAGCTATGTTGGGGACTCCGGTTCTTCGGCGAATATCCGTGTTCCGGATTTTATCCCGCAAATAAAACTCTGAGCACAGCTCTTTCCATTGCTCGTTGAATGACTCTTAGTCTCTCTAAAAGGTCAGCAGTCAACGACCACGTTTCAGAGCCTTATGTCATCACTGGTTGCCCCGAGGAGGGGACATTCTCAGCAGGAGCTATGCAATTAGGATCTGTACCAGATTGATGAAGTTCACCCTGTTCCTTTGGTATTTCTTTGCAATTCAGGGCTAGGGTGCCCTTTTAAAGTCAGCCCAGGAAACAGACATTCGGCTCTATGAGCGCATCAATTTACTGACAGCTTCTTGAGCCGCGCTTGAAATACTACGCTCCGTCGACCCGGACGGCGAACTACCCATTACTCGCCGGCTGTAACCACACGCATGTTCTGTGATAATAAAAACGAATCTTTGTTTTCAGGCATTTGTGATAGCCTACACGAGTGATTTCATTCCTCGTATGGTATACAAGTATGTATACTCTCCAGATCACACCCTTATTGGATACATCGACCATTCTTTGTCTTGTAAGTATACGGTACCCAGGCGACTCGAAATCTTGACACTAAAATTTCATATAGCGCCATCTCACGAAATTTTAAGGCGACAGTAGTACAACAAAAAAATACGAGATGGCGCTTTGTGAAAACCTTTATTTTTCGGTGAAAAAAAAGTAGAATGGTGGTGATCTTTTAATTGATATTTTTACTTTATTATTTCTCAGGGTTTAACACATCAGACTACAAGGAAGAATGGGGGGCAGACGTTGAGGTGGACCCCCCGACATGTGCATACCGGGGGTATAGGAATCCCCCCGACAGTCCCGACCCCTACGGCTTGTCCCCTCATTACTGGCATGTATTTGCAGCCAGACTAGCCTTTGTCGTCGTTTTTGAGGTAAGCGCCATCTTTTGTGAAGAAAACGAACAAATGTTGCATATGCCATCTTGTGGTTATTGACGTAATTATAGTTGCGCCTGCGCCAAGAGTTTTTATGCGGGTCTAGGGTCAGATCACACGGAGACGCGACGTTACTTTTTTTACCATAAATAATTCTAAAATCTGTTTAGCCCGTCAATTAAAGTATTGAAAAATAATGAACACGTATTTTTTGTTTTTGTGAATCAATGAATATTGACAAAGATAAAACTCTTCAAATTCGGGAGTGGGGGCTTGTGACGTCATAACGCTTGTAAAATTGTACCGACCGAGTGACGTTTCGCGATTTTTAGAAGCGTTGTATCTTCGTCAGTTTTGGTTTACGTAACAAAAGAAAAAATACATGTCTAAAATTTTTTATGATCTATATTTCGGACTATTTTTTTCTTTTGAGTGAAAAAGCCTTTTGCATAAAATACATTGATGACAAAAATCTCCTCCACAGCACGTAGTCTTCGGCCTCACTGGCCTGATGCAGCTGTTCATCCCGGACGTACCAGCCGTGCTGAGGACCCAGCTTCGTCGGGAGATCCTGCTCGCCAAGGAGGCGAAGTACGAGTATGGACGACGGAGACTCTCCACTGAGCACAAGCAATTGTTATCGTTTAAAAGTGAACCTGGTCCTGGTGAGTTGAGGAACTTGTATATTTACGCTTTTGTGGTCATTCATCGTCATTTTGTTTGCTGTCTCAAACGCATAAAACTGCTTCTCAATCACCAGCAGACATGTATTTCGGCGACTGCTCCGTTGTTGTCATGGTGGACTGCTGGGTTCGATTCCCGGATCGGGCAAAAAGTACTATCAGGTTTTTTTAGAAGAATTCCTCAGTAACTGACAGCCCGGAGTTTGAAAGGTATAATACCCCGTGCCTCAGAAAGCACGTTAAGCCGTTGGTCCTGCGCCTGATCTCTCTCCGGTCGTGTCGGATTGCCGTCCCTGAGGAACTATGAGAGTAAAGGAACAGAGAGTGCACCTGTGCCTGCGCACACGCGCGCTGCACTATAATAAGATGGCTCATCTTCGTTGCGATTGGCCGCCGCAGCCGAAACCGGTCAGGAGGACTATTATTATTACTTGGGAGAGTGTGCGCATGTTCTCTACGATCTCATCCCCCCCTTCTACCTTCTCCCCTTTCAACCCAGTTAGTAGTCGGTGATTTTAATTAAAAACACCCATTTCTAGTATTATTTACATTGCTACTTTTAGTGAAAGTAGCGACATTTTTATTATTAATAATAATATCATTGGGTTAAGTAAGAATAACGATTATAAACAGACTAAAGTAAAACAAACTCAAAAAAAAAATTGAAAATTTGGGAAAAACCGACGGAAATATCCAACATGGGGGCGTCCAGAATCATGTCCTGAACCCAAATAGGTATCCATTTATGCGTCGATGTCTCTTACACCCTGTATATATAACAATCAATTGGTGTTTGCTAGTCTCTTTAAAATTGGAAAACGGCTGGACCGATTAGGCTAATTTTGGTTTTGATTTATTTTTTAAAGTCCTGGGAAGGTTTAAAAAATGAGTACCTAAATAATATGATAAAAATATTAGGAATATGCATAATAAAAGCAGCAAGTCGTATTCCCTTAGAAACTATTCCAAGGTGTCAAATAATTGATGTCCGTCCCGTCGTTCAGATATCAAATTCTGAGGCGGTACGAAGTCACGTATAAATCAGTTTTAATGCACTTGTTCACAGTAAAACTTGAAAATAAACACTTTTGAATGCATCTGGAGTGAAATGAAAAGAAAAACCCACTTCTGTTATAATTGCTTATCTCAGGTAACTTGTAATCTTGCAAAGTAGTTTAAAAAAACACGTTTAAACCTTTGATATCGGCTTTCATTTGTAGAACTTTGACAGTCGTAACTGTTAGTCATTAACCTCTCGGGCGCGTTACGTTCACCCGGGTGTACATAAGCGAAAACGCCCCAGCGCCGTACGTACACACGTCTGTACATAACAGATAGTCGCTCATTGGACGTTGATTTTTATCATTTTCAATTATAAATCGCCCGAGAGGTTAACCCGACAATCAATGTTACCAAGGGGTTACGTATTAATTTCGGGACTGTCTTACTAGGTTACCGCGACCCTTTTTTTTTTTTTTTTTTTTTTTATCGTGGTAAAATCATCAAATGAGTCCTCCCACCCAGGGCAGGGCGGGAGGGACTGTCAGACTTGTACTGACTAAAATCCACGGTGTCCTTCAATAGCCCTTTACGTACTAGGGTCACGGTAATCCCTTGGTCCCGCGACCCCAGCAGGCTTTGGCCCTCTACAGGCCCCGTCACTATGCTGACACTCTTTGAGGCGCGCGTGGAACACAACGCGCCGTCGACCCGGGCATGGTCCATGGTCGGACAGCGAGTCGCCCATTACTCACAGCCCGCATGCCCGCGCCTACGGTGGCCGGAGATCGTCCTGCGACGTCCGACGCCGTGGGCGTCTACCACTGCGGCTGGGATGGAGGGAGGACGCTGTCCTCTCCCTCAGGCGGCCCGCCTCCTCCTTCACGAGCATGACTGCTTCGCAGAAGGAGGCGACCGCTTCCCACTCCGTCTCGCCCCGCAGCATGGCCTCGACCAATGCCGGGCGCGAGAGGTCTCCGCCTATCGCCGTCGTGAGGACACGGCGGTGCTCTGCCCAAGCGGGGCAGTCCTGCACCGTATGCTCCACCGTGTCCTCCGGACGATCCTCGCAGTGGTGACACCCAGGCGTTTCTTCCCTCCCTATCAGACACAGGAACCTCCCGAAACTTCCGTGTCCGGTGAGGACCTGCGTCATGCGGTAGGTCAGGACGCCGTGACGCCTATCCAGCCACTCCTCAAAGAGGGGTCTTACCGCCGCGATTGCGGCGTGCCCGTTACCGCGACCCTAGAACATAAAGGCCAATGGAAGGAACAAGTTGGTTTTTAGTCAAGTCTTACAGTTCCTTCTGTTCCACCCTTTATGTTTTTTTGTTTTTGTTTTACGTCATAAAATCATTACATGAGTCCTCCCACCCAGGGCAGAGCGGGAGGGACTGTCAGACTCGTACTGACTAAAATCCACGATGTCCTTCAATAGCCCTTTACGTACCGGGGTCACAGTAATTCATAAGTCCCGCGACCCCGGCAGGCTTTGGCCTCGTCACTATGCTGACACTCTATGAGGCGCGCGTGGAACACACCGCGCAGTTGACCCGGGCATGGTCCATGGTCGGTCAGCGAGTCGCCCATTCCTCGCCGCCCGTATGCTCGCGCCTACGGTGGCCGTCACCGTGGGCGCCTACCACTGCGGCTGGGGTGGAGGAAGGACGCTGTCCACTACGACCTACCCCCCACCTAATGGGAGGCCTGCCTACGCTGCGTCTTCCGTTCCGTTGACGCCACTAGAGAACTTTCTTCCCCATCGGTCATACTGCAACACTATCTAATAGTTACAATTCCATGTGTTACAGATAAACCTACAGGCGCTTCCTGGCTTCGCAGAACCTCTCGAGCCTCAGACAGCCTCGACGCCCACGTTTCGGTCTCCCAAAGACCTACATCGCCTAGAATAACTCACTGACATCACATCTGCTCTAAAAACGGTGAAGGAAAACATCGTTAAGAAACCGACATGTTTTAAATATATACAAAACGTCCCGGGCGCCTGGTCAGGCGCTGTATAGATAAAATATTTGACACCTAAAAAGACTTGATATACAAAGCGCCCAGGGTGTGAGGCACTGGAGGATTGGAGGAGGATTGTTTTATATTGGCTGAGTGCAACAAAATATACAACATTATTCTTTGTTTATGCGAAACCCGATACACCTGTCTAGTATTTTTGTGTAAAGAATCTATGTACAAAATTTTAAAACCGTATCATAAAAAATCACAAGGTTATAAGTTTGTATATTACCCGGTTGTCCGTTCAAAAAATGCTCATTTCGCGGTACACCCGCGTAAACCGCGTCTCCTGTGTTAAACACTCGTGATAATAGCTTGGCAATAGGTACCTTACCGTACGGTGATTGTATTTTAATTAATTGGTAATAAAATTTAATTAAAATTAATTAATATATATATATAACATAGTGTAAAAATTATTGGAATCGAATCAGTTACTGATTCTGAACAAACTACATTCAGGTTTCGCATATACTAAAAATAATGTTGTATAGAACGGCAAAAGTAAGCGTATTTGTGCATTTTGCGACACAATTAGGATACGGTGACACCAGTTGATACGTGCGTCCTAGGCGCTATGTATATCATGTCCCGTAGAATTTCTAGAACCAAAAATTTGAAGAGATGTGACATCTACCAAATCGTGAGTACACAGTGGTGTATTAAAGCCTTCTTATCTTAGGCTATATAGGCACTGGCAGGTGCCTTCCTGAGTGCCTAAAGCCTATAACAGTAACTAAATTTGATAAGTGGCTAGGACACAGTCACTCCATGTGAAATACTGCTAGATTCTAGGCGCTAAGCAAATCACCTGTCAAGTGTCTACGTAGCCTTTGAGTAGAAGCCGAGTCCCAGAAGTGGGAACAGGAGACATAGGTAGGTTATAAGTAGGAACTGGAAGGTAGTTTTTGAAAAATAGTTGAATTCTGGTCTTAGCTTGGTAACAGAAGATAAAAAAAAGGATTTTAGAACACAGGGCTGTATTTTCCAAGGGGCCTTCTTGGTATTTGTCCTGGGGCCCAATCAAGGCCCAAAAGTTTAAAGGCGGCACTATGTTAATTGCTACAAAACCTGAAAATGGAAAACTTAACCTTCGTGGAGCAACGTTCGTGATCGATTGGAAATACGAAGTTTTCCGAAGCGCATTAATTCTCCGGTTTAACTATGTGTGTGCGACTATCGAATGATTCCTAGAAGAAAAAAATAGCATTTAAACGAACTATGATCTGCTTTAAAGTTAAGATAGTTTAATAGAAAAGGAAGGTTTTAGTAGTCAAAGAATTTTAAGACATATTTCTAAAGGGTCCAAAGTTTAGTTTGGTATGACACTATAAAAATTGGGGTTGGAATTAAGCAGGCAATGAAATTTCTGACTCATAATAAAATATAAATAATAATAATAATTGTAGATAGTTAATTTATTAATTTATTAAAATCTAGTATAATAATCGAGCCAAAATAAATGCTAGCATTTTTGCAAAGAAGCCTTGATATATTTCGAAATAAGTCCGTATAGTTGGGCTTTTGTTAAAAATGTAAAAGTGCTTCTTATACGACGCCGCTCCACCGCGCGGATAAGCGGCGACTTCCGCTCGTCCGCGCGGTCTTGCGGTGTAGGTGTGTCAGGCATCATCGGATTTAAACAAGCCAACGCATTTCCCAGCGCAGTAAATCGACTAAGTCGACTAAAACAATTTTATTAAAATCATCTTATGAATTTTATGTGCTTTCTGATGTTATGAAATCTTTAGAATCTCTATCATGTGTTAATTATATACCATAAAAGGAAACGTTGGATAGGGCATTTATTTTGACAAGGATTATAATTTTAAGGAATAAAAATCTTGTTGTATATTGATGACACAATTATTTTATAATGGTGATATATTTTCAAGTACTTAGATGAAAGGTATTTCCTGATAGCTACAACCTCGGGGTCTTTGAGTCAAGAGTGAATAGGTTACTTCTAGGCAAGCGTGCTTCACCGTCAACCACATCTTTAGTTTACCATCAGGTGATATAGTGGTCCAACGCGAGCCTACTGCTAAATAAAAAGGGTTAAATGAAGTAATTGTATTTTTGATTCTATTTACGAGTTATGACATTTTTTCGATTGGCGGCGCTAGTGGACTGTAAGAGGCCTCTTAATGATTTAATTTATAGGACAAGGCTTAGCATAATGAAGAGTCTGTTTTGCGACGGTTTCAGACAAACAATCAATGGAATCGACGAAAAAACCGAACTAGAAAAAAAAACAAACTTTAGACAAATTGTGTACGTCCCCAAAATAAATGTGATATTAGTTAATTTCACTATACAGTAAGAAAAGAATCTCTATTTATAAGTTTTATTGTTAACTTTCTATGGTCAAATACTCAATTTTAAATAAATTATAATTGTTTCCAAATATATTTTTACTTTTTTTTTCTTCTCTCCTTCTCCTACCTAGTTACAGGGACGGCGCAAGGTGAGGGCGGTGTGTGTGACGGGTGGAGGGCCTTTTTTTTAACGTGGTAAAATCATCAAATGAATCCTCCCACCCAGGGCAGAGCGAGAGAGACTGTCAGACTCGTATTGACTGTGAGTTCCGCGAACATGCGAAGGGCCTAGCGAAAAAAATAGCTTAATTTTATAAACAAACGTTATTAAGAGGTATTTTTGAAAAAGATTTTGTTTAATACTTGTCGTACACGTCGAAATCCTACGGGCACGCCGCAATCGCGGCGCTAAGACCCCTCTTTGAGGAGTGGCTGGATAGGCGTCACGGCGTCCTGACCTACCGCATGGCGCAGGTCCTCACCGGACACGGAAGTTTCGGGAGGTTCCTGTGTCTGATAGGGAGGGAAGAAACGCCTGGGTGTCACCACTGCGAGGATCGTCCGGAGGACACGGTGGAGCATACGGTGCAGGACTGCCCCGCCGTGTCCTCACGACGGCGATAGGCGGAGACCTCTCGCGCCCGGCATTGGTCGAGGCCATGCTACGGGGCGAGACGGAGTGGGAAGCGGTCGCCTCCTTCTGCGAAGCAGTCATGCTCGTGAAGGAGGAGGCGGGCCGCCTGAGGGAGAGGACAGCGTCCTCCCTCCACCCCAGCCGCAGTGGTAGACGCCCACGGCGTCGGACGTCGCAAGA
Organism: Agrotis puta; assembly: GCA_943136025.2. Taxonomy (NCBI): domain Eukaryota; kingdom Metazoa; phylum Arthropoda; class Insecta; order Lepidoptera; family Noctuidae; genus Agrotis; species Agrotis puta. The sequence continues at coordinate 6,313,632 of OW964195.2, read as the reverse complement.
CGATCTCCGGCCACCGTAGGCGCGGGCATGCGGACAGCGAGTAATGGGCGACTCGCTGTCCGACCATGGACCATGCCCGGGTCGATGGCGCGTTGTGTTCCACGCACGCCTCAAAGAGTGTCAGCATAGTGACGGGGCCTGTAGAGGGCTAAAGCCTGCCGGGGTCGCGGTAATCCCTTGGTCCAAGAAGGGGACCAAGGGATTACCGTGACCCCGGTACGTAAAGGGCTATTGAAGGACACGTTGGATTTTAGTCAGTACAATCATCAAATGAGTCCTGCGGCGTGCCCGAAATGTTTTCCTGCGACCTAAAGTTTGATAGCCAAACTTTATACTCGTCTTACTATACAAGTATAGATGGCAGCACTCCTATATTGTACAAATATTTTCAAAAAAAAAATACAAAAATAGTATTATAATATAATCTATGAAAAAAAAAAGAATTTTGGTCTTCATTTTAATAAAATATTTTTGTTTTCTACTCGATAACAGATGGCGCGCAATTCTTTATGTACGACAATAACAGCTCCTCCTAGTGACCACATTTCTTATCAAATAAATGTTTTGATAAACATTTTCGATTTTCTTATTCAAAATTAAATAAAACGAAATCGTAAAACTACATTAAAAGCTTGCGACATAGTATAAAGACGGGCTTGCGAGGCTTTTTTTTTCCTTGGTAAAATCATCGAAGGAGTCCTTCCCAAAATCTACCACTGCTCTCAAAACGGTGAAGGAAAACATCGTGTGGAAACCGGTATGTCCCAGAACCAAACATTGGTAAACATTGTGACATTTACCAACCTACGTGATGGATTACACCGACAACCCATTTCCATTATAGAGAGAAAGCCTGTGTCCCAGCAGTGGGAACAATATAGGATAAATTTTATTTTATTTTTACATAAAATAAATTTTTAATATATCAGCTATCTACATAAATCTTTTATTAAGAGGAAAGGTTTTAACGGGGCCAAAGCCTGCCAGGGTCGCGGGACTCTGAAATTACCGCAACCCCGGTACATAAAGGGCTATTGAAGGTCATCGTGGACTTTAGTCAGTCAAGTCTGACAGTCCCTCCCGCCCTGCCCTGAGTGGGAGGACTCATTTGATGATTTTACCACGCTAAAAAAAAAGTAGGAATGGTTTGTATTTTTACGTGTGTGTGTTTGTAATGAATAAACTACTGGACCGATTTCAAAAATTCTTTCAGTAGTTGAAAACTGCTTTGGTCCTAGTCCGACAGTTAGAATATTGAAAAATAATGGACACGTACTTTTGTTTTTTTAAATCAATGAATTTTGACAAAGATAATTCCAATTTCGGGATTGGGGGCTTATGACGTCATAACGCTTGTAAAATTGTACCGAGCGAGTGACGTTTTGTGATTTTTAGAAGCGTTGTATCTTCGTCAATTTTGGTATACGTAACAAAAGAAAAAATACGTGTCTAATATTTTTTAATAATCTATATTTCGGACTAATATTTTTTTTAATACAATAGCCTAGAAGCTCGCACTAGGCGCATAATAAATGTAAAACATAACCCTCCTGCTGTGGCAGTCGGGTAACAAGAAGTACCGAAGTAATTATAAATTATCCGTATTTTAAATAAGACAGACAGATATTACAAATTGTCACTTATCACTGGGGTCAGCAGAGGTCACGTTTATCATGAATTTATCTATTTAACACTATTATAATCTGTCGGTGGACGAACTAACTCGGAAACTTCTTAGAAATACGTTTTTTTTTTAGTCACGTTTTCATGCTGATTTTTAGCACGTTTTGCAATTTAGAGCGGTCGATTAGTCGAATCTGACTCTAGTCTAAGTCTACGGTTTTTTTTACGTGCTAAATTCATCACATGAGTCCTCCTACCCAGGGCAGAGCGGGAGGGACTATCAGACTCGCACTGACTAAAATCCACGTGAGTCCCGCGACCAGTTCACTCCAACTTTGTGAAGATTTGGAAGACTAACACGCTTTTAATATCGAATAGGAAGGGGTCGAATCTTACTCACATCTAGGCCAGAGGTAATGACGGAGCCCCTCTTAGAGGGCCAAAGCCTGCCAGGGTCGCGGAACTTACGAGCTACCGTTACCCCGGAATGTAAAGGGCTATTGAAGGACACCGTGGATTTTAGTCAGTACAAGTCTGACAATCCCTTTTGCCCCGCCCTGGGTGGGAGGACTCATTTGATGATTATATTAAGCTAAAAAAAAGTTGGAGTGAACTGGTGGCCTACCATGACGGATTAAACGTGAGTAGTTAGGCTGTAGGAAAGAGACAGAGCTATACAAGTCGTCTGGCGCCATCTCGTTCCCTGAGCGGAACCACTCACGCTTTAAAGTCTACGATATGGAGTGAGCTTACCCAGAAGAAGCCTGTTCACTATAACTTTGAAGAGATTCGGGTTGTATGCGTTCGGAAACACAGACACAGGCAGAAAGTTCCACTCTTTTGCTGTACACATTATGAAGGATGTTTGAAACTGCTTTGTGCGACAAAGGCAAAGCAAAAACGCTTCGTAATTCGGTAGTGGCAGGTGGTGACGTCATAACGCCTGCAAAATTAACCCGACCAAATGACCCTTTGTGATTTTTTGAAACGACGTCTTCGTTTTTGGCTTATGTATGAAAAGAAAAAATACGGGTCAAATATTTTTTGATAATTCATCTTTCGTATTCTATCTAATATTTCTTCACGTAATAAAATAGCCTATTGTGGTCCCGGTCTACCCATTTCTACGCCCCTCCAGGTGTCTGTGTCCTGTGTTGGGCACTATTGGCACATCCCTAATTTCGACACTGTGTAGCGCGGCGTTGGAGAGGCCTACATGCAGCAGAGAACTGCGATAGGCTGAGTTGGTTGTCTCTTTTTAGCGATGAAAAGATAGGCTTGTGTTTTTGGTGTCATAAGTATTCTTACATGGAGGAGGAGTTCGTAGCTAAATAATTACAGCCGCACAGGCCGAACTGCCAGGTTAAGGCGCGCTTGCCGAGGTTGGTCTGTGGATGACCATCTGTCATAGCGAGTTTCTTCCGTGCCTCGGAAAGCACGTAAAGCCGTTGGGCCCGGCTGTCATTTGTAGATCTTTGACAGTCGTTACTATTAGTTAGAAGCTCTAAAAGTCTGACAACTAATCTTACCATGGGGTATTGTATTACCCAGTTACAGGGTTGGGGAGGTCCGACAGGCAGTCGCTCCATGTAAAATACTGATATTCAGCTGCGGTTCGACTGGAAGCCGAGCCCAATATACTTGGGAAAAGGCAGGCAGATGATGGAAGTGTTCTTGCATAGCAGAAGACGGAAGTCACCAATCTGTTATCCTTCATTGCTCAATACCACATTGGCAATGATATTGATGTCACCGCGCCAAAAAAAGGCCATATGTCTTAACAGTCGTCACGGATACAAATAAAACAAAACCTTCGTATATAAATATTGTTCTTGACTTTTTGCTATTTTCACGTGTATTTTTTTCTTACGATACCCCATTGTTTTATATGCACTTCTTCACTAATAATATTTTAAATAGGTAAAGTTTGTTTGTTTTATATCCGCATCCTTATAATAAGCCATAAAGTGCCCAAGCTGATTTTTTATTTTCAAAATACTTAAGTATTTCTTGAACTGCATGATAATTTCTATTTCTTTTTTCTTTCCTAGACAGAAAAGTGAGCAGGCCCGCGCCGTGCCCGTTTCATTTTGACAGAGTATGGCCCTCCTCCCCTCCCTTAGATCGGTCCTTGGATGTAGGAGGTAATCTTGGACTTGCAGACGGCTAGTAATGGTTAGCTAGCCAAGTCACCGTGTGTCAAGGCACCGTTTCAAAGACGTGTAACAAAATACGGAAAAATACAGGACAGTTTCGAGGTTCCTCCGTCATAGGCGTAAGAAGAGGGGGGGGGGAGTGGGCTACGACCAACAACAATTCCTACCAAAGAGTATGGTATTACCGCAGGTACCTATCAACTCCTACTCAGTATTGTGAAGGTCAAATAAACGCAGTATCTCCATGTAAAATACTGATATTCAGCTGCAACCGGTTCGATTAGGAACCGAGTCCAAGATAGTTGGGAAGGTCGCGGTACCTACTGTGTCATCAGGTAACACTGGTCCTGGAACGTAAAGTGCTATTGAAGGATTACTGTGGATTTTAGTCAGTACGAGTCTGACAGTCCCTCTCACACCGCCCTGGGTGAGGATTCATTTTACCAAGAAAATAAAAAATAAGTTAAAAATAACTTAAACCCGACTACGTAAAAATTGCGCACTGAAAAGTGTACAACAAGAACAAGCCGTGGTCGTATGCCACCTGCGCTTCTTTCACACAATCTTTATTGGCTAGGTGGCATACGACCACGGCTTGTTCTTGTTTTATACTTTTCAGTGCGCAATTTTTACGTAGTCGGGTTTAAGTTATTTTTAACTTATTTTTTATTTACACTATTTTGGGGTCATATTATTTGAAGTAAGTAATTTATGTTACATGTATAGTTTCTGAGTTGTGAATTTAAGATTTATCATTTGATACCCATGTTTACACTGTTAGAAACAGAAAATTAGCGAGTAAAAGCTATATAATGTATATATATTTCAAATGTGCTCATCAAGCCCTTTAATTTGATACCCATGTCGATATTATGCGCAAATTTTTTTTTTTTCGGTTACGAGTTTTCATCCCCTAAAGGGCGCCATATTGGATTTGGTGACACGTCACCTACCCTATAACCAGCGGACAACTGAGACGCTTCTAACGACACCTCATTTGTCATGTAATGATAAGTAGTTTAGAAGTTATGAGGGAACAAACAAACATACATACAAACATACATACATACAAACATACATACATACATACATACAAACATACATACCGGTCAAAATCATAACCCTCCTTTTGGCTTTGCCGTAGTCGGGTAAAAAAACGATATTTTGAAATGTTAAGCAGATGTTGAATGTAAGTGAAGCCACGAGCCAAACCTAGTTTAAATGCATCGTGACGACTTGAGCACTCAATTATTTGTTCAAGGAAAATCTTTGAAAGGGTCACATGGAACAAGAAATACTGTACAATAGTGAATTGTTGAGCTTTTTGTCAAATGCACGTGAATTTGATGAAAATGTCGTGTTTGGGACGTTACGTATGTACTTACCAAGGCCGTTTAGACCACAGATCCTGAATATCGACCTGTTCACCACCTGGTGGCTGACCATGACGTCTTAACGCCAGAGTTGTTCCAGTGTGGGAACGAGGTGGCGCTAGACGACTTGTACAGCTCTGTCTCTTTCCCACACTGGAATTATTCTGGCTTAAGGAAGTCATGGTCGCTGTGAGCGGTGGTTTAACGCGGGGCAGAAACGCGATATGATTAAATTTATGCAAATGTTTGAAACACTCCATGAAGCGCCGCTAGTAGCCAAAGCGCGTACGGTTTTCTCCGAACGAAATCGCTACAACGGTGTATTTAAAGTGGTGGTAAATAAGGACAAACGTATGAGTGCGACTCCACGAAATGGAACGGTTCGGACAGCGGTTCGGGAGACACAAATCTAGACTCAGTGAGTGTGCGCTAATTATTACTAGTTCGACTCCCGCACGAAGCAAATATTTGTATGAGAAGTAGTTGTTTCGGCTCTGCCCACGACACAGGAGAAGTTCCTAGTGTGTGGCAACAAAAAAACAAACGACTAGGGAATCAAACTAAGAATCTTGCTCGGTCATACTTACGACTACTACACTAGCGAGGCAGTCAAAGACACCACGAAATGGAACGGTTCGGACAGCGGTTCGGGAGACACAAATCTAGACTCCGTGGCGGTGCGCTGCTTATTGCGAGTTCGAGTCCCGCACGGAGCAAATTTTCGTATGAGAAGTAGTTGTTCCGGCTCTGCCATCGACACAGGAGAAGTTCCTAGTGTGTGGCAACAAAAAAACAAACGACTAGGGAATCAAACTAAGAATCTTGCTCGGCAGTCGTACTTACGACTACTAAACTAGCGAGGCAATCAAAGACTATTTAACGTACTTTACAAATGATCTATAATTTAGACAGTCGGTATTTTTTCTGAACTAGTACATAGTATCGTCTTGTCATTTCCTGTAATTAAAAATCATCCACGACTACATAAAAAATTGTTATGTCTATGAGATATTTACAAACACTGTACAAAAGTAAGGTTATTTGGTGGGGAAGGAAATTCGGTGTTAGACTCTTTGGAGACACGGGCAGAAGAACGCTCGTTCTCCTTTACTTTGGAGACTCGGTCTGAATATGCCCGTTCTCCTTTTGTCATCATCATCTGCCTAGCCTTTTCCCAACTATATTGGGGTCGGCTTCCAATCAAACCAGATGCAGCTGGATATCAGTATTTTACATGGAGCGACTGCCTGTCGGACCTCCACAACCCAGTAACTGGGTAATACGATACCCCATGGTAAGACTGGTTGTCAGACTTTAGAGCTTCTGACTAATAGTAACGACTGTCAAAGATCTACAAATGTCAGCCGGGAACTACGGCTTTACGTGCTTTCCGAGGCACGGAGAAAACTCGCTATGACAGATGGTCACCCATCCACAGACCAACCTCGGCATGCGCGGCTTTACCTGGAAGATCGGCCTTTTCGGCTGTATTTATTTAGCCACGAGCTCCTCCCCGCCCGTTCTCCTTTTGTAAGAAATGAAATAGTACACACTCAATAGTAAAGTAAATATTAGTTGCAGCCGTGTATTCATAGTTAATACATAATAATTATATTAGTTCGCTTAAATTCTAACCTAGAATTTTCGTCGACTGTCACAAAAGTCCGTAAGGTTCAACTCACACCAAAAGAGCGACGAAGGGCAACGAAGCGGAGCGCAGTTTCAGTGTCATATGAATTTTAACTTTATTTTCATTAAAATAATATTTATTATCGCATGAGAAACTCGAACGAGTCGCGAGGATGCCCGCGGATCCGCGGGCATTCGCGCGACTCTTTCGAGTATGAGTGCGATAATAAGAATGAGTATTATAGTAATGAAAATAAAGTTAAAATTCATATGACACTGAAACTACGCTCCGCTTCGTTGCCCTTCGCCGCTCTTTTGGTGTGAGTTGAGCCTAAGAAAATAAGAGTAAACAGTCGACCATAAATTCTTAGTGGCCAGGAGATTCACAACTCTTAAAAGTCTTTCAAGGTATATTACATGCACCCAATATCGCGTAATGATGTGTCACTGCGTCTTGTCCACCTTTGTGGTAAACTAGTTGCTTAATTTCACATTACTGCATGCATACAGATGTATCGGATTTTGCATAAACAGAAAATAATGTTGTATAACATTTCATTATTTAATCGTGGTACTCGTAATATCATCTAATAAATCCTTGTTCCAGTCCCAGAGCGGGACGGGAAAGACTGTCAGACTCGTACTGACTAAAATCCATGGTGTTTCTTCAATGCCATTTAGTTCCAGGACCTGACAAGACAGTCCCGCGATCCCGGCAGGCTTTGGCCCTCTAAGAGACCCCGTCAGATTGGTGACAGGACGCGCCGTCAACCCGGGCATGGAGGACGCAGTCACGCTTTAGACACGGTTGCTGCAGCGGGATTCATTTGATGATTTTCCGTTCCAAAAAAGAAGAAAAATGTTATATGCCCTCTAGGTCATCAGCTCTGATTTGAGACCTAAATTATTATTAAATTGACTCATTGACAGGAAGTATCAATTGTATATAGTGCAACACGACAGCCAGACTTATTGGCCAATTAGACTTTTGACCCCAACGTCTGGCATATAACTGCATCTCGCTGATATATCTGAGGATGGTTTTTTTTTGCATGGTAAAACCAACCAATGGGTCCTCCCACCCAGGCCAGGTCAGTAAGGACTGTCAGACTTGTACTGAATAGCCCTTTACGTTCCGGAGCCACGGTTACTTGACTAAACAGTTTCGCGAACCCGGCAGGGTTGGGCCCTCTAAAGGGCCTCTCCGTTCATGTGGCTGACAGATCTTTGAGGCGCACGTGGAACATGACGCGCCGTCGACTCAAAAATCAGCTGAGTGTGGGTATTGAACCCGCGTCTTCCGCATAAGAACTCCAGACGCCTTGCCTATTAGGATACCGCAACTCACATCTGCGGATCTAGCGAGATCTAATCTAGAAGGGGGGCACGACATTAGGCGGAACCTTTTCATTGAAAGTAGTTGCATCTTCATCTACCTAGCCTTTTCCCAACCATATTGGGGTCGGCTTCATTGAAATTGGTTGCGAAACCTGAAAATAAAATTACATGCCGTATTTAGACGTCAAATGGTAGCTTTGCCGGGGTCGCGGTACTGTCTTATCAGGTAACCGTGGTCCCAGAAGGTAAAGGGCTATTGAAGGACACCATGGATTTTAGTCAGTACAAAGCTGACAGTCTCTCCCGTCCTGCCCTGAGTGGGAGGACTAATTGGATGATTTTACCAAGTAAAAAAAATAAATTTGACTTTGTAGCTTTCGATTTGTTTTGCAGAACAAGGATCGACCTAGTTAAATAATCTTGCAACAAGGGGGTCTCGTGTTAGTAACGGTGACGCAACTTACGACGAGTGCCAATAAATCTCTTTTCTTTCTTCTTCTTTCTTTAACTTGGTGAGATCTCTTTTGCTCTTTCAGTTATCAGGTAGAAATAAAATGTAACCAAGACGTCTTTCAACAAGGGGCTCACGCGCCAGTAACGAAGGCGGTAGACCAAACGTGGTTAGCAACATTAGCTTCGCGAGGCCTCTTTCACTCTTTCAGTTTTTTTTTTAACTAGCCTGCACTGTCCCACTGCTGAGCAAAGGCCTCCCCCAATTCCTTCCAAGAACTCTTTTCCTGAGCCACTTCGAACCAGCCCTCATGGTATGCGTCTAGGTCGTCTCTCCACTTTTTTCTGTTACCAGGTAGAAATAAACGTAACCAAGTCATCTTGCAACAACGCCAGCAGCAGAAAGTATCAACCGAAGATGATCATCGGTCATATTCAATTTAATCTTAGTAGAAGCTGTACTGACTGGAAACCAACTTGTGATCACCGATGTCACCAATGTCATTGTTGTTCCGTAATGCGGCTTAATTAACTCTCACACCACAGGGAGACCACATACTGGCACAAAAAAAAACATGCCGTGATTCTTGGACATGCGGACGGCTAGTAATGGACGACTCGCTGTCCGATCATGGACCATGCCCGGTCGGTACGGCGAGTCGTGTTCTACGCGCACCTCAAAGAGCTGTCAGCAACATGACGGGGCCCCCTTAGAGGGCCAAAGCCTGTCGGGGTCGCGGGGCTTTCGGGTAACCGTGGCTTCGGAATATAAAGGGCTATAGAAGGTCACCGTGGTCAGTACAAGTCTGACAGAACCTCCCGTCCTGCCCTGGTTGGGAGCACTCGATTAAACCACTTTTTTTTTACGTGGTAAAATCATCACATGAGTCCTCCCACCCAGGGCTGAGCGGGAGGGACTGTCAGACTCGTACTGACTAAAATCCACGGTGTCCTTCAATAGCCCTTTACGTACCGAGGTCAAGGTAATTCGTGAGTCCGACGAGTCCGAGTGCGACCATGATTTTACCACTTAAAAAAATTAAAAGCCGTGATTGTTATTAAGCCAGTAAACCAACGATATTTCAACATAGTTTTAATTTGTTTACTATTTATAAGCAAACGCCCTGACATTAACTAAAGGGCTGTACTTCCGAGTGTTATCTTATCTGTGTCGGTTTGTCGTTCATTCATCGCATCACGCCATGTACCTACGTGACAACGGATTGAACTATAACACCAGAAGAGATGGCCTACTATCATCATTTCATTCTATTACAGTCCACTGTTGGACGTAGGCCTCTCCCAGGGAGCGCCACAGCGCACGATCTCCCGCTTTTTTCATCCAGCCACTGCTATCTACCTTCTTCAGGTCATCGGTCCATCTTGCCGGGAGTCGTCCCAACTTACGTTACCTATACGCGGTCTCCATTCGAGAACCTTCCTACTCCCCCTTTCGTCGGTTCTGCGGCAGACATGGCCAGCCCACTACCACTTCAGCTTGCTACAGTTTTCGACAATATCTATAATTTTGGTCTTATACCGTAAGACCTCATTCCAACTATGACTATTATATGATTATTATATTGACAGGCCTGTTGGTCTAGTGGTTAGTGACCCTGATTGCTATGCCGGGGGTCGTGGGTTCGATTCCCACACAGAACAAATGTTTGTGTGATGAGCACGATCATTTGTTCTGTGTCTGGGTGTAATTTATCTATACTATGTATGTATTTAGAAATATATAAGTATGTTTATCAGCTGTCTAGTACCCATAACACAAGCTCTGCTTAGCTTGGGACTGGATGGCGTTGTGTGATAGTTGTGGAATATTTATTTGACTTTGGCTAAATCCTCCATCAATTTGCTGACAACTTCTTGGGGTGTGCGTGGTACACTACACGCCGTCGCCGTCGCTCGGGTCCGGGGTCGCGTTACTGTGTTATCAGATAACCATGACCCCAGAACGTAAAGCGCTATTTAAGGATACCGTGGATTTTAGTCAGTACGAATCCGAAACTCCCTCGCGTCCCGCTCTGGGTGGGAGGACTCATTTGATGGTGGGTGCGTTTACAAACATACACAAACACCCGGACTCGAAACAAGTACTTGTAGATCATAGGAAAAATAATAAATGTGGGAAACGGAATGTAATAGTGTCCGAAAGGAATGGATATAGGAGGTGAGAGCGAGAGCGAAGAATGAATGAGAAGAAACGTCTTCCTTTTGATTCAAAAGGAAGACGTGTCGTATTTTAGTTTATGAAAATAAATTAATTAAGTGTTTAAATTAAAGCTGTTTGACTCTGATCCCACATTCCCACAGAAATATTTGTTCCGTGCGGAAATCGAACCCGCGACACACTGCGCCAACCGTGCCGTTTTTTTTACTAAAATAATGATTGTTCTAGTTTACTTTCAAACCTTTATCACGGTCAACTAGGGTCAACATCACAGTCGCTCCTCTCTTGTTTGATGTTATTATCATCTAAAACTGTCCTACAAATAAACAAGATGCGTAATATTTAGTTTTTTTAGGTAATTGACACATCGTCTTTCTTTTGTTTATTTAAAACTAGCGGTTCTCCACCCTGGGTCGACGGTAGGTCGTGTTCCACGCGCGCTCAAAGAGCTGACAGCACAATGACGGGGCCCATATAGGGCCAAAGCCTGCTGGGGTCGCGGGACTAATGGGCTACCCTGACTCTGGAACGTAAAGGGCTATTGAAGGACACCGTGGATTTTAGTCAGTACAAGTCTGACAGTACCTCAAAAAAAAAAGTGTTCTCCACGGTTTAACACTTGCTGCTCGCAGCACCTATTGGTTGTGGCGTGATATTATACAGCCTGTAGTCTTCCTTGATAAATAGACTATTCAACCCAAAAATATTATTATTTTTCAATTCAAACCAGCAGTTCTTGAGATTAGCGCGTTCAATCAAACAAACTCGTTGGATAGATAGTTAAGGATAGATTTACAGAAAAACATATAAGACGTACGGCAATGCGCCATCGGTACATGGTGGACATCCCAACACTACATACAAAGTGTTTTGAAAATGCTTTTATTGTACGCACAGAGGAGCCTGTGTGTCCTGATAGCTACAACCTTGGTGTCTTCAAGTCAAGAGTGAATAGGTTACTTCTAGGCAAGCGTGCTTCACCGTCGACCACATCATCGCTTATCGAGATAGTGGACAACGCGAACCTACCGCTAAATTTAAAAAAATACTTTTGTCTAGTGGTTAGTGACCCTGACTGCTATGCCGGAGGTCGTGGGTTCGATTCCCACCCAGGACAAATGTTTGTGTGATGAGCACGATCATTTGTTCTGTGTCTGGGTGTAATTTATCTATAATATGTATGTATTTAGAAATATATAAGTATGTTTATCAGTTGTCTAGTACCCATAACACAAGCTCTGCTTAGCTTGGGACTAGATGGCGTTGTGTGATAGTTGTGGAATATAAAAAAAAAAAAGCCAGTCATTATCACTGGACCACCCTGGTCCAATGATAATGACCCCGAATTAAGTGCCGTGAGTCGTGGGTTCAAACCTAAACAGGCGCATTACTTAGTGTCGATCACCACTGCTCTCAAAATGGTGACGGAAAACATCATGAGGACACCGGCATGTCCTAGAACCAAAAATTCAAAGACATGTGAGATCTACCAACCTACTCCCACTCACAGAGAGGTGACCTGGGTCCCAGCAGCATCATCATCTGTCATCATCTGCCTGCCTTTTCCCAACTATATTGGGGTCGGCTTCCAGTCAAACCAGATGCAGCTGGATATCAGTATTTTACATGGAGCGACTGCCTGTCGGACCTCCACAACCCAGTAACTGGGTAATGCGATACCCCATGGTAAGACTGGTTGTTAGACTTTAGAGCTTCTGACTAATAGTAACAACTGTGAAAGATCTACAAATGACAGCCGGGACCAACGGCTTTACGTGCTTTCCGAGGCACGGAGGAAACTCGCTATGACAAATGGAACCCATCCACAGACCCAACCTCGGCAAGCGCGGCTTAACCCGGAAGATCGGCCTGTGCGGCTGTAATTATTTATCCTGTTTGAGCTGTCCTGTGTCCCAGCAGTGGAAAGATTATAAATTGATTATGATAAAGCTATACTTTACGTCCAGATTTCGCCAGTAATGTCGAAGTCCCAAGTTGGCGCATTGGCTGAGTGGTTCGCGTGAGTCGCAGATTCGATCCCTGAACGTGATAAATATTTGCAGGTCTTACAGGTAGTTGCTTCGAGTCTGGCTGTATGTGAGTTAAAATATTTGCAACGATAATTACAAATATTTCGCCATTTCCGTAGCTACATACTATTTATTGTTAATTAAATAAATTCAACAAAAACATTTATACTTGCAAACAAAATGTTCCATTATTTCAAAAAAAAAAACCTCGACGAAAAACTGAACATAAACTTTAAGATAACCTATTTAAATCGTTACAAAAAATATGTATACACTTAGATAACCTCTCAGCTTGACCCAAGTACGTCCACAGTAGTGCGCTAACTCCAGTCGGGTAAACACGTGCGCTCCGCTTAAACCCGATACAAAACTATGATAAAATAAAAACAAAAGAAAAATTTAAACGCGAAAATGGAACACCAACATTTTGAAAAATCGACGCCGTCCGCGCCAATGTTGTCAAAACAAAATAGTGAAGAGAAAATGGTGGTTATAACACCCCGCAACGGAGTGGGGAAAATTTTAATAAGGGAGGACACTATTTTAGCCAATTTACACGGCTGTGCGGGTTGTGGGAAAGCCCAGTTTTCTTGTGGGGGCGCCAAAAATCAGTGGTCGGTGTTGTGTTGGGGTAAAAAGCCGGAAAAGAAGTATTATTGTTGTAAGTATTACCCCCTTTTATTCTCACTCTTTTTAAACTGTCACTATTTTGTCGAGTCCCATTTTTAGGCAATGTTTTAAGCGCCATTATCAAGAATATATCGCAAAATAAATATCCCGTTGTTAGTTCCTTTGTTGTTTATCAATATAGTATCGTGTCAATGCATATCGTGTCAATCAAATTATACGAATATAAGAATAGAATATTTACTTATTTGTACAGACTAGGTTTCTACAATAAGATGAATGAATCATTTAAATGTCCTGTACATTTTGCCAAATTTGCATTTTAGAAAATCTTTAATATTCCTTTCGAGTCCCGGTTAAAAACCCGAAAGTTTGACCAATCTTACCAAAAGTATTGCCTTGGGTCTGGGTCTTGGAAGTAAAAATAAACTCGCTCTATTTAAAATACTGGTAATCGGTAACCCCGATCATTAGGTTTAATTCAAAAAGGACTGCAAATAGGGACTTATAGAATAATAGGTACTTTCCGTGCTAAATTCAACATTTGGAATTATGTATATAAGAGATCCCTGTTATCTTTCCCTTTATAAACAATAAGTATATGAAGAAAGATAGACAGATAGTGTCGACTATTGAAAGTTAAATGTGGTTTAAGCGACAAAAACCATGTAACTGTCGGTATGGTCTTTATTTCTATTTAGTTACAGTATAAAATCAATCACATTTTTTAACCTCTGAGAGAGAGATAAGATTAAACTGTAGTCAAATTAATATAAGCCAATCAGCAGCATTAGTATTTTGGCTGTCTAAGGTACTTAAATCCAGCTTTTATCCATTTTTCGACATTTATTTCTTTCATTCGACAAATCTTATGTCTTTGCTTTTTACTACCGAATAAAAAGAAAATTAATGAAAGCTATAAAATTTATGAACTGTCAAAAACGAGTATAACTGGGTTAAGTCGCTCACGACTTCATTTGGATGAAGTTTAGGTCCCCAACACATTTTGGAATTAAATCTGAGGTCCGGAGAAAACTGCTACATAAAAACACAATTTCTAACTTCTTTATATAATAATTCGAATTTTGAACCTTTTCTTCCTAAATCTGAGACTCCTATCAACCCCAAAAACAACCCCCTAGGGGTCGAATTTCGGAAGATCCCGTCTTAGTGAGCACCTACATCCTAAAAAGAACCCCCAAGCAAAATTTTAGACTTCTAGTACTATTAATATATTAGTATAGATGTGCATATTAAAAGTACATAGTTAAACATAATTAAAATTCATTTAAATGAACGATTTGAGTTCTGAGCAGACATTTTCTTGCTCCTTATATACTTAAGCACATAATTAAAGATGTACATGTAAATGTTTACTCGATAATTTAATAGATAAGTAATGTTTTCTATGTACTACATTAGTAACGCGATAAAGTAAGTGATAAACAGCTGGTCGACTGAGCTGAGCTCGGGTGAAAATAGAGCATATGCAAAAAAAAATGGCTATTTATACAGTAGCTACTAATTACAAATATAATTAGTCCGTCATTTAGAGTTTAAAAAAATAACGAACACGTATTTTTTCTTTTGTAAAATCAATGAATATTCACCCAAATACAACGCATCAAAACTCGAGAGTGGGGGCTCGTGACGTCAGAATTCAATAGAAATTGTACTAAATTGTGACGTATTGCCAATTTTGAAAGCATCGTATCTCCGTCAATTTTGGTTTACGAAACAAAATAAAAAATACTGGTCGAATATTTTTTGATAATCTAAGTGACGGAATAATTATAATTTTTCAGTCAAATAGCCAATTGAGGATTCCTAAATTTGTATACTCTGAGGTGAAAAGATATAAAATGTCAATTTGATCCATACTTCCTGGGACACCCTGTATAGTAAGAGCAAATTATGTCACTGTGTGTACCGGGTATTGTATTTTTTAGGGTTCCGTACCTAAAGGGTAAAAAGCGACCCTGTAACTAAGACTCCGCTGACCGTCCGTCTGTCTATCAGTCCGTGATAGTTAGGCCATAATAGAAATCGCAAAACAATATCAAAATATCACTTTTTATTTTAATTTAAAGAATTCAGTAAGACATTTTATAAAAACTTTCGTCTGTTAATTATTTCTTATCTCTAAGAGCTAGTTGATTGATTATTAGTGAAACTAACTACGAGTATTTTTGAAATCCCATATATTTTTTAACAAATGATTAAGAAATGTATATGATTTAAGAAACGGTTAGGTAGCTGAATTGCTAATCAAATAAGTGGCCCCAATATAAATACTTTGTTTTTTAATTATCTTCTTTCGATATTATCAGGCCAGGATATTATAAGCCCAACATGCACTGAATAAACAAGCTCTTTAACATGTTTAAATATTAATTTTATGGTCACTTTTGGTCAAAAAAACATCGTGATGTTGACAAAGGATGACTGACATGAAGATAAGTCAGACGAGGAAGTTCCACAGATTAAAACAAATGAAGTTTGTTATGCGTAGTTTAAAAAAAAAAAGTGTGGGCACGAGAGTTTGACATGTGGTCAAGTGGTAATTTATCTATTCGCATTCATATTTTTTTTACTATGACAACATCGTTAAGTGATGCTTGTGTGACGTAATACCCGAAGGGCTATTTATACTATTTTATAAATAATAATATGTATTGAATTTTCGATATTTCGGCACTGTTTCAAGCGCCACTATCACGGATGTCATATTTTCTTGCAATCATGGCGCTTAACGCAACCAGTGCAATCTTGAAAAAAAACAGGATCAAATCCCGTTTTTACGCAAACTACCCGGTTTCGACGTGACGTTGTGGGCACCAGCCCGATAAAATTATGTATAATACAGTATTTTAGCGATAATAGCTAGGTCTAGCTACGGGACTGTGTGAAAGAACATGGTGGTTTTCATTCAGCCATCTCTGAAAGTCCCTTCCGTTCCACACATAAATTAGTTAGAGTTATGAAAAATAACGGACACTTTTTTTTGTAAAATCAATGAATATTAACCAAGACATAACGCATCAAACCTCGCCTTCATATTGCGCACGGCAAAGAACTCACTCCCTGAGTCTGTGTTCCGAAGTCATACTCGTACAAATCGAATTTCTTCCAAATAAGAGTGAATAGACTTCTTCTGGGTAAACTAGTAAACTTTATCCTTTTTTAGGAAGTCGTGTAAAAATAGTAAAGATATATGTTGGTTTTTATTGTTATTTGATATCATGGAAAAAATACAGTTCTGTCCCGAAAATCCCGGGATTACCCAGTTCCATTTAGACCAGTACCGAAAATCCCGGTTCTTCCAACAAGAAACGGTTCTCCTTAACCCTACTCGTGACGTCAGATGTCCATTTTTTTTTTGATAATTTAACTAACTAATCAGAATTTTTCAGTCAAATAGCGAATTAATTACTTACAGTTTCTTAGAATTAAAAAAAAGATGGATGGATTGTGTGAGGAATGTATGAATGTAAACGGAGTAAATGAAACTTAGACGTCTGATAGTGGAGAATGAAAGAAGAAAACATGTTGCGCCGAAAAAAGTAAACTGGGATAAGGGCAGGAAGATTATGGTACCGTGATGGAACTCTAACTAATAAGTAGATTCTATAATAGAATAACTATCAAAAAATCATCCTATATGTATAAGGTTGCCATCCGTCCGGGTTTCCCCGGATTAATCCTAGTTTAGAGGGCATCCGGGGAGCGTCCGGGGGGGCTTCATTTGTAGTTCGGGTTTAAAAATTTAAAGTCTTGGTGGGCCGCCCGCGATACACGCACACTTCCGCCCCCCAACCCTTCCTTCGCAGTTGCCACGGTGCGCACTTCGACTCATGTCCGGGTTCTGGACTCTAAAATCCAGGGATTTCACGCGTCTTGTCCTGGTTTCCAAATTTTTGAGATGGCAACCCTATATATATGTGTAGCAGTACCAATAACGATTTAGTAAGACATTAGAAAATATAGAAAGTATCTAGAACTCGATATATTGTAATAAGTGTGTACTATTTAGTTATATACATATGTATATGCTGATCCTTGACCCCAACCACGTGGCGGACGAGTGTCAACGCACTTGCAAGTACATAGGTACTAGTTCAATTGAGACGCAATGTTTTAAAAAAAGAAATAAATTAATTATGTATAGACAGTTGGTGATTGGCTGCTGTATATCTCGGGTTCGATCCCCACATACGGAACACATATTTATAGTATACCATAAAAACTCATACATAAAAAACTTTAAAAAAAAAACACAAAAAGTGTTTGTTTTTGAAGTTTTATCGGAAGTGGATCGCTTTGTTTTAATAATTCATTGACTTTATTGCCACCGACTTCAGAAAGTGTGATTTGTGTTTGTTTTTGAAGTCATTTACTTTTTTTTTGTTTATTTTCATAATTTTCTTACATTCGCACTATAATTTTGTAATCCGGAGGTATTTTATTACATCATCTACATAGAAATAAAACTAACAAAATAAAAAAAAACTACTGAACCAAATTGAATGATTTTTTTATGGGACCAAACGACAAGTATATAATACTGCATCGACCAAAGGAAGGAATCACAAAAATCGGATAAGAAATCTCAGACTACAATCATAAAAAAAAAACGACAGAATTTTGAACTCCTACTTTTTGAAGTCTGTTTAAAAATACTTTGAGCAAATAATTTTCAATAATATTTTATATCCTTATTATCTTTTTTTATGATATTTTATTATTTATACTCATATACGAAAAGCATGCGTGAAATTACAATATGGCGCGGCGTTAAGATCATTCTACCCTCGCGAGCTGAACTATGGAATCACTTACTCCGATTCCACGTGATCATGAGTACTTAATAACTAGTTAAGAATAATAGTAGTGATACCATTTTAAAGGTTTAAATGTTAACTTTAAATTGATACCAAATTCATTCAAATCTCGCCTTTATTTAAGGACCTATCCCGGATCACTTCCAAGTAAATGATTCCATACTTTTGTTCGCTAGTGCAGTCTTAGTTTGTCGCGGGACTCAGAAATTACCGTGACCCCGGTACGTAAAGGGCTATTGAAGGACAACGTGGATTTTAGTCAGTCAAGTCTGACAGTCCCTCCCGTCCTGCCCTGGGTGGGAGGACTTATTTGATGATTTTACCACGATAAAAAAAAAGTGCAGTCTTAGTTGACTACAATATCGAAGTAAATATATACTAAGATATTATCGTGTACGTAATAGGTGTCAAATTAACGTATCATATTATGAAAATAAAAGCTAAATGCGCTTCAAAACAAAATAAAATACAATTTTGCTGACACAGTTATCATGTTGAACGCGTAGACAGAGAAAGACTCGGTAATACCATTTTTTTTAAATATTGCTTTAGCCTCACGTTTTATCACTATCTCGCCTGATGGTAAGCGATGATAATGTGGTCGACGGTGGAGCACGCTTGCCTAGAAGTAACCTATTCAGTCTTGACTTGAAGACCTCAAGGGTGTAGCTATCAAGAAATACAGACTCCAGCAATAAATTCCACTCCTTAGCTGTGCACACAATAAAAGTATTGCCAAAACGCTGTGTGCGTAAGTGTGGAATATCCTCCTGTATAAAATTGACTATTCTCTAAAAAATTAAGGCAGATTAAGAGGGAGGCATATTTTATAAATCTGTCAAACTTGACTGACTAAAAACAACTCTCCTGACGTCCTCCTTCTCCCTCCTTCCTGACGTAAAGTCTAGTAAATGAACACCTTGTTGACCAAGTTGCTCTTTACGTTCTAACGCCGACTAAATAGAAACATAGAATATTTTTTAATTGCCCTCTAAATGTAGTTTCGTGACGAGAGTTACGGGCAAAAAACTATTGTTTTTTGTTGTTTGTGAAACCATCTATGGAAACTTTATTGGATAAACAAGTTACTTCCGAATTTATATTTTTAATGAAAAATGGAAAGAATTGGCAGATCTTATGGGCCTCAATAATGAGGCGATGACATCGCGCATACAGCGTGTTAGGTACACCTCTGCTTAGCCCTTTGGGAATTACAGGCGTGAAGTTATGTTTGCTATAAAAACAATATTGTATAATAAATGCATAGTAATAGTAATTTGACCCATAATAATCGTAGCAACTACTTTCTGTCATTATTATCGTCTCTACCTACTATCAACATACGTAAAACATAAGCATATTTAGTTATAGTAAATTATTGGTAAAATAAAAATAAAACTTTTTTACAATAATGAAACCGACTTCTAAAACAAACACTTCAAAAGTGTAAAGTAACTTTTTTCGGAAGTCGGTGGCTATAACTTCAAGAAAATAAGAAACAAAGTCACTGACTTTCGAAAGAGAAGTTATTTTACACTTTTTTAGGGTTCCGTAGCCAAATGGCTAAAACCGGAACCCTTATAGATTCGTCATGTCTGTCTGTCTATCTGTCTGTCCGTCCGTATGTCACAGCCACTTTTCTTCGAAAGTATAAAGAGCTACCCTGTTGAAACTTGGGAAATAGATATATTATGTGAACCGCATTAGTACTCTCACAAAATAATTTTTAAAATATATCATATATTTTATATACATACTTAGAAACGAATTTTTGAAGAGAAAACTTCTTTAGCAGCTTTGTGCACTTTTTTTGAAATGGGTAAAAAATGTTAAACTCGCGTCAGGACACGTGACCTGATCGAAAATTCGTAAGACGGCGCAGGGCGCTTGCGCGAATGTTCGTGTGTGTTTATTACTATTCAAGTTTTCACTTCTGCCGGCACTCCCAGAGTATTTTTTTTTTCTAAAATGAGCAGTTTGCGCGAGAGACACTTCCAAAGTGGTAAAATGTGTGTCCCTGTAACTTCTAAAATAAGAGAATGATAGAGATCTAAAAAAAATATATGATGTACATTACCATGCAAACTACCAGCGAAAATTGGTTTGAACGAAATCAAGCAATAAGTTTTTTTTTAATACGTCATAAGTCGTAAACCGCAATTTACCTTTCAAAGTTACGAGTACAACCAACTACAAGAACTTTTATATTTTGTTACTTGCTGCTAAGGAACCCTTTATGGGCGGGTCCGACTCGCACTTGGCCGATTTTTTGTGTTTGTTTTTGAAGTGAAACCTACTTTTAAACAACCAAAAAAGGTGTAAAAAATTACAAACACAACAAGTGTGTTTTTTTCCAGATATTCATCGTAAATTATAGATCTGTAATTTTTCTTTTTTATTTAACTTACATTCGCATTTACAATATAAAAACCGGCCAAGAGCGTGTCAGGCCACGCTCAGTGTAGGGTTCCGTAGTTTCCCGTCCGTTACAATAAGTGTTAACAAATAGCCTTTTTTTAAACTTGTGTGTTAAAAAAAGGTTATTTGTTACGTTGACATTTTGAACTTTGATAAAAAGGGAACCCTAAAAACGGGCCCACAAAGGACGGTGATAACTAAAAAAACTTAGTCCAGGAATTTTGTACCACCTTCTTGTTTTTTTTGCACAAAAACTGTTCTTTCCATCAAGTTCAAAATAATTTTCCTAGAAAGTCCTTATAAAGTTCTACTTTCCAGATTTTTTTCATATTTTCTAAACTTATGGTTCAAAAGTTAGAGGGGGGGGGGACATTGTTTTTGACTTTAGGAGCGATTATTTCCGAAACTATTGACATCATCAAAAAATGATCTTAGTAAACCCCTATTCATTTTTAAATACCTATCCAACGATATATCACACGTTAGGGTTGAAATTAAAAAAAAATCACTTTCTATTTTACATATAGGGGGGCTACCCTAAAAAAACATTTTTTTCCAATTTTTATTTTTGCACTTTGTCGGCGTGATTGATATACATATTGGTACCAAATTTCAGCTTTCTAGTGCTAACGGTCACAGAGATTAAGCGAGGACGGACAGACAGACAGACAGACATGGCGAAACTATAAGGGTTCCTAGTTAACTACGGAACCCTAAAAAGAACCGATCGAATTTTAAATCCCTCCTATTTGAAATCGGTTATAAATAAGTTAGGATAGGAATAGGCAAAATTCGTCAGAAATATTCAAATCTCGGGGCTTTTAGAGCCACGTAATAATTATTAAGACTTTAAGGTCACCATGTCACTTCACACTTGATAACATAAATGTAAACATTTTTGATAAACTTTTTAAAAGTAAATGAGTCAATAGTTTTACTAATTTAGTCATACAAATTATGTTTTTTATTTAAGTATAACGAACTTCTATGAAAACTTCTCAGAAAAATAATTTAGAACGTGTCATCTAATTTTCAACATATAAACTGAGATGTACATCTCAGTTTAGTGAATACTACTTGCAACTGCAACGGCAACTGGGTAGGTAGTACCGATGATGGTGCATTGCTGTCCAAATTGTGCAGTTCCATCGCACACCCCCCGAAACGTAACCAATAAAAAACTGTACAGTTTTTTCCGATTTTTCTCATACACACATGTAGATTTATCGTTGCAGTTTGAACTGTACCGTGCAATCGTAACGATTTTTTGTAACGTGTGCAGCAGCCGTAAAAGGCTGGACACTCGGCGTCGATACTCTAGGCTCTAGAGCTTTGAGTCGGCCAGGGTATCGTTGCTGATAAGCCTCCTGGTCCGTTTCCCAAGAGACTCAAGCGCATCATTTGATATTTGGTAGATCCATCTTATGGGTGATAACCGACTTGGAATCACAGAAAAATGAAATGTATAAGGGAAAAGTGTATGAGACGGAAAATCACGCACTTAAGGCAAACTTAATACAATACTAACGTAACGCAAGTGCCAACAGGACGCCATTTGTTAATGGCCGCTTGCTAATCACGTCCTGATGGCGCTTGCGCTACGTTACTGTTGTGTTAAGTATGCCTAAAGAGTGTATGTCCCCATTTTACCTCGAGTCTCCGTCTTTTACACTGTTTCCCTATATCTCGATCGTTACCTCGTCAGATTTAAGACATCCATGCCAGATACATAATTGCCAGCCATTAAAGTAATTATTGAAGAACTGCTCAAGAAATTACACGGATCGTACGAGTATGTACCGCTCAAATGAACACGACAAGGCATGCTCTTGGACTCAGTCCGAGAGTAATTTGTAATTTAGGTGTTATGCAAAATATTTAGTTCTGATTCCACAAGAAAGATCTAGGCTCAAATGCAGGAAGAAAAATGTTCCAAGGAATTTATTGAATTTTCAGTACACCCAGTCGTAACTTCCCTCCTAATCAGACACAAGAACCTCCCAAAACACCTGCGCGAGGCGACTTTTTTTATACGTCATTGTTTGCAAAACGTGGAAGCTTTGCAAATTTTTGAGTTTTACGAAGGGTAATCAACTTAACTCAATAATGTTCTGCCTCCGCAGTTCTATTAAAACAGTACTCTTCCCGAGAAAAACAAATAAGTTTCGCATGATATCAGACTGTGCCACGTTAACGCAACGGAAACCACGGGCAAAAGCTGGTTTTCCATAAATAGAATTAATAATATTAATATTATAGTTTGTATTTATTTACTTACCAACAGTTTCCAACCAGTCTGTTAAGAAGGCGTTAAGGCGTCAACAATTATTACTAGAATTTAAAAACAAGACATCGTACGATCATTTCATTTATCACTAAAATGTAATATCTCTAAGGTCACTTTATAAATAATTCCAACTGTAATCAAGATGATTCTTTTTTCTTTTTTTCACGAGACTAACTGTAAAGTTAAAGATTTGTATTTTATTCTGCAATGTTTTACGTTTTTATTAGAAACTTCACATTCGTTATCTGTCCTAAAGATTTTCTTTCAAACCTAAATAATATAAAATTTAATATGGCATACTAATTAGAATTGAAAAAAAATACGTATAAAAAAATTATAACTGACTTCTAAAACAAACAGAAAAAAAGTATAAAATAAAAATAACTTTTTTTCCGAAGTCGGTGACTTTGCTTTATTTTATTGACTTTTTTTGCTACCGTAGAACGAAAAGTTATTCTACACTTTTTTTGTTTGTTTTAGAAGTCGGCCCTTATTATTTAACTAGTTAAAAAGAACCCCAAACTAATTAATAAAAGGCTAGGCAGTTGGTGATGATGATGATTAATGTATTTTATGTTTGTTTGTTTCAGTATTGCTGTTAATATCAACTACATTCGTTTTGAGCATGATCGGAACGATATTCTTTTGTTTTACGAATACTATCAACGATGCCATATTGTCTGTAAGTATTTATTTATTTAATTATTTCAATTGTTTAATAATTTATCATTGCACAAAATGTTGTGTTAAATTTAGGACAAAAACATTAAAAAAGAAAAATAACCGACTTCAAAAACGGACACAAATATGTGTAAAATAACTATTATTTCGGAAGTCGGTTGTGACTTTTTTGTTGCCATCGACATTCGAAAGAAGAAGTCGGGTATTTGAAATTAGTTGTACTATTAGGATAGTTAGTAGGTAATTCATTTGTGAATCAAATGTCCAATTTTGAATTTCTAAAAAAAAATATATTTCAAACATCTCCTCTTGAATTAACTTCAGCCATAATACGTATATAGATGGGGGTTCGATTTCATGCATTTACACCGCCTATCAGAATTACCTGTAACCCTGTATAACTGAATAATTAACTATTATGAAAAAGTTTAGATTAGCTACATTTAATTCTTCTTAATGTTTAACAAAATAAATTATTTGATTTGATTCTTACAATAGGGGCAAAAGTAATCCATAAACGGTTGAGAACCTAGACTAGATGTAGATATTACAATGATACCTTGTCCCCAGAGCATGGTGATCCGAAACAATTCATTAGCATACAAGATCTGGAGACGGCCGGACGTGCAGCCGCTCATGAAGGTCCATCTGTTCAACTACTCCAACTGGGAGCGCGTGAGAGCTGGACTGGACGACAGACTACATGTCAACGAAGTTGGACCTTATGTGTACTCGTAAGTAGACCTTAGACTCTCCAAAGTGATCGAGTGGTGAATAATGGGTAGATCGCCGTCTGATCACAGAGCAGGCTGCTGGAGAAGTCGTGTTCCACGCACACTCCAAGGCGCTACGGCTGACGGCAAACTACTAGCGTTCGCTTTCAGCTTCGTTTGCGTAAATATAGATTTGGTCATTCAATTTTTCTGGAGTTTGAAGTTACATAAATATCATCAATTAGAATTGGCTGTAACCTTAAAGTTTCGTTGTTTGAGTGGTCATAAGCCGACGTTTATTTCTTACCTAGGTCGGTCACCTAGGCAAGAAATCAAATGATAATTATTTTTGCAAATAACACTTTTACATGTCTTTTCACAAACTAGGAGATGTGTTTCGTAACTGACTACTCTGAGAAGAAACAGCCGAAACAAACTCAGAGCTCACAGTCTCTTATAAAGTCCAGATATTATAATTCTATTGATCAGGTTAAATACGAGGACCATTCAGTGTCTGAGATGTGCTTACCACACAGATTTGAGTTGAACTGTCCAATCAGCGCAAGCATTTGTCTACTATCGTGTAGTTCGATTCAAGAGCCGCTCAACTCATGTGGCTGTTACTATTTAGCGCGAAAAAACAACAACATAATATAATATTTAAATGTCAATCACCCAAAGTGACCGCAAACACATGGTTACACCCAGCCTTGAAATATTACGCCATATCGGACGGAAGCGATATCGCACGGGTTCGATGCTTCGCGAGAGCACAGTTCAGATCTCCATAACTAGTATAATATGGACATTAATGGACATGTCAAATGACACAGCTTCCATAACAACCCGTGTGTTTAAGCATTTTCTCGATACGAGTATCTATGTTGGAATCAAATAATGGTAGAAATTTTAATTCGTGGTGTTAGGCAACTGAACTTATCCCAGTTGTAAATCTCCTTTTTCGCCTATTGGTCTTGTTTTGTTTTGTCTCCTGCTTGATTTAGAGTAGGGAATGCAATCTCGTCCAAGAATGAGATCTCGCTCTTTTTTCGTCCGAGATCAATCTCGCTAAAAAAAGCCTAAATCTCGCGAGATTTGCATTCCCTAATTTAAAGTATTTTCCTACGCCTCCACTATTCTTTTCTGATTAGCTTAGTTGCAAGATCCAAGACAAGTAAATTCATTATCCGGGACACATCGAGCTTCATTCTCACGGCGCTTTTCTGGTCGTCGCCGCTATTGATTCTGGTGCACAGGAGTTGCAGTGGTTTGTAAATAATGTGTCCCAAAAAAGAATACAATTGTAATTCCAACGTCAATATAAATGTTGTGAATACAAAGGTCACATCACTAGCTATCTCAGACATTGTGTGAAGTAATTAAAAAGTTTAAGTAATCAATTAATATAAACATGGCATTATCTTCAGTCGGTTGTGATGGGGCCAAGTTTAATCTATTTTTAAACCCTGTTACTAAGATATTTACCGTTGTATCCCGTAGGTATATTTATTCGTGATACATCAATGGCTTTCGTTTACGAAGTTGTCAGTACAAAACCAGGCAACTTTGCCCAAGACTGTTTTACTCTGCCTGCCGGGGTCGCGGGACTCACGAATTAACGTGACCCCGGTACGTAAAGGGCTATTGAAGGACACCGTGGATTTTACTCAGTACGAGTCTGACAGTCCCTCCCGCTCTGCCCTGGGCGGGAGGACTCATTTGATGATTTTACCACGTAAAAAAAAGGCTATTTTACTCTGCCATTTCCGGCAAGGCAAGGCATAGTATTTTTATGCAACGTTTGTAAGACCCTTAAATCAAACTTTATAATACGAGGGTCATTCAATAAATATAATACTTAGCCTACAAAAAGTAAACGAAAATTTTGGAAAAGTGGCAATTTATTTTTCAACATAGTCTCCTTTTAGTTCGATACACTTAGCCCAGCGATGCTCCAACTTTTTTAACCCGTCCGAAAAATAGTTTTTGTCAAACTCTGCAAAATAGGCCTCCGTGGCGGCGATGACCTCCTCATTCGATCCATATCTATTCCCGGCGAGTGATTTTTTCAGATTAGGAAAAAGAAAGAAGTCACAAGGGGCCAAATCTGGAGAATACGGTGGATGGGGCAGCAATTCGTAGCGTAATTCGACCAATTTGGCCATGGCAACGGCAGACGTGTGAACCGGTGCGTTGTCGTGGTGAAACAGCACTTTTTTCTTCACCAGATGGGGTCGTTTTTTCTTTAATTCGGCGTCGAATCGGCCCAATAAATCGGCATAGTAAAGCCCTGTAATTGTTTTACCCTTCTCGAGGTAATCGATGTAGATCACACCTTGTGAATCCCAGAAAACGGTGGCCATAACTTTTCCGGCCGATTTTACAGTTTTCGCCTTCTTTGGAGCACGTTCCCCGGTCTGGATCCATTGTTTTGATTGCTCCTTGGTCTCTGGTGTGTACCAGTGGATCCAGGTTTCATCGACGGTCACAAAACGACGCAAAAACTCCGCTGGATTCCGCTTAAACAGTGCCAAACATGTCTCCGATGTGGTCTCACGGTTGCGCTTGTTTTCTGGTGTGAGTAAACGCGGCACCTATCGCGCTGACAGCTTTCTCATGCCGAGTTGCTCGTGAATAATATGATGCACTGTTCCTTCTGAAATGCCTACAGTCTCAGCTAGCTCCCGAACCTTCAATCGGCGATCTGCCAATACGAAATCATGGATTTTTTTAATGTTTTCCTCCGTAGCAGCTGTTTTCGGTGCACCTGGACGTGGTTCATCAAAAACCGACGTACGGCCACGTGCAAACTCGTTGAACCAATTCTTGACGGTCGCCATCGATGGAGAAGAGTCACCGTACACAGCCCAAGCGCTCTTTGATTTTGATGCGCGTTTTCCCTTCCAAAATCGAATCACCGAACGATATTGCTCTTTTTCCATTTTTGTAAAACCGATCGACACGTTCGCTTCCATAAGTTGTCAAATTAAAACAAATGAAGGGATTGGAATGAAAATTTGAAAAAAGAATGTGCTACACTGTGGTAAAACTCTTTTGAAACTACAGCGCCCTCTGGCGATGAGGCTAGGTACTTATTGAATGCACCTCGTAGGTTGGCAACATTTTATTTTAGCTGACAACACAGCTCTTAGAGAACTGTCATTATTGGCGGTATACTTTTATAAGCACCACAAAGTGGCAAAGTTGCCAGATTTCACGTTGCTATTCCATGGTGTTTTTTTTACAACGTATAAGTTGTACTTTGTAAGTGTATCCTTTGCCTTAAGCGTCTCCTGCGGCGGCAGAATCTTGAGGTAGAGGATGTCTCCTCTCTCACGTATTTTTCCTCCTCCTTGCAAGCATTACTGCTTTGCAGAAGGAGGTGAATGCTGGCCGTTGCCCCTCGCTCCGTGACATGGCCAGACTTGAGAGGTTGCTGCCTCTATCGCTTGCATCGACTGAAGTCTTTAGATCGCCCGAATACGAGCTATTGACCTATTGTCAAGATTCAAAAGTCGCATGAGCTCATTAAAAAGATTAACACAAGAGTTATTTAATTTTAGCAAAAGATTACCTCAATCCCAATCAATCAATACATATAAAATATTAATTATTATTGGATTTCAACTTACTTGCCTTGTCTTAAAGTTCACAGGGTTATTATTTAAAAAAAAACAACGTTATCTCTATGCTTTTATCGAAACGAGACTAAACTGAGCAGATATTCATTGCGTGATCATTTACATATAAGTTGACATTGTTTATAATAAATAGTAATGTTTTTTCCAAATAAAATTTATAAATTGTTGGAAATATTTTTTTCTAGATAATACTCGTATATAATGTTAAGGTTAAAAAAACATATTTATTTCTAAACTAGTCCTTTCCTCCCCAACTAAAGTGAATGACTCTCCTGTCTCTGTACCAAAATTAATCAAAATCGCTTTATAGCGAAATTTCATTGGTCGTTAACTCGTTCGGTTTACTGCATACGGGGAATCCTCGCAGGCGAGATAACAGCCAATGAAAGTTACAAGTCGATACGTGTTCGATATACCGTCTGCAGTGATGCCCCGCTTGCTTTATACTGACCGTGATATCGACCAATGGAATTCATCGGTCGATATACAGCTTGCGGGTCTACCACTCTTGTTAATAACTGGCGATGAACTTGGAGGTTCTCCTAACAAAAACGGTTCCCCGAATGCGGTCCCTATGGCACGCGTTCCAGAAATCTCTCGCAACTGGCATGCGGGCCCTATCGACTAATGAAATTGCCCCATTATGCGTGAAAGTGTAAAAAAAGACTCTCTGTCGCATCTAAATTGATTTTTCTAAGGAAATATGTTTAGGAGTGACAGCTGTCAAAAATGATATTTCATTTTGAGAATGACAATTTTTAACTATTAATATTTTTCTTTTATTTATATTTTGTATAAATAAATTAACTATTTGATATAATAAAAAATAACTATCAACTTAAATAAATAATAGATAATTCGAGTATTACAATACTGTTGTCATTTCACAATGTTATGAGCGAAGTAAGTAATTAATTTATTGACCCAATTAGCACCGATATGACAGTATATAGTTATGTTGGCACTATTTCATTCATAAATAAGAAGATCCTATCTATGGTTGACCAAAGTCTAATATCCGTAAACATTTATAATAAACTAGCTGTACCCTGCCACGCTTCGCTGTGGCACAAAAAAATTGCGGATGCGGATTTTATATGCATGCTAAAATTTCAGCTCAATCGGTGCAGAACTTTTTGAGTTTTTGAAGCATACACAAACTAACATAACATTTTTATATACTCGTATACAGATTATGTTTGACGTGTGGCAAAAATATCGCCGCCTTTTTACAAAAATTACGTACGATTTTGAGGAATACTCAAAATGGCGGATGATGTTGAGCCAAAATCTTCAAGCCCTTTGTTTATTACGTTTTTGAGGATTATAAGAGAGACTAGCACTTTTTTCAAATTAATGAAAATATTGAATTTTCAGTTGCCACTTTGGCACTGGAATTCATAAAATCTCAAAACACGTGTTTTATCGATATATTGTTAAGTTTATACTTATTTGAAGTTTCAAGTAAATCGGATGTTAATAATCCATTGGCATACCCTTAGATTATGGTATGTCCAGATGCCTAGTAGTCCACTGAAGACTGAAGCCAAAGGAAGAAAGAAAAATTATTCCCTTCGTTCGATTCCTACGTAAAACAAGTGAACATCTCCAAGGAAAACATTTAAATGTGTGTGTGTGGCGCTCACTCACACATTTTTATAAACCTGGCTGTTTTTTTGTTATCGTGGTAAAATCATCAAATGAATCCTCCCACCCAGGGCAGGGCGGGAGGGACTGTCAGACTTGTACTGACTAAAATGCACGGTGTCCTTCACTAGCCCTTCACGTACCGGGGTCATGGTAATGGGTAAGTCCCGCGACCAATATAAAACTGGCTTCACGAAAACGTTACGTTTTGTTTTGAACACGGAATCTGGACATTTTATAATCTAAGGTTACACCTGTTTTAAGGTCTTTAGGGGATGAATTTCCTAAAATCCGTTCTTATTATCGCACACTTATCTTCTAGACCCTGTGATTTCAGCTATGCGTTGATAGATCAGTCAGCCAGTTTCCAACAAAGCATACGAAACGGTGAAGCCCCAGAATAAATTGACATAACAATGAATCAACATACGCATAGACATTAAAATCTATACATATAATAAATCTGTAGAAGGGTCAATTCTGTACATTGAAAATATTGAAAAAAAAATAGCGGGGGGTGTTGCTGGATCGATACCAAACCCAAATATGTGATTAAAAAAATTTTGTCTGTCTGTCTGTATATGCAGGCATCACGTGAAAACTAACGGTTCGATTTCGATGAAACTTGGTATAATTATACCTTATTATCCTGGGCATAAAATGGGATACTCTTTATCCTGGAAAAATACGTAGAAAAAAAAAACTTATCTTTCAGTTTTATTCATAGACGTTGTTCTGTAGAACCGCGAATCTCCTTAATTATTATAGGCTTAGCCGTATTTGGGTCCAATAGACATTTATAAGATGTCATTGTCAGAGTTACTCAAAATGGAGAAATAAACCATGCACGCGAAGACTGACATACGCGCGGACGGAGTCGCGGGCGGAAATTAGTTGTCATAAATAACACTTTACTTGAAACACAAAACACTATGGTAGGGGAGGCCAGGATGCTAAAGTTGCCGTTACTTGAGCGTCATGGCGACCTATTGGATGTGAAAGGTTATGTTTTAAAAAGAAAACAGTTTATTGCAAGTTTTCTATTTTTATGGAGGGAGAGCGTGTAAACATTTTTCAAAATGTAAAAAAAAGTTCTATAAAAGTACTCGAGCGCGTCAGCCATTTATAGTGTAAACGCGCTTTATATTTCTGATAACAGGCAGACGATCTCCGGCCACCGTAGGTAGGCTCGGGTATGCGGGCAGCGAGTAATGGGCAACTCGCTGTCCGACCATGGACCATGCCCGGGTCGACGGCGCGTTGCTGATCGGCTGTGAATGCCACTGTCAGAAAGACGCCTTTTTCTTTTTGGTAATCTTTTGTGTAATAGTCTATTTTACTAAACTTTTTTATTAGTCCGAAATATACGAGTAGATATATTATAAAAAAAAAAATTTTTTTTTCTTTTGTTACATAAAGTAAAAAGTAACAAACCGTCACTCGGTGGGTGTAAATTTACAGGCGTTATGACGTCACAAGCCCCCACTCACGAATTACGAAGCTTTTTATCTTTGTCAATATTCATTCATTTAAAAAAACAAAAAAATCGTGTTCATTATTTTTCAATAGTCAGATTTTCAATTTATTTATGCAATAAACTACCTACCCTATTTTGTATGTAAAATCAAGATGACGGCGGTAATTCACATTGACGCTACTCGCCAAAACACTAAAACCAGTCATTGGAAACACCCGTTTCTATTAACGTAGCAATTATAATGATTTTAATTAAATCTAGATTATAAAATTACATATAAATGTTTACGCCAAACAGTATGCTTTATCAACGACAACTTTGAACTTCTTATTTAACCGGAATTCCGTCACTAGACTGTAAAATTGACGTACAGTCTGAAGTTTAAAACTGACGTGATTTTTAATGACGTAAGGGACATTAAAGCCTTTGTCAAATAAACAGGCGTGACGAATGCGAAGCATGACGTTTTTCTTTGTAATGTATGAAATTATTTGAATCCAGTCACATAGAAAAGCGAAAGCGATCCGATAGCGTGACAGAACTATCGGACTGACGTCTCGCTTCGGTTCGGTATCGCTTCGGACCCCCCTGTCTGTTTGTTTATTTATTTATTTATTAAAGACTCGATAGGCAAGTTCAGTCGTTGATTGGTTACAGACAAAGATTCAACTGCAGATAGCAACCAAGATACATTATTTTTAATTTCCAGTATATGGCATAGGCGGGCATGCGGGCAGCGAGTAATGGGCAACTCGCTGTCCGACCATGGACCATCCCCGGGTCGACGCGACGGCGCGTTGTGTTCCACACGCGCCTCAAAGAGAGGGCCAAAGCCTGCCGGGGTCGCGGGACTATACGAATTACCGAGACCCCGGAACATACAGGGTTTTTGAAAGACACCGTGGATTTTAGTCAGTACGAGTCTACGGGGATAAAGCGATACATGACCATAAGCCTCAAGTACAGCTGAGCAGGACTCCGATTAGACGCAAAGATGGCAGAAGGAATAAGGTTTTGACCCAAAAATGGCGATGGTTCGTCCAAAAACGCATTAGGTTGACTATATCGTCAAAACGGGGACAGATAATGAGGGATGCCCAAAACCGCGAAGTATGGCAGAAAAAAGAGGGACACACAGCAGTATAGTAGGTGATTCCAAGCTGAAATGATGGTGATGACCCTGCGCGGCCTAGCGGGCGGCGAGTAGTTGATAGCTCACTGTCCGATAAGGATTAGTCCCGAGT
Organism: Agrotis puta; assembly: GCA_943136025.2. NCBI lineage: Eukaryota > Metazoa > Arthropoda > Insecta > Lepidoptera > Noctuidae > Agrotis > Agrotis puta. The sequence goes on along the minus strand of OW964195.2, from coordinate 6,281,278 downwards.
CGACAGTGGCTTGAGTTTCACGCGTTCAGCCGTTTCGATGGTTTAAGTAATAAACATCCACCTCATCCATTTCGCATTAGTAAAGATAAGTTATTTGATTCTCCCTGTCTTCTTCTTTGAAGCCTGATGGTTTTTTGTAACACATAAATGTGTTTAATGAATGACTATGAAAACCTGCACACAGTATGGAAATAATCATAAGGATGTGTCCACAGAAAATGTAGGAGCGAGTTCATAAGCGAAAGCGGCACTACTTGGATATGTTTCTGAGCTAATAAAGTCCTTATTTGTTCTATTATAGTTGTACTGTTATTTACTGAATAGCTGTATATTTTTCTAACATACATGATGTATTCGTACATGTTTTGACAAGGTGAGCTCTGATGGCTCTTTTCTGCAGAATCAATATACTCTCGAAGTCTGCAGCTCGTCCCCATAGTAAGATACCGTATGACATATTTTTTATTAACACATGCTGCTGAGCCAGCATGAATTTTGAATAAGGACTCCATTGTAGCCTTGAATAGAGCGTGATCCCCAAGAAAACCATTTTATTTCAACGAATTCTAGTCTCTGTTGATTCAATCGTTATTTTTGAGGTTCGGTAGAAAAAACCTTAATTTTTATTCCCATTTCATACTAAATTATTGACGATAAACATACTAATTGTGGACCTTTCAGTAGGGCGTTATTTACGTCGCCAAGGCGAATGGCGCGTCTATTTATCTTAAATATTAAGGGTATCGAAACCAGAATAGAACAGAAAACTAAATAGAATTAGATGAGCTCGTGAAAATAACAGCCACATAGGTCGATCGTCAAGGTTAAGCCACACTTGCCAAGGTTGATCCGTGAGTGGTTAACCATTCTTACATAACGAGTTTTTTTCCGTAGCTCAGAAACTACGTTAAGAGGATTTTTGGAGGTCATGGGACTGCCTAAGGATCACGGGATTTGTGGCCCAGGAACGCAAAGGGGACCCAAAGGAACAGAGTGGACTTTTACTCGGTAACAGTCTGACAGTCCGTTCAGCTCCACCAAGAGTTGGAAGATTCATTTGACGATTTTACCATAAAAAAAAGTTTTATATGAAAAAAAGGCTATTTCCTGTCCTTGACGCGCTACTGGTATACAATGTGTGCGTGACAGTGCAGAGTGCATCGTATAGAACATCACCTAGCACCATCAACCTCTAAAATACGCTCAGCTCGACTTCCCGCTCCCGCTATCTCTTATGTCCCAGTCCATGCCCTTAATAGTAATATTTCGGCCTCCCGTCGGGCAATTGGCCCCATCAATGTCCAACTTTATGATGGCCATAACAAACTTATATTTTGGGCGTTCATTATTGATAATAACGCTCGTAGATAGTCATAGTATGTTTTATTAGTTTTATTTACGTACTAAAAGCGTTTCATCTAAGAAGAGAATGAACTTAGTGCCATAAAATACATAATTATATCGCCTCCATGAGGATACGAAGGTGTTCCTCCACCGCTAAGTACCAACGTGTCCTCCGCGCGTTCCTCCGGGCACCCGGGCTTGTCCAACGGCTGAATCCTATACAGGAACCTCCCGAAACAAACTTGGTGAGGTGAGAACCGTGGCGCCTCTCAAGCCACTCCTCAAAGACGGGTCTTAACGCCGCAATCGGGGCGTGCCCGAAGATGGTTTGCTAACAGCTCCTTGAGTCGCGCGTGAACACTATCAACCTAGGCCTGGTCCTTGATCGGACGACGAGCTACCCATTACTCGTCACCCACAATCCCACGCCTGCCGTAGCCGGAAATTGCCATGCAATGTCCGACGCCCTGGACGTCTCTCGCGGCAGCTATGGCGTTAGGTAGAAGAAGTCCTCTCCCTCACGTGTTCCGCCTCCTCCTTCGCTAGCATTACTGCTTCGCCGAAGGAGGTGAATACAGATCCCTAAGGCTTCTATAATTTAGCCACGATCTTATAATTACATCTTTGTTTTGTTACAGACAACAACTAGAGCGGGTGAACATAAAATTTGATGGAGACAAGTTGAGCTTTCAGGAACGCAATCATTTTCAGTTCCTCGCTGAAAAGAGTCATGGAGCGCACTTTGATCAAGTTACAGTACCTAATCTGCCTTTACTCGTAAGTATATCAAAATATGTTAAATAATCCTGGACGTTGTTCAGACTACATCTTTCTTTCTTTTTTTTTATCGTGGTAAAACATCAAATGAGTCCTCCAACCCAGGGGTCACGGTAATTCGTTAGTCCCGCGACCCCGGCAGGCACAGACTACATCTGGAGTAATTTAATTGTTCATCGCCTCCGTGGAAAACCTCGTGGAAAATGAAATTACCTACCAACAACTTTTAGTATGGACCTTGGCATCAATTTTTTTTTCTTTTCGCCACAATTAGACTACTACCTAAGAAGTCCAAAGGAAAAAAAAATAAGTTTCTAAACGGTAACCAACCAGAGATATGGCGGTTTTAATTTTGTTCTAATCAGGAGTGATTTACTCCCGATTAGAACAAAATAAAATCCGTTATATCTCTGGTTGGTTACGGTTTTTTTTTTTTTGCGTGGTAAAATCATCAAATGAGTCCTCCCACCCAGGGCAGGGCGGGAGGGACTGTCAGACTTGTACTGACTAAAATCCACGGTGTCCTTCACGAGCCCTTTACGTACCGGGGTTACGGTGATGGGTAAGTCCCGCAACCCCGGCAGGCTCTGGCCCTCTACAGGCCCCGTCAATTTGCTGACACTCCTTGAGGCGCGCGTGGAACACAACGCGCCGTCGACCCGGGCATGGTCCATGGTCGGGCTGCGAGTCGCCCATTACTCGCTGCCCGCATGCCCGCGCCTACGGTGGCCGGAGATCGTCTGGCGACGTCCGTCGCCGTGGGCGTCTACCACTGCGGCTGGGTCGGAGGGAGGACACTGTTCTCTCCCTCATGCGGCACGCCTCCTCCTTCGCGAGCATGACTGCTTCGCAGAAGGAGGCGACCGCTTCCCACTCTCTCGCTCTCTCTCTCTCGCTTACCACTGTCTCGCCCCGCAGCATGGCCTCGACCAATGCCGGGGTGTTGGTTACGGTTTAGATTTTTTTTATTATTTTTTACGAAGTTCTTAGGTTGCGGTCTACTAATGACCAATATTTCATTACTGGCCAACAAATTTTGATGCCAAAAAGTTGCATACCCCTTTCCCACATTGTAAACAACAAACTTTTAGAACTTTCCTGAATCCACTTCAAACCAGGAATATGCTATTTTTAACAATAACAACTTTTATTATCTGGTTATTTTCGTTCATTTATAACAAAAAAGATTAGATAGGCATCCTTATATTAACGTTTATAGTAAAATATGTGTAATCTATCTTGTAAACATAAGGGGGTCTGATAAATGGAGTGTTAAACTGCCCTTGTCGCGGTCATGGTTTTAAATGGGTGGGTAAGGCGTCGGACTGGCCATACAGACAAACTGGTAATTGCCCGCCGGGCCCAAGCCTGCACGGCCTCATGGTCCTGGTCAGGTCATGCCAAGGCCATCAGGGCAACGTGCAACAGGCAATGTAATTGAAAAAATAGAATTAGTCCGGCAGTTAGAAGATACGACGCTTTTAAAATTGTAAATCCGCCACCACACAGTATAATTAAACAAAGTCTTCCCCTTAATAATGGCAATGCTGCCAGCGTTCTGGGCACTTTCCCAATTGACAGCGATTAGGATGAATTTTTGGACGCCCTATAATTTTTTTAATTTAGTATTTTTTGTAAACATTTTATTTTTAATTCTAGTTTTTAAATGTAGTATGTATATAAAAAGGTATTTGTTTTTTTTAAATAATTGATTAAGTTGTTAATTAATAATTATGTAATGATTGAAAGTTTCGCTTTATCATTTTAGTATTTTACATAAAAAATAAGAAGAATTTTATTTAGAAAAATCTCTTTTTCAAATCGGTTCAGTTGTCATCGAGAAATCAGAAAACCTCCTCCTTTTTTCGAAGTCGGTTAAAAATACCTGCCTATTTTTCGCTATGCGCGCACCATGAAAGATCGTTACTATTTTTATATAGCGAAATGAAATCGCAAAATAATTCGTGAAATCACAAACGATTTATTTACGCAGTGCGCGGATTGTAGTGTGAAAAAATATCGCAATTCTGTTTCTCAAATTTTTTCATAATTATTTTAATCGCGAGAGGTCTATCACTGATAGACTATTAATTGATGCTGTCATCATTGCCTTTTGACCAGACCTGATGATATTTTATTTGTTTCAGGGTGTGATCTCCAAAGCTTTGAGTATGAACCTGAATACCCTCGCTCAAATCACCCTCAGCTCTGCTCTGACGTGGGCGAATCACCCTGATGCATTCGCAAAATTGCCGGTGCATAGGTAAGCAGAGTTAAAAACGACACGGTTGACGGGAATTCATGATCCTGTTCTCCTAGTACTTTCTGTTCTGATTCCACATCGTTTTCTCATTTTCTGTCATTTTACACAATAATTGTTTGTAACTATGTCTATTCGGATGAAATGACCACATCAATATGAGCTATGCGACGACTCATCCGAACTTGCGGACGAGTCGACGCCTTCGATCAATAATAGAACTAGATTCCCGATGAGCGCTTCAAAAACGGCCCGAAAAATAACGCCACAAACGTTTTTGTGCCGGTATTTCGAATCCTTGTTGCATTTTAGAATGAGTACCTTTGTACTGATGACATTTTATCTTCATGAAACATTTTTCAATTGTTTACGTTAAACCTAATACATTTCGCAATGGTAATTAAACTGTATGTTTGAGTGTAAAGGTTTATAATAAACTGAAGTTGTTAATACTATTGTACATTTTTTTATGAAGTGTAGATGTTTGGAGGGGGTTCGCATCGACGTTTGGCACCGAAGCTGAACCGGGCAGCAGCCGCCCTCAGGCGACTCCTGCCCAATCTCAGCGGGCCAAACGCCTCCTGCCGGAGGCTGTACGCCGGTGTCGTGCGGTCCATGGCCCTCTACGGGGCCCCTGTGTGGGCCCTGAGCATTCGGACGCGACCACTAAAGCTGGTCGCATGCCAGAGGGTCATGGCAATCCGAATGGTCCGAGGATACTGCACGATCGCCGGCGATTCGCCCCGGCGCTGCGCCTCCACGCGCCATTCGTAGACGCACTGGAGGGCAGTCGCCTCCAGATCCCAGGGCAGCAATCCGGCAAGGAGCAACCTCCTTGCCGGATTGCTGCCCTGGGTTCGAATGGCGCGTGGAGGCGCAGCGCCGGGGCGAATCCCCGCTGCCTCGACAGGTCGAGGCGCGGCGGGAAGACCTCCGGCGCGATCTCAGGGCAGTATGGAGGGGGCGACTGTCGCAACCGAGGTCCGGGCACGCCGCAATCGCGGCGGTAAGACCCCTCTTTGAGGAGTGGCTGGATAGGCGTCACGGCGTCCTTACCTTCCGCATGACGCAGGTCCTCACCGGACACGGAAGTTTCGGGAGGTTCCTGTGTTGGATAACGAAGGAGGAAACGCCTGGGTGTCACCACTGCGAGGACCGTCCTGAGGACACGGTGGAGCATACAGTGCAAGACTGCCCCGCTTGGGCAGAGCACCGCCGTGTCCTCACGACGGCGATAGGCGGAGACCTCTCGCGCCCGGCATTGGTCGAGGCCATGCTGCGGGGCGAGACGGAGTGGGAAGCGGTCGCCTCCTTCTGCGAAGCAGTCATGCTCGCGAAGGAGGAGGCGTGCCGCGTGAGGGAGAGAACAGTATCCTCCCTCCGACCCAGCCGCAGTGGTAGACGCCCACGGCGACGGACGTCGCCAGACGATCTCCGGCCACCGTAGGCGCGGGCATGCGGGCAGCGAGTAATGGGCGACTCGCAGCCCGACCATGGACCATGCCCGGGTCGACGGCGCGTTGTGTTCCACGCGCGCCTCAAGGAGTGTCAGCACATTGACGCGACGGGGCCTGTAGAGGGCCAAAGCCTGCCGGGGTCGCGGGACTTACCCATCACCGTAACCCCGGTACGTAAAGGGCTCGTGAAGGACACCGTGGATTTTAGTCAGTACAAGTTTGACAGTCCCTACCGCCCTGCCCTGGGTGGGAGGACTCATTTGATGATATTACCACGCAAAAAAAAAAAAAAAAGTGTAGATACTGTAGATGTTTACGTGTGTGCAAATGTGGCTGCTTATGTGACTCCTTTTTGTTCCGGATCCTTAAACTAGAGCTATTATTGATCGAAGGTCGACGCCATTTATTTTTTTAACAAGGGTCACGTTTCATTTTCGGATGAAATATTTTTCGTATGAGTTGACACCAAAGTCAACATAACTGCGGCACGCAGTCAAATACTGCGTGTCGCGAGTTATGTTCCCGTACGGAACAATTATTTTTATGGTCTACAGTTATTTCTTCTGTGTCTAGCTATCTGTGTATGTAAAGTTTAAAGCCTTTGTCAAACAGACTAGCGTGGCGAATGCGAAGCGTGACGTTTTTATTTCTAATGTATGGAATTGTTTGAATCCAGTCACATAGAAACGCGAAAGCGATCCGATAGCGTGACAGAACTATCGGACTGACATCTCGCTTCGGTTCGGTATCGCTTCCGAAACGCTTCGCTTTCGGCGGTCTGTTTGACAAAGGCATAAATGTTTGCTAACGCACCCACAATAGTGTGGAACGACGTTTGGAATATAAAAATCATTACCCTTCCTTTTGGATTCGCCGCAGTCGGGTAAAATCAGTTGGGTAGGATCACTAGTTTATAATGTCCGTTTTCATAGGTTCCTGTGGGGATATGATGACAGCATTATTGACACTGCCAAGCCGTTCCTCAGCATTGGAGGTCAACTCAAGTTTGAGAAGTTCGGTCTTCTGGTTACTGTAAGTTGCTTACTTATATCTTCTTCCTTTAATGTTAATATTCAACGTTTGAAAGTGACTCTTTGATTAAGTACCTAATTAAAATAAATGATTTGACTTTGATTTATGTCTATGTGAAAAGAAACTCACTGGTGTACTAACTGATTGATCGACCAACGCACAGCAGAAACCGCTGAGTTTAGAAGTATGAAATTTTGCACATATTTCTGAAATTATATAAATGTGCACTAGAACGTTCCTCAGGACTTAAGCGTCACTTAAAACTAGTTTAACTATTACCTACTTGAGTATTGAGCGATGTTCAATAATAGGGGATTAAGGATGGTTTTTAATAAATTCGTCCCCTGAGGGGCTTTTTTTTTTGTAGTGGTAAAATCATCAAAAAATGATCATCACCCAGGGCAGGGCGGGAGGGACTGTCAGACTTCTACTGACTAAAATCCAATGTGTGTGTCCTTCAATAGCCCTTTACGTACCGGGGTCACGGTAATTCGTTAGTCCCGCAACCCCCTGAGGGGCTTAAAAATTTTATGAACTTCAATTTCACCTGATTTAAGTAGTTATTTAAGTTTTTAATTAAATCTTAATAAAAAAAAGCTGACCGCCTTCAGTTCCTTTTCTTTTTAGTTCAAATATTCATCCCAAATTCTTGTTAAATACGTAATCCGTAGTATCCGTAATAACATCATCTAAGTACACAATAAGCGAAAAATGCTTGTGAAATGAAAATTAGCGAGGAAGTAGAGAGGATTACAGGTGTAATCTGTCTGTCTGTCTGTATAAGCAGGCATCACATGAAAATTAACGGTTCGATTTCGATGAAACTTGGTATAATTATACCTTATTATCCTGGGCATAAAATGGGATACTTTTTATCCTGGGCATAAAATGGGATACTTTTTATCCTGGAAAAATACGTAGAAAAAAAAAACTTATTTTTCAGTTTTATTCATAGACGTTGTTCTGTAGAACCGCGAATCTCCTTAATTATTATAGGCTTAGCCGTATTTGGGTCCAATAGATATTTATAAGATGTCATTGTCAGAGTTACTCAAAATGGAGAAAAAAACCATCCACGCGAAGACCGACATCCGCGCGGACGGAGTCGCGGGCGGAAGCTAGTGTTCATATATTGTAACTTATTGAAATCTATATTTTCCAGAAAAACGGCACGGTCTCCGAGCGGTTCACGATCAACACGGGCGAGTATGACAAGGACAAGATGAACATCATTGAACAGTTCGACGGCCGTGACAGTCTCTCGTTCTGGGGCAGTGAGGAATGTAACAGGTAAGAGCGTTTCTTTCTCCTTCATTTGTACCTCCTTCATTTTACCTCCGTCATTGAAGAGATTTTGTTACTGACTGACTGTTTCGTGTGAGAATGTGGGCGACCCTCTAATGTTGTTAGTAAAGTCACTTCAGAACACCCTATTTTTTCAATTAACTGAAAAAAAACTATTATTTTTATATTTAACTTCGATTTCAATAAATAGGTAAGACATTGATTTGAAGAACTACATAAAAAAGTATGACAACTGATTGGTATGCACTACTCTTCTTACTTTTATTTCATCTGTCAAATCTGGCGCCAATCCCGCCGCTTTGTCCGCCATTTTGTATTTTTAAGCGACTCGTGGAATCATCGGACTAAAGTCATTGACTAGACATCTCAATGAGGAGAAACTATGAATAATTATCAATATTTTGTAATGCGCATCATATGATCCAGCCCAAAGGTTATCTATGTTGATAATGAAGCGCCTCAGCCAACAGCGTAAAATGTGTCTAAAAATGTATATGAATAATGATTTTGTAGTTTTAAATTACGTATTGTATAAAGGAGGTTGTGGCTAATCAATAATGATAGGCATATGCGTCCATTTTAATAGTTAAACCACGTTTACCGAGGTCGATCTATGGATGGGTGCAAACCATAGACTTATAGTATCAGCATGGACCGAGCATTATCTGCTTAGAATTGCCATACCATCTAGAAAAAAAGTCATTTTGAAGCTTAGCTAGTATCTATGTCATTATATCAAATTACATTAAAAAATGTAGTACTACGAATATTCCAGCATGCATGCCTCAATTATGCCATATCGAAAATTAAAACCTCATCTGTCATTTTGTATAACAAGGACTTTTTCCTAAATTTGTATGAAAATACCGTAAGCGGGCTTGTAGATGACGCGATGCGTCGCAATTCGACCGATTTCAATTACAAGTGAAAATCATCCTTACCACTACGACATATGACATAAAACATGCAGTTATCTACAGGTAGATGAAAAACAAACACGCTCGCCAGGACGACGTAAGTCAGTCGAATTGCATCATTATATCGTAGTGGCAAGGACGATTTTCATTTTTAGTTAGAAGAAATTGCAAATGGCATGAATCGCGTAATGAGCTAGGTCGCTAAGGCGTATACGATCTCAAATTAGGTTAAGAGCAAAGTAATGACATTTGATTACTTCTGTCATTTGACAGGCCTGTTGGTCTAGTGGTTAGTGACCCTGACTGCTATGCCGGAGGTCGTGGGTTCGATTCCCACCCAGGACAAATGTTTGTGTGATGAGCACGATCATTTGTTCTGTGTCTGGGTGTAATTTATCTATACATCTATACATCTATACATATAAATAAAATTGGAGTGTCTGTCTGTAATATTGAAATAACCGTTTTTTCTTACTTGCATATGAATATATATACGGTACATACACCAAAATAACATTTTTAAAAATTTTTGTCTGTCTGTCTGTCTGTCTGTCTGTTTGTAATCGCTAATCTCTGAAATGGCTTGACCGATTTTGACGGGACTTTTATTGGCAGGTAGCTGATGTAATAAGGAGTAACATAGGCTACTTTTATTTTACAAAAATTCATTTATTTAAAAAAAAAATGGATTATGTGCACTTGGTATCACAACTTCACGTAACTTTTATACGCAACAATATGTGAGTCAATTGAAGTAACATTAAGTTTTTTGTTTAATCGTAATCAGTTCACATCTTAAAAAAATGTAAATTAATAAAAATTAAAACAATGTTTCCGGAGTATAACATTAAAACAGCGCCATCTATCGAGAGATCTAGATCAACTGCGTGCGGTATTGATTATAGACGCATGCGATAGATGGCGTTGCGCGTGTGACGTCATTCCCTGAATCGCGGTGTTAAGATTTTCCTTGAAAGAACGACCTTCTCCCATGTCTGGCTGCATCTTTGGGTTTTGTAGGTGCCTGTATAGTTCTGTCTATACAAAGGTTTGGTGTTAAAATCGATCTTTCTTCAAGACGTTCTTCTTTCGGTAGGCGGCAATTCTCTCCCTCATTAAGGTTTACCATCTCCACAAGCGACTGATGAAATTGATGAAAATTCAAACAGAGAATATATTAAACATACAAATTTTGACCCAGTTGAACTTCAAGTTCAAAGTATTATAAATTATAACGAACCACGACTAAACGATGAACAAAATCAAATTTACCGACTCCTCATTGATAACATAAATGCAAACGCTGGTGGAGTGTATTTTTTAGACGCTCCAGGTGGTACCGGCAAAACATTTTTGATTAATCTTTTGCTGGCCAAAATACGAGCAGAAAAGAAGATTGCCATAGCAGTCGCATCGTCCGGCATAGCGGCAACCTTACTTCCTGGGGGAAACACTGCACATTCTATGTTCAAAATTCCACTAGATTTAGACCAACGTCGCACAAATGTCGCAGCTGACTTTCACGAATCTTTATGATACGACTCCCTTATGTAGTTCCACTAGATTTAGACCAACGTCGCACAAATGTCGCAGCTGACTTTCACGAATCTTTATGATACGACTCCCTTATGTAGTCTACTAATTAATTATGGCTTGAGAAAAATAAAAGAAATCACTGACGAAATTTTGACTTGGCTCCTGGTCTTTATTTACTTCGTAGTTTGAAAATTAGTCTTTATTCTCATTTTGAAAGTTCGTGTTGTTGTAAATTTTTGATTTATTTGGTTAAATATTTTTTTGATTGGTTGTCTTTTTTTTGAAAATGCTGCTTTGTTAAGTTCCGACATCCACGCGAACGAAGTCGCGGGCACAGCTAGTCTATAATATGTATGTATTTAAAAATATATAAGTATGTTTATCAGTTGTCTAGTACCCATAACACAAGCTCTGCTTAGCTTGGGACTAGATGGCGTTGTGTGATAGTTGTGGAATATTTATCTGTTAAAAACCTCGTATTAATTACTTATCGCAAATTTCAAGACTCTTCCTGTTTTATTTTATGCACAAGTTTTTTTACAACTTGTCTTATCTCATATTACAATAGTAATAAGTAATATTTATATTAGCAAAATGTATTTTAGTCATTAAATCACGTTTCTGAGATAGTTAATCACGTTTTTGATTTGAACGGCAAAAAAAAATTGATAATATTTTATCAATGCCAAATATTATTTTAACAAAGGGTGTTAAAAATACTAGAGTGAGCAGTACTTATTTTTCTCTTTATATTTTCTTTCCAGTTTCTAAGATATTTAAGTTTTTTTTTCGAAATTATGAGCTCGGTAATTGTCCTAGGTGATATTACAACTGGGATAAAACATATTGTAACGAGCTGGGTAAGGGATAAATTAATTAACAGCAATTAAAACCAAATATTTTTCATTGACACAAATCACGGAACGGGATTCAACACTATTTACCTCTAAAACAATATTCACCACTAAAACTCAGTTGAACGCACTTATAAATCACTTCGAGATTCTCACTTCGAGCTCACTTTCGAGTCGCCTCGATCGTAGTCAAAACCAGACTGACCGCCGGTTTTATAGCCTGGCCGGACCCACTGGATGTTAAGAGAAGATGGTCGAAAGCTCTGGAAAACATCCATGGACTTCTATTCAGTCCCATAATTTCTAGAAGCTTACGGTTACGGCTTAATAAATCTTCCAAACAATCTTCAGTAGAATTGTCGAGAACCTCTCTAGACAATTCGATCGACGTAACAATATTCTATGTGAAAATTCAGGCCATTATCTATCTCTGTACCAAATATCATCAAAATCCGTTCAGTCGTTGTAACGTTACTGAGTGTTATAAGTATAGTCTATGGCATTGAAGACAACATCCCTAGAATATAGAGTAGACTTGGCTATGGAGAGCTTCAATAGAACTCAGCCCTGTAAATCTGTAATTCCATGTTTACCATTATTAAATATAATATGTTGAAGACTCAAACATGTTTTAATCAATATGATAACTAACATCATAACATGGCGCTGCGTAAAGGTCAGTAAAGAACCAAAGTATTATAATTTGACGACTCAACTTCGACGTGCAACAAAGAAGCGACGCGATCAAGATGGCGGAATCTACGAGAAAAAATGGAATAATGGGATTAAAACCCCCAACTGGTTTAAAAAACTTAACAATGGAAGAATATAAAAAGTTCATGCAAAGATTTGAGATATATAGATTGGCGTCGGGTGCTAAGAATGAACCAACCGAGGTACAGACCGCGCTATTATTACATTGTATGGGAGAGGAAGCCCAGGATATACATGCAACTTTTGACTTGGACGAAACTTATAATTACACAAAGGTAATAGAAAAATTTAATGATTACTTCATCCCTAGGAAGAATGAAAGTGTTAATTCACATCTGTTCTTTAATAGAAGCCAAAGAGAAGGTGAAAATTTCGATACTTTTTACACCGATATTAAAAAACTTAGCACAGAGTGTGACTTCGGCAACCTAGCGGATAGAATGTTAAGAGATAAAATTGTAACAGGAATAATAGACAAGAGGCTAAAGGATAGATTACTAAGAGAAGATGATTTGACGCTCACTAAAGCCATTAAGATATGTAAAGCAGCAGAGCTAGCAGAGGAGCAAATGAAGAAAATAGAAAGTGAAGCAGGAACAAGTGCAGTACATAATATAAAAAAGAAAAATGGAAGAGGAACAGAGTCGGAGAAAGAAACAAGAAACACAACAGTTAGAAAGAGGCATACAGAGAAAGACAGAGAATCAAGAAGCAGATCAGAGAAAAAGAATACCGAGCATAGGAATTCAGAGAAGTATAACCGTTATGAAGGTTCGAAAGCTGAGAAGATGTATGATTGTACAAGATGCGGATTTCATCACAGTGAAAGAAGATGCCCAGCCTACGGAAAAAAATGCATGAAATGTGGTAAGATGAACCATTTCGCAAGAAAGTGTAAAGCAAGAGATATAAAAGCTGTTCAAGAATCAAGCGATAGCGAAGAGTCACATTGTATGTATATCATAAATATTAGTAGCATAATTTCAGAAAAGAACTGGTATGAATATGTATACTTTACAGAATTAAATAGAAACTTAAAATTTAAATTAGACTCGGGTGCACAGTGTAATGTCATATCCGTAAATGATTGTTATAGATTTGGAATAAGTAATTTTCAAAAATCTAATTGTAAATTGACCAGTTACAGTAATGAGAAAATAGAAACATTAGGTAAAATAAAATTAACAGTAAAAATAGGTAACCAGGTTGAGAAAATTGAATTTCAAGTTTGTAAAGGTAATTACATACCGATATTAGGTTTGCCTACTTTGATTAAGTTTAATTTAATTCAGAGGACAAATTCTGATAAAATTGACAGTGTTCAGACAAAATATTTAGATTTATTAGAGAAATATAAGGAAGTCTTTAAAGGCATAGGTGAGATAAAAAATTATGAATATGATATTAAACTAAAAGAAGGTTGGCAAGGAAAAATTGAAAGAAATAGACACATACCATTTAAATTGAAAGATAAATTAAAGGAAGAATTAATTAAATTGCAAGAATTAGGAATAATATGTAAAACAGAAGGTCCAACTGATTTTGTTAGCTCATTGGTTATGACAACTAAACCTGATGGGGCTATGAGAATTTGCTTAGATCCACAATATTTAAACACTCAGATAAAAAGAGAACAAATGATGATTCCTAATGTTGACGAAATAATAGCTAAGTTAAAGGGAAGCAATTACTTTAGTACTATGCAAATAAAGGATTTTGGATGATAAAATTATCAAATAATAGTAAAAGCTTAACAACATTTAATACTCCATTTGGAAGGTTTCATTTCAATAGATTGCCTTTTGGTCTAGCGTCAAGTCCAGAAGTTTTTCATAGAGTTTTCAGTGAAATTTTTAAAGATATTGATGGAGTAGAGATATATATTGATGATATTTTAATACATGCGAAAACCGAAGCTGAACATGATATAATACTAGAACAGGTACTTAAGAAAGCTCAGGAATATAATATTAAATTTAATAAGAAGAAGTGTAATTTTAAAAAGAAAGAAGTCAAATATTTAGGACATATACTAACAACAGAAGGAATTAAGATAGACCATAATAGAACAAAAGCTATCGTGGAAATGAAAGAACCAAAAACTCAGAAAGAATTATTGAGATTTTTAGGTATGATTAATTATGTTGCTAGATTTATTTCCAATGTGTCAGAGGTAACGGCACCATTGAGACAATTAATTAAAAAAGATGTACCTTTTGTATGGTCGAGAGAACAAGATGAAGCTTATAAGACTTTGAAAAAATTGTTAATAGAACCTCCAGTATTGAGTTATTTTGATATGAATAAACAGATAGTACTTAGCGTAGATGCTTCTAAGGCAGGATTAGGGGCAGTAATTTTACAAGAAGGAAAACCAATCGCTTATGGTTCTAGGGCAATGACAGAAACAGAAATACAGTACAGCCAGATTGAAAAAGAATGTTTAGCAATTTTATATGGAATAACTAAGTTTCATCAATACTTGTATGGAAGTCAATTTAAAGTAGAGACAGATCATAAACCACTTGTATCAATTTTTTCCAAACCATTAAATAGATGTCCAGCAAGATTACAAAAGATTAGAATGGCTTTACAACCTTATTCATTTGAGTTAAATTATAAACCAGGTAAAGAACTGTTAGTAGCAGATCATTTGAGTAGATCTCATTTATTAGAAACAGAAGAGAACACAGATCTTAAAGTAGAAACACATGTGGCCATGGTTATGGATAGTTTTCGAATATCAGATGAAAAACTCAAAGAATTAGTCTTAGAAACAGCAAAAGATGAGGAATTAATGACAGTAAATAAATATATACTAGAAGGATGGCCAGAAAATAAGTCACAGATAGACAGTAAAGCTAAAAACTTTCATAGTTACAGAGATGAGTTGAGTAATATTAGAGGATTAATTGTAAAAGGTAGAAACATAGTAATACCACAGTCGAAAAGAAAGGAAGTTTTAGAAAACATACATTATGCACACTTAGGGATAGAAAAAAGTAAAGTGTTAGCAAGAAATTCAGTGTTTTGGCCCAATATGAGTAAAGAGATAGAAGATTTGATACAAAATTGTGACACTTGTAAAAGTTTTCAGAATATAAATAGGAAAGAGACAATGATTGAGAAGGAAATTCCACAAAGACCATGGGAAATTTTGTCAATAGATATATTTTTTCTATATACAAAACCATACATATTGATTGTTGATGCATATAGTAAGTATGTGGAAATACAACCATTAGATAATTTGTATGCAAAAAGTACAATTGACAGTATTAAAGAAATTTTAGCAAGGCATGGTATCCCAGATATAATTTATACAGATGCAGGATCTCAATTCACTAGCTTTGAATTTAAAAGTTTTTCTAAAGAATGGAATTTTGAACACAAGATAATAAGTCCAAAACATCACCAAGGTAATGGCTTAGCAGAAAGATACATACAAACAGTTAAGAAATTGTTGAAAAAGTTAATTTATGATAAAAAAGATGTATACTTAGGTTTGTTAATGTATAGAAACACTCCTGTAACCATGAATGGAAAAACACCTTCAGAATTGTTATTTAATAGAAATATCAAAACAATTTTGCCAAAATTAAATTTAAAACAGGATAAGAAAGATAATAATTATAAACAAGAACTTTTAAACAGACAGGGAATTCAGAAAAAGTATTATAATAAAGGAAGCAGAAATTTACCGGAGTTGAGAGAAGGAGACGTTGTTAAAATACAGGATGAGAATTTGAAAAAACCCCATGAAAGCGGAGTTGTGATAGGAAAAGGTAGTGGTCCAAGATCATACCAAGTAAAAAATGAGTCAGGAAATTTTATAACAAGGAATAGGAAAATGTTGATTAAAGGAGGAAGGTATTATGATAAGAGTAGGGATCAAGGAAATTATGAGGTTAGTGAAAGACAAGAAGTACAGAAACAGAGAATTCAAGGACAGGACATACAAACCAATATTATACCTGAAGATAACTATAATGGTTCTTCAGGACAATTAGTTTCTAATAATGATGTTACTGGTAGTAGGACATCAAGATCAGGCAGATTGATTAAAAGACCAAGTTATTTTAAAGATTTTGTTTAATTAGTGATTAAGAAGTTGTATCTTCACATTGTATGATTGTAACTTAAAATAAGAGTCTTCATTGCTTGTTTATATAAAAAATTGAGTTTAATATTTGTTGAATAATAATGACTAAGCTTCCAAAGATAATTATAATTGTAAAACTTTGTTCCTAATTAAAGTAAATAAATATGTGTAGTTCAGTTTAACATAAGTTCAAATAAATAAGGTAAAAGGGAAGGATGTTATAAGTATAGTCTATGGCATTGAAGACAACATCCCTAGAATATAGAGTAGACTTGGCTATGGAGAGCTTCAATAGAACTCAGCCCTGTAAATCTGTAATTCCATGTTTACCATTATTAAATATAATATGTTGAAGACTCAAACATGTTTTAATCAATATGATAACTAACATCATAACAACTGAGTAACAAAAATTCTTTCAGCTTTCGTAAGCATTTATAATATAAGTAAGGATCTTTTTTCTGTTGGTCTCACATTGTCCCACTGCTGATCAAAGGCGTCCAGCGTTACTAAAGATTATGTATTTTTATTACAGTATCGAGGCATCAGACGGCTCCATCTTCCCGCCTTCACAGTTGGATAAGAATACCACCCTCCATGTGTTCTACCCCAACTTGTGCCGACGACTGCCCTTCAAGTATGAAAAAACTGTTGAGGTAAAAACATACTTTTTGCGCGACTTGGCGGTGGCGCTACCGTGCCCCCAGATAACCTAACATGGCACGATGTTCTGCTTTTGCTCCATAGATGCCGCTAGTAGAGGTTTTGTTGAGAATTTAAATAGAAACGTTCTGTGAGGGCCATACTATCGGAAAATGCCGTTAATTTTTTTTTTATCTACGCTATATACTATTTACGCAAAAACCAACCGCAATTCCCGTTACTGTGGCCCCCAAATAACAAAATTAAATTGTCAACAAAATATAAAATAGCGACATCTATGGAGCAATAGAAGAACTAGAAGCCAAAATAAATAATCGTTTTTCACAAATAATCTAGTTTTCCGCAAGACCTCGAGCTTATAGAACAAAGAAAATTAATTGTGACCCGCGGCTTCACTTAGCTTATGACATTGCCGCGACCTCACATACGATCCTTTCGCCTCATCCATGTTCATACATAAGGGCAAAGAGCCTAAAAGGCCATTTTAATCACAATATGATAATTTGTGATCTTTATTGGGTGAATGTAGTCATATAGTCAGTGTTAATTTTGTTTAAGAATGTGTTAATTCGTGAATTTAGAGTATCATCTTTACGAATTATCCTTGTTTTTTTTTGTAAAAACCTATGCTTGGACAGAGCACTGCTGTATTCTCACGACGGCGATAGGCGGCGACATCTCGCGCCCGGCTTTGGTCGAGGCCCTGCTGCGGGGCGAGACAGAGTGGGAAGCGGTCGCCTCCTTCAGCGAAGCAATCATGATAGCGAAGGAGGAGGTGGGACGCGTGAGGCAGAGGACAGCGTCCACCTTACGACCCAGTCGCATTGAGGACGCCCACGGCAACGGACGTCGTGGGACGATCTCCGGCCACCGTAGGCGCGGCCATGCGGACGGCGAGTAATGGGCGACTCGCTGCCCGATTATGGACCATGTTCCACCGACTGAGCACATCATAGCATTTAACAACTGGCCGCGAATCCAGACTACAGAACTTATTTGTTAAAAACAATGCCATCCCGTTGTCAATTTTGAAGTATCTGAACGGTTTTAATTTTATAAAAATACCTGGCATTGTCAAACTTCATGTACTATTCCAAAAATGTATTTGAAAAGCCGAATATACATCTAACAATTTAAACAAATGTTGCTAAACTGTATGAAGTATTTGACTTAGAATCAAAAGGCCCCCATTAACATTTTAGGGGATAAACCAAAACAACAAAAAATTTGAAATTCATGATGATCAAACCCTATGACACTGTTGCCTTACCTGGGATTCAAACCCGTTTAGCAGTCGTACCACACTAAATGTTTACATTTCGTGACCTTGCATATTGACTAAAATAAGATCGTTATATTTATTCTCGAGTACACATACTAACAACATTATCAAGGGGGTGTTAATTTATTGGGTTTAAGTACGCGTTAATTTGTGACTCTCGTGGGTTATCCCTACGACTCATCTTTGTTTATTTGTATTATGATTCATATGACTACACATAATGACACGCCGCGGTCTTACACGGCACGGGTGTATTTTTTACACATCGATTTTTTCTGCGTTAAAAAAAAGAAAAAGAAACATTTATTTGGCACAAAAACAACGACTTATTAACAATAATAAAGTAAATACAAATAATAAAAAAGAAAACCTTAAATTATGCCCCACGGATGCGTGAAATAAGCCCAGTTGCGCAAAATGTGGGACAGCGAGCGCTCAGCGCTGGTTTTCAACAGGATCTGCAATGGTTATTATTATGTGATAAAACCTTGCTTCACAGTTACGAACACAACAGTATTCTCTTTTTAATTCGAACGAACTGTTTTTTTTTTTAAGTTTTAGCCTATACTAACAAATTAAACAAAAACTTGTAGATAAAAACATGTTTTTTATTTATTTATATAAAGGGCTTTGTCTCTTAGAGACCACATCGCCCAGTGCGGGAAAAACAAAATTCGATAAATTGCAAACGCGTTACTTATCACTAGCTTAAGACCTATTTAACACAAGTTTGTATAAAAGTTTTGCTTTATCAGAACATGGAAAAGCAAGAATGGTGTTGCAAATGCCAATATCATTAATTTTAAACGCATTTTCATTCCGAACACACTCCATCAAGATATGAAAAACATCATCAACCACTCCACATACATCATAAAAACATGTTGATTTTAAAAATCTTTCTTTTTCTCCCACAGATTGCAGACGGCATAGAACTGTACCGATACAGGATGCCGTTGGACGTTTTCGACGACCCGGACCACAACCCTTCGAACCAATGCTACTGTGAGATCGACACCGCCACCTGCCCGCCCAGAGGAATCATCAATGTTACTGACTGTTCTATGGGTGAGTTGACGTAATGTAAAATTAAAATAACTTTTCTACGACAGGAGAGTCCGTACCATGACTGAAGTCATTGGGTAGTATGTACCCAATGCAAACATAAACGGCCGTTTTTGTTACAAATGCACGATTTAGCTAAACAGCTATATTTCAAGTGTTGACAATGTGTTATAAAATTACGTTATTGCCTTTTCTACAGTAATTACAGACCACATTTTGTATTTTTGATCCTATTTACGAGTTATGACATTTTTTCGATTGGCGGCGCTAGTGGACTGTAAGAGGCCTCTTAATGCTTTAAATCCCACAAAATAGAAATCCTCAGCCATTTCTTTTACAAAAATGATTGTTTTAAACTGGTTTCTGAGCATTAAAATTATCACCGTCTTTTCCACGACAAATACCACAAAAGCTATTGTAACACATTTTGTACCCACACGTAAGACGAAACTATCAAACTAGTTTGAAAAAACTAGTCAAGTAAGAGATAATCTTGACCTGAAATGATTTTTTTTCCTTTTCAGGAGCTCCAGCACTTGTATCATTCCCACATTTCTACCTGGCTGACCCTCGCCTTCGCGAGGAGGTCACTGGACTGAAGCCCGATCCTTTGAGACATGACTCTTTCCTTGACTTGCATCCGACACTGGGAATTGCTCTTAGTGGGAAATCCAGGTAACACATTTTTTTGTTCCAAATAAACAATATTTATGATAATTATTTCAGGTATACTTGAGTATGGTACAGAACATTGAACTGACAACTTTTTTTAACAGGAACACTATTCGGAATTTCTGATACACGCTATAATGTATTCAAATGAGCCCTCAAATCATAGCTACCGCTAAACTTAGCAAGTTAGCAAACAGATTAATGCTAACGTTCACATTTTTTGCTTTCAGCCTTCAAATCAACATCCAAGTACGAAAGAGTGACCTATTCTCTTCAGTCAAATACCTACAACAAGGACTTATTTTACCAGTGGCTTGGATTGAAATGGTAAGTGAAAATAAATTACAAAACTAAAATAATATTAAAATATTTCAACCACTAAAAAGCTATTGCTACTTGACGCTAGATGCCACTAGTTCAACTTTATCCGCCTTATTACAAAAAGGGGTTTAACTAAAAACCCAGGTTTAATCTTGTAAAACTACGGTTTACACAGACATTATTACAAATCGTGGTTTTGAGATAAACCATGGTCTAACAGTTGTAGCTGTCAAAGGTATGTCAAAGTTTCTCATAGCAAATTTTTCATTGTGTTGTAGTTTTTGTGTTATTTTCACCTAAAATGGATTTAAACAAGGTAGATTTAATTGTTATTACTCATTGTGGATTTAATTGTTTAGACAATCGTTCAAATGGCGGTACTAAAGTCGACGTTTTATCTTAGTTTTGTAATACGGACAAATTTAAACCATGGCTCTGAAGATAAGCCTGGACTTGATAGACCAGGTTTAAACCAAGGTTTATTTAGTTTTTGTAATAAGGCCGTATTAGTTTAGTATTGCTGAAGACAGATGGCGTTGATTTTAATTTTGAAAATTGCGATATCTAGTGTTGAATAGTTTGAACTCATAGTTCAGAAGTACATTAAAAGATGGCGTTGTCAAATTAAAATACTTTTCAATTTGTGTTACAGATGACGTGATGACATTTTATCGTTTCTACTCGACATCAGATGTCAGTTTTAGGATATTTTAGGTCTAGTTTTGATAAAATTCTTTTGCTTTACAGAGCGTAGAGGAGCTTCCTGAAGGCCTCCGGTCTCTCGTCTACCACGGCACCTATTCGACGGCAGCAGCTCAACTTGGCCTGACTGTAATATGCGTTATCGCATTCATTGGCTCCGGAATATGTTTGCTCTGCACTTTCGCTCGCAGAAAACAAAAACCATGCGCTACTTTGAAAGTCAAAATACCTATTGACACCGAACTAAAAAGTCAAACATCGTGAAACAATAGATTTTTTTAAATTTTGAGCTAATTTCATAGATATTTCAATTTCAAATTCGAACAGAATGCGAAGTCCATTTTTTTTCAATTGTGAATCTTGGTGCTGATGGTTTATAACTATTAACTAATACTAAGCGATATGAATATTATTGAACCACTAGAAAGTCGATTCAGCGCAGACTTAATAGAATCGATCTTCGAAAATCCAATGAAGCGCGAATTTAGATATTGCTTAGTTTTAGTCAAAATAGATACTAGCATGACATTTGTGTATCTACTTAGTAATGAATAATCGCGTCGCGAGCAATCCCGCGTCTAAATTCGTATGATTATTATTTTGTAAATACTTGAAAGAACCATTTAAATATTGCTTTTTGAGCATAGTTTTAGAAGGACATTGCACTACATTCCACGTAATTATATGAAAAAATCTTCCAATTATATGAACCTGTGCCTTAAATATGTTCTGAATTACATAAATTGAATACCGGGCATTAGAGTATACATTCGATTTTGACGCCCAGTCTGTGCCGAATTATAACAAACTTGCATATATTATGCAGGACTCCCATTCAATATGTTGAGTAATTTCGAAATTTTAAACTAATTGTAGGTATTTTAAAATATTAATACTATTTTTATGTAAAAGCTCAAAAGGGAACTAAACAGACCACATTTAAATAAATTTAAAAAAAAAAACAATACTATATAAACACTTACAGAAATAGGTAACATCTTAATGTTACAGTTTGACAAAATAGAACTTGTAATTTGACAGAAACGGGCAAATATTTAGATCTATATTTTTATTTCTAAATAATCTATTGTCCTGAATGTGTTTTATAAATATATATCATTGCCTAGTGCAAATTATTTTTAAAATCTTTAGTACATAAAAAAAATATGCTAAGTGCTGCCAAAATGAGCCAACCCACAATCTCATCCTGCGAGAGTGCACCCGCTGTCCACTATTTTTCGAAAATGTTGACTGATAAATTTTTATACCCAAACATTCAAATTTTATTCATTAAAATCGGATATTTTGAAAAATTAGGATTAAAATCTAGAAGTTTGTATTAAATGCATTCCGGGTCCAAGCTCTTAAATCGGGACATTCTAGCTAGAGAATATAATATAACGGATTTAAAATTTAAATCCAATATCATATCAATATGTACATTCGTTGATACATTTTGGCACCACTAAGCTTAGTAAAAATGCTTGTACAAAAATGCTGAAATCGTTGTAGTCTAATTTTTAAGCGGGAATTATGAATGTACAATTTTAAGTTTTTCAAATGAGTTATTACAATGTTATAATATAGAAAGTTAATTTAATGTTATAGTTTAAGTTTCTGAATCTCTGTAGAACATGTAAACCATGAAATATTTGTAACTAGGAAGCAATTTTACAATAATACTTCTATGCGATACTAGATGTCGCTACTGCTTTTTCAAGATGTCTTAGAAAAAATAGCAATTCCAATTAAATATAGAATAATCGCAAAACGTAAATACATAAATGTACTTATTTATCTTTTGCGCAAACGCTGGTGATAGCTTCACAGTCTGGTGCATTTTTAGAAAGATTGTCTTGCAATCTTTGATCTAAGCGGTGAGCGATGCGGCGGGCGCACGTCGGAGCGTTGTGCACGCCACCTTTCCGCAGGCGGCGCCTCGTGGCATGTTTAAAACATTTTTATCGGTTGATCTTACCGCGCGCCTGCCCCGCGCTGAGCGCTGACCCATAAACTAGCAGTTTCTGTATAGTTATATAACCAATTACATCAAAAAATATTTCAAATGAACACTATAAATGGCTTACCAATTACATTCGTAATTATGAAAAATTAAAGAGCAATCTGCAAATTTTAGCCTAAAAATACGTACCCAAGCTGAAATAGTCATATAAATAAATACCAGTAATTTACGAACTAACCCATAGGAGAGTGCTAGTATTGTAATTTAAATTATTTTTAACTAAATATGTAATTTTTTTTTAATATATAGTTTTTATTATGATGTTGTAGAGTGATAAATACATATTGTAAAAAGAAATGATGGAGAAATACAATTTATTTTTAAATATATATTTTTTTAAATTCATTCTTTAGAATTTCCAGTTTGCGTTTTATGCTAATATTTATTTTGGAGTATCATCATTATTTGGAACAAAAACATTATTAAACAATAAACTCAATCGCTCAAAAACGGCTAGATTGAGATAAAGCTTCTTGTACATATCTATACATATAAATAGAATTGTGTGCGAGTGTCTGTTTGTAATATTGAAATAACCGTTTTTTACTACACGCATATGAATATACTAGCACTTTGCCCGCGACTTCGTCCGCGTGCGTTACGTACTTTCCTAATTCCCCCTTTTCACCCCCTTAAAGGTTAAATTTCCAAAAACCCCTTCTTAGTGCTCCCCTACATTATAATAGGAAGCCGTGTGCAAAATTTCACATTCCTAGCCCCAGTAGTTTCGGCTGTACATTGATATGTCAGTCAGTCAGTTCTCCTTTTATATATATAGATATAAGATATACGGTACATAGACCAAAATAACATTTTTTTTAATATTTGTGTCTGTCTGTTTGTAACGGCTAATCTCTGAAATGGCTGGACAGATTTTGACGGGACTTTTATTGGCAAGTAGCTGATGTAATAAGGAGTAACTTAGGCTACAGTAGGGAAAAGAGAAATTAAAGAGAATATCCATTTTAAACATATATTCATTAAAAAACTGTGATATCTTTAACATTGCTTTGTAACTCGAAGTCACGTTGATCGTAGTTTGAACTTGAGCAGCGATTCTTGGCCTGTAAAAACAAAAAAAAAAACAGTAAATAGATGTTTATTGTCAAAATATGGCATTTTAATTTCTTTTAAGTTTTCAGATAAAAATCAAAAGGGAACAAGAGTTTTCATCAGGTGTGTATCATTGCGAGCTAGGTGGATCATCATTTTAAACAAAATTAATTGGATGAGGCAATGAATTAACATTTAAATTAAAAAATACAGAAAAAATAACAAAAAAAATAATAATTTTGATCATTGCCTCAACCAAAAACAATATGCCATCTTGCAACAGAAATGTAAAATACATTCAGCACCAAGTAAAATTAAAACCTAATATTTCTATAATCTAACGCCCGAAGTTTTTCAATCTCCATTCCTTTATTTTTGTCGGCTACTTCTGATTGGAGATCTTAAAGACTCGGATAGACAAATCCGGTCGTTCATTGGTTACAAAGATCCAACCGAAGATAGCAACCGAGATAGATTATTAATTACCAGTGAAGAATAACAGCAGATCTTGTATAGTGCTAAATGTATTTAACTATTCATGTTGCAAAAAAGGCCGTAAAAGGCTGACTTACATTAATCCAACAGCTGGATCCAGTTCTGTGTCACTGAATTAAAAAATAGGAACATGTTTTATTCTGATCCACCACTGGATATACACTTTACTGGATTGAAACATGTTCATATTTTTCCAGCACTAGAATCCTACTGGAATAATGTAAAACAGCCTTAAAAAAAAACCAAAAAATAAGTTATGCTCACCTTTTAAAATGTTGCCATGACAAAAAAAAAACGAAAAATACTAAATAAAACCACATTATTCAATTTTTAACGTATATTAACTTAAACGCTCTCTTGAACGGGAGGTTCGTAGCCTTCGGGGCGTTCGCCCTTCTCGCCGGCTTCGCCCCTCTTGCCGCCACCGCCCTCGCCGTGGAGTTCCATGAGCTTGGAGATCTCGAAACGCGGCCTCTTGAGAACCTTGACCTGATGGGGGAGTCTTTGGTTAGTAGTTGAAGACTGGAGGATATTGTGATGAAGTTTTAATGGAAGTTTCAGACAAAAATCAAAAGGGAACAAGAGTTTTCATCAGGTGTGTATCATTGCGAGCTAGGTGGATCATCATTATAATTTTTGGTTGGTTGACAAGTCTTGAACGACATCGTACGCGTGAATACTAAGCATTTCAACTAAGATTAGACCTTAGTGCCATATTGCTACTTCATGTGCCCTTTTTCAATACTCCTGAGGACAAAGTAAATTTACAATTTATTGATACTGCTGAACCCAAACCAATAGACATGTTGACAGCATTAATTAATTGCAAATTTAATTAAGTCCTCAGAGTTTTGAAAAATAATTAACACGTATTTTTTATTTTGATAAATCATTGAATATTTAGATAAAGCGCATCAACATTCGAGAGTGGGAAGCTCATGACGTCAGAAGCAAGTAAAAATTGTACTTGCTTGCGACATATCGCTAATTTAAACATTTTTTGTTAATATAACAAACGCACTATTGAGTCATCCGTTGTTTTACTAAATCAACCCAACCACTAAAACACCAAAAAATATTAAAAAACAAGCAACTACATACCTTCCTAATGCATACATCTCTGAGAGGGTAGATGCCATGGCACGCCTTCTCAATGTCCTTAGCAATGGAGTCTGGGATCAGCTTGTTGACAACCTCGCGGAGTTCAGAGTTAGTTACGTCACGGGTGATGATCTCGCACATCTTCTTGCGGATGGCTCTGACCTGGTGATGACAAGGTGGAATAGTAAATTTGTGTGAAAGATTTTTTCACTGCTGGGATGCAGACCTTACAAAAGGGATTTCCGGCGAATAAAATAAAAAATATAGTCGAATTGAGAACCTCATTTTTTAAGTCAGTTAAAAATAACGTGTTCAGTCTGAAAATAACATGTTCAGTCTAAAAATAACATGTTCAGTTTGTAGCCAGCATGTTACTTGACTCAATTTAGAATTGTATAGGATGGGTCATCGCACCTTTAGAATAGAAGTGGCGTATTCCAAAATTCCAGTTTTTTGGGAAAATGTTATTTATTAATTAAATACCGAGAGACGCGGGGACAGAGCGTGATTTGAAAGAGACGGAAACAGTGCGTTTTTCCTTTTCTGGGCTAGAAGACCAGTTTTATTTTTAATAAACTAATAGAATGCATGTTTATAAGTCGTTCGATGCATAAAAGTCATTTTCTTAAAATGTTTAGTTAGGCCACTTGTAATTCTAAAGGTGATAATGAAGGGCTCCTAGAGCTAAGAGCGGCAAGAGTTATTGTTAGGGAGTATGTATCAAAACCACGAAAAGCCAACGGAACCCCGAAAGCCGCGTTCGTGAGCATGACGGTTTAATGTACGCAGCGACAATGACGCTATGCAGTTATAAAGAGCAAGAATACGACCTAAGCTCTTTACATTGCACACTGCGATGAATATAATGTTGACAGCGTCAATAAATTGCGAATCTAATTAGTCCGTCAGCTAGTTTTGGAAAATAATGGACAAGTATTTTTTATTTTGCATATAACGCAAATATAACGCAATTACAAACGTATAACGCATCAAAATTCGAGATTGGGGGCTGTTCACGTCAGAAGCAAGTAGAAACTGTACTCGCTTGTGACGTATTGGCAATTTTCGTCAAATTTGGTTTATGTTACAAAAGAAAAAATAAATGTCAAATATTTTTTGATAATTTAACTGACAGACTTATTAAATTTTATCAGTCAAATTCCCTATTCTTAGCAAACTAGACTCATATTTAAAAAAATAAAAAAAAAAACAATAATCTGCCTACCTGGGTGTGCTGGGCATAGCAGGTCTTGCGCTGGCTGAGCGAGTCCTTGTTGGTGAATCCGATGCAGAACACACGGAGCAGGTAGCCGTCCGTGGTCTTCACGTCAATGTTGGCCTCGACCAGGGTCTGCCATTTCTTGACCATCCATCTGTAAGACAATTATTATGTTAAATATTGCTGGCATTGTATTACATCAGGTCTGTTTGTTATTTTTTTTTTATTCTGTGGGTCAGTGGATCTGGGCACTATCGAAGGAACCCCGCTTCGCAGGACTCCTTTGATAAAAAAACCGCTAGGGTGATGGACCTAACAGAGTCGCGGTCCAAGTACCCCATTATGTACACTCGAAGCACATACTATGAGATGAGCCTATTGACAACAACAGGTCTATAACCTATTGACAACAACAGGTCTATAACCTGTTGTTGTCAATAGGCTCTAAATATTGGCTAAATATTGAGATATTCCTGTTGGCCACCTTAGAAATAAGGTTCCATGTTGAACATAAACTCATAAAATCACTACATGAAGATAGTTAAAATGCTTTTTGTTTGTAGCAACGACACAAGGTACCAGAGTATATGAAATACAAAGGCGGTTCAGTGCGGTAGCATATGCTTTCTGCAGACAAAAACGATATGAAGACCATATGGTATCCCTTCATATAGCTGGACTGCAATATTAGATAGTTCCAGTCATTTGAAGCTTAATGAAATCAACGCGACATGACGCAACCGTACTGGAAATGTATTCCTTTTCGTGTAGTTAAAATGTAATTAGATTAAAAGTCGCTATAAAAAAAGCGCGCATTGCTTAAGTCATCGTGAAATGTGTATATTTTCGTGTAGTAAATTAATTTCCATTTAGAGTCGCTGTCTGTGTGTATTTCGACTCTCAGGCCGTATACAGAAGCTGGCAGACTACCAGCGATTATAGGAACCGGTCCATGAAGGTAACCGGCGCAGGCTTTTTATGAACAAGCGCCGAACGTCAACGACAAGTTCCGAAAATCTTCGTCAGCGCCGGTCAGCGCTGGCGCCATCCACCCTTTAAAATTAATTAACAACTCTTTCAATATGCTTGCTATAGGTAAGTGTTACCAGAGTGGACCAGGACGGCTACCAGCTTTCTTTTTGTATACAGCCTTTGTAATTATTCACATACATGATTATTCTAGCAGATATTTCAAAATAAAGATATTTTCTATGAAAATATTTGTTCCAAAACTTGATAGATAAATAGAAGCAATACAAACCTGAGCTTGTCAGTGGTGAGGTCCATACCGTGGAAGTTGCAGAGCACATTGCGTCCCTGGACATCCTCAGCAATCAGACGGAACTTACGGAAAGACCTGGTGACAAAGTTTTATGTTAGAGCTGTGTTCAATTACATTGCTCGGTTGCCCTAGAATTCTAAGTTGTGTTAATAAAAGATTTAATCATTTTTTCTACATCTATATGAATATGGTGTAACAGTTGGATGGGATAGGCAAGCGAATCCAGCATTGGATTACTATGCTGCGTGTTGCGGATTCATATCCCGCACAGAAGAAATATTTGTAAAATCTACAAGTAATTGACTGATCAAATCTCGAAATCAAAATTCGAAACTGATTAAATAAGGGTGTCCATAGTGAATCAGTTTAAACTTTGTAGAAAAAATAATTAATTAAATTGTAGCAACGACACAAGGTACCAGAGTATATGAAATACAAAGGCGTTTCAGTGCGGTAGCATATGCTTTCTGCAGACAAAAACGATATGAAGACCATGTGGTATTCCTTCATATAGCTGGACTGCAAATTCAGAAGCTTAGCAATGTATTGTTCATAAAATAATAATTAATTAATTACACTACAACAATTAAAAGTTTAATTAGGGTTTAATAACACCCTTGAATACTATCATAAAAAAAAGGATTTAAATGTAAGAAAAAAACATGAATAAGTGCTTACCTTTCTGCATCAGTATCGGCTTGAAGATCGGCCAGCGAAACTTCAAACACACGGCCCTTCAAACCTTCAGAGGCGATTTTGGTGCCCTAAAACCCAATTTAGACCATATTTGTAATTAAAAATTAAACTAATTTTATCAATAAGGTATTTTAAAAAGATTTTCAGATATAAATCAAAAGGGAACATAAGTTTTCATCAGATATTTATCATTGCGAGCTAGGTGGATCATCATTTTAGGTAAAATATAGTGTAACAATGCAAACTTTTTATATTTGGAACTTTTTTAAGCATCCCTTGGCTTTTTCCGTGTGAAAGAATACACCAAAAAAAAAACATTATGGCCCAAAAAGGTTTTACTAAAGTTTGCAATGCAGGCACTAATTAATTTGTTCATGTATTGGCTGTAATGGCTGCTATCGTTTTCTCTGCTTATTATGCTTTCAGTCTGAATATGAGTAAAGTATTTTGAAGAACTATGAACTTAAAACACCACATGTTTGCACCTTGGAACAATAACAATAGAACTGCTCATTTTGTAGTAAAAAACGGTACAAATGGTTACTGCAACTGAAATTTACTATGGATTAACCTCATGGATTTTATATTTCCATGAACAAACAGGTGACATTAGTTACCTGGCGTATAGGTTAAGTTCGAGCAATGCCAGGACTCAGAAATCTTGTAAAAACACAACTGAACACACCCATGTGGTAATAATTTTACAAAATTACCGAAAATACTATCAAAATGGTACCTGATTTACCGCCTAAACAAGCATAGAGTAGGATTCCATACTTGCCGGTAACAACCATGCCAAGACATGAACTTATACAGCCTAGGTCAGAGGTTAAGGAGTTCACATACCTGAGTACGGTTGACAAGGGTGGTTCCCACTTGTCTCTTCGTGAACATGGACGGTGCCTTGACATCGTACCAGTCTTTACGGGTGAAGGGATCAACACTGAAAATGTATAACAATTTAACATAACCTTAAAATATAACCAAAGTAACTCACCACACTATGTAAAAATTATGTTACTGCATGCCATTTTCTTTATATCACGAGAATAAACGATAGCAACACACTGGAATAAGCAAATCACTGATAAAACTTAGTCGTAGTGAGAAAACAACTTGACACGAGACATGGAACTTCTATCCGAAAATATACGCAACATCACATTGTTCACAGGTTTGATGTAAGGTTTAACCGAAAGATTATTACATTGTTTGATAGATTTGAGGTTTATTGGAGACTTACATCTTCTTCTTAACACCCTTTTTACCGCCTTTCGAGAGGCCTTTATTTTTACCAACCGCCATGTTCAATTACTAACTTTAGAAAGACTTTATTTTGTTTATGGATGCGAGTCGAGTTGCTGTGGCCAACGACAAGATAGAGCAGCACAAAATTTTAGTCGATTGTTCAGTTGTCCTTGAGCACAGGATGCAGATAGTCGAATAAGGAAAGTTTTATCATATGGATTTAATAGAAAAAAAAAAAACGAAATAATACCTATTTTAGATAAGAGCAATATTTATTTCTATTAGGACCAAAATAAGTACTTATTTCCTTAGTAGAAAAAAATCATATGTTTAATTAAAATTCTTAAAAATACTAATCTGAATAGGTTTTTATGTTTTATTTATTTTGAGAGTCCGCATTTATTTGTGCTCGATAAAAATTACGTTTATTACAGTTTTTGTTCGCAAGAGTAACCAACACACACACACACAAGCATGCACACAAACTTTTGCATTTATAATACTAACTGTTGCCAGCGGCTTCACTGTTACTACTCAAAAATAATCCCACAGGAGAATAATTCGGGTTAAAACTGTTTACCAAATTTCATCCATATCCGAACAGTAGTTTAAAAACATTTACATTTATAATGTTAGTAAGAAGTAAGTTATCAAAAGCGTAAGCCAAACATTTAGAAATTTAAGAAACAGTGGCATGTCAGCATCGGGAACAGGGTCCAACATCGACCACGTGGTCGATGGGGTCCAAGCTACCTCTTCAAAGAGGAAAAACGCATAAGATGCGTATTGTTACTAAGTTTCTCTCCAGAAATACTGTTTTCATGCAAATTATTACCATTATAAGTCATTATCATTACAATCATATCATAAATTACCAACTTAATCTATCTCCAGGTATTTGACAACTATTTTATTTAATGCCTTTTTTAAATACAGATATATGTTCTTTTAATCATAACTTAATCATCAAACTCATAAATCACTTATCTTTAAATATAAGAATGGAAATGCTTTCTCATAGATTAATTATTTAGTGCTCAGTGGCGTAGCTAGGCCAGAAGGGGCCCCGTATCAAAACTTGTTTGGGGACCTTTTAATCTAAGTTTAGTAGAACAAAGACAATAGCATCCTGACTCGTGTAACTAATGCTATTACTGACTGATAGTAGCTCATTTTTAGTTCATTAGCTCATTCAAAACTAGATAAAGCCTTTTTGAAAATAGAGTTCAATAATTGGAGCTTTACCGCCGCGATAAGTATTCATTTAAGAGCAACATTTTATGTTTTTATTCCAATCGTCGGGGGCCCTTGACACTTGGGGGCCCCGTATAATTGATACGGCTGATACGGCGGTAGCTACGCCTCTGTTAGTGCTTGTCCTATGTTCAGGTTCTCACTTTGGATTCGAATGAGAACTAATGAGAAGGAGACATCCTTCGAAATTCCGTAGTTTGCCGCCCTGCCCTGAGTGATTCATTGTCATTCAATCACTTGTTCACGTCAGTCATCAGGCGATGAATGACTGAATTCCGATTTCGTTCAGTTCAATTCAATCAATCAACCGCGGCGCTAGAAAGCTGTTGTGTTTTATTGAAATTTTACAAAAAAGTGATATTTCGTTTATTCGCGTCATCTATATCTCTTTAGTAACACCTAGCACCGCCGGAGGTGTGAAATTTTACTAGTGTTTTAAAAATAACAATAGTTTAAGTGTTCCAAAATGGGTGCTAAGGTATCCAGAACTGATTTTGAGTGGGTTTACACGGAGGAGCCTCATGCAAGTCGCCGGAAAATTATTCTAGGTACGTTATTACGTCACGTTACTTATATAGAAACCAATTGACCGTACGTACATGCAATATTAAACGGTTCACTAGATTTTGGTTGAGCGAATTTTGTTCCTTTTCTCGTATATAGGAAAAAAAAGGAAGGTCATGGACTCCACCTGTTTCGCTTGACAACAGATTTTACTTATCTATTTCACTGTAGTGTCTTCCTAAAAAACCGCTACGGAAGAGTAGAAGTAGATTCGTAATGCTTCTCTTAACATTGGAAAAGGGAAAACTATTCGGTTAGCAACTAGGAACTTTACTTTGAAATTACGCCCAATCGTCATTAAAAGCAATAAAAATAACTATTTTGCTGTGTAAATTATGGTGGTACTTACTGTTTTTAACGACGTAAACGCTTAAACTCTTATTTAAGATGGAAATTATTCATAAGTAGGCATTTTCATCAATCTGTTTAACCCTGAACTTATGTAAAAAAAAATAGAACCATGACATTGAATGAATGAGATTAGTAGTTTTCCAAATTCAAACTTTTTTTTTTTGCCTGTTGGTCCTACTCTAAAAGGGGTATTACACCTTCCTAAATTCAGGATCCGATATTTATGATAATAAATCGTGTCCTAATTAGGATGCTACTCCTTCTAAATGCGATTAAACTTTTCTGAATTCAGGTCAGCCTAAATACCGGCTCCTAAATTTAGGAAGGTGTAATACCACTTTATACCTCCAGTTGACTATGCTATGCCTGCACTATTCAACACAAGTAAATAATTATTAATTTTGAAAATAAATTGCTTGTGCATCTTTGGGCATTTGGTAGAAATAATTTCGTTATATTAAAGAACCGTGGGAAATTGATGATGGAAAATTGTTGCCATAGATCTGAAGATCTTTAACAAAACAAATTGTAGTATGAAAATAAATAATAATTTAATAAACTAAGTGGACTGGACGCCTGAGGGAGAGTCGACGTCGAGACGCCGTGTCGTCTGACTACACGACGCATACAGACGACGCGCGTTGTCTGATCGCAGATCAGTAGTGCCACCTATACAGGAGCAACCATCTGCACTTGGGTTTAAAGTTTAAAATCATTTTGAACAAAAATGCCCCACACTAGAAATTTCTCCTGTATCATGTGTGCATTAACAGACATATAAATTGAAATACACGAACACCTAGTGGAACAACTACTCATAAATCATACATATCAATGGTCTCTACGTATAAACGTACATGTCAAAGACCGAGGTTTACAAGAGAGCGTTTTTAATGTTCAAACGTGAAATAAATGTGTATATAGAATTATTTCTAGAGCCTTGATTTTCAAACCTCAGTTTTTGACATACCGTTTGTATGTAGAGACTGTCAATATATATGTTCCATGCGGGAATCATACCCGTGATACGCAGCGCAGCAGTTGATCGCTCAACCACTGCACAAACCATACCGTCAAATACTGACTATAGACTGCTGTCAGCTACAAACTCATTACTTTAATTTTTTTCTCATTTGATAGCGGAAGCTTGCAGTGCTGTCAAATAAATGTTATTTACTTTAACATGAGTAGGTTTTCCCAGTATCTATCAGGAATAATGTAATTTATAGCTTTCTACTTGTAAAAAATTTTTCAAAATCAGTTCTATAAATTAACCCTTTTTTTAGGGTGGTAAAATCATCAAACTAGTTCTCCCGCCTATGCTGGAGCCAAGGAACTGTCAGACTCGTCCTGACTAAAATTCACGGTGTGCCTCTAACTGCCCTTTAAATTCCAGGGTAGTAACCGTGACCCTATCTAGACAGACCTGCGACCTGGAAGATTACAACTTACAAAAAGAAAATACCTCTTTATAACATTAATTATAGATAATTATCACTTTGAACCCTGGTCTATAGGTATAGAATACATGCATGACATGACACGGTCTAATTATATCTTCGGTCCCGTGCCAAAGTTATTGTATGTTAACCGCAGCAATTTGCATGAACATGATAGCTAAATATCAGCTCCGTAATTTGCATACTATTTCATAGTGGGTGGTTACAACTGCAGATTAGATTGATGTTAAACTTTTTCATTCAATTTTCTAATGTTGCAAAAGGAATGCATTTGGCTTCTTTAAAAAAGAAAACATGTTTTTTTTTTGTCTGTGAAATATAAATTAAATATTATAATGAAATTTTAAATACTTTGAATTTGTCTTCCATCACCACCAAGCCTAGACTAAGGTAAAGAGCAAATCCATCATATATAAAAACAAACATTGGCATTTTTTTTAACTTGGTATATCATCAAATGGGTCCTCCCACCCAGGGCAGAGCGGGAGGGACTGTCAGACTCGTACTGACTAAAATCCACGGTGCCCTTCAATTGCCCTATACGTTCACGGTAATTCGTGAGTCCCGCGACCCCGGCAGGCTTTGGGGGGGTCCCGTCATTTTGCTGACACTCTTTGAGGCGCGCGTGGAACACAAGGCGCCGTCGACCCGGGAGGATAACAGTTAGAACATGAAACCGTACAGTAAAGCTTCTTAGCCCCTTTGTACACAAGGCGACGATACGTTACGACTTTGGTATCCAGGCGACTATCGCAATACAAAATACATAGAGGTTCTTAAACAGGCACACGTCAATGGATAACAAAGCCGTAAGGTATCGGAGACTAGTGTGGCGTTTTAAGCGGAGGGCCTTAGCCGACTTCAGACGGTGACAGCAGACCACGAAGTGTCGCTGCAACACTACACACTTCTATGATTATTCTGCCGTCCACTAACTAAAAGGCCGTTAAGTGCAAAAAGTAGTTTTCGAGAAAACGCTAAAATTGTGAATCGATGTCTCTTGAAATATATGCTATCTAGGAACAAGGCTGCAAATTATATATGTAGGCATAGTGTTATTGCACAATATGTTATGTGTTTAATTCATTTATATTTATTTAAATTCATTTTCTAATTTTTAATTATGCATTTTATGTGGTTTACAGCACAGCAATCTTCCTGTATCTCCTAAACTATTAATCATAGAAAAATGACTCTTAGACCAAAAGATAGAGTATCGAAAGTTGTATAAGACTACATTAAAAAGTGAAAAACGAGCAACTGTGGCTTAACGGCCTTTTAGTTAGTGGACGGCAGGATTATGAAATATTTCTGGCATCTAGAGACACGTCTCGCTTGACTACATGTCGCAGCGTCGCAGACGACGATCTGTCGTCCGACCGTCCGACAGTCGGCTACGAATAGGGTATCTGACTGAAAAATCTAATTAGTCCATCACATCACCATGACACGTATTTTTCCTTTTTTCACGTTAACCAAAATTGACGAAGATACGACACTTTAAAAATTGCCAATACGTCACAAGGAAGTACAGTTTTTACTTGCTTCTGACGTCATGAGCTCCCACTTTTGAAATATTATGCGTTATACATTTGTAAATATGCATTAATTACTATTTTTCAAAACTCTTACTGACAGAATAATTAACATCGCAATTTATTGATGCCGTCAACATAGGCATCCGTGCCTCAAGATTTAGGGTCATATTTGAAAATATACATGAAAAGATTACATAAGGTTGATAAAAAACATTATGGTATTATTAAAACCGTATGTTTATATAATAATTCGTGTGATGAGCTAATTATGTACTTTATCTTGATAATTAAGCTAATAGTTTGATAAATGAACTTTTTATGAATATTATGTAACTTAGACATTGTCTGCTAAATGAAGTTAAATACACACTATGTATTTGGTTTTAATAACTAATTCAAATAAGTACTTAATTTTAATATAAAATTTTTATAACAGTGTGCATGTTGATGTTACGCTTATCTCAAAAACCACTCGACCGATTTTAATGAAATTTTGTGAGTTTGTTATAACTGATTCCTGATAAAAAGATTTTTTTTTTCGGATGCCCTTTACGTTCCGTGGCCGCGGTATCCAGGATTTAAAAAAAATCCGCGACCCCAGCAGGCATTTGGCCCCATAAGAGGCCCCGTCGGTGACGCGTGAAACACGACGCGCCACCGACCCGGGCTTGGTCCTTGGTCGGACGGCGAGCTTACCCATTACTCACCGTCCTCAAGCCCGCTCCGCCGCTGTGCCCTCTGCTATTCAGAGGGACACCCCTCAGGCACACAGTGCCTAAGGAAGAGTTTTTGCCCACATCCCAGGGTGCACCGGCCCGAAAAACTGGTCTTCCCCCCGGACGTATCCGAGAGGGAACTCCAATCCATGGGCGCAAGTGGAGGTTTCCTCGCTAAAAAAATAAAAAGATAGGATTAAAAGATAGGATAGTTTTGGCCCCAATAGTTGTCACCTTGCGAAGCATGCGCAGATCGCTGGTTCAGTTGCTATGTACGGTTGGCGCAGTGGCTGTACGGTCGACTGCTGCGTATCGTGTCGCGGGTTTGATCCCCGCATGGTACAAATATTTGTAAGACCCACAAGTAGTTGTTCCAGGTCTGGGTGTTTGTGTGTGTGTGTTTCTATGTTTGTAAGTACACCCACGACACAGGAGATAATCCGAGAGTGGAGTAAAATTAAAATCAATCAATCAAGTCAATCAATCAATCAAGTTTATTTTCTCACCACAATATACATAAATTATTTACATTGGTCAGATTCAACAATGATACACAATTCAGGTACATAAATATATATTGTGGGAGACTGGTGCCTAAGCTAGGCTCGGGGCCTGTGTTTCAGGACACCAGGATCCCACCCCTTTACACTTCCATTTCTACTAATTATATACTAGGCGCGCTGACAGAATGTAAGGGATCATACACAACATTTTATATAATTATATTATGCTTAGGGGAAAAAAGAAACAAAAACTAGGATAAGTATGCGAGACTAATGTTAGTAGATGTGTAGTATGGGTGATTGTGTGGGTGTGTGAGTGTGTGGTGTGTGAGAGTGCTTGATTATGTGTTCAGGTCATTATAAGGATATTTTCAGTATCATTATAGTTTAATTTTTGTAGCCAGTCGGTTAGCCTTTTTTTGCATTTATTCTTTGTGAGGCTAAAGATTTGTAGCACCTTATGTGTTTTATTGTACAAGTAGCCACCCAAATAGCAAAAGAAACGCCTTGCAAAGATAGTTTTGAGACGAAGATGATGGCGCTCCACTGGGTCATATCGTCTTTTCCCTCTGGACAGTGTTGGATTATAAACCAAGAGTGTATGCTGTTTCAGTAGAATGTGCAATATAAACAGTTGACGCACTGTCAGGACTTCACTCTCTTTGTATAACTGCTCAGTGGGGTAGCGATACGGTCGAAAAGACGACACTTTCAGTATAGCTCTTTGGGTCCTTTCAATTTCTATTAGGGTAGTTTTTGGAGCTCCACCCCAAGAGGTGATGCAGTAGCATATTATAGATTGTGCAAGTGTATAGATTGTGCAAGTGTAAATAAAAACTAGCGTTTTACCACGGAGCCTTCCGCTCTTTAGGTACATTTTATTGGCCTTTAAACGTCTCCAAGGAGCGCTCTATCTATCTATAAAATGAATAAAACTATATTTAAATAAAATAAAAAAAAATCATAACAATTTAACCGAAGTACTTCAAAAACAACCACAATAGTGTAAAATAACTTTTCATTCGAAAGTCGGTGGTAGAAAAAAAAAATCAATGAAATAAAAAACAAAGCCAGTCGGTTAATCATCACTAAATAGTATAAAACAAAGTCGCTTCCCGCTGTCTGTCTGTCTGTCTCTATTTAAACTTGGATTTTTAAAACTACGCAACGGATTTTGATTCGGTTTTTTTTAATAGAAAGTGTGATTCAAGAGGAAGGATTTATGTATAAAACAGAACTATCGGACTGACGTCTCGTATCGGTTCGTTATCGCTTCGGACTCGCCTGTCTGTTTGACAAAGGCAACATAGTATAAAACAAAGTCGCTTCCCGCTGTATGTCTGTTACTATGTATACTTAGATCTTTAAAACTACGCAACTGATTTTGATGCGTTTTTTAATAGACTTTTTTTTTATCGTGGTAAAATCATCAAATGAGTCCTCCCACCCAGGGCAGGGCGGGAGGGACTGTCAGACTTGTACTGACTAAAATCCACGGTGTCCTTCACTAGCCCTTTACGTACCGGGGTTACGGTAATGGGAAAGTCCCGCGACCCCGGCAGGCTATGGCCCTCTACAGGCCCCGTCATTATGCTGACACTCCTTGAGGCGCGCGTGGAACACAACGCGCCGTCGACCCGG
The DNA here is from genome assembly GCA_943136025.2 of Agrotis puta. NCBI lineage: Eukaryota > Metazoa > Arthropoda > Insecta > Lepidoptera > Noctuidae > Agrotis > Agrotis puta. The sequence continues at coordinate 6,243,131 of OW964195.2, read as the reverse complement.
GCATGGTCCATGGTCGGACAGCGAGTCGCCCATTAATCGCCGCCCGCATGCCCGCGCCTACGGTGGCCGGAGATCGTCTTGCGACGTCCGACGCCGTGGGCGTCCACCACTGCGGCTGGGGTGGAGGGAGGTCGCTGTCCTCCCCCTCACGCGGCTCGCCTCCTCCTTCGCGAGCATGACTGCTTCGCAGAAGGAGGCGACCGCTTCCCACTCCGTCTCGCCCCGCAGCATGGCCTCGACCAATGCCGGGCGCGAGAGGTCTCCGCCAATCGCCGTTGTGAGGACACGGCGGTGCTCTGCCCAAGCGGGGCAGTCCTGCACCGTATGCTCCACCGTGTCCTCCGGACGATCTTCGCAGTGGTGACACCCAGGCGTTTCCTCCCTCCTTATCAGACACAGGAACCTCCCGAAACATCCGTGTCCGGTGAGGACCTGCGTCATGCGGTAGGTAAGGACGCCGTGACGCCTATCCAGCCACTCCTCAAGGAGGGGTCTTACCGCCGCGATTGCGGCGTGCCCGAACTTCGGTTGCGACAGTCGCTCCCTCCATACTGCCCTGAGATCGCGCCGGAGCTCTTCCCGCCGCGCCTCGACTTGTCGAGGCAGCGGGGATCCGCCCCGGCGCTGCGCCTCCACGCGCCATTCATAGACGCGCTGGAGGGCAGTCGCCTCCAGATCCCAGGGCAGCAATCCGGAAAGGAGGTTGGCCGATTCGCCGGCGATCGTGCGGTATCCCCGGATCATCCGGATAGCCATAGAGTGATTCAAGAGGAAGGTTTATATGTATATAACATGCATAATATAGTAGAGATTGCACCCGTGCGGGGCCGGGACGGGTCGCTAGTTTTTTATACAATAGAGATCCTCTATCACACATACAGTACGATGATAAAAAATACTTGACAGCCATTTCTTCCTAAAAATAATATTTGTTAGTCATTTTTCAGAATTATAGATAACTGAATTTTTGTCGAATGATTTTCTGTTATCAGGTGTTGACTCTTTTTGTTTCTGTACGAGTAAGTTGTTATTGGGTCCAGGGGCCGTATATGTACTTACTATACGTATGACGTCTTAAAACCAGGCTTGTTCCAGTGAGTGAACGAGATAGCGCTAGGCGACTTGTATAGCTCTGTTTCTTTCACTCACTGGAACAAGCCTGGTTTTAAGACGTCATATTATGGCCGCTTCTGTGTTGTTATTAGGTAATGTCTAAAAATTCATTATTATTCTTTTTTTGGAAATCATTAATCTAAGATAGATTTTGCAGTATTGTTAGAAAGATATACTGCGGTTCTGTACGCAAATTGAGAAAAAAGGCGGATTTTTAGTTAGTAAGAGCACAAAATTCTGAAGTTAGTGTAAGAGCTGTTTGAAATTTTGGAAAAGCGCTTGAGGTGCGCTGAAAACTTGCTCAATACTTCTTCAGTTATCTTTAACACAGAAATGCTGACCTGGCTGAGCAAAAGTAGGTTGAAAGAAGCTAGACTATAGTATTACAAGATGCACATTTTTTGTTCCGAAAAAAAAGTGTTTGAGGCATTTCTAAGCCTTCATATCTTTAAAATTGAATTGAATATTTAAAGAGAGGGAAAATTAATAAACCAGATAATTAAGTTGGTCTTTACACCTCGCCGGGCGCGAGGATATGTGAAAATATCAATTTCCTGACATTATTTTCATGGCAACTGGTTCAGCCCGTGTGTTAGGCTAGTAAACAATATAGTGTCAACAAATTGTAAAATAAAAATATTTTAATGAAAGTTTATTACCAGTTAATTACAATACAATCACCGTACGGTTAGGTACCTATTGCCAAACTATTATCACGAGTGTATAACACAGGAGACGCGGTTTACGCGGGTGTACCGCGAAATGAGCATGTTTTTGAACGGACAACCTGGTAATATACAAACTTATAACCTTGTGATTTTTTATGATACGGTTTTAAAATTTTGTAGGTACATAGATTCTTTACACAAAAATACTAGACAGGTGTATCGGGTTTCGCATAAACAAAAAATAATGTTGTATATAAATTTTAGTAACTTACAGAAATAAAACGACTCAGATACCGAACCGATAACGATTCGGCAATCGCCCATTTTTAATGTACCAACTTATTATGTAGTTTCGGTAACCAAATGTTTATCGTCAATCGTCAAGACCGAAAACCGGTAATTATCACAAAACTATTTATAGAAACTGCTACGATTGGTAATGACAACAGAATTTCCGAATTTAATTACATAGCTTTTTTTTTTTTTTTTTTTTGCGTGGTAAAATCATCAAATGAGTCCTCCCACCCAGGGCAGGGCGGGAGGGACTGTCAGACTTGTACTGACTAAAATCCACGGTGTCCTTCACGAGCCCTTTACGTACCGGGGTTACGGTGATGGGTAAGACCCGCGACCCCGGCAGGCTCTGGCCCTCTACAGGCCCCGTCAGTTTGCTGACACTCCTTGAGGCGCGCGTGGAACACAACGCGCCGTCGACCCGGGCATGGTCCATGGTCGGGCAGCGAGTCGCCCATTACTCGCTGTGGCCGGAGATCGTCTGGCGACGTCCGTCGCCGTGGGCGTCTACCACTGCGGGTGGGTCGGAGGGAGGACACTGTTCTCTCCCTCACGCGGCACGCCTCCTCCTTCGCGAGCATGACTGCTTCGCAGAAGGAGGCGACCGCTTCCCACTCCGTCTCGCCCCGCAGCATGGCCTCGACCAATGCCGGGCGCGAGAGGTCTCCGCCTATCGCCGTCGTGAGGACACGGCGGTGCTCTGCCCAAGCGGGGCAGTCCTGCACCGTATGCTCCACCGTGTCCTCAGGACGGTCCTCGCAGTGGTGACACCCAGGCGTTTCCTCCCTCCTTATCAGACACAGGAACCTCCCGAAACTTCCGTGTCCGGTGAGGACCTGCGTCATGCGGAAGGTAAGGACGCCGTGACGCCTATCCAGCCACTCCTCAAAGAGGGGTCTTACCGCCGCGATTGCGGCATGCCCGGACCTCGGTTGCGACAGTCGCTCCCTCCATACTGCCCTGAGATCGCGCCGGAGCTCTTCCCGCCGCGCCTCGACCTGTCGAGGCAGCGGGGATTCGCCCCGGCGTTGCGCCTCCACGCGCCATTCGTAGACGCGCTGGAGGGCAGTCGCCTCCAGATCCCAGGGCAGCAATCCGGCAAGGAGGTTGGCCGATTCGCCGGCGATCGTGCGGTATCCTCGGACCATTCGGATTGCCATGACCCTCTGGCATGCGACCAGCTTTAGTGGTCGCGTCCGAATGCTCAGGGCCCACACAGGGGCCCCGTAGAGGGCCATGGACCGCACGACACCGGCGTACAGCCTCCGGCTGGAGGCGTTTGGCCCGCTGAGATTGGGCAGGAGTCGCCTGAGGGCGGCTGCTGCCCGGTTCAGCTTCGGGGCCAAACGTAGGAAGTGCTCCCTAAAGTTCCACCGGCTGTCGAGGACGAGTCCCAGGTACTTCATCGTCCTCCCGACGCCGATGCGAACCCCCTCCACCGCAATGTGGGACTCTGAACGTGGCGCGTTCAGACGGCCATGAAAGCACATGGCCTCTGTTTTGTGCAGCGCCACGTCGAGTCCCAACTGCCGGATCCTTTGAGCGACTGTCGCCACCGCTTGCGTCGCCAGGTCGGCCGCCGCCTGGTGCGACTCTCCCTCCGCCAGGACGAGCGTGTCGTCGGCGTAACATATTACGCCGACGCCGTCAGGGAGGTCGCCGCGCAGCACCCAGTCGTAGCCGATGTTCCACAGGAGCGGCCCCAAGACCGATCCCTGTGGAACACCGCACGACATCTCTCGCCGGTTCCACTCTCCCCGGTGACCGGGGTAGATGACGGCCCTGTCCGTCAGGTAGTCCTCGACCGTGCGACGGAGGTAGGTCGGCACCCGGTGATACCGGAGTGCCTCCCTGATGCAACTCCAGGGCAGGGTGTTGAAGGCGTTGGTGATGTCCAAAGACACCGCCAAGACGACCCTGCCCCGGGATACCGCATCCCCCGTCGTGAGGGCTCTTACGCGCATGATAGCGTCCACCGTCGAGCGCCCCCTCCGGAAGCCAAACTGGCTCTCCGAGAGGTCCGGGCCCACCCGATTCAGGTGCCCGACGAGGCGGTCTGCAATAACTCTTTCAAAGAGTTTGCCCACCTCGTCGAGCAGCACGATGGGCCGGAATGCGGACGGAGAGTCCGCAGGGCGCCCGGGCTTCTGGATCAGGACCAGTTTCCCCGTCTTCCAACGAAGCGGGAACTGGCCCCTCTCCAGGCATGCGCTAAAGAGCCCCCCCAGTCGAGGCCCGAGAGTCCCCGAGGCCAGGACCCAGGCTTTTCCTGGCAGGCCGTCGGGTCCTGGGGCGGTATTTTTGGCCTTGAGCCGTTGTACCGCCACTCTCAGGTCTACCTCGGTCACCTCTGGAGCATCGTAGACGTCGTCGTCGCTGTGGTCCGCGTTTGCGTCAGCTTCTCCGTCAGAATCCGTCAGAGACGGAGCCATAGGCGGGGGAGTGTGCTCTCCCCGCGATGGGAACAGGGCGCTCACCACGTCCTCCACGAACTGAGGCTGGAGACTCTGCGTCAACGGGGGAGCCCAGGGGCGGAGCTTTTCTCTCACCCACTTATAGGGCCGGCCCCATGGGTCCCCGTCCAGGGTCTCCAGCATCTCCCTGCGGGCCAATTCCTTGGCCCGCAAGATTTCGTCGCGGAGGGCGGTCTTCGCTGCCCTGTAGCCCTCGTACAGCTCCGCCTCTACAGTCGCCGCATCCGGAGGTCGGGTGCGGCGCCTGCGGAATCTGGTGTACCGGCGTCGCGCGGCCACGCACGCCTCGCGCAGCGATGTTAGCTCGCGCGACCACCAGTACAGCTGACGCCGGGCGCGTCCTTGCCGGACCCGGGGCATGGCCATGTCGCAGATCTCCGACATGGCCTCCCGGAACCACTCCGCCTCGTCGTTTATGTCGGCAGGCCTGTCCGGTGGTGACACCCAGGCCTGCACGATCGAGGCTTCCAGGAATAGATCCCGGTCCAGCTGCTTCAGCGCCCATCGCGGACCACATGGGTTCCGTCGGACCGGCGCGTCTGAGGTCTGGGCGGAGACATCAAACCGGATATACCGGTGATCGGAGTAGGTCTCCACCTCCTCTACAACGCGCCAGTCGGTGACGCGCGGCGACAGGGCGGCGTTGGCGAACGTTAAGTCCACCACCGATTCGCCCGTCCACCGCACGCACGTGGGAACGGAACCCCGGTTCTCGACGACCAGGCCATGCGCCATGGCCCAGCGCTCGAGCGTCCTGCCCCGCGTGTAGTCCGTAGTCCGGGAACCCCAAGCCACGTTCTTGGCGTTGAAGTCCCCGAGGACCAGCGCGGGGAGGGAACCGAATGCGACGACGACGTCTCCCAGCTCCAATAGGGAGTCCTGGAACTCGGCGAGAGTTCGGTTCGGGGAGAAGTAAACGCCTATAACGGCGATCTCCCCGAACCGTGCTGCGACGATCCCGCGCCCTCTCTCGACGCGATCGAGGGGCGGGGGTACCGGCGGCGGCCGACGAAATTAGGGTCACCGAGCCGTCCAGGTCCGCCACCCAGTCATTTCTGGGCAGGACAAAGTACGGCTCGGCGACCACGGCGACGTTAATCAACCACTGCGCCAGGCTCTGGAGCAGGAGATCCTGAGCAGCGGCGCAGTGGTTGATGTTCGCCTGGAGGAAGCGCAATGGAGCCATTAATTGGAGTCCATTACGGCCTCCTCCAGGGCCCTCTGTGAGGGCGCAGCCACGGCGGCAGCGGCAGAAGCGGCGGCGGCGGCGGCAGCGGCGGCGGCGGCGGCAGCAGGAGCTGCGGCGGCGGCGGGGACGGCGGCGGCAGAGGGCCTACCTCTGCTCCTGGTTTTGGCGGGGGGCGCGCAGGCCTTGCCCCCTGCCCGGTGATCGGCCGGCTTGCCAGCCGCCGCACATGCGAAGCAGTGCGGCGGGGCGTTGCACGAGCCGGCCTTGTGACCGGGCTGACCGCAGCGGAAGCAGTTGTCGCTGCGGTCGACCTCTGAGGTGCACATGCATGCCGCGTGGTTACCCACTTGGCAGCGGAAGCACCTCAGAGGCCTGGGCTCCAGCAGTTTCACCTGCGCGGACACCCAGCCAACCAGGAGCCTTCGGCTCTCCTCCATCTTCTTGGCCGCCGGTACGGGGCAGCTGACTGTGATGGTCAGCAGCCCCGCGAAGCCAGGGCGTAGGATGCCTGCCTTGATTTGGTCGGCAGGGCATTCTCCAGCCCTGGCGACGGCGGCCACCACGTCCCCCTCCGAGACCGAGTCGTCCAGACCCATAATTCGCAGCTCAGCGCGCTTAACGGGCCTGGACACCCGGGCCTCCTCCGCATTTAAGGACGCTCTGAGCCTTTCGGCCAGAGCGTCAGCGGTAGGGCCGCTATCCGCGCCGGGGATTGATAATAGTCTGGCCCCCGTCGCGGTAACATGCACCCGGAGGCCCCCCTCGACACCCAGCTCTCGGAGGTCGACCGCCTCCTTCGCCTTGGCGAACACGTCGCGGTACGTGACGCCCCTCTTGACCGCTTCCGGCTGTAGAGTGATAACTACAGCCGCGGTCTTGGGGGCGCGGAGTCTTGCCGCGACGGTTCGCCTTCCGCGTTGCCGCTGCCGCCGCCTTTGCCTCTTCCTTGCAGCCTTCTCACCAACCGTCTGCCACTCGGCGTCGGTTGGGGGAGCCTGTGAAGGCTGTGAAGGCGTGGCGGGTTGGGACGGCCGTCCTGCCGCCGCCGCCGCCGCCGGGACACCCCTCTTTGGCTTCGCCGGGGCCGAAGCTGGGGCGGAGCCCGGCTTGGCCGGTGCCACCGGAGCCGCCCTGGATGGGCCCGGACCTGCTCTCGCCGGACCCGCCCCCGCCGCGGCCGCTTTCCCCGGGGCCTGCTTCGCCTTCGCTGGCCTCGCCGCGGCTCGGTTCGCTGGAGCCGGTCCAGGCGGCGTGGAAGCCGCGGCAGCCGCGTAGGAGGTCGCCGCAAGTGGGGGGCGCAAGATGCGGCCCTCCAGGACCGCAAAACGCTGGTTGAAAGTCGCCAGCTCTTGCCGCACCAGTTGTAGGACGGCGTCCTCTGTTGGCGCGGCCTGCGCTGGCGGCTCCTTGTTCCGCTTTTGCGGGACCTCCTCCCGGCGGTCTGCCTTACGCAGTCCAGCCAGCTCCGTCTTTAGATGGAGGTTCTCCTTCTGGAGAACCTCCATCGCAGCCGTCAAGCGGGCGACCTCAGCCCGCATTTGGGACATATCGTCCTCTTCCGTTGATGCGGACGGAGCCTGGCCGAGGCTAGCCGCCGCCACTGCCGCCATAATCTTGGCAGTGGCCACGCCTGCGGCCCGGTCTTTTGTCGCCCGCTTTCCCGGGTTTGTGGAGGCCAGGCTGCGGACGGCTGCCCTCACCGCCTCCTCCAGGGTGGGCTCCTCCTGGCACCCTCTACCGCCGGTCCTGCCTCGGCCTTTACCCCGAACACTAGTCGGGATCTTCCGGCTCGAGGCAGGCTCGTCGTCCGAGGACAACGAATGGGGCCGCTTGAGGAAGAGTTTCCTCCTCTCGGCGGCCCCCTTTCCTCCGCGCCCAGAGCCAGGGCTCTGAGCGCTCATGGCGTCTGACACACTGTCGGACTCCGACCTCGAGGTGGGCGTCAGCACCATCCGTTTTTTTTGAGCGGCACTCTGTGCCCGCTCCGTCGGTGCCGGTGAGGCGGACGTGCTGGACAAGTCCATCGACTCCACCTCACGGGCACGTGAGCCTCCCTGGCTCTCTGCGGCGACTGCCGGTTGTTGGGGGGGATTTTTCTTTGTTTTTTCCATATGATTCCCACGATTATGGGGGATAATGGTCCACCTGAGCAGAGACCCCTGTACTCAGGTAAGCCTACGACATTTATTACTCGCCAGAGGGTCGGCCGGTACCCTGGCGAGGGTAGCACTAGCGACTGATTTGTTCAAAAGAACTCCCGTCAGCCATACATCTCCTCGCGGTGCTCCGCCGCTTGAGATTCGGGGTGACTTTTTATAGAGGTTTTCTACCTCGCGGCCCGGGCGGTTAAGCCAAGGCCCTCGACCCCCGTCGAAAGTCAGAGACGTGATCCTGACAATCTTCGGGGCTACGAGATTATAGCGGTGGCAAGAGGAGGTGGGAGTGCAATACCTCCTCCTGCCTGCCCGGCGGCAGGGTAAGTGCACGCCGTGCCCGCTCTTGCTCCAACCACTGTGCCCTCTGCTGAGCAGAGGGACACGTGGTGGAGCGACGCGACAGGACATTGGCATACGGGCAAGGAGACCCCTTGTAGGGGAGTACTTGCCCGCATCCCGGGGCGCACCGTCCCGAGAATCTGGGCTTCCCCCCGGACGTATCCGGAAAGGAACTTCCAGCCTCGGGCACTCGAGGAGGTTTCCTGTCCTTAGCACCCCTAATTACATAGCTTGGACAAAAATTATAACAAAACATTGCGTAATATTATACAATATTTATTTATCTATACATATAATAAATCCGCAGAAGGGTCAATTCTGTACATTGAAAATATTGAAAAAATAAATAGCGGGGGGTGTTGCTGGATCGATACCAAACCCAAATATATGATTAAAAAAAATTTTGTCTGTCTGTCTGTCTGTCTGTTTGTGCAGGCATCACGTGAAAACTAACGATTCAATTTCGATGAAACTTGGTATAATTATTCCTTATTATCCTGGGCATAACATAGGATACTTTTTATCCTGGAAAAATACGTAGAAAAAAAATCTTATTTTTCAGTTTTATTCATAGACGTTATTCTGTAGAACCGCGAACACACGTTGCATTACCCGCAGTGGATTCAGCGCCGTAATATTTATAAGATGTCATTGTCAGAGTTACTCAAAATGGGGAAATAAACCATCCACGCGAAGACCGACATCCGCGCGGACGGAGTCGCGGGCGGAAGCTAGTTATATAATATTTGAGGTGCAGTCGTGGAACAGTGATAACGGCTCCGACTTACAAGTTGAAGGCCGCGAGTTCGAAGCTAGAATCACATTTTATTTGCTGTAAATTATGTAAAAGCTGAATATTTCCCTTTTTGAGAATTCGATTATTTGAGAATTTCTCCTTTTACGACTGGGTTGTCATTTTACGGATGAGGCAATCGAATTCGGGCAAGAGACCAAATTCAATTGTGCTATAAGGGTCAGTGCACACCGACACGCGACGCGACGCGTCGTTACTCAACGATAGGTATTAGAAATGTGTGTATTTTCCAGTAGTCAATAAAGTTACATTTTGAGTCGATCTATTGTAAATGTGTACGTAGCGTCGCGTCTCGGTGTGCATTGACCCTTCGGCTCGTTTGTAAACTGCTGTGAATTGTCAGTATGGCCAAAGTAATATGTACAACTGTACGCTAATTGGGTCTAATAGTCTTTTATAAACTCGTAACAGGCATCAACGTAATTAGTATCTGCCTACTTATTAATGTCTAGGAGTAATGTAATGTACTCTGGCGTCTAAATTGATAGTATAATCCACTTGAAATTTTCTTTTTAGATTTCGGTACCAATCCTTTCATATTAAGATAACATTGACAAGTAGTTTTTATTACAATAGGAATTTCTCCTGTAGTATCTATGGGTGCGTTTTGTAAACAATTAAACTCACATACACAATATCCCAGACCTGGAACAACGACATATGTGTTCCGTGCGGGAATGGAATTCGCAATCCGTCGCTCTGCCACTGCGCCAACCGTAAAAAAAACCGTGCCGTGCCGTGAATTTTCCAACCGGGTGTGGATGGCTATATCCGAAACTATAAGGAATACCGAAAACCGTTGAAAGGAGTATCGAGACCGATTTTAGAAAAATCCATAATCCTGGCCAGAAATCGAACCCATTATTTTGGAAAAAATATTACTTGCTGTATTATTCGAAACCATTCGATAGCGTTGCTAATAGGGATCAAATTCTGAGAAGAAATCTAATTCGCACTGATCATCTTTTTTGCTTAATTTAATTTTCAAATGTCAGTTGACAGATGTAAGTCCTTGACGTTTAACTTCTAATCACATAGTGTGTAGCGGTACGTATGTATTTACGTTGCCATCCGTGTAAGCAACATTTTTACACTCAAAATTATGCCCAGGTTATTTACCGGACTAACAGCCAGTCACGTCGGCATCCTTATCACTCAAATATAGGTAAACAGCTCACTCATTCATTGAATACACAAGGGCTATATTTCTGTGAACGTAATCGCGATAATTCTTGATAGTCTTTTTTTTGTAGTAATCTTTAAACGTGTTAGATAACACGTATGAATGGGCCGATGTTAAATAAGTATTTAGAATTGAAACACGTGAGTAATAACGATGAGAGTCTGGAGCATTCTAAATTCTAACAACAAATCGCCTATAATATTCTGATGTCTAAGGGTCAGTACACGACCTCTCGCGCCCGGCATTGGTCGAGGCCATGCTGCGGGGCGAGACGGAGTGGGAAGCGGTCGCCTCTTTCTGCGAAGCAGTCATGCTCGCGAAGGAGGAGGGGCGTGCCGCGTGAGGGGGAAGACAGCGTACTCCCTCCACCCCAGCCGCAGTGGTGGACGCCCACGGCGTCGGACGTCGCAAGACGATCTCCGGCCACCGTAGGCGCGGGCATGCGGGCGGCGAGTAATGGGCGACTCGCTGTCCGACCATGGACCATGCCCGGGTCGACGGCGCGTTGTGTTCCACGCGCGCCTCAAGGAGTGTCAGCATAATGACGGGGCCTGTAGAGGGCCATAGCCTGCCGGGGTCGCGGGACTTTCCCATTACCGTAACCCCGGTACGTAAAGGGCTAGTGAATAACACCGTGGATTTTAGTCAGTACAAGTCTGACAGTCCCTCCCGCCCTGCCCTGGGTGGGAGGACTCATTTGATGATTTTACCACGATAAATAAAAAAAAAAAGGGTCAGTACACATCAAGACGCGCCGTGGCGCGATTACACTTGTAAATAAAGTTAGATTTTTAGTAGCTCTATTAAAATATGAGCGCAGCGTCGCGTCCCCCATAGAGGTCCAAACGCCTGCCGGTGTCGCGGAACTGTCCAAACGAGAAATCGTGAAGGGCAATTGAAGAGACACGGTGGATTTCTTTGCGGTTTCAGACATGCATTATTTAAAAGCCGTGTGTTTAATCGTGATGTGTGTTAAGCCTTAGGCTAAAAACATCTTTTTGCACGTGTATGCTCAATCTTAATTCTTATCATAATCAATAATAACGCAATTAGTTTTATCTTAGATAGGAAAATCGGCTTGTTTGTAGCTACTTGCCCTGATATGCAACAGGTAAATAAAATTTGAATAAATAAGGAAATCCTAAGAAAAAATGTAAAAGCATATCTTGAAATTACTGTCAACGCCCGACGAAGCAGTGCTTATACATCGGATATGTGAAATTTAAGACCGCAGGCAATGAAATGATGAACATGAAACTCCTAAACAGATCTTAAATGTGTAAATCGTTGTAACTAAGAACCATCATCGGCCATTGATCTCGTTACAAAAAAAAACCCTTCAAAATCGGCACATTTGTTTAGGAGTTACATCGACAACCCCAGACAAAAGTTCCATTAGGGTCAATTCACCGCGCGCCTCAAAGAGTGTCAGCATAGTGACGGGGCCTGTAGAGGGCCAAAGCCTGCCGGGGTCGCGGGACTAACGAATTACCGTGACCCCGGTACGTAAAGGGCTATTGAAGGACAATTTTAGTCAGTACAAGTCTGACAGTCCCTCACCCCCTGCTCTGGGTGGGAGGACTCATTTGATGATTTTACCACGATAAAAAAAAAGTCGGTATACGGGCGAAAGTTTTACGTGACAACGACTTTGAGTGACTTTTTATGTCTGTCTCTCTCGCTCTTAGGCGGGCTAACCATGCTCGAGTGGAAGGGACGCGTGCCTCTCACTCGCTCTCATTGTGAGCGCATAACGTGAGCGGAGCGTAACGCAGTTTCTTGAAGTGTCACCCGGCAAACCAATTTATAAGACGTTGTCACGTCAAAAAGTTAAATTCACGCTGAGACGTGACGTTGCACCCAGATTTCAATAGAGCTACTCAAAATCTATCTTAATTAACTAAACGAAATTATTCAAATTTCATATATGACGCAACACAGCACGGCGTACCGTATTTGAATAGCGACTCAAAATATTAACTTTTTTATTACACAAAATGGTACACATTTCCAGTAGCGTCGCGTCACGTCTTATCGCGTCGCGTCTCAATGTGTACTGACCCTTATATTCAGTACCTGTAGGGGAACAGTGTATAAGACGGGGACGCGAGGTAAAATGGGGACATACACTCTTTAGGCATACTTAACACAACACTAACATAGCGCAATGAATCATTAATAGACAAGCAAGCACATTACTTTAATTATTTTATTTTTCACAACCACCACTGCTCTGAAAACGGTGAAGGAAAACATCGGAAAATAACGTACACGTATTTTTTCTTTTGTAAAATCATTGAATATCTACCAAAATATAACGCATCGAAACTCGAGAGTGGGGGCTCGTGACGTCAGAATTCAATAAAAATTGTACTAAATTGTGACGTATTGCCAATTTTGAAAGCTTTCAAAATTGGAAGAATCTTCGTCAATTTTGGTGTATGAACAAAAAAAATACGGGTCGAATATTTTTTGATACTCTAAGTGACGGACTAATTATAATTTTTCAATCAAATAGCCATTTGTAAAATAGTAAAAAGCAATTACTTTCTTAAGATCGTCGACCGATATGCGACAACAGTTGCATAGGTATCAGGTGTCTGATATCGCGAGATTAATAATATCGCTTAAATGAGGCCAAAGCACGTAGACTGGCAATAAACATCTTTAAACACTACCTACGTTAATTTATATAATTCTTATCTTATCCGAAATATCGTACGTGACAAAAACAATGGAGTAAAATACCTGAAGCTTGATACGTAACGTAAACCCAACCAGCGAATGTTCACGCGCAAATCGTATTTTATTTATTGACTCTTTCCGCATGGTTTCCGCTTTCGTATTTTTAACCCTTTGTATATGTTACGGCTAAAGGTAGGTGTGAACCTAAACTTAAGATTAGCCGGCTAAACCTAGGTTTATCTTCGACGAAATGTTAATGTTAGTTTGTTCTATCTTTAGCCGGCTAAACTTAGGTGTAGCTGCAGGCCCTTGGCTAAAAATGAAGGAAATGGAATGGTCTTGCTTTCGCGGGGCGTCCACGCTTCCCAGCATGTCGACGGAGCCCCGCTTCGTGGGGCTCCTACTTCTGGGTGGTTTAAAAAAAAAATAACCACGAAGAGGATGGCGGGGTCTTTCAGACCCCGCCATCCTCTTCTAACCTAAATTGTCCGAGTCGGGGTGCCAGCGAGTCCCGAGCTCGCTTCGCTCGCTCATTTGTAATGAAAGTGATTATTTTTTAATAAAGTTTTCGTGTCAAAATAGTAAACATTATTACATTGTTTCCTTTTCCATTTCCTTCTACATTTTTAGCCAAGGACCTGCAGCTACACCTAAGTTTAGCCGGCTAAAGATAGAACAAACTAACATTAACATTTCGTCGAAGATAAACCTAGGTTTAGCCGGCTAATCTTAAGTTTAGGTTCACACCTACCTTTAGCCGTGACATATACAATAAAAAGAAATACATATGTAACGCCTGGCAGAGATGTCGCCACTGTAGTTGAAGCCAGAGCCAGCCTAAAGGTCACAGCTCATTACAGCCACCCGGCACCCACCCCGCACCGCCTCGTCGCACGGCGTCCACTCGTTGTCGACAGGTGGTCCACTGGTGGACGCCGCGATATCACCAATAAACGTCGCGCGGTTAACTAGTGGACCCCGCGCGGTCAACGAGTGTACGCCGCGTGGTCAACGAATTTTTGAGTAAATCATTCGCGAGCAGCGCGCGTTCAACTCGGGACCCGCGCGTTGGCCTGCGCAAGGAAGGCATGCGAGCAGCGAGTTGCCATCAGGTTGTCCAACTGCCGCCCGCACGTGGAGGGCTTACGATCGAGCGCAGACCCATACAAATCCATATAAAGAATACTAGCCGTAGGAGGCGAGGAGGTGCGGAGTGGGTGCCGGGTGGCTCTAATGAGCTGTGACCTTAAATCAACCAGCCCCAACCAGCTACCCGAAGCAAGCCAACCAGTCAGCCAAAGTCAGCCTTTCAGCTAGCCAGCTGAATCGCTATAGCCATACTGTCACATCCTTTCACGAGGTGTGGGGGCCGTATTATAACGTTTTAAAACCAGGCAAGTTCCAGTGAGTGAACGAGGTTGCGCTAGACGACTTGTATAGCTCTGTTTCTTTCACTCACTGGAACAAGCCTGGTTTTAAGACGTCATAATACGGCCGCTGGTCTGATCTAGTGAGATGTTGTGACCAAAGAGTCTTATTTACAGGGGATGATGCGACAGTTATTGCCACAGAGCAGCTGAAACTTTATGGTTGCCTGTCAGTACCTGGTCAGTCAGCCGTAAAGTACGAGTTGTACCTCGCATGAGGCTCTCTTCATAATTTGTTAACACTAGGAAAGATAACTGTTTGCATTTATACAATCTACAATTTCCACGCCATACCTGAGTGTTACACATACTATGATTCATACGAAGCGCATTTTCTCGTCATTATCAACGACGTGGATGAAACTACATCGCCACCACTTCGAAACGACAACGCAATTAAATCGTTGCCTCGACGCAGCTGCAAGCGTCACCGCGAACTTGCAGTCGGTGATATAGCAGAAGCAACGTTGTGTCGACGCAAAGACATCGCAACGGCTGACGACAATACAATCATTGCAAAAAGCTGCGGTGACTATTCGCACGTAACGTTAGCCTGCCGCCGTCGCCGTCACCGTATTTTATTGCAGCGATGTCGTTTGCGAGAATTAACACTAAGGGTAGCAAACACGGTCGCGGGACTTACCCATTACCGTGACCCCGGTACGTAAAGGGCTTGTGAAGGACACCGTGGATTTTAGTCAGTACAAGTCTGACAGTCCCTCCCGCCCTGCCCTGGGTGGGAGGACTCATTTGATGATTTTACCACGCAAAAAAAAAAAAAAAAGGGTAGCAAACACGGTGAGAGGATGTTGAGATACTACGTGACTAAAAGAGTGATGCGTGGGAGTGTTGGTGGATGGAGAGGAAGCGGAAGGCCAAGGAAAAGATGGATAGATTTATCTAAGGAATGATATGAATGAAAAAGGAGTAAATGATACTGTGACGTCTGATAGGGGAGAATGAAAGAAAAAAATGTGTTGCGCCGACCCCAAGTAAAATGGGATAGAGGCAGGAAGATGATGGTACAAACACGGACAGCTCTTCGAGAAGTGGCTGGAGAGGCGCCTCGGATTACTCACCTTCCACCTAACGCAGGTCCTCAATGGACACGAATGTTTCTAGAGGTTCCTGTGTCAGATTGGGCGGGACAAAACGCTCGGGTGTCATCACTGTGTGGATCGATCAGTACTAGTCTAACAGTCCCTTCTGCTCCAAGAAGAGCGGGAGGACTCATTTGATACATCATATGAGAGAAGCATACGCGTCCAATGAACCTTTAGTCTACCCTAGGCTTTGTGATTCATCGATAACGAATCTTTCAAGGATTACTGCCGATTAATCATTAATTCTGTAACATCATTACCAAGGCTGATATACTATTATGACTCATGCCCTCTTCTCTCTGAAGTGGGGGATAATCTACAACGTAGGCCCCAGTATCAGCTTGTCGAGGCTGTATAATGTTACGCTAAGACCAATAGGAACCGAGCAGCGGGGTGAAATCACGGGGAACAACTAGTAACTTCATCACTTTGTTTCCAGCGCTTATGATAAGTCATCATCTGCCCAGCCTTTTCCCAACTATGTTGGGATCGACTTCTAGTCGAATCAGACGCAGCTGAATACCAGTATTTTACATGGAGCGACTGCTTATCTGATCTCTACAACCCAGTTAGTACATTGGTAAGACTGGTTGTCAGATTTTCGGGGCCAATGATTTGAGTAGTGACAGTCAGAAATGTACAAATGATAGCCAGGAGTAACGGAACCAATGGCTTACGGTCAATTGATACCGAGACGCGACAGTTCGCGCACATATCATTAGGGTATATTTTTTTCCATCTGGGTAAAATCATCACATGGGTCCTCCCAGCCAGGGCAGAGTGGGAGGGACTATCAGACTCCTACTGACTAAAATCCACGGTGTCCTTCAATAGCCCTTTACGTACCGGGGTCACGGTAATTCGCGAGTCCTGCGACCCCGGCAGGCTTGAGCCCACTACAGGGGGCCCCGTCACTATGCTGACACTCCTTTAGATCATTAGGGTATTTGGCTGAAAAAATCGAATTTGTCTGTCAGTTAGATTTACCAAAAAATCAACTTCAATGGATGCCAGTCGTACGGTATCTGAGACTTACGTCGCCTTGTGTGCGAAGGGGATTAGAATCTTAGATCCTACTACATGCAGGCCGGCAAATGATCATTTGAGCGTTGTTAACAACAATTAAAACTATTAGAAGGTACGTAGTAACTAATGAAGTGGGTAGTACAACAATTAGGATTGTTTCGCCAATCAACTTTAAGTTTCTGAACGTCTCTATGAACACTGGTGTCACAAATTGATGCGTAACAAATTATTGTTTTTGACTAGTCAATTAAATACGCTGTGTGCGCGATGAAAGCGTCTCCTTGTTAACACATTAATGGACATAAAATCTGCCAATTTTTCCCAACTAGAAATTTGAATTAAAAAAATAGGCTTGTTGCTTGCAATATTATACACATAACATCACGACACGCCACCTCATCTAACATTTCAAGTGTTCACGTTTCAACACTTAAAAACAAAGTGTTATATTGAGCACTCAATTGAAGAATATTACCTATCATTAAATACTTGATGAACATTACAACATGGAGGCAAACATTACGTTATCGGTAAATAGGAGAAAATCGAAATGAGACGTCACCGACAAATGCTTGCACTGACTGGACAGGTCCATACAAATCTGTGTGATTCTTCAAAAGATCATCTCAGACTGTGGCGTTGGTAAGTGGGGGCATAGCGGATCCTACGTTTATGTTTTATTTGTAACTGCCACCTGCCCCGGTTTGGCACGGGTACAATCTTCACTATATTATGTATGTTATATACATATAAACCTTCCTTTTGAATCATTCTATCTATTAAAAACCGCATCAAAATCCGTTGCGTAGTTTTAAACATCAAAGCATACATAGGGACAGACAGACAGCGAGAAGCGACTTTATTTTATACTACTATGTAAGTGAAGTGACTAGACTAGGAAAGAGTCGAAGAGGCCTCGCAAAGCTGATTCGGGGCAGCTAAGTTATCTTACAACAACTGCCTCGAGCGAGCAGGGGGGGGAAAGTCACATTTTTCGTCCTTCCTGGAATCGGTCTCGCTACGCCACTGATTTCAGACATGCATGGTCCTTGTATGATCTGAGCAATACAATGTCTGGTCTTTGTAGGAGACTGTGACGGGAGAGGCATGAGAAACACAGTGATATGCTTATAATATAGTTGTATTACAATCCCACCGCTCTATTTACACCAAAGAAGAGCTGAGACAATGAAGCTCGACGAAACCCAGCAGAATAAATTTCAACTGTCTTGAATCTCAACTGAATTAATACCGAAACTCACCGAAATTGACCGGAAAAGAATAGCGGAGGAGTAGGAAAAGTTGGTACTTTGGGGGTAGAAGGAACAGAGTGGAAAGTTCCTCACTACCAAGGTGAAAAGGAAGGTACCTTCCGACCAGACGGGTGTTGTGTCTGGTGAGCTTTTTGCCCGACTTTCATTGTCGGAATGTTCTATGTGTTCTAAACTCGCAGATAACTTTGATTGCGCGATGTAGACATCTTTCTGATGTAGTTCTTCCGTTGTTGCATAGATGGCGCTAGTGTCGTTTTTGTTGTCAGCTAAGTACGCTACAGAACAAACACGATGTAGCAATCTTTCCATTCCACTACATAACTTCATGTTTTAATGTTCATTTTATTATGTGCAATACAATCTTCAATTTTATTGGCCGATAACGAGAAAATGATGTGTTATGAGAGTGTGATCATTGCATTATGCCATTATATTATGAGCAAATATGCACATTTTGGTTCACTTGGCATAAACAAGTTAACGCCCTAAATAAATGCCCGGTTACACTGGGGATTGAAAGTAATAACTTTGTTTGGTAATAAAAAAAGAAACTTAAATGGGCAAATCGTTTATTCAGTGCATCCAATATGTCTAGGGCATAAATAAACTCACCTCTACCTTCGTGGTACTGGTGGACTTCACATTTTCTGGTTTCAGCACAAAGTAAATAAAAAAAAACTCATCATGTGTCAAACTTTTGGTGTATTTACTGTCACAGATCTACAAACGACAGCCGGGATCATGATGCATCAAGAATTCAGCGTAACTTCGCGAGCATTTTCATTTCCAACTAAGTTTATTTTAGGGTGTTTAAATTTTAATTCTCTTCAAGTCAGACGAGTTGTTGATCAAATCTTAACAGCGTGTAAAATTTTAAACGGTCAAACATCGGATTTACATGCGAAGCTGTGTCAATTGTATGTTCCAAATAGTTACAATCGATCTAGAAAGCACAAGCTATTTAAAGTCCCATTTTGTCACACTGTAGCCCGATCCACGTCTCTTATACCGCGAATGCTAGATGTTCAACGCACTCGTGGAGACCAACCCTGGATTGGACTTGTTTGCTGATTAATGGAAGACGATAATATTAGAATGTCTGCGATTCTGTGAGGAGACAGAATGAAAGGATCATTTCATTTAGTGTTAATGGCTTTTTAAGCTGTACTAAAAGTATTAAATATATAAAGGGTCTCGCCGGGTTTCCATATGAAATCTGCACTGGCGTCTTTTTTGACATTGGTGCCTTTAATATGTTGCTAGTAGTTTAAAATAATTTTTGGCCAATCATCAAACCCCTAACTCCATTCGTTTTTGGAAAATGAGGGTTGCAACCCCTAACTTCAAAATTATTTTTCTACGAAACTATGATAGATATTCGCATGAAACCAACGCGACATAAAAGCTCTTAATTAGCTTTACATTCCATATTTTTTTTTATAATTTTTTAAATAACTATAGGGCTGCAAAAAAAATATTGAAAAACGTAGGGGTGGTTTTTAGTAGCTATTTCTTGAGGTACCACGACCAAAAAAAAAACCGTATAATCAGTACGTATCCAACTATAATATGTAATAATTACATAGATGTGAGATAGGTGGAACATATTCAAAAAAATAAAAAAAATATGTAAGTGGACACATATTGAATTCTAGCTAATTCAATAAAAGTCACTTAAATTAAAATTAAAACAGCATTTTCCATGAAATATTAATCTTTTATTTTCCATATAAAAATATTGAAATAATTTAATCTTTGTCACTATTTTCTTCTATAGTTGTATTGATATTTGTAACATCAAATATATGTGTTAATATTTCAGCGGGCTTGATGATCTTCGATTTGTAACGGCCATGTGACAAATAATAAATTATTGATGCTACATGTGAGCAACAACCTACATTTGATATGTTAAACATATCAAATGACAAGCGGTATGTTACCTCGCTGAGCTGCTGGTTTTTTTTTTTTTTTTTATCGTGGTAAAATCATCAAATGAGTCCTCCCACCCAGGGCAGGGCGGGAGGGACTTTCAGATTTGTACTGACTAAAATCCACGGTGTCCTTCAATAGCCCTTCACGTACCGGCGTCACGGCAATCCCTTGGTCCCGCGACCCCGGCAGGCTTTGGCCCTCTACAGGCCCCGTCACTATGCTGACACTCTTTGAGGCGCGCGTGGAACACAACGCGCCGTCGACCCGGGCATGGTCCATGGTCGGACAGCGAGTCGCCCATTACTCGTTGCCCGTGACAACGTGGATAGTGACAACAATATTAATATTGAATACTTAAAAGAAAATGATTATATAATAAGGATGAAAGTTCGTTCTCGACACATCAATAGCAAAACATATCAATGTTTTATTGAATACGAACCAAATATGAACAACTATAAGGGCATAAAGAGATACACCTGTGATTGTGCTAACGGAAATAGGACTATAGGTTGTTGCTCACATGTAGCATCAATAATTTATTATTTGTCACATGGCCGTTACAAATCGAAGATCATCAAGCCCGCTGAAATATTAACACATATATTTGATGTTACAAATATCACTACAACTATAGAAGAAAATAGTGACAAAGATTAAATTATTTCAATATTTTTATATGGAAAATAAAAGATTAATATTTCATGGAAAATGCTGTTTTAATTTTAATTTAAGTGACTTTTATTGAATTAGCTAGAATTCAATATGTGTCCACTTACATAAATTTTTTATTTTTTTGAATATGTTCCACCTATCTCACATCTATGTAATTATTACATATTATAGTTGAATACGTACTGATTATACGGTTTTTTTTGGTCGTGGTACCTCAAGAAATAGCTACTAAAAACCACCCCTACGTTTTTCAATATTTTTTTTGCAGCCCTATAGTTATTTAAAAAATTATAAAAAAAATATGGAATGTAAAGCTAATTAAGAGCTTTTATGTCGCGTTGGTTTCATGCGAATATCTATCATAGTTTCGTAGAAAAATAATTTTGAAGTTAGGGGTTGCAACCCTCATTTTCCAAAAACGAATGGAGTTAGGGGTTTGATGATTGGCCAAAAATTATTTTAAACTACTAGCAACATATTAAAGGCACCAATGTCAAAAAAGACGCCAGTGCAGATTTCATATGGAAACCCGGCGA
Organism: Agrotis puta; assembly: GCA_943136025.2. Taxonomy (NCBI): domain Eukaryota; kingdom Metazoa; phylum Arthropoda; class Insecta; order Lepidoptera; family Noctuidae; genus Agrotis; species Agrotis puta. Next base: position 6,222,240 of record OW964195.2, on the reverse strand, counting down.
GACCCTTTGCTCGAATTCTAGAGGCAATTGAATTCGGGCGAAGTTCAAATTGTAATTGTGCCTTTAAAGACATGGTATTATGTTATGCACGTTGAACCGTTACACTTTCAAAGATAGTTCCAATAATGCTTCTCTGTGTTCCTTCTAACCTGGACCACAGAATAATTAATCTATCTCTTGTCCACAGAAAAATACCCACAAATAAAGAAGCTATTCGGTTACGATCCTAACTTCAAATGGGTGGTGACGGCCATGGTGCTCGTTCAGATCATCTCGCTGCCGTTTGTGACGCAGCTCAGTTGGCCGATGATGCTGCTGGTTGCTTACTGCTTCGGAGGAGTCATTAATCATTCTCTTATGTTAGGTAAGTGGCTTCATCATTTACAAATTCGTTTAAGCAAGGCTTAGACGAAGCCATTCTAAAGTGTGCTCCGCGGAGCTCCAGGGCTCCGTAAAGCCTTTGTGGGGGGTTCCGCGAGAATATTAGTCTTAGGGCCGGATTACAGAACGCACCTCCAAACTCAAGAGTTACTTAAAACTGTTTTCAACCGAACAAATGGATTTAATCTAGTTTTAGTGTTAGTTAGTTCTAGTTTTAGTGCTTCCGTATTGAGTGACGTTCTGTAATACGGACCTTAGACTTGTAACTCTCTTCGATGAAATCTAATAACTACCGATTGATGTTAGAAGAAGAAGTCATACAAATATTTTTTCCGTACGGGGCTCGAACCCGCGATACGCTGCTCAGCAGTCATTTGCTCAACCACCGCGCCCACCGTGCCGACTTTTATTATTATTTTGGTGTTCCGTCAAAAATTTTGCTTTTGAAAAGGTTTAGACAAAGCCAGTGTTGGTCTCGTATTTTCTCACGGGAAAAGAGCGCTATATATCCTACCTATCCACGTACCATGCGACTAGGCTTCAATACACAGACCATTAAATGGATTACAAATTACATAAATTGGTCGCCATTGCAAACATAATTTACCAGCAAAATTAGACTCAGTTGACTGAGGCCATACCCATCACACCAAGACCCATTTACTTGAATATACCACTCCCAATTATTGCCTGTCATCATTCTTTACTTATCATAATTGATTAGCATCCGATAAGAAATCTTAAGTGCCAAGCCTTACAGTCGATAACTAAACAGCAACTCAGGAACCTGCGTCCAATCCTATGCAGAACCACTTCAAGATAGGAAAACTTAGAAACTATTACTATTTTTGCTGATAAAGTGTTATGTTATCGAAGTAATTTTTGTAATCACGGCACTTGAAATATGTGTCATTATCAGCTGTATCTTATCTATTAACTGTTTGTAGAGAAAATAACTAGTGGAACAGCTCTCGAGTTGTTTGATAAGGAGATCAGAGGAGATCACTTGCTTTCTTCTGGATTAGTAATTGCAAACCTAACCTTAAGGGCGCGTAACCAGAAAGTTGGCAACGTCGCAAATAGCTGTCAAATATTTACAAGTTTTAATTAATTTTGGTAAATCACGGGGAGTACAAAACGTCAGTTACTAAGGCCGAAACTACGGGTTTCGCGCTTAGAGATTAGACCCCCTGAAGCAATAACAGTGTATGAAAATAAGAATATAGGAATGCACAAACTAAAACACTGAATTTGATGTTGTGACCGTTTCAGGTGTAGAAAAAGGCATTTGGAAAGTTCCCAAATACTTTTTTACATCTAAAACTATATATTCGGTATGACGATATTCATTATGGCATTCCCTTATCAATTTTTTAGTTCGCTACAAAGACACATTTCTTATTTCCCATACAGTAACATGTCCAAATTAATTAAAACTTGTTAATATTTGACAACTATGTATTTGCGACGTTGCAAACTTTTAGAAGACGCGCTCTTAAGCAGGATGATGCCCATTGATGGGGTCGCGGTACCGTCTTATCAGGTAATCGTATCGTGGACAATAAAAATTATGATCAAAATGAAAATGGGCATAAACTTGCAATATTCGGGCACGCCGCAATCGCGGCGGTAAGACCCCTCCTTGAGGAGTGGCTGGATAGGCGTCACGGCGTCCTTACCTACCGCATGACGCAGGTCCTCACCGGACACGGATGTTTCGGGAGGTTCCTGTGTCTGATAAGGAGGGAGGAAACGACTGGGTGTCACCACTGCGAAGATCGTCCGGAGGACACGGTGGAGCATACGGTGCAGGACTGCCCCGCTTGGGCAGAGCACCGCCGTGTCCTCACGACGGCGATTGGCGGAGACCTCTCGCGCCCGGCATTGGTCGAGGCCATGCTGCGGGGCGAGACGGAGTGGGAAGCGGTCGCCTCCTTCTGCGAAGCAGTCATGCTCGCGAAGGAGGAGGCGAGCCGTGTGAGGGGGAGGACAGCGACCTCCCTCCACCCCAGCCGCAGTGGTGGACGCCCACGGCGTCGGACGTCGCAAGACGATCTCCGGCCACCGTAGGCTCGGGCATGCGGGCGGCGAGTAATGGGCGACTCGCTGTCCGACCATGGACCATGCCCGGGTCGACGGCGCGTTGTGTTCCACGCGCGCCTCAAGGAGTGTCAGCACAGGGACGGGGCCTGTAGAGGGCCAAAGCCTGCTGGGGTCGCGGGACCAAGGGATTACCGTAACCCTAGTACGTAAAGGGCTAGTGAAGGACACCGTAGATTTTAGTCAGTACAAGTCTGACAGTCCCTGCCGCCCTGCCCTGGGTGGGAGGACTCATTTGATGATTTTACCAAGAAAAAAAAAAAAAAAACTTGCAATATTGGGCTTAAATGAGTTGACGCCCAAATGAATGCCCGGTCACTGGGCATTAACTTTTTACTTTGTTTAGTAAGAAATCAAGTAAAAACTTAACTGGGCAAAAAGCCTTGGCAAAAGGCATTTATTCGGCGTTTACGGGCAAAATGTCCAGGGCATAAACCTATGTCCAGCCGTCATTGCAATCGATAACTAAAATAATATTATCAGCTCATTCTATCAATCTATCATAATAGGAACTATAAGCAACAATTAATTACTTGTGTTAGTCGGATATTGGGTGATAATCTACCGCAGGTGTAGACGATAACCTATCGGATTGACCAAATATGCATGTCTAGAACAAACTGGCGCATGCGGCATGCCGTATAATTACCTACATTTTATAAGCATATCTACATTTGTTGCAATTTTTAACCAATAGGCATTTCGACACCATCAAAAATTGCAAATTAGTCCGCCAAAGATTTTTCGACGAATTGAGAACACTCTCTTTTTTTTAACCGACTTGAAATGTAGGGTCTCAGTTCGATCTGTATTTATGTATGTTTGTCCGCGATTATCTCGCATTTGGCTGAACCGATTTTGATGCGGTTTTCAGAAAAGTGTTCGTTACATTCTGGAGAAGGTTTTAGTATGTTACACTAATGGATATCCTGTGAAGTTGCCCGCATGGATCCGTTTTTGCTTCTTTAGATTGTAGATTATCAAAGACGATTGCATGTTTGTCCGCGATTATCTCGCGTTTGGCTGTACCGATTTTGATGCGGTTTTCAGAAAAGTGTTCATTATATTCTGAAGAAGGTTTTAATATATAACAATAATGGATATCTCGTGACATGGCCCGCATAGATACGTTTTGCTTGTCGATGGCTATAGTCAATGAAATAAATAACAAAGCCGCCGACTTCCGAAAGAAGTTTTTTTTTTTTTTGAGATTGGTTTTGAAGTTGGTTCCTCTTTTTTTTTAAAAAGTTTTTTTTTTATGTATACGGTCAAGTATGAGAGGATCGATATCACCATGCCACCACGTCAAATCAAAAACAATCGACAGTACTGTGCCATGAATTATTTATTTTACCGGCGTTCATCAGTTCTCAAGGTCACGTATTGATTGTTGTCATGTAATATTATATGTATAACTGTTATTTTACATATGATGGGTTTGCTCTCGGCTTTATATTCTCTACTTGCCCTTGAGTGGAACGAAAGGGACTGTCAGACTTGTACTGCCTAAAATCCATGGTGATGGGTCCACGAGAATATACATAGAAAGATGTAGTGTGTTCAAGTATTACGTAAGCAGATCTATAACAATTATTTAGTAAAAGTAAGCAAAATTCCATGTTTTTTATCGTGGCATCATCCTCAAGCGTAGTCCTCCCACCCAAGGCGCGACGGAAGATACTGCCAGACTTGTACTGACTAAAATCCACGATGATCCTGCAATAGCGCTTTACGTTTCAGAGACACGATTATCTGGTAGGTAAGACAGCATAATTTTATGATTTTTCATTCACTTCATCACTGTTTTTCAAATTTTGTACATAGATTCTTTACACAAAAATACTAGACAGTTGTATCGGGTTTCGCATAAAGAAAAAATAATGTTGTAGGTATACTGAAAATGAGCAGCAGAAAGAGCTTGGATTTATAATTAGTACATTTTCAAATAGTTGCCACGATGACTCGAGGTCAGTCAATGTTTGTCATTATCAGTTAAACGACACGGCATTTAAGGAGTTTATGTCTTGTGTTAAGGATGATAAAGTATATTTTCATGTATCAATTATGGTTGTGTCAATGTTTATGTCGCACTGTGATTTTCCTTGAAAGTGTGAGTGGAAAAACTAGCCAGGTACTCTTGTTTAAGCTATTTGCGAAGTCTAGTCGGTGGTGATGACTAACAAATCGATTACAGCACGTGTTGTGACGGAGATGTAAAATAAGGCCATGTGTATTGACCCTTCGGGCACGCCGCAATCGCGGCGATAAGACCCCACTTTGAGGAGTGGCTGGACAGGCGTCCGGCGTCCTGACCTACCGTATGACGCAGGTCCTCACCGGACACGGATGTTTCGGGAGGTACCTGTGTCGGATGAGCAAGGAAGAAACATTTGGGTGTCATCACTGCGAGGATCGCCCGGAGGACACGGTGGAGCATAGGGTGCAGGACTGCCTAGCTTGGGCAGAGCACCGCCGTTTCCTCACGGCGGCGATAGGCGGAGACCTCACGCGCCCCCGGAATTGGTCGGGGCCATGCTGCGGGGCGAGACGGAGTGAGAAGCGGTCGCCTCCTTTTGCGAAGCAGTCATGCTAGCAAAAGAAGAGGCGCGCCGTGTGAGGGAGAGGATAGCGTCCTCCCTCCACCCCAGCCGCAGTGGTAGACGTCCACGGCGACGGACATCGTCAGACGATCTCCAGCCACCGTTGGCGCAGGCATGCGGGAGGCGAGTAATGGGCGTCTCGCTGTCCGACCATGGACCATGCCCGGGTCGATGGCGCGTTGTGTTCCACGCGTGACTCAAGGAGTGTCAGCATAATGACGGGGGTCCTTTAGAGGGCCAAAGCCTGCCGGGGTCGCGGGACTCACGATTTACCGTGACCCCGAAACGTAAAGGGCTATTGAAGGACACCGTGGATTTTAGTCAGTACGAGTCTGACAGTCCCTCCCGCTCTGCCCTGGGTTGGAGGACTCATTTGATGATTTTAACACGCATATATGTAAGCCAGTTGCGAGTACTACACCTTCCTAACAATAATTATTTCTTTGTTTCAGCCATTCATGAAATAGCCCACAACTTAGCGTTCGGCCACAATCGGCCGTTGGCTAATAGGCTATTTGGCTTCTTCGCGAATCTACCAATAGGTCTACCTGTGTCCATCAGCTTTAAGAAATATCATTTGGAACATCATAGGGTAAGTGGAATCTTTTATTCTAAACTAATATTCTAAAGCTGAAGACTTTGGTCCGTACTGGAAAAATCTTTTTAGCCTTTGTCAAAAAGACAGGCAATAGCGAACCGGACCGAGTCCGAAGCGATAACGAACGATACGAGACGTCAAACTGCAACTGCAGCGAACCGAGGCGTGGCACTTTTATTAGCTGGCTTTTATGAACGACGTCAAACAGAGCAGATCCGCCTTCGCCACGTCTTCGCATCGCTTCGGTCACGCTATCGGATCGCTTTCGCTTTTCTATGTGACTGGATTCAAACAATTCCATCATCACCTGCCTTTTCCCAACTATATTGGGGTCGGCTTCCAGTCAAACCAGATGCGGCTGGATATCAGTATTTTACATGGAGCGACTGCCTGTCGGACCTCCACAACCCAGTAATTGGGTAATACGATACCCCATGGAAAGACTGGTTGTCAGATTTTAGAGCTTCTGACTAACAGTAACGACTGTCAAAGATCTACAAATGACAGCCGGGACCAACGGCTTTACGTGCTTTCCGAGACACGGAGGATACTCGCTATGACAGATGGTCACCCATCCACAGACCAACCTCGCAAGCGCGGCTTAACCCGGAAGATCGGCCTGTGCGGCTGTATTTTTTTAGCCAGGAGCTCCTCAAATAAAAAAAATTCAAACAATTCAATACATTACAAATAAAAACGCCTCGCTTCGCATTGGCCACGCCTGTCTGTTTGACAAAGGCTTTTGTATTAGATTTTCAATTTATCGAGGAAAGCTGTGTGACATCACAACACGACCAATACGAGCAACTGCGGTGGTAGAACAACGCGGAACAACTATCAAACATACATTTTCAAACAAATTGTTTACAAAAATGTCACGATTTTTCTTCCGATACAATGTAATGATCCTTACATGAAACAGACGAAATTGCCTATTTCACTATTTTTTGCGGATAACTCACACTTCACCAAAAAACATATACGCAAATAATTTTAACATAAAAAAACCTAAGTCTCTTTTTTTTACGTGTTAATATCATCAAATTAGTCCTCCCACCCAGGGCAGGGCGGGAGGGACTGTCAGACTCGTACTGACTAAAATCCAGGGTGTCCTTCAATAGCCCTTTACGTTCTGGGGTCACGGTAATTGCCCTGGGTGGGAGGACTCATAAGATGATTTTACCACGTAAAAAAAATGTTGAATGAAATTTGCTATATTTTTTATGACTGAAATTTATCACAGGAATTAAAAATATTATTTTGTATCGTCTTCCAGTACCAAGGCAATGAGGTGATAGACACAGACCTGCCAACTCTACTAGAGGCGAAGCTGTTCGACACCACGGGCGGCAAGTTCCTGTGGCTGATGCTGCAGCCCTTTTTCTACAGCTTCCGCCCTCTGATAGTACGCCCAAAGCCACCCACGCCCATGGAGCTCATCAACTTGGTGATCCAGCTGTTCTTCGATGCTATAGTCATTAAGTTGTGGGGTGAGTGTTTTTTACGTATTTTTGAAGTGAAAACTTCTTTAGCGGCGTTGTGCACTTTTTTGGGAATGGGTAAAAATTGTTAAACTCGCGTCAGGACACGTGACCTGATCGAAAATTCGTAAGACGGCGCAGGTCGCTTGCGCGAATGTTCGTGTGTGTTTATAACTATTCAAGTTTTCACTTCTGCCGGCACTCCCAGAGTGCTACCCGTCGTTTTTTTTTTGCCAGGTAGCCTACTATAACGTCTTAAACCGAGAGTAGTTCCACTGTGGGAACGGGATGGATAGACGACTTGTATAGCTCTGTCTCTTTCCCACCGTGGAATTTCGGTTTATGACATCGTGGTATCTCTTAGATTATAGAATGTCCCGATTCGATCTGATCTCGACAGCAAAATTACCTTTATTGATTCAATTTAAGAAATACAAGAAAGAATATGTTATTTTATTTGTCATATTTTGTAACATGATTGTAATCAATCTATCTATACGGGAAATGGTCTGTTTTCCTCGAACAACTCATAAATATAATGTGTGCATTTGTTTTTATCAGGAAATGTTTGAATGTGTTTAATTAAATGCATTTTTTTCCTTATAAACACTGTAGAAAGTATTTTATTTTTAAAATTTTATCTATCTTATTACCTATTTTCTTCGTTTCAATACATCACCATTATATCAGCCCCCCCCCCTAAATGACGCACTAAGCCTAGGCCGGAACCCCACAGGGGGTACCCTTAGTGACGTTCATTTAATTGAACCTGGTTTGTAAGCCCTGCCTGGGGGCCTTAAAGTAATTTTCGGCCATCACAGGACTGTCCGGTTAAATAGCATCAACCTTATAGAGTTGTTGTGCTACGAGAGACCATATTAAAAAAAAGCAAAGGATTTACCCAATTCCGAACAGGTCATCTGCTTCTCTTTTCTTTATTATACAGTTTTTAATTCTATTACAGGATGGAAAGCACTTGGTTACCTGATCTTTGGAGCTGTTATGGCGATGGGTGTCCACCCGGTTGCAGGTAAGTTTTAATTTAGATGGTGCAAAGGCCCAGAAGTCATGCTAGAAATATTTAAAAAAAAAAGTAATCATTTTGCAATTTTCTGAAAACATGAATAACGAAAATATTCTAAACTCGCTTTTATAAAGATACTGATATAAGATTTTACATTTCGAGGTATGCTCTTCTGATTCTGCCATATTTATTGAACTGCAAAACCTAACCGTTGCAATAATTACATATTGGCTTTATTGACATGGCTTTCATTCGGGTTGAACTGAACGGAAAACAAGATCAGACCAGTCCTTATTTACAACAATCTCAAAGATTGGACATTTTGGGAGTTGGACATTTTAAGAATAAGCTATTTTACTCCAAAAATTTAATTAGTCCGAATAATAGATAAACAAAAAATATTAGACCTGTACTTTTTCTTTTGTTACTCAAAACAAAAATGACGAAGATACAACGCTTCTAAAAATCACAAAACCTCACTCGATCTGTATAATTTAACAGTCGTTATGACGTCACAAGCCAATATTAATTGATTTAAAAAAAAACGTGTACATTATTTTTCAATGTCTTAACTGTCGGACAAAAATTAGATTTTCAATTCATTTATCTGAAAGCACCTGCCATCACCTTATTATGTTCGCAGAACAATATTGTGTAGTAATTCAATATTTAGACCTATAATAAAATATTCATCTTACTTCTAGGCCATTTTGTAGCCGAACACTATATGTTCAAAAAAGGCTACGAGACGTATTCGTACTACGGGCCCCTGAACTGGATCACGTTCAACGTCGGCTACCATAACGAGCATCACGACTTCCCGGCGGTGCCCGGCAGTAAATTACCTGAGGTAAGACAAATTTGAGGGAGAGAATTGCGTGAGGGAGACGACAGCTTTCACCTCACGACCCAGTGGCCGCGGGAAACAGACTCGAAGTGATTTATCATCCCGTAGGCGCGGGCATGTGACCGGCGAGTAATGGGTGACTCGCCGACCGATCATGAACTATGCGTGTCGTTTTCTACGCGCGCCTCAAAGAGCTGTCAACAATTTGATAGGGTGTCCATAGAAGGCCAAAGCCTGGTGGAGTCATGGAACTGTCCAAACGGAATCCATGACTGGAATGTGAAGAGCTATGGAAAAAACACCATGGATTTTGGAACTGTAACATTGAGTGAAATGTGTTTTTGATGGCACAGAGAAAGTTTTAGTATAGGACAACGTATAGAAAAAGAAAAAACTAAAAGACTACATACATATTTTATTCTACAGGTACGCCGCATCGCTCCGGAATTCTACGACAATCTTCCTCACCATGACAGTTGGACCCGAGTCCTGTATGACTTCGTAATGGACCCCGAAATAGGGCCCTACGCCAGGATCAAGCGTAAGGAACTGGGACTTAAAAGTTAAGTTGGTAGCATTGTGACCCATAGATGTAGAGGATAGATAGAAACGAAAACACTAGAAAGAGACAAAGCGATTTTGCGGTCTATTCCTATTAAATTCAAAGACAACTAACGGCCAAAAAATCGCTTTGTCTCTGTCACACTTTTCTGCCTCTTTTTACACATGGATAGTGAATATTTAGAGTCCGCGCCACGCCTGGGGGCCTATCATAACGTCTAAAAGCGGGAGTAGTTCCACTGTGGGAACGAGATGGCGCTAGATGACTTGTATAGCTCTGGTCTCCGATGCGTCATTACATCAAATTGTATTTTTTAAAATGTAGTACCACAAATTTTCCGCAAAACTTCAGTCGCGGCGCGGTCTCTAGTCCGTTCTCTATGTCTACGGTTTTAAATGATTAGTTTCTGAAGGTTGGTATATTGTGCTTGCGATGTTGAGAATAACGCCATCTGTTGGGGAGATTGGTGGGTTACATTTTGGTACCTTTTTAAATTTTTGTCTATTTCACAAATTAAATATTACAGATATCTAAATTGTGGATTATGAATATATTGATATTTAATGAATATTTAAATAAATAAAATGATTTTCTACATCGCAAGCGTCATCTATGAACTTGAAACAGTAATTGTAAAAGTTGATCTTGTTTTTATTATTAAATTATGGATTTGATTAGAACGATAGATTGTATGTATTATTATTTAAAGTAAGTTTTAATTTAGTAAATACATCACTTTTTGTATTTTGTTTTTTATTCGTTTTATTTGGTAAATTGACAAACAAAAGTTTAAAAATCAAAGTGATACTTTCATTCCATGGTACTCTTCATCATCTGCCTAGACTTTTCCTAAATATGTTGTGGCATTTGGGCTTTTCCCAGTTCTAAAGTCCTTTTGTGCCTATTGACCTTGTTTTGTTCTGTCTCCTGCTTGACATGGAGGGAAGTGGAAACGTATTTTTTCCTACTCCTCCACTATTATTTTTCCAAGACAGGTAAATTCATTCTCCGGGACACGTCGAGCTTCATTGTCTCGGTGCTTTTCTGGTGGTTGCCACTGTTGATTCTGGCTTTCAGGAGTTGCAGTGGTTTGGGAATAGGGTGGTGGGTCTGTCTCAATAAAAAAAAGCCGTATTATGACGTCTTAAAACCAGGCTTGTTCCAGTGAGTGAAAGAGACAGAGCTATACAAGTCGTCTAGCGCCATCTCGTTCGCACACTGGCACAAGCCTGGTTTTAAGACGTCATAATACGGCCCCTGGTATCTGCAACACCGCGTCTTATGCGTGTATTTACGTGCGGAATTAATGACATTAAAAACTACTTCAAAGATAACCTCTTTTTAATCGAGATTGTTACCAAATAAAATGAGTAAAAAATACATTAATTACGTGCGGAATTAATGACATTAAAAACTACTTCAAAGATAACCTCTTTTTAATCGAGATTGTTACCAAATAAAATGAGTAAAAAATACATTAATTTCATGCGTATTTTCTATAAAGAAGAAAAGCATGAATATTTTTTTTATTGTTCTTTCTTTGTTAGTAAATCATTTCGTTTAACTACTGTGGATATTAATTGATTTATAAATTATGTTATCGTTAATTTTTTTAACGGCGGGCGGGCGTATGTTTATTGAGGTTCTACAAAAATTTTCTGTAAATTTTGTGTCGCCCCCCCTATTACATGTGACTTTAGTAAAACTAGCGAAATGCGGATGTACTATTCGGGTATGCTTTTGTTTAAACCCTAGGGGATAAAGGGCGTGCTGTTATGTTAAATTAGCAAAATGATTTTACAATAAAATTTGTCGACGAAACAAATATACAACATTCTGCGGGATTCAATTATATGTTTATTGAAAATTTAAATTGTATGTATATATTTTTATTAGGCTATCGTTTGAATCTCTGATTAAAATTTTCGAAATGATATTATGTACAAAATTAATGTGTATAAAAATATTTCATTGGATTTTTATATTGGACTACTATTTGTAATATATTTATAATGTATTTCTTGCTTTACAGTTATTAATTTTCCTCCATTTCTGTTAAAAAATACCAAGTCACGTTAATATTTAGCATGCTTTAAATAGTGTTTTTTTTTTAGTTTGTCCATAGTTTACAAAATATAAACAAACCTAAATAAATATTCAAATTAGGTACAGTCAAGAGCAATAACATCATTCAAACGCAATTTACTCGTGAAATACTGGTTTTCACTTTCAAATAAGACCTATTTCGTAATAGTATGGCTTCCAAAACAGAAGTCTAATGAAAAGGCAAAAGTTTAATCAATATGGTAGCTGAACATCGCTTTTGAATACTGCTTAGTGTATACATACTATTGCTTGTGACTGTACAATGTACATTTGTGGGTTGGTACATTTTAGCAAAACTGGGTACCTATGGGGTATTTCGTACCCCAAAAAGTAGCTTTTATAATGATGTTATAAGCTTTTGAAGTAACTTTAGCGTACTACAGGTATGGGGCACTGTTATACCCCAGTGATAATGTATATTATAAAAGGTATATACTTGTTATAAATATACAGTGCTATGTAAAAATAAAAATTATTAGTATTAATGTTTATATATTTCGTTGGGGTAACCTAGACCCCATAACAGATAAGTTTCAAGATTTTATTTTTTTGTTAATTTTGTAAATATTTCCAGAATTGTAAGCAAATATATTTATCTTAGGTCAATTTTTTACATTGAAACGGCAGATATTGGGTAGAAAAATAGGCCGCGTCTTAACTAAAGCAATCGTCTCCCGTGCTTTCTGTCCGTTGTGAATACGAATGCGTGTTCGCAAAGATAGAAAGCGTCTTCCAATTTCAAACAAATGTGACATATAAAAATATTTGTCTATGGTCAGGACGAAAGCAGGGTTATACTCTTTGCATATAATATACATACAGGTATTATTTCAAATTATTAGTCCAAAATAACTTGTATTTTAGTGTTTTAATTCTTTTGCTACATAGAATTTTTTAACTATAATGTTGCCAATTCCAAATATTTAGCATTTATACATTTTTAAGAAGGAGTTTGGTCTATTGGAGGGAGGTATAATTTACTATTGTAATTAAATTTCTACTTTTGTCAAAAACTTTCGATAAATTTTAGGTTCACTCGGCTTGGAACTATTTAAATGGAATTTTGATTTCGTAAGAAAAAATAGACCTTATTGTTCAACCGTATGGAGTTGAAGTAAATGTATTAATTTGGACATTTAATGACAGAGAACTAATATTATAAATGCGAGAGTAAGTTTGTTTGTTTAAGTAGCCCTCATTATATGCTTGATAGTTAAATACCAAATACATGCCTATGTAGTTCAAAATATTCATAATTGTTATTTCTGTTTTACGTATTTTTATCATAAACGCCTTCTTATTTTTTGTAAAGCAAGTTTGCTACTCCATGTTATTATGTTATTAAAACATCAAACATTGTTACATCATCAAATGACTTGAATATTTCATCAAAGGACTTACGAATTACCGTGACCCCGGTACGTAAAGGGCTAGTGAAGGACACCGTGGATTTTAGTCAGTACGAGTCTGACAGTCCCTCCCGCCCTGCCCTGGGTGGGAGGACTCATTACATGAAACATTGTTACATAACATTAAATGTTCACAACATATTGATAACATGTTTTGTTTGAAAATTGGGATAGTAGACTTGGTTTATGAAATTATGTGATCGATGTTTGCTTATTCAAGAACGAGCTACGTCTAGAAATTTAGAATAATTATGAGCCTATGTTTTTTTATTGCTGGGATATCCACACAGACACATTATGGCTTGGTAGATGTCATATGTCATAGAATGTTTGGTTAGAGGACATGCTGGTTCCTCACGATGTTTTCTTTCACCGTTTTGAGAGCAGTAGTAGAATAAAATAACATCGATTACATGAATTTAACTGAAAATTTAAAGGCGGTAAATCGTGTTCTTATTGTGAAGAAAAACTATATTTCTGAATGTGTATTTATGTAAAAATGTTGTAATAAAAAATGTATATTTAATTATTTTTTGGTTTCCATTTTAATCCTTATCATTTGACATAATAATTGATTGGCAGCTTCGATCAATAATACTACTAGATTCCCGATGAACGGCCCGAAAAATAACGCCACAAACGGTTTTGTGACGGTATTTCGAATCCTTGTTGCTTAGACCTTAAGTATCATTTTAGAATGAATATTTTTGTACTGATGACATTTTATCTTCAGGAAACATTTTTAAATTGTTTACGTTAAACCTATTACATTTTGCAATGGTAATTAAACTGTATGTTTGAGTATTAAGGTTTATAATAAACTGAAGTTGTTAATACTATTGAACATTTTTTTATGAAGTGTAGATGTTTAAGTGTGTGCAAATGTGGCCGCTTATGCGACTCTGTTTTGTTCCTGATCCTTAATCTAGAGCTATTATTGATCGAAGATTGGCAGCATAATTATGGCTGACGCCCGGTTGGACTGATGTGGCTTGGTTCGTTTTAACACAACACTCATGATTCACCTTGATAAAACTTAACGGGGCCCAACTAATAACATAATTGAGTATTCAATTGTCTTCTTCTGCCTAGCCTTTTCCCAACTATATTGGGGTCGGCTTCCAGTCAAACCAGATGCAGATGGATATCAGTATTTTACATGGAGCGACTGCCTGTCGGACCTCCACAACCCAGTAACTGGGTAATACAATACCCCATGGTAAAACTGGTTGTCAGACTTTAGAGCTTCTAACAGTAACGACTCTCAAAGATCTACAAATGAAAGCCGGGACCAACGGCTTTACGTGCTTTCCGAGGCACGGAGAAAACTCGCTATAACAGATGGTCACCCATCCACAGACCAACCTCGGCAAGCGCGGCTTAACCCGGAAGATCGGCCTGAGCATTATTATTGAATTATGTAGTTTATCATTATATAAACTTTATGCTAAAACAGGCCGCTCGTTGCTAAATCCGGCACTGACACGAGACACTTTTTTTTAAAGAATAGTTTAATAACCTGTCGCGGTCTGTGTCGTGACTAGACCGAGGTGGCGTTTGAAAAGAGTACTTCGGAGGTTATGGGCGGGCCTCTCCTCAGCGGTAGGACATAAATGGCTACTTAAAAAAAGTCAAAAAAAATATTCTTAATTAATTTTTATTCCACACTTGTAGTTACAGTAATAAAGTAAAAAAAATGCGCAATGGACGGAGCTTAGACAACTATTACTAAATCTACATTAGTCAGTACGTTACAAAGCGTAGTCAGTTTAATGACGACTTAGTGACTAAGTACAATAAGATTTTCTGTTGAGGAATCCAAGACAGTTAAATTCATTCTCCGAGACTTCGAGATTCATTGACTCGGTGCTTTTCTGGTGGTTGCCACTGTTGATTCTGACGAGCGGGAGTTGCAGTGGTTTGGGAATAAAATGGCAGGGCGGTCAAGTTCCTCACAACGTAATTTAATTTTATTATAACATAATTTTAGTATGAAAGACCAGAATATAGTTAAACTATAATGTTCTCACACCGACCTCCTCTTTGTAGGTTTTTCTTTTTTTTTAAACTTTGTCCCACACGAGGAATTTCTCCTGTGTCATGAGTGCGTTTACAAACATAGAAACTCACATACACAAACACCCAGACCCGGAACAACTATTTGTAGGTCATACAAGTATTTGTTCCGTGCGGGAATCGAACCCGCGACACGATGCGCAGCAGTCTAATCGCTCAGCCACTACGCTAACTGTGCCGACAATATAAGTTACAATGCATGAAGATGTCACATGTCTTGGAATATTTTGCTCTAGAACATGCCGTATTTTTGATTTGTGGATTAAAACCCAAATCAAGGCTGTGTACAGAAAGAAAGCTGGAAACTTATAAGCGCTTACCGGCGCTTGACAGCGCTGGTAACCCGCGCAGGAAAATATATGAACGCGCGCCGATACGCACTGAACGGTGCCGACAAGTTCCGACAAGCTTCAACACGTGCTGTTCAGCGCTGGGCGCTGCCATTTAAAATTAATAATCAACTTGCTTGCTGCGCTGTCAAGCACCGGTAAGCGCTTATAAGTTTCCAGCTTTCTTTCTGTATATATCCTAAAAAAGGTTGTGATAAGTTCGTCACTTAGTCGTCATATCAAATATGTTGATTTTCTCACAAAACTATGAAAATTGTGCATTATACTCAAGGCACTATCAAAAAGGCACAAACAGTGATTGTAATACTTTCTTTAAATGGCATTATTAATAACAACAGTCATTTTAATACTAATTATCAAATTACGTGATAAATCGCATCAAAAAAGTGCATCATAGAAAATTAAATAATTTTTTCAAACTCATTAAGGCCCAAATTATGACCGAGATGCATTATTAATTTCGGACGTTAGTCATTTTCGCACAATTCGGGCCTATATTTATCCAATGTTTGGCCGTTTTATGAATTGATTCACTTTTAAACTAGGTGGGCACACATTCGATATAGATGCATAAATGTCACATCATTAAAGAAAATCATTTTAAACAGACACATTATTTTTTGCCTAATAACATTGTACGATTTTTAAATTTATAAACAATCAATTCCAACGTATTTATCACTATATTACAAAAATAAATGTATAAATTAAAATTATTACATATGTAATTACGGAAAAAACCTTAAACAATGTCTATGAATAAATCCCTAAATTACGTATAGTTCAATAAGCATTATACACATATAATAATTATGTTAAAAATTAACATCATATAAAAATAATATACATCAATATGAGATTCTTAACAAGAAAATATTTTTTGCTTAAAAATTATTAAAGTAATCTTCAATAAAAAAAATATTAAAGGACGGAAATTCTATAACAAATAAGGGCTTATATTTTGAAACTTAGCAATTAATTTTATAATATAGTTCGTGCAACGAAAAATGAGCTTTGTACCCTCATACAGTTTTTTTTTACGTGGTAAAATCATCATATGAGTCCTCCAACCCAGGGCAGAGCGGGAGAGCCTGTCAGACTCATACTGACTAAAATCCCTCTAGAGGGGGGGGGACCCGTCATTTTGCTGACACTCTTTGGGGCGCGCGTGGAACACATCGCGCCGGCGACCAGGGCATGGTCCATGGTCAGACAGCGAGTCGCCCATTACTCGCCGCCTGCATGCCCGCGCCTACGGTGGCCGGAGATAGTGAATTATTGAAATTATATTTAACAATGCTCTCACGCACACACAATACGCGCGTATATCAATGAAATGTTCAATTTAATGCTATTTTTTTATTTAACTTGGTAATTATAATATTTAAAACGCAGTTTGATCTTTATTTCTAGAACTATATTTTTGTCGCTGGTCATTGAAAAATAAGCCTAATTTATAAAAAAAAACATTTTTCGTTACAAGAACTCTATTTAAATAAAGAATTATATAACTATATTTTCTGCCATTTTGGGCCATTAAAATACCCTCTGGTAACCTCCCAGTGAAATTACATTGATCCAAATCTTTGTTATTTGTGCATTATCAACAGACGAATGTCACAAACATCCCTTAGTTATTTATTTCTCTATTTATTTGTTTTCAATATATGAAAGTATAAAAGGATCTATGAAACTTTGCAAGACGTTTTTATTATTCAATTAAATTAAGTTTAGTTCCGCCAAAAGAACCAATCATCATATGAATCTACTTTTTAAAATTTGTAGTTTGAATTTTATTTATACCCAAACTACGTTTTGGATGGTTTTAGGACTGATTTTAATTAATATAAAATACAGCACATTTAAGATATTGTATTGAAATATTCAATTAATTATATAAAATATTGTGGATTGGTTCCTTTTACCATAACTAAATGAATTTCTTTTCACTACTTCGGATCGGCGATGGTGTGACTCACAAACTAGGAAACAAAATATCATACAAGTCTCGCCGCTATCAATTGATTTGTGGTGTAAAGCCTATGAGGTTGATCCGAACAAGTATCAAGATTACAAAGACTTAATTTTAACGGTTGATTACACAAACCTATTTATCGGCGTTTTAAAAAAGCTATGTGAAAACAAAATATCTGATTGTTCAGCTATTTTTTTACAACACCCAAAAAAAGTCCAATACTTAACATACCAATCGTCTTACTCACACAGGGGTCTCAAGACTCCCCTCGGTGGGGGGCGAAGTCTCAGCGAGGGGTGTAATCTCGTCGGGGAGGTGCGGGGCCGCATATCATATCTGTGAGGCTGGCATGGTGGATACCGTGCTGTGAGGGGTCGTCGGTCGAGACCCCGCGAGAGACGCGTTGAGAGACGCCATTGTACCCATCTGGGGAAGAAACATACAGAAAAATGTTATTCTTATGCGCGTAAGCGTAGCGTAAACATAAAAAAAAGTTTGTAACCATCAAGTTTGTAAGCTGATTTTTTTAATTTTATGGAAAACAATTGAACTGTTTTATTGTTTTATATTCTAAATCTATATTTTTAAATAAAGAATATAAAATGAAGAAAATATCATAATCTAATCTACAGTAACAAAAAAAGATTTGGATATTTTATAAATAAGGGTTTTTAAATAAACCCCATTTTTAAATAACACGGTATGTGAGACCTCGTTCATAGCGATGGATTAGTACTTCGATATGTCACCCTTTCACAGACCAACCTTTGCAAGAGATTCTATTTTTTTTTTACAGCTGACCTATTTATCAAGTATACACCAGTAACTCACCCTCAAATGCGCCAGGTCCTCCAGCTTAGTGAGGTCTGCGAGCTCCAGGTAGAGACTGTAGACCAGCAGCCAGCCGTACATGCCGGCGACACAGAAGAAGATCCAGAACAAACACATCAGCACGTTGTATGAGAATATCATGTCATTCACTATAGATGCAAACACGAAGGCGATCAGACGAAACACTATGAATATGCCGAAGGTGTACAGCCAGGGTACGATGCGTTTCTCATATTCCTGTAAGCAGAAAATGTTATAACATATTAATTACTAGCTGCTCCCAGCGGCTTTGCCCGAAAATTATCCCACGGAAAGATAAAATCAATATAAAAACTATCTTTTGCGTTATTCCAGGTGATAAACTATGTGTGTACCAAATTTTATTCAAATCCCTTCAGTAGTTTTTGCGTGAAAGAGTAGGGGTTGCGGGACTTATGATTTACCGTGATCCCGGTACGTAAAGGGCTATTGAAGGACACCGTGGATTTTAGTCAGTACGAGTCTGACAGTCCCTCCCGCTCTGCCCTGGGTGGGAGGACTCATTTGATGATTTTATAACGTTTAAAAAAAAGTGCGTGTCATACTCGCGCCTGGCAAAAATAACATGTTTGTTCTATCAGAGCCCCCTTTCAATATTTATTTTGTTTTATTCTGATATAGCGACAACAGAAATACAAAGTAATTGAAACATTCGGTGCGGGAATTTTTTAAGAGATTAGCTTACCTATGTGCAACTTACCTTATTCTTTCCTTGTTTTACTAACTACAGGATGTCAGCATGAATGGTGAACGAATGAGTGAATTAGTATGAGTGAGTGAATGGAAATAGAATGAACATGAGGGTGATAATATAGTTCATGAACGAATATGTTTAGTAAAAAATGGCCTAGAGGATAAACCTGCCCTGCATGCGGCTTACGCTAGAAATTAATAATCTATCTGGGTTGCTTATTTTCAGTTGTTCTTTGTTAGTAACCAATGAACGACCAATTTGCCTATCCGTTTCTTTAAGAGCGCGTATTCCGAAAGTTGGCAGCGTCGCAAATAGTTGTCAAATATTAACAAGTTTTATTTAATTTGGCAATTCTACTGTATGGAAATAAGAAATATGGCTCTGTAGTGCACAAAAAATTGATAAGGGACCACCTACCGAAGTCCCACCTATCTCTGAGCTATGATTCATAAATAGAGCCAGCGGTTTAGACGTGAATGCATAAAAAAAGGAAAAAAAAATAACTATAGCTCTTTTAAAGTACGGAATATCTTCCAACTAATAACTTTAGTGAGCCATTTACGTACTAAAATGAGATTTGTAAGTGATAAGAAGATGGTATAGGAATACATAGTGACAAACCCTACTTTGAGATATTAGGATATCGCTTCGTGAGACGCGTCGGGCATCGCGGAACGATTTACGGTCACCGTAGGTGCGAGCTTGCAGACGGCGAGTAATGGGTAGCTCAACGTCCGATTAAGGATCAGGGACCGTATTATGACGTCTTAAAACCAGGCTTGTTCCAGTGAGTGAAAGAGACAGAGCTAGTCGTCTAGCGCCACCTCGTTTACTCACTGGAACAAGCCTGGTTTTAAGACGTCATAATACGGCCCCAGGTGGCCTACCATGACTTCTTAAAGCGTGAGTAGTTCAGCTGTGGGAACGAGATGGCGCTAGACGACTTGTATAGCTCTGTCGCTTTCCCACAGCGTAACTACTCGATATCCAGGCCCGAATCAACAGCGCACGTGGACGGCACCTCGTGGACCACGCGCGCCAATACAATAGTAAGCTTACCGGCGGGGCCGCTATAAGGCCAAACGCTTACCAGAATCGCGGGACGTTCTTACTTAATTTTTTTATCAGTAAGTCTAACAGTTCGTTATCTTCTAGTGAAGTGGAGACAATTGATTTTTCTAACACCCAAAAATAACAATTTTTTTTTTATTAATTTGGGAACATTCTTTGTGTTAACACAACAAAACACGATGCTCAAATTAGTACAGAGCTTAGCCCCAGAAACGCTCTGAAAGCAAAACTATTTCATACAAAAGTTTTGTTAAAAAGCCTTATGTACTATGATCTATGTACCTAGATTCAACGTTAAAAATCCAATATCTCAAAGGAAGGTTTGTGAAGGTATTGTCTTTGCCCTCTACATCTACAAATTAGTGTTTTTTTTATATATTTACCTTTCTGAGACCGTTGATAAGTATGATGCTTGTAACAAGTACTGCGACGGAGCCCAGCCATGAGAACAGTGCGAATATTATCAGGACGTTGCGAACTGAAATAGACGATACAATAACATTTTATTACAATAAGGTAGTTATCGGAAAAAAATTAAGACCTGTTAGTTAGAGTATTGAAAAATGATGACACCGTTTTTTTTTTTTAAATTAATGTCGAATAAGTACTGACAAAAATAAAACGCTTCGAATTTCGGAGTCGGGTTTGTGACGTCATAACGCCTGTAAAATTGTACCGACCGAGTGACGTTTTTTTTTGATTTTTAGAAGCGTTGTCAATTTTGGTTTATGTAACAAAACAAAAAATACGGGGCAAATATTTTTAGATAAAATTTCTTTCCCAGTAATTACTTTTTTTTGTAAAATTTCCTATTGAAACTACAGAAAGTCGTCTTCTGCCATCCTACATACAGCTGCTTGTGACAACTACACAGTAGCTAATATATTAAAATATCAGCTAAAAACTAAATAATGATTAACTAGCTCAACCCTGTGGTTTCTACCCCGGTGGTTGGCTCCCTTAGGTTGTTGCGTGATGGTATAAAGCCTTCCTCGGTAAATACACAATCCCACAAAAATATTCTTTCAATTTGAACCTGATGAATTATGTAAATTCCTTTTTTTTTCCTGCATCATTGGTGCTTTTACAAACATTTTAACACACAAACAGTTTTTATATTTACCTGGAGGACTCCCAACATAGACGAACTGGTAGCTGATGACGTAATATCCGGTGTGAGTGAAGCCGGGCGTCGCCATGTAAAGGCAGTATAAGTCGAAGATACTCTCCGCGAACGTGAAGAGGGCCATGAACTGGAAATATATGGTTTTTATGAGATTTTTTAGCAGTAGTAGACGGGCATGCGGGCAGCGAGTAATGGGCGACTCGCTGTCCGACCATGGACCATGCCCGGGTCGACGGCGCGTTGTGTTCCACGCGCGCCTCAAAGAGTGTCAGCATAGTGACGAGGCCTGTAGAGGGCCAAAGCCTGCCGGGGTCGCGGGACCAAGGGATTACCGTTACCCCGGTACGTAAAGGGCTATTGAAGGACACCGTGGATTTTAGTCAGTACAAGTCTGACAGTCCCTCTCGCCCTGCCCTGGGTGGGAGGACTCATTTGATGATTTTACCACGATAAAAAAAAAAAAGCAGTAGTAGACATATTTAGATTGGCAACAAAAAGATAAGTAGCTAACAGATATCGCTGGAGAAACAGGGGACGTAAAAATTAGAAAATTTAGAAAATTGCGACAATGTTTTTTTTAAACACGTTGTGGTTCCTATACTAGCAATTTCTCCTGTAGCGTGGGTGCATTTACACAAATAGAAAATCACATACACAAGCTCGTAATAGATTTTCAACGTTATACTCTAAACCATTAAGTTGAAAATCCATTACAGACACACTGTCTCAATGGCGAGGACCGGAGCAGTTTGTCTTTAATAGATTTTTAACTTTACACTCTATTAAATAAAGTAGAAAATTCAATAAAGACACTGTAGTTTCATTTCCATATGTCCACAACTTTCAGACAATTGCATGAAATTGGATAATTCTTTTTTTATTGTACACTAGCACTTTGCCCGCGACTTCGTCCGCGTGGGTTACGTACTTTCCTAATTCCCCCTTTTCACCCCCTTAAAGGTTAAATTTCCAAAAACCCCTTCTTAGTGCTCCCCTACATTATAATAGGAAGCCGTGTGCAAAATTTCACATTCCTAGCCCCAGTAGTTTCGGCTGTACGTTGATATGTCAGTCAGTCAGTTCTCCTTTTATATATATAGATTTTAATGTGAGGAAAAGGTTTATATGACGCCAGGTTCGCGGGACTGTCTCATCAGGTAATCGTGAGCCTGGAACGTAAAGGGCTATTGAAGGATACCCGTTGATTTTAGTCAGTACAAGTCTGACAGTCCCTCCCGCCCACCCTGGCTAGGAGAAATAAACACTTTTTTTTGCATAATTTTGGTTCTAATTAAAACAAATATGGTAGGGTAGGTACAAATGGGTATGGGAATGAAAAATTAACTAAAACCTTACCAAAGTAAAGAATCCAGTAAGTAGAGATCCTCTCTGAAGGTCCAAGAAGAATGCATCATGGAGTATCGGTTTCTGGTACCACGGTAGTCTTAGTGATCTCACTGACTTCGATGAACGAAGATTTGTTGATGACCTGAAAGTTATTTACATAGTATTTGTATATTTTTTTTAAGTTGTTGCCTCACTCTAAAAATTTCTCATGTATCGTGTTTACAAACATAGTCGCTCATGTCTGTCTGTATGTGTAACTTCTGAACAACTTCACCAAATTGGATATGTTTGTATTGTCCAGAAAAGTTTTGTATGTTTTCAGAAAGTCCGCTTTTGAAATGGTACTTGCAAATATATTATATCCATTTGTCAGTTCAGTCAGAAATGGAATGGTCTTTTGAACCACCGGAAGAGTTAGCTTGATTCAATGCACTAATCTGTGAAGGCTGTTTAACCTGTAATTGGCGACTGTGAAGTCCTAGTCATATTATAATTCTATACCTTAACTATACAGGGGCCGTATTATGACGTTTTAAAACCAGGCTTGTTCCAGTGAGTGAAAAAGGTGGCACTAGAGGACTTGTATAGCTCTGTCTCCTTCACCCACTGGAACAAGCCTGGTTTTAAAACGTGATAATATGGCTGCTGTACACAGAAGCTGTTGGAAAACCTTTTTAATAAATAAATCTCAGAAACTTTGCTTCAAACGGAATTAATGTTTTTGTTATGGATAGTCCAATTATCGAGGTAGGCTATATAACATCACAACACAATTAATAAGAGCTGAGCAGTGGAAGAAACAGTAGAAAATAACTAGTGCAGTAATACTCTGATGATAGTATTTTTATATGGGCCTTGAAGCCTAAATAAAAACAATTTAATTTGATTGCTCTGGCTGTAATAGACAGTAAATAACTGTGATGCCATCTACATCAATGTTACCATCCATGGGATTCTAAGTAGTTTCACTGCATTAAGGTCTGATTTCTACAATAATTAAATGATGGAATGCTAATGGGGCCCTGAAATCCTTAAGTAGATGTTGATTGAACTGCAAGATTAGTCAGACAACATTAAAGGTCGATGAACCTATAACATAATAGCATTGATAAACTATTATGTTTGTAATTATGACCAAAAACTAAAATATCAAGACCTATCAAGGAATACCGGCTGTTACAGGTTTAAGGCATACAAATACAAACTTTTTGCATAAATTCCTTCTTCAAAACATAGACATGCAATAATCTATGGATGGTGTACTGAAAATATGCAATGCAAACTCTTTTCCCAATAAGAAGTTTTTATAACTTGTGAAACTTACTTTCCGGTGTAATGTGAATACACAGAAGGCGTTGATCGATATGTAGAAGGCGTCTTTCTTCCGTACATGTTTATTTTCGTTAAAATCCAACGGCAGTCAACGCCCTGTTTGTTAATGTATTCAGTCACTTGTTTCACTGCACAAACACCGGGTAAAACACTCCCGGTTGTGTATTAACCTAATAAAGATTACATTTAACTTGTTTTAGCTACAATTTAAGTCATAAATATCTGTTTTACTGTAAAAAGCCACGCCTGAAAATTGTTTGTTGCTACTTTCCGTTGTCAATTTGGAATCTACCCCGACAAAATTCTATGTTTGAACTGTTAAAATTTTTGGCGCTAGTGCCTATGGTAAACGCATGAGTTAGAAAGAGAAGTAAGAGCACAAAGCTTTTCATCACTATTTAATAGTATAAGACAAAGGGCATTTATATAGATAGCAAAGAAAATTTTAATGTTCATAAAGCTAGCTATAATTATTGAAGCAACTGGCCCATCATTTATTGAAAAAAATTAAAAAATGTATGAAAAAAAAAGAGGGACTGTCATTTTGATGTTAGTGTTTTTGATAGATTTGTGTAAACTATCAAAAACACTTCAAAATATATAAAAAGCGTCTATTTTGCTAAATTTTTGTGTATATTTTTAGTTTCAAATAAAATGGAAGAACTGCCTCTTCAAGACGCACGTAACACTAGCAAAAGTGAAAAAGATTATAAGATTACATACAATAACATTAGAACGAATTGTGGGATATGCTGTAAGTGTTTAAAAGTATTTGAATTATTTTCTTTGATTTCGATAACAATCGATTGATTTAAAAGTTGTCTATGATGTGTCCGCATAAGGGTTAGCGCACATCGAATTGCAAAATGCTCGCACATGTTGCAGAAGTATTTTGATTGCTCCTCGACCTTGCAGGCTTGCTCGTTTTTCCGTGAGCAAGCTCCGTTGAAAAAGCTCTGGGTTGCCAGGCGGGTGTGCACCGACTAGATGAATAGTTGTAATCCCTTGGCTCCTCTCATCCCTACACATTTCAATAACTACCCTGCAGTCGATGATTTAAACACATCCATACCATACATACATAAACATGGCAGAACAGTAGGTAGAAACTATAAAGCGCCACCTGCTACGATACTTACATACTGTATCCATTCGCCTCATCCTGAATCCCATCCATGAATGTCATACATCTGTTCAAACAAGCACGGAGATTGTGAACACTGTGCACTTTTCAATCCGCCCTTATGATGGCCCACTGACTGACACTAACATTTATATTCCTTGCAGGCATTTGCCGTAAGTCACCTCTTCATTCCAAAAACTATTACGGTCATGTGTTTTGTAAGGAATGTTTTTACAAGTACATTTTTACGCAACCCAAAGTTGACTGCTCTGGAGACCTAACAAAAAAGGAACAAGACTTGAAAGAAGATAAAAAAGAAGTCATAGAAGAAAAAGAAGAGGTAGTAGAACCAGCTGCGGCGATGGAACTCCCAAAATAGTTACCTATGTTATGGGTGCTAAGTTCATGGGCTCGCCAATCCAATACTGGCTTTGTGTGAATAGAGATAGCTATAGCTGAGAGACAACTATTTCTTTCCATACGATGACAATATTCGATTGGCTTTGTTGAATGTCCTACCAGCCTTGTGTAGGTAAATACTCCATAACGAGAAATTATTTTATGAATTGAAGAGTGGATATCATGTACCTATTTAAAAATATTATCTACGTAATTAAAAATGTGCAAAGTGGTTATTTTTTAATTTTAAAAGTGTCTATCTTCAGTTGCCGAATGTAAGTACCTCGGGCCATTCAGATCTAAGTATCTAGATTTCTCCATGGTTCCTTGTCATCAAAAACGTACAACTCTCTGCTGCATTCTACTAGTAATCGCTTGAGATGCAATTCACTGACTAAATTTTGACGTGGCCGCCGTTCTATATAACATTACCCTAAGACCAAAAGGAGGCGAGCAGCCGGGGTGAAACTGTGAACTTGTCATAATTTGCCCTTGCATGGTGCGTTAATTGTAGCAAATATTTATTCAATGTATTTAATTTAAGTCATACAGCATCTTCCCTTATCCCATTTTACTCTTCGGGTGATTAATGTGTCAAATAAAGGTACCTAAAAGGTTATTTAAGTGATGCGTACGACCGAATGAAAAAGCGGAATCTTTTCAAACAGTGCTATAAATCAAGCAGTAGGTAATCGATAGTAGAAAAAAAAAAAACGACGGGTTGCACTCTGGGAGTGCCGGCAGAAGTGAAAACTTGAATAGTAATTGTTGGAAATATCTTGTGAACAGATTTTAGTAAAACTCGCAAAAATGGTTGACTTTTTATTTCAATAATTTTCCAATGTGACGTACATCTTTTATAAACAATGTTACCTAGCAACGAATGTATCCAGCATACAAACTTCTTTAAAAGTAATAAAGTCACACGAACATTCACGCAAGCGCCCTGCGCCGTCCTACGCTTTTTCGGTCAGGGTCACGTGTCCTGACGCGAGTTTAAGATTTTATACCCATTACAGAAAAGTGCTCAACGCCGCTAAAGAAGTTTTCACTTCAAAAATATTAGAGGGGCGACTGCAGTCATATGACATATCGCGTGGCTCCCAGGAACTCGTGCGAATGGGGCTTTGTGCGAATGGGACATTGTGGGAATGGGATATTGTACGAATGGGACATCGTGCGAATGGGACATTGTACGATTGGGACTTTCTGCGCCAACGGAACATCGTCAGATCCATGTGTTTGACCCGATGTGTAAGGTCGTAAGGATCCTAGTATCCTTAAACCCATGAGAGATAAGGCGTGAGTTTACAAAGTATGAGTTTAATTTACAGTGTTAAGAAAGGCTGATAAAGTAAACGACAGTATTTATAGATTAACACCACATTTTTATTCAATAATCTCTCCGCAAAAACTTCTTTTCACAAATAATCACTGTTTACATAAATAGGACATTATACTGCCACAAACACTTAGGACAATTCAATTGGGCTTTGCTACTCGTTCTAGAACTCTGTAGATTAACCCATCCACAATACGTAGACTCTGTACACGAGCCTTTCGATAATTTAGCATTATCATTGAAGTTTTTCCATTTTTTCAGGCGTTTCTGTGGTTCGCTTTGACCTTTATCATGTAGATATTTTGTCAGCTTTTCGATTTTTTCTGCTGCAGACACGTTACAATTTTCCACGTTTGCTGATTCGTTTATGGGGTTTGCTTCTGGTGGTATATCGAAGAGCGAGGCTTCCGTTCGGTAATCGGACGTCCTATCCCAGCTCTCCAAAGAATCACCCCCTGATGAAACGGCTGGTGTTGCAGCTGTGAAAATTTTTCATATTCAACTCTTACGCACCTAAAAGGGAGATTTTAATTGGTTATAAACTAGTCAAACATGCTTATTACAAATTCTTTACAGCCATAAAAATTTCAAATCGAAAAAAAAATCGATGGTCTGAAGATTGATGCACACAAGTGCCTTCTCACCCTCGCATAGGTGGTGAACTAAACTGCTGTACACAAGGGCTTCAATTGACTCGGCAGCTCCATGAAGAAGTAAGATAAGAAAAAAGCTTGAGGGGTAAGCGCAGACGAAGACGAAGTCAAGGCGTTTGGTGAGCAGAGAAAGACTGGCGTATACCACTGCTGGAAAATAAGCTTTCCCCAAGTCAACCAGCACAAATAACTCAAGCACTAAGGCCCAACTTACATTTCTTGGGTTCATTATTCTGGAACCACTCCTGCTGTGGGCCATTTCCGCATCCACAGAAAGGCGGCTGTTGTCCCGACATCATGAAAATAAACGGCGCTGATTCCTTGTTGCCAGCTAGAAACTCCCTCATACTCTCCGCAAACTCAGTATTATTCTGCCACTGGTCGAAACAGGTTTTGAAGAATTCCGAAGGATTATCCTTGTTGCGGTTCAAAACTAGTTTGTTGAAACAGTCTTCGCAGAAAACCTGGCCATAATAGATCTTCACATTATCCTTCGGAATTGCGTGGCAGAAACCTGTAATTTAATTTACTATTATAAAATGTTATCTGTCTTGTAGTTCAACATTCTTGACAAAGTTGAAGACCATCAGAAAATTCAAGAGGCCATGATCTGTTTTACAGCGGGGGCCTCTGTCCCACCAGTGGGAACATGATAAATAGAATAGATACAAACAGCACTTGGCACATTGAGGGTGGAAGCTCTGGCCTCCAATGTTCACTTTGTTGTTTTCGTCAACACTCTGAAGGCAGCGCGCGCAGATACATTTCTTTGGTGGTTCCTCCGGTGTCTCGGGGTTCTCCGATTTCGCCTCTGAAAATTCCCAATGATTTAGACCGTGGAATGAACTGGCGATATCATCATCATCATCCAGAAAACGTCCACTGCTGCATAGGCCTCCCCTTAGGCCGTCACGCTGACTGACACTTCACCACTTGCATCCATCAGTAGCTTTGCAATATCGACATCAGTTTCAACATAATTGTGAAAGAAATCAAATTTCAGAAGAGGGTGTGAACTTTTACCTTTGCTCTCACTGTTATTAGCTTCTTGTGGGTGACAACCAGGAGCCCACTGCATCCACCAGCTGTTAGAATGGATGCGGGGACTCTCGCCCCTAAACCTCGACAGCACGTGAGTCTTGAAGCATTCAGTACAGAACACGTGACCGTAGAACATCTTCAGGGACTTGGGAATCGTCCGGCAGACACCTAGAAAACAAACGACGGTATTCAATTTGCAGGACTTTGAAAAGGGGGAACCGTCCCCCTTTTGAAAGTGATGGAAGAAGACATGACGTCTGTCAGTTGTGCCGACCCCAAGCAGAATGGGACGAAATCAGAGATTCAAGTAAAATGACATGCTCTTTAGAAGAATTTTATTCTATTTTTGCAATTTTTCTTTTCTTTTTTTATTTTGAAATGTATGTCCAAAAGAAGAGAATTTCTGATTCAACATGGCGGACCGATTGTGAAAAGGGCTAGAAGAATTGAAATAGGGATATTTAAATAATAAAATTAGGGACTGCTTTTAGACCTTTATTTCTGCGCCAAAATTAGAGTTAAACATGTTTTTATACTCACAGCAAGTGCTGCAACACCTGTGGAAGCTTTGCCCTTCAATTTCGACCTTATCTTCGGGTTCGATAGGAAGGAAACATCTTGCACAAAAGCATTTCTTTGGCGGCTCTTGCGTTTTATCCATATTGATATTATAATAAGTAGATCAACGTTTTAATTTTGTTACTTAAAAAAAAATATATTTAAAAACTATTCTTGAAAGAATCAGCAAGTTTTTATTCCATGGAAGATGGTTGTTGGGTCGTGGAAAATGAGAATATAACAGAAGAATACGAAATTCTAGCAAATTGGAATGCGGTTTGAATTTTAATATTTTTTTATTTTTTTATTGAAAGGCAGTTCTATTCTTAGAAGCTTTTTTGCTATGAGTAAAGAGGTTTAAACAGATGATGGATAAAGATCAAGTCATTTGACTTTAGGCTACGTGCATGATGACGGCGAAGTCCACCGCGGGCGTCAGGCCTAAGGCGTGGTCGTGCGACTGTCTTATCAACGACACGTTGCGTTGCGTCGAGCACTTAGCTGCTCGACAAATTGCTGAACTGGACCCATTTGGCGTAGCCGTGGGACACACAATGTTATATTATATGTTATTTCGTTGTTTTTTTTTTAACTTACAACTGATTCTTGTTCATTTTTTTTTATTTTATTTGTTTATGTTGTGTGTACCGGTCAACCAAATAAATGTTTTTTCTTTCTTTCTTTCTTTTCTTTATCAGGTAACCGTGACCTCAGAGAATGTAAAGGGCTATGAAGGACATCGTGGATTTTAGTCAATACGAGTCTGACAATAATAGGTGAGAGGACTCATTTCATGATTTTACCACGATTAAAAAAGGCCTTAGGCATGCTCCACCACAACGTAGAGAGACTATGACGTGCATCTCTCACCTGAAATCCACTAAAAATACAAATTAATACTTGAGAGACATTTTTTTTTCAGCCTATGACTGTTTTACTGGTGGGCAAAGGCCTCCCCCAAGTTTTCTTGTCCAGCGCCACTTCGAACCAGCCGTCACGGTATGAGTCTAGCTCGTCTCGCCAGCTCTTCTTGGTCCGGCCTCGGCGACGCCGTCCATCTCCAGGTACCCACTGTGTGGCGACTTTCGCCTACCGGTCAACGATTATGTAGCTGACGTGACCCGCCCAGTCCGACTTCAGTCTGGCAGCCTTCTTGCCGACATCCATAATGCCCGTTTTGCGCCTTACGCCTGCGCTGGACAAACGCTAGTGTGAAGGCACTCTTAAGAACAAAATTAGTCATCATGCCTGAGCAGACATTTCCACAACTTTATTCAACGCGAGTGCGAGTGAAAGTGAAGTTTAAAACGTATTTATTGGTTGAAGGACGTGCGGTTTTAAACCGTGTAGCCGATACACAAACCGCCGTTACAAACCGCGCTTAGCAACCGTGTGGAACATGCTTTAACTCTGTACGACTACACTGCTCCGTCAGATTAAACATGGGAAACCTAGGTCTGTTCACACCAAGACGCGTCGCAACGCAACGTGACGCAACGGTACTGCAAATGTGTATCTTTTCGTGTAGTAAATAAAGTTAGATTTTGAGTAGCTCTGTTGAAATGTGCGCGCAGCCTCGTGTCTCGGTGTGACTTGACCTTTATACTTAAAAACATTAGTAAGAAAAAAGTTGCTTTTCTACTTTGATAGCGTAAAAATCTTATTTAGTGTACTAATTTGAAAATAGATGTCACTATTAAAAGTTAAGAAAAATATGAGAAGTCACAACACTACGCAAATGAGTAATCTCAGCTCGATTGTCGATTGTAAAGAGAGCGTAGCGCGTCACTACTGTGTTGCCTATGTGTGGTGTGTGAAGTTGTTTGTGTTATCTATCATGTTTTTATCAAAAAAGTGATGTTTGTGAACTTGCATGGAAATAAATCTACGCTTATTTAGTGGTAAAGTAGATCTATTATCTTATCTTTATCAGTTTGATGGCTGAGAAGTTGCTAAAACAGAGTTAGCATAGGTTATGACGAACGTTGACCGTTGTGAACGTAACAGCTCATGTTTTTGCATTTTTATGATTGAAAAACGAACGTTTGAATGCGGATGAAGTTGTTAAACGATAAATCATCCGTCCAGTCATCGTATTAACAACTTATAATATTGTTTAATGCGTGATTTTAGTAAATATAACAGTTTGAAAATCGCTACTGATTGACAGTTGGGATACAGAGAAACTTTTTTTTTTGTCTCGAGATGAGTTGACCCCGATGTTTACTGTTTGGGGCCTTCGGTAAAGGCGGTGCTAACTGTAATGCCAATAATATTTTTACTTTAAAAAAAAAACTCAGGTTGATATGACACTTGTATTTTTTTTAATGTTTTTGTTCCTGATTTATTTAGATTTAGACCATAAATTCGAAAAATGGGCTACAATTATGTTTTTCTTTGTAAAAGATAGTAAATAAACATATTTGACTGACTAAGAGGATTATAGTTGTCTGATTTGACTTTATCTATCACATTTTTGTTTGTTTTCATTGAAATATGTAGGACATAGTCTTGAATTCTTTAGATTGTTATCAAATTCTAAAATAACATCATTCTTATTTTAAGATACAACATGTCACAGAATCTGCCCATATTTTCATTCACAGCTTTATAAAAACCACTTACACATGCAGCAGTTTTGGAGATATTTGCAAATATACAGACAGAAATTTTGAAAATCATGCAGTTTAATTTATGACCTAGTAACCCATACTGGCTTTACACAGTTTCAATTGTAAAAGGATAATAGATTATAATCACCTGTGTTACTCGCTGAAAATGTAGATTGATAAATGAAAGAATTAAAAAAATATATTGTGTCATTTTTGAGTTTCTCCATTACCAACAAACATTGAAACAAAAAAAAAACAAAAGGCTCTATAAATAATATTAGTTTAAAATAATTCTTATAGGCAAGCATGTTTCGTGGGCATGCAGGCAGCGAGTAATAGGCAACTTGCTGCCCGACCTTGGACCATGACCAGGTCGATGGCGTGGTGTGTTCCATTCGCGCCTCAAAGAGTGTCAGAAAAATGTCGGGCCCCCTCTAGAGGGCCAAAGCCTACCGGGATCGCGGAACTCCCGTGAATTACCATGACCCCGGTACATAAAGGGCTATTAAATGGATTTTATTCAGTACGAGGCTGACAGTCCCTCCCGCTCTCCCCTGGGTGGGAAGACTCATTCTATGATTTTACTAGTAAAAAAAAGGCAAGCATGTTTCACCGTCAACCACATTATTGCCCACCATCATACGAAATAGTGGTTAAACACAGGTTAAACACTGAATAAAAAAAGATACTGTTTTTAATAGAAATGTTTTTACCTGGTACAGGTACAGAAATAACTAGAATTGTTTATTCACAGACAACAATGGCAGTAACAGTTATTTTTGTCTAGTTTTTATGTTAACCTACTTTTAAATGGAATTCAGTTTTAAATGTATAGTATCTAATTGTTGGTCACCTTGTCAAAAGTGAGATGTGCTCCCAGGTTTTATTTTCGTGGTGAAATTATCCAATGAATCTTCCCACCCAGGGGGGGACAGGAGGGGCTGTCTGACTGGCACTGACTGAAAGCAATTGGTGTGTGCGGTGTTTCCTCAATATATTTATATTATTATATATTTATATTTCGGTGGCTGAGCCATTGGAGTGCTGCGCTGCGTGTCGCCGGTTCGATTCCCGCATGGAGCAAATATTTGTATGATCTACAAGTAGGTCTGGGCTTTTGTGTATGTAAGTTTATACGTTTGTAAACACACCCACAACAAGGAAGAAATTCCTAGTGTGGGGCAACATACTTCAAGTTCCAAGGTCACGGTTAGTTACCAGATAAGACAGTACCGCGACCCCGGCAGGCGTTGGCCCTCTAAGGGAGGCACCGTCAGAAGGTCGAGGCGTGAGGAGTAAGTTGCCTCAAATAGGGCAAAAGTGCCAGGCAACTTCTCAATATTGGTTTCAAATAAACCTGGGCTATTCAATCGAAATCAAATAATTTATTCCAACAAGGCCAATTACCTTTGAATTGTGTTCTCCTACCCAGGGCAGGGCAGGGCAGGAGGGACTGTCAGACTTGTACTGACTAAAATCCACGGTGTCCTTCAATAGCCCTTTACGTTCCGAGGTCATGGTATTCGTCAGTCCCGCGATCCCGGCAGGCTTTGGCCCTCTAAGGGGGATCCCGTCATTGTGCTGATACTCTTTGAGGCGCGCGTGGAACACTACGCGCCGTCGACCCGGGCATGGTCTTTGGTCAGAGAGCAAGTCGCCTGTTACTCGCCGCCCGAGTAGGATATAGGACTTGAACTTCATTTGTAACTAGGTCTTCCTAATGGTTGTACCCCCACTGCTCGGTTCCTGTTGGTCATAGCATGTTGCTATATGTATAGCCTTCCTTGATAAATTAATGGACTATCTAACTCTGGATTTTTCAATTTGAATCAGTATTTCCTGAGATTAGCGCGTTCAACCAAACAAAATCTTCAGCTTTATAATATTAGTTCGATTCCATAGAGTTCAATATTTTTTCTTGGTGTCTTTTTTTTAATCTTTTTTTTTATTTAGAGGTTTTTATTTTAGATATGACATTCTTTTTTTTTGTTGCAGAATGCATCTGGATGTTAAAAAAAGAAAAATGTCCCGCCATGAGAAAGCGAAGAGTGGCTTTGTAAGTAATGTTATTTTTATATGGTTGATGGGAAAAGTGCTTCTGGAATTAATTATTATGTCAGTTATGTTGTTAAGGTAAATAATTATTACGTCTAGCAGGGCTGGATCTAGGGAGGGGCATGCGGGGCACATGTCCTGGGTGCCAACTTCTGGAGGCGCCAAAATCTTGCTTGCAAACAAAAAGGATTTAGTCTGAGAAAGGCGCAAAAATTCGAGCTCGCTTGCATTGTTCTTAGCCCTAAACATCTGGTGGCCATGACGACTTAAAGCGAGTGTATTTCCACTGTGGGTAAGAGACAGCTATACATGTCGTCTAGCGCCATCTCGTTCCCACACTGGATTAACTCTCGCTTTAAGAAGACATGTTTAGCCACCTGTAATTGTCAAAAGCGGCTTTAATCACCCCTTCCTGACATTTAACTCGGGTCAAGTAATGATGTTTTTACAAAGGGTCAAGTAAAGAATGAATTTTCGAAAAAATCGTAGATACAGGTCTGCCGTCTAAATCAAAAATCAAAAAATCAAAAGTTTTTATTTCACATAGGCCCATGAGGGCACTTATAAAACGTCGACAGCAGGTGCTCGCTTCGGGTTGGTCGATTCCATGGAGAAGAACCGGCAAGAAACTCTATGGTTACACTTACAATATATGCTGCTTATGGTCATAGCGTGATGTTATAGCCAATAACGTTTCTTGATAAATGGACTATCCAACACAAAAATATTTTTTCAATTCGAATCAGTAATTCCTGAAAATAACGCGGTCAACCAAACCAAAAAAAAACTCGTAAACTTTATAATATTAAGTACTAGCGACCCGCTCCGGCTCCGCACGGGTGCAATGTCTCCTATATTATGCATATTATATACATATAAACCTCCCTCTTGAACCACTATATCTATTTAAAAAACGAATCAAAATCAGTTGCGTAGTTTTAGAGATCTAAGTATACATAGGGATAGACAGACAGCGGGAAGCGACTTTGTTTTATACTATGTAGTGTTTTTTTTTAGGGTGGCAAAATCATCAAATGAGTCCTCCCGCCCTGGGTGGGGCGGAAGGGAGTGTCAGACTCTTACTGACTAAAATCCACCCGTGTTTCTTCGGATACCCTTTACGTTCTGGGGCCGCGGTATCCTGGATTAAGAAAATATCCGCGACCCCAGCAGGCATTTGGACCCCGTCGGTGACGCGTGAAACACGACGCGCCACCGACCCGGGCTTGGTCCTTGGTCGGACGGCGAGCTTAGGCTTACCCATTACTCACCGTCCGCAAGCCCGCTCCGCCGCTGTGCCCTCTGCTATTCAGAGGGCATACTATGTAGTGATAGATTAACATATCAATACTACTGTTTCTATTCTGAATAGGTATTTATTAAGATTTACTACACAAACTTACGAACATCATTCAAGCGTGCTAATGTCTCGTTCACGCAGTCGACATAGCATGACATCGTTTAAGTATGGATAGCAAAAAAAAGTAACAAAGTGATAGACTACTCAAAAAAATTAGTCAGAAAGATAGATTATCAAAAAATATTTGACCCGTATTTCTTCTTTTGTTACGTAAATCCAAATTGACGAAGATACAACGCTTCTAAAAATCACAAAACGTCGCTCGATCAGTCGGTATAATTTTACAGGCGTTATGACGTCACAAGTCCCCACTCCTGAATTGCAAAGCGTTTTATCTTTGACAATGATGATTGATTTAAAAAAAGAAGAAATACGTGTGCATTATTTTTCAATATTCTAACTGACGGACTAAACAGATTTTCAATTTATTTATGCAGTAAACTACCCTAGTGACAGCCGGGACCAACGGCTTTTTTTTTAGCGTGTTAAAATCATCAAATGAGTCCTCCCACCCAGGGCAGGGCGGGAGGGACTGTCAGACTTGTACTGACTAAAATCCACGGTGTCCTTCAATAGCCCTTTACGTACCGGGGTCACGGTAATTCGTTAGTCCCGCGACCGGGACCAACGGCTTAACGTGCTTTCCGAGGTACGGAGGAAACTCGTTATAATATATGGTCAGTTGGTCACCCATCCACAGACCAACCTCAGCAGTCGTGGCTTAACCTTGAAGATCAGTCTGTGCGACTGTCGTTATTTAGCCACGAGCTCCTTCGTTTGTTTAACTCATAACAGCATAAAATGACATAGTGTAGGCGTGTTCCAGCAGATTGCGTGCTCGCAACTCGCTTGAAGGCGTGGTTAAATTATTAGTGGGTAGATAAAGGATGTTAGTATGGTTAGCAGAATAAGACTGATTAGTTTTCCCGATTCAGAAAATTCAAAATTGTTTTTCGTCGACGATCTCTTTGACGTTTAAGAGAATACCATAGCTACTTTTGGAGCTGACCAGGGAGTCTAAGGAGCTATGACCTATATCCTATCTTTGTCCATTTTTTTGGTGATTAATTATTAATATCATTGAAGCATCTACTTTCGGTCGCGGGACTTACGACTTACCGTGACCGGGGATCGTAAAAGGCTATTGAAAAAACGAGTCTGATAGTCCCTCCCGCTCTGCCTGGGTGGGAGGACTCATTTGATGACTTTACCACGATAAAAAAAAACATCTACTTTTATAAAAACATCCATAATACAAAGATTATGACATAATGAATAAATATTTGAACTGTACAAACAATGACTTTATTTGCTGTCGGTACTGGCGATAAGAGAACCACTCGCGACACTTTTCAGTTAGTTTTCAGACGGCCTTCAGTGTTAACTGTGATTTTTCAGTCGAGTGCAGTTCAGTGCTAAAGTTTTTAGTGGTTTTCAGTTAAAACGTGTTTTTTTTAGAGGGTACTAACTAGGATATTAAAGGTTCTTAGTTATATTAATACTAGCTGTTGCCTGCGGTTTCGCACGCTACAACTCGATAATTATCCCACGGGAACATAAAATCGGGATAAAAACTATCCTATGTCTTAATCCAGGTTTTAATCTATCTGGGTAAATAATATAAATTTCATCCAAATTCGTTTAGTAGTTTTTGCGTGAAAGACTAACAAACATCCGTCCATGCTCACATATTTTCCCATTTTTATTATTATTAAGATAGTTTTGTTTAAAACTAAATTATAATATTAAAGGTTCTAATACTATACTAATATTTTATAGAGTTAAAATCTGTTTGTTTGCATGTAGGGCGTAATCTCTGGAATTACTGAACCGATTTCAAAAATTATTTCACCAGCTTAAAGCTGCATTGCATTGGTCATGCTCGTGAGCGATATTGGTTTTTCTTTAGTCGAGTATCTTCTCGATACTCAACGTTTTTCTACGTTCTTTTTACAGCTAGCCTCTTTTAAAAGAATTCTTTTTACGATGGTATATAAAAACACAGACGCTAGGCTTTTTCTGTGACTACATATGTAGTTAACAGACTTTGTGTGAAAATGTTTTAGATCGTACAGTTTTTTTAATTTTGGAACGAGTTTGAACTCACGACTAAATCTCTGAACTTAGTCACTAGTGTTCATGTATCGTGTAGTGAGATCATTGAAAAATAATGAACACGTATTTTTTGTTTTTTTAAATCAATGAGAATTGACAAAGATTAAACGCTTCGAAATTCGAAAGTGGTGCTTGTGACGTCATAACGCTTGTAAACTGTACCGACCTTCGTCAATTTTGGTTTACGTAACAAAAAAAAAAATAGTGGTCAAATATTTTTTGATATTCTATCTTTTGGACTAATTAATTTTTTTGAGTAAAATTGTCTATTAGATCAAAAGCTTCTATTCAGCACTTTGGAAAAACCGTGAAGTTTTGACACAATCGTACTGAAACACTACAAACTGTCATGGCCGCCAAGGTCGTCAGCTGAAGTTGCTGAACTAATCGGTTATATTGTGTTTAGTACTAATATTTAATGATAGTACTCGTTAACTAATATGTGGGTAGTTAAAGAAAAGTCAGTTGTCTCGTTTTTAGAGCACCGTACCTTTTTTATCGTGACAAAACCATAAAATGAGTACTCCCCCACCCAGGTCGTGACAGGAGGGAATGTCAGATATGTACTGACTAAAATCCACGGCGGTCCTGCAATATGTAATGCCCTTTACGTCTCAGGGACGCGGTTACTTAATAAGACAGTTCTGCGACCCCGCCAGGAGAGTTCCGTACCTGAAGCGTAAAATTGTACCTTATTATTAAGATTTCGATGTCCGTCTGTCTCCATGCTGTATCTCATAAACCATGATAGACAATTGTGTGTCATGTTCTATATTTTGACAATGACTCCCAAAATTAATGGCTCACGCAATGAGCTCCTAAAAACCTTTTATAAAAATAACTGTTATTAAAAATCCTTTGCCCAACCCAGTCTTCTAACACGCTATGGGTGTGGTCCAGAATTTAACATTTAGTAAACCTAATGTCATTCAATGTTAGGCTTAAATATTTCGAGGTAACTTAGGGCCGGCGCTCTCTGCCGGCATGGCACGGCAGACCGTGCTGCGGCATCATCCCGCGGTGTGCCGTGGCATCCCGTGGTATCTCGTGGCAAGCCGTGGCATTCTGCTGAAAACCCAGCCACTCTGGCATCAATCAGTTTTGCTCCGCGCGGATTCGAAGTTGGTTGTGTCGTTATGGTTGACTGGGATTTAGTATTAATAGCACTGCTAGCTGAAGATGTAGAGAGACAATTGAGAACGGCTTATTTGACGAAAAGTCATACGTCTCGCGAGATGCAATGTCAGCCCCGCGGCAACCCGTGGAATGAAACGGCATGCCGCAGCATCCCGCGGCATGCCGCTGCACTTTGCAGCATCGTGGTATCGAAGTAACATGAACTCAACTCATTGAAAACAAGATTCAAAATAACTTGATTAGTAATAAAATCCTTTACCATGCCATGCTGTGCTGTGCTGTGCCTGTCCAACTTCACACCCTTATTCCATGGTACTTAAACATAACTGGCGAAATGTTGCTGTGAAAAAAGTAATTCAGCTGTTTCATACATTTGGTTTCGTAAATGCGATCATAAAAGTATGTAGAAGCTGTTCCCAAAGTAAACCAGTCAATTTATCAAAATAATTCAGTCACACAAGTTATCCAAATTTTAAAAATAAGGGACAAATACCTTACTAGTCCTTAAATATCCACTCCAACTATAAAGGAGATTACTGCATGCATGACCCGCTTGAGTAGACTCCCTATCATTTTGGCCGTTTCCTGATTCTCCATACGGGTTCCCATATGAAATTCTGGCGGTGGGGCCATGGGAAGCAGTTCCTTCTGAGTTTCTCGTCTCAAAATCTCCACCTTGATGTTGTTATCTGCAATTACCAGCAAAGTGACTCATTAGAATGTAAATTATTAAGAGAGTAAGGTCAGTAAGAGACGAGATTGCCTTCCGCTCTAGACAGGGAGAAAGGACTCATTTGTTTATTTTGTCACCCCAAAAAAAAACTCCAGTTTGTTGAAGCGCGCGTGAATTACAACGCGCCGTCGACTCGGGCCTGGTCGTTCGGACAGTGAGCTACCCATTACTCACCGTCCGGTGGCTGGATATCGCCCCGCGATCCTCGACGTTCTGGGCGTTTTTCGCAGTGGCTGGCGCGTGAGGAGAAGGATTACCGTTTCCTCCTCCGATAGCATTACTGCTTATCAGAAGGATGTTACTACTTCCTATGCCGGTCGCTCCAGCTTGAACCAGGGCCGGATGCGAGACATCGCCTCCACCCAAACCTTGGTTTACCATTTTTGGTTCTTCTCCGCTATTCTGTTCTGGTTACATCGCGGGATCCAAGACAGTTAAATTTACTCTCCGGGACAGTCCAGCTTTATTGCCTCCTCGTTTTTCTGGTTGTCGCCAATGATTCTGGCGCACAGGAGTTCAAATTTTGCAGGGAATATAGCAGTAGGTCTCTCCCCTTGCAATAAATGCGTGATGTTATGTTTCCTGTAATTACCAGTAAAGGACAACATCATGTTCACATAATTAACGAAACTATGATGGCTGCCGTGACGTCACTGTATTATGTCATGGTTTGCGCTCGCGCATGTTGTAATACGGATGGAATAGTACATATTGCGGATGTGTGGGTTTAAAATAAGCCCTATTTCATCCTTTGTCAGTATCATGGTTCTGCTTTAATTAATTTGGGGACGATCTTTCTTCAAGCCACCTGACCATTCTTCAGTTTCTAGCCATATCTTCCTCAGCACCATCCACTTAATTTCTAGCATCTGATGATATACCTGGATTGACGGCGCGTTGTGTTTCACGCGCGCCGCAAAAAGCTGTCAGCAATCGGCCAAAACCTGCCGGGGTCGCGGGACTGTATTGTCAGGTAATCGTGACGCTAGAACGTAAAGAGCAATTCAAGGAACATGGTGGATTGTACATGGTCAGTACGAGGCTGACAGTCCCCTCCGCTCCACCCAGTGTTGTAGGACTCAGTATGATGATTTTACCTCTGGAAAATATATGGTCAAATCAAATAAGCGCGTGGTATTTGATTGGACCAATCCATTTACACCTCCGTTCACGATCACAATAAGAAAGATTAAAAACACAAAAAAAAAGAAAAAATCGCGGGACTGAACGAATTACCGTGACCCTGGAACGTAAAGGGCTATTGAAGGACACCGTGGATTTTAGTCAGTACGAGTCTGACAGTCCCTCCCGCTCTGCCCTGGGTGGGAGGACTCATTTGATGATTTTACCACGATAAAAAAAAAACTCTCATATACCCAGTCGACATTCCTCCCGATCGAAGACTAACACAACTCCATTATGAAGCCCTCATTATATAAATATCCTTATTTACTAAACATTGCAGTTAAATAATGCATTTCATACTAATCTTACGCAATACGCCGTCATACTTTTGATTTTGTTTGTAAATAATTAGGAACGATAGGAAACTAGTATAGTATGGCTTTAGGAGAAAACGGTAGTGTTTTTGGTGTGAGAAAAAAGGAGTAAAAAAATTAAGAAATAGATCGAAACGTGTGTGTTTTTGTGACGTTGATTTAGAGTCGTTATCGTCATCATCAAGTTGAAAAATTACATCATCTTTGGCATCATCGCCTTTCGAACAAGCCGTCTTTTGGCAAAAGCCTCCTGCCCTTAGCTTCTTGCTTTCTTGGATCGCGAGTCTCAGTCTTGGGGTTTACTATCGAGGTCCGTTAAAGTTACGGCAAAATTAAAAATAAATAGAGGGCATCAATAAATTGCTAAAATTATTCCGTCTACTAGAATTTAAAAAAATAATGGACACGTATTTTTTCATTCCATAAAACAATGCATATTTACAAAGATATAACGCATCAAAAATGTGAGTGGGGACGCTCGTGACGTCAGAAGCAAGTAAAAACTGTACTTGCCCGTGTCGTTTTGCCAATTAAAAAAATTACTTCGTCAATATCGGTTTACGTAACAAAAGAAAAAATGTGTCGATTTTTTTTTTATAAAATAACTGACGGACTATTTTTTTTAGTCAAATATCCCATTGCTATTTCAAGAACCCTGACAAACCCTTTGATCCATATCTTGACATAAGTAACGAAATTACAATTCCAATAATAACTTCAAACAGAAATCTCCAACGATAAAATACCGTGAAATCTAGATTAAAAATAATACATTCCTGTACAAAACGTCCTTATCTTTTATCAGTAGATATGTTTATCATTGAGTGCTCTATTTAGTTCAGTATTTGTCTTTAAACCCAACGTGTGTGTATCGTTCAAAAAGGTTATAAACAAATCTGTGACCAACTTAAAAAGGGGAAAATTGTGAGCCAGTGAAAATTGTGTCGGAATTCGTTTAAAGACGTTTTTGAGATCTGTGATGATAAGTGAACATTGTTTTCTTGTTAATGATAAAAGTATTAATAATTTCAATGCCATTGTTGTGAGTAGTACCTAATTATTATGCAGTCATTTCAATATTTTGTGGTCGGTTTTAAAGTTTCCATATTGTTTTTCCTTTGTCCCGAACTGACTGCAGGCATCATAATACGAAGGCGAACGTTTCGTTCAATGAATATTGTGATCCATCAATATAAACTCGGATCGCAATATTTATTTATTTGATCCAGAAATGTGGTGATGAAATAATTGGGATCCGTCAATTATACACTACCCTACACGTCGACAACATATTTATCGACGTGTAGGGTAGTGTATTGACAACGTGTTCGGTAAGACGGTTTATGTTTACGATCTCCGGCCACCGTAGGCGCGGGCATGCGGGCGGTGAGTAACGGGCGACTCGCTGTCCGACCATGGACCATGCCCGGGTCGATGGCACGTTGTGTTCCACGCGCGCCTCAAGGAGTGTCGCAAGCCTGCCGGGGTCGCGGGACTTACGAATTACCGTGACTCCGGTACGTTAAGGGCTAGTGAAGGACACCGTGGATTTTAGTCAGTACGGGTCTGACAGTCCCGCCCTGGGTGGGAGGACTCATTTGATGATTTTACCACGCTAAAAAAAAAAAGACGTTTTATGTTTTGCGATAGTAATATTTTACTTATATGCTATTTAGTGATAGCCTTTTGATACATTCTCATGCTTTACATTACCTTTGAGCATTGCATTGCAATTGGTAGAGTAAATGCGATTGTTTACGTGTGTGAAAATCGATAAAAAGTGAGTCATAAGAATGATTGCTTGTTATCTTTTCAACATGATTGTTAATCCAGTTTAAGTGTTGTATTTTATGTTTAGAGTCACGTTTGTAAGTCGTGCGACAGTTTTTGTAATCTCAATTTTAAAAAATTAGTAGTATACTTCCAAGTTTTTACTCCAGAAGCGAGTAATTCAAAACAGGAAATATTGTAGCAAGTTTTTTAAACGTAATTTATAAACGAATTGTTCAATACCGTCTTCCCAGGACATCTTCTCTTCATGGTCCATCCAGAGGATCTGGAATAGCTTACTATACGCCTTTTATGTTATTACTATTCGGTAATCCATGTTAATTCAATACAATCGGATTTTGTAGTTTTTGACTAGCTGATACAATGTTATTTCTTGTCTATTTTTAACCGACTTCAAAAAAAGGAGGAAGTATAATGGACCTATTGGGTGAACCGATTTTAATGATTCTTATTTGGCAAGAATTTGGGTTGAATATTTAAACTAAAAAGAGTAAAATAAAAAACTCTTTCTAAAAAAAATATTACCGCCTTCAAAAAGAACCACAAAAAAGGGTAAAATAACCTACAAAATAACTTTTATTTCGGAAGTCGGTGGCAAAAAAAAACAATGAAATCAAAAAAAAAACAAAGCCAACTACTTCTGAAATAAAAGCTATTTTGTAGGTTATTTTACCCTTTTTTGTGTTTTTCTTTTTGAAGGCGGTAACATTTTTTTTTTCTCAAGCCTTCTTCGGAGTTCTATGCAGTATACCCAGCCATCTGTTTGATCGACTGCGAACACTTCTCGTATCTTCTTTCCACAACCACTTGGCTAGGTCTCCAGTCGATTCTATTTCAGGGTCATCCTC
The DNA here is from genome assembly GCA_943136025.2 of Agrotis puta. Lineage (NCBI taxonomy): Eukaryota > Metazoa > Arthropoda > Insecta > Lepidoptera > Noctuidae > Agrotis > Agrotis puta. Next base: position 6,179,025 of record OW964195.2, on the reverse strand, counting down.
CACAACACACATTAAAAAATAAAGAAAGATAACATAGTTATTCTGGGGTGTTTACGGGATATTGATTACCATTCCATTTTTTATTTGACCAGCATATAAATTACAATGATATTTTAGCCGCGTCCTCTTGTATGTTTGCATTCATCTTCGAAATGACTAAATCAATTAAGGTGCGGTTTGTGCTAATTACTTGTCTTATATTAAACAGGTTTTGACGTAGACTGTTACTAAACGTTCACTAGTATTACCGTGCTTTGCTGACAGCTGTCAAAAAATGTGTCATAAAAATAGTGACAAAACTGTACAAAAACTTAAAAACTGTGTTCAAAAGTGACGTAAAGTGAAATAAAAAGTGACGAAACAGTGAAATGTAAAGGGACAGTGAAAGAAAATGAGTGAGAAGAATCACAATACCCTGCCGAGACTGAAAAGGAGGGAGACATGGCGGAAAAAGGGGGTAAGCAGTAATGCTAGTGTGTGTTGGTGTTGTGCCGTTGGCTTTTGTACGTGAAACTAAGCAAAAAAGTACCTTGGGTATATGAGTTAAGAAGGGTTTTCGGTCAAGGCTAGTCTTGTCCGTCCAGCTGGAGAGATGCATACACATTTTCTGACAAAATTGGTGATTTTTTTATGGACATAAAATGAATTGAGCTGAATTAGTGTAGATAGTTGTCTAACTAAGACAATGATGTTTTGTTTATCTGGATCCCTCTGAGATAAAGATCATTCACAGTATATTCCTCACATTGTTATGGGGCCTGTTGAAAACATAAAGGGCCTTGTTGGGGGACGGACGGTGCAAGGCTGGATTAGCCACGTTGTGGCAATGGGTAGGATTCATCTCTCGTAGAACTTATAACCGATGGAAGTGAAAATTTCTCGAGTTGTGTCCACGAAGTGGAAAACAAAGCGTAGGCAGGACTAAGGGGGAGGCCTTTATTCAGCTGTGAACGTCTTCCGGCGGTTGGTACGTAACGGGGCATTGAGAATTTTAAAAGACTAAAAAAAATACGAAAAGCACAACCGTTTATCGTTTAAACGACGTCCGGGACACCTTGTATCGGAAAGATAAGGTTGAGAAAGCACCTCTTTTTCAACCTTATCTGTGACAACGTCTGGAAGATCTCTTCCATCCCCTTCGTGGTTTTTTTTGTATACCACCCAAAAGTAGGAGCCCTGCTAAGCGGGGCTCCGACGCGTCGATAGTGCCTTGTTTCGTATACCCTTCTGGCTAATGATAATGATGTTTAGTAAATGCTACAGAATTCTTTGTTTTGATCCCGCCCTGATCAGGAGTATGGGTGAATATGCCGTGCACTTCCAAATATTGCTAGGATAAGTAGGGGTCTAGGCTATCTCAGTACAAGAATTTAATGCACAGCTAAATCCTGTTGTTGGTTCTTACACTAATTTTATGTTGTATTTGTCGTTTGCTTGAACTAACTGCACAGTGCACAACATAATATTTTTTCAAAGGGCATCCGCTCTGGGGTCGCGGGACTTACGAATTACCGTGACCCCGGTACGTAAAGGGCTAGTGAAGGACACCGTGGATTTTAGTCAGTACAAGTCTGACAGTCCCTCCCGCACTGTCCTGGGTGGAAGGACTCATTTGATGATTTTACCACGAAAAAAAAAAAGAAAAGGTATCCGCTCTGCCTTTGGGACAAGCACCGTACACCTCGCTGTCCACTATTGAACATAATTAACAATTATGCATCTATTGAGTGCCACAGCTCTCGATTCTTAAGTTCTTCACGAGTCTTCCAAATAATGCAATGCGAATTGTACTTTCGAAAACAAACAATGACAAAAATTATGATTTCTCTTTTTTTTTTCTTTTTGTTTTTTTAAAAAACGTTGCCCCACACTAGGAATTTCTCCTGTATCGTAGGTGCGTTTACAAACATAGAAACTCACACACAAACACCCAGACCCGGGACAATTACTTGCAGATCATACAAATATATGTTCCGCGCGGGAATCGAACCCGCGACACATAGCGCAGGAGTCCAATTGCTCAGCCACTGCGCCAAACGTGCCGTCAAATATTCAAATATTTCTGTACAGAGAGTCCGAATCTTTAGTACTAGCCCGTATTGTCCCTCTACTAGGCGAAGGGCCTCCCAACATTCTTTCTCAACGGTCTAGGTTGTGTGCTCATTGGCTATTTGATGTCAAATTATAATTAGTCCGTCACTTAGATTATCAAAAAATATTCGACCCGTATTTTTTCTTTTGTTTCGTAAACAAAAATTGACTGAGATACGATGCTTTCAAAATTGGCAAAACGTCACAATTTAGTACAATTTCTATTGAATTCTGACGTCACGAGCCCCCACTCTCGAGTTTTGATGCGTTGTATTTTGGTGTATATTCATTGATTTTACAAAAGAAAAAATACGTGTCCGTTATTTTTTTAAACTCTAAATGACGGACTAATTATATTTGTCATTTATAGCTACTGTCAAATAGCCAATTCTCAAGGAAGACATCTAGTTCGTCCCGCCATCTTCTTCAAGGTCTGCCGCAGCCCCGTGTCGTTGTTTCAGGGCATCAATCATGAGCTTCGTGAGCCCACAAGTCGTTTGGCCCCGTTTGGCATGTGACAGACTTACCCTGGCTAATCCATTTAAGTTGGGTAGCCTTTTGAGGCGAATAATAACTTATAAAACCAATGACTCAATTTCTTAAAATATTCAAGTTTGTAAAGACGCAGATCTCTTGTATATATGTATAGATAAAGCAATATCTTGTTTATATCCAATGTTGATTCGGTGACATCACATTATGAAATCACCGTAGGTCAGTGTCGACCGCTTGACATGGAGTTTTATTAGTTTTTAAAACAAATTCCTTATGATTTACGAATTTTTATTTGGAATAGAGAAGCGATTATGGGAATGACCATATTTTAATTAAAATTTAATGTATCAGTCCTATATTGTACCACTTCTGCGCAAAGGCCTCACCCATGCCATGCTGTGGGGCGAGACGGAATGGGAAGCGGTCGCGTTCTGCGAAGCAGTCATGCTCGCGAAGGAGGAGGCGGGCCGCCTGAGGGAGAGGACAGCGTCCTCCCTTCACCCCAGTCGCAGTGGTAGACGCCCACGGCGCAGACGTCGCTAGACGATCTCCGGCTACCGTAGGCGCGGGCATGCGGGTGGCAAGTAATGGGCTACTCGCTGTCCGACCATGGACCATGCCCGGGTCGACGGCGCGTTTTGTTCCACGCGCGCCTCAAAGTGTTGAGAGACCCATCCCACCCAGCCTTCCTCTCGGTGGTGTTTTTCTTGCCAATTCGAGAGTTAGCCATTCAAGCCATCTTAAGATCACAGCTCATTAGAGCCACCCGGCACCCACTCCGCACCTCCTCGCCTCCTGCGGCTAGTATTCTTTATATGGACTTGTGGGTCTGCGCTCACTATATCAACTCCTTAGCGTCACCGGATCGCCTCGGTCGTAAGTCCTCCACGTGCGGACGGCGGCGGCGGGTGGACCACTCGATGGCAACTCGCCGCTCTCATGCTTGCCTTGCGTTAGCTGCGCATGCCAACGCGCGGGTCCCGAGCAGACCACGCGCTGCTCGCTAATGATTTACTCAAAAATTCGTGGACCTAACACCGTTCACTCTTTGACCGCGCGACTTTATTGGTGATAACGCGGCGTCTGCCAGTGGACCGACATGTCGACAACGAGTGGACGCCATGCGACGAAGCGGTGCGGGTTGGGTGCCGGGTGGCTCTAATGAGCTGTGACCTATAAACGTCGTGCGGTTAACTAGTGGACCCCACGCGGTCAACGAGTGAACGCCGCTTGGTCCACGAATTTTTGAGTAAATCATTCGTGAGCAGCGCTCGGTCCACTCGGGACTCGCGGGCACCAGATGATGATGTACAGATGTGACAATAGTTTTACACAGTCAACAAGTATAAAGAATGCTGTCCGCCTTAGAGCTTCGACCTTACAAACAGATGTGAGCTGAATATCAAATCATGTAGTAATAGTCTAGGTGTATGCCGCACCTAGTATTTATTGTCTTTTAAAGTAGGCCAAGATGTGTTTTTATTAGCGTCACTGACTTCAAACATAGTATAGTCGTTTTAGTGAGAATTCTTGAATTTATATGTACTAGCCTTTGGCTGCGTGGCTGCGTCTATGCTCGTCCCTCTTTAGTCTAGCCCAGGGTTTCTCAAACTTTCGGCTCCACGAACCCCTGTTAAAATCCCCCCCCCCCCCCCGAAATAAAAAATAAAATTGACTGTTGAAGAAAATAAGGTTTTTATTTGAATAAAAGGTAACAAATAAAGTGCCAAAGAAATATCTTTTTAATGTGATGGGTGTGCTTGTTTCTTGTCGCAAATGGATTCAATTTTAGTTGTTTTTTGGACAATTTAACTTAATTCTGACTTTGTATCAAGTCGATGTCTGTATTTAGTTTTTATCATGACCAGGTGTGAAAACCCACTCTCACAAAAGTATGTTGTAGCCAGTTATCAAGTTTACCATTACGTAAATCTTGTCGCGAACCTCCTGCCGTCGAAATGCGAACCCCTAGGGGTTCGCGACCCCACTTTGAGAAACCCTGGTTTACCCTATAGTCATGCTGCACGAGCAAATTAGAATAGGATCCCCTGCCCAACTTTTTTTTGGTGATCAAATCCTCCAGACTGCTTCAGCTGAAGGGACTGTTAGACTCTTAATGACTAAAATACACCGTTTTCCTTCAATTGATCTTCACATTCCAGCATCATGATGACAGTCCCGCAAACCCCGGCAGGCGTTTGGCCCCTGACCCTGTCAGATGTCTAACAGTTCTTGAGGAGCGCGTAAAACATTACGCGCTATCGGCGAGATGATTCCTGATCGGATAGCAAGTCCATTACTTGCCGTCCATGCCCGCGCCTACGGTGGCCGTAAATTGTGACGTCCGAAGCCCTGGGCGTTTCTGTCTACCTGCCTTTGACATTAATGGCCTAATAACGAGACTAATTACGTATGACCAATTTTTGACATTTATCAGAATTAACTTCAAAGAAACGGTAACCTTTAACTCGGTCAGTGGTTTCGCTAGCAACAAATATTTTTGGATAGAAAAATACTTGAATAACCATTTTAACAAAAAATAAACCGACGACACATCAACTGAAAAGAAAAAAATAATGAGACGACGCCGAACAAAAAAATCAAAAAGATTAATCCTACAATCATTCTTTGCTTCAAGTTACCTCCTTTATTTTTTTCGGTTAAAAAGTCGTAAAACACCAATCCTACTTCTCTTCTAAAATACAATTTCTAAGCTGAACGCTACGACGAACTCGCCGTCGAGACAGAGCCTTGAGTTAGTGTTGCGACACGTCGCTGTCAGTATTATTGAATATGATATTGCTTTTTGAAAGCTTGGGCAGTTTTTTCTACCACAGCCAAAACAGTAGGAAGTGCCAAAGCGCGGGCGCGCTGCGCTACATACATGGCGTTCTTCAAAAACGGCGTGAAAACGTTTCTTTAGGATCTACAACGCCCAGGCGGTACCTCTGGTGTTGCAGGCGTCCATGGGCCACGGTACCATGAGGTGGCTCGTATGCTTGTTTGTCACCAAAGTCGTAGAAAAAAACCCCTTCGGAGCAATAGACCCGTGATGCGTTTGTTTTTAAGTGGTAAAATCGTCGAATGAATTCTTCCACTAAGGACAGAGCATGAGGGACTGTCAGACTTGTAATCATGTGCCTAGCCTTTTCCCAACTATATTGGGGTCGGCTTTCAGTCAAACCAGATGCAGCTGGATATCTGTATTTTACATGGAGCGACTGCCTGTCGGACCTCCACAACCCAGTAACTGGGTAATACGATACCCCATGGTAAGACTGGTTGTCAGACTTTAGAGCTTCTGACTAACAGTAACGACTGTCAAAGATCTACAAATGACAGCCGGGACCAACGGCTTTACGTGCTTTCCGAGGCACGGAGGAAACTCGCTATGACAGATGATCACCCATCCACAGACCAACCTCGGCAAGCGCGGTTTAGAAAGAAAGAAAATAAGTTTATTTGACACACTCGGAAGGTCGGCCTGTGCGGCTGAATTTATTTAGCCACGAGCTCCTCAGGGACTGTCAGACTTTTACTGACTAAAATCGACGGTGTCCTTCATCAGCCCTTTACGTTCCGGGGCCACGGTTACCCGTTAGTCCCGCGACACCGGTAGAGCCGTGATGCAATGTTATTTTTTTTACAAGCTTTTATTTAACTTGCAATGTTTGTATGTTTGTTTAGATCAAATCTTGCAAGTCAAATTAGAATCACTTCTAATTACTCAATCGATCTGAAACTTGGTATTAATATGGAACCCCGATGACAATGCAATAATATGATAAGTGCGATCTGGTGGTGCAGCCAGGATCGTCTGCTCACGAGAGAACTCCTCAATGGTTAATAGTACACAACTAAAACTTGAAATATATATGGAAACCCGGTAACAATGCAATAATATGATAAGTGTGATCTGGTGGTGCAGCCAGGATCGTCTGTTCACGAGAGAACTCCTCAATGGTTTATAGTACACAACTAAAACTTAAAATATATATGGAAACCCGGTAACAATGCAATAATATGATAAGTGCGATCTGGTGGTGCAGCCAGGATCGTCTGCTCACGAGAGAACTCCTCAATGGTTTATAGTACACAACTAAAACTTGAAATATATATGGAAACCCGATAACATTGCTATTATATGATAAGTGCGATCTAGTGGTGCAGCCAGGATCGTCTGCTCACGAGAGAACTCCTCAAAGGTTAATAGTACACACCTAAAACTTGAAATATATATGGAAACCCGGTAACAATGCAATAATATGATGATAACAACCTGTTGGTGCAGCCGGGGACATCTGCTTACGAGAGAACTCCTCAATGGTTAATATTACCGAACTATAACATTGAACATAATATATGGCAACCCAAATAATAATACAATAATATGGTGACAGTGTCTTGGTCGTGCAGCCAGGATCAGCTGCTCCCGGTAGAATATGGTCACAACGACAATGAAATTTATTTAGGCTATTAATAAAATTAATTATTATTTAATCTGTTATGCCCTGGGATCTGGAGGCGACTGCCCTCCAGCGCGTCTATGAGTGGCGCGTGGAGGCGCAGCGTCGGGGCGAATCCCCGCTGCCTCGACAAGTCGAGGCGCGGCGGGAAGAGCTCCGGCGTGATCTCAGGGCAGTATGGAGGGAGCGACTGTCGCAACCGTGGTCCGGGCACGCCGCAATCGCGGCGGTAAGACCCCTCTTTGAGGAGTGGCTGGATAGGCGTCACGGCGTCCTGACCTACCGCATGACGCAGGTCCTCACCGGACACGGAAGTTTCGGGAGGTACCTGTGTCTGATAGGGAGGGAAGAAACGCCTGGGTGTCACCATTGCGAGGATCGTCCGGAGGACACGGTGGAGCATACGGTGCAGGACTGCCCCGCTTGGGCAGAGCACCGCCGTGTCCTCACGACGGCGATAGGCGGAGACCTCTCGCGCCCGGCATTGGTCGAGGCCATGCTGCGGGGCGAGACGGAGTGGGAAGCGGTCGCCTCCTTCTGCGAAGCAGTAATGCTCGAGAAGGAGGAGGCGGGCCGCGTGAGGAAGAGGACAGCGTCCTCCCTCCACCCCAGCCGCCACTGCGGCTGCGCCGTGGGCGTCTACCACTGTAGACGCCCACGGCGTCGGACGTCGCCAGACGATCTCCGGCCACCGTAGGCGCGGGCATGCGGGCAGCGAGTAATGGGCGACTCGCTGTCCAACCATGGACCATGCCCGGGTCTACGGCGCGTTCCACGCGCGCCTCAAAGAGTGTCAGCATAGTGACGGAGCCTGTAGAGGGCCATAGCCTGCCAGGGTCGCGGGACTAACGGTTTACCGTGACCCCGGTACGTAAAGGGCTATTGAAGGACACCGTGGATTTTAGTCAGTACAAGTCTGACAGTCCCTCTCGCTCTGCCCTGGGTGGGAGGACTCATTTGATGATTATATCACCATAAAAAAAAAAACTATTTTGTGGACTATTTAGGCTCAAAGCTCTTTGCTGCTGGCCAAGCATACGTGGCGTTAAGTAGAGTCAAATCGCTAAGTCTCCTTATTGAAGAACTTGACTGTACGAAATTAACAGGTAAACGACCATTCAACAATGACGCACTAAATGAAATGGAAAGACTGCGAAATATGTCGAACGAAAACTAAAAATTTAAAAATAAAATAACAGTAAAAAAACAATTTTAAAAACAAGCTTTTATTAAAATGCTCTAAAAAGGACAAAATAAACTTTAAATTAAATCAAACATATAACTTAAGTATAATATAAAAGCTTGTCGCGAGATTTACTCGTCACAAACAAAACAAACAAATAATTCAACGACAAAATGTATGTATCATAACATACTTTACACAGGTAAATCTCGCGACAAGCTTTTATATTATACTTAAGTTATATGTTTGATTTAATTTAAAGTTTATTTTGTCCTTTTTAGAGCATTTTAATAAAAGCTTGTTTTTAAAATTGTTTTTTTACTGTTATTTTATTTGGAAATCATGTTTATTTCAGTAACTTCTATTGACATAAATATATTTACAAGTTTCCAAGAAAATCCTCTTTAAAATAGATTGTTTTTTCGGGTGTATGTGTCATGTATGTCATGGCCGGAATAGATCACAAAAAAAAAATTAAAAGTGGTCTCAAAACTTGCGAATTTAGGAAAACAGAATAATTTATTTGACAGATCTTGTTCAAGTGGATGGTAAAGATTCAGGGTCATTGCATTGACCTATTTCTTGTAATAAAATTGTACATTTTGTGCAATTTCTTTAACAATATCTTTGCAGCAAACGCCAAGTAACTAAATATCCCTTATCTCTACACTCGCGAGCAAACGTATGGAATCACTTACTTACTCCGATTCCGATCTTGAGTACTTAATAACAAGTTAAGAATAATAAACATGGTAACATTTCAAAGTTTTAACTCTTCAATTTAAATTCATTCAAAACACGCCATTATTTAAGGAGCTATCCCGGATCAATTTCACTACATAATTCATTGCATTTTTTTTTAAGAAACTTAGCTCCATACGAAAATAGTGATAGTAATAATTCAAAGAACAAAACCTATTAAATCAAGCTAATTAATTTATCGGAAGTCTCTTGGAATGCAGTCGGTCAACAGAACTGGATTATTTTTTATAAACCATAGAGTATAATGCGTCAGAACCAACTACGTTCTGATTTTCTGAAATCGTAGAACCCCGTTAGTGGTTGACCTTAGTTCGGTCACGAATTTGTTACTAGTATGGCTTTAGTTGCAGCGATTTATATTGTAGTAAATACAAAGTACATTACAAATACCTCCTATAAAGAATGCACATCGACTAATAGAAAGAGATGGACTCCTCTTAGCTTCGTAGATCATTCTCTGTCGCACAAAACCCTAGCCAACCACAATGAACGACGAACCAGGAAAACGTCACTTAATAGTGTGCGACAGAAATAACGCTCCACTTTCTAGAAGCATCCTTTTGAAAAAAACGTCTTCCCCAAAAAACCAGGTTCAGATTCTCCGTCGATGATTGTGGTGATTCCCCAAATACCTTGATCACTTACATATACCTTGCTTACCAGCTATTGATTTCGGGCTACGCTCCAAATCATGCTATCCTATGTTAGGTCTGCTCGTTCACTGTGCCAATGTGTCAGAAGAATGGCGACTGTCCAGGAAAAGATAATTGCAAAAGATACAGAAAGAGGTATTGCAACGTTTGGGAGAGACAACGCATTCCGATTGATGAAAAGATTGATTAAGAAATTCAGAACATCCAGATCTAATTCAATAAACATCAGTATCAACCTTGAGATAAGTTATCGGTCATTACCATACTCTTGGCATTGCAAATTAGTTATGTGGCCTTGAAATTGTAAGAGAATACTATTGAAATGAGGTTAGTCAAAGCCATGCGTAGAGTGGAACGTGCCCAGCTAGATGGACCGACGACCTTAGGAGGTGGCTGGGATGGACTGGATGCGGAAGGCGAGGAGCAGGGTGTTGTAGCGTAGCTTAGGGCCTAGACGCCTCTAGGCCCTGGAGGCATCAGTGGACTGCGATAGGCTGAATTGAAAATGTCTAATAATTTCTGGGTCGAATTAGTTTGTGTATAAGTATGAGTTGAAATCTGATTGATTGATCTTTTTTTTTCTGATATTTAAACAAATCGGGTGGGACCCCTTTTTTTTTCGTGGTAAAATCATCAAATGAGTCCTCCCACCCAGGGCAGGGCGGGAGGGACTGTCAGACTTGTACTGACTAAAATTCACGGTGTCCTTCACTAGCCCTTTACGTACCGGGGCTCACGGTAATGGGTAAGTCCCGCGACCCCGGCAGGCTTTGGCCCTCTACAGGCCCCGTCACTATGCTGACACTCCATGAGGCGCGCGTGGAACACAACGCGCCGTCGACCCGGGCAAGGTCCATGGTCGGACTGCGAGTCGCCCATTACTGGCCGCCCGCATGCCCGCGCCTACGGTGGCCGGAGATCGTCTTGCGACGTCCGACGCCGTGGGCGTCTACCACTGCGCCTGGGGTGGAGGGATCACGCAGCCCGCCTCCTCCTTCGCGAGCATGACTGCTTCGCAGAAGGAGGCGACCGCTTCCCACTCCGTTACGCCCCGCAGCATGACCTCGACCAATGCCGGGCGCGAGAGGTCTCCGTCTATAGCCGTCGTGAGGAAACGGCGGTGCTCTGCCCAAGCGGGGCAGTCCTGCACCGTATGCTCCACCGTGTCTCCTCTCACCGCCGTGACCTCCGGACGATCCTCGCAGTGGTGACACCCAGGCGTTTCTTCCCTCCTTATCAGACACAGGTACCTCCCGAAACTTGGTGGGACCCTTGGACTAATCTTATTTCTAACTTATTTCTGGTAGTTTAGTTAGGTTATCCAGCGACCCCGATCACTGGTACTTTATTTTGTGGTAAAAAAAATCTGAACTCCCGCCCTGAGTGGAGCAAAAGGACATATTTGGATAATTTTTTAAATCAGGCTTGTCTGACCTGAGGACCATGCAGGTCAGTGTCTGAAATGGTCTTTTGAAGAAAGAACCACACAAATTCGAGTCGTCCAGTCAGTGCAAGCATTTGTCAGTTATCGTGTAGCTCGACTCATAACTCAAGGAGCTCAACTCTCCCTGTTTAGACAGTCCCAGGTGTCCCTCATCATGCTTGCTGATTAGAGGTCTATTCAAGTCTTCTACCCCTTCAAGGGTCATCATCTGCCTAGCCTTTTTCCAACTATATTGGGGTCGGCTTCCAGTCAAACTAGCTGGATATCAGTAGTTTACATGGAGCGACTGCCTGTCGGAACTCCACAACCCAGTAACTGGGTAATACGATACCCCACGGTAAGACTGGTTGTCAGACTTTAGAGCTTCCGACTAACAGTAACGACTGTCAAAGATCTACAAACGACAGCCGGGACCAACGGCTTTACGTGCTTTCCGAGCCACAGAGGACACTCGCTATGACAGATGGTCATCCATCCACAGACCAACCTCGGCAAGCGCGGCTTAACCCGGAAGATCGGCCTGTGCGGCTGTATTTATTTAGCCACGAGCTCTTCCTTCTACCCCTTCAAGGGTGATGTTATTTAAGTAAAGGTTTAGTCAGACTCTACTGTCTAAAACCACCATGTTTATTTAATAACCCCTTTCCGTTCCAGAGACGACGACGTAACCACTGACCTTCAATTATTCCACAGTCCACTTTATCAACAAAAAAAGATAATTACATTACCTTACCTAATAAACACAAGTTACTGTTCGCTATATAAAATCCTTATCGACGACTTCGTTTCGCGATATGATAAGAATTTCCACTTAATTTTAACCAGATAATCCAACAATGCATGTGGAATACACTCAGGAAATATATATATCTGTTGTCGCTTTTATGAAAAAGTTTCGCTTTTATTCGAATGACGGCGATAATTTATCTTCTTTTTATGGAAAAAGCGTCGTTTATCCATCAATTTTGGTTTAGGTAACAAGAAAAAATACGAGGGTAGTAAAATACGAAACAGGACGATACCTGACGGGTCAATGAGAATTTTTCAGTCAAATAGATTGTCATGGATACGCTAAGAAGAAGCCAGCATATCAACCTACCTATCAAACTTGGATAAATTTTCAACCATAACACAATAGCGGAAGGATAAGGTTCGATTGGTAGTATTTGACAAATACGGTTAGGTTGACCTGTTGGCGTCTGCACATGCGATATGTCTATCGTTTGACTTCGATGTAGAGGTCTAAGATACGTCATTTCTTAAAAATGTTGGCCATAGGTCACTAGGCCACACCTACTCCAATCCTTCTGTTTAAACAAACTGGTTTTCATTACCATTCCTTGAAGGTCGTTGAAGAAAAATATTTGAAGTGAAAAGTCTTCTATTTTAAGATATGATGGTAGACACCCACGGCGACGGACGTCGGCGATCTCCGGCCACCGTAGGCGCGGGCATGCGGGCAGCGAGTAATGGGCAACTCGATGAGTCTGACATCCCTCCTGCTCTGCCCTGGGTGGGAGGACACATTTGATGATTTAACCACTTTAAGAAAAAATCGTACAAATTCCAATTTTTTCATCAAAAACCTGGATTGGATGTAAGCTTCATCAGTTTACGACTGGAAGCCGACCACAAACAGTTGAGAAAATTGTAGGCAGAATGTAAGTAACCAATCATAGACAAGATAATTCTTATAGTAGATATTAACAGCTGGCGCGAAATTAATAACACATGCTGTGAGTATGTTGTTAACTTGCTATGTAAACAAGTGCTCAGAAATAAAGTCTGCAGGAGATCTTGGCCTATTAAAATGGACTATATTGGGATTAAATATGAGGAGCTCGTGGCTAAATAATTACAGCCCCATAGGCCGATCTTCCGGGCTAAGCCGCGCTTGCCGAATTTGATCTGTGGATGGGTGACCATCTGCCATAGCGAGTTTCCTCCGTGCCTCGGAAAGCACGTAAAGCCGTTGGTCCCGGCTGTCATTTGTAGATCTTTGACAGTTAACTATTAGTCAGAAGCTCTCAAGTCTGACAAACAGTCTTACCATGGGGTATTGTATTGCCTAGTTACTGGGTTGTGGAGGTCCGATAGGCAGTCGCTCCATGTAAAATACTACCTAATATCCAGCTGCATCTGGTTGGACGCCGGCTAGGCAGATGATGATTGGGATTTGATATCGACGGATTATTTTTGGAGCTACAGTTTCTTTTGGGTGAGCTCGCTCCATCTTTGGTTTCATCTTTGCTTCCGAGCTAGATTGTGGTCAAGATATTTGTTTTTTTTCCTGTATTTAGAAGATGAAAAGAAAGAAGCCCGAAAATATGCAACCAAAGTGAACGGTATTATAATTCTGTTAAAGTGGCATTTTTAGACCCCCATAATAAAATTATTGGATCATTTCTCTACCGATTTCTAGCAGCCTATTAAATGATTTATAGTTCATCAAAGTTACTATTTTAACACGCAATTAAACGCTATTGTCATTACAATTACAAAACATTTCGTCAAACTTAGTCATTGAGACATTGTATTTAGCATTGATAAACTTACATAAGCTGTTCTGTTGATTTGTTGTTCACAAGCGGCTTTGATTCCCAGGTCGGGTATAGACAATTACAGTCAGTTGCGAGCTCGATCATTATTAGTGGTGTCGTATCTATAGTCCTGTTCTGTAAAGGTTTTATTTCAGACTACCTTTTTGCCCAGCAGTTGAAGTATATACTGGTTGTCGACATCATAATTAACAAATAATATGCGGAGTGCGTCCTGGTCGCGGGACTCACGAATTACCGCGACCCCGGAGCGTAAAGGGCAATTGAAGGACACCGTGGATTTGAGTCAGTACGAATCTGACAGTCCCTCCTGCCCAGTGTGGTAGGACTCATTTGATGATTTTACAAAGCAAACAAAAATGCGGGGTACGTCCGATGAGCCTCAGAATTTTTCTGACATATAGTATGCGTTTGCTCTAAGCATTAACAACGTAACATCCAGGATTTCTAAATGCAACAAAAAAATAAAACGTCTTTAGTTCCAGTACCCACACCCAGAGGGCGACACTGAGTTCTCCTTACACAATGGAATCGCTTTGATTTTAAATATTATTAAAGTGTCCAATGACATTAAAAGACCTCGCGGCTATTACACCGAGAGGCACTAAAAAAATTGTATTTGATGTTTTCCTTCACTTTTGTTTTGAGAGGGCGGTATTAAAACGCGCGAGACCTCTTATACGCGGCCGTGTAACGAAACCATAGCGCGATTCAGGAAAACTAACAACGCCATCTATCGAAGTAGGTGTCAAACTTGAATGTAATTCGCGTAGTTGCTCAAATTGAAATAAAACTGGTAACCTTAATTTTTTTAAGCTTTTTTTTAAATAAATGATTAAGTTATATTTTTTAAACAAAATAGATATTTTTATGGTTCCGTACGCAAAGGGTAAAACGGGACCCTATTGCTGAGACTCTTCTTTCTGTCTGTCTGTCTGTCACTAGGCTGTCATAGGACTGTCAGATACATACTGATTAAAATCCGCCGTTTTCCTTCAATTTCCAGGGTGGCCACTTTCTGGAAAACCGGGAAAAGTCAGGGAATTTTGCTAGCCATGGAAAAGTCAGGGAATTGTCAGGGAAATTTAAAGGTCAGGGAATCTCAAGCGGGCTTACTCCAGCGCACTTTAAGAACTATAAATACTTAACTAATTATCAATACGTTACGTAGCTAACTGAATACGGTCGAAGACTACTAATATTTTGGTCAGGGTTCGAGACTTAACTGTCGTTTTTTTCGATGTCAATTTCGTGATTTGATGTAAAATTATGGTAAAAAATTTAAGATTATGGTCAGGGAAAAACTTGAAAAAGCGCCTGTAAAACCGGGAAAAGTCAGGGAATATTGATTTTGGTAAATAGTGGTCACCCTGATTGCCATTTACGTTCTAGGGTCACGGTAATCCGCTTACACTCCCGCGACCCATGGATGGATCTACGTCCGTACCGTTCAAACCGCCTCCAACAATCCATCTATCTATTTTTGCATAACTTTTTTTTTTTCTTGGTAATATCATCAAATGAGTCCACTCACCAGGGTGGGACGGGAGGGACTGTCAGACTTGTACTGACTAAAGTCCTCGGTGATCCTTCAATAGCCCTTTGCATTCCAGGGTCACAGTTACCTCATGAGACAGGCCCGCGATCCATGGAAGAGAAATAGGGGAAGGTGCGAGCAAAGCCACGTGCATAAGCTAGTAGAATAATATTTGCAACAAACGCATTCATCATTGACATTGATGCATTTCATGTAAAATGTATTTCCATGTAAAACGTTGATGTGTTAGTTATTTAAGGAAAAATATTCACAATCTATACTAATCACTATTATTACATAGTATAAAACAAAGTCTCTTCCTGCTGTCAGTCTGTCTGTCCCTATGTATGCTTAGATCTTTAAAACTACGCCAGATTTTGATGCGTTTTTTTTTTAAATAGATAAAGTGCTTCAAAAGAAAGGTTTATATGTATATAACATGCATGATATAGTAGAGATTGCACCCGTGCGGAGCCGGGACGGGTCGCTAGTAATAATATTATAAAGCAGAAGAGTTTGTTTGTACGCGCTTATCTCGGGAACTACTGGTTCGAATTGTACAATTATTTTTGTGTTGGATAGTCCATTTATTGAGGAAGGCTATAGGCTATATAACATCACGCTACTATACTAATAGGAGCCGAGCAACGGGAGTGAGAGAAACCGCGGCCAACAGCTAGTTTCTAAAGAAAAATAAAATATTCACCAACAAATATATTGTTTAGACAGAAGATGATGTCATGAATTCTACTCGGATGTAATGATATCATTCTGGTATAGTATATTAGGTATTTGGTTGATTTAGTGTGGGATGCCAAATTAGTGTTTATTTTCCGCTACTGATTATTGTTTGTAAATATTGTTTCTTGGTATAAACTGAATCCATTAATGATTAATTTATTGATCGAGCTTAGAGAGATTATAATAAACTAGATTGTGCCCGTTATTTTGCTTGCGTTAAAGCCGGAAATCATTCACACTAGCGATCCACCCCGGCTCCGCACGGGTGCAATCTTTACTATATTATGCATATTATATAAATATAAACCTTCCTCTTGAATCACTCCATCAAAAACGACACGCATCAAAATCCGTTGCGTAGTTTTAAAGATATAAGCATACATAGTGACAGACAGCGGGAAGCGACTTTGTTTTATACCATGTGGTGAAAATGTGGGTTTCCAATTTGAAAGAATTTTTGGGAACCCGAACTGTAGTTCCGAAATTACCCCATTTTGGATTGGATTGTCATCAAATGAGTGCTCCAGGCCCGGGTGGAACGAATGCGACTGTCGGTGGTATAACTGATTTGGCCTATTAATAATCACCCTGTTTCTTCATTTGCTCTTTACGTTCCAGGAACTGACTGTCTTGTGAGCCCCTTAAAATTGCTCCGGTTAGGATATAACTTACGGACATAAGTAAAATAAAAAACATAGATTCTTTAGTTATTTTACTGATGTTAATGACGATACAAAGGTTCTGTTATAATTTTGGCGATTGAAAAAGAGTGTCCATGGAGTTTCTTGCCCGTGCTTCTCCATAGATCTACGCTTTGGAATGGGCACCTACAGTACTTTCACAGTTTTTATGTCTTGTGACTGGGACTGTAGCACCGTAACTATTTTAAACTATTTTATTTTACTTTTGTCTTTTAACAATTCAAAAGTGCCTGTTACTGGCCTTCTCGAAATAAATGATTTGATTTTGATACCTATTTTTCTTGATCTGAGTTTGATACATATAAAATCTGTATGAAAAATATATCTATGTGTAAATTCCCTATCTATGGAGTCAGAGTATGGGCATACTCACTATGAATACGTCTCAACTGGCGCCATCACACGTGAATCATCGCGAATGCAGTGTCCGTTCCTAATTCAAAAATATCGGTCGCGAACGATCTCGAGTCGTAACGATCGGGGTTCGGGAATTAACGGTTATTGGTGACGTCATTACGTGACTAAACTGGAAACGGTTGTGTTAGGTTCGATATTTTGCTAGCTATTCTTCATTTAAATCCCCAAAACTTTTTTTACGCGGTAAAATTATCAAATGAATAACTTTTAAGCGCTGTTTTTTATTGTGTTTTGTTTTATATAATTCCCTATGTAACGAAATTAGAGCGAAAAAAAAGCGAAAAAAAATGCGCCAAAAAATAATAAAAAACCTCTATTATCCCAACACATTTGTTGGGATTATAATAATCAAGCAGTCGAAATGTTTTTTTTCCAAAATCATCTAGCATTCACATTTATAGACTCCCAAAACACATTTAAACTCAATACATTTGTTCCCGTCAAAGTCATCTTATTATTCCTACTCATCCACTATTATTTTCTGATTAATTTCGTTGCCGGATCCAAGACAGGTCAAATTCATTCTCCGGGACACGTCGAGCTTCATTGTCTCGGCGCTTTTCTGGTGGTTACCACTGTTGATTCTGGCTTGCAGGAGTTGCTGTGGTTTGGGAACAGTGTAATGGGTTTGTCCCAAAAAAAAATACATTCGTCCAGAAATAACAAAGACAGGTTGTTTATTTTGTAAATCAGCTTATAAACGTGTTCATATATTTTATTAAGCTCTTACTCAAAGTGTTCACGGTATTGTACTTGGACGCCTGCCAGAACTACTAAATGTGATGTCATGGATTGTGACGATGGAATTGTGTGATTCACGGGGAGTGGAGACTGTCAATCATTTTTATTGACCGCATAATTATTCACCAGGGTGAAAATCAATTAAAAGGTCAACACGTCATAGATATCTCAATTTTTTTAATGTAATTTTTTCAGTGACTGTTACTGGGCCGTTGTTTAACGCAGGAGAAGTGCAAGTTCGTACTTTTTTTTGGATAATCGTTTTAGTTTCGTGTCACTACTCGACTATTAATATGTGGCAGCTCCCGTTTTACCCTTTGGGTACCCTAAAAAGGATCAAAACTTTTTTTATCGTGGTAAAATCATCTAATGAGTTCTCTCATCCAGGGCGGGGTAGGAACGACTATTAACACAACTGAACAGAAGGTCAATAAACAAAAAATATATCGCATATACATATATATTATTTTTGTCACCTTCGTTAGTATGTTCTATACTCGGCACATAGAGGTCATTGGCACGTCTCGTATGAAGGTTAATGGGGCCTAATGGATTCTGTATGAGTTAAATGAACCATTACAATATCTGGTATCGGTATTTAGTAAAGGGTTTGTGTAGAAACGATCTCGATTCGGACTTTCTTAAATGCATTTCACGTATTGATCCTGGTAACTTGCCGTCTGATCATGGACCATGCCCGGGTCACGGCGCGTCGTGTTCCACGCGTGTCTTAAAGAGCTGTCAGCAATCTGACGGGGCTCCCCTTAGAGGCCCAAAGCCTGCCGGCGTCATCCAACTGTCTCATCAGGAAACCGTGACCCCGGAACGTAAAGGGCTATTGAAGGACACCGTGGATTTTAGTCAGTACGAGTCTGACAGTCCCTCCCGCTCTGCCCTGGGTGGGAGGACTCATTTGATGATTTAACCACGATAAAAAAAAAGCCGCCGCGGGTGTTGGAAATTGCGTGGCCATTTCCCGGCCACAATTGGAGACGAGTAATGACTCGCTCGCCGTCTGATCAAGGGCCAGGTCAGGGTTAATGGTACGCAATGTTATACGCGCGCTTCAAGCAAGGAGCTGTTTTAGACAGTAAGAGTCTGAGGGTCGCTTCTACTCCCCGGGCGGACTAATTTAATGATTTTCCACCCAAAAATAAAAGGGGTTACGAAAATCCGACCCTACGAAAGCAATGCAAATAGAAAATTATCTTCTCTATATTTTGTCAACAACAGAAATAAAGTCTTATAATGTTGGAGAGGTGACAAGTACTGCCCAAGTGTCCATTCAGTACAAATGATTTAATGGCGATGACAACGTGTTTCTAAGAACTTAGTAATATGGCATCATTGGTGTTTTTACCTTCACTGTTGTGAATTGTCTGCCAAGATGAGGGGTCTTTAGTCTTGAAAGTGAGGTAATTCTGTTGATGATGCGATTTTCTTGTTAGTCTACTTCGTCGATTGGGTTCTGTCTGTCACACAAGGCTCAGTTGAAAACCAGGGCCAGGCACCTTATAAAATATTAAGCATAATAAAAAGGCGTTTTATGAAATTAAGCTGTGTTTTTTTTTGGAATCCGACCACAACATCGCGGCTAAAGCTTCGGTCACACACAGTGATCTATTCTCAAACCTACCAAATAATAAATATACAAACAAAAGCATTACAATAATAGGTCGAGCCATTTTCGAGGATATTAAATACGCACACATAGAGTAAATTATTTAAAAACACATAAAAACTTTGTTTAATCCGCACTTACTTAACATTATTATTCTCTTATTATGTGTAAATCCTCGCAGCTGATTGCATAATGACGACATGTCTTATTTATATTAAGTCTACGTGTTGCAGTTAATAAAGTTCTTCGGTCAAAGTTCGTTTTGACAATTAAGATGCGATATCTGTATTAATAGGCTATATTACTCTAAAAAGTGGGCTGGACGACTCATTAGATGATTTAACCACGATAACAAAACAAAACCACTGAAATCCTGCGAAAATTCGTGGTAGGTACTACTTTTTTAATGCAATTTGATGTAATGACAAAGTCACTAGCGCTGTGTCAAAAGAACTTCAGTCCAGGCGTGGACTCTACCTGTAACGACTGTCAAAAATCTACAAATGACAGCTAGTAGGACCAATGCAACGGTTCAAATTAAACTTAGGTCACAAATTAAATAACATTACGTAATACATAATTAAAACTTAAATTTTACAAATTTTTAGTATCTTTTGTAAATATTTACATTTAGTTCGTATATTTAGTTCGTAAATATTTACAAAAGATACAAAATTAAAACTAAAAGTATAATTAAAAAAAAAAACACAACAAATAGGCGTCGCATCGCTGTCGTCTGGGAGCATGCCCAAATATTTACATTGCTTAGGTCAAAAGTAATTTTGACCGGATTCACAGTTTTGACTGCGACATACATACTTCATTATTTTCTCGTCGCCAATTTATTTACAGCAAAATACTTTCAGTGTACATTCAGACTTTGTCTCGTTCGGTAGTGTGTAAAGACAAAATAATTATTGTCTTGCGATTTTATGTCGTATCTCTAGTGCAATAAGGTGCAGTTTTCATTGTTTGTGATTTTATTTTTCTTCTAAGACTTACTGGCTGTTTTTCTTGTGAAGTTGAAAAGAAAAAATATTTATAGTTGTTAGTGCGTGATTTGAGTTCTTGTGGCTTTAGTAATAAGGTTCATTTTTCAGTGTAGTGTTCTCCAAGTTAAGGGTTGTTTATTATACTGAGCAAGTTTGTTTGTTTATATGAGCTGATAAGACGTTATCTCTGTCTGCTATCCGATTAAGAAGTGATTATAATTACATAATTTGTCTTGTCTTAAATTCTCCTAAGTAAACCTATGATATTTGGCATATTCGGATATTGGGCGAAGAACCAGAGTCACCGTCAATTTATTTTTTTTGTGGGACTCTCGAATTACCATGACCCCGGTACGTAAAGGGCTATTGAAGGACACCGTGGATTTTAGTCAGTCAAGTCTGACAGTCCCTCCCGCCCTGCCCTGGGTGGGAGGACTCATTTGATGATTTTACCACGATAAAAAAAAAGCTGTTGCTTACGGTTTCATCCGCTACTCAGCTCCTCTAGTCGTAGCGTGATATTATGTAGGCTTCCTGGATAAATTGACCATTTAACGCAAAAATATTTTACAACTAGCTTCCGCCCGCGACTCCGTCCGCGCGGATGTCGGTCTTCGCGTGGATGGTTTATTTCCCCATTTTGAGTAACTCTGACAATGACATCTTATAAATATTACGGCGCTGAATCCACTGCGGGTAATGCAACGTGTGTTCGCGGTTCTACAGAACAACGTCTATAAATAAAACTGAAAAATAAGATTTTTTTTCTACGTATTTTTCCAGGATAAAAATTATCCTATGTTATGCAAAGGATAATGAGGAATAATTATACCAAGTTTCATCGAAATCGAACCGTTAGTTTTCACGTGATGCCTGCACAAACAGACAGACAGACAGACAGACAGACAGACAGACAAAAAAATTTTTAATCATATATTTGGGTTTGGTATCGATCCAGCAACACCCTCCCGCTATTTATTTTTTCAATATTTTCAATGTACAGAATTGACCCTTCTACAGATTTATTATATTATAGAAGATAGATTCGGGCCAGTAGTTCCTGAGTTACGTTCAACCAAATACAATATTCAGCTTCATAATATGTCTTAAAAAGGCACTGCGGCTCTGGGACGCAACGAGCGAGGGAAGGAACTGGAAAAAAAAAGTCAGTTCGTTTAATTTGTCCCGATATAATGCATATTTTTCAAATGTAATTATAAACATAGTTAAATTACCAATATAATTACTGAATAGATGATCGCATCTCGCCATTTAAATGCATTACTGCCATAAAATTTAAAAGGTAAATAGCCAAGGAAAACCTGTATAAATATTAAATTTGTATTCGTCACTTGTCCTTTATGTGTATGTACAATCGGCAAAGTTGAACCATGACCCATTTTGACAATAAATCGTTTGAATCCATCACAATAACAAAGATCAAGGTCGTTACCATGGATATATATGTTTACGCGAATATGGACTTAAATGTATTTGAATGTTTGTAAGAAAATAAGCTTATGGTGAGTCATGATTCAACTTTGTCGATTGTACCATGAAAAATTTGATAGTAAACATGTATTTCAATGTGGAACTGTCACCTTGATCCGCTATGTAATGAAAAATTTTAGCTGGAGAGCTCCGCGAATATTTGCGAAAGTGCTTGGGGAACGCTGAAAAATTTCTCAATACTTCTTCAATTATCCCTGAACACAGAAATGCAGACTGAGAGAGACTGGTTTTGAGAAGACAGACGTATTTAAAGATTTTTTTTATCCTTAAAAAGTGTTTTAGGTATTTCGAAACTTTTCTACCTTAAAAATTGAATATTCAGAGTGGAAAAATTAATAAGCCAGATCATGAGACATTGTTAAACAATATAATTATGTATTTCACACAGAGACTACGCTTATCTTCTACCTACTTGTTTACCAGTCCAAGACACGGGCGCCACCAGTTTTCATGAAAAGAATGGTTGGAAATTGATTTTTTACATAAATGATTGCGCCTGGCGAGTTGAAAACCCAACTAAATGATCTGGCTTATTAATTTTTACACTCTTTCGTATTTTTAAATACGTCTGGCTTCATTCAAAACCAGTTTCTCTCGGCCAGGTCTATGTTTCTGTGTTTAGGGAGTATTGAGCAAGTTTTCAACGTGCTTCAAGCACTTTTCCAAAATTTCAAGTTGCTCGTAGGCCATGGTCGCGGGATTCACCCCGGAACGTAAAGGGCTATTGAAGGACAGCGTGGATTTTAGTCAATTCGAGTTTGACAGTCGCTCCCGCTCTGCCCTGGGTGGGAGGACTCACTTGATGATTTTACCACGCTAAAAAAAAAACTCTTAGGCCATTTTACTATGCCGCAAAATAAAAAAGGAACTCCTAAAACGGGTCAATTAAAAATAGTACATGATTGTGTACTAAACTATGCTGTTTCATTTAAGATTTCAAGAAGTATGTAATTGATAGATCGCACAGGGTTTCGTTAGTATGCAGTAGATCTTATGTCTAATCAAGTTGGCTACCCCTGCCGTATAGGAATTATGTTATTTTAGATCATATAATATGACTAGCTGTTGCCAGCGGCTTCACCCGCTGCAACTCGAAAATTATCCCACGGGATAATAACTATCCTATGTGTCAGTAGTTTTTGCGTGAAAGAGTAACAAACGTCCATCCTTACAAACTTTCGCATTTATAATATAAGTAGGATAGGATTAGTAGGATAGTAGGATACTTGCACAGTATAATAAAAAACACTTTATGTTCCTTCTATTCATAGATCTTTAAAGGAATAGTTTAATAGTGCTTTTAAACAATAAAAATCTTAAAGTGACTGCTACAGTGATGGATGTTAAGAACTGAGTGAAATGGAAACTATTAAAAATATGGGGGAATATGTTTTTTCGGTAAGTTGTTTCGTAATTAAATTAACATTGTGTGTGAGCAAGTTTTTGTTATCTAACCAATCGTATTACCTATAAGCAATAATATTTCAGAATTTAAAAGAAGTCTGGCAAGACCAGCTGGTCCAAAATCGCACCCTTATCAACGTTGCTAAAATTGTTCTTTATTAAATATACTCTATTGCTTGAGTAGTAGCATAGAATATTCCATGTTACGAATTTGAAGCATTGGTGTTAGCACCGTTGATAAAGTGGCGATTTTAGTCCCGCTGGGGACCTGAAAAAGCAACTTGAGCAGTATCATAAAATGTATTACTATGAAATTCGTTAAATGCAATAAAGCAATGAAAATTAATTAAAGTTGTAAAATAATTAATATAATACCAATAATCCTTTTTTTAATTAGACATTTTTATCTTTGTCAACTTTTTAGACCTATCAAATGTGTGTTAAGTTACATTTATTTTGAAAAATTAGAACTAGAACTTTACGAACGGTTTATTGGCTTATTACTGACTCTAAAATTAAACCGAGACACTTATATCCAGTACTTATTTAAAGTGTGAATCAGCATTATCAGTCGAGTTCAAAAATAAATAAATGTATTTATGTACAATGTGTTGGTCGTTGCTCAAGGTCAGAGGTGCAAGAGTGATGTCATCGTTTTGTCATTAGACTGAATTGAATATTAAGTAGTAGGTATTTGCTTTAATTTTGTACCTAAGAAAAGACTGTCCTCGAAGAACTGGCACGCTGATTCCCAATGGCCACTCCACTGCCAGTTTGTCCATCACCGGTGGACTCGCTGTCCTTAAAAAAACTTTAAAAAAAATCTTATTTTTATAGTGAAGCTTAAAAAAAATCTTATTCTTTATGTACACACATATAAGTAAAATTACATTTCACATAAGGGTACGTTATGTACAAAGGCAAGCTTAACCCAGAAATGGGTTTTGTTACAGCAAACCTTAGAGCGATAGAAAGATTATTATTTTAGCGAGGACTGATATTCGGTGTACAAGATTTTAATCATGTATGCATACTTAAATAAACAAATCTGGGGGCACGGCAGTGCCCCAGCCAAGTCTCGAGCAAAACGGGCACGGCCGTACCATCTTTTCTCGATGCGACTCGCGGCTGTTTCGCCCCCCCTATATCTTCGACGTGGACAAAGCTAGGAGTTTAGGTTTTCGGTGAATAATAGTAGGCATTAGAACAAGCTTAAGTTCGAAATTACATGCCAATTGAATTAATAGTTTAGGAGTTACGGTCGATCAAAGTTACACCATTTTGTCACTCACTCACTGACTCACTGACTCACTGACCGATCATCAAAAATCTAAGGTACTTCTAGCAGACTTAGAAACTTCAAATTTTGCACCAAGATAGGTCATTAGCCACATATAAAGGAAAAATTATAAAAACATTAAAAAATAATATACCATAGAAAACAATTTTATATTTGCGGTTTGGCAAGAACATTATGTATGGATTTTGACTGCATTGTTAACTTTGTTCGTTGTTTAAGTATTCAATTGGATGAATAAATACATGGAATAGAAAAGAATAATAAAAATGTAATACATAGACTATAATTAATTGATACATAAAGTTCATAATTCATTAAATTAATAAAGCTAAAACTCCATTGTATTGCGATAAATTTCGATTGTATGCGCGCTCGATAGATGGCGTTGTACCTGTCTGAATCGCGCTATGGTTTCGTTACCGAGCGCAGTATAAGTAGTACTTTAAAATAATTCGATAATTTTCATTTGATAGCGCCACCTACCTATGAAAAACCATTTCGAAACTAAAAAAATATTGTAGCTATATTCGGAGAACTTAAGTTAGCCGGATTAGATAGTAGATTTATTATTGTTACTGAAACAGTTATTTAGGCGAATAGTTTATTAATATAACATAGACATAGGTAGTTACAATATCTAGTTGTTTACGTGTTATTTAGTTTAGTTATATTTATTTTGTAAGTTAGTAGATTTATGTTTATTTAGCTCGTTGAAAAGAAACAAAAGAGATAGAGAATGGGTTCTAAGCAAAGCAGTAGCTGAAGTCCAAGAAATTATGAGGTCACCTAAAAAAAAAGAAAGAAATACACTTACAAAAAATAAATGAGATCCCACCAAAAACATTAAAATAATGTAAAAAAATGCCAAGTCTCTCGATGCAGTCTTTCCATCGTAAAAAGTTTTGAGATCTCATAGAAGCCAAGTCCTATTCAAATTATTTTGTAGTTATAAATCAACATTTAGTAATTGTATCAATAGTTTTCTTTATATTATAATTATAGTGACTTGGCAATGAGCACAAGAAGAAACAAAACGGCATATTTGGAGTTGAAAGTCACACACCGCATGCGTAAACATTAATATCACAAAATTAATTTTCTTTTGGTTTATCCGTGTCGTCCCAACCGAATTTCGGCAACGGCAGTCAGTCTCATCCAAGACTAGTAAACTGCGCAGGACATAAATTATAATGCACAATTGCACAAGTGTGTACGCAAACACTAGTGTTAGTGTACTCTCGGTTCATTTACTTTCATAAAGCGATGGCCCGTAAGGTACTTATTTTTTATTATTGCATTGGAGCATGTAGTCGGTAGTGATCTGATCACAGGTCTCGTCAGTAACATTTGCACATAATTCCAGGCAGCAAGCAGCTTTTAATTGGTGCTCATTGCCAAGTCACTATAATTATAATATAAAGAAAACTATTGATACAATTACTAAATGTTGATTTATAACTACAAAATAATTTGAATAGGACTTGGCTTCTATGAGATCTCAAAACTTTTTACGATGGAAAGACTGCATCGAGAGACTTGGCATTTTTTTACATTATTTTAATGTTTTTGGTGGGTACGTGTTTATGTTTAACACACAGTGTATAAAAAGAATACATACAATATCTTCTATATATAAAATAATACATACATACCTATATGTCACAATGACAGGAAATGCACCCTAAAAAAATCCGTTTGTCCATCCCCGGGTGGTCAAAGTTTTTTAGAAAATTTCCTCCTGACCGCCACTGGTGGACAGTGATGCATTTTTTTATATATTCCCGGTAGCCACCCACCACTTTTAACTATTTTGTTACCCATTGGTCGAAGCGTAATGTTTTATAATCTTCCTTGATAAATGGACTATCCAAAAATTCGGACCAATATACTAGTGATTGCATCTCTGTTTCCCTCCGTTCGAATCTGTTTTGGTGGGAATCAAAATCTTAACTGGAAATGCACCGAACTGCAAATCACACCTATCACTACATAGTATAAAACAAAGTCGCTTAGCGCTGTCTATCTGTCCCTATGTATGCTTATATCTTTAAAACTACGTAAAATTTACGGTCTAACTATTACGGTTCAGGAGATACACCCTGGACAACCAGACAGACCGAGAAGTCTTAGTAAAAAGGGCTCGCTTTACCCATTATGTACGTCGGTCTCGCTACGGTCTCGCTTTACCCTAAAAACCAAGACTTATCGTCGTGTTCTTGGAACTATAATAGCAATGACTCACTCGAGTTTACTTTATCTTAAACCAGGTATCAACAGGTGCATTACTAGTGATCCGAGGTGTTTTAAGTTCTGAGAATAGCATTTTAGAATGCGGACGTAAAAATGGCTCATCGATTTAGAAAAAAATGGCTTTGTATAGCGTTGTCTCGTCTCTCGCGGGACTGGTGAATCTTTAAAGTTAAGCTGCGCTTGCCGAGGTTGGTCTGTGGATGGGTGTGACTACCTATCATGACGACTTTTCTCCATGCAAGTTCCAGCTACTTCTGGGTGATTTCGCTCTATCTTAAGCCTCATTTTTGAGTCTAGTCTAGATTGAGCCATGTGCAAACTCATTTTAAGGAAACAAAGAAAAAGGAATACTTTTAAGCTTAGCTTTTATCACCGGCTTTGAGTGCGGCGACTGAATCAAGAAATTTCGTAACGAAAATAAACCTAACACTGTCACTGTCATATCTGTCATGTCAACGTGAATAAAATTTGAATGAATGATTTTTTTTCTTGACGTTTCACGTGAAACGTGGCTGACCATAGCCTAATTAGTAGAGTAACTTCCCATAAAGCAACGATGGGATGATATTCTCGTTAAATATTCGCGAAAGGCATGTTTTCTTTTTTTTTCATAAATACATAATTGTAATTTCATAAGTTAATAAAAAAATGCTATGCAATAGCTTTACTGCGGCAGTCTCCGAGTGCCACACGTATTTTTTTTGGCGATATGCTCGCGTTGAATGAGTGGATGGAGGCCTTTGCCCAGGAGTGGAACAGAGCAGTCTATTAAAAAAAAGCTCGCGTTTGTGTACTATCTCGATGACCTTACCTGATGGTAAACGAAGATATGGTCAAACTGATTTTCTATCTGACATTCAAAACTCAGTTACTGAAAACGATGTCTCTTTCTATAATGACGCCATTGGCCATGACCGTCACAAAAAAGCAGTCACTCTTCCTGACAGACAGCTCACAGAGTGAATAAGAAATAAAGTGCTATGTAAACAACAGAGATGACTTGCTAAGACGCGGATGACATTTGGCAAGGGTACCACTACCGCTTTACGTTTATATTTGGGTGTTTCAAGGTGTTTTATGCAGAGAAGTTATGACTCATCATCATCTTCCTGCCCTTATCCCATTTTACTTGGGGTCGGCGCAACACGTTTTTTTCTTCCATTCTCCTCAAAATGAAGTTATGAGTATTTTAGTAAATTTAAAGTTGAACACGAAAAAGAATACAAAAATCTTAAAATATGTAAAATAAGAAAAATAAAGAAGTGTCTGACTTTATTTCCTTCATTATTTTGCGATCGATTACCGAAAGAAATGTCATTTTACACTTTTGTGCCTTTGTCAAACAGACCCGCTACAGCGAAGCGTTTCCGAAGCGAGACGTCAGTCCAATAGTTCTGTCACGCTATCGGATCGCTTTCGCGTTTCTATGTGACTAGATTGAAACAATTCCATACATTACATATAAAAACATCACGCTTCGCATTCGACACGCCAGTCTGTTTGACAAAGGCTTTATTGTGTTTTCTTATAAGCCTGTTTCATTAATTTTTTTATTTTAACCTAATGGGACAGGAAATAAAGAAAGTCGTGAGAAGTGGAGGGAATGAAGGGATGTCTTTTCTCAGCAGTGAGACACGATGGGCTGATTAATATAATAATAATGGGACAGGCGTAATATTATGATGAGGAGCCAGTGGCTAAATAATTACAGCCGCACAGGCCGATCTTCCGGGGTAAGCCGCGCTTGCAGAGGTTGGTCTGTGGATGGGTGACCATCCGTCATAGCGAGATTCCTCCGTGCCTCGGAAAGCACGTAAAGCAGTTGGTCCCGGCTGTCATTTGTAGATCTTTGACAGTAATTACTGTTAGTCAGAAGCTCTAATTCTGACAACCAGTCTTACCATAAGGTATCGTATTACCCAGTTACTGTGTTGTGGAGGTCCGATAGACAGTCGCTCCATGTAAAATACTGATATCCAGCTGCATCTGGTTTGACTGGAAGCCGACCCCAATATAGTTGGGAAAAGGCTAGGCAGATGATGAGGCGTAATATTATGATGTGTGTTGACCCTCGATTTCTCCAAGATGCCGTCAAAGTGTAAAATCCCCTTTCAAACAATAGAAGAATTTTCCAAATCGGTCCAGGCATCATCTGGGAACATACATAAAAAAAGTTTCCAACGTATTGGGACCTTTTTATTTGTGTGGTAAAATCATCACATGAGTCCTCCCACCCAGGGCAGTGCGGGAGAGACTGTCAGACTCGTACTGACTAAAATCCACGGTGTCCTTCAATAGCCCTTTACGTACCGAGGTCACGGTGATTCGTGGGTCCCGCGACCCCGGCAGGCACGAATTGGGACCATTTTTTTTTTTTTTTTTGCGTCGTAAGATCATCAAATGAGTCCTCCCACCCAGGGCAGGGCGAGAGGGACTGTCAGACTTGTACTGACTAAAATCCACGGTGTCCTTCACTAGCCCTTTACGTACCGGGGTTACGGTGATGGGTAAGTCCCGCGACCCCGGCAGGCTCTGGCCCTCTACAGGCCCCGTCAATTTGCTGACACTCCTTGAGGCGCGCGTGGAACACAACGCGCCGTCGACCCGGGCATGGTCCATGGTCGGACAGCGAGTCGCCCATTACGCGCCGCCCGCATGCCCGGGGAACATACATAAAAAAAAAGTTTCCAATAAATTGGGACCTTCCGCATTTTTTTTTTGCAAGAGTTACTGTGTCCTACGCTCTGTTCAGCTGAATGTCGGCCAGCTAGCGCTCAATCCTGGCTTTCAACTGGATCTGACCACCCCCTTTCTTTTTCCCAATTTCCGGGATTCGTGCGCCCTGTGAATCTTCTCGGTCAGATATCGAAAAAATCAAAACACAGTTACTAAAGAAATACGCTGTTATTTCATCGCATGCTAGATCTGCGTAAATGGTTGCTAGCTGTATTAATTGCTCTGTCATAATGATTAAAGATCCAGTGAATGATGAAGTAATTAGCACATTATGAGATCACCAATCTGTTTGTTTTAGACTTGTTCATTTTAGCGGCTGTGTAGATCTGAAACGTCTTTAAAGATAGGTGCCTTAGTGGTTCAAATTAAGAGTAAGTCTAGTCCTAAAACTCAAATTGCCGACGAAAAAAAAAACGTTGTGACAGATGGACAGAGAGACTGGCAGATAGACAACATGGTTGCCATGTTGTTGGCAGATAGACAACATGGCAACACACATAAGGATTCCATTTTTTTTGAGGTAGAATCTTAAAATGGTGTCACTATTGTATCAGAAGTCAGTTCGAGTATTACAGATTTTTTTTGACATCTAGAGTATCATGATGAAAATCACTACAGTGAATAAAAAGCACTACAGGGCGTGAGGAGTAGGTGCCTCCCCCACACACGTTCCGCCTCCTCTTTGATCGTGGCTCCGTGACTTCTTTCCGTGCCCCCCTCATTCCCGTGCGGCTCAGAGTCTATCTCGCACAATTAGAAATGCTCATAAAATAAAAACTACTGAGCCTAATTGAAATATTTTTTTATAGGACCAAATGACAGATATACTACATCGAAAGAAAAGAGAATCATAAAAATCGGTTCACCCAGTAGTAAGAGGTAACAAATAAATAGGTGGATTTAAGAACCGCCTCCTTTTTTTAAAGTCGTTTAAAACAAGAGGTCTCTTTGTAATAAATTATCTACCGTTATAAAAAAAGTCTATCGTACTCAATACGCATTAAACAGATGCGTACTCCAATACAAACTAATTTTAAATGAAGTAATAGTCCATAACTAAACATTGAGGACAACGGCATTGCGCATTGTGCCATTGTATTACATTTAGGGACGTCATTCGATTCAGTATTGTATACAAACTTGAATCGACGGTGTTGTCATCGATAATCGATTATGTTTTATAAGTAATCGATTTGTGCTTGGACTGTTTGGTTGACAGCATGCGGATCGTGTTGCGAAAAATCTTCCCGAAGGTCTTTTTTTGTGTTTTTGTGGCTATCTGTAATGTTTGACTGTGTGTTTTTTCGTGTTTTGTGCTTGATTTTTGTTCTAACTCTGCTTTTTAGTCACTACGAGTCTGACAGTCCCTTTCGCTTCACTTACAGCGGGAGGAGTCATTTGATGATATTTCACCTAAAAAAAACGGGCCCTACCCTTTTTTTTAAGTCAAAGTCAAGTCATTTATTTCAATTAGGCCATCAAAGAGACACTTTTGAACGTCGATTATTAAAATTAAAGGAAATGGGAAGGGATAGGATTGATTCTACACCCATTCACAAGGGTAGGTTTGTATGGAGAAGAATGGGCAAGAAACTCCATACTTACTCTTTTTCAAAAATGTTTCACAATGACGACTCGACTGGTGAGGTGTTAAAATGGACAAATTGACCCTTATATAAAAAAAGATAAAGAAAAATACATGTGACGGATATATTAGATTTTTTCAGTGAAATACTCTATTAACCCACTTGTCTCTTTGTCAACAGCTGGACACATGGTTCGGGAGGCCGAAGAAGGGTGGGGGGCAGATCGAGCGCGGCTACGACACTGTACCGCGGGGGGCGGAGCCCCGGGCCGAGGACGACGAGCCCTCGGCCACGGCGGAGTATACCAGCAGGATAGATGCGTTAGATGATACCCAGCTGCAGAGGAGATTTGAGGAGATGCTGGTAAGTCTTAAAAAGGTTTGAATGATGTGAATGGGATCCTTTAGTTTGTTAAACCGACGGCTAGGCTTTTGGAAACCGGCGTGTGACAGATAACCAGCTGCAGAGGAGATTTGAGGAGATGCTGGTAAGTCTTAAAAAGGTTTGAATTATGTGAATGGGATCCTTTAGTTTGTTAAACCGACGGCTAGGCTTTTGGAAACCGGCGTGTGACAGATAACCAGCTGCAGAGGAGATTTGAGGAGATGCTGGTAAGTCTTAAAAAGGTTTGAATTATGTGAATGGGATCCTTTAGTTTGTTAAACCGACGGCTAGGCTTTTGGAAACCGGCGTGTGACAGAAGTGGCGATTTCGAAATCTACGTCACGTTTGGTCTGTCATTCTTCAGAAATCATCCGGGTCGGCCGGCGGGTCTAAGGGTCAAGTCACACCGCGACGCGACGCTGCGTGCACATTTCAATAGAGCTACTCAAAATCTAACTCTATTTACTACACGAAAAGATACACATTTGCAGTATCGTTGCATCGCGTCGCGTGTCGGCGTGAGCTGACCCTAAAGTCCGAATCAAAAATGTATGTGTAGGTAGATTCATGGGTGTTTGATTACGAAGTCTTATGCCGATTCAAATCCGCTGCACATGGGACGTATCAAAATAAAAGGAACTAAAGTCATTTGGTCAAAATAATTATACTGAGAAAATCAGCACTTTTTGTAGGTCTTTTGTATGTGAAATTATACACAAGACTCACCCAAAGCTCACGTCCGTCGTATTTGGAGGAAAAGATTCGCTACATCATCCGGCCCTATGTTTCTTACATACAGCGGATTTCTACTAAGTCTTCGGCCGAATATCGGGCACGCCGCAATCGCGGCGGTAAGACCCCTCTTTGAGGAGTGGCTAGATAGGCGTCACGGCGTCCTGACCTACCGCATGACGCAGGTCCTCACCGGACACGTAAGTTTCGGGAGGTACCTGTGTCTGATAAGGAGGGAAGAAACGCCTGGGTGTCACTACTGCGAGGATCATCCGTAGGACACGGTGGAGCATACGGTGCAGGACTGCCCCGCTTGGGCAGAGCACCGCCGTGTCCTCACGACGGCGATAGGTGGAGACCCCTCGCGCCCGGCATTGGTCGAGGCCATGTTGCGGGGCGAGACGGAGTGGGAAGCGGTCGCCTCTTCTGCGAAGCAGTCATGCTCGCGAAGGAGGAGGCGGGCTGCGTGAGGGAGAGAACAGCGACCTCCCTCCACCCCAGCCGCAGTGGTAGACGCCCACGGCGTCGGACGTCGCAAGACGATCTCCGGCTACCGTAGGCGCGGGCATGCGGGCGGCGAGTAATGGGCGACTCGCTGTCCGACCATGGACCATGCCCGGGTCGACAGCGCGTCGTGTTCCACGCACGCCTCAAAGAATGTCAGCATAGTGACGGGGCCTGTAGAGGGCCAAAGCCTGCTGGGGTCGCGGGACTCGCAAATTACCGTAACTCCGGTACGTAAAGGGCTATTGAAGGACACCGTGGATTTTAGTCAGTACAAGTCTGACAGTCCCTCCCGCCCTGCCCTGGGTGGGAGGACTCATTTGAATTACCACGATAAAAAAAAAAACAAAAAAAATGCTTCAGCGGAATACAGAAAGAAAGCTGGTAGCCGACGCCGATCTACCAGCGCTGGTCTATTCGGTTACATAAAGCATGCAGATTGAAGCAGAGTTGTTCATTAATTTAAATGGCGGGTTGCGCTAGCTGAGAGCGCCGCTGACCGGCGCGTGTCGAAGATTTTCGGAACTTGTCGGCAACTTTCGGCGCTTAAATGCCTGCGTCGGTTACCTGCAGGGACCGGTTCCTATAACCGCTGGTAGCCTGCCAGCTTTCTTTCTGTATACGGCCATTTACTTTATTTTGCCCATATACAGGCCCCCCTAGTGTCCTTCCACTTCTCTCAATCTCTACTAAGGACCAGTCTGAAAGCAACGCAGCTCATAACGCCATCTTTATGTAGTAACCTTTACTCATCATCTGCCAGCCTTTTCCCAACTATATTGGGGTCGGCTTCCAGTCGAACCAGATACAGCTGAATATCAGTATTGTACATGGAGCGACCTGCGACTGCCTGTCGGACCTCCACAACCCAGTAACTGGGTAATACGATATCCCATGGTAAGAGTGGTTGTCAGACTTTTAAAGCTTCTGAGTAATAGTAGCGACTGTCAAAGATCTACAGCCGGGACCAACGGTTTCACGTGCTTTCCGAGACACCGAGGAAACTATGACAGATGGTCACCCATTTACTAACCAAACTCGGCAAGCGCGTGGCTTTATCCGGAAGATCGGGCTGTGGGGCTGTAATTATATAGCTACGAGCACCTCTCTCTTGATGTAGTGACCTTGACCTATACTAACGTATAAATTTTCTCTCGATTCCAGGCGGATATGAATCTCAATGAAGAAAAGAAGGAACCTCTTCGAAAATACCCTCGCGACCAGAAGAAGAAGATGCTGGTCGCTTACAAGTTTGTAAATACACAGGTTAGTAACCGTTGGAATATTATTTGGCTTGGAAAGAGTCGACTACGCGTTGGAAACCTCTTGGCCAGGCGGCTATAATTAATCGTTAACGCTCAGCAGTCTCTAATACGTTTTCAACTTTATACCCTAGAGCTTAAAGTTGAAAATCTATTAATGATAACAGAGAGTTTTCGTTTGCTATCGCTCAGCAGTCTTTAATAGATTTTGAACTTTATGCGTTGGAGTATATAGTTGAGAATGTATTAACGACTACTGAGCGTTTTCGTTTATTTTTTGCCGTTCGGCTATAGGGCCTGGAGTTGCAAGAGTCTATTGGCTAAGGTGACCGCGCACCATCAGGTAGGCCGTATGCTTGTTTGCCTAGAATTACAGTCTGAAGAAGTAGATGGGACCTAAAACGACCACATCGAGTTTCTTCTAAAACTGATTAATTTCGTGAATTCCAAAAATCATTAGTAATTTTGCTAATATTCGTACCATGGTTACACGCAGATGCTGTACCGTAGCGTATTCGTTTCATATCATTAGCTGTTAAAAATATTTTAATACTAGCTTCCGCCCGCGACTCCGTCCGCGCGGATGTCGGTCTTCGCGTGGATGGTTTATTTCCCCATTTTGAGTAACTCTGACAATGACATCTTATAAATATTACGGCGCTGAATCCACTGCGGGTAATGCAACGTGTGTTCGCGGTTCTACAGAACAACGTCTATGAATAAAACTGAAAAATAAGATTTTTTTCTACGTATTTTTCCAGGATAAAAAGTATCCTATGTTATGCCCAGGATAATAAGGAATAATTATACAAAGTTTCAGCGAAATCGAACCGTTAGTTTTCACGTGATGCCTGCACAAACAGACAGACAGACAAAATTTTTTTAATCATATATTTGGGTTTGGTATCGATCCAGCAACACCCCCCGCTATTTATTTTTTCAATATTTTCAATGTACAGAATTGACCCTTCTACAGATTTATTATATGTATAGATTTCCACATTACGTCGAAAGTTTCTTTCCTGTACGACATAGATAAGCTGGCCCCTAGCCCGATCAAAAAATATGTCAAATTTAAAAAAAAAATGTAATGCACCATTGCTAATCAATGAGCCACCTATTTCTATTGTCTATTTAGAAATGTAAACAGACTTGTCTTACCAAAATTCTTACGATCAATTGTTATATGGAATCTTAATATTTACACATTCATCTGTATTTTAACCTTTTAAGCGCTTGGCTAAATATCAATTGCCGTGCCCCTAGCGCCCGGCTACGAATCGTACTTTCTTGTTCTCCTCTCTTTCTGCTCCTTTTAAGCTCCGTTTTGTAAAATATCGTGGTGTACAATAAAAAGTATTCTATTTGTCTATCTACATAAATAGAGAGATATAGAATAGATGCAATAAAATCGAACAAAACAACAAAAATCGTGAAAATTCTCTGTCGAATAAATACGACACGGGCGATAGGGGCACGGAAATGTTTGTCGCATATATACGACTCTGGCGGTTAAAGGGTTAAAGAGTGTTTAAAACACGAAATCTGTCATTTTTCCTGAGGCCAGGGGCCTTATTATGACGTTTTAAACCAGGCTTGTTCCAGTGAGTGAACGAGGTGGTGCTAGACGACTTGTATAGCTCTGTCTCATTCACTCACTAGAACAAGCCAAATTTTGATGCATAAAGCAAAGTGGATGCTAGGCCCCCAAAATTGGCAATAAGTCACTATTTAGTACAATTTCTGTTGAATTCTGACGTCACGTCACCGCAGCCCCCACTCTCGAGTTTGGATGCTTTAAATTTTTGTAAATACGCATTAATTCAACGAAAGAAAAAATACGTATCCATTATTTTTCAAAACTCTTCTGAAGGACTAATTAAATTTCCAATTATTGCATTTTTTTTAACCTGTATTATCCCACTGCTGGACAAAGGTCTCCCCCACAACTTTCCACTCTTCCCTGTGTGCGACTTTCTCCGGCCAACTAGTCATGAAGGTGTCTAGGTCGTCACGCCAGCGTTTCCTAGGCCTCCCTCGGCAACGACGCCCGTCCGGCACCCACTGCGTAACAACCCTAGCCCATCGATCCCTGAGCAACTCGCTGTCCGACCATGTACCATGCCCAGGTCGACGGCGCGTTGTGTTCCACGCGCGCCTCAAAGAGTTTCAGTAAAATGACGGGGCTCCCCTCTAGAGGGCCAAAGCCTGCCGGGGTCGCGGGACTGTACGAATTACCGTGACCCCGGAACGGTAATTGGTATTAGTATTAGTAGGGCTATTGAAGGACACCGTGGATTTTAGTCAGTACGAGTCTGACAGTCCCTCCCGCTCTACCCTGGGTGGGAGGAGTCATTTGATGATTTTACCACGTAAAAAAAAGCCCGTCGATCCTGATGTATTCTATAGACATTATTGCATTATTATATTTATGCCTATTACAGCATAACTTTTAACACTCCAAATCTTTCAGGAAGGCCGCTCAAAGTTCGAGAAGCCTTCAGACTACGTCGCTTACCTGAACCAGCCGGAACTGTCAGTGGGCAAGCTTCACGGCTGTCTGGAGAACCTGAGGATATCGCTCACTAACAACCCGCTGTCCTGGATCGAAGACTTCGGCACCAAGGGCATCGAGAGCCTGCTCACGACGCTCAACCAGTGCTACACCAAGTGAGTGCGGTTGTGTGAAACTCTTTTTTTTTTTTTTTTTTTATCGTGGTAAAATCATCAAATGAGTCCTCCCACCCAGGGCAGAGCGGGAGGGACTGTCAGACTTGTACTGACTAAAATCCACGGTGTCCTTCAATAGCCCTTTACGTACCGGGGTCACGGTAATCCCTAGGTCCCGCGATCCCGGCAGGCTTTGGCCCTCTACAGGCCCCGTGTGTGAAACTCTTGGCGGAATCGTCCGAGACTGCACCGGATAGCTCATGTTATGGTTTAATTTTTTTAGTAAAATAGCCCCTTAGTAGGATAAATAGCCCCTTAGTAGGATAGATTAGAAAACTACCCCGTAATTTTAGCAACAACTTTGTCACTGGAACAAGCCTTGTTTTAAGACCTCATAAAACGGCCCCTAATTGAATGTCCATTTCATTTCATGCTGCTAGTGGGAGTGGATTTTATCGGTAAGTTCGATTAGCACATATGCACATACAAAAATCCTGAAGTGGAGTTGGATATAAAACGAGGAAATATTAGCAATTGGACGAAATAATTACGAAGGACGGGTGTAGTACATAAAGCTGAAAAGCGACTTATGAACTTTGACTTTTGTTTCAAAGACTTGTAACAACAATCTCGAGATCTGAAGTATGACTTATTCGACTTCAGTCGAAACTTAACCATATCTGTTTTGCACTAAAACTGTAATTCCTTTAACAAAAACATTTTGATCCAAAAAGTGACTATTAAACTCCAATCAAATCTGAACTTTATCCTCGTCATGAAACGATTGAAATCTCCTATTTGATATTATCTTTTCTCAATTCCAGCGACTCTCGCTACGACCGCGTCCAATACGAGTGCATCAGATGTCTGTCGGCGATCCTGAACAACACCGTGGGCATCCGCACCATGTTCGAGTGTCGGGAGGCGTTGCCCGTGCTGGCCAGGAGTTTGGACGCACGGAAGCCGCACTGTGCTCTAGAAGCCGCCAAGGTAAGTGTCACCTATTAAACTGCACCTCCAGGTGACACCTGGCGACCATCTGGGAAACACGGTCTGACGACATCTTCAGCCGACACCCAGCTGGTACCCCAAGGTGTAGAAGCTGCCAAGGTAAAACTGTCACCTTCCGC
Organism: Agrotis puta; assembly: GCA_943136025.2. Taxonomy (NCBI): domain Eukaryota; kingdom Metazoa; phylum Arthropoda; class Insecta; order Lepidoptera; family Noctuidae; genus Agrotis; species Agrotis puta. Next base: position 6,141,153 of record OW964195.2, on the reverse strand, counting down.
GCTGCACCTTTAGATGACACAACCATCTGTCGATCCTAGGTGACAACCCCAAGCGACATCCCCAGAGTGACAGTCTAGCGGCACCCGCAGGTGATACTCCAGTCATCAGCGACAGTGACATACCGAAGTGTTAGGTGTTACCATTAAACGATACCAGTTAATCAAAATAATCTCAATAATTTTAACTACGCAATGTAGGATATATTACAAAGGGGTAGACAACTTTTTGGCTTATTAGTAGACCGCAACCTAAGAATTTCGTAAAAAATAATTAAAAAAAAACTAAACCGTAACCAACCAGAGCTATAACGGATTTTATTTTGTTCTAATCGGGAGTAAATCACTCCTGATTAGAACAAAATTAAAACCGCCATATCTCTGGTTGGTTACGGTTTAGAAACTTATTTTTTTTTCTATGGACTTCTTAGGTAGTAGTCTAATTGTGCCCAAAATTTAATCACAGGCGAAAAGAAAAAAATAATTGATGCCAAGGTCCATAGTTCCATACTAAAAGTTTCATGGGCTTTTCTTACAGACATTTGTAGCAAATGTCTTGGAAAAAAATTAACGCTAGTATCACTATCCTATAACGTGAAGGGTTACTCACCTACAGACAGGGGTGACTCAGCCCTCAAAAAAAGTTTGTTTTTTTCAACCATAGATAAAAAAAAATCGTAACCAATGAGCTGACCATAGATTAATTGAAAACTTTTCGGCTTCCAGGTGCTAGCCGCAATATGCCTGATCCCCAACGGGCACGAGAAGGTTCTAGAAGCCATCACGATGGCGGGAGAGTCCAGTCGGAAGCCGCGGCTGCTGCCCATCATTGAGGGTCTGGAGACAAAGACGCCGGAGAGTTTAAAGGTAACCGTAACATACATACTTTTTTTGGCCAAATAATGACACTTTTTTTTTATCGTGATGATATCATCAAGTGACACCTCCCAATCAGGGCGGGACGGGGGGTTTCGAACCCAGCCAGGCGTATAACTTTGTGTAATTTATTTCATCACCACTGCTCTCAAAATGGTGTAAAGAAAGAAAGAAAGAAAGAATACGTTTTATTTGGCGTCGGTTCATGTAGCACACATAACACACATAACATAAAAAAGATAAAGAGAATAATACAGAAATAATAAGGGTAAACAAAGACAATAACAAAAGGAATAGAAAATACATAATGCTGTGCTGTGTGCCTCACGGCTACGCCAAAAAGGTCCATTTCAGCATTCATGCCAGACAGGGTGAAGCTGTCTGACGCTGGTCTTCCAAAGAACCTTTGGGGGAGAGGTGTACGAAAACATCGTGAGGAAACCAGCATATCCTAGAACCAAAAATTCGAAGACATGTGACATTTACCACCTTTGACAGGCCTGTTGGTCTAGTGGTTAGTGACCCTGACTGCTATGCCGGAGGTCGTGGGTTCGATTCCCACCCAGGACAAATGTTTGTGTGATGAGCACGATCATTTGTTCTGTGTATGGGTGTAATTTATCTATAATATGTATGTATTTAGGAATATATAAGTATGTTTATCAGTTGTCTAGTACCCATAACACAAGCTCTGCTTAGCTTGGGACTAGATGGCGTTGTGTGATAATTGTGGAATATTTATTTATTTATTATTATTATTTACCACCCTCTCACAGAGAGGCCTGTGTCCCAACAATGGGAACATTTACATACTGATGATGATGATAATGAATCGAATTCGGTATACCCAGAGTCCCTAGACAATTGGCAAATGATTAACCTCTCGGGCGCGTTACGTACACCCGGGTGTACATAAGCGAAAACGCCCCAGCACCTTACGTACACACGTCTGTACATAACAGACAGTCGCTCATTGGACGTTGATTTTTATCATTTTCAATTATAAATCGCCCGAGAGGTTAAAGAAAATGCTCTGTACTTTTGAATAAACTAATTTAAACGGTTGCAAAACAATCAATGATTTTCCAATCCAACATAAACTCATGGAATAGTATACTCTATTTCAATGTAATGAGACTGAATATTCCTTAATACTATTCCAGACAGGCTGCATGCAACTGATGAACGCCATCATAACGGAACCTGAAGAGTTGGAGTTCAGGCTACATCTCCGCAGCGAGTTTATGAGAACTGGACTCTATGATTGGATTGGTAAGGTTTATTTTACATTGTGACTTAAATCGTGTAGCTATTATGACTTTGTCAAACAGACAGGCGAGTCCGAAGCGATAACGAACCGATACGAGACGTCAGTCCGATAGTTCGGTCACGCTATCGGATCGCTTTCGCTTTTCTATGTGACTGGATTCAAACAATTCCATACATTTCAAATAAAAACGTCACGCTTCGCATTCGCCACGCCTGTTTGACAAAGGCTTTAGAGAATAATTTGATGTGTAATACTCGTATCTTTACTATCGCTTTTGTGGGAGTGATTTTTTTAAATTACACGTTTCCCTTAACTTTGCTGTATATCATTGCTTCCAAGAATTTGATTCTTATTAGCAACACTATCGAATAGTGTAATAATACAGGGTGTGATTTTTTTCCGAAATCAGCGCATTCGATTCTTGGCCAGGATTATTGATTTTACTGAAATCTAATGATGCAGTTTTAGTTTTCATCAAAATCGGCGTCGAGACTCCTTTCAGTGTTTTTCGATATTCCTCATAGTTTCGGATATAGCCATCCACGCCCAGTTGGCCCAAAATTCACCTTGTATATATACCGCGCGCGATTTTACATTATATACTGTTTCCTACAGCGTCCATTATTTCTCAATATTCTAACTGACGGATTAAACAGATTTCCTTTTTTTTTATGCAGTAAAATACCCTATTAGCTAATTGGCTATTTGACAGTAGCTATAAATTACAAATATAATTAGTCCGTCATTTAGAGTTTAAGAAAATAACGGACACGTATTTTTTCTTTTGTAAAATCAATGAATATTCACCAAAATACAACGCATCAAAACTCGAGAGTGGGGGCTCGTGACGTCAGAATTCAATAGAAATTGTACTGAATTGTGACGTATTGTCAATTTTGAAAGCGTCATCGTATCTCCGTCTATTTTGGTTTGCGAAACAAAAGAAAAAATACGGGTCGAATATTTTTTGATAATCTAAGTGACGGACTAATTATAATTTTTCAGTCAAATAGCCAATTATAAGACCTACTTGAAGTCACATTACTAATCTCTACTATTGTATGTTTCAGATGAGCTCCGTGCTGGCGCGGAGGGTGCGCGACAGATACAGATGAATGTATTTGACACACACGCCGCGGCCGACCAGGACGAGTTTCTGGCTAAATTTGATGATGTCAGGTTGGTTGGCATATTAAGACTGTAATAATACTCTATTTGCTAGCTGAATCGGGTGGTTGAAAGGCGAATTTCCGTAAAAAAACCCTTATACTAACGCTATTTCTTCATCTGAATGAGAATGTTAAGTAAAGATCAGGACAGGGCTTACTGGCGTACATTGGGAGAGGCTTATGTCCAGCAGTGGACAAATTCAAATGGAACAACGAACAGCTACATTATGAAACATAGAAACAAGAAATACATAATAAGAAAATAATAGACAGTATTGCCCACAACGCTGCTCACGGATAAGCTACGGGATACACTGAACCGATAATAATCGCTAAGATTACACATACATTTATTTTATCTGAAAAAATGATGATGTTGACAAACGTATTCCTGAAAACTGCGAAATTAACTTGGTCCAGCTTGGAAAAGCTAAATTGGTCCAACTGTATCCATGTGTGATGTGAATCCTCTACTATCCATGCCACTTTCCTGGACGTCGAATATATTTTTTTTTTTATATACAACCTACATATTAACATACCTAGCAAATAAACAAACAATTCATTAAAATCAGTGTAGCCGTTTTGGAGGAGTGCATCGAGTTTTTTTTACATAATAGATGAAACATAAATCAAACCATGAATAAATTATTATGAAACGTGAATTAAAATTATAATTAGGAACGTAAGAAAACAGTTGATTTTTTCTTCTATCTCATATTTAGAAAAATAAAATATGTATGTATTTTGTACACTGTATATTCCGCAATCAATAAAATATTTATTTGTATATATTTCCAGAGTGGACTTCCACGACGTGAACGAATGTTTCGAGCTGGTGAAGAACCTGGTGATGGACACGCCAGCAGAACCTTACTTATTATCAATATTACAGCACTTACTGTTCATCAGAGATGATGAGTTGATCAGGTGAGACTGACGACAAAAATAGTCTAAAAGTTAGTGATTCTAGCGTAAAACTTAGTGATCGTGAAGATTAACTTTATACCATTAAATTAAAAATTATTAAAAAAACAGAAACAGTAAAGCCAGCTCATAGTTGGTGAAATATGCTAGAACTGAAGTACGTTTATAAATAAACAAACTTTTTTGTTTTTTATCGTGGTAAAATCATCAAATGAGTCCTGTGGACTGTCAGACTCGTACTGACTAAAATCCACTGTGTCCTTCACTAGCCCTTTACGTACCGGGATCACGGTAATTCGTAAGTTCCGCGACCCCGGCAGGCTAGTGAACAAACTAGTGAAAAAAACGCCGCCAGAGCTCTTATCACCTATTTATTTTTAATATAACAGCATTTAATATTTCACTACAAAAAAGGCGCAAACTATATTAAAGAATAGAGAAAAAGTATATAGTTAGTGATCCCAGCGAAACTCAGTGATACAAAACAAAAGTTAGTGCAACTAGCATAATGTTAATAAAAGCTAGAATTATTAAATACTAGCACTTCGCCCGCGACTTCGTCCGCGTGGGTTACGTACTTTCCTAATTCCCCCTTTTCACCCCCTTAAAGGTTAAATTTATAAAAACCCCTTCTTAGTGCTCCCCTACATTATAATAGGAAGCCGTGTGCAAAATTTCACATTCCTAGCCCCAGTAGTTTCGGCTGTACGTTGATATGTCAGTCAGTCAGTTCTCCTTTTATATATATATAGATTAAAATTAGTTGTATATTGTTGCAGGCCAGCATACTACAAGCTGGTTGAAGAATGTATAACACAGATAGTGCTACACAAGAACGGATACGATCCTGACTTCAGAGCGACGCAGAGATTCAATATAGATGTGCAGCCTCTCATAGATGGACTTATTGGTATGTTGTTATTTTTTTAATATTTTTTTTACGTGGTAAAATCATCACATGAGTCCTCCTACTCAGGGCAGGGCGGGAGGGACTGTCAGACTTGACTGACTAGAATCTACGGTGTCCTTGAATAGCCCTTTACGTACCGGTGTCACGGTAATTCGTGAGTCCCGCGATGTTGTTATAAGAAAATTATGATTTTAGAGGTTTTATAACTTACTGAGTAAGTCAAAGGCTTGTCGTCATTTCTGGCTATCGTAGACGCTGGCTTGTAGTCGCGAGACTGTGTAAACAGATAAACGTGTCCCTGAAACGTAAAGGGCTATTGAAGGTCACTCTGGTTTTTTTTTGTTTATTAACTTATTTCAGTTTATTAACTTAAAAATCGCTACAGGTTGGTTCACTGCGGGCAGCGAGTAAAGGCAACTCGCTGTCCGACCACGGACCATGTCCGGGTCGACGGCGCGTTGTGTTCCACGCGCGCCTCAAAGAGTGTCAGCAAAATGACGGGGGCCCCCTCTAGAGGGCCAAAGCCTGCCGGGGTCGCGGGACTGTACGAATTACCGTGACCCTGGAACGTAAAGGGCTATTGAAGGACACCGAGGATTTTAGTCAGTACGACTCTGACAGTCCCTCCCGCTCTGCTCTGGGTGGGAGGACACATTTGATGATTTTACCACGTAAAAAACAAAAAAATACGTATTTCCCTAACTTTTCCCAAAGTTAATTCTTTGTAATTAATAGTGAAAATATAATCATTCTTTTAAATACAGAAAAATCACGCGCCGAAGAAGAAAAAAAAGTAGAAGAGTTAAAAACTAAACTGGAAGCGGCCATAGCGGCGAGACAGGAGGCGGAAGCGAGAGCGGCAAGCCTAGAGGAGCGGTTGAAGAACTCCGCCACGAACACCGGACCCGGCGGAGTGACGCACGGGAATATCGCCGCTATTGCTAAGGTGAGAAGGCTAGATTTACTATTTGTAAAAAAAAATTAAGTGACTTCTAAAATGACATTGATTTTGTTTCTTATTTCCTTACTTTTTTGCCATCGATTTCGGTTTAATTTTCTTTCAAAAACTCCGATGAATTGCGAACCTCCGCCTTTTTTCGAAATCGGTTAAAAAGAATGTTTTGATTCGAACCAGTAATTCCTGAGATTATCGCAGTGAACCAAACATTCTCTTCATAATATTATAAACTAGCTTTTTCCCGCGGCTTCGCTCCCGTCAAATAATTATTCTACCCTACCCTACCCTACTCTAACCTACCCTAACCTACACTACCCTACTCTAGTCTACCCTACTCTACAAAGTATCCTATGTCCTTCTCCTGGCTCTAAACTACCTCCCTGCCAATTTTCAGCTAAATCGGTTCAGCCGTTCTTGAGTTATAAGTGGAGTAACTAATACGACTTTCTTTTATATATATAGATTATGAAGATATAAAATATATGATTCATAATATTAGTATAGATTTGAATATATGATGTGGTCCACAGGCGATAGGCAGCCCCGGAGGTCCCGCGCCGCCGCCGCCGCCACCGATGCCCGGAGGTCAGTCATACTGATATAATGACTACATTATTATATTATTATTAAAATTACACTTGCGAGCAAAACTATGGAATCACTAAGGGATTTTACTGATGAATGGATGCGACGCAATTCGACCGATTCCAACTACAAGTGAAAATCATCCATACCACTACGACTTTGATGATTATACCACGATAAAATAAGACTATCAGACACGCTATGAGTAATAGGAGCTGACAGGGTGGCCACTTTCGGGAAAACCGGGTAAAGTCAGGGAATTTTGCTAGCCATGGAAAAGTCAGGGAATTGTCAGGGAAATTTGGAGGAGGTGAGGGAAGCTCAAGCGGGCTTACTCCAGCGCACCTTAAGAACTATAAATACTTAACTAATTATCAATACGTTACGTAGCTAACTGAATACGGTCGAAGACTACTAATTTTATGGTCAGGGTTCGAGACTTAACTCCCTTGATTTGAAGTAAAATTATGAAAAAAAATGTGATAAATGGTCAGGAAAAAAATTGAAAAAGCGCCTGGAAAACCGGGAAGAGTCAGGGAATATTGATTTTGGTAAATAATGGTCACCCTGGCTGAGCAGCAGGGGTGAAACTAAAACTTAAATCAATTTATTAGTGTGAATTTTGGTGCGGGCATGCGGGCAGTAAGTTATGGGCGACTCGCTGTCCGACCATGGACCATGCCCGGGTAAACGGCGCGTTGTGTTCCACGCGCGCCTCAAAGAGTGTCAGCAAAATGATGGAGCCAAAGTTTGCCGGGGTCGCGGGACTCACGAATTACCGAGACCCCGTAATGTAAAGGGCTATTGAGGGACCGTGGATTTTAGTCATTACGAGTCTGACAGTCCCTCCCGCTCTGCCCTGGGTGGGAGGAATCATTTGATAATTTCACCACGATAAAAAAAAACCCATTACGACTTATGACATAAAACGCGCGGTTATCCACGGGCAGATGAAAAATAAAACACGCCACGACGACGTAAGTCAGTCGAATTGCATCATTATATCGTATTAGCAAGGACGATTTTCATTTTTAGTTAGTAGAAATTGCCGGTATCTTTTTTTTATCGTGAAAAAATCATCAAATGAGTCCTCCCACCCAGGGCAGAACGAGAGGGACTGTCAGACTTGACTAACTGAAGTCCACGGTGTCCTTCAGTAGCCCTTTACGTACCGGGGTCAGGGTAATTCGTAAGTTCCGCAACCCCGGGCGAAATTGCCGGTATCTTAAGGTTTAACTGTTAACTTTAAATTGGTATCAAATTCATTCAAATCGCGCCATTATTTAAGGAGCTATCTCGGATCAATTACAAGTAAGTGATTCCATAATTGAGCTCGCTAGTATTTAATCGATTTATTAATTACCAACTTACCGTTTCTTGTCATAACTATCGTGTTATGGGTAAAATCTGTTTGTAATAACTACATATAGAAATAAAACTTAAATAAAGGGAATTTGATTGAAAAAATCTAATAAATCTGTCAGTTAGATTATTATAAAATACTAGCTGTACCCTGCCCCGCTTCGCTGTGGCACAAAAAACGGTAAAAAAAAGTAGATAAAAACAATCCTTGATGCGGATTATATATCATGCTAAAATTTCAGCTCAATCGGTGCAGAACTTTTTGAGTTTTTAAAGAATACACAAACAAATATAACATTTTTATATATATAGATTTGATACGTTTTTTTCTTTTGTTACGTAAACCAAAATTGACGAAGATACGACGTTTTTAAAACTTTCAATACGTCAAAGTACAAGTACAGTTTTTAACTAGTTTCTGACGTCACAAGCCTCCACTCTAGAATTTGATGCGTTACAGTAAATATGCATTGACAGCATCGTTATACATTTCAGATTTTATTAGTCCGTTAGTTAGAGATTTGAAAAATAATGGACATGCATTTTTGCTTTTGTTGGAACAACTATTTCATCATCATCATCAGATCAGTCCGGGATCACCCACTGCTGGGTATGGGCCTCTCCCTTTTTATGCCATATCTCTCGCTTCTGTGCGTCTCTTATCCATCTATTCCCCGCGATCTTGACGATACTTACAAATATACTTACAACGAATATTTACAAAGATAAAACGCATCAAAATTCGTGAATCGAGGCTCGTGACGTCACACAAGCAAGTAAAAACTGTACTTGCTTGTGACGTATTGGCAATTTTTAAAGTGTCGTATCTTCGTCAATTTTGGTTTACGTAACAAAAGAAAAAATACTTATCAAATATTTTTTGATAATCTAACTGACGCACTAATTAGATTTTTTCAATGAAATACCTTATTGCAACAGAAAGACTTTTAATTAATTAATACTTTTCTTATCAAAATTTAACAATTCACTTTTCAATCAATCAATCACGAATGCTGTCTCTCTCTCGCACACGCATGTCACTATATCTGTCTCTGTCTGGTGTGGTTCATAGGGCCCGCCCCGCCGCCGCCCCCTCCTATGCCGATGCAAGGTTTGTTATCTTTTTCTTACTTTAAAATTAGAATAGTTTTTGTTTTAAAAAATTAATTCTTATCCTTAAGTTTGGGAACCTTTGGATTATGGGATTTATTGTCTTAAACGAAGATTTAAACTTAAGGTGGACTTAAGGTGCGGGCAGCGAGTAATGAGCGACTCGCTGTCCGACCATGGACCATGCCCGGGTCGACGGCGCGTTGTGTTCCACGCGCGCCTCAAAGAGTGTCAGCATAGTGACGGGGCCTGTAGAGGGCCAAAGCCTGCCGAGGTCACGGGACTGTACGAATTACCGTGACCCCGAAACGTAAAGGGCTATTGAAGGACACCGTGGGTTTTAGTCAGTACGAGTCTAACAATCTCTCCCGCTCTGCCCTGGGTGACTCATATGATGATTTCACCACGTAGAAAAACCGTCTTACAACAAAAAGTTAAACTTTATTTTGTTATTAGAAAAGTGTTTGTTCAACAAATGTTTAACTTATTTGTAGTAAGAAGGCTGTTCAAAAAATAAATTAAATATTAAATTAAATATTATATAAACAACTTATTGTATATTTTCGACTGGATCTAAATTAAAAACGAACCGCATGAATTTAACAGCAATACGCATGCAGTTTAATAAATTTATTAAATTTTGACGAAAATGGAATCTTCCAGAAAAATTGGCGAATCTTCCCAAATGAGATTAAATTGGTTTTTTTTAACGTTGCTCCACACTTGGTATTTCTTCTGTATTGTTGGTATGTTTACACATATTTAAACACACAGCCAGCCCCGGAGCAACTATTTGTAGATCATACAAATATTTGTTCCGGGCGGGAATCAAACCTGCAGCCGTCTATCGCTGTCACTGCGCGAACTGTACCGTCAAAGAGCCGTGATTCTGGTGGAGTCGCATTTTTTCCTTGAATGCGATTATCCCCAGAACACAACGAGAAAACGATATAAGACGCCTTTTAACAATAGTTACCATCTTACTACAAAAAATTTAAACATCTGTCGAACACTTGTCTTTAAAAAGTGTAACTACAAAACGACACAGGTAATCGTGGCCCTGGAACGTTAAAGGTTATTGAAGGATCATCGTGGATTTTAGACAGTACAAGTCTGACTGTTTCTCCCGTCCCTCCCTGGGCGGGAGGAGTCATTTGATGATGTCATCAAAGTAAAATATTAATGTAAAATGTCATTTTGCAGTTGACAGTTTTTTTAGACAAATGTTTAACAGATGTAGAAAAGCGCGCCACACACGGCTAAGATACTATAATATTTTATCTTAAGATACCATATCGCTCGCCATACAATTCAATGGACCATCACACACGACGAAGATAATATATATTTCATATTTTGGTATGTTAAGATATAATTGTATGGCCAGCGATACGGTATCTTAAGATAAAATATTATAGTATCTTAGCCGTGTTTGACGCGCTTAAAGCGACGGTACAAACATCCCACACGTTGTTCTCATTTGTGAAGTTTCGCCATTTTTTGACACTTTATTAATAGTTCTCTATGCATGCTACTGACTTGCATGTCAATATAACACAGGGTGGTTTTTTTGCTAGCAGGCTCTACGGCCCCTCCTCCGCCGCCCATGCCCTCAGGTATGTGTGACGTAATTACCACGTAATTCCCAAGTAATTACCACGTAGTTGTGTTTGTTCTGTGGGTGTTGGGAAACAATACGTAAACTATGCGTCTGCTTTTAGAACGGAAAAGGTAGTGACCTCTATATGTCAATACGCTATTTTACGGATTTTTTAAAATAATTAGTTAAATGAAAGTTAGATTACAAAAAATATTTGACCCGTATTTTTCTTTTTGTTACGTAAACCGAAATTGGCGAAGATACGACGCTTCTAAAAAAATGCAAAATGTCACGCGGTTAGTATAATTTTACAGTCGTTATGACGTCAGCCCCCACTCCCGAATTCCGAAGCGTTTTATCTTTGTCAACAACCATTGATTAAAAAAATACGAGTCAATTATTTTTCAGTACTCTTATTCAATAAATAGATTTTCAATTTATTTATGCAGTCAAATACCGTTTTGTGACTTGAAAATTACGAAAACAAAAAAAAAAGTCCTTGTGTAAATTAAATTTCAATAATATTTTTATATCTATTTTTTATATCATTTTTTTTTGTGTCACCTAGGATTAGTTTAAATTTTGTTTTATGTTTGTTTTACTTAGATCTCTTTTCTGTACAGCTGTTTGTACAAATCATTGACACTGTTTTCACTTGTTACTGATTGTGAATATAATCTGAGACCATTTGGCTGAACCCTATCTTTTAAGATACAGGCTAGTCCTAGTTTAAAAGATAGATACTAATATTGCATAATGTAAATACTACTTTCAAACAATGTATACAGTGCAAAGAACTATGATTTTTCGTGAAATAAATACTTTTTATTATTATATACTATTATATCTATTTTCTTGTTAGAAAAGTGTGCGTCACGTCATAATATGGCGCCGTCACAGTTTGTTCTTATCTTGGTCGCATAGCAATATCATTTCACTTTGATCCTTATGATGTCAGCATTCCGGTGTAAATTCACTTGTGCAACATCTGTAAAAATGCGTATTGTAGAAAAACCAGTTAATACCATACTTAGGGAAAAGATTTTTTTTTAAGATTGACGGTGTGTACTTACGTATCTGTAAAAATGCGTATTTTAGAAAAACAGTATCTACAAAACTTTAGGGAGGACATTTATTTTTTAAAGATTGACAGTAGTTTAGCGTATAGTTGTGGTTAGTAGTATTAACTGAATGTTGATGTTTGTGTCTAATAAATTAAATTGTATTGTTTTATAGGTATTTTTAACAATGGTGTTGGTCGTAGTAATTGTGTTCACTTCATGTTGTATCTATAAACACTCACAAGCAAAAGTATAAGAATCACTTGGAATGAATTTGTTATCAATTTTAAGTTAACAGTTAAACCTTTAAAATGGTACCATTTTTATTGTTGTTAACTTGTGATAAAGTACTTAAAAAAGCGCAGAATCGGAGTAAGAGATTGCATACTTTTGCTCGCTACGGTACGAATTACCGTGACCCCGGAACGTAAAGGCTATTGAAGGACACCGTGGATTTTAGTCAGTATGACTCTGACAGTCCCTCCCGCTCTGCCCTGGGCGGGAGGACTCATTTGATGATTTTACCACGATAAAAAAAAATGTCGGATCGTGCTATAGTCAAATTATATAGACATAACTTTGCCTATTCTTGGTAGAATAGAGAGAGAACTAGTCATGCTACGCGTGCAGTAAAAGAATGCCGAATCATCACCAGCCGGAAGACGTCCACTGCTGAACATAGGCCTCCCCGTTATACCGCCACGCCGAAGGCCATTCGTCACTTGCATCCATCGGCTGCCCGCGACTCTCACGATGTCGTCGGTCCACCTGGTGGGAGGCCTACGCTGCGTCTTCCGGTCCGTGGTCGCCACTCGAGAACTTTCTTCCCCATCGGTTATCAGTTCTACGAGGGATGAAGAATGAAAAGAAGCCCGAATAAAAAACAACGATTAAACTACAATCAGCATTAAACACATCATACACTCACTCTCATCTCTATCCCTACAGCAGGTGGAGGTCCTCCGCCTCCTCCGCCGCCCCCCATGCCGGGTGGCCCGCGCGGTCCCCCGCCCCCCCCTATGCCTGGTATGGGTGGTGGCCCCCCGCCCCCGCCTCCTATGATGGGTGGGCCAAGACCGCCGCCACCGCCAGGAGGGTTCATGATGCCTAGGATGGTGAGTTTATTTTGACGAGTTTTAAACATTGGCAACGTCTTCCTGCCCTTATCCCATTTTACTTGTGGTCAGTTTTCGATCAACAATAGTACTAGACTCCCGATAAGCGCTTCAAAAACGGCCCGAAAAATACCGCCACAGACACTTTTGTGACGGTATTTCTAATTAGTTCAAGCCAATCATAGCCAACTATTCTAATCATAGGAACTATTTCTAGTTCCTATGATAATAGACTAAGGACGAAATTGTTAACATGCTATTTTTATCCTTGTTACTTAAACGATAAGTTTCAATTTAGAATAAATATTTTGGTACTCATGACTTTTTATGTGCAAACGACATTTGATTTTTGTTTACGTTTCACCTTACTCTAACTAAAGGACTTAAATAAACACATTTGGCAATGGTAATTAAACTTTATGCTTGAGTGTTAAGGTTTATTATAAATTAAGATTGTTAATACTATTGAACATTTTTCTAAGAACTGTAGATGTTTACGTGTGTGCAATTGTGGTCACTTATGCCATTCATTTTTGTTGCTGATCCTTAATCTAGAGCTATTTGGGGTCGCGGGACCAAGGGATTACCGTGACCCCGGTACGCAAGGGGCTATTGAAGGACACCGTGGATTTTAGTCAGTACAAGTCTGACAGTCCCTCCCGCCCTGCCCTGGGTGGGAGGACTCATTTGATGATTTTACCACGATAAAAAAAAAAAAAATCGAGAGCTATTATTGATCGAAGTGGTCAGTCCATAAGTTCCATCCTTCCATCCTGCCCTGTCTTTCATTTTCTTTCACTCCTTCAACAATCCCTCTATCTTTCCTTTGACGTTCCTCTCCCTCCATCCACCATCCACTCACCCACCACTCTCTTAGTCACATGAGTGTCATCCCTCCTCATCACATGTCCATACCAAGACAGCCTACAATTAATTAATTTATCAACCATTGAGCCTTTGTCATCTGTCTTATTCTTTAGCAATGGCTCGTTGGAAACTAACATTGACAAAGTAGTAGATTATCGGACAGGCAAAATTACAGTTTGCCAGAAAGAAAGAAAGAAGAAAGAAAAGAAGAGGGTTGCCAGATGGCCAGGAAATCTAGTCTTGTCCCGGAATTTCGTGTTTTGTCCCGTGTCTAAGAGTTGTAGTTTATATTCTGCCGGATTTCGGATACTTATGTACCACTAGTTTTTTTTTCATCATGTAAACGCGTGAAAAGTAATTCCTATCAGTGGTAGCAGCTTATGATTAAAATCAACCTTACTTGCCCAAGACTAAGGCTTATATTAAAAGCTATACGGTTACCAACAATTAAATTAGAATTTTTATTTGACTTTTTTTTTAAAATTATCCTGCACTGTCCCACTGCTAAGAAAAGGCCTCCCCCAATTCCTTCCAGGAACTCTTTTCCTGGGCCACTTCGAACCAGCCCTCATGGTATGCGTCTAGGTCGTCTCTCCACCTTTTTCTGGACCGGCCTCGGCGGCGCCTTCCATCTCCTTTCAACCTTTATTTGACTTACTTTCATATAATATTTTAGCCTGGACCCGACGTGCTACCTCACGGCCTAAAGCCCAAGAAGAAGTGGGAGGTCGAGGGACCTCTAAAGCGAGCCAACTGGAAGACCATCGTGCCGCAGAAAATGTCCGAAAAAGCATTCTGGGTTACGGTAAGAAAGTTACAGAATAGGATATATGACTGAAAATATCTAATTAGTCCGTCACTTAGATGATCAAAAAAATATTTCATCCATATTTTTTCTTTTGTTGTGTAAACCAAATATGTAAGACGAAGATACGACACTTCTAAAATTGGCGAAACGTCACAATCAAGTGCAGTTTTTACTTGCTTCTGATGTCACGAGAAATGGCATGTTCGCATCAAAATTCGAGAGCCCTACTCTAGAATTATATCGTTATATCTTTGTAAATGTCTGACGGACTAATTAACTTTGCATTTTATTGAATGTGTCAATATGCTTAAAACAATTGATTAATTATTTATCGTTTCGCCCTATCTACACAAAGCTTACCAATATTCTCCAGCTTAAATATAAAAACAACTGATTTCTTTACATAAACGTAATAATTTCTTTGATTTTAGGATACATTCTGCTCCGCACTAAGCTAACAACCACAAGACCAAACTACATCAAATCTAAACTTTATTTTCGTTAGACTTAAAATTATAATTTTAATAACAGGTCCAGGAGGATAAGTTGGCGTCTCCGGATATCTTAAGTGGTTTAGCACTTAAATTCTCAAGTAAACCGGTCGCGAAAAAGAATGAAGATGCTGTCGATAAGTAAGTCAAAATCTCATTTGTTTAAAATAAAATCTCATTCATCATCATCTGCCTAGCCTTTTCCCAGCTATATTGGGGTCGGCTTCCAGTCAAACCAGATGCAGCTGGATATCAGTATTTTACGTGGAGCGATTGCCTGTCGGACCTCCACAACCCAGTAACTGGGTAATACGATACCCCATGGTAAGGCTGGTTGTCCGACTTTAGAGCTTCTGACTAACAGTAACGACTGTCAAAGATTTGCAAATGACAGCCGGGCTTTCCGTTCCGGGGTCACGGTGATTCGTACAGTTCCGCGACCGATACATCTCACTAACAAAAAAACGAAGTTTTAATTCTCATAAGAGCTGTTTAAAATCGATCTAAGAAATACAGTTGATTTTTCTCAAAACAAAACAAAACTTCGATTGAAATAGCGCATTTCGGCTCACGGCTGCACTACAAGATTGGATTTTATACAAAAGAAAAGTGTAAAATAGACTTCGTTGACTTTGTTTTTTATTTAATTCTCCTCGAACAATACACCAACCGAAAATTACCGAAATTACAAATACATAGTAAAAAAAATAATAGACATTCTAACCTCATCATCATTACCCACAAAACTGACATCCATAACAACCAAGGTATGCTTCCAGGGTCCACACACTGAAGAAAGTGAAAGACCTGAAGGTGCTGGACAGCAAGGCGGCGCAGAACCTCTCCATCCTCCTCGGAGGCTCCCTCAAACACATGTCTTACGAACACATCAGAACCTGCATACTACGCTGTGACACTACTGTGTTGACGGCGAATGTACTGGATCTGCTTATACAGGTGAGTAAATTGTAATATGTGGTGACCGATTCTGGCCCACAGTGGCCGATCATGGGTCACGGTGACCGATTGTGGCCCACAGTGGCCGATCATGGGTCACGGTGGCCGATCATGGGTCACGGTGGCCGATCATGGGTCACGGTGGCCGATCATGGGTCACAGTGGCCGAGCATGGGTCACAGTGTCTGATTGTGGCCCACGTTGGCCGATAATGGGTGATGGTGTTCGATCGTGGCCGATCGTAATCAATATAATAGCCAATAGTGAGCCATCACTGCCCACTGTGTTCGCACTGCGTCCGCGTGGTGGATTATGGCCCACTCTCTCTCACAGAGACAAGGCCTGTGTCCCAACAGTGTTAACATTAAAAAGCTGATGATGGTGATGAGTAAGGATGATTTACACTTGACATCACATCACATCACGATTTGAGCAAGCGTGCTAAGATGGTCGCGGGGCTCACGAATTACCCTGACCCCGGTACGTAAAGGGCTATCAACAGACACCGTGGATTTTAGTCAGTACGAGTCTGACAGTCGCTCCCGCTCTGCCCTGGGTGGGAGGAGTCATTTGTCACTTTTCACGTAAAAAAAAGCGTGCTAAGATTTATAAAAAAAAAACCATTTTGACGTTTTCTTTTTGTTCCAGTATCTACCACCAGCGGACCAGTTGAAGAAGCTAGCAGATCTTAAAGTGAACAGCGAAGAATTGACGGAAGCCGAACAGTTTGCAGCCACGGTGGCTGACATCAAGAGATTGGTGCCGAGGCTGAGGAGTTTAGCCTTCAGAGAACATTACGCTGAAATTATATCTGAAGTTAAACCTGTGAGTAACCATGTTCTTGGACCATTATGAAGTAGCATATCATGGCCCAGGCCTCAATTACACAGTGGCCTATCTTGGCTCAGACCTCATATATACAGTGGCCCATCATGGCGCTGGCCTCATTTACACAGTGGTCCATCATGGCGCAGGCCTTATTTACACAGTGGCCCATCATGGCACAGGCTATATTTACACAGAGGCCCATCTTCGCTCAATGCTTATTTACGCAGTGGTCCAAGCCTCATTAACAAAGGTCAATCTAGCCGCAGGCCTCATTTACATAGTTTCCCATTTCGGCCCAAAAGTAAAAATAAATAAATAAATAAATCCTCTTTTACACAGTGGCTCATCTTGGCCTTAGCCTCAATTACACAGTGGTCCATCGTGGCTCAGACCTCGTACACACAGTGGTCCATCTTCTTTGTATTCGCATCGCCGTCACGTAATTTCATACAAACTTTGAAGTCCTTATTATTCGAAATTACTTAATAGATTTTAAGTAAAATTTCATGCGCATAAGCATAGATCTAATATAAAAATAGTATTACAACGAAATTAGACCCATTTTAATTGCAATTAGACCTTTCGGTAATTTCTATTTTTTTTTCGAAAAGGGCGTATTCCCTGTGACGGGGCCCCTTTAGAGGGTCAAAGCCTGCCGGGGTCGCGGGACTGTACGAATTACCGTGACCCCGGAACGTAAAGGGCTATTGAAGGACACCGTGGATTTTAGTCAGTGCGAGTCTGACAGTCCCTCTCGCGCTGCCCTGGGTGGGAGGACTCATTTGATGATTTAACCTCGAAAAAAAAGGGCGTGTTACCTAGTTTTAACATAATATCAATTTTATTTGCCCTCAGGACATAGTCTCCGGTACAGCAGCCTGTGAAGAAGTGAAATCAAGTGACAAATTCGCCAAAATACTTGAGCTCCTGCTTTTATTAGGAAACTATATGAATACGGGCTCAAATAACGCTGGCGCTTATGGATTTGAAATTAGCTTCCTAACTAAGGTACGTTTTGTATCATAAGGTAACTGTTTATATCGCCCTAAAAAGTTGTTGCATCAAACTAGGATTTTTCCCGTATCGCGGGTGCGTGTGCGTTTACAAATATTCAGAAATCACATTGAGACGTTTTCTGTTATTATTTTTTAACGTCTTAAAACCAAAACATCAAAAATATAGTCATTTTCAATACACACACCCCACAAATTGGCGCAGTGGCCGTCTGATCGACTGCTGCAATGCGTGTCGCGGGTATCGATTCCCGTACGGACCAAATTATATTTGTATTGATTCACAGGTAGTTGTTCCGGGTCTGGGTGTTTGTGTATGTTACTTTAAATGTTTGTAAACGTATCCACGATACAGGATAAACTCATAATAAAACAAAAAAAAAACTGAATAATCACTTAATTATTTTGTCCCCAGTTAACAGCGACGAAAGATCTTGAAAATAAACAGACGTTATTACATTATCTAGTAGAAATTATAGAGAATAAGTTCCCGGAAGTGCTCACATTTGCGGAGGAAATGCCACATATAGACAGGTTAGTATAATGACACTTACTTATTTATTTCACTATTAATTGTGAATTTGAATGTAATTATGTAGGTAGAGCTGTCAATGTGCGATTCTGCAAATAGAGAGCAAAGTTTAAATTAAAGACTAATTTGTAAAATGCCATATGGCGTACATTTTACAGTTTTCTTTCTACAATTAATTGTATTTTCGGGCCTAAAATACATGTTAAGGTGTTTTGGGAATTATTGGTTAACTAGCTGTTTCAACCAGATTCATCCGCTATAACTATACAATTATCCATCGGGTAGACAAAATCGGGATAAAAACTATCCTATGTAGGTTATAAACTAGCTGTGAACCAAATTTCCCCAAAATCCGTGCAGTAGTTTTTGCGTGAAAAAGTAACAAACATCCATCCATCACTCCTTTCGCATTTATAATATTAAAGGTCCCCATTCATAAAAAGATTTCTTTTTATTTCTGAAATATCGATCTAACCTTCATACTTCTCCACAGGGCGGCTCGCGTATCGATGGAGAACCTACAGAAGTCTCTGAAGAAGATGGAGAATGACATCAAGGCGCTGGAGACCGATCTGATCAACTCGCGGGTGCAGCAGTGTCCGGATGATCTGTTCAATGAATCTATGAGTGTATCCTTTTTATGAAAAGTTTATTGAAAAATGTAATAGAACCAGACATATGGGCATGCGGGCAGCGGGTAATGGGGAACTCGGTGTCTGACCATGAACCATGTCCGGGTCGACGGCGCGTTGTGTCTGTATGTCAGCATAGTGACGGGGCCTGTAGAGGGCCAAAGCCTGCCGGGGTTGCGGGACTCACGAATTACCGTGACCCCGGTACGTAAAGGGCTATTGAAGGACACCGTGGATTTTAGTCAGTCAAGGCGTGTGATGATTTTACCACGATAAAAAAAAGGCCTTGCTTGATTATTTTACGGGCATCGAGGCAGCGGCGGCGACGGCGGCGGCTCGAGGACTTTATGGATAAAATCAAATAACGAATCTATAAATTCATGCCAAATTACAGCTTTCTAGTACAGTTGGTGGCCAGTGTTACTTGATCCACTTTATACCGTAAAAGATGGGTCGAATTATTGTAACATTCGTCCAAGTGTTAATTTGTCCACATGTCATTATGTAAAATGGTCAGAAGTTTTGTTATAAACATCAAGTGACTAAATGGGGGACTACAATTGACGAATTTAGTCACTTGTGACGCACATCTATAGTGAAAATGATTTAATAATTACAAATTAAATTGTTTAACGACATTGAGTCATCTATACTAATATTATAAAGAGGTAAATTTGTTTGTTTATATGTAGGGGTAATCTCAGGAACTGCTCAACCGATTTTGAAAATTCTTTCACTAGTAGAAATCTGTATTATAAGGGGGGGGGGGGAGGTTAGGAGCGGGCGAAGCCGCTGGCAAAGGCTAGTGTACAATACGACTTTTGGACATCCAAACACTTCTTTTTTATTATTTTTTTTTATCGTGGTAAAAATAAAAACACTACTTACCTAGTTGACTTTTGCAAAACTTCATTCTAACCAAATAGAAATATAACATTAGGTTATAATGATATGTGGACATTTTAACACTTGGACGAATGTTACAATAAACCAACGGGTCATAATAATGATGGGCACCGATTGTACTAAGCTGCGGACAGACAGACGGACATGTTGTACAACGAAACCTTAAAAAGTTGCACTGACGCTTTTCAAAAATCAACTTAATCAACATAGTCTTAAGTCTCAAAAACCGGCCAAGTGCGAGTCGGACTCGCCCATAAAGGGTTCCGTAGCAGCAAGTAACATAATATAAAAGTTCTTATAGTTGGTTGTATCTTTGAAAGGTAAATTGCGGTTTACGATTTATGACGTATTAAAAAAAATATGTTCTCCCACACATTCCACCTGCAAATGTAAGTTGGTACGCACAATATTGAGTGATTTACCATGTTATTTTAATATCATGGACTTCTTATAGGTTTTCCTATAATCTATAAGGAGAAAACTAATTTCTGTATTTTTTTCAAAATTTTAGGTTCAGTAGTTTCGGAGATAAGGGGGGGGGGAATGGTCAATTTTCGTCTATTTTCTTGAATAACTTGGAAACTATTTATTTTAAAATTACAAAAAAATACATTTAAGAACTTCTCAACAAGACCTTTCATTTGATTTGCCACACGATGCAGTTTTCAAATTTTTTTTTTTAAATTTTCCCCTTCCCCCCCAAAAATGACCCCCCATATACAGATTTCATCTGCTCACGTCACACCTCTGTGTTTGGGTCACAGGAATTGATATGTGTACCAAATTTCAACTTAATCGGTCTAATAGATTCGGAGATAATTGACTGTAAGCGACGGACGGACAGACACACGAGTGATCCTATAAGGGTTCCGTTTTTGTATTCAGACGTACGGAACCCTAAAAATCAAAAAATAACCCTTAACTCGCCACACAGTCGTTCGCGACAGAAGCTCGCGAACAATCCGACCTCCTCCACTCGATGTTCCGTAAGATGGAAGCTTTGTACAACGAGCTGGCGGAGTACTTCGTGTTCGACCCTCAGAAATACACGCTTGAAGAGTTCTTCTCAGATATCAAGACCTTCAAGGATTCTTTTATGGTGAGTAGCAAGTCATAGTCGCAAGTCGCATATCGCAGTCGTATGCGCAATCCAAAGTCGGAGTCTAAAGACCTTCAAAGATTATTTTATGGTGAGTCGTAAGTCGCAGGCGTAGTCGCAAGTCGCATTTCGCAGTCGTATGCGCAATCCAAAATCGCAGTCCAAAGAACTTCAAAGATACTTTTATGGCGAGTTGTAAGTCGCAGGCGTAGTCACAAGTCGCATATCGCAGTCGTATGCGCAATCCAAAGTCGGAGTCCAAAGACCTTCAAAGATAGTGAGACGCAAGTCGCATGTCGCAGTCGTATGCGGAATGCAAAGTCGCAGTCCAAAGTAACAAACCGCACGTCGTAGTCGCAGGCTGCAGTCGCAAATCCGTATATTATGTTTTAGTTCATGAATTGTACTTATTTTTTTTTTCAAAGAGGGTGATAAAAAGTGTAGTTTTCAGCTAGGAAGCAAGTTCGAGTCACGTATGATCATTACACTCGCTACGCTCAGGATTTTACTTGCTATGCTCGGGATTCTATTGTGGAATCCTTTGCTACCTTAGGGATTAAAAAAAAACACTCGTGCATTTGAAGAAAACCTATTTCTATCTCTAGTAAGGCAAAACCAGAGATATAATAGCAAGGGCACTTTGATCAGGTGGCCGACTATGAAATCTTAAAGCGTGTGTGGTTCTGCTCAAGGAACGAGATGGCGCTAGACGACTTGTATAGCTCTGTCTCTTTCACACAGCCTAACTACTTCAAGAACTTTCTATCACTTTTAATTTCTTGTTATCAAGGGATAGCAGCACACGATGAGAAAAACACAAACAAATAATTTACAGAAATCTATGTTCCATAATAAAATTAACTTTCTCCATCTCCCACAGGCCGCTCACCAAGAAGTAGCAGCCGCTCGCGAGGCAGCCGCGCGAGCAGCTCGCGCACGTTCGGCTCGCGCGGCAGCCGAACGCGAGCGCAGAGACCGAACGCATCGGTACAAACAGTTGCTTGATATTCATCAAGCGCAGGACGGTGTTATGGACAGGTAAAATAATTTCGTGTAACAATTAAAAGTTGTTTAGAATTTAGTGTCCTCTGAAAAGTTTATTCAGTCCGTCAATTAGATTTATTAAACATTATTCGACTCGTATTTTTCTTCTGTAGCAGAAGCCAAAATTGACGAAAACACAATGCTTTTCAAATTCACAATATGTCACGTGCTGTGGTATAGTTTTTAATGCGTTCTGACGAGTAGACAGTGACTGGGGAATACGATACCCTTTGGTAAGACTGGTTGTCAGACTTTAGAGCTTCTGATTTACAGTAACGAATGTCAAAGATCTACAAATGACAGTCGGTACCAACGACTTCAACGTGCTTTTCAAGGCACAGACGAAACTTGCTGTGATAGATGCTCCTACCTCTGCGAGCGCGGCTTGACTTGAGAGATCGGCCTGTTATCTAGCTCCCCTGCTATGGTGCGTTTCGATGCTTGCCAAGGCTTGACAAGCATCCACAAGGCACAAGCGTCCACAAATCTCGCTTGGCATTTGGAAGTCGTTTACACGCTTGTGTGGTAGCACACTGACGCATTGTCAGTGTGCTACGTACATACAAGCATGGCGGACACGGAACTTGTATTGGCTATTACGTTTGGTTTAACCTACTTTTATTTCAAATACATGCAAAGTAAAACAAAAGCAAGGAAAGCCCGACGACCACGATGATGGTGGATGATAAAGATTCATAAATCAGAACTAGACGTGCGTTCGTCGCGAATTCACAGCGTTTTATATCATTGTACTCTGTGGGCTATTAAGCGCGCGCCAACATGTGAACGCGTCGCAAGCGCTAGCTGCAAGCGGCCTTTGATCTGCGTCCAAATAACCGACATTAGACCGGATCGGATTTAAGCATACACAAGCTCACGCAAGCCGAGCCAAACAGCCTCTTTATACGCTTGTGCTTGTGGACGCTGGTCAAGCCTTGGCAAGCATGGAAAGGCACCTTTACGTGATAGTTGAATAAACTAACCGTGTATTTTTTATTTCAGTTTGATGGAAGCATTACAAAGTGGTTCCGCGTTCAGTCGAGAGCGGCCTAGGAAGAAGGCAAACCCCAGAGTTGCTGGAGGTAAGACTTATTTATTATACTCTTCATTTTATCACTGTTTCAATTATTATCTACACTATCTTTTAATTCTTCACATATATTTTCATGATTTCATAAATTTTTCGCTAGTGAAATATTTTCATTCTGTGTTTTAAAGATAATCTTGGTAAGCACTAACACATTTTTCAAACGTGAATTTTGTAACTTTGCAATACACTTATTGACACTAAATAAGTACTAAATCAGCAGTAATTCATTTGAACATAAAAACGAGATGATGTTACCAATTTTTGGGTCACTAGGTTCAACTCCCATTATTTATTTGCCCATTTTAGCTATGAACGGGGTCTCGTGGAGTGTTTCAAACGTTTCTATACATTTTTTTGTTACCGCTCGCCACCCCACGCTACGCTACCTTTGATAGCGTAACCGAGCCGTTGGGGAAATTAGCCAAATATTTAGAGTAACCACTCGCTGTGTTAGGGCAACGACTCACGGTGTTAAGGCAACAACTCACTATGGTAGGGCAACAACTCTCTGTGTTAGGGCAACAACTCACTGTGTTAGGGCAACAAATCACTGTGTTAGGGCAACAACTCACTGTGTTAAGGCAACAACTCACTGTGTTAGGGTAACAACTCACTGTGTTAGGGCAACAACTCACGGTGTTAAGGCAACAACTCTCTGTGTTAGGGCAACAACTCACTGTGTTAGGGCAACAAATCACTGTGTTAGGGCAACAACTCACTGTGTTAAGGCAACAACTCACTATGGTAGGGCAACAACTCTCTGGGTTAGGGCAACAACTCACTGAGTTAGGGCAACAACTCACTGAGTTAGGGCAACAACTCACTGTGTTAGGACTACAACTCACTGTGTTAGGGCTACAACTCACTGTGTTAGGGTAACAACTTACATTAAATCACGTAATATGTTGACGCACGCAATCACAGAGGATGTGAACGAGGGCGAGGGACTAGTACATGCAATACTGCACCGATTGCAAGGTATGTCACGTTTAACAATGCACACAACAGTAGAAATCATAGATTATTTAGTTTGCTTACTTATTAGGAACATAATCACCCATAGAGCATCATATTGTTTTACTTTTTTTTTCCTAGCATATTCTGTCCCACTCCTGGGCTAAAGCCGTCAACTCCTCATGACACCGCATGTCCTTTTCCTTTTTATACCTGAAAATTTTGGTACTGCATTTAAAACCAGCTTGTATAAAAATTAATTTTGTTCTGCCAGAAATCTTTTAACGGTTCTCTCCAAGTTCAGGAATTGGACGGTGTCTCCATAGGGTCAAACGCTTGCCGGTTCGCGGGACTATTTAAATAGGTTACCGTGACCCCGGAATGTAAAGGGCAATTGATGGAACACGGTAGATTTTAGTCGGTACGAATCTGACAGTCCGTTGTGGTCCACCCAAGGCTAGAGGGCTCATTTGATGATTTTACAACCTAAAAGTGGTTGAAAATAAAAGTTAATTTATGAGAAACAGATTGCTTGTAAATAAAAGTTAAGTTGTTTTCAGTTTTTGTATCAAAAGTAGGGGAACAGTGTATAAGACGGGGACGCGAGGTATTACGAGACATACACTCTTTAGGCATACTTAACACTAACGTAGCGCAAGCGCCATCAGGACGTCATTTGCAAGTGGCTATTAACAAATGGCGTCCTGTTGGCGCTTGCGCTACTTTAGTATTGTGTTAAGTTTGCCTTAAGAGGCCTCTTACAGTCCACTAGCGCCGCCAATCGAAAAAATGTCATAACTCGTAAATAGAATAAAAAATACAAAATGTGGTCTGTAATTACTGTAGAAAAGGCAATGACGTAATTTTATAACACATTGTCAACACTTGAAATATAGCTGTTTAGCTAAATCGTGCATTCTAAACATAAACGGCCGTTTTTGTTACAAATAAAAAAATTCTATTTACGATTTATGACATTTTTTCGATTGGCGGCGCTAGTGGACTGTAAGAGGCCCCTTAAGTGTGTGATTTCCCATCAAACCTCGCGTCCCGTCTTATACACTGTTCCCTTACTCATATGCTATACATGTAACATAGCTCACGTATTTTTTTCACACCTTTTGCACGATATTTGTTAAGTTTTATTATAACTGTTATTTTACATGGCATCGGCAAAGTCTTGACTGCAATCTATTAAAATTGGATTAACTTTGACCATTCTCAAGCCCGGGTTCCACCGCAAGCGGAACGGACTCATTAATGACTTATTTTATCTCGCAAGACAAAGCTGCGCACACACATGTGTTTCCACCAACAAAGCGTCAAGTAAAAATGAGATGCCTGCCGGGGTTGCGGGACTCACAAATTATGTGACCCCGGTACGTAAAGGGCTATTGAAGGACACCGTGGATTTTAGTCAGTCTAGTTTGACAGTCCCTCCCGCCCTGCCCTGGGTGGGAGAACGCATTTGATGATTTTACCACGATAAAAAAAAGTGAAAATGAGATGAAAAGAGTAAAAATGACCTCGCATTGGGAATCAGACGACTTAACTCTTTTTTTATGGAAACGCAAACATTTTTAATTAAAAATGAGTCCGTTTCGCTTACTTCGTGCACATTATCTTTTCGCGGTGACAATCGACAATAAGTCTATTAATTTATAAGGAAATTGTCCCGTGATTTGTAATAGCGTTTGATAAAATTAATCATGTCTTTCAAAAGTTATTTTTGTGATCTGTGCACTTCATCATCTGCCTAGCCTTTTTCCCAACTATATTGGGGTCGGTTTCCAGTCAAACCAGATGCAGCTGGATATAAGTATTTTACATGGAGCGACTGTCTGTCGGACCTCCACAACCCAGTAACTGGGTAATACGATACGCGATACGAACCCATGGTAAGACTGGTTGTCAGACTAGAGCTTCTGACTAACAGTAATGACTGTCAAAGATCTACAAATGACAGCCGGGACCAACGGCTTTACGTGCTTTCCGAGGCACGGAGGAAACTCCCTATGACAGATGGTCACCCATCCACAGACCAACCTCGGCAAGCGCGGCATAACCCGGCAGATCGGCATGTGCGGCTGTATTTATTTAGCTTGACTACATAATATTATATGTGTATACTAATATCTGTCTTTACTTCCAGCTGAACGAAGAGCACAGCTAAGTCGATCGCGGTCGCGTTCCGGACTCACAGGAGCGATGACCACGAGAGAACTAACAAAGTGAGTTATTATTTCTTACCAGCGGCTTCGCCCGCGTTATTGTGAATCAACCATAAAAGATAGACATGCTGTCAAGGAATATTTTTAAATAATTTTAAGGAGAACATATCCGTCATACATGATTTCTATGTAGCTTTAACCATTAAGGCTGCACACGCGACGGAAGCTTAAAAAATGTAGTAACTTTTCCCGTTTTCCCAATATTTCCCTTCACTGCTCTGCTCCTATTGATCGTAGCGTAATGAAAAGTATACTATAACCTGTCCAGGAGTATGAAGAATAATTGTGCTTCGTTAAAATCCGTCTAGTAGTTTTTGTTTCTATAATGAACATACAGACAGACAGACAAAAAATTTACTGATTGCATTTTTGGCATCAGTAGCGATCCCTAATCACCCCTTGATAGTTATTTTTCAAATATATTTCATGTACAGAATTGGCCTCTCTACACATTTATTATAAGTATAGATTATTTGTTATACACTGCAGAGCAAAGGCCTACCTACCTTAAAAAAGAAAAAACAGAACTCAAATAGAATTTACTTTGATGTTCGTATGTCATGACCCTTTTTCTCAGGAACGCGGAGGTAGCTGAAATAAATATAAAAAATATAAATATTCAGGAACAATGCTTTAGACCATCTTTTATTTATATTTTGATTTCACTTATTTTCAAATTTCGTTCTATGCGTCTTGGCGTAAATTGTTCTTTCGAAATTTTTGTAAATTTTTGATCCTAAATTTTCTTTCTTTTTCAGTGAATTGCTGGGCAACGCGTGATGAAACTCACACCAAGTGATATTAGGAACTTAATATGATATTACACTTGACATATTCACAGTAAAGTGTACTATATAGTTATTGTAATAGAGATTACTTTTAATCTAACAAACGTTTTGTAAAAAAAAAAACTTTTTGTCTGTAAATTTGCTTACAATCACTTATATGCAGAACTTGTAATAAAAAAAGCCACAGTATCTAGAAAACTAAGGCAAGGTTAATTTCTTGATAAATATTGTTATTTGATATTAATTACACAATACTGTGAACTTGTCGAGTGGTAGATTGAATTTATATTGCATAAATAATATTTTACTAAACACCATTTTGTTCTTTATTATCTTAATTATTGATAAATATTATAATGTAGAAAAATTACTAAATCTTCAAAGGGCAGGACTGAAACTCACGACCTAATTAGCTCTCCAATCTAAACACGTATTCGTTAACACTGAAAATGAATAATTTATATCGGTTGCAATCTTGATCCCGATCTTTGTTTGTAACCAATCAAGGACCGAATTTGCCTATTCGATTCTTAAAGATGTCCAATCAGGATCAGCCGAAAAGTATAACGGATCGGGATTGTATTGAGCTAGAATTTTAATTTTTGTCGTAAAAATTGCTAAGAAAGAGGTATGCAACTTTTTGGCATCAAAAATTTTTTTTCTTTCGCCAGTAATGAAATGTTGGTCATTAGTAGACCGCAACCTAAGAACTTCGTAAAAAATATTTAAAAAAAATCTAAACCGTAACCAACCAGAGATATAACGGATTTTATTTTGTTCTAATCGGGAGTAAATCACTCCTGATTAGAATAAAATTAAAACAATGTTTCTAAACCGTAACTAACCAGAGATATGGCATCTCTGGTTAGTTACGGTTTAGAAACATTTTTTTTTTCCATGAACTTCTTAGGTAGTAGTCTAATTGTGGCCAAAATTTTATCACTGGCGAAAAGAAAAAAAAATTGATGCCAAGGTCCATACTAAAAGTTGCATGGGCCTTTAGTTATGAAATAACACTTGTCTAAATTGGTGATTATTCTATAGTAACATATTTTTTTTACCTGCCCCTAGCAAGCAAAAGTATAGAATTACTTACTTGGAATTTATCCGTAAAACCTTCTTAAATAATGGCGTGATTTGAATGAATTTGGTATCAATTTAAAGTTAACAGTTAAACCTTTAAAATTGTACCTTTTTTTATTAATCTTAACTAGTAATTAAGTACTCAAGAACGCACGGAATATATTTTTGGTTTTTCAAAAAGTTGTGCAATATAAATTCGATATGTATAGTGAGTAAGTTTAAACTAATAATAACCATTAATGTAAACAAAAAAGACGTAAGATACTTGCGCTAAAACTAAATATTATGGAACTAATAGAAATATCTAAAAAAAGACTTTCTTTTTAAATTTTTTAACTTGGCAATATATAAAATAAAATGATTAATAATATCTCAGTTGAAGAGTGAAGTCTAAAAATGATAAATGATTTTGAAATCTTAAGATTCCTTGCAAAATACGAATATTTGATCGATGCGCTGTCCATACAGGAATGATCCTGATCGGACGGCGAGCAACCCGTTACAGTTAATGGTTTTTTTTTTTAATTTTTGACCAAATAAAGGAACCTGTAACTGACTTACTTGAAATGATATTTTGATATTATTTATTGATATTTTGCCAAGTTAATAAAATTTTAAATATATACATATATTTTTCCACTACTATGTCTGTATATATTGCTAAAACGGTAATAATTAGTATTTTTTAAGTAGATGCTAAATAACTTGGTGTCATTGGCCTTATTAGCTGCATTAGACCTTAAGTTCTTGAAAATACGGTCTATATTTCAAAAGCAAACCTTCCTTTTACGTCCATGGCTTTAGGCTTTAACCGCTTAAGAATAAGGGCTAGGGTGTGTTTTTTTTCGAAATCAACAGGTTCAATTTCACGCCAGGAATATTGATTTTTTTTTAATCCAATCATGCAGTTTTATTTTTCATCAAAAATGGCCTCGAGACTCCTTCAGTATTTTTCGGTATTCCTTATACTTTTGGATTTGGCTATACTCACCCAATTGATATATTCATCTCATGTATTGTACATTTTAAATCATATAACCCGTCCTAGCTTTTTCAAGCTACTAAAGTAGCTCATTTACTTAAGTATAGGCAATTTTACTCGAAAAATTAATTAATCCGAAAGATAGATTATCAAAAAATATTTGACCCGTATCTTTTTATTTTGTTACGTAAACCAAAATTGACGAAGAAACGACTTCTAAAAATCAAAAGCGTCTCTCGGTCGGTATAATTTTACAGGCGTTATGACGACACAAGCCCACTCCCGAATTGAGGAGCTTTTTTTCTTGTCAATATTCACTGATTAAAAAAAAAACAAATGCGTGTTCATTATTTTTCAATACTGTAACTGACGGATTAAACAGATTTTCAATTTATTTATGCAGTAAACTATTTTTAATTCGAAATTAAAATGGTCTAATTACATTTTGTCATGATTATTCACTACAAAAAACTTTGTAAATGTATACGATTATCAAAAGTTAAAAAAGCCATAATAGTACGCTATGTCATATTATTGCAGTTAAAAAATGATTACAGTTAAATAAATTATCTAAAAAAAATTGGTCTTAAATTCATCTTCTTCGTGTCGCTGGCACGACGGTATTTATATTTTATTGGCCCAAAACTCCGCAATGTCTATGTCTTAAATTAAAACCACACGACTTAAATTATAACTATTATAACGCTTTATTCAACAGATATTATGATTTTTTAAATAATAAACAGATTTCAACCTCGGACAAAACAAACCAAGCTATTTTAACTATAGTCATAGAAAAATAAATAATAATTCGTATGAACATGACAATTCAGTTCATGTTTAAAAGATTTATTATTTAATGTTTTTAAACCCCCGACGATGCAAAAAGAACGGTGTTATAATTTTGTCAGTTATGTATCTGTATGTGGCACCGTAGCTCTTAAACGGGTGAACCGATTTGAATGCGATCTTTTTTTTTTTTAAATTGAAAGCAGGTTTTAGGCAATGGCTCTTAGACGTGTTTTTATTAAAATCGGTTCAGCCGTTTTACATCTGAGTTTCTTTTTATGCGTCGGGTTTTTTTTTTAATTTAATCTTTTAATGTGTTTATACGTAGGCGTCAAAAGTATTTTGAGCTAACTCATTTTGTATAGAAAAAATATTAATATTTTTATTTAGTTTTAACTATGCATTTGTTTTTTATTACACACGAAAACGATGTAAATGTATTTTCTTTTTTTATATTTTAAAAATAAATGTAAAATGTAAGTTTTTTTTAATGTCTATAGGCGATTAGGATATTGCAATCAGCGTCATAATATTATTAATATATAAATATCACGCTTTTTATAATGTCACAATTTTTACTTAAATAGTGTCATTTTTGTGAACTTTTTTCTTGATTTTAATCTACTTAATGGCTTCTTTACCGACCTCAAAAAAGGAGGTTATAATTTTTTCTTTTAATCAAAATCAAAAAGACGAAGAATGGTGTTTTTTTATTTTAATTTGTTTCTAGAGTAAATTTTATCATAACTATGTTTTCTACAATAGCAAACATAAATATTGTGAATATTTTTTATCGAATGTAAAAATCAATATATTGTATTATGCAACAATTTAAAAAAAAACACATGAAAGAATTTATTGATTATCATTAAATTTTAATGTAACAAAATATAAGTCTGAAATTAAACACCAACACTAAAATTTAAAAAAAACTTTTTTCTACTCTTCTATAAAAAAAACAATCACTATGGCCCCAATTTTGTAATTTATTAAAATCATTACTCTCTTTTTTGACTACGCCGCAGTCGGATAAAAAATAATTCATGCACAAAATAATCAAAGTTCTACAAGGTTATTTAGGCTACGATCTCCGGCCACCGTAGGCGCGGGCATGCGGGCGGTGAGTAATGGGTGACTCGCTGTCCGCCCATGGACCATGCCTGGGTTGACGGCACGTTGTGTTCCACGCACGCCTCAAAGAGTGTCAGCATAGTGACGGGGCACCATGTAGAGGGCCAAAGCCTGCCGGGGTCGCGGGACTCACGAATTACCGTGCCCCCGGAACCTAAAGGGCTATTGAAGGACACCGTGGATTTTAGTCAGTACAAGTCTGACAGTCCCTCCCGCTCTGCCCTGGTTGGGAAGACTCATTTGATAATTTTACCAGGTTAATAAAAATTAGAGGTTATTTTGGCCCAGAGATTCAAATTGAGTAAACCTGGACTTAAACAACATTATTTTTAGTATCATATGCGAAACCATATATTCAAAACAGAAAATTTCAATACTGTATCATGAAAAATCACAAAGTTATGCTTGTTATGTAAACTGACGCTCATTTCGCGGTACCCTCATGTAACCCGCGCCTCCTGTGTCGTACACTCATTGATAAATAGTTTGGCAATAGGTACCTAACCATACGGTGATTTTATTGTAATTAACTGGTGATAAAATTTAAAAATAAAATACAACATGTTGTAAAAATTATTGGAATCGATTCACTTACTGATTCTGAACAAACGTATATTCAGGTTTCGTATATACTAAAAATAATGTTGTACAAAACAATATGTATAAGTCTGTGGGTTTCTCAAAGGTGGCTTAACAAAAACAGGAGGCCACATCTTTACATAAAAACTAGATTGGTAAAATAGTCCTCCTGACCGATTACGGCCACGGCGGCCAATCTCAACGGAGATTAGCCAACTGCGCGGGAGATATTATAGTGCAGCGCATGTGTGCGCAGGCACAGGTGCACTCTGTTCCTTTATTCTCATAGTTTCGATGGGACAGCAATCCGACACGACCAGAGAGAGATCAGGCGCAGGACCAACGGCTTAACGTGCTTTCCGAGACACGGGGTTATTATACCGCCAACTTTTAAATGTCGGAGTGCTACTGAAAAATTCTAATAGAACTTCTTGTATAACTCGGGAATCGAACCCAGGACTCCACGCTCAGCAATCGCACTTGCGTCCACATGACCAACGGGGCAGTTAGATAGATTGGTAAAAGTCAGATTGTGACGGTAGTTCTAAAAACGGCCGCGCGCCAAAATAACCTTGTAGCATTATAAGCTTATTTTTAAGACAATATTGTAATTGAATTGAAAATTCTTTGTCTGTAGTTATTGTAACATGCCGCTGGCTGTACTTAGTATAATATGTAGCTATACATGTAAATATATTTTTGTAAAATGTTACATTTTTACTTAATTATAATGTTTTTAAAACTATGTTGTTGTTTTATTTGCTACTAGCACTTTTCCCGCGACTTCGTCCGCGTGGGTTACGAACTTTCCTAATTCCCCCTTTTCACCCCCTTAAAGGTTAAATTTCCAAAAACCCCTTCTAAGTGCTCCCCTACATTATAATAGGAAGCCGTGTGCAAAATTTCACATTCCTAGCCCCAGTAGTTTCGGCTGTACGTTGATATGTCAGTCAGTCAGTTCTCCTTTTATATATATAGACTAGCACTTTGCCCGCGACTTCGTCCGCGTGGGTTACGTACTTTCCTAATTCCCCCTTTTCACCCCCTTAAAGGTTAAATTTCCAAAAACCCCTTCTTAGTGCTCCCCTACATTATAATTGGAAGCCGTGTGCAAAATTTCACATTCCTAGCCCCAGTAGTTTCGGCTGTACGTTGATATGTCAGTCAGTCAGTTCTCCTTTTATATATACAGATTAGCGGGCGCGGCAAACTTCGTACCGTCTCAGAATAAATAAATAAAAAAGGTGAATAATGCAGTGTTCCAACTTTTTAATTTTAATTGATTTCTGAACGAAGGGACGACCATCAAATATTTGACAAGTAGGAAGAGTTTCTAACGCCTTTGTCGAACAGACAGGCGAAAGCGAAGCGTTTCCAAAGCGATACTGAAGCGAGACGTCAGTCCGATAGTTCTGTCACGCTATCGGATCGCTTTCGCGTTTCTATGTGACTGGATTCAAACAATTCCATACATTACAAATAAAAACGTCACGCTTCGCATTCGTAACACCTGTCTGTTTGACAAGGGCTTAAGGGATAATGAAATTATTGCTTTTACTATATTCCTAATATTTTTATAATATTTACTCACCTTTTAAACCTTCCCTGGACTTCCAAAAATACTTCTAAACCAATATTATCCAAATCGGTCCAGCCGTTCTCGAGTTTTAGCGAGACTTACGAACAGCAATTGATTTTTTTATTTAAATAGATACTCGCTTATGTCAGCACTTATGCTCGTGAAGGTATTAATAGTGGAATCGCGGGACGAACTCCGGCCATCCCTCGACCGACGGCGAGTAATAGGTAACTCGCTTTCTGATTAAGAATCTGGCTTAAGTCGACAGCGCGTCTTGTGTCAGCCGCGCCTTAACGAACTGTCAGCAAACCGACGAGGCTAAACGCCTGCTGGTTACAGCACTGTCTTTAAAGGTGACCGTGGCCCTGGAATGCTAAGGACAACTAAAGAAATAGGTTTGTTTTTAGTCACTGGACACTGGACCAACACAGCTTTGTTGTTTCTAAGGGACTGAAAAGATAATAAATTAAAATGACTGACTAATACTAATACTAAAATACATTAGTTATTGTGAATGGATGTGCAGTAACAAAAACATTAATTAAGTACTATAAATCAAAACATGAATATTAATTATGATGAATTGTAATTATAATTTACTTACATTTGTGAGGTACATGATAATTAATCTTTCAACATAAATCTATTTAGGTATTATTGTTTGGCCAGGAACAATTACTGAGAAAATAAATAGGTAGATAGGGGAACAGTGTATAAGACAGGGACGCGAGGTATAATGGGGACATACACTCTTTAGGCATACCGCATACTTAACACAACACTAACATTATTTTATTTTTATTGTGAAATATTCTTTGTAATAATGTTCCATGCTGTCTTATTTTCGTTTTATGTTTAATTGTCTTGTAAATAACTACACTTTACATATCTCAAGTGAGATCTTAACTACTATTGAAATGTCGTATCCAATTTGGTGAGGTGATCTGTACCACAAGAATCTTCCTATTTCAAACACCTTTCTCTATTTAACATTGTACAAGTTAACCAGTGCCTGTAATTTCTTGATGTGGAGAAAAATAAAGATTTATGATTTATTTATTACTAACGCCGCGCAAGTGCCATCAGGACATCATTTGCAAGCGGCCATTTACAACTGGCGTCCTTTTGGTGCTT
Organism: Agrotis puta; assembly: GCA_943136025.2. NCBI lineage: Eukaryota > Metazoa > Arthropoda > Insecta > Lepidoptera > Noctuidae > Agrotis > Agrotis puta. The sequence goes on along the minus strand of OW964195.2, from coordinate 6,106,696 downwards.
GCGCTACGTTAGTATTGTGTTAAGTTTGCCTTAAGTGTGTGATTTCCCATCATACCTCGTGACCCCGTCTTATACACTATCCCCTTAAATTAGGCTGGTTTTATAGACTCGCTGCTAGCCGCTGCGCATCCTAACAACTTTGTACTGGCTTGTTTTAAACGTACTCATCTCTCGCCTTCCCTCGCTAAGTCACCGCAAGGTTGTAAATAGGCCGTAAGCGATCCGCGTGTATTAGAATAAGGGGCATTAGGAATTACTGGCTTGCCGACTTCGATTTGTCGCCACGCTTTCATAATCCGATCCTACTTACCCCGGCGTACGCGGAGCCCCGCAAGGTCCCCGTCATTCTTTGGATAGGCCTTTTTTTTTCTTTATTGTGGTAAAATTATCAAATGAGTCCTCCCACCCAGGGCAGAGCGGGAGGGACTGTCAGACTCGTACTGACTAAAATCCACGGTGTCCTTCAATAGCCCTTTACGTTCCGGGGTCACGGTAATTCGTGAGCCTCGCGACCCCGGCAGGCTTTGGCGCTCTAGAGGGGGGGGCCCATCACTCTGCTGGCACTCCTTGAGGCGCGCGTGGAACACAACGCGCCGTCGACCCGGGCATGGTCCATGGTCGGATAGCGAGTTCCCCATTACTTAGGATTCATTTGATGATTTGCCAGGATAAAACAAAAAGTTAGTTACGTAGAGCTGATTTTAAATTTTCATAGACTTAACTAAAATATGTATGTTAGTGTTAATAGTTAGTAGGCGTGGCTGCTCTAAATAATGTATGTATGTATGAGTAGGCAAGCAAACATTGTGACGGTTACATAATTAACGATAACTACCCATCCCGTTCTATGACAGTTGTGTGTCAGTAGTAGAGTTCCTCGCAAAACTCAAACGAACTTTTAACGTACCTCGGCTTTTTTTTGCGTGGTAAAATCAGTCCTCCCACCTAGGGCAGGGCAGGAGGGACTGTCAGACTTGTACTGACTAAAATCCACGGTGTCCTTCAATAGCCCTTTACGAAAGGGGTCACGGTATTCGTTAGTCCCGCGGGCAACGTATCTCCTGGCTTCCTTGTGAATTTGCGTGAAGAGGCACACCATCGAGAGAAGTGGAAGGAATGGGGGGAGGCTTTTACTGAGGAGTGGTGCAGAGTAGGCCAATAAAAAAAAAGTTGCCCCACACTAGGAATTTCTCCTGTGTCGTGGGTGCGTTTACAAACATTGAAACACACATACATCATCATCATCTTCCTGCCCTTATCCCATTTTACTTGGGGTCGGCGCAACACGTTTTTTTCTTTCATTCTCCTCTATCAAACGTCACAGTATCATTTACTCCTTTTTCTTCCATATCATTCCTTATACAATCCATCCATCTCTTCTTTGGCCTTCCTCTTCCTCTCCATCCATCAACATTCATACTCATCACTCTCTTAGTCACATGAGTGTCATCCCTCCTCATCACATGTCCATACCAAGACAGACGATATCCTTTAATTTTTTCTGTAACAGGCGCCACTTTCAAACTTCCCCTTATAAACTCATTCCTTACTTTATCCATTCTTGTCACTCCACACATCCATCTTAACATTCTCATCTCCGCTACATGCAAACGTTTCTCATCCATCTTTTTCACAGCCCAGCATTCCGATCCATACAATACAACAGGTCTAATCACGGATTTGTATATTTTCCCCTTTAACTTGAGGGGCATCCGTGGGTCGCAAGTTGTTCCGGTGACCTGTCGCCATTTCATCCATCCCGAGTTAATCCGGTGTGTTATGTCCCGGTCTACATCGCCATCTCCTTGGACAAGCGACCCGAGGTACCGAAAGTCGGAACAGACTGGTATGGGCGTTCCGGCAAGTGTAATGGGAACAGGACTGGAGAGACCGCCAACATCGCAAAACAAATATTCGGTTTTGGTTCTGCTCAATTTCAGGCCAACGTTCTCCAGTCTTTGCCACCACGCCTCCAATCTGCTCTGGACCTCTAGGCCGCTCTCGGCAATAAGCACAATATCATCGGCAAACAGCATACACCAGGGGGCCTCCTCCTGAATGTCCGACGTCAGAGCATCCGTTATCATCAGGAAGAGGTACGGGCTGAGAGCCGATTGAAACACACATACACAAACCTAAAAATTGACCTCTTATCCTATCTGTTCTCCTTCAACGGTCCTGATTGTATACGACATAATTATATTTTTTTAATACGATGCCCCACATTATAGTATTGTCTCCTTTATCGAGGCCGGGAGCATTTACAAACATTGAAACACACATACACAAATATCGTGCCTCGAACAATTACTTGTAGGTCATACAAATATTTGTTTGTTTGTTGTATCGAACCCACGATACGCTACGCAGCAGTTGATAGTCCGGTCACAGCGCCAACCCTGCCGACAGCCATTATATATATTACTTTTTTTTATTAAATTTCAATATTTCCATTAATACGTACACAAAAAAAAACAAACCTTAATTACTGGCTCACAACCCTGTTGAATAACCAAAACACTATTAACTTTCGATGGGCGGAGCGTCACCCGTGCCAAGCCCCGCCCACCGTCGCAAGCGCACGCTTCTTGCCGCCATTAGCCACGTTCATCTCATCTCGAAATAATATTAAGGTTGCTTACGTAGATGTCATAATTAAATTGATGTTATGATTTTTAAATTGAGTTTATGAGTAATGAAAATGCTTTAAAGAAAGATGGACTTATATGTGTAAACTCGTGAAAACTATATAAATATCTTTATCTATACATATAAGAAATCTGTAGAAGGGTCAATTCTGTACATTGAAAATATTGAAAAAATAAATAGCGGGGGGTGTTGCTGGATCGATACCAAACCCAAATATGTGATTGAAAAAATTTTTGTCTGTCTGTCTGTATATGCAGGCATCACGTGAAAACTATCGGTTCGATTTCAATGAAACTTGGTATTATTATACCTTATTATCCTGGGCATAAAATAGGATACTTTTTATCCTGAAAAAATACGTAGAAAAAAAAATCCTGTTTTTCAGTTTTATTCATAGACGTTGTTCTGTAGAACCGCGAACACACGTTGCATTACCCGCAGTGGATTCAGCGCCGTAAATTTATAAGATGTCATTGTCAGAGTTACTCAAAATGGAGAAATAAACCATCCACGCGAAGACCGACATCCGCGCGGACGGAGTCGCGGGCGGAAGCTAGTGTTCCTAATAAATATCTTTTATTATTTAGTTATAGCATTTACTATTCACGAGATGTAGCCAGTTTAGACCCCTGGCCGTAGAAAATGCAAACAACTAATAGCGAGTAAAAGTATGGAATCACATACTTGAATTTGATCCGTGAAAGCATCTTAAACAATGGCGTGTTTTGAATGAATTTGGTATCAATTTTAAGTGGAAAGTTAAACCTTTAAAATGGTACCAGTTTTATTATTCTTAACCATATACTTACCTAGTTATTAATTACTCAAGATCGCCCGGATTTGGTGTTAGTGATTCCATTATTTTGCTCGCGTATGTTGAATTTCCCTTCCCATTAATGCTTCATAATGTCATAGGGATCGTTACGTCCATTTTCGCATAGATCTAAAATAAAATTTCAAAAACTTGAATCTGAACTGGCAGGAATTATTGACATTCTTGCTTTGTGTTTTTCTGTTCGATCGTTCCCGGAATCTCTAGATAGAGTTCCACTTCCAAGCGGTCCCGGGCAACGCCAACGGTTGCACAGGCTATCCTAGCTACCTTCTCCTAGCTATCCTAGCTCCAGGCTATCCTAGTTATCTGTGGTGAAGACTGAGCGATGCTAATGGCAGTGGTAGACCTACCAGTATCGCTTGGCTCGATACCACCATCCTGGAGTCCGGCGACAAACAGTTTTTAATGTGTTGCGTCGGTGCGCAGGAGTACCAGTTCATTCTGGGTGAGCCCGCTCCTTCATAGGTAAGGTTGCCATCCGTCCGGGTATCCCCGGATTTCTCCTAGTTTAGAGGGCATCCGGGGAGCATCCGGGGGGGGGCTTCATTTGTAGTCCGGGTTTAAAAATTTAAAGTCGGGCCGCCCGTGAATCCCTCCACCCCTCCGCAGTTGCCACGGTGCGCACTGCAACTCATGACCGGGTTCTGGACTCTAAAATTCGGGGTTTTCACGCGTCTTGTCCTGGTTTCCAAATTTTAGAGATGGCAACCCTTATCATAGGTCTCATCTTTACTTCTGGGCTAGATTGACGCCAAGAGAAATCCCAATTAAGTGGAAAGAAAAAAATACAATGATTAAAAATCTCATTTAATCTCAAATATTGAGCATATAGGTAACTCACAATAATTCGCACCTCTATAAATACAATAATCACATTACTTCAATAAATACATAGCTATTACCTAGTTACTATCTACATTATTGTATTCTATGTCCTTTAGAAAGCGTATGAGGCATCTGACCAAATGCCAACGAGGAAGTTACAAGGTACGCGCGTACGACAACGTATCGACATCGCTGCAACAATATGCAGACAAGCTTCGGTGTGCTGTAGTTCCAACGTGTTTTTTTATGTATTTATGATAATCTCGCGTTTAACCACTTTCTCGACTGATGGTAAGCAATGATGTGGTCGATGATGATGCACAGTTGCCTAGAAGTAACCTATTCACTCTTCACTTAAAGACCCCAAGGTTGTAGCTATCTGGAAACACAGACTCTGGGAGTTCCACTCCTTAGCTGTGCGCAAATTGAACGTATTTTCCTAACACTTTCTACGCACGAGTGGGATTTTCACCATGTACTTGCGGCGCATTGCCGTAGGAACATCTTGGTGTCCTAAGATGAGAAGGGCTGGGTGGAATCAAATTGTGCAGTTCCATTGCACACTGGGGAGTGTGTAGTAAAAACCGACAGGCTAACAACTCGGCGTCGATGTTCAATGTTGGAGCTTTGTGCCAACCAGTGCGTCGTTGTCGATAAGTCCCTGGGTACTTCATTACAATTATGAATACAGCGTTGTTGCGGCAACGCACCGACGCGACACCGCAACGTCGTCGTTGCGTTTACTTTATTGTTAACTCTCGTATCGCCAGTAGTAGACAAATGCCTAAACTCATATCTAGAATTCTCTTAGAATTTTATCCCTAAAATACTAAAATGAAGTCACTGGAAACACTAATAACTTTGCACTATTTATTATTCGCGGTTTCAGTACATCGTCGATGAAATATAATCTACAGTTCTCTAATCTATGATGTCATGGCGTATCTTTGGTATTGCTCGAGAGAGCTTGAACGATACATCGTAATCTGGCGAGGCTGTTCACTCCACAAGATGTGTTGTCATCTGTAACAAAAAGAAATACACATCTATTAAGCAACAGTTTATAAACTAACAAGTGTGTCGGTCAATATGCATGAAAAGTCTACGGATCTCCCGCCCACAGGAGCGGAGCAATGCTGCAGAACGAAGAAACGGATAAATATTGATCAATAAGATTGTACTTAATCTGTACTCCTTTTCAGTGCAATTCTATTGGTTAATATTTCTATAGATATAGGTTTAAATAGGTAGCATCGTTTTTAATGTTTCCATTATCGATAACGCTGCAACAGTTGTGTAGCTAGACTCAAAGTGGCCCTTCTTCTTCTTCTTCATCTTCAACTGAGTTCTCCTGCCCAGGGCGGCACGGGAGGGACTGTCAGACTTGTACTGAATAAAATCCACCATGTTCACTCAATTGCCCTTTACCGTACAGGGTTACGGACTTTCCCGCGACACTGGCTCCATGGTCTTAAAGCCGTTGGTCCCGGCTGTCATTTGTAGATTTTTGACAGTCGTTACTGTTAGTCAGAATCTCTAAAGTTTGACAACCAGTCTTACGATGAGGTATCGTATGACCCAGTTATAAGGTTGTGGAGGTCCGATAGTCAGTCGCTCCATGTAAAATACTGATATTCAGCTGCATCTGGTTGCGACTGGAAGCCGACTACAGTATAGTTGGGAAAAGGCAGGTAGATGATGACCATGTTGATACTTACTACTTAGGAACGGTTTCTCTTTCTCTGTCTTTGTTTCTCTGGTGTCATACGACCGCTGTGATGTGACTGGCGACTCCATGTAGCTCTTACAATTTTCTGACTCCAGCTGCCAACAAAAAGAGCTTTTACAAGCTGGTAGAAGATTTTTTTAAAACGTTGCCCCGCACTAGACATTTCTCCTGTGTCGTGGGTGCGTTTACAAACATAGAAACTCACAACACCCAGACCCGGAACATCTACTTATGGGAATGGGTCATATAAATATGTATTTGTTCTGTACAGTGATTGAAACCGAAATCTCTCCGAATTCTCACGGTTGAACGGCTTGGTTTGGCTTTGGAACCTAGTGGTTCAATACGCTATTTTACTCTAAAAACAAATATTATTTCGAAATATAGATTATAAAAAATATTAAACCCGTATTTTTCTTTTGTTACGCAAACCAAAATTGACGAAGATACAACGCTTTTAAAAATCACAAACCGTCATTCTGTTCGCACAATTTTACAAGCGTTATGACGTCAAAAGCCCCCACGCCAGAATTTGGAATCGTTTTATCTTTGTCAATATTCATTAATTTAAGAAAAAATACGTGTCCATTATTTTTCAATATTCTAACTGACAGACTAAACAGATTTTCAATTTTTTTAAGCAGTAAAATACCCTATAATATAAAAACCGAAAAAGCACGGAAACTAGTTCGCAAGCGTGCATAGTGAGATTTTTTGTGTCGGGAACAAAATCGTGTTGTGAGTGAGTCGAATGACAATGGTAGTGGATGAACGCAAAGAACGAACAAGAAGGAGGGTAGACCGATTCGTCTGCTCATAAACATCCACCCGCAATAACTTTAGTTCATCCGTGACCATGGCGCTTGCAACAGTGCCGATATATCGGGAACTCAAAACAAATAATAAACTTAAAAATAAAATTCTTCTTTTAAGTATGAATATACCTGTGCCAGAAGACCTCACAAAACAAAACATGGTAAATATCCCGTTGTAAATCTTAACAATAATTTATTTTAGTTTTTTTTTAACGTGGTAATATCATCATATGAGTCCTCCCCACCCAGGGCAGAGCGGGAGGGACTGTCAGACTCGTACCGACTAAAATCCACGGTGTCTTTCAATAGCCCTTTACGTACCGGGGTCACGGTAATTCGTGAGTCCCGCGACCCCGACAGGCTTTGGCCCTCTACAGGGGGCCCCGTCACTATGCTGACACTCCTTGAGGCGCGCGTGGAACACAACGTGCCGTCGACCCGGGCATGGTCCATGGTCCGACAGCGAGTCGTCCATTACTCGTCGTCCGCATGCCCGCAATCTTTTTTAGTCTCATGTTAAAAAATGTCTAGATTCTGTGTTCGAAACAAAACAAAACGTTTTAAGTGAAGCCACTTTTTTATAATGTGTGAGTGAGCGCCACGCACACTCTTAAATGTTTTTCTTGGAGATGTTCAGTTGTTTTAAGTAATCAAACGACGGGGTAATTTTTTACATCGTGGCATCAATTCTCAATGGCCTACTATCAATCTCATCATCAGTTTCATGCTCTTACACATATCAAACAAAGTTTGTGCGCGTCAATCACTAGCGTAAGCTGAAGATTTTTAAAATTTTCTAAATTAATTCAATTTAATTTACATGCTAAATTTAAAAATTAAAATTAAAAGTAAAATATTTGCAAAATGACTAAACTAAAACTAAAATCAAAAGTAAAATATTTACAAAAATGACTAATTAAAACTAAAATATTTACAAAATGACTAAGTTAAAACCAAAATTGAAAGTAATATATTTCTAAATTAAAACTAAAATGAAAAATGTATAGGGCGTCAAAAAATTCATCGACATCGCTGTCATTTTTAAATTGAATTTTCAGAAAAAAACTTTATTTAACTTTATTTCTTTAGAAATACTCTGTAATAATAATCTAAAAAGAAGAAAAAATCATAATATAATGTACCGTAACAAAGAATTGGATTAAGTATTTTAATAAAAATCGCAAACTTTTTTTTATGTGTTCACATACCTAACCTCAAAATTCAATCACAACTTACGCCCCCAAGCTCTTATTATAGCTATTCTAAGTAATTAAAGGCAGGTGCCTATTTAAGATGGCGAATCAGAACCACATTTGACAAGCTAACCGATGCGACGCGACCTGAAATAGACGCACGCGCACAGAACAGGCAGGATTTGCAAATTGCACTTTCATTTTACAGGGTATTTTAGCATTATAGTTAGTGAAGATGCAATGTAGTTTTTAATAAATAATAATGTAATTACAGCAGCACAAGCCGATCTTCCGGGTTAAGACGCGCTTGCCGAGGTTGGTCTGTGGATGGGAGACCATCTGTTATAGCGAGTTTCCTCCGTGCCTTGGAAAGTACCTACTTAAAGCCGTTGGTCCCGGCTGTCATTTGTAGATCTTTGAAAGTCGTTACTATTAGTCAGAAGCTCTAAAAGTCTTACAGTTAGTCTTATCATGGGGTTTCGTATTACCCAGTTACTGGGTTGTGGAGGTCAGATAGGCAGTCGCTCCATATAAAATACTGATATTCAGCTACATCTGGTTCGACTGGAAGCCGACCACAATGTATATGACAGATGATGGCAGATGATGAATGTAGTCATAGATACTTTTAAGCAGGAAGAAATAACTTCTTTTTTGATTACGCCTGCCTTTTTCTATCATCCAACTACAAGACGTATGGCAATACGCCATCGATACATGATTAACCATACGTCCCGCTTTCAGGCTTTGTCCCAATGCGAGGCCGAAATTGTCCCGCTTTTGCAAACAGACCAAACAATAATTTAAAATGTATTTTTCTCGCTAGAAATGTGTTGCACGGCGCTTTGTATATCCGATGGATATACTTAAAAATACGAATTAGAATTCACGCCACTACTTATTTGCTTTATTTTAAGTCATTCTATCTTCTATAGTAAAAAATTTGTAAAACACTAAAACCTTTTTTTATTACATAAATGCGCATATGTCCCGATGTGACAAAAAAATAAATGGTCACGTTATACATGATGGACAACCGTCCGCTAGCTGGATTTTAAACTTCCACCAACTTCGCACATATACTTAGCGTATGGCTAAAGCAAGAAGATGAATAGGCATATTATGTTGACAGCATTAATAAATTGCAAATTTAATTAGTCCGTCAGCTAGAGTTTCAATTGTAATAATGGAACCAGAGTTTTTCTTTTGGTGAATAATTTATATTTGAAGACTAGCTTTTGCCAGCGGCTTCGCCCGCGTGGAGTTTCACGTGTTATTGTGAGTCAACCATAAAAGATAGACATATGCTGTCAAGGAATATTTCTATATAATTTTAAGAAGAACATTTCCGTCGTAGATGATTTCTTTGTAGCTTTAACCATTAAAGCTGCACACGTGACGGAAGCTTAAAAAATGGAGTAACTTTCCCGTTTTCCCAATATTTCCCTTCACTGCTTTGCTCCTATTGATCGTAGCGTAATGAAAAGTATAATATAAGCTGCCCAGGAGTATGAAGAATAATTGTGCCAAATTTCGTTAAAATCCGTCGAGTTGTTTTGTTTCTATAATGAACATACAGACAGACAAAAATTTTACTGATTGCATTTTTGGCATTAGTAGCGATCCCTAATCACCCCTTGATAGTTATTTTTTTAGTATATTTCATGTATAGAATTGGCCTCTCTACAGATTTATTATAAGTATAGATACAACGCATCAAAATTCGAAAGTGAGAGTCGTGACGTAGTAGAACTGTACTTGCTTGTGTGACAATTTTTAAACTGTCGCATCTTCGTCAAAACGTTACAAAAGAAAAAAACACATGTCACTTATTTTTTTATAATGTAACTGACAGACTTTATAGATTTTTACAATCATATACCCTATTATTAATGGTAAAAGAACTCCGCGTCAACACAAAATGGTGGACAGTTTAAATTCAGTTCAGAAGCGAATGTGTGGTCTGTACTATTAATAGAAGAAATATCTCATTGAAACAGACACATTGTTTGATATGCATTGTATTAGTTTGTGTGAAGTGTTGCCGATTTGATTTAGTGATAGTCATTCTTGGCGACCAACGAACGGTCTCTTATTTTCTAATCAAAATAACAGTGTTAATTTGGAATCTCTTTTTTTTTGCGTCCGCCTCAAGGGGCGTAAATATATTAACTTTAGTCGAAACTGCGAGTACATATATTTTTACTCTAGGATCTTGGGGTCCGAGTGCCATTACGGCTCTAAATGTCTACTTGTTGACGCTTTTTACCGGCATAAGCCCACCGCACTATTCCTAAAACACTGCAGCTCCTGAAAGCCAGAATCAACAGTTGCGACCACCAGAAAATCGCCGAGACAATGAAGCTCGATGTGTCTCGGAGAATGAACTTGTTGACGCTTCCCGTGACCCAAGCTCTGAATTCTACCTTGGCCCAAGGGCATTGCCATTTGCCATACAATGAGGCAACGCCGCAAGTCTCTTGGGCACATTACCAGATGACTGCGTTGAGTAGGAATCCATCGATGCTTTTAGTTTAGTATTATTATATTTTATTCATTTATATTCTTATGTTGTTATTTATGTCTTAAGTCACAATGTAATGTGATTATTCTGATTTTGTTTTAGGAAACCAACCGTTTTTTTTAGCGTGCTAAAATCATCAAATGAATCCTCCCACCCAGTCCCCGTCCGTCTTACTACAACACGACCCTTACATTAACGTGAAATGTCGATTTGACGTTGACAGGTTTTTTTTTTGTCATGTGTTCAACAGATGTTTATCTTTCGTGTGGTAAGACGGTAATTGTCTAAAAAAGTGTGACTAAAAAGGACCCTTATATCAACGTGAAATGCCGTTTTAAAGTTGACAGTTTGTTTAGATCGATGAAGTGTTCAACCGATGTTTAACCTTTTGAACTTCGGAAGTATTTCTTCTTATGGAATTATTGGAAGTAGTCTTTGAAAAACGTGGACCTTTGTTATTACAGTTCTCTACTCCATAGCAACATACTTTCTCCATTTGTATCAAAATGTTATTATCTTCAAATCCGTTCGTGTGTTGTTCTCATCGTGAGAAATCGGGGATCATAACTAGGTACATAAAAAACCTTCTCTTTTATTTGTTTTTTTTAAGGGTGTAGAATCATCAAATGAGTCCTCCCACCCAGGGCAGAGCAGGAGGGACCGTCAGACTTGTACTGACTAAAATCCACGGTGTCCTTCAATAGCACTTTACATTCCGGGGTCACGGTAGCTCGTTAGTCCCGCGACCACGGCAGGCTTGGGCCGTCTAAGGGGGGCCCCGTCATCATGTTGACACTCTTTGAGGCAATGCGCCGACTGTTTTTAGTGTAACAAAAAACATGAAATTCACGCAATCAAATCCGCATGCTACATATAGTCAGTAATACATGTCGCGATGTTAAATTGTCATCTATCCCCGTCCGCGGATAATTTATCGCTACACGTGCGTGCGCGCAGCACTCGGAATAGAACTACATGGAATCGCGCAGTTATAGACGAGCTATCATTTTAATTGCTGGTGGGCTTTTGTATTTTTTTTCTTCGCGTTTAGTTTCTTGGAATATCTACAGTTATAAGTGAATTGTTTTTTTTATTTAGAGTAAAATATCTTCTGCCCAGCCTTTTCGCAACTATACAGGGTGAATTTTTCAACTGGGCGTGGATAGCTATATCTGAAATTATGGAGAGTATCGAAAAACGTGAGGAGTCACGAGGCCGATTTTGACGAAAACTAAAACTGCATCATTGGATTTTAGAAAAACCAATAATCCTGGCCATGAAGCGTACGCGCAGATTTTGGCAAAAAAAAACACACCATGTATTATTACACCATTCGATAGTGTTGCTAATAAGGATCAAATTCTGGGAAGTAATCATATACGGCAAACTTGAGAAAATAGTTGCTTTTGTATGAAATTGCTATCTATACTTAATATTATAAAGCTGCAGAGTTTGTTTGTTTGTTTGTTTGTTTGTTTGTTTGTTTGAACGCGCTAATCTCTGGAACTACTGGTCCGATTTGAATGATTCTTTCAGTGTTGGGTAGTCCATTTATCGAGGAAGGCTATAGGCTATGTAACATCACGCTATTACTAGAAAAGAGAAATGTTTCAAAATCGGGAAAATGAATTCCTTTTCGAGAGATTCCGTTGCGTGCGCTGCGTAAACGGTTAAAGATACGCAAAAATTATGTACTACGGAATTATTTCTCATGAAAAGTTCTAAAATAAAGTCCGCGAGAGCATATATCTATCTTTTAAGGTTAAGTCACTATAACCTTTTTTGTGGAAATCAAATTTGATTTTAAAGAGCTTCATTATTTGCGACGGTATTTTCATTAACATGATATTAATCCTTATCCAAATAAATACGTTAATCATCACAAGCATTTGATTTTGAACAAAATTGTCCTGACATCGTTTGATTTTAATGAATATCTAAGGAGATATCATAGTTTCAAAATAATACTACAATAAAATAATGACTGCCTGGGCAAGTCATAATTGCGGTCGTAAGATCATCTTTGAGAAGTGGTTGGAGATGCGCTACGGCGTCCTCAGCCTCAACTTCAACCTGACGCAAGTCCTCCCGGGCACGGTTATTGCGGGAGGTACCTCAGGGATTCGGCGGCAGGCGAGGTGAATGGGGAGTAGACGGAATGCGTGCGGGAAAAGATATCCTCTACCTATCGCCCCAGCCACGGGGCAACAAATCGCGGGGCATATTCCAGCCGCTTGCGAACGGGGAGTAATGGGTAGCACGCCGTCCGACAAAGGACAAGGCCCGAGCCACGGTGCGTCGTGTTCCACGTGCTCCTCAAGGGAACTGACCGGGACGGGACCATAGGGCTAAACGCCTAACATGACGCGGGTGAAACCCCCGCGGTTTCACCCGCGTAGAAGCTAGTTTTTCTATAATTCGTGAATTTGGGGCTCGTGACGTCAGAAAGAAGTTTAACCTCTCGGGCGATTTATAATTGAAAATGATAAAAATCAACGTCCAATGAGCGACTGTCTGTTATGTACAGACGTGTGTACGTAAGGCGCTGGGCGTTTTCGCTTATGTACACCCGGGTGTACGTAACACGCCCGAGAGGTTAAAACTGTACTTGCTTGTGAAGTATTGGTAATTATTTAGGTGTCGTATCTTCGTCAATTTTTGTTTACTTAACAAAAGAAAAAATTCGTGTCAAATTTTTTTTCATAACCTAACTGACGGATTTATTAGATTTTTTCAGTCAAAAACCCTTTTTTTTATTGTGGTAAAATCATTAAATGAGTCCTCCCTCCCAGGGCAGAGCGGGAGGGACTGTCAGTCTTGTACTGACTAAAATCAAATAAATAAGTAAAATAAAATTAATAAAATAAAACCAGTCAGAAAATGATAAAAAAATCAAGAATCTTGATTTAGCTCACGAGATCGTCGACATGTGGGACGTGGACTCGGCAGTTATTGTACCGATAGTCGTTTCGGTCAATGGATTAATTGCGAAGAGCCTCGACCAACACCTTAAGAGGCTCTCATTGTGCAGCTGGCTCTAGGGCTTGATGCAGAAAGCAGTTCTTTTGGACACGGCGCGCATCGTGAGGAGGTTCCTCTCTCTAGAGCCCTAACCGCCGGCACCTTGGACCCTGTTCCCGACGCTGGTGGACCACTATTTTTTATATGATTAATGTTTTTTTCTTTATTTTTTGTAAAAATGTTTAAAAATGTAATCAGATAGGCAAAAAATATTAACAAAAGACATAAACCAATCAAATACCCTATTGCAGACATTATGTTATGGCCCGATAGGCTGTCGCTCCATGTAAAATACTGATATCCAGCTGCATCTGGTATGACTGGAAGCCGACCACAATATAGTTGTTTTTTTTAATCGTGGTAAAATCATCAAATGAGTCCTCCCACCCAGGGCAGGGCGGGAGGGACTGTCAGACTTGTACTGACTTAAATCCACGGTGTCCTTCACGAGCCCTTTACGTACCGGGGTCACGGTAATCCCTTGGTCCCGCGACCCCGGCAGGCTTTGGCCGTCTACAGGCCCCGTCAATATGCTGACACTCTTTGAGGCGCGCGTGGAACACAACGCGCCGTCGACCCGGGCATGGTCCATGGTCGGACAGCGAGTCGCCCATTACTCGCTGCCCGCATGCCCGCGCCTACGGTGGCCGGAGATCGTCTTGCGACGTCCGACGCCGTGGGCGTCTACCACGACCACAATATAGTTGGGAAAAGGCTGGCAGATGATGATGCTATGTTATATGCTCACCACGGCAGCAGCTCGTAGTGCAGCTTGCAGCCTCTCTATGTGTTGTATGGCAGCTCGTAATATCTCCAGCTTGGGCAGTCTCCCGCTACCGGCCCTGGCTCTGATGCGTAACTCTTCAAAGGCAGCATTTACCTGTAAAAGGGAAAAAAACAATTAGAAAAACTGGCTAAGTTTGACTCGGACTTCAGTACTATTGTCTATATTATAGATACCCTTGAACATAAAGGGCTATTGTAGATCACCATAGATTTGAGTCAGTACGAGTCTGACAGACCCTCCCGTCCCACCCTGGGTGGGAGGACTCATAATGATTTTACCACGATAAAAAAAACAATTAAGAAAAGGCTAGTCAATTGAAACAATCTTAGTGTAACCGTGACCCCGGAATGTAAAGGGCTATTGAAGGACACCGTGGATTTTAGTCAGTACAAGTCTGACAGTCTCTACGTCCTGCCCTGGGTGACGAAGACCCATTTTTATTGTGTTCTCAAAACCTCTTCTTCTTTCGAATAACGTAAGAAATAGAACAAAAACTACTTTTTAAATGAATACACCCACAAAATTACGTTCATTTTCAATTAGACAGTAGTAACATTAAAATCTAAAAGCTTGTAATTTATTTCAGTATCTTAAGCTATTAGTACACCGACTTGTATCGTAAATAAACTGAATAAAATGCTGAAAACGTAGGTGAATTAGTTTTAAAGCTAGGTGCATACATGCGTGGTTGGGAAATACTTTTTTCTTTGAATTCACTTCCTAGATGTAAGTACGAGTATTTTGAGTGAGAAACTTTTAATAAAACTTGGTTGTTTTTTTTTTTGTTTTTTTTTTTAAATTTATATGTTGTTTTAAGAAAATAGTAGGTACTAATTAAAAGTATTTACATAACTAAAACTAGAAATTTAAGAATAAAACGAAATATTTACAACAAAATACTAAATTTAAACTAAAATAAAATTATTAAAAGAAACGACTCTGGGGAAAGCACTCCGGGAGTGCCGGCAGAAGTGAAAACTTGAATAGTAATAAACACACACGAACATTCGCGCAAGCGCCCTGCGCCGTCTTACGAATTTTCGATCAGGTCACGTGTCCTGACGCGAGTTTAACATTTTTTACCCATTCCAAAAAAGTGCACAACGCCGCTAAAGAAGATTTCACTTCAAAAAAGAAAAAACAGAAAAAGGCGTCGTCACTTGGTTGATTATTTTGGTCTTGTTTAAGATTTTGTTTTCGGAGGCCTGTGGAGGCCATACACGTTAGGATTTACATAATGGTTTTAACCTTGCAATCATAACCGATAGGCAAGCCCTTGCGTGTATGTGTTAAAACCAGTTAAAACAGTACAGTTATTTGTACAAACTGTTAAAAAAGAATACGCTACAGGTATGTTCTGGAACTCAATGTTGGGCGTAGTCGTCTCCCTCACAGAAGGTCGAAATCCAGCTGGGGTCTCGGTCCTGTAAACAGGCTACCGTGAATCTGGAACGTAAAGGGCAATTGAAAACACTGTGTATTTTAGTCAGTACGAGTCTGACAGTAATTTGAATCAGTGCGTTCTAGCAAAGTGTTTTTATTTGAGTTTTATTTGCTCACTATTCTCAAAAGTGTAAAATACAAAGCCGAAAATGGAGTGAGCTATTGTGAATAAATATAATAGAGACTCATGTATGAGTTAACTAGTGTTGTTTTGATCAATCTGTAAATTACCGCTTCTGTGTTTTTCTAAAATAAAATCTAAAAGAAAAATGAACTAGTGATGAGTGTAATGACACCGGATTCTCTTTTTGCGAGATTGAATACGGCAATGTACACGCAAAGTAACTGCACGCCAGTGTAGACTAGGTTTAAAGCTAAAAATACACCACTCAACCGATAAACTCAAGAAAATACGACATACATCTTAATTTCACATAAAAACGAATTTACTACGTCCCTCTACAAGACGCGATTTATTTTTATATCCCAGCGTTTGTACTGCTTGTGTTACCAGCCTTAAATATTATGATAGTGTCTCATAAATCTGTCAAAACGTGTATGTCACTTTGACGTTTTGTGTTTTTTTTTTTTTAAATACTAATTATGGGTAAACTATCGGGTGTATAAGTTGTTGCATTTTGATTGAAAACACGTCAAAAAACGTCAAACGACAAAAACTCCACACCGAAATACCCCATTTTCGGTGTGGAGTTTTTTGTCGTTTGACGTTTTTAACATTTAAACAAACCTTTCTTTTTTCAAGTCGGTTAAATGTCCGATAAAAATACATTCTAGTGGACGTTTTGGCATTGTGGATAACCTAAAACCATTTTGGTCAGGAAACATAATATTATTACGAGGCATAAATCTCTTTTTTTTTAATACAGTCATAACGAATAAGGTTAATAAAATAACATTGTAATTATTTCTAATTGAACAACCTTGATCTAGTATTTTCTTTACACACAACACTGTCAGTTTAAAAGAAATTCGCCAGTGACCGTCAGACGACACTGAATTAATTCTTTAATGATCTCGTTCCACTAATTTTATCCCCGAACACAGAAACGCAATAAAAAACGTGCCCTGTTTAATTTTAAAGTAGTAAATCAAAAGAAAAATGATAAAAATAAAGTTAGTTACGCAGGGAATGGCTAATTTTGACTCAGAAACTGCTTATTAGAAACGGACCATTTAATACCACTGATCCGATCCGCCACAAAATGTTTAAAAAAAAACTTTCAATGTCTTTGGTGTTCTTTATTTAAATAAATGAAAGAGCAGTATTTTGACTGGGATGACATATTTGTTTTATTAAATTAGTTTACGGTGTTATTAAAAGATGTTTTTGTTTAATTTTATTGCAGGATTGCATTGTGTAGTGAACACACATTGTGACCATAGTGTTATGATTTCAAAGGGCACAATTTCATTTTTTAGATGACAAAGAGCCTTAGAGTCAAGTTCAATCTAACTTGGGTCGCAAACAATCAAGTTCTGCCATCTTGGAAAAAGAAGGATCGGCCTGAGTAGAGACGTTTTTGTTGCAAATTAAGTTCTTTAAGAATTAAAAATAAAAAGTTTGAGCGTCTTGCTGTCAGAAAATCCACCGGCTACCGCACAGAGTACTATAATATAAAAAGGAAAAGAGTGCCCTCTTTCGTGACTTTTAGCCATGACATGTTTGAAGCGCCATCTCCATTTCTGAACCAAGAACTACCGATCAATCACGCACTCACACACACGTTACCAACGCACACTAATGTAATTTAAATTTATTTAAGAGCCTTGTATTTCCCAGTACCGAACTATTTGTTCAAACTTTCTTGCGGAATATTTTTGTATAATAATACCAATATTAAGGAAATCAAATATTCACATCAAGAAAGTAAGAACAAAGTACGGTACAGGGAAATACAAAAATTGGGTTTTATTAAAACAACTAAGTACTATAAGTTAATTTTTTTTATTTTCTATTTTTATAATTTTTGTGCACAGATGAACATTCACTGCAGGCAGTCACAAGTTCACAACACAACACAAAATAGCATCTTTAGCGCGAACCAAAACACAGTTTCTTGGTGATTATCTTGGTACCGAAACGGAGGAGTAATCTCGACGCGACGTTTATAACGAAGATATTATCACAAATACTATGATAAACACATAAAACATCCGCAAAATATAGTCAAGCGTGTGCGCAGGCTACGGCGACCATTTTACGTGTCCTTGACATTATAATCAGATGTTGAGACGAGTGAATAAAAGGGCAGTGATCCTATTATTTCCGTAATATTAAATGAATTTAAGATATTATAGATCAACATAATTAAATGATTATATAAATAGTTAAATATATTTAAACTAACGTTAAATTAGCTTAAAAATAAAACATGTTGTTTTTAGAATTTTTTATTGCAGTGACATCTATTGCTGACTAGACAAAACTAAACATATGTTTCAGTGTTCAGAAATGAAGATGGCGCTGCTTCACTAATCACCAAGCTTGATGTAGGCAACTGTCCCCCCCCTGGGCTACCGGTTGTTTTAGTTAAGTCAGTCCGGTTGTTTTGATATTATTTTTGAAATATTTGTACATCTTTTTCTTCTTTCAGTGCATTTTAATTAACGGTTGTATTACCATCACGCTGTCATTGTTGTTAAAATGAATGAGCGGAAATACACGAAATTCTAATGCGATTTTCTGCTCCGATTGTTTACAACTCCAAACAACACATTTTATTCAATATGCCAGAGGTTATGAACCTTTTTAGATCGTGGTACCAGCATGCGTAGCATTTTGGCGACGGCAGAAAAGACAAAATGACAGAACTTTTTACCGTGTTAAGAGTGGCAATGTTTAAAACATCGAAAACAAATGTTTTATTACACGGATACGTACTGTTATACGGGATCTTTCAATAAGCTTTAAAAAAAAAACACTTTTAATTACACTGCACGAAAGAGACGTTTAATTAGGGCTTAGACTTTGAAATAGGCTGCCGTCCTCTAACTAAAAGGCCGTTAAGTGCAAAAAGTAGTTTTCGAGAAAACGCTAAAATTGTGAATTGATGTCTCTTGAAAAGTATGCTATCTAGGAACAAGGCTGCAAATTATATATGTAGGCATAGTGTTATTGCACAATATGTTATATGTTTAATTCATTTATATTTATTTAAATTTATTTAAATTCATTTTCTAATTTTAATTATGCATTTTATGTGATTTAACTGCACAGCAATCTTCCTGTATCTCCTAAACTATTAATCATAGAAAAATGATTCTTAGACCAAAAGATAGAGCATCGAAAGTTGTATAAGACTACATTAAAAAGTGAAAAACGAGCAACTGTGGCTTAACGGCCTTTTAGTTAGAGGACGGCAGTAGGAACTGGCAGACACAAGAGGTTGTAATGGTTCGGCGATTGAGACGAGACTGGCACTCCTCTGGAGCTAGGCAGTGATACCTTTAAATGCTGACACCACAATTCAGATAAGACATGCAATCACTTTAAAGTGATTGTTAGGCGTTTTCCCTAACATTGGGAATCTATAACATTACGAACGGATCTTGTCATACCTATGTTCGTATGGAAAATAAAAAGCTCCTCTACTTTATGTCACAAAAAACGGGAAAACTCGTGATCCCACAGGAGCGCGTCTCATGGCACCCTCAGCTATATCTATATATATAAAAGGAGAACTGACTGACTGACATATCAACGTACAGCCGAAACTACTGGGGCTAGGAATGTGAAATTTTGCACACGGCTTCCTATTATAATGTAGGGGAGCACTAAGAAGGGGTTTTTGGAAATTTAACCTTTAAGGGGGTGAAAAGGGGGAATTAGGAAAGTACGTAACCCACGCGGACGAAGTCGCGGGCAAAGTGCTAGTTATTGTATATAAGAAATCTTATCCCTGGACTCTACGATGTGCTCTGCGACGAGACGTCTTTGAGGTCGTCCTGCGCACACGCAGTCACAACGCTGTGTTTATAGAGAATATTAAGTCTACTGGTGGCCTACCATAACGTCTTAAAGGGAGAGTAATTTCAGTGTGGGAACGAGATGGCGCTAGACAACTTATATAGCTCTGTCTCTTTCCCACACTGGAATTACCAGTACCAAGACCAGTACTCTCTTCAACACAATTTGCCAAGTTCTGCTATATGCAATATTATTACAAAGTTTAAAGTCGATCTTCAGACATGCACAGATAAATATATCAACTTGAATTAAATGAGGGAAGATGTCGCATGCACTTTGTTTATGACTTTTTATGAACGTGTCGTTGCTTTTAAACTGAGAGGGGTAATTTGTCTAATTTAAAGGCAATTTAGAATTTGGTATAATTGTAGATGAGTCCACTCGCATCGGTTGGAGAGGAAGGGACGGTCAGACTTGAAATATTAGAAACAAAGCTGCGACGTTATTCTCCAAGGAAGGTCCGCGTCTCCTTCCAAACAGTATAGCTAGTGAAGGAGGTGAAACGTAAGGGAGAGGACATCCTCCACCGTTGAATGGCTTGCTTACTAGGCTCGCATTGTGGCCATAACGGTTATATGGGAACATTAAGAACCTCCGCGCGCAATCTGGCTTATAGCCACCGCGCTAGTCACTTCAGTATGGCCACTAGCGGCGGTTTCGCATCCGTCGCAGCCACCGCGCTAGGCTCGTAGAGCGGTTCAATAATGCTATTCTCAATTAAACCAACCTTGTGACCGCTCGGCCGCAGCGCTCACTCCACGCTGCGACTAAAGTTTGTTATGCTCTAAGCTACTGGCATCGACACTAAACAATCGTGCGGTGCGAACGGTGAGCGCTCACGCTTCCCGATTCGACGATCTCAAAGCCGTCACGTCGAGCACATCATAAAGTCCAGGGATCATCATCTGCCTAGCCTTTTCCCAACTATATTGGGGTCGGCTTCCAGTCAAACCAGATGCAGCTGAATCAGTATTTTACATGGAGCGACTGCCTGTCGGACCTCCACAACCCAGTAACTGGGTAATGCGATACCCCATGGTAAGACTGGTTGTCAGACTTTAGAGCTTCTGACTAAAAGTAACGACTGTCAAAGATCTACAAATGACAGTCGGGACCAACGGCTTTACGTGCTTTCCGAGGCACGGAGGAAACTCGCTGTGACAGATGGTCACCCATCCACAGACCAACCTCGGCAAGCGCGGCTTAACTCGGAAGATCGGCCTGTGCGGCTGTATTTATTTAGCCACGAGCTCCTCCAAAGTCCAGGGATGTGATTTCTTATTGGGAATAGCATAGGAGCACTTACACTGACGTCGGTCGCGTCGTCGACACAAATGTCTTACAGTATGCAGTCGCGCTTAATGTGATCGGTTTAAGTTTAGACTACAAATTCATTCAATTACCTACCAAGTCTATAAATACCAATAACACGCCACTGAAAAATCATATGTGACAGTTCTTAAGAGCTTTAAAACTTCACTTAATTTATCTAATTGTGCTTAAAGTGCAATCGATCCCTAGGGCGGGCGTGTCGGGACTTATTAACGACCCGAGGTGCGCACGCGCATGTGTCAAGTCATCCTTTTAATTTTAGATGAGAGAGGTTTTTTTTAAGTACGGTATAGAGGTAATTGTTTGTGAAAGGAGTTTGATTTCGCTTGTTTTTTTAATACGTATTTGTGGAGAACTTTTAATCATTTACTAGCTGCTGCCCGCGATCGCGGGACTGTACGAATTACCGTGACCCCGGAACGTAAAGGGCTATTGAAGGACACCGTGGATTTTAGTCAGTACGAGTCTGACAGTCCCTCCCGCTCTGCCCTGGGTGAGAGGACTCATTTGATGATTTTACCACGTAAAAACATGTCACCGACATTACGCTGAACGCGCAGCATCAGCATGCTGAAGTAGAAGTGGATTAGCCATATCTGCAGACGGACAGACGGTCAATGCAGCTATGATTTCTTTCGATTTTTTTTTATCAATTTACTTTCATATTCAGTCAATAAATAATCATCAACTTAAATTAAAAATAAAAAAAATGTAAATCCACACTTGAGATTCCTGTTTTGTGTGAGTTACAAACATTTTAATTTTCGCACAAAAACAGTTAGACCTGGAACATTATTTCACTGTAGATTATACAAACATTTCGGAGAGTCGAACCGGGCGCTACGCAGCACGATTGCCAACTGCTTAGCCACTGCTTCAAATGAGAATTTTCCAAGTTCTCTATGCTTAATATTGAATTTTTTTTACCACTGTTGGACAAAGGTCTCCGCCATATCCTTCCAAGTACTCTTTTCTAGTGCCACTCCACACCAGCCATCAAGGTACGCGTTTAGATCGTCCTGCCACCTCTTTTTGGGCCTCGGCGGCTTCATTCATCGTTAGGCTGCTTCTCCACCAGAGATGTGCTATGATACGTCGCTGCGGATGCGTTTGATATCCACCAATCATATTCAATGGTTTACATAGCACAGCACTGGTGGAAACGGATTCAACTAAGATGTGCTTTTTATATGGAATGATGCGTGCTATGGGTCGTCTTCCCTACTATCGATACATCGCACCGCAAGTGGAAACTTGCGGTGCGATGAAAAAATTTTTTCCTACTCCTCCACTATCTTTTCTGATTAATTTCGTTGCAGGATCCAAGACAGGTAATTTCATTCTCCGGGACACGTCGAGCTTCATTGTTTTGGCGCTTTTCTGGTGGTTGCCACTGTTGATTCTGGCTTTCAGGAGTTGCAGTGGTTTGGGAATAGTGTGGTGGGCTTGTCCCAAAAAAATATATCGATACATCGCATTGCTCGAGCTGCGTATCTTCCTAGCGCAGCTACTTTGCGGCAGCGCATCTTCATAGCACACCTTAGGTACTCGCACCGCTACATAGCGTAGCATCAGTGGAAACGGTCACTCAGTTTCGTAGCTCAGCTTTTACATTCTCGCAGCATAGCTGCATAACACATCTCTGGTGAAAATGCACCCTTAGACACATAATAATATAAAATCTTATAAAATTAAACACACGAAAGCGATATAAGTAGTTTTAAAATTAACTCGTTTAATCTTCTGTGACAAGTCTGTGCATGTAATATAAATAAATCCCGCGGCTTTGCTCGTTAGTCACGTTCCACGGATTATTGGATTTAGTGTACACGATAAGTGCTCCGGAATTTGGATTTAGAGATAATTATTATATGGATATAAATATAATATAACTAGTTTCTGTCCGCGATTTTGTCCGCGAGAAGTTTTGTCCTTTGCAGGATCGAAGACAATTAAATTCATTCTCCTGGACACGTTGATAGCTAGTGGATTGTAAAAAGTTAATGAGCGTGGACTGTATTAATGGAATGATGGAAACACGTAAATTGGCAATATTATAAATTTATTACAATATTATAACGTATTGACAACTGCCCAGACAAGCCAACAAGACAAAAGAACACAAAGAAAAACTATATTTAAAAAAATGACATTTATACAAAAAAAGGTCGCACCATAGCCAGTCGCCAACACACGTCAACCTTCATAATTGTCTCGACGCTTTCCGGACGGTCGTCATTGTTGATTGTGGTTCTCGGGAAGTGCAGTGGTATAGGAATAGTGCGGAGGGATAGTCACAAAAAAAAACTGCCGTTGCCAGCTTATTCGGACGCTACAACTCGAAAAGAATGCCACGTGAAGGTGAAAACGGGATAAAAACTACCTATCCTACGGGTTATTCCGATAAAAAAAAAAAACAAAAATAAAAACCAACCAGATATGTACCAAAACCGTTGAATAGTTTTTGCGTGAAAGAAATTTGCGTAAAATGAAATGTCCCTTGTGATAATTCAGGTTATGAACTATCTGTGTACCAAATTTCATCCAAATCCAGTCAGTAGTTTTTGCGTGAAAGAGTAACAAACATTCATACTCACGAACTTTCGCATAATTATAAGATTCGAAAGTAAGTAAAAAAAAAAAAGAAATAAGATTAGTATTATAATTTTGAATTTTTGATTTTATTGTATAAATACCTATTAATTAAACTATAGAAAAAAAAAACTAAATTAAAATAAAACTAAACTAAACTATTATATTATTATTAGTATTAATCCTTACTGCAACTGCATTTTGTAGTTTCAAAAACCACTAACTTAAAATCAAACTATTGCTCCCAAACTTTTCAGAAACACTAACACTGAATAAGCACTGAAGTTTTTAAATAAAAGTCTTGCAAGCAATCGTAAAAGATGTGAATCCAATACATTTGAAAGCATTTAGAAGTTCTAACTTAGACGTCACTTGGAAAGCTTTTCATTTAAGTTAGGAGTAAGTTAAAGAGGACAGTGGGGTAGTGGTAAAAGCTTTGACTCGTAAGTTGTAGGTTTGAGGTTCAAGCTCTAGCTGACGCGCTTATTCTTCTAAATATCCTATTCTGCTTCCTATCCGGGCACGCCGCAATCGCGGTGGTAAGACCCCTCTTTGAGGAGTGGCTGGACAGTCGTCACGGCGTCCTGGCCTTCCGCATGACACCGGTCCTCACCGGACACGGATGTTTCGGGAGGTACCTGTGTCAGATGAGGAAGGAAGAAACGTCTGGGTGGCCTGGGTGGGAAGACTCATACGATGATTAAAAAAAAAGAACCTTTTTCCTACTAATATTATAAAGAAAGTTTGTTTGTATGGATGTTTGTTACTCTTTCACACAAAAACTACTGAACGGATTTGGATGAAATTTGGTACACAGATAGTTTATAACCCGAATAGGGACACTTTTTTATCCCCGTATGATGTTCCCGCGAATCTGCTGGCAACAATAAAATACATTCGCACGCAAATGTGAAATCACCTGCTCCGATTTCGCACGATCTTGAGTACTTAATAACTAGTTAAGAATAATAAAAATAGTACCATTTTAAAGGTTTACTTATTAACTTTAAATTAACATCAAAATTCATTAAAATTACGCCATGATTTAAGGTGCTACCGCGGATTCCATACCTTTGCTTACTAGTGAAGGCTATGTAAATTCCTCATAGGATGGAAACGGCATGTGCAAGATCCAAAAAATCTAAGACATGTGACCAACCGGCCTGCGTGATGGATAACAGGTGGCAAGGAAAGGTTGAATAGTTAATTACACTGGCAAGAAAAGGTTGAACGGCTGATTATACTGGCAAGGAAAAGTTGAATGGCTGATTATATTGGCAAGGAAAGGTTGAATGGCTGATATTGGCATCCGAGCATCGAAAAGGCGAAAGGAGAATGTAAGATCGTATCAGGTGACGTTCTGTATCTGTAGATATCAACTCTCAATGCAAAAAGTATGAGTTTGTTTTGAAGTTTTCCGATATTTCTGCAGTGTTTCAAGCACCATAGTTACGGATAAACAACACTTTGCAATGATAGTGTGAGTCACTTTGTCAGTTTAATAATTAGTATGCGTTAGTTATGCTTAGTTTAGTAAATAAATAAATAAATATTCCACAACTATCACACAACGCCATCTAGTCCCAAGCTAAGCAGAGCTTGTGTTATGGGTACTAAACAACTGATAAACATTCTTATATATTTCTAAATACATACATACTATAGATAAATTACACCCAGACACAGAACAAATGATCGTGCTTATCACACAAACATTTGTCCTGGGTGGGAATCGAACCCACGACCTCCGGCATAGCAGTCAGGGTCACTAACCACTAGACCAACAGGCCTGTGTAGTAGTAACTTAGATTATAGAATGTCCACATTCCTAGTCGGACACTGAGAATTGAAGCCAAAAACACGGTGGAAAAATTACCCTCCGCCGTTTTATTCCTAGGTAAAACAACGTAGAACATGGCGCTCACTCACACATTCATAAAAAAGTGGATTCACTAAAAACGTTACGTTTTGTTTCGAACACGGAATCTGGATATTTTATAATCTAAGGCCCGTATTAATTAAAGAATGCACCTCAAAACTCAAGTGTTACTTAAAACTAGTATCAACTAATCAAATGCCTTGAATATAGTTTCAAGTAATGCTTGAGTATAGAGTGACGTTGAATACGAGCCTAAGAGTAGCAAGTTAAGTTTTAAGTTGAAAACCTACTTTTCTCAATCGCCGTCGCTCCCGCAGTGTTGCCGCTTTCCGTCGGTCCACAGCCGCTGTTTTTCTTTTACAAGCCTTGCAAGCCCAGGCTAAACACCTTCTGCTAGGTCCTAGAACGTGTTGGACATGACTTTCGTCCGCATCGTCCAAAATCTCCCCATTTTTGTGTTCATTTTTAACTTGGCAACATTGTTCGTTGAGTATTTCTTTTTCTTCTTTTTGAAAATCGAAGTTTTTGTAGTTATTGTTGTTGTAGCTGTCGTAAATAGTGTTGTAGCTCATTTTTGGGCGTTTATTTTTAATTCAGATTCTTTTTAGGTAAATATTGACTACCCTCTTAAAGTGTTTTAATTTTAGTGTAGATTAATGAATATATCTTTTTGTGAGGAACTTTGTTTTCGTTTATTTCTTCAGTCTATTTAATGTATAAGTTTATCAATAAGTTAAGTAGATAAATTGAGCATATTTTCAGTTGTAGATTTTGAGCAAAAGAACTTATGTTAGTTTACTAAAAATGAAATTTAATGCAACTTAAAAAAGTTTCAAAGTTCCAACTGCATCAGCTTCTTTTTAATTCACAGCAAATTATCTTCTTTAATTTAAAAACCAAACACAGTTCCACTACACAGCACCAAAGTAAAAAAAATCAACACTCGAAATTCGAAACGCGCGCCAAAAAGTGACAGTTCACCGAATCGTAACGATTTTTTTTCGGGTGACGCGCCCGGCGTCGCAGGCGACACTGAATTCAGCCGAGGGTTGATCCCAGTCGGAGATTTACAAAATATGTCCGCTATTAATAAACTGTCTAGCTGCAGAGCTACTAACGTCGTTGAAAGATGCCAATTTATTAGTGTTTGGATTGAAATTGATGCCGGCAATATATTCCCTTTAAATTTGTTGCGACGAAATCTGGCGGACATTTTTATTCTCGCATCTCGTTTTCGTGTTGAGAATCGATTTTTAATGTGGCTTCTTTTGAGATGAGTCGGTTTTTCTTGAAAGTTTCTGTTTTGGGGTTCCGTATGCAAAGAGTGTCTATGGGTCCGTATCACTGAGGCCCCGCTATATGTCGGTTTATCTGATAAGGCCCCGTTATAAGTCGATCTATCCTTAACTTTGTTGTATCTTTTAAACCGAGGGTCCAGATGGGAATGACTCTTAAGTGTTGGCACACTGACGGCCAGATGGGTAGATGAAATCCAGAAAATCGCGGTTTGGTTTAGACTTCTATTCCACCTGGGTGGGAAGACTCATTTGATGATTGCCCAGTACCGTGTATTATTTCGACATTTTTACGGAACCCTTCGCACGCGCGTCTTTAAAATGGCCAACATTTTTTTAGTTTTTTCTTTTTATTTATTTTATTGCCGTGTTATTTTTTAAAGGATGATTATGTGTATAAAAGCTTAGTGATAAATCTTTTTAACCAAAGCCGGGTGATAGGTATATGGCTTGAGGCAGTTTGTCTGTTCTCAAATACAATTTTATGTGGAAATAAGTTAATATTCCAATGGCAGTTAGTTTTATTTATATCATTTAGAATGTATTTGATGTTTTTTTTTTGTTTGAAAAGAAGCTTGTTAGCTGTTTCCTGTTTTACCTACTTCAAAAGCTTATTAGATAGATTTTGATAAATGTTGGTAATCCAGAATGCATTCTGTATTTTAGAGAAACTATTTTATTTCTGTAATTTGGTATGGCTAATTTTTTTAAACTGTCAAGATTCCATGTTCAAAAGATAACGTTGTTCGAGAGGCCACTTTTTATAAAAGTGATTTAAAGCCTTTTCAAACAGTCGGTGGCGCGTCGTGTTTCACGTGTCACCGACGAGGCCAATTACGGGGCAAAATGCCTGCTGGGGTCGCGGATTTTTCTTAATCCAGGATACCGCGGCCCCGGAACGTAAAGGGCAACCGAAGAAACATGGGTGGATTTTAGTCAGTAAGAGTCTGACAGTCCCTTACGCCCCCACCCAGGGCGGGAGGACTCATTTGATGATTTTGCCACCCTAAAAAAAGGACTAATTATCATAAATTTATATGTAAAAGCGTATCGATAGGTTTTCCGGGGTCACTACTGCTTTCAGTTTATTAAATAATCCTTTCAAAAAATATCAGTGGTGTTAACAGTTATACAACGTCTATAATATACCTGAACTCCGGATTTGATATACCCGGTTAATAAACATTTGTATTGAAATCTCATAATCCAATAGGGACAAATATTATAAGGCAGTTTATACATAAACGTACGAACTTAATATGTGACAATGTGCGAAATTGGAACACACTGTCTAACCTTTAAAAAAATACAAGCATGGTAACATGAAGTTTTGCGCAAATGACATTAAACCTCTGTCACACCCACAGCGCCCCTAGCGGAATTTTCCAGTACTACGTCATAACCAGGGGCGCCAAAAACTGTTACCGTCGCGGTACTAAAATTCACGCATGCGTAGTAGATGCTAGAGGGAGCCGTCTTCACAAAGAAAGCGAAGGAGAGATGTTGCGTTTAAATATTTTAGATATAATTTATTTATTTTTTATAATTTGTTTTATTTTGAGTTGTGAATGATCAAAAGTTTTGCTGATTTTGGGATTTATGTATTACTAACAGAATATTTTGAAAGTTTATTTTTACCAAGATAAAAATGAAGCCGTGACAGCGCCATATCGTGACGTTTACTTCAAAATTTCAACAATGAATTACTCGCTGTTGAATAAATATCAAAATAGCATTATTAAAATAGTTCCGGTCATAAATCTTGTTGAAAATTAAATTGCATAAAGGATATTTTGTTAAATGTAATTCTCAAGTGAAAGTTGATAAAGATCATTGACGTGTTCAGGTTCACCCTTACTTATTTATGTAAGGCGGATTTAATGCCGCGTAACGCATAGTATTGTTAGTAAAGGTTGGATCAACAACCACGTCGTACCTAATGTTAGAGAATTAACATTTTTTTTACATTCTCAATTTAAAACATAAACCGAAGCGAAACTGAGCACAGTCAAGTAAAAAGTGAAAATAAAACGTGCCTACCTAATTACTGTACTCTTCGCAGAAATAAGTACTTGAAAACAATAGTTTTCTTAATATTTTGCTAACTTACATACAAATGAAAAAATAATATCAAATATTTACATAGAACTGCTATGTAAGACAAATTGTTTTACCTTTCGTCCTACTTATCCCCAAATATAACTCAAACAAAAACTTCCCGCAAGAAATATTTATTCACACACGAAAAACCCACCCCAACTGTTAACGCAGTCATAAAAAATATTTTTACAACATAATAACGACTCCATACATTTCTTATTCCGTGAGAACAACATCCCTTACGTTTGGGGTGTGATCCACTCTCTAGCACACTTAAAACATCAAAATTAACAAAATAACACAATCTTGTAAATAAATAACAGTTAAAATAGTAAGAAAAACATATTTACAATTATATTTTGTTATTGTATTAAGAAAATACAGTGATTTTTGTGTGAAAACGACAATTTAACGTTTTGTGTAAAAATGTCCTCTGTGAGTAGTACAGATTTTCTATTCTAACATTATTTTTAAACGTTCTATTTTTGAATTTCGTTGTCTATTCGCTATTTTATTTTTTTATTATGTCGCGTTCTTTATTTGTGGTGTTAATCTAGTGATTTATGGTTTCAAGTGACGTGCAAGTTTGGTCTTTAGAGAACAGGGTTTTTTGGTCGGCAAAACTAGGATAGGAACATTGCTTCAAGGTATTGATGTAAGTATTTCAATATTACGTATTTTTGGCTTGGTATTTAATTAGCAATTAGTGGACATTTTCTTAATTTAAAAGACGAAAGAAGAATAAATATGGAGATGTTTCGTAATTGTATAACTAATTTAACTAAAAATCTATTATAAATAAAATCGAATAAAAGATACAAAAATAAAATAAAAAGGAAAGTTAATAGTCTTGTTCGTTATTTTATCTGCTTTAAAAAGAAACATTTTTTTTTATTTCCAACGTAGACCTTAATATTTTAAGTTATAAATTAAATCATATTTAGCCAAATTATATTTTCATAATTTTCTCTACGTAAGGCTCAAAATATTGATTTTGTAATCCGATATTAAAATCACCATAATCATTTGCTCTTTTCCAATAACGAGATAGGCTTCCAA
This sequence comes from Agrotis puta, assembly GCA_943136025.2. Classification (NCBI taxonomy): domain Eukaryota; kingdom Metazoa; phylum Arthropoda; class Insecta; order Lepidoptera; family Noctuidae; genus Agrotis; species Agrotis puta. The sequence continues at coordinate 6,076,630 of OW964195.2, read as the reverse complement.
TCTAACCTGATATACCAGGATACCAGAATTTAACATGTTGTAGCGACTGCCTATCTAACCTCCACAATCCATAAAGATAGTTTAGCGTTAAAATCGAATACTCCTGTGACCTATTTTACTGGCTGACAACTTAGACATGACCTAGGTCATCCGACCTGTCTCGCTGCTCTTATGTTGCAATGAAATTACGAAACAAGTTTTCGAATTTCGAAATTGTGAGTGACATTTTAATTATTAAAAAGGTTTTTATTTATGAAAGGTTAATTACTTAAATATTCTTAAATTACATATACTTAACTAAATCTACATATTTACAAAAGATATTCAATTAATACTAAAACTACATTTAAAAACTAAAAATTAAAAGTAAAATATTTAAAAAAAGAACATCATTTTTATTTTTAGATTATTTCCCTCGCTTTTGAAAAGATTTTTATTTGCTCTATGGTTTAATGAATTTTGAAATTGGACTATAAGCTTTGAAGATAATATATTGAAATTATCTGACCCATCGTCATTCTTTCTCTTTTTACGTGTGAGCATGTGTCCATTTAAAGCCACCTGGGGGAGCCCCATAGGCATGTGACTTTAGACTTAATTTTTTTATTTAAATTACGTCAATATTCTCCGCCTTCTATACTAACGTCGATAAATATTAAGGTAATACCAACTGACAATTTATTAAAAAGGCAAAATAGTTATAGAATAGGTATTATTTTGTTCAAAAACTTCTGCTTCAAGTATTCTGTTAAAAACTGAACTGGTTTTTGAAACACGCCTTTCATGTACGTATGAGGTTGTAAGTTCAAATGAGTCCTCCCACCCAGGGCAGAGCGGGCGGGACTGTCAGACTCGCACTGACTAAAATCCACGTTGTTCTTCAATTGCCCTTTACGTTCTGCAGGCTTTGGCCCTCTAGAGGGGGGCCCCGTCATTTTACTGACACTCTTTGAGGCGCGCGTGGAACACAACGCGCCGTCGATCCGGGCATGGTCCATGGTCGGACAGCGAGTTGCCCATAGAGTTAATTTATATTTTTCTGACTTAAATGTGTCTCCGTTCCTCTGAAAGCTCCGTAAGCCAATTGGTTCCGGCCGTCATTCATAGATCTTTATCAATCTTAACGTGTATAAAAAAGTTTCTAAAGTTTGACGGCCAGTCTTACACAGAGGTTTTAGCCCCTACTTATACTAAGTGACGCAAGTCTCCGACTTTGGTATAATACAAATATATAATTAGCCCGTCAGTTAGATATTTGATACTTAAGTATTTTTTCTTTTGTTATGTAAACCAAAATTGACGAATGAACGACACTTTTAACCTCTCGGGCGATTTATAATTGAAAATGATAAAAATCAACGTCCAATGAGCGACTGTCTGTTATGTACAGACGTGTGTACGTAAGGCGCTGGGGCGTTTTCGCTTAAATGTACACCCGGGTGTACGTAACGCGCCCGAGAGGTTAAAATAAGCAATTTTTGTTTTTTTTTTAAAAACGTTGCCCCACACTAGGAATTTCTCCTGTGTCGTGGGTGCGTTTACAAACATATAAACTCACGTACACAAACTCCCAGACCCGAAACATAGATGTAGATCATACAAATATTTGCTCCGTGCGGGAATAGAACCCGCGACACGCAGCACAGCAGTCCAATCGCTCAGCCACTGCGCTAACCGTGCCGTCAATTGCAGTTTTTACTTGCTTCTGAGGTCACGCTCACGAGCCCCCACTCTCGAATTTTGATGCGTTATATCTTTGTAAATATGCATTGTACCTATTAACATTAAGATGCGAGCCGTGGAGAGGCAGTAACCCCACCCCTCCTTCAAAATCAAAATCAAAATCAAAAGTTTTTATTTCACATAGGCCCATGAGGGCACTTATAAAACGTCGACAGCAGGTGCTCGGTTCGGGTTGGTCGATTCCATGGAGAAGAACCGGCAAGAAACTCCATGGTTACTCTTCTAAAATATGTTATGGTTTAACAATCAGATTGTTACAATTTTTGGATACTTAGAAATGTGAGAAAAACGTAGGCCTGGTAACAAGGGGGAAGTCCTTTTTAAAATTAGTGCTACAAAAAAAAGAAATATATATATATATATACACACGACTTACAATGTTCTCACATTCACAAACAAAGAGTAAGGAAGAATCTATACAAAAAAGAAAGCTAGCGAGCTATTAGCTAGCCTTATATCCTCAATCCAGCAGAGCACCTGGTTCTGAACTGCAGTGGCTGATCTGGAAATCTCTCAATCGATTGCGAGCCCAGGTTGGCCGCTGTAAAAACAATCTGGTCAAATGGGGTATACTAGACTCATCCCAAACACAATGCCTGTGCGGAGCCTCTGTACAGGATATGTCCCACCTCCATTCGTGCCCACCCTGCCCAACCACCTGCACCTTCCAGGATTTGAATGAGGCAAATGACAGGGCTTTGTGGGTAGCTACGTATTGGTCGGATGCAATTTGAGTACATCGACACGTAAAGAAGAAGAAAAGATTAACAAAAGAAAAAATACGTATCCATTATTTTTTTAAACTCGATCCGCCTTATTACAAAAAGGGGTTTAACTAAAAACCCAGGTTTAATCTTGTAAAGCTACGGTTTACACAAACGTTTTTACAATTATTGGTTTTGCGATAAACCATGGTATAACAGTAGTAGCTGTCAAAGGTGTGTCAAAGTTTCTCATAGCAAATTTTTCATTGTGTTGTAGTTTTTGTGTTATTTTCACCCAAAATGGATTGAAATAAGGTAGGTTTCATTGTTATTGCTCATTGTGGATTTAATTGTTTAGACAATCGTTCAAATGGCGGTGCTAAAGTCGATGTTTTATCTTAGTTTTGTAATACGAACAAATTTAAACCATGGCTCTGCAGATAAGCCTGGACTTGATATATCAGGTTTAAACCAAGGTTTATTTAGTTTTTGTAATAAGGCCGTTATTGACGGGCTAATTTGCAATTTACTGGTGCTGTCAATATGCTTAATCATACTAGACCCTATCTGAACATTTAACAATGAAGGCACTATAGCTTGAGGACTGTCTAAACTAAGTAACCGTAACTTAAAGAGCTATTGAAGGACAACGTGGATTTTAGTCAGTACGAGTCTGACACTCCGTTCCGCTACATCATGAGCGGGAGGATTCATTTGAAGATTTTATCACGATATAAAATAGCACTAAAGCCTTTGTCAAACAGACAGGCGTGACAAACGCGAAGCGTGACGATTTTATTTGTAATGTATGAAATTGTTTGAATCCAGTCATATAGAAAAGCGAAAGCGATCCGATAGCGTGACAGAACTATCGGACCGACGCGACGTCTCGCTTCGGTTCGGTATCGCTTCGGAAACGCTTCGCTTTCGCCTGTCTGTTTGACAAAGGCATAAAGGTTGTGTCAACGACTGATATGTCACATTGTCTAGGACAGTCACCCTCTACCTAGGTTGACCTCTGATAACCGTTTAAGTGTCAAATTCATTAAGTTTTCGTTCGGAGCACTTAGTTTGATGTAACTTAAGTAAATGAAATTAAAACGAGAGCTTTTTGTTAAGTTTATTTTTTGAGATTAATTTTGTATTTATTGGTTCAATACAATTAGGATACTTATATAAATATACAACTAATTACGAATTAAACCTAAAAATTTATGGTCGCGGGACTAACGAATAACGTGACCGCGGAACGTAAAGGGCTAATTAAGAAACACCGTTGATTTTAGTCAGTACCAACAAATCTGACAGTCCCTCCTGCCCTGCCCTGGGTGGGAGGAATCATTTGATAATTTAACCCCGATAAACAAAAAAGACAAATATTATTAAATATTTACAAACAGGCCTTGACTGACCTGGAAATCTATAAACAGACTCAGTACCCAAGAAGACCGAAGTAAAGATAATCTGCTCAGGTGGAATTTCATTGATAACTCTGTTCTGGAGTGCAACTCTAAGTGCGGTGCTGCTCCACAAACGATAAAACACTTTAATATCGTGCCCTGCTGACTGTTCGCTACAGGAGTTGATAGAATTCTGGGCCAAGTCGATATAGAAAAGAAAAGAGGCTAAAAACTAAAATTAATAAAAACTCGTGTATGTATAATTAAAAAACAAGAATAAGACAAATAAGCGTCAAGGTACTCTTGTAAGTTTCAGTTTTATAAATCATTTGTCTGTACTCTGTAACAATTTACTTTTACGTCCATACTTTAAGCGGGCTTGCGGACGGCAAGTATGGGTAGCTCGCCGTCAGATCAAGTACCAGTCCCGGGACGACAGCGCGTCGTTTTCTGCGCACGCTTGACGGAGCTGTCAGCAAACTGACGGGTCCCTATAGGGTCAAAATAGGGTTAAACGCCTGCCGGGGTCGCGGGATCGCCTGTAAAGGTAACCGTGTCCCTGGCAACTGAAAAAACATAATGGCTTTTTTGTCAGTAAGTGTCTGAAGATCTCGTGGCTAATTAATTAAAACCGTACAGGCCGATCTTCCGGGTTCAGCTGCGCTTGCCGGGATTGGTCTGTGGATGGGTGACTATCTGCCATAGTGAGTTTCCTCCGTGCCTCGGAAAGCAAGTAAAGCCGTTGCTCGCGGCTGTCTTTTTTTTTTTCGTGGTAAAATCATCAAATGAGTCCTCCCACCCAGGGCAGGGCGGGAGGGACTATCAGACTTGTACTGACTAAAATCCACGGTGTCCTTCACTAGCCCTTTACGTACCGGGGTCACGGTAATTCGTAAGTCCCGCGACCTCGCGGCTGTCATTAGTATATCTTTGAAAGTCGTTACTGTTAGTCAGAAGCTCTAAAAGTCTGAAAACCAGTGTTACCATGGGGTATCGTATTACCAGTTACTGATTTGTGGAGGTCCGATAGGCAGTTGCTCCATGTAAAATATTAATTTTCAACTGCATCTGGTTCGACTGGAAGCCGACCCCAATATAGATGGGAAAAGGCTAGGCAGCTATTTGGTACATAGATAGTTTAACACTTAAGATACCTTTTGCCCTGGTATGACGTTCGGCATAACATAGTAGTTAATATATAAGCAATTATATTGTAATAAAGTGAAATTCTACACACCACGAGCAAAACTATAGAATCAGTTACGATCCGATTTCAGGCGTCTTGAGTACTTAATAACTAGTTAAGAATAATAAAATTAGTACCATTTTAAAGGTTTAACCGTTAACTTTAAATTGATATAAAATTCATTCAAATCACGCCATTATATAAGGCGCTATCCCGGATCAGTTTCAAGTAAGTGATTCTATAGTTTTACTCGCGAGAGACAGAGTAAATCAATAAATAAGATTATATAAACACTGCTTTATGAAAACATGCCTAATAAGCTTAAAAACCGGGACCAATATTTAACAAAACAATATGATTGTACAAGCCATTACACGATACGTGCCCCTTCCTGTATGGCGATAGGTAGGTAATCGATATGAGCGCCGCTGATACCCCATTCGTTCGACCATCCCCTATTATATAGGTATATGTATAAGTAGGTACCTACATAAGGAACAGCTGATTTGCCGTAGGAGGGTTTCTGTCGACGAGAATGAAGATTTTCTTTCGTTTTTTTGGTCTATGATCTAGAAGGAGAGTGTCTATGGTCTCCATCTGTCAACTGTCAATTGAAAATAATGTTTAGCAATAAAAATACTTTGTGCAAATTCATTTTTAATAGTGTATAGGGGGTTTATTATCATGTTAGAGTTAATTTCATATTACCACAAAATTACTACTTATGTCTATAAATACACACAATGTACACTCAGTCATGCAACAATTTTAGTTTTGCGGGCACTCTGAAGTTCGATTTGGTTAACAAGTTCATGCAGAAATAGGGCTCCGTCGACTACACCTTGGCTTGGCCTATGTTTGTTACTTTTCTTGTCAATCAATTTATTTGATTCATGACCGACTTGGTAACTTTGTGGCTAATGTAGTAGTTTTCTTTAACTGCTCAACAAAAAATAAAAAGAAGAATTTAAACCACACCTGGATTTTTAAATTACGAAATCCGTGTTCGAAACAAAACATAACGGTTTTGGTGAAGCATTTTCTTTTTTTTTAATGATTTTTTCTTCCATGTTTCTTCAATGTTTTTTGGCTTCAAATCTCAGTAGCCTTCTGGGTATCTGGACATTTTATAAACTAAGTAATCGACATACGGCGGGCATGGGGGTGGCGAGTAATGGGCGACTCGCTGTCCGACCATGGACCATGCCCGGGTCGACGGCGCGTTATGTTCCACGCGCGCCTCAAAGAGTGTCAACATAGTGACGGAGCCCCCTGTAGGGGGCCAAAGCCTGCCGGTGTCGCGGGACTCACAAATTACCGTGACCCCGGTACGTAAAGGGCTATTGAAGGACACCGTGGATTTTAGTCAGTATGAGTCTGACAGTCCCTCCCGCTCAGCCCTGAGTGGCTCATATGATGATTTTACCACGTAAAAAAAAGTAATCCACAAATTAAAAAAATAAACGGTTTTGAGACGCATAATGTTGTAAACGAAAAAAAGCGGTCGTCACTAACAGGCAACCAAGAAAAAATATTTTCTTGAAAGCCAAAGAAAAGAACAAGCGCAATTATCAGATTGTTCTGATAATATTCAGAGGAATCTTAAGCATTTTGTTTTCGTAAATAACTTCTACTTTTCTCCCGGCATTTTTTTCACAGGGTTGCCAGATCAAGCTTTGAGTTTTCTCCACAATTTTGTATTTTATTCACCAACTAGCTGACTTTGCCAGCGGTTTCACCCGCTACAACTCGGAATATTATCCCATGCGGACATGCCATCGGGATAAAAACTATCCTATGTGTTAATCCAGGTTATAAACTATCTGTGTGCCACATTTTATCTAAATCCGTTCTGTAGTTTTTGCGTGAATGAGTAACAAACATCCATCCATCCATCCATTGAAACAAACTTTGTTTGGATATTTTATAATATTAGTAAGATTAGATTAATAAGAGTAAGATATTGTTTTGTTGTAACTTCTTGTTCGCTCCCTCTCTCTTACTCTTGACACGAAACGATGATGCAATAATACTAATGATCATCATTTGATTTTTAAATAGAAAAATAAACAAAACGACTATTGAATCATAAAACAAAATTAATGTCATCCTTTTTTTATTTATTACAATTTAATTTTTTTTGTTACCTGGTAAAATCATCGAATGAGTCCTCCCACCCAGGGTAGTACGGGAGAGACTGTCAGACTTGTACTGACTAAAATCCATGGTGTTATTCAATGGCCCTTTAGGGTCCGGTGCCACGGTTACCCGATAGTCTGTATGTAGTAGTGTCTACTTAATTCTTGAGTTTAACTTTTTTTTTTATTATAACAGTTAAACAAACTACTTAAATATTCTCAAATTATATTCTTGAGTTTATGACTGATAAGAGAATAAATAGTGACGAGTGAAAGAATGAACTAACTTGTGAGATATCCAATACGAATCGTAATTATAACCTGTCTAACATGTCATTAATTTCCTTGTATCCAATATTTTTCCCCGAAAAAAGGGAAAAATTACCCCAATCAGCTAACTTTCTTCGCTCAGAATATTCTTATTGTGTTGTGTTTTTTCTTAAGTTGAATAACTTTCGGCTTTAAGGTATTTTAATGTTCAGAAGGGGCAAAGAGATTTCTGTTTCGTGGTTTTGTTTTTACGCCAACTTGTTTTTTTGATAAATGACTTGATTTCTAAATGATACTAAGCCTGTTCGTACGGGCTCGCCACAATCGTGGCGTTTAGACCCCTCTTTAAGGAGTGGCTGGATAGGCGTCACAGCGTTCTGACCTACCGCATGACGCAGGTCCTCACCGGACACGGAAGTTTCAGGAGATACCTGTGTCTGATAAAGAGGGAAGAAACCCCTGGGTGTCACCACTGCGAGGATCGTCCGGAGGACACGGTGGAGCATACGGTGCAGGACTGCCCCGCTTGGGCAGAGCACCGCCGTGTCCTCACGACGGCGATAGGCGGAGACCTCTCGCGCCCGGCATTGATCGAGACCATGCTGCGGGGCGAGACGAAATGGGAAGCGGTCGCCTCCTTTGACGTCGGCAGACGATCTCCGGCCACCGTAGGCGCCCATGCCCTTTCGTACACTAGGCGATGCAAGTCTCCGATACCTTACGACTTTGACATCCATTGACGCGTGCCTGTGTACGAACCTCTATGGATTTGCATTGCGATAGTCCCTTGGATACCAAAGTCGTAAGGTATCAGATATATCATCGCCTAGGTGTACGAAGGGGCATGGGCAGAGCGCAGCGCATTTTTAACCGAATTCAAAGGAGGAGTTTCTCAAATTTTTCAACTGATTATTTTTAAAGTTACTTGCTATTAGGTCCTAGAGTTTCATCAAGTTTGGTTCAGTAGTTTTTATTTTATGAGCATTTTTCGCTTATTGTGTACTTGGACGATGTTATTACGGGTTACAAAATTCGAAAGCACATGTAAGAAAATTATTTATACGACAAGAATTTGGTGAATAAGTAGGTACTTGAAGTCAGTGGACTTTTGTTTTTTATTTAATTCAATTTTTTGTTACCGACTTCCGAAAAAAAAGTTTTTACAACATTTTTGTGTTTTTTTTTTAAAGTCGGTTTATCTTTTTATTTTATTAGTAAAACTATTATCGCCATTGTTCTCATAGAACTAATACCCAAAATCAATGTAATTGCGTAGGTGTTACCAAAAGCGTGAATGACGTCACAAATGGCGCCCACACAGCTTGACTCTTATCGTGTTCGCACAAGTACAATACCTACCTCCATTGCGTACCTATGATAAAGTCACACATGTCCTCAAACTGTCAACTCTGATATGGGTCAGAGCACCGCTGACAATGGTCCACCTGTCTTCCCGATAAGTAAGATAATACTCTCGGGCAACTTTTTTATTATTTAGGTAGTCTATGACCGCGACTAGGGTCCCGTTTTATCCTTTGGGTACGGAACCATAAAAATACTGTTCGTTACTACATTCTAAAGTATTTACTATAACCTACCTAAGTCTTAATTAGAGCTATTGATTAAAATTAATTACCCGTATAATCTACCGTGAGATCCAATCTAAGAATAGTATAACAAACTCATTTCTTCGTATTGTAGACGGTCGCAAATGTATCTATATAGTATAAGCACTTACCTTTTTCTTTTTGGGGTGGTAAAATAAAAAAAAAATGTCTTTCAGCCCTGAGTGGACCTGGCGGAACTGTCCGACTCTTTTAACTAAAACTCCACCTTATTCCTTCAAAATGGCATAGCTGATCGTCTCCCACGCCGGCTTCGGCGTAAAGTGGAAACTTGTAAATGCAACTTAAGTTTTCACGTTTTCTATCCAACCCAAAAAAAGGATCGTACTGGGGCCTCTGATGAGACATTTTTTGGATGGTATCATGATCAAATAGGAGTCCTCCGACCGTAGGTGGAGCGGAAGAGTCTTCCTTCAGTTCCCCTTCGCGTTCCAGGGCCCTTTTAAGACGTCAACGGTTACATTCAAAGACGGTACCGCGTCTCCGGGGACCTAGCAGTATTTCAACAAAGTTTTATGAAAATTTCATGCATGAATTTCCGTGATCAGTATTCAAGGCAGACTCCTGTCTAATGAAGACAATTTATCAGGGAAATGAGGACATTTGTTAGGCGGTCGTAAGTTTGATTCTCGACTTATGAACGGGACATATTGTAGATTTAGGTCAATGCCTAAAATCTGTCTATGCTTATGTTCAGAGAGTTGAATGTTGTGCAAAAAATAATTAAAACGTATGGATAAACGTATTATTTTACTTCTAGATTAAGAGTCAGTTGTTTCATCAGTAATTTTATAAAGCACGGCTGGCGCAGTGCCTGAGCGCTTCACTTCTGCGCAACGTGTCGCAGGTTCGTGCCCCACACGAAAAAATATTTGTATTAGTAGTTTTTAAATGTATGTGAGCCTCGAAATAATACTATCCAAATATTATAAAGCGAAAGTTTGTATGTTTGTTTAGGTGTTTGTTACTCAATCGTGCCAGAACAGCTGAACGAATCTAGATGGGGCTCAAATACAGATTTACAGACCGGGCCCTCCTTAGATGGCTAAAGCCTGCCGAGTTCGCGGGACTGTCTATTCAGGAAACCTGAAACGTAAAGTCAAGTTGTACAAGTCTGAAAGTATGGGTTTGAAGACTCGTTAGTTGATTTCGCCACGATAAAAAGATTTTTTTTTTATCGTGGTAAAGTCATCAAATGAGTCCTCCCACCCAGGGCAGGGCGGGAGGGACTGTCAGACTTGTACTGACTAAAATCCACGGTGTCCTTCAATAGCCCTTTACGTACCGGGGTCACGGTAATCCCTTGGTCCCGCGACCCCGGCAGGCTTTGGCCCTCTACAGGCCCCGTCATTATGCTGACACTCCTTGAGGCGCGCGTGGAACACAACGCGCCGTCGACCCGGGACGATAAAAAGAATAGCTTCAGTTTGGACTAACTCATAAGGTACTGTTTCATTCGGTATAACATTTCCGTTCGATATATTTTTTTAGTTACACGCTGTTGATTTCGCTGGCAATAACTATTATTTTAAACACTAAAATGAGTTTGTTACGAGTCGCAGGCAAAAGCTAGTCTACAAATTATACCAATGTAGTGCAAGTAGTTTTAACTAGTTGATCACAACTTTTAGCGCAAAACAGCGATCATTGCCAAGTCTATAAAGCGTGAAGCTGAACTGCACTCGAGGGAGCTTTGCAGTTAGGGACGATAGCAATCCGGTAAACCGGATTCGAAAATCCGGTGGATTAATGTACCCTTACCGGATCCAGTGACCGGTAGGGCTCATGACTTTTCCCTTTTGTGATTTTTAGTAAACTGGAACTTTGAAAATTGAAGGAAAAAATAGTACCTCATTTGTAAGTTCTTCTTAATTTTTTCATACAATAAACGAAGTAAAGTTTCTAGTACGCTGTAAATTAAAGCTGGGTTTACATTTGTCTGACGTGTTGTGTTGTGATGCATCAGAACGGTATCGGTTTCATACATTTCGTATGGTAAGGTTTACATTTGTGTGTCGCGATGTGTTGTGATGCGCTATACTAAATCTATGAAATCGTCCTGACAAATGTAAATCCGGCTTAACAGAAATCTTATGGTAAGGGTTTTGAACGGATAATTTTAAGTCGCGGGTTTAGTTTTTTTTTTACTTTTACTTTACATGTTTTGTAAATGCAGTCCATGTTAAACCGAAAAAAGATCTTATCAGCTATTCTTGATGGACCGTTCTATCCGGATCCGGCTATACCGGTCCGGATTGATATTGAAGCCGGATTGCAATCCCAGTTGGATCGAGTCGGACTAAAATATTAGTGTCAGCTGAATTTTTTATGGTGAGGCAAGTTTTTGTGGGTCGACTAAATAGTGCAGTTTCATGAAATATTTACTTGGAAGGTTTCTAGAATTGCCTGAAAATGTTGGTAAAGTGACTGAAAATAAGACTTTTTAACCGACTTCGATAAAAGGACGAGGTTCTCAATTTTCTCAAGGTATTTTTTTTTATGTGGGTCGGCGGCGCTTTGCGTTCCACGCGCGCCTCAAGGAGTGTCAGCATAGTGACGGGGCCCCCTGTACAGGGCCAAAGCCTGCCAGTGTCGCGGGACTCACGAATTACCGTGACCCCGGTACGTAAAGGGCTATTGAAGGACACCTGGATTTTAGTCAGTACGAGTCTGACAGTCCCTGCCGCTCTGCTCTGGGTGGGAGGACTTATTTGATGATTTTACCACGATAAAAAAAAGGCTAATGTAAGCCACTGGTCGTTAGTTTTACGAGTATCTATCTGCTCATCTGCGAGGTCAAATCGGCACGGTTAGCGCAGTACCTGAGCGATTGAACTGCTGCGCTGCGTGTCGCGGGTTCGATTCTTGCACGTAGCAAATATTTGTATGATCTACAAGTAGTTGTTCCGTGTGGGGCGTTTGTGTATGTGAGTTTATATTTTTGTAAACGCACCCACGACACAGGAGAAATTCCTAGTGGGGTGCAACGTTTCTTATAAAATAAACAATAATTAACTCAAGAACTCCATGCTTCGCTCCAAAACCCAAATAGCTGATATTGGCCTCACAGCTGCAAGATTGAAGTGGAACTGAGGAACTGGGCTAGCCATATCTGCCGCATGCCGGAGGAGCACTGGGCTAAAATAACCACTCTATGGAACCCAACGGGCAGGAAACGTCAACGCGGCAGACCCAGAAGGAGATGGCGAGATGAGCTGGATTCAGTTTTAAAGGGTTGGCCTACAATCGCATTAGATCGCGAGAGATGCAAGGAGGGAAGGGAGGCCTTTGTCCTGCAGTGGGACAACGTAGGCTCATCTATCTATCTATACTATAATAAATCTGTAGAAGGGCCAATTCTGTACATTGAAAATATTGAAAAAATAAATAGGATCGATACCAAACCCAAATATATGATTAAAAAAATTTTTGTCTGTCTGTCTGTCTGTTTGTGCAGGCATCACGTGAAAACTAACGGTTCGATTTCGATGAAACTTGGTATAATTATTCCTTATTATCCTGGGCATAACATAGGATACTTTTTATCCCGGAAAAATACGTAGAAAAAAAATCTTATTTAACAGTTTTATTCATAGACGTTGTTCTGTAGAACCGCGAACACACGTTGCATTACCCGCAGTGTATTCAGCGCCGTAATATTTATAAGATGGCATTGTCAGAGTTACTCAAAATGAGGAAATAAACCATCCACGCGAAGACCGACATCCGCGCGGACGGAGTCGCGGGCGGAAGCTAGTACTATAATAAATCTGTAGAAGGATCAATTCTGTACATTGAAAATATTGAAAAAATAAATAGCGAGGGGTATTGCTGGATCGATACCAAACCCAAATATATGATTAAAAAATGTTTTGTCTGTCTGTCTGTCTGTCTGTTTGTGCAGGCATCACGTGAAAACTAACAGTTCGATTTCGATGAAACTTGGTATAATTATTCCTTATTATCCTGGGCATAACATAGGATACTTTTTATCCTGGAAAAATACGTAGAAAAAAACCTTATTTTTCAGTTTTATTCATAGACGTTGTTCTGTAGAATCGCGAACACACGTTGCATTTCCCGCAGTGGATTCAGCGCCGTAATATTTTTAAGATGTCATTGTCAGAGTTACTCATAATGGAGAAATAAACCATCCACGCGAAGACCGACATCCGCGCGGACGGAGTCGCGGGCGGAAGCTAGTAAATAAATAAAATAATAACTCAAGAATATTGTCTTATTGGTTCCAGGTGTTAACTCCATAAAGATGGCTGTCGGTAGTGTTGTGATAATGGATTCGGATTCTCACATCAGTCACCATTTCTCTTAATCTGGTAAGTTCTAACTTATTTGGAATAATAATCTCTCAAATTATATCGAAATAACCAACAATTAGCACACCAGCCCCCCTAAAACGCGGGTATGCGGACGGCGAATAATGGGCGACTCGCTATCCGATGAGACCATGCCTGGTCGACGGCCGGACTAAAGCCTGCTGGGGTCGCGGGACTATCAGATAACCGTGACCCCGGAACGTAAGGGGCTATTGAAGGAGGATTTTAGTCGGTACAAGTCTGACAGTCCCTCCCGTCCTGCCCTGGGTTGGAGGACTCATTAGATGATTGTACCACGTAAAAAAATTGACAGTACCTAGTCTTTAAAAGATTTTCAACTTTATGCTCTTCAAAATAAAGTTGAAGATACAGAGTATTTTTCGTCGCATTTTACTTGTCCAAGGAGCCTAAATAAGTAGCATAAAGTTCCTAAAATATCTACTACTAGTATTATTAAACTCAAAGCAACAACAACTAACATACCTCCCTCTCTCTCTTTCACAGCAAGCGAGAGCGCTGTGCGAGCGAGACAACGCGATGCATCCCTCCAGTAGGTGACGCTGTCGGCGACACCCGCGGAACATGTCATGGGACTCCATAGAGTCGCGCGACTTCCTAGGGTATGTTCAGTAGGGTAGTTCACTACATTAATAAGTTGAAAATCGGTTTGTCTGTGTGTCCGCCAGTTAGAGTATTGAAAAATAGTGAACACGTATTAACTAGCTGTACCCTGCCCCGCTTCGCTGTGGCACAAAAACGGTTTTTTCAAAAAAAAAATATATCATGCTAAAATTTCAGCTCAATCGGTGCAGAACTTTTTGAGTTTGTAAAGTTTATAAAGCACCAACATGACATTTTTATATATACAACATTATTTTTTGTTTATGCGAAACCCGATACACCTGTCTAGTATTTTTGTGTAAAGAATCTATCTACAAAATTTTAAAACCGTATCATAAAAAATCATAAATTTATAAGTTTGTATATTACCTGGTTGTCCGTTCAAAAACATGCTCATTTCGCGGTACACCCGCGTAAACCGCATCTCCTGTGTTATACACTCGTGATAATAGCTTGGCAATAGGTACCTAACCGTACGGTGATTGTATTGTAATTAACTGGTAATAAAATTTAATTAAAATATTTTTGAAAAAAAATATAACATGGTGTAAAAATTATTGGAATCGAATCAGTTACTGATTCTGAACAAACTATATTCAGGTTTCGCATATACTAAAAATAATGTTGTATAGATATCAATTAATAATTAGTTAAATAAATACAGCCGCACAGGCCGATCTTCCGGGTTAAGCCGCGCTTGCCGAGGTTTTTCTGTGGATGGGTGACCATCTGTCATAGCGAGTTTCCGCCGTGCCTCGGAGAGCACGTAAAGCCGCGAGCTCCTAACTATTAACCTTAAATTGATACCAAATTCATTAAAAACACGCCATTATTAAAAAAAGCGGAGCCCGTTATAGCCGTGGTTGTGTGCCACCTGTGGTTGTATCACACAATCTTTATTGGCTAGGGGGCATACGACCACGGCTATTACTTATAAATTTCTGTAACACGGAAGAGATAAAGTAAAGTTTAATATTATAAGTTGTCTATGTAATAAAAGAGCGGGAGGGACTGTCAGACTCGTACTGACTAAAATCCACGGTGTCCTTCAATAGCCCTTTACGTACCGGGGTCACGGTAAATCATAAGTCCTGCGACCCCGACAGGCTTTGGCCCTTTGACAGGGGGGCCCCGTCATTTTTACTGACGGTCTATTTGTGAAAGCAGTAGGTACCACTTGTGCTCTTTTATTTTATCTGTATGTTGTTTCTTGCGCCTATGTGATCTGTGTACTTACATCCATTTTTACATAAAATATTGCAATTCATAAAGTCCATAATTATATCATTTTGAACCACGAAAAGGTGTCCTATCAGGAAACTGGTGACTTCGGAACATGGAGGACCACCATGGATTTTAGTCAGTACGACTCTGACAGCCCTTTTGAGAGGACTCATTGGATGAAATTATAGCACGTAAAAAAAACACAAAACAGTTGCTGTTATTGCAATGTATACGAGTTCTAAACCTTCGGTCACACATAGCGAACACTCGCTAAGAGTTTTCGCAACTAGTTTTTTAAGAGACTTTTTAAGAGAAAATTTAGGATTTATATATATTTTTTTCCTATCACAGCGGGGTGCCGGCGCACCAGTTGTCGGCGACGCGTCTGCTGAGCTCACCAGACCCTTCCAGACACCACCTCGATGAACCAACAGGTACAGCTATCAGTCACTCAGGTCTGCTCGCATTCAGCATCGTCCCAACTCTGTATTGTATCCCTATTCAATGGAGCCTTATCACTCGTGATGACCCAGAAATACCAATATGTCTTTTGCAATGTATGTTTATTTTGTTATGTGCTTTAATTTAAATCAGATTAGCTGACCCGGCAAACTTCGTACGGCCTTAGAATCTATTAAAATAAAGAAAAAAAACTAATTAACTCACATTTTAAACCTTCCCTTGACTCCAAAAAATAATTCAAAACCAAAATTGGCCAAATCGGTCCAGCCGTTCTCGAGTGTTAGCGAGAGTAACGAACAGCAATTGATTTTTATATATTACTAGCTGCCACGCTTCGCTGTGGCACAAAAAAGCAGTTTTTTCGCGGTCGC
Organism: Agrotis puta; assembly: GCA_943136025.2. Taxonomy (NCBI): domain Eukaryota; kingdom Metazoa; phylum Arthropoda; class Insecta; order Lepidoptera; family Noctuidae; genus Agrotis; species Agrotis puta. The sequence continues at coordinate 6,060,552 of OW964195.2, read as the reverse complement.
GGATATGTGACTGATGCAAAAAATAGATAAAAAACAATCCTTGATGCGGATTATATATCATGCTAAAATTTCAGCTCAATCGGTGCAGAACTTTTTGAGTTTTTGAAGCTTACACAAAAACCTGTGAGGAAATCTGGATTTTATACGATTTATGACCAAGATAAGTCAGAAACCTGCGGAATCTCAGAGGTACCCAATTTTACGAGAACGATTGGGACACTGCAGAACTGAATGCCAATTTTAATTTTGTGTGTGTGTTAACCTAGTCACTACAAAAGTCTTGCTTCCCATGCCAGCATCCGGGCTATTGGATGAGAACCAAGACATCGGCCTTCCCGACGGTAAGTGTTGCTCGTCATCACCATCGTCATCTTCCTGCCCTGAACCCATTCTCCTAAGTATTGTGATCGGCGCAACACGTTTGCTTCTTTAATTCCCCTCTGTCAGTCGTTACAGCGTCATAACTCCATTTTCTATCTTTGTTTTTGTTTATTCTAACAAACAATTATTCAAGTGTGAGGGGCCGGTGAGGGAGAGGACAGCGTCCTCCCTCTAGCCCAGCCGCAGTGGTAGACGCTCATGGCGACGGAAGTCGGCAGACGATCTCCGCCCACCGTAGGCGCGGGTATGCAAGCAGCGAGTAATGGGCAACTCGCTGTCCGACCATGGACCATGCCCGGGTCGACGGCACGTTTCGCGGTCCGCGGTCGTACTTACGTAATTACCGTGACCCCGGTACTATTGAAGGACACCGTGGATTTTAGTCAGTACGAGTCTGACAGTCCCTCCTGCTCTGCCCTGGGTGGGAGGACTCATTAGATGATTTTACCACGTTAAAAAAAAAAAAGAAAAAAAGGGGGATCAAGAATGAACATTGACTTATGTTTCTTTCGTCTCTTTCCCAGAAGTATACCCGTTCTCGGAGGACTACAGAGGCGGCGGCGGGGGTGGGTCGGCGCGCAACGGCACCTTGCGCTGGGGGGCTCGCTTCGGCCCCGCGCACCGCCCCCCCGCCGCTGGCCTGCTCGACTGCTTCAGGGCTTGTCGGTCCAGATTAGACCAGTACCTCGCTAGGAGGAAGGTGAGTTTAAAGGTCATTCTTCTAGTGGTTTTGGGCTGCAGACGGATAGACTGGCGATGGAGCAGACAGTATAGTACATACTAGAGTGGAGACTGCATATACGGAAACATAATGTGGGACGATCGATGATTTGAAGAAGGTAATTTTATTTTTAAACGTTGCCCCACACTAGGAATTTCTCTTGTATCGTGGGTGCGTTTACAAACATAGAAACTCACATACAAACACCCAGACCCGAAACAGCTATTTGCAGATCATACAAATATTTGTTCCGTGCGGGGCTCGAACCCGCGACACGCTGCACTGCAGTCGATCGCTGAACCACTGCGCCAACCATGCCGTCAACTAATTAACATATTGATGGCAATCCAAATTGAGTCAGCTCGGAACTAGACTATGACTGTGTCACATTTTAAAATGTTCATCAGATCCTGTAACGAACAAACGACAGGACACGTAGGAGGCCCCGATATAAAAATCCCCATTGTTTGTGAAGTATCATCATATTTACACTCCAGGGCATATGTTTGCGCAGGCAGCGAGTAATGGGTAGCTTGACGTCTGATTAAAGACCAAACCGATGTCGACGACAAAAACCTACTCAAGGTTCCAAGTTCTCAAGAAGCTGTCAGCTAATTGACGGGTCAGTGCCCACATTGTGACGGCCCACACTGGCCAAACGCCTACCAGGGTTATGGGTCTGTCCAAGCAGGATATCGTGGTCCACAACAAGCAACCGAAGGAACGGAGTAGACTTTGAGTCAGTAAGATTTAGACAAGCCCTTCTTCTCCACTCAGAGTGAGAAGACTGATTTCACATTGCGATGCTCCACTAGAATCTCAATAAGTCAATAAACGAAGTCTTTCGAATGTGCAAACTTTCTTCTTTCAACCCCCAGATCGAGCGAGGAGTCCGTCTGTACGGCCAGAACGAGCAGCGACTAGCGGTTAAGGTGTGGCTGTCAGCGCTCCGCGGTGTGAGACATAGAAGTGACAAGTTTGCGCTGTTAGGACATCTGTACCAGGCGTACATGGACTTCGGGAAGTATCGGTAAGTGCTACTTTAGGAACCTTACAGCAGCATTTAACGCACGCCACACGAACTACGCAACAATTGAAGCAACAAGATGTTCATCGCGTCTGCTAATTTATGGACAAGATTACAATCCTTCCGGCAGTAAGCTATCATGTAACATCCTGGTTTGAAGAACCCTTCTTCTTCGGATGATGAGGAGCTTTTCACCTTATTTTTCATACCTTCAACATCAGCTTACAGTCGAATGAAGGCTTCCAAAACATCGCCATATTAGTCAGAACGATCAGCGACTAGAGGACATAAGTGATAAGTTTGCGCTGCTGGGACATATGTACCAGGCGTACATGGACTTCGGGAAGTTTTGGTAAGTGATCATCATTGACGTAAGCCTTGGGGTGGGTGGGCAATAGTTCCACAGGCAACTTTTTACGTGGGGTGACGGCTGAAAGATTCCACTAGTGGTGGTAGGGGCTAGTGGCCTCACCAGGGCCATAACCACTATCCTGTGGGAGTGCGGCTCCAAAGAGTTCTTTCTGTGTTCCGTCGTTACTACTGGCTAAGCTCGCTCCATTTTGATAGCAGGGTTAGCGCAGTGTTGGCGCGCCTGGAACAAAATATATTTAAGTAGCACTTGCCAAGGTGAGTCTATGGATAAGTGACCATTCGTACATGAGAGTTTCGTTGAATGTCAAGCTGTTGGTCCTGGCCACTATTTGTAGAACTTTGACACTCGTGAGACGGTGGTACGGAATTCTGGCAACCAGTCTTACCATTTATGAGTTTCAACTAAGAATGACCTGACCTTGGTGCCATATAGAAAGAATAATAAATAAATAAATAAATATTCCACAACTTTCACACAACGCCATCTAGTCCCAAGCTAAGCAGAGCTTGTGTTATGGGTACTAGACAGCTGATAAACATACTTATATATTTCTAAATACATACATATTATAGATAAATTACACCCAGACACAGAACAAATGATCGTGCTCATCACACAAACATTTGTCCTGGGTGGGAATCGAACCCACGACCTCCGGCATAGCAGTCAGGGTCACTAACCACTAGACCAACAGGCCTAAAGAAGAAAGAAAGAAATAATATTTATTGGTACAGAAACAGGACATACACAATAATAAGCAAAATAAAAGAGAACAATTGTGACCTCAAACGCAGAGTTAGTTGTGGAGGTCAGATTGGCATCCACTCCACATAAAATAGGGTAGGCACATACTTAATAGAGTAGCTAAGATGTTCAGCAATTCATAACGCAGAGTCCTCAATCAAAAGTTGTTTACTATTAAACTCTCCAGAAATATTAATTACCCACCCACTGATCGCGCGTGCAAATTCGCAGTTCGAATGCCAAAAACGTTTTAACGAACGTCATAATCATAAACAAACCGACAGTGATTGGTGCACACTGGCCCACGCCCTGTCTTTGACGTACAAATCAAAATGGCGGCGGTCATCTGTCATGTAAATGTCACGCATTTGACACACCTACGAATGCATTGATCAGAAGTTATTTAAATGGTACCGCTGTGCCATCTTAACAACCTCAAATCTCTGTATAAAACTCAAAACGATTTAGGACAACGTGCGAGCACAAGTGCGTGCCGTAAACTAAATTCACCAATGTCTTTAAAAAATTAAGTTCAGTCTTACTTACGTTAGGGTCACACTAACGCCATTTCCCGTTATTATCCCAGAATTTTCAGGATAATGAGCTTTAAATCTTAGATTATAGAATATATATATATATTGAAGTCAAAAAGAAGACATTTCCATGTTTTTCATTCCACGTTCAATTTACTCCAGAGGAAACGCCGCAAGAACGCGACGCCTGCGCCGCGTTGTAGCGGCGTTTGCGCTGCGCATACGTTTATCAAACGCCTACACTAGAAAAACGCTAATGTGAAGGCGCTCATAACAGTTTAAAATCTCATAAAATCAACTTAAAAGATTGGCAGTAGTAGCTTTTGATAAATAAGGATATACAGCACCTTGAGATTTGATTAGAACTCCTAAAAGACTAAGAAGAAAAAGACATCGAGTGTAAATCTTATTGCAAAATCTATGCTGTCTGGTATATCCTCAAAAAACTTCCGCTTGGGACCGCAAAACTGTTACTACGAGTACATTACAATAAAATAAATTGTCTTCCCTACCCCTACGCTACGCTGTAGTTTTGGCAAACTATCAAGAGATATTGCTCGTTTATGCTATGTTACAGAAACCTAATATTTGGCAACGAGCCAACAAAGTTTAGCAACGTAAAAAGTTTCAATTTGATTATTTTATTGCATGGACCGTTGGCTGAATGGAATCATAACAGTGCTTTTGTGTTGTTAAATTGTTAAAGTTACGATGAGTTTTTTTTTCGGCTCATACAAACAACACAACTACAACTAGACGATACGGTTGGCGCAGTGGCTGGGCGGTCGATTGCTGAACAGCGTGTCGCAGGTTCGATCCCCGCACGTAAATCAAAATTGAAATTGTCATGATAGTGCCTCTGAAAAATACAAAAGTAAAATTCATATACAACATTAATTTTAGTATATTATGCGAAACCAGAATATAGTTTGTTCAGGGTCATTAACTGATTCGATTCCAGTATTTTTTACACCATGTTATATTTTTTCCGAAAAATATTTTTATTTAATTTTATCACCAGTTAGTTACAATACGACCCGGTTAGGTACCTATTACCAAACTATTATCAATAATTGTACGACACAGAAGGCGCGGGTTGCGCGGAGTACCGCGCCGCCGCGAAATTAGCATATTTTTGAACGGAAAATCAGGGGCCATATTATGACGTCTTAAAACCAGGCTTGTTCCAGTGAGTGAACGAGGTGGCGCTAGACGACTTGTATAGTTCTGTCTCTTTCAGTCACTGGAACAAGCCTGGTAATACGGCCGCAGGTAACATAACAAGCTTATAACTTTATCATTGTTCATGATACAGTTTTAAACTTTTGTACAAAGATTTTTTACACAAAAATACGAGACAGGTGTATCGGGTTTCGCATAAACAAAAAAATAATGTTATATAACGTCTTTTACAGAGAATCTCTGGAATTCGCGAACCGTCAGCTGGGTATATCTGAAGAGTTGGACTCCGCACCGATGAGGGCTGAAGCGTACCTCAACCTGGCTAGAGCACACCAGACCTTGGGAGGACTTGACAGGTATATATCATTTCACCAGCTCATTATAAACCTCCTACTCCAATCAAAGTTTATGTTTGGCTACTCGTATTTTCTTCCATTTACATCTCAAATTAATTACTTTTAAACATATTAACGCATGCGACGAGCATCGTAAAGATGATTTTTCAGGAAAATGAAATTCAGTAATAGAATATTCAGATTCTGAGTGTGAGTTGCGGTAACCTAATTGGTAAAGCGTCTGGAGTACTTATCCAGAAGACGAGGCTTCAAAAGCTCTCGCAGATGAATTTTTTCTTTCCTTAAAAAAGTTTTTTTACATCTAAAATTGTCTTATTAGGATATTATCCGAACCGATTTCAGAAAAGTGTTCATTACTTTCTGGAGAAGGTTTTAGCATATTTTATAATAATAATGAACATCGCGTGACGTTGCCCGCATAGATCCGTTTTTACTTACTTGGATTATAGATTTTCAAAGACGCCGATTATACGAAGGTTTTTGTTGAATATCCGAACTAAAACACATGCAGTTTTTATTAACCTCTACTGTCCCACTGCTGGGCCAAAGTCTACCCCACCTTCCATTCCTTCTTATATTTTATAGTTTTCTCCTGCCAATCTCGTATATTTGCTGCAAAATTCTTTTTCTAGAGCCCTCTCCTACGCTCGCCAAGCTCTCTACAACGATTGCGGAGGAGGTTCCACAGCCGGCTGCGTCCACCTTACAGTAGCAGCCGTCAGTCTTGAACTAGGAGCCTTCTCCAAAGCGATGGATGCCTTCCAGAAAGCATTGGCAGTCGCACAGGCGCAGAATGACAACACTTTGCTGCTTCAGGTAAGTTCGTAGCTATATGAACCATCATCTGCCTAGCCTTTTCCCAACTTTATCGGGGTCGGCTTCCAGATAAACCAGATGCAGGTGGATATCAGTATTTTACATGGTGCGACTGCCTGTAGCTATATGAACCAAATCCCCTTAATGGTTTGATAAAAATCTTATAAAAGTACCCTCACAACCATAAGCAAAATTAAATTAAGTTTCAGCCAGCCATTTATGTTTTAATCCCATGAATTAGAGGCACGAATCTAGAATGAAAATATTGAACACTATACCGTAAAGTTTTCTTTTTATGTGAAAAGAAAATATCGATTGCAGCAGCAAACAGGGCTTCGTGATCTTCTGATTCATTCCATTCTCAAAAGTCTTACGGTAACGGTGGTCATCTATGGTAGAAGTGTCAAACAACTAGCTTCAAAAAATCGCAACGAGGGTGTTATTGCGACCTAAATATTAAAATCAAATACTTTACACTATACCCTTGAAAGATGTTATTTTAATAACTCCTCGCTTATGTATGAATCTTCCCTGATCGATCGCGATCATTCACAGTACCTTTCATTATTAATTTTATTAATTTAATTTCATACTTTTTAATTAAATTCTTCAATCTTTCTTCTAGGTGTACGTAGGCCTCTCCGAGCTCTGGCGTCGTCTCCGCGACGCAGAACGCGCAGTCGCCTGCGCAGCACGCGCGTGCGACCTGGGCCGCGGTCCGCGTTCAGTCGATCTGAACACACGGCACCATCGGACGGCGTTATTGCAAATGGCCGCTGCGTTGAGAGCGAGAGGGGAACTTGGAGATGCGCATGATTATTGTAATGTAAGTTTGGATCTTATTGAAGCAGTGGTAGCCCAATGGTATCAGCCCCGGCTCACGAGTGTTCGAACACAGCCAGGTGCAATACTTTGTATAATATTTATTCCATCACCATCTGCTTTGAAAACGGTGAAGGAAAACATTGTGAGGAAACCGGCATGTACTAGAATCAAAAGTTTCGCGTGGTGGATTAAAGCCCACTCCCTCTCACTTCTCTTTCTTTCTTCTCACTCCTCTCACTCAACTTTCTTTAATTTTTCTATTAATCTAAAATATAGGAATTTTTTTGGGAGAGGTAAATAATCAAATGAGTCTTTCTACCTTGGGTGGGGCGAAACGGACTGTCAGACTCTTTGTTTGTTTAGCCCACACTGTCCCACTGCTAGGCAAGGATCAGTTTTTCCAGGTGTTCTTGTCTAGCGCCACTTCGAAAAAGCCCTCTCGGTATGAGTCCAAATCGTCTCGCCATCTCTTTCTGGTGCGGCCTCGGCAGCGCCCGTATATCTCCAAGCACCCAGTGTCCAGACTCTTACTGACTAAAAATCTACCTACCCTGTTCCGGCGTGAATCATATTTTTCACCATCTTTATGTTACAGGAAGCACTACGACTAGCAGCAGTAGCGGGTGATCAGGGATGTTATGCGCGTGCTGTGCGCATAGCAGGCGATGTGTACCGCAGGAAATGTGATATCGGGAAAGCGTTAAGGTATGTTTCTTGGTTTCTATGGTAAATGATACCAATTATCTATTACTTATGAGCGTGTACGCCGAACGGCATTTCATACAAACTATCAAGGCCTTACTTTTCGAAGTGACTACCAGTTTTAATGACATTTCATACGCATAAGCAGAATTCATAGGTCTAAAAAGTTATCAGACAACGTTATGTTGATAGTTAAAAATTAATCGATACATCATGACGATAAAAGCTAGATTTCCACTTTTGACGTCCACAGTGGGACACGGTGTTCCAGATGGGTGCCAGCATTCTTACTTTTTAAACGCACACTAAAGGAAGCTTATTACCAATACAAGCTTGAATTAATTATAAAAAAATAATGTCGCTACCTACTTTACTTTTTCTACTTTCATACGCAAGTTTACCTTTTACCGAAAATTTCAATTGGCGCCCAACATGGGACCAAGAGTCCCAAGTTGGGCGCCAGTTCGAAAGACTACATGTTACTAGTCTATGAAAGGTGATTTGGGCGATGGTAATTGCTAAATTTATTTTATCGCTGGGGTATTCACTTACTTTACAGTAACGTCATGCTCCCTGGCTGAACCACCTTTGCTGTAACAAGTATAAGTTATACCTTAATTATATAATATAATACATACATAGTTATGTTATTAAGTGACCTATACAATACAATGTCTGTTTATAGGGCATAAAATTAAAGAAATTGTCAGCTGAGTGCTATCTTCTGAGATACAGGCCTTGCCTTGTTCAGAAGATACAGTAAATATCTTGTGTTAACCTTTCTTTACCACCATAACGCATTTTAACTGTATTATCCCATAGTATACTGTTTAATATTAAGTCACTTAATTTTTATTGTAATTCTTGTTGCTATGAATGGTGAGAAATAAACTATATTATATTACCCATCAATAACTTTTAAATTCTTTTCTCCAAACAGACATTATGAAGTAGCAATGGGAGCCGGCCAAGCGTTAGGCGACCGTCTCGCACAAATGGAAGCTATGGATGGGGCGGCACGTTGTCTGGAGGCGTTGCGGCTGCAAGGAAGAATCTGTAACTGTAGACCGTTGGAGTTTAATACACGACTGCTTGAGGTTGCTACATCTGTTGGATCTAAGGTAAGGTCCTTTAAAGGTGGTATAAAATAGTGAACAAAAGCAACTGAACGATAAAGGCATGTCTAGTTGAATGATAAGTTCGAAGATATATCTCCAATTTGCTGTTCCCCACGGTTTCACGGTATTGATCGTAGCATTTATCAAGAAAAGCTGTAGGCTAAATAACATATTTAACATAATAATACGGTCTTATCACAAAAACTTAATAAATCTTGGTCCAAATCTGGACTGTAATGTCCAAGATTATCGACGAAACCATGGTTTAAATTTCTCCGTATTACAAAACTTAAATAAAACCTGGAACTTAGTACCGTCATTTGAACCATTGTCTAAACAATGAAATCCACCGTGTATAATATCAATTAAATCTACCATGTTGAGATTTTGGGTGAAAATTTCACAAAAACAACAACACAATGAAAAAGTTGACACACCTTTTACAGCTACGACTGTTATACAATGGTTTATCGCAAAACCACGATTTGTAATAACGTTTGTGTAAACCTAGATTTACAAGGTATAAACCTGGATTTTTAGTTAAACCCCATTTTGTAATAAGACATTTTAGCTTATCTGGATAAATGGGCTATCTTACTCAATTTTTTTAAGTTCACGAGAATAGTTCACTTTCAACCAAAGAAACCTTTTAGATTTATAATATAATTATAAAGTTTTTCTTGGGACAAAATAACCACTATGAAGAATGTGAAACTATTAAAAGTGGGCGTGCATTAGAAAATGGTGAAATGAGTTAACTCGAAAGATAACCCCTGAGCGATTAGACTTCTGTACAGTTTGTTGCGGGTTCGATCCCCGCACGGAACAAATATTTGTATGACCTGCAAGTAGTGGTTCTGGGTGTTTACGTTTTAGTTTTTTTTTTTAAGAAAAGACAAAAAAGTAGTCCTTACTAGCCCAGTATTGCAAGCACAGAAAATCATGGGCCTTCTCTAACTGAAACATAGATAATCAACCTCTACTTTTCTGTTACAGATGCTAGTTCGTCGCGTGCGTCTCCGCCTAGCAGAGATCTACACCGGTCTGGGTGACAACGAGGCAGCAGCGCGGCAGAAGCGCGCGGCGGCGGCCTGGGTGGCGCCCGCGTGCGCGCGCTGCCGGGAGCCGCTCGCTGACAGGCCCTCGCCACTCGCCTCGCTGCCGTGCGCGCATATTGTGCATCATGCGTACGTATCCATTGTTGGTTCTCGTGGTATAGTCAAACAAGGGCTTATTTAATGTACATGAATTGCAGCCATTATTTTTGTAGCACATTTTTTTTATTGACTCTACGTCAGTATCAAGTATAGTATCAGAGGATCTATCATGATGTTTTCAGTGTTTGTGTCGTAAACTGGAATTTTAACGTTAAAACGAAGGAAAAAATAAAAATAAAAATTCAATGAAAAATTAGGTCCTGATCTGTACACTAGAGGTGCTTCGCCATTTTTCGATACAATAAACGCAGTAAATACTTCAAGTATGCTGTAAATAAAATACAGAAATTTCGTGATAAGGCCTGAGATCGGTAGTCGATCCGTGTAAAATACAGCTGCTTCTGCGACTTGACTTCGCCTCATCATGTTGGTAAAACGGAGACAAATGATGATGATGTATTCCATGTACTAACGTATGTTTCCAGCTGCATGCCGGAGTCATGGTCCCGTCGCTCGACCCGCAGCCAGACCGGAGTGGACTGCGCCGAGTGCGCCTCCCCGCGCGCCCCGCGGGCCCCGCCCCCCGCGCCGCCCGCGCCCCGCGCCCTACCCACACAGGTACACTACCACTGTGGTTCCACTGTGGGAACGAGATGACGCTAGACGTCTTATGTGTATAGCTCTGTCTCTTTCCCACAGTAGAAATACTCTCGTTTTAAGACGTCATGGTAGATCCCCTGATCGTGTTAGAATTCGCCAGGGAAAGGATAACAAGGAACCTTGATACCCTTGAACCTGTTGATAACCTTGAGCATTCTCTTATAATGAGCATTCTTGCGAATGTTACATTACAGAAAAATAAACGAGAGTGTTTTAGTGAGCATTCTAAAGAGCTTTCAGTGGAGCTTTTTGTCGAGCCGACCGTCAAGTCTGACATCTTCATGAAGAAAAATTTTAGAGTATTCGCTAGAAAGATCGTGATAATGTTCGCAGCAATGTTCAGGATGCCAGAACGCATGAACTATAGAAATTAAATACTTTTTCCCTTCATTGGATTGTATCAGCTCAAATTCAGTCTATTTATTAATTGGCGCCCAGAGTGGGACACTGGGTCCCAGTTGGGCGCCAATATCAATGTACCAGTATCTCTTTACTCTTTTTTTTATAAGTATGTGGCCGTCCTCTGGTGTCAGAGCTAATTAAGCCGCCTCTGGCAACACCACGAGCAATGACATGGCTTTGGACTCATACATTTATTATTAGTCGTATTATTATAATTATAGAATTATAATAATAAGAATATTACGATTAAGTATAGACTTAAACTTTATTTCACACTAAAGCTATTGGTAAACCTTTTTTTTAATAAATAAATATACACAAGTCCAGGTCAGTGAAGTCCAAGTTAAATTTAGACAGTGAATATGAATTGAAAAAGACACATTGATACTGGCCTGGGTTTGAACTCGCAACCCCATGCATGAGAAGTGAGGTGCTAAACCTTCAGTCCGTCACGAATCATCCTTACTTAAATTGACAAGAACCTTTTTGACGACACCGCTGCTGGCAAAAAAAACGTCGGGTTGCACTCTGGGAGTGCCGGCAGAAGTGAAAACTTGATTATTAACGTTGAGCATGTTTGATATTTTGGAATGGTTAGGGAATAATTTTGCACCAATTGCTTTATCAGTATAAAAGTACTATCATTTATGTGGTAGAATACAATATTCATTTATTGCGCTATCGTACACGGTCGAGGTCGACCTCGACCTCGACCTCGACCTCGATTCGTGGCACGCTGTAACATAGACGAACATTCGCGCAAGCGCCCTGCGCCGCCTAAACGAAACAATAGGCCCAGGCATACATTTTCGCCGCGCCGTAGAGAGGGGATAGCTGTCTACTCTCCATCCGTCCTACGCTTTTTCGATCAGGGTCACGTGTTCTGACGCGAGTTTAAAATTTTATACCCATTACAGAAAAAGTGCTCAACGCCGCTAAAGAAGTTTTCACTTCAAAAACTAGTATGTATTATGTTGACCGTTAAAACAAAAGCATTAATTAATTTAATTATATTAATTTTCAGGACTTTCCGTTCGGAACACCACCAACGCTTCGGGAATCAGATCTAAACTCCATCATATCGGATCATAGCAGTCAACAAGCGACATCTAGCGTTTAAATGTTAATTTAAACAACAGAAGAATAATCACATTTTTATTTCTAACTTTATGGATTATGTGTTTGTTTTAAAATGTGAAAAATAGACGAACGTGTTTAAAATTTAAGATTTGTCATTTTTTTTCCATGACATGACATGATTTTTAAAAACAACTGAATAAATTTACTTTGTAAAATATAAAAAAAGAAGAAAATAAGTAAGCCGTTTCTTTATTACGAAATAACAAAGTTTTAGTTCACTTGCCATAATCTACAACTTTTTTTGTAGGTGTCAAAGCATTAAATTCTAAACACAGATAAACTATAGAGTCAGTGTTAATACTTTTATAAGTTGCATTCATTCAGTATTATGTACAACAAATAAATATTATTAAAGAATATTGAACGAAAATTAACTATTAATTATATCGAATTAAAATTCTATGATCATCGCTCGCTATGTGAAGCGGTATAAGTAGAATATTGTCGTTTTCGGTGCAATAAAAAAATTGATGTCTAAAAATTATATTACTGTTAATATTAAATAATTTAAAACGTGGTTTTCATATGTGGTTACCGTACTTACATAAAAATCTCCTATTTAAGCAATACAGAAATATTTTTTGCTTTTAAAAAACCACATTGTAAAACCACGAAAGAGTGTTGTAAAAATTAATATTTTGAATGAAAAGAACGAACTCGTGAATGAAGGTAATGCAAGAAATGATTAAATTGAACGAATGTCCATATCCTTATTGTAATTCTATGTATAATATTGTAATGTTTGGAAGTCTGTACATTAATTGAGAGATGTCACAAGAGACTTGAGATAAAAATGTAAAGCAATTTCACCTTTATTTATATTAAAACTGCTTTTAATTAAATAAAAATCGAAAGAACTGTCAGTCGAGTGATATTCTCATTTGCACGCAATGAGAAATGTATGATTACGCTTATTTATTATTAGGTTTTATCACATAATAATGGACCATAGTAAAACAAATGTAAAATTAGTACATCTTTTAAAAATAAAAGATGGGAGATCTTACTCCTCCGGTGTTACAAGCATGATAAATGTGTTGAGAGCGGTAGTTTTGTTTTATCTACGATGTATTATTGTTCCTTTGTGTCAAAACACAGACTCGGAAGGAAAAAAATGGGTAAAAAAATCAAGGGAAAGCTAGAAAATAACTAAGTATTTAAAGATTGTGTATTTAGGATATTGAATCCTTTGAAAATACGCTTTATTGGAGGTGAAAGTCGTTTCTTTTAGTACGAATTATAAAGATTTAATTAATTACTGCAAATTATGGGTGTTGGTGTCGTGATGGCTATTATAACCAGTCGGTCTGTATGTGAATATATTTTGCAGATATTGTGTCGATTTGAAGATTATATTAAAAGTCTTCTACGTTAAAAAATATCAACGCTTTTTTAGCGACAACAAGAATAAAAATAAGAAGAAAACGAAACTTGTACTAATTAATATGATTTTTTGATTAATGAACAACAGCTAATTATGAGAACTTATAAATATAATATCAAGAAAGAATGAAAAACTAAGTAATATGAATTAAACATTGAAATGAATCGAAGTAAAATAAAAAATATGCATTTAAGCATTATTAAGTTTGGATTTTTTGTACAATTATCTACAATCTTTTCGTAAATTAAATAATCACATAGAAGTTTTCTCATCTAACAAAACATTTTTTCTGGGATGAGCAATGTGACATACAGGCTGACATCAAAGATATTGTGATTACCTATACGTTTTTTTAGAAGGAATATATACGCTTGTATAGCAAGAATATACGTTGCTGTTTATATACTACGTTATAGTATGTAGTTGTATATTTCTAAGTCTTACGGAGATATATTTAATTACATATAAATAAATAAATGTCATAAAATGAATCCCGAGGAAAAGAAAAGAAAATGGCGACCGAAAAACGGTTATTAAAATTTATAATTTTGTTATATTCAAACCATAATTTAAGTCCTTTTATAACTATGTTTATGAATGTTTAAGCAAAATATTTAAATTAATGGCGACATCTATACCTTCACATTAGAACTACTACGTTTCGTTTTTTTTTTTGAAATTTCGCGAATTTAATGAAAAGACAAGAAAGGCCATCGGGATTCAAATCCGTAAGTAAATTAAAATTAAATCAGCATTTTAAATTACTAAATCTGGAATTTAAAATATTCTAATCTCATTATTAACTGCCAACCTTCTAATCGTCAATTAAGCATAATACATAAATATAAAGAGCATTAATAAACAGTATTATAGATGCACTGGTTTATAGGGCACATCAAATGTAAGGGGAGGAGTGGGAAAAGTAATGTTTTACGCAAAAAACGTATTCCAAAATGATTTTGACCTGATTTCGTCAGTTGACATCTTGAAATATTCTGAAGTCGCAACTAACATTTTTGAAAAGAGGTAACGACTAAAGCACCAGCATCTAGAACTGCATTCAAAATCTATCAGTATAAATATGTTTCACAGTCAACAGGGACAGACTCAAGCCATTTACTTCATCCAATCACTACTGTCTTGCAAAAAAACTCTAGTCCCAGTTACAAAGCGTAATAGTAACTTATTAAAGTACTGAACAGACTTGTCCATTCCAAAGCGTAAAACTGTATGGAATAAAAATGGGCAAGAAACTTTATACCTCACTAGCACTTTTCCCGCGACTTCGTCCGCGTTGGTTACGTGCTTTCCTAATTCCCCCTTTTCACCCCCTTAAAGGTTAAATTTCCAAAAACCCCTTCTTAGTGCTCCCCTACATTATAATAGGAAGCCGTGTGCAAAATTTCACATTCCTAGCCCCAGTAGTTTCGGCTGTACGTTGATATGTCAGTCAGTCAGTTCTCCTTTTATATATATAGATGAACGGAGTTTAATTCAGTTTTTTGCTGATCGCCTTTATATTCAGTGGTGGAAACAGCCCTGAGTTCCCTTATATGGTGGAAACCAGAACTGAGGCGTTGTCTCACCACGGTGTACTGAGAGGCTACACACGTTGGTCAAGAAAGACCGCGCCTTCATTAATTGTTCACCACGTCAATACAAAATTTTGGAAAACAGACTCAACACAGAAATCGTAAAACTTACTTTTCCCACTCATCCTCAAAAATTAAACACTGTTGAATATATAAGCAAATCATATATAGAAAGTTTAAATAAAATATATCCAATAATAGTCCAAATGTCTATCATCGTTACGTTCTATAAGATGTATAACTATTGTTGTGTTTCTGATGTACCTACTAATTAAACTTACGGTTTGTGGAAGTATTTAGATTAATTAATCATGAATTCTTGGCAAACATTTTTGTCTTTACATTTTCAGTGTCAGAAAGCATCGAATCAGCATAAGCCTTAATTAAATGTTCCCACGGCTGGGACACAGACCTCTTCCTTGTTAGTGGGCAGTGGGCAGTAATTCACTACATAAACCTAGTGTCAGTTGGTAGATGTCACATGTCTTTAAATATCATTTTTTTACTTTCACCATTTTACCATGAGAGTACTGGTCATCAACGCTCTTAAAACGATAAAACCATCTTGAGAAATTTGTTTGAGAACCTAAAATTCATGATGACTTGATCATGTGACTTCTGCCAACTTCATCTTCACTCGTGGTGGGCCGTAATCCACTTTTTGCAGAACAGAAAGCCTATTTGAATATGTATTGCCAACGTATAAAAAATATAACTCAAAAAAATGGTTTATCTACTTACACCAATGTCACATCGCGATGAAAAGTCTAGTCCAAAAAGTTCATAATTTTCATTAATCTTAATACTTCAACAAATGTCTCTACTTATAAATAAAAAACAGAACTAAACCTAACTTCGTCCTGACAGCTCTATATCTTATATTTTATCTAGACAAACTGATTTAGACTAATACTTTAGTTAGGGCACATAGAAAAAGATATTACGTTTAGCATGGAATACATTTACATGGTTGAATCGATCGAGGTTAAGCAACGTTTGCCAACGGCTGTACATGGATGGGTTGCCAGTCATTACCGAAAGAAACCGAAAGAAATTGATCACTAGCCGGCAGTCGTCAATCTGACTACCAGTCTTTTTATTTTGGGGTGGTATCATCATCAAATTAATCACCCTTGAGTGGAGCAGAAGGGACTGTCAGACTCTTACGGACTAAAAGTCCACCCTGGTGACCTACCATGATGTCTTAAAGCGTTAGTGGTTCCGCTCAGGGAACGAGATGGCGCTAGACGACTTGTATAGCTCTGTCTCTTTCCCACAGCCTAACTACTTTACTACGTTTTAAGGCTGACCCCACATTTGGCGTGCGCGAGCGTCGGGTGTTGCCACCGTGTGACGAGCATGCAGCGTGCGCGAAACGCGCGCGCGGCGCGCTCGCGACGCTCGAGTTGCGTTCTTACCCCTTCGCCCGCTATCCCCGCCGCTCGCCGCGCCGCCGCCCGGGTTAAACGCCAAGGCGAGAGCCGCGCGCGCGTTGCGCGCACGCTGCATGCACGTCACACGGCGGCAACAACCGACGCTCGCGCAGCGCGCGCGCGACGCGCACGCGCGAGGATCGCGCACGCCAAATGTGGGGTCAGCCTAAGACGTGATGGTGACATGATGACCTGTTCCTTCGGATCCTGCTTAGATAGTTCCATAACCCCGCTAGACGTTAGATAACCAATTTTTTCATGGAGTACGCATTTTGTTATTAAGTTACTGGGTTGAAACTGCTTAATTTAGTTATATCTGCCGCAGTGGGATCTCTGGTAGTAGATGCCTCAATGGATGTTGTATTAATAATAAGCTTCATCTCTCCTGAACTCAGTTATTTTGCTGTGCGCGACAGGGTCCATTTTATGATCGAATTATAAGTCTTACCACCTAAGAATACATGTGGAATGCAATAAAATTATTCAGTACCTAGTCAACAATGTCAGCAACAAGTTTAAGTCTCCTCCATGGAAGAAGTAGACGCCTCTATGGTAGTTGTATCTGCCTCTTCTTCTCAATCGTTCTATCACTGCTGGAGCGTGATCCGTTTCAATTTTTCGATTACATTTATGTTTGTTTCTCTCAGTGGCCTGATTTAGTACAATTCTGCCTCTGGGAAAGTAGGTACATGCTTCTGTGGTTGTTGAAGCTCCTTCTGTGAAAGTTGAAGATGCCTCAGTGGTAGTAATATCTGCCTCTAGGAAATTACATGCTTCTGTGGTTGTTAAAGTCTCCTCTGTGGAAGTTGTAGTAAACTCTGTGGTTGTTATATCTGCCTCTAGGTAAGTACATGCTTCTGTGGTTGTTGAAGTCTCCTCTGTGGAAGTTGTAGTAACCTCTGAGGTTGTTACATCTGCCTCTGGGAAAGTACATGCTTCTGTGGTTATTGAAGCCCCTTCTGTGAAAGTTGTAGATGCCTCAGTGGAAGTAAATGCCTCTGTTGTTGTTGAAATCTCTTCTGTGGAAGTTGCAGATGTCTCTGTCGTTCGTATACTTACCTTTGTTGAAGTTGTAGTTGGCTGTGTGATAGTTATATCTGCCTCAGTGCAAGTAGCAGATAATTCTGAGAAGCGAGTATTAGTCTACTTTAACCTGGTTGTAAAAAGACTAGGCAGATAAATTATTTGTCTAATCGTATCAAAATAATTTTGGTAGGAAGCTTTGCAAGCGTGTGGGTAATTAATTTAATTTGGGTAACTGTTTGTCTCTGCTTGCAGAAAGATTAATTCGTAGAAAAAAGGTTGGGTTGTTTAAGTGTTCATTATTAATCATTTAAGACTGTAATATATCCTGCAAAATTTGAAATTACTAGATTTTATGATTTGGAAAGAAATTGTAATACTGAGAAACAAAAAAAAATGGGCCAGGCTACAAAGATCTATCTGCGGCTGCAATACCTCAGATAATTATAATGATTTAATATGATACAATCCTGTGAATGTATTCCATTTTTACACAAGCGCATTTAGATAGATAGGAATTAAATTTTAGTTAGGTATTATTGAAAACATGACTAAATAAGTCAGACAAGTGAATGTTTTCTGGAAATTTCGTAACAGGCTTTATCGTAAAGAACTGCTTTAATAGAAAAACCGGAATCTTAAAATAACAGACGCCAACACATCAAGCTACCACAATCTGTCAAATTTCTTTAATAGATTTTCAACCAAAACACAATAGTGGACGGTTAATGTACGATTGGTAAAATTTTACAGATTCGGGTAGGTGCAGGCGTCTGTACTTAGATTTTAATTTTTTAAATGTACGCCAAAATAGTTTATGTAGTTGTCAATTTAAATATTTAGATAAAATGCCTGAAACTGCTTCTTGAGTCCGTCAAATATCAAATAATAAAAATCTGTTACGAAATTACCAAAAAAATAAATAATGAAAGTTGGATTTCCTATAGGTCTTTCGATTATCTATACATCTTTGTATCGAAAAATACGAAAAAAATCCAGCTTTCAGAAAATCTTGATGAAAATCACTGAACTATTTAGAAAAAGATTATATTATTGTAATAAAAAAATATAGTATTATAATATTATCTTATCTTTATAATATGTACCTGCACTTAAAATATCCTGTGCGCTCTGGCCGGTGTCTATTTATCATCCATAGACGAATTTATTGAGAATTAAATCCTCTTTTATTATTGCAATAAATAAAAAAAAACACGGGCCTCTTTGCGCAGGAGTAAAAAGTACCTACTACATGTTACTACCTGCCTCTGAAAAACTATTTTACTTAAACTATGAAATTATATTTGTTACACTTTCAAAATCAGGTGACATTTTATTACGGGTTTTTAATATTTAAAAAATCCTTGACAAAAAGTTGGTGATTTTGATAATCTTGTTTCGTTACGTGTTGGCAGTGGAAAAATATAGTATCTTAAATATAACGAATTAAAAATTACTCATTGATATCAGTGCAAAATCTAAAATAAAATATTAATGTTGAACACATTGACGAAAACATAGAGCACAAAGCCATTTTGCACAATTAATATATTTAGTTTAAGCCACTGTGCACATCAAACCATTTAAGATACCATAGATTTCCACAGACAACAAGTAACAAATTAAATCTATCAAAGAAATATATTTCGTTGAAAAATTAAGTCTAAACTGTCTAATGTTCTAAGAACTAAAACTTTCACACTAAACTAGCTAAAAGTAGATAGATTGCACTCTATTTATTAGAATTTACAATTTTATTTATTTCGTAAGTAGCAATAAGTATTTGTCTCGTGGAATGTGTACCAAAAATTGTTTAAAAAAAAATATCGCAATAATATTCGTTGTTTATACTCTTTGTGCTTCTGTGTTCTTTTTTCGAAAAGGTCGTAAGTCGCATTTTTTTTGTAGATGTATTGCACTTAATCGAAACATCAAAACTTTTTTTTTAATTTATTACTTTTTTTTAATGATAAAGTAAAGTTTTTGAAGTTACTTTAGATTCATTATTATTATTAACTATCCACAATTATCACACAACGCCATCTAGTCCCAAGCTAAGCAGAACTTGTGTTATGGGTACTAGACAACTGATAAATATACTTATATATTTCTAAATACATACATATTATAGATAAATTACACTCAGACACAGAACAAATGATCGTGCTCATCACACAAACATTTGTCCTGGGTGGGAATCGAACCCACGACCTCCGGCATAGCAGTCAGGGTCACTAACTATTAGACCAACAGGTCTGTCAAATTCATTGACCATAACTTATCTAGAAGCATGGTAAATTTTACTGAACATCAGTACTTTCATTACCTAACGCTTTTGTTTTTGAAGACAAAGAGATTAATCTAAACGCTTAAATATTTAGATCAATAAAAGACTACGCGACCTTTTTAATTTGTCTATTACTGAATATTGTGTTACATAATAATATTTATTATGATAAAACTGTGCCAAAATGTTCCCATTGTGATTCCAAATAATTATTATTAAACTGTAAAATAAAATAAATATAAAATTGTAGTTGTGAAAATCGGCGTTGTGTTAATCAGTCATTTTTAGGATAAAAGTTGAGAGGATAAATGATGCTCGTTATATTTTAAAATTTTAATTGAAATATATTAATTTCAAAATGAGTTGTTTTATTTTTTTAAACTTCCATATTCTATTCCCCTTAAAAATATATTTATCAGAATTTGCTATGAATAATTTTGCGATTGATGTATGTAACCACGCTTTACGTTCATATGTCGTGCAATTACCGATTAATAAAAGCATATAAAGTACCTTGTAGACGCAATACAGATGAAAGTAAATAGTACAACTTAACTCAAAACGCCCACTACACGTACTGATTTAAATATTCCCGCCACATTCCAGTTTCAGCAAGTGACACTGACAGATGCTTCGTTCGGAAATCATAGCTATTGTTTAGGTTTTCATTTGTTTATTTATTTAATTTATTCTCTAGATCTGAAAATAGTATCAATTTATGTAATCCTGCTACAAACAGAATGAAATGACTTCTTAATTTACAAAAGAATAAAAAGGAAGATTTTATAAATTAAATGACAACTAACAGTGGCTGTATGCAGATGAGCTTGTGCCCGTCCTTAAAACTACAAAAAGTTGTTTATAAAAAAAAACTTGCATTTGTATTGATTTTCGCAGTTCTATCCCAGATTTTTCCCGTGAAAATACGGCTGCAATATTCACTAAACATTTTTTTTTGTCTCATAGACAGAAAGAGTCCGTGTTAAAGCTTAATCGAGGCAGTTTTAGTGGGCATTAAACCTACTTTTACGCTGTGTAACCACCCGTAACGATCTTGCTGAATATACTTTACATTCTACTAGTGTTTTACTAAAAAATAAGGTGTTTTAGATCAAAATGAGTGCTATAAGGCAACAAAAGGGTCAGGTCAAGGAGGGTTTATTTCAGTTTATCGTCAAACACATCCCTACTGCGAATTTAAATCTGATTGACGATATTGTTCTGAGCTATGTGATCTCGATCCTGGAGGAGGCATCCCAAGACCCTTGCTTCGATGTTGAAGGTAAGAAAATAATCCAAAAATTATCTTAAATATTTATTATCCTAATTATTTATAATTTTATGTCTGTCAGCTGAAATTTTGACCTAATTAAAGCATTCATGTAGATTTAAGTGTATACCTACATCATATTGTTAGTTTTTCATTGTTTTTCGCAACTGTACTGTGTCTCTCGATTCGAATTACGTCGTGACAAAACAAAACACGCTCGCCTTCATAGATTCATTCATAAATAAAACAAAGGAAAAGCAGCGGTGAATTTTTTTGTGGTATAATGTGTGTTTATGTTAATTATTTCTTTACATTATTTTTTAAACATTTAAAATAGGTTGACTTTGTTCCAAAATGATTCTACATATTGTAACAATAATTGTGAATACAAATTTAATTTTTTGAACACAGTGTACTATATTAGAATTGCTTTGCATGATTTTATAAATCATTCTCTTGTATTTACATGATTAATTTTAAAATAAATTTTATTGATCAATTGTCTGCTGTATTCATATTCTAATTTATGCAAATATAGTGGTTATCCTCTGGTTTACCGTACAAACAGATGTGTTGCTGGGGAGTTTGTTCCGCCACTTCTTCCCAGCCAAAACACTAGGAAGTGTCGAAGGCGCTTTCGGGGACTGTCTTATGTAAAAAGTGCGGATAAATTAGCCTAATTTGAATAAATGACTTTTGATTTTGATTTTGTTTAAGGGGAAAATTGAAATTACATATCAAATTAGCATAATAAACGATGTATGGACTGAAGAATAATAAAAGAAACTAGTGGCATAGCCCGCCCCGTCTTCAACTAAGCCTTATTTTTTTTCATTGTGGTAAAATCATCAAATGAGTCCTCCCACCCAGGGCAGAGCGGGAGGGACTGTCAGACTCGTACTGACTAAAATCCACGGTGTCCTTCAATATCCCTTACGTTCCGGGGTCACAGTAATTCGTACAGTCCCGCGACCGTCTTCAACTAAGCCTGAATTTTTTACTGACTCCGAGTATCTACCCAAATTTCAAAAACATTCAGCTTTTCCAATAACTCTTAACTGTTACAACTGAGAATCAAACCCCAGGGCCTTGTGTTCAGTGATCATGCTTGCAACAAAACTAGTGGTTAATAAACAAAAAGTATCATTAAATATTATTTTTGTTTTGGTACAGCCATCAGATTATAGATATGTTCATTAACTCTGAGTCTATTGGTCGCGGGACTCAGGAATTAACGTGACCCCGGCACGTAAAGGGCTATTGTATTGTATTGTATTGTATAACGGGCTGGTATCCGCAACTCCACGTCAAATGCGCGTATTTTGCGTGCGGGTGGGAAAGAAGTTATTCGATCCACCCCAGCTCCCCGAGGAAAGCCAGCAGCGCCTTCGTGTTGCCGACGATCTCGCGGAGAGTACCTGGGTTACCGAAGTACTTTGCCCTGTATGAAGCAATTTCAGGGCAGTGTAGGAGCACATGACCTGCTGTCTCGTCCGCCGCCATACAGGCTCTGCACAGGGGGCTGTCTGTGATACCTAGGACAAAGAGGTGTTTATTAAGGGAGCCGTGTCCTGTCAGGACGGCTGTGATTGTTCGTATCTGCTGTTTGGTTAACCTGAGCACGAGTTTGGTGAAGCGGCCATTGATGGCGGGTAGCGCCTCCTTGGCCTGTCTGCACTCCGCCTGATCCCGCCACAGGCAACGATGTAAGTTACCTGTTCGTTCCCTGACCAGAGTACGTATGTAGCCGAAGGGGAGTGGCACTATTGGTTCGGGTCCCACCGCCGTCAAGCTAGATCCCCTTCGAGCGAGTTCATCCGCTGCATCGTTGCCTCGGGAATCGCTGTGTCCTTTGATCCACTGAATGGTTATGTTGTTATGCTCACCTACCTGGTTTAGGTTCTGGTGACACTCGTATATTAGACCAGAGTTAACCGTGTGGCTGTCTAGTGCCAGCAAAACGGCCATGCTGTCTGATAGTATGCGAATTGAGTGGTCCTTTACCCCTCTGGCTGCAATCGCTGCCGCCGCCAGGATAATGCCCATGCACTCTGCCTGGAAGACTGTGTTGTGGACCCCCAGTGATCTGGCAATGCGGATGTTGAGGTCTTCTGAGAAGACTCCAGCACCAGTGCCGCTACCTGTCTTAGATCCGTCCGTGAAGATCCGTACCTCCGCCGGGGTCAGCCCCTCGCAACGGTGGTCCTCATGGAGCTGGATTTTGTATTTCTTATCAAAGATAAATTGTTTGGGTACCCGGTCTTTTATGGCCTTTGCCATGGGAAATTCCTCATAAAGTCCCTGTAATATCGAGGTGTGTTGTGACTCCCTCTTACCCCAGAGTTGTATTGTTTCGAGACGGACCGCCGCCAATGTCGCCTCTTGCTGTATGAACAGGTGGAGAGGAGGGAGGCCCAGCATTGCTTCCAGAGCTGCAGTAGGCGTAGTCCTCATACATCCTGTTGTCGCCATGCAGGCCAGTCTTTGTATTCTTTGTAGCTTGTTTGAAGCGGTGGCTAACCTGGTGCGAGGCCACCATACCACGGCTCCGTAGGTGATCATGGGTCTAATAACTGTGCAGTAGATCCATAGTATGATTTTGGGGGATAGGCCCCATTTCTTACCTATCATCCTCCTGCATTGCCAGAAGGTAATGCAGGCCCTGTTTAATTTGTTGTCTAGATGGCTGCTCCAGTTTAGCTTGTTATCCAGGATGACCCCTAGATATTTGACCTCATTGGCTAACTGGAGTTCTGTATCAAATAATTTAGGTAGGCGAAAAGGTCCAAGCGATCTTTTCTGAGTAAACATGACCAAAATGGTCTTTGTGGGGTTCACTGAAAGGTCGAAGTCCCTGCACCACCGCTCTACTATCCTTAGCGCTTGTTGCGTTAGATTGCAGATAGTCCCGGTAACCTTCCCCGAGATGAGGATGGCGAGGTCGTCTGCGTACCCAATTGTATAGAAGTGGCATGCGTTGAGCTTGGTGATGAGGTCGTTGATCACCAGGTTCCAGAGGAGTGGAGAGAGTACCCCTCCTTGGGGGCATCCTCTGGCTAACATGGCTACCTGCCTGTCTTCTTCAAGGCGAACCACTCGTTTACTTAGCATATTAGTAATCCAGTCTACTAGTACCTGTTCAACTCCGTGTCTGCGGAGGGCGGCGCTAATGCTGGAGAAGTTTGTTTTGTCGAAGGCTCCTTCGATATCGATGAAGGTGCCTAGGCAAGTGGCTTTTTGATGAATCGCTTCCTCGATCCGGCCGACCACCAGGTGGAGAGCGGATTCAGTCGACTTACCCGAGCTGTATGCATGTTGGTTTGTATGGAGTGGAATTGTTTTTAGGGCCCCATCCCTCAGCTCCCTTTCGCATATCTTCTCCATAGTTTTCAGCAGAAAGGAGGTTAAGCTGATAGGTCGGTGAGATTTGGCGTTGGTGTAGTCACTCTTACCTGGCTTGGGTATGAATATGACTTTCACTTCCCTCCATCCTTTAGGAATGTATCTGAATGCCAGACATGCTCTCATAATGGGTACTAGCCTTTGAGCGACGGCAGTTCCTCCCCACTGCAGTAGTGCTGGGAAGATGCCGTCCGGGCCAGCTGCCTTGAAAGGATGGAAACACCGTATCGCCCATTGGATTTTCTCCAAGGTGATGACGTTGTGGGTGTAGCGCCAGTCATTGTCTGATGGTGTTTGGTTGATATCGGTCCAGTTGATTACCTGTGCGAAGGCGCATCCCGGGAAGTGAGTTTCTATAAGGACGCGCCTCGCTTCTTCAGGTGATGTAGTGAGTGTTTGATCGGGCTTCCGGAGAGTGACGGTAACAGGAGCTTCCTGCTGCGCCAGTATTTTCCTTACCCTGTTTGCTTGTTGACAAGATTCAATGCTTCCGCAGAATTTACGCCATCCCATGGAGCTTCTGAATCTGATGCATTTTTTGTAGCTGGATTTGGCTGCGTAGTACGCATCCCAATCCTCATCAGCACAAGTATTCATGGCTCTATTGAGCGCTTTCCTTACCTTACCGCGTTTGCGGTCCAGCTCTGCGCCCCACCATGGTTGTTTTCCCGGTGTTTTTGGCGGAGTGGTTTCTGGACATGCAGCTTGGTAGCTGTTTAGTATTGCTGATGTGAGGCCGTTGATGTTCTCCTCAATCTGTGTTGGCCCCTCATACGTTCTCAAAACGCTGCAGGGTGCGAGTTTGGCTGTGAGGTGCCGTGTATAGGCAGCGCGGTCTGTTTTCCGCGGATTGCGTTTTGGTAGCACTGGTGATGCACAGGTCTGGATATCAAAACGTATCCACCTGTGATCTGAGCAGGAGGCCTCTTTGGAGACCTGCCAGCCCGAGACGAGGGCCGCTGCACCCTCTGTGGCTAGAGTAAGATCAATAATCGTCCGGCTGCGTCTGGTAACGAAGGTTGGTTCAGAGCCGGTGTTTAGTAGGGTAAGGTTAGTGGAGAAAAGATAGTCAACTAAGGTCTTACCCCTGTCGTTTGGCGTGTCCATGCCCCATAGCGGATGGTGTGCGTTGGTATCGGCCCCGATGACAACTTCAAGCCCGGCGTTCTCGCAATAACTCACAAGGCGGGCGAGGTCGTGAGGGGGCGGTTCTTCAGCCTCAGGCATGTAAGCCGAGGCCAGGACAAGTGGCACCTTCGTGCCATCACGCTGTATATATATCTTTATTGCTGATATGTCTCTGCAACAGAAGTCAATTAGTGACTGTGTCTTGATGTTGCTAGTTACGTAGATGCACGATCTGGGTTGATCATGTTCTGTAGTA
The DNA here is from genome assembly GCA_943136025.2 of Agrotis puta. Classification (NCBI taxonomy): domain Eukaryota; kingdom Metazoa; phylum Arthropoda; class Insecta; order Lepidoptera; family Noctuidae; genus Agrotis; species Agrotis puta. Next base: position 6,034,640 of record OW964195.2, on the reverse strand, counting down.
ACTAGAAGCTTACCTCCAAGATTTGTTAGTCCTTGGATGCGGCCAGCTCTGATCCACGGCTCCTGGATCAGGGCGATGGCCGAGTGTTGAGCCTCCATCCACTTCCGCAGCTGAGCCGTCGCGGTCTGACTGTGGTGGAGGTTTGCCTGTAGGACCTTACAGGCCGATGAAGGGGACGCCATCATTGGTCGAACCCTCTTCATCCTCCTCCAGACGCAACCCAGCAAACAGGTCGCCCTCGTCGAAACCACCCTCCCCCGGACGCGAAACCGGTGACAGCAGAATGCTATCATCCGGCTCCCCATCCGACGAGATGACGGTCTCCACGGGGGCGGCGGCAGAGGCGGCAGATGTGCTCGCTCCTGCAGTTGTCGCCGCTGGTGGGGCTGCGGATGCAGCCTCCAGTGCGGTTTCGGTTGCTACCTGGATGTTTGCTAGGGGAGGATCTACTTCCGCCTGTGTTGACGACCTCCAGGAGTTCGTCGCGGGATCCCAACCCTGAGGGACGTCGCCGTAACGGCCGTTTGGACCCCGGAACTTCAGGTAGACGCGCCCCACACCAAATGCGAGGCGACGTCCAGCCTTCATAAGGGTCGGTATTTGGTCCTCAGGGATGCCGACCACCACGAACCAAGCTGAGGCTTGTTTGTTGGCGTGCAAAAGTACCCAACGCTTGATGCCGGCCCAGGGGTTTTGGTAGCTAAGAGCACGACCTAGGAAGGTCGGCTCTTTAAAAACCCCCTGCTCGTCAGGGATGACGACGCCGCATCTGACACGCCGCTCGATGTCCGCTTGGCTCTTGACCACTAGCGAGCTACTAGTGGGAAGAGCCAAGCCGGAAATCGTTTTCCTTAGCCAGGCCAAGGTTTCGGTGTTGTCGCACCAAAGTTTGAGGGCTCCCCCGGAGTACTGAGGCTTCGCATTGAAGATCGGTCCCGGTTGGCTCTGTTCGTCAGAGAGGCACTCGACGAGGATCTGTGACTGGATGGCTGCCAGAATTTTGACCGATTCCTCTTCGGTAATGTGGCCTCTCTGTTCGCAGGTGACTGCGACGTTTAGGTCGGGGCTAGCGGCTTGGGCGTAGCTCCGGTTTACTGTCCGCTTGGAGTGGTCCAGGCGCGGCTTCTTACGCTCTCCACGAGGGGAGCTTGTTTCGTTGAGCTCGCGTTTGGCTGTGGCTGGTTCACTCCGAGCAGGTATGGTGGTGCGTGGCATCTTCCTCGCGCTGCACGTTGGCTGGCTGGGTCCTGGGCGGCTAGTGCCTGCCCCGGTCTGCGAGCGCTTGCCTGCGGAGAAGGATACCTTACCGCTGTGTTGTTTGTCCGCGCTAACTGCGTTAGCCGGAGTGTTGTTAGCCTTACCTATCTGCTGGGCTAGTATTCTGTCTTTTTTAGACGGCCGGTTTCTTCTCCTGCCCCGTCCAGACGGGGCCGTGAGACTCGGACCCGTAGGTTCGGCGCGCTGGCCGGTACGGGCGGGTCTGCCCTTCCCACCGCCGCGCCTGCTCACCTGTACCTGCCAGGCTTGCGCGAACGCACTGCCGGTGGTACAATCCTGCCCTGGTTGGCTTTTGACAGCCAGCGAGGGGGGGGAGACTTCTGGGGGCGGATGGATAAGAGGCACCCTGCCTCCGGGTTCGGTGTTGGAGGGAGCGGTACTGATCCCAGGCAGCGCCGCTGTCCCTTGTTTAATCTGGGATTTAGTTTTGGTCGTGGCCACGGTTTTCGCCATGGCCGGACCTTTACCCGCACTGGAGCTCGCAGCAGAAGCCGCAGAGCATCCGGGGGTGAGAGAGGTGTCAACGACCCTCCTCTCGGGAGTTTCGGCTAACGCCTCCGCTCCGGTGTGTTTATGTGATGTGTGAGTGAGTGTGTCGTGGTTAGATGAAAGAGTGTGTCGTGTGTGTGTCGGTAGTGTGTATGTTGTGTGTGTAGATGTGTGTGTTGTGTGCGTGTGTGTGTGAATAGGCCTTTTGTTGTCCATAATTAAAGTTTATGTGTTTCGTCTCTCTGGCTTCCCACCCTCCATGGAGCCCGCACCTGGGAACGTCTTGCTACAAACTAGCTCGATCGTTAAGACTACCAGAAGAGATATAGGAGCGCAAGGCTGGCTTAGGGTGCGACATCCGGTGCTTGATCGGGTTGGCGTAGGGGGGCCATCCCCTATGAACTGATCAACCCTCACTTACACCGTCAGCATGACCTTTGCCCACCACGGTGATCATCCGAGGATGACCACAGTGGACCCCACGCTCCTCGCCGTGCCCCTCTAACGGGACACAATGGCCATTTCCCTACCCCCGGCTAAAGGGCAGGGCTACCGTTTTGCCTGAAATCCAGACCAAAGGGGGCGTGTTGCCTCACGGACGCATTACAGCCAGCGCCGATCGGCTCAGCCCCCCAGGACTCCTTCATCCCTGCTTACGGCGCTCAACTGCGCAGGTCCTAGCGCAGGTGACTGTTACTCCTACACGTCAGCAGTTTGTTTAGTGGCATGCCTGCAGCCTCTTAGTCACGGAGAGCTGCAGTTAGGAGACAGAAAAGCGCCTGGTGGTTTCTGTTGCGTCTATTTCTTAAGGAATTAGACCAAAAACGGGGCGGCAACCTCGAGAAGGTGTATCCACCAGACTTGCCTTGAGGATCTACGTGACAGTAGCACTCTCCCTCAAGACCCCGCCACCCTGCTCCCTCTGATGGAGGCGCAGGGTAGGTTTGCATCTATACTACCAAGCGAAGCAAAAGCAAAGCATGTCGTTGTGCAACCGCAAAAGCATACATACAAACCCTCCCCTACGTAAAGGGCTATTGAAGGACACCGTGGATTTTAGTCAGTACAAGTCTGACAGTCCCTCCCGCTCTGCCCTGAGTGGGAGGAGTCATTTGATGATTATACCACGATAAAAAAAAAATCTCTCGAGTCTATTAACAGTTTTTTTTTAAACATTACATACAGAATTTCTCCTGTATTGTATGTTTAAAAACATTCAAAGTAACATATACAAACACCCAAACTCGGAATAAATTCTTCTAGGTCATACTGATACTCATACTGCTAGCCTACATCATCCCACTGCTGTGCAAAGGCCTCTCCCCATGACTTCCAGTTTTCACGATCCAGGGCCAAAGTGTGCCACTGGTACTCGGTTTTGTCAAGCTCGTCTCGCCATCTTCTACGAGGTCTGCCGCGAGGTCATACAAAATAAATATTATTTGTGCCATGCAGGAATCCAGCCTGTGACATGCAGATCTGAAGTTAATCTTTAACCACATTGCCATTCATTCCGCCTCAATTGCCGAGTTTAATGGTGGAACTATTTCAACATTTTTCCTAGAATTTATTTGAGGCAGCTACTAGAACTTGCTTAAATTCAAGACAGATAGATACAGAGTATACTTTATACTATTAAATAAGCATCCTTTTAGTTTTTATTACCCTAGTTTGTGTTCCACTGCTGGCCTCCCCGTTTTCCTTCCAATATTCTCTATTTTGGGCAATTCCTGGCCATGTCTGCCCCGCGAACATGATCAGATCGTCACACCACCACCACCGTGGTCGACTTCGACGGCGATGTCCTCCCTCAGGCGTCCATTGAGTGACGATCATTGCTCACCTCTCTAGTGCATTCGTTCAACGTGGCCCGCCCACACCCATTTCAGCTTGGCTATTTTACTCCAACATCAGCTACTTTGGTAATGGAGCGCAGGGTGGTTTCCATTGGCTTCGCACCTATTATGCTGTGCACCATCGCCCGCTTTAATAAGTAATACTAGTTAACACTGGAAATTAATAATTTATCTTGAATGGTATCTGTGGTTAGATCTTTGGCTATAACTAAGCAATGGGATTTGGATTGACGTTATACATTAATTTCGGACATATACCAATTATGGATATGAAACCAAGTAAGTTATACAAAAACAGATATATTTACTTAAAAGAAATTTTCTTTGATGACTATTCCCATACCTACAGTAGAGGCTGATTTGTTTAATCATATTATACGTGAAAGAAAGCAAGGGTCGACCGTTTTGCGACGACCTCTCGCATCCAGTTGTAGTCCAGGCCATGGTATGGTATGGAGCGAGGGGGCATGTGAAGGAGTCGCCTTTTTCTGTGAAGCTGTAATGCGACCGAAGAAGGAGGCCGAATGCGTGAGGGAGAGGCAACCCTCCTCCTCACACCCAGCCGCCGCAGGAGACGCCCAAGGTGACGAGGACTGCAAGGCGATTTACGGCCACAATAGGACTGGGTAGCACCTCAATTGACACTGGCCCTTCACCATCAGGTTACATAACGCGTCGCCGACTCAGACGCGATGTTCCTGTCCTATGCGCGCCTCATGGAGGGTCTTAGATTCCTGTTGATGATCATTATCGGCCTGGCCATTTCCCTATATTGAGTTCGGTATTCCAGTCGAACCCGATGCATTTCAATATCAGTATTTTACACGGAGCGACTGCCTATCTGACCACCATAACCTAATAACTTCTGGGTAATGCTGTACTCCTTGGTAAGAGTGGTTGTCAGACTTAACACTAACGACTGTCAAAGATCTACAGTCCTGACCAATGGCTTTACGTCCTTTCCGAGACACGAAGAAAACTCGCTATGATAGACCTATCTACACACCCAGGTAAGCGCGGCTTCACCTTGAAGGTCGACCTTTGTCTTTAAATTCATTACAAATATTGAAAATAAAAATTAAAGTCTAGCCATTGACGTCAGCCGTTGATGTACAAGAATATGAATCAATTATTCAGCACTTTGGCCCCTCTACGACGCCGACGCCATGCTTTGGTTGCATGAACATGCATTTTAAATAGCCATACATTACAGCATGCGATTTAAAACGCTGAGAAATAAATACCTTAATAGCTTTAGAAATAGGGGCTTCGTGATGTCGTGGCTACTGGCTACACACACAATAACAAACACCCTTTTTTTTCGTGGTAAAATCATGAAATGAGTCCTCCCACCCAGAACGGAATGGGAGGGACTGTCAGACTTGTCTGACTAAAATACACGATGCTCCTTCAATAGCCCTTTACTGTTCATGGTCACCTGATGAGTTAGGCACCCCGCCAGGCTTTGGCCCGTGGAACACGACGTGCCGTAAACCATGGTCTATGATCGAACGCAGTAGCGTGCAGTGGTTCCAGACTAAGGGTAGGCCAGGAAAAAAAAAAACTACATTCTCAATACTGACGATGCGAATGGAAGAAAGCTTCGGCCCACTTCAAAACTTATAATTTAAAACACTCACCACATTCTTCACGTAAGATTAATAATCACGATATTCTGACGATTCAAATAGAAGATCTGTCACCTCAAATATCTTTCCAAGTGGGTGATAGTTACAAAACACGTCACTTGCAAGAATAACTCTCGAAGATTGAAATTGTTGGATTAATTCTCGTAACATTTAGACAAAACTTGAAATTTAAACGAAAATATTAGTAGTTCTTCCTAAGAGTTGTGAAAAATAAGTTTTCACAACTATCGTAATCAGTATAAACACACATTGTCAGCACAAGTCACACAAACTAGGACCATTTTAAGTAAACAAACGAATCTTCTTTAATATTTACACTACTTTTTGTTTCAAAATGTATTACTTATAGCTAAATATGATTAAATAAAAACAAAAGTGCAAAACATAAACTAATTTTAGCCGGCATAAACTGACACTTGCACACGGAGTTGCCAGTATTAATTTACACAATTCCCCAAAAACCAAATTCGAAATAAAATTCTTACAGTTTTTAATTATTATAGGTCTTTGCTATTCCTTAAAATATAACATTTAATTTGAAATGTATAGATTTGACAATACTACTCTGTTTTTTTAATTGTCTTTATTAATCTTTTACGAAATTGTCGTTTCTTTGTGTAATCTGTTTCCCGAATTGGCAACTCTGTTTATTTTACCCGTGCGTTTTCATTCATAAAACGCGTACTCGTCAGCTACAGCGAAAGGAGCTGCGTAGTAATTTATACATGTGTGCGGTTTCATATACACGAAAATATGAACACGGATGCATACATATGCATGAATTATTGAATGAATTTTAGAATTTTTGAGACCACAGGACCGCTTGCCTTCGGTTATAGTAATCTGGACGTGATGACGTCACACGGCGGCCGCGCGGAAATTTGCTAATGCGTTATGTGAGGCGTTATGTTTTATATTTTTGTTTTATTTTATTACAAGGTTACAATAAATGCGTTTGTTTTATTTATGCAATTTTGTGGTAGGGTAGGCTTGGCCTAAATCAGTACTATGAGAGACCGCCCCTGATCGAACGGCGAGACACCCATTACTCACCGTCGGCATGTCCGCGATTTATAGACACTTACGCCCGAAAGTAATATTCAAACTCAATTTTAAGTATTCTGTGCTCAATCTAAAAATCGTTCGTTTGTTTTTGACGGCTGCTTCTGATTGGATATCTTAAAGGCTCGGATAGGCAAATTCGGTCATTGATTGGTTTCAGACAAGGACCCGACCGAAGATAGCTACCGAGATAGATTATTAATTTCCAATGTAAAACCATATTCAGGAAAAAACAACGTTGGCTGAGGTTGGTCCCTGGATGGATGACCATTTCTTTTTTATCAAATGAGTGCTGAGGCCTGGGTGGAGGGATAGAGACTGTCAAACCCTTACTGACTAAAAATTTACCCTGTTGCTACGGTTGCCTTTTGCGTTTCAGGGCAACGGGAAACTACTTAGACAATTCCGCGACACCGCCTCTGTGCGTGCCCCGTCAGCTGATAGTCCAAGAGGCGCGCGTGAGACACCACGTCAACCCGTGATTAGTCCTTGATCTGACGGCGAGCTACCAATTACTCGCCGTTCGCAAGCCGTAGCTATTATTCCTGCGTCCAAAATATGCAAAAACTGCCGTCTATCCAAAGGCACTAGCTTTCGACATTCAACTTATTACTAAAGTTCACTGAATGCCGATATAATATTACTTCCATATACATTAGCTAGGTCGACCTGATTTTAGGGCGAGACGTATATAGCCCTAAATAGACTGGATCAATATTTGCATGTAACGCCCTCAGAATAGGTTTATAGTTTAGGCTTTTGCAAAACCTATAAGTATGAAACAACACGCGAGTTTTTAAGAGCGTCTTGATGACAGGGAGGACCCGTCCTGAGTGTAGCGGAAGGGACTGTCAGTCTAGTACTGTCTAAAAACCACCGTGTTCCTTCAACGGTTAAATACTAGGCTTGCAACGAATATTCGGTTACTATTCGGTATTCGGCCTATTCGGCTGAATACCGAATATCCTCATATTATTCGGCCGAATGCCGAATACTTAAATTATACCTACTTCCTACTTCTTTGATCTCAATTACCATAAATACAATCTTTATATTACAGTATTAAATATGTATGTTCCTTTGTGAGAGACTGGCTTCCATACTCGGATAACCTGTGGTGTGACGGATCCCCAAATCATTACAAAATCTTTGTTTCAATCATAGAACCAGTAAGAAATTACGTAGATTACTTAGAAAAAATAACAATAAACGGGTCTGCTGGTTTGTCATAAGTGTACGATGCGCAAAGCGATCCCCTTTCTTCCGCCGAGCGCTCAAGATCCGTTCCGATATCTGTAATACGATCCACGAAATAGACTTGTCTAAACATGCAGTGCGTTAGCAATATACCGTGCAGTGCAGAGCAACTGCGGGCACGGGCCGGTGAGTACAAAAGAACAAACGAGCGCGAAATAACCACGTCTGTACAAGTTTTGGCGCTAAAATTCGGCCGAATACTTTAACATAATATTCGGTTAGGGCTCGCCGAATATTCGGTATTCGGCATAATGCCGAATTTGCCTACTATTCGTTGCAAGCCTATTAAAAACACGTTTATTATTTTTCAATATTGTTACGAGCTGGGTAAGGGATAAATTAATTAACACCAATTAAAACCAAATATTTTTTATTGACACACAAATCACTAAAACTGACTTGAAAGTCACTTCGAGATTTTCACTTTGTGTTCACTTTCGAGTCGCCTCGATCGTAGTCAAAACCAGACTGACTGCCGGCCCTATCGGCCCTTATTTATATCCCGGCCGGACCCACTGGATGTTAAGAGAGGAATTCTACTCAGTCTCATCATTTCTAGAAGCTTCCGGTCAATCGATCTTCCAAACAATCATCAGTAGAATTGTCGAGAACCTTATAACTTGGTCTCGCAATTCGATCGACATAACAATATTCTGACGGATTGAATAGATTTGCTATTTATTGATGCTATCAACAAGCATATTTAAGTTGCGTTTCACAACAAAAATGTACAGTTGATCATGAAAAAGCCTTTCTGTAAAAGTTCCATACAGCAACAAATAAAAGCAACAGGCGGGATGCGGAATATTGACTCAATCGAGACTGTATTTCATCAAACCGCCAGCTTGCACATGCGTACTGCGCGCATATTATTCAGTTTGCACAGCGTCTATTTTGCATACAAAAATATGCGCCAAATGTTTTTTGAAATCTAATATGTTTCAGTCATCTTGCCCATTTTTTAATACGAGATGCCGTTTTCAATGACAACTTAACAGACAATTTTTTTCATAAATTTAGCCTTTTCCCAGCTGTATTGGGGTTGACTTCCAGTCGAACTAGATGCGGCTGAATATCAGTATTTTAAATGGAGCGACTGCTTATTGGACCTCCACAACCCAGTAACTGGGCAATACGATACCCCATGGTAAGACTGTTTGTCAGATTTACGTCACGGTTACTTATTTAGTCAGTTTCGCAAACCCGACAGGCGTTATTCTCTATTGGGGCCCCATCAACTGGTTGATAGCTTAGGCGCGCGTAGAACACGCCATCAACCCGTGATTGGCCCTTGATCTGACGGCGAGCCGTCATTGCCTGCCGTCTGTCGTCAACCAAAATTGACGCTTAACAGTTATTATTAAGCTCTGAAACATAGCCACACCCTTTTTGAAACACGCTGTAAAATAAACGATAGCTAATTCAAAACCTAGAGTATCAGCATAGTGACGGGGCCTGTAGAGGACCAAAGCCTGCTGGGGTCGCGGGACTTACGAATTACCGTAACCCTGGTACGTAAAGGGCTTTTGAAGGACACCGTGGATTTTAGTCAGTACAAGTCTGACAGTCCCTCCTGCCCTGCCCTGCCCTGGGTGGGAGGACTCGTTTGATGATTTTACCACGATAAAAAAAAAGCTAATAATTCAAAATTTAGAATGACCTGAATTTGAAATCTACTTTTCAAGGTAGATGTTGCCGTGCGCCGAGAGAAATGGGTCAATCGTTATCTACTAGATGTTAGTAAAAGGGAATGGGATGAAATTGTAGTAGTAATAGCACTTTAACGTGAGTGTTTATAATGTAATATAATGCCTTTTTTTGGAGCTCAGCTCACAGGCCGATCTTCCGGGTTAAGCCGCGCTTGCCGAGGTTGGTCTGTGGATGGGTGACCATCAGTCATAGCGAGTTTCCTCCGTGCCTCGGAAAGCACGTATAGCCGTTGGTCCCGGCTGTCATTTGTAGATCTTTGACAATCGTTACTGTTAGTCAGAAGCTCTAAAGTCTGACAACCAGTCTTACCATGGAGTATCGTATTACCCAGTTACCGGTTGAGGAGGTCCGATAGGCAGTCGCTCCATGTAAAATACTGATATTCAGCTGCATCTGGTTTGACTGGAAGCCGACGCTGAGCCCAACATAGTTGGGAAAAAGCTAGGCAGATGATGGTAATGCCTTTGTTTTGCGAAGGAAAGAGATGTAACACAGGGGAGTAATGGGGACGTTGCCGTCCAATCAAGAACTAGCTATCGTATTCTCTAAAAGACAATCGTAAAGCTGGACTCTACAACGAACTCATTTTTGAAACAGCCTTGGGATCGAGATTAATTTGACAATAGGGTCTTTACTGCATAAAAAAATTGAAAATCTGTTTAGTCCGTCAAGAGTCCGTCAATTAGAATATTGAAAAGTAATGGACAACTATTTTTTGTTTTTGTCAATGAATATTGACAAAGATAAAACGCTTCCAAATTCGGGAGTAGGGGCTTGTGACGTCATAACGTTTGTAAAATTGTGCCGACCGAGTGACGGTTTGTGATTTTTAAAAGCGTTGCATCTTCGTCTATTTTGGTTTACGTAAGAAATGAAAAAATACGTGTGAAATCCTTTTTTTTTTGAGTATAATACATTATTGAGGCTGTTTAAAAACAGCCTCGTTTATTAAATCAATCTTATAACGGAATTAAATAAATAAATATTCCACAACTATCACACAACGCCATCTAGTCCCAAGCTAAGCAGAGCTTGAGTTATGGGTACTAGACAACTGATAAAAATACTTATATATTTCTAAAAACATACATATTATAGATAAATTACACCCAGACACAGAACAAATGATCGTGCTCATCACACAAACATTTGTCCTGGGTGGGAATCGAACCCACGACCTCCGGGGTTAATTTATACCAAAACTAGCAGAATCTCGCGGTTTCATCCGCTTCTCGACTCCTATTGGTTGTATCGTGATATTATTATTGTATATTCTATAGCCGTCGTCGATAAATGGGCTATCCAAAACAAAATATTTTTTTTTGAAATCTAATATGTTTCAGTCATCTTGCCCATTTTTTAATACGAGATGCCGTTTTCAATGACAACTTAACAGACAATTTTTTTCATAAATTTAGCCTTTTCCCAGCTGTATTGGGGTTGACTTCCAGTCGAACTAGATGCGGCTGAATATCAGTATTTTAAATGGAGCGACTGCTTATTGGACCTCCACAACCCAGTAACTGGGCAATACGATACCCCATGGTAAGACTGTTTGTCAGATTTACGTCACGGTTACTTATTTAGTCAGTTTCGCAAACCCGACAGGCGTTATTCTCTATTGGGGCCCCATCAACTGGTTGATAGCTTAGGCGCGCGTAGAACACGCCATCAACCCGTGATTGGCCCTTGATCTGACGGCGAGCCGTCATTGCCTGCCGTCTGTCGTCAACCAAAATTGACGCTTAACAGTTATTATTAAGCTCTGAAACATAGCCACACCCTTTTTGAAACACGCTGTAAAATAAACGATAGCTAATTCAAAACCTAGAGTATCAGCATAGTGACGGGGCCTGCAGAGGACCAAAGCCTGCTGGGGTCGCGGGACTTACGAATTACCGTAACCCTGGTACGTAAAGGGCTTTTGAAGGACACCGTGGATTTTAGTCAGTACAAGTCTGACAGTCCCTCCTGCCCTGCCCTGCCCTGGGTGGGAGGACTCGTTTGATGATTTTACCACGATAAAAAAAAAGCTAATAATTCAAAATTTAGAATGACCTGAATTTGAAATCTACTTTTCAAGGTAGATGTTGCCGTGCGCCGAGAGAAATGGGTCAATCGTTATCTACTAGATGTTAGTAAAAGACCGAGTGACCGTTTGTGATTTTTAAAAGCGTTGCATCTTCGTCTATTTTGGTTTACGTAAGAAATGAAAAAATACGTGTGAAATCCTTTTTTTTTTTAGTATAATACATTATTGAGGCTGTTTAAAAACAGCCTCGTTTATTAAATCAATCTTATAACGGAATTAAATAAATAAATATTCCACAACTATCACACAACGCCATCTAGTCCCAAGCTAAGCAGAGCTTGAGTTATGGGTACTAGACAACTGATAAAAATACTTATATATTTCTAAAAACATACATATTATAGATAAATTACACCCAGACACAGAACAAATGATCGTGCTCATCACACAAACATTTGTCCTGGGTGGGAATCGAACCCACGACCTCCGGGGTTAATTTATACCAAAACTAGCAGAATCTCGCGGTTTCATCCGCTTCTCGACTCCTATTGGTTGTATCGTGATATTATTATTGTATATTCTATAGCCGTCGTCGATAAATGGGCTATCCAAAACAAAATATTTTTTTTTTAATTCGAACTAATAGTTCCTGAGATTAACGCGGTCAACCAAACAAGCTCTTCAGCTTTATAATATTGGATAGTAGACTAGGTGCTGCTCGCGACGTCGTCTGCGTGAACGTTGCCGTTGTTACCAAAAGTAAAAAGTGTAGATACGTTACAAGCGCTCAGCAAGTGACCCGCTCCAATGTGGCTAATTGGCAAACCTTAACCTCAGTGTGAAGTTGCCGGCGTCAACGGGTGCACTTTACGTAAACAGAGTGAATCAAAAGTAAGACTGACTCAAAACCGCCGAAAATGTCGTCGTGTGTAATGAGATATGATACTTCGTCGATAAGACTTCTAAAAGTCAAGGAATCGCAAATCAAATGAATATTTTCACAAATAAAGCATTACGTTTCTAAAATATGGCATCGTAAAAGAAAGTAAGATCCCACCTACCCGCCTACACCGCCGGATTCATGGATGTTGTTTCTATTGAGAAGACCAATAAGTTGTTCCGTCTCATCTATGATGTGAAAAGACGTTACACAGTTCACCGCATCACTCCTGAAGCTAAGTACAAGCTCTACAAGGTGAAACGTGTGTCGACGGGTCCCAAGAACTTGCCATTTTTGGTGACACATGACGGCCACACACACATACATAACATTAGATATTTACAATTTATTAATACTGTCAACATGCTTATAGCAGACGTCCCGATGTAAAATAAAATAAATATCAATTTGTTTGAAACCCTAAACTGTAAGCCGACCCTAATATAGTGGAGAAAAAAGCGAAAGACGGCGGAGCAAACCTGTTGCATCTGACCCAGACAGTTTTAAATTTGAATTTTTTGTAGGTATGCTGATATCACATTTCCATATTATAAAATTGTTTGGACTTACAATACCCGGCCGTGAAGTTACTATATGTTTCCCGCGACTACGCTTGCATTGTGTTAGAAAATTATACCAGGGAATAGAGAATTACATTCTCTATAGAATACGGCTAACAGCCTATTCACGAAATTGTTCTAAACAGCGCGGCGGGCGCGAATAAGACATTAGTTACTTTGTAATTACGAGAATCCGCCATTGGGAGCTCCTCGTGGCGTGTTTCAAACATGTCTATACATTTGACCTTACCGCTCGTCGCACTGTCTCCGTTCACTTCTTAACCCACACTGATCTTTATCCCTGTTAAAATAAAGTTGCTATTTGTTTGCTACAAAACAACTGTTACCCTACTGCCACTAATAAATCTGCCAAATATACATTGATCCCTATAATCTTTTTATTAAAGTTTCTATTCCATTTCTCTGAAAGTATTGTCAAAGTTCGATATTTCACGTATGATCATGTCAACGCCCAGGTGCTGTAATTAAATATTGGTCCCCCTGGATATGTAGGTACTTACCGGCCTGAATCATAATAATATATGCGGACAGAAGGTCAATTTTCGCCAATAATAGAAGCGTACAGGCGCGGCTCCAGCCCTTAAAAAAGGTTGTGGATACAGCCAACCGAAAATCGGCCAAATGCGAGTCGGAGTATGAGTTTGCTCATAATGGCTTTGATGCAAACAAAGATGTTAACACAACACATATGTAGATGGAGATATTTTATAATATGATAGATACCTGCTGTGGTCATTGGAGCACGAGCGAAGCGAGCTCGATAAATTGAAGATTTCTGAAATACGATCAGAACTTCTTTCTTGAAAAGTGTGCTGGAAATATTAGGGCTCATTGGGTAATTAAGAGACTAAAATGTATACTTTTTTATATTTTCACACGGCAAGCTTTAATTTAAAAGTGAGCACGAAAACTTTATGCTTCTGATTGTGATAATTTAAATTTTCAATGAAAAGTGAGCGCAGCTGAAAACTTCTTGTCGCAAAAAAGTCAAGATTTCATTGAGAAGTACACTGGAACATTTTTAGGAGCAATATCTCTCTGGGGCTTGGAAAGCCAACACTTTAAGAGCAAGCATTATTCATCTAATTTTACAATTTGTAAGGCATATTTGTGCTTCCCTTTTCATACGAAGTTGTACTTCTCCATCTATCTATTGATTGACTGAACTCAAAGGGACATCGCTCTTTCCATTAGGAACGTCAAATAGGGATAGATAATTGAATTGTGGGTTGATGTCGCGACGAATCGATCGCTTCGGGTCGACTATTTTGAATCATGGGCTACCGTTGTGCCAATTATATGTCAAATCAAAAGCATTTATTTCAAGTAGACCAGTTACAGGCACTTTTGAATTGTCAAAGACATAAAACATATTATTAAATACTACATAATTATGGTGCTATAGTCCCAGTCACAAGACATTAAAACTCGAAGTGAAAGTACCGTCGATGATTCCAAGGAGTAGATCTCTATGGAGAAGAACGGGGCAAGAAACTCTATGGACACTCTTTTTAGATCGCCAAAATTATTACAAAACCTTTGTTACATCATTAATTTTGAGATGGTACATTATGTGAGAACGATGTAGCAAATTACTTAATTTGCGTTTTTATATTTTACTGTGGACAACTGTCCACAATGACAATTCAGAAACAATATTATATAATCAATAATTAAAATAAACCGTGCTAAGAGATTACCAGTCTCAACTGACAGCGCCCGTTCACGAACATGACACACGTATCAGCATCATTCAGCTCAACCATTTTGGAGGGAGCTAAATGATCCGACACACGTGCCACCATCAGCGAGACATTTAAGTGAGCATAACATTCTCTCAACCACCAGGGAAAAATTGAGTCAATAAGCAATGCAGTCTGCACGCGTATGGGCTATAAGCTAAGGTTTTAGTTTATACACAGACCGGGATCGAGGGACTGTCTAAAAGGGTAACAAACACAAATCACTGCCGCAGCGAACGTGTTAAAAAAAAGTAATAAACACCGAGCATAATCTACTTAAAATTGCCATACCCACATCCACATCTCGTATTATTATAGTATCCTAGTATTAGTATCTACTGTCTCGTTCCCGTAAGACATAGAAAATGTGCCTCTAACTGTTTCCTCTCTCTCTATGCAAAACCAGTTTATCATGGCCTCGCTTTGTATTATCTGTAAGCTTATTTTGGTTTTGCATAGCTTGATGTTAAGCCGTGTGTATTTCATGGGGTTGTTCAAGGTTCCCCCTTTATGTGGTCAACTATACAACCATACAGTACAAATAACTTAAGCAAAACGCTTTTATAATTACGGAGGCCAAAGCAGGGTCTTTTATATTTAGAATCTGGAGGGTCATCGTGTGTTATACAACGCGGTTACCCTTCATCCTTTATTATGAATGCCCTATTGGATACGTTAAATAAAGTCAGTGTAAGGGCCACTATCGACCTTGTTTATAAATAGAAATTGCATTGAAAGAGCCTTCTGGAGCGTCCTCGAGTTTCTTTTTGTATTAAAAGCAGATCTTTTTGCGAAGGGAACGTGGGCTACACAACGTTATTTTTCTATTTTTTTAGATTTATTTTTTGTTGGTCTGTGTGCTGCTCCTGTTGGCTAGTAACATAACCATTTTTTCTTTCACTCGGGCAGAAGGTAGATGGTATTTTTAAATTAAGAAAAAATACGTAGGTCTTCCATTTCGGGCGACTCGATGTCTGACCATGGATCATGGGTCCCGGACACGGGTCGACGGCGCGTTGTGTTCCACGCGCGCCTCAAAGAGTGTCAGCAAATTGACGGAGCCCCCCTCTAGAGGGCCAAAGCCTGCCGGGGTCGCGGGACTTACGAATTACCGTGACCCCGGAACGTAAAGGGCTATTGAAGGACACCGTGGATTTTAGTCAGTACGAGTGATAGATTTTGATTGATTTTTAAATGTCTTTATTAACATAAGAATATCAACTGCAAACAATAAGATCTTATTCTAATTATTTACAAACCTAGATGTAACTAGTCTTTAGGCTAACTTACCTTTACAAACTAATACGAGTGACAGTCCCTCCCGCTCTGCCCTGGGTGGGAGGACTCATTTGATGATTTTTACACGATAAAAAAGGACTTCCATTTCAGCATTCATGCCAGACATGTGAAGTTGTATGGCGCTGGTCTTCCAATGAACCTTGGGATGTTGACTCAATATTTCTTCTATCACTTGTCCACAGGTTTCATAGAGATGATGGCAGCTTATGTCCCTCAGTTCAAGTACATTGATGCTGGGCTGGTCTGCACCTGGGTGCTGGAGTTGGAGGCTGAACTGAACCCAAGGGATGACACTGATTCCATTTCTAACCCGGGTGAGTTATTTTTTTACGACCATCTTGCCTGATGGTAAGCAATGGTTTGGTCGACGGAGAAGTACACTTGCCTAGAAGTAACCTATTCATTCTAGACTTAAAGACTCCAAAGTTATAGCTAGGAAAGGGAATATTGACCACCAGGGTTTGGAAAAATTTAACGTAAATTATAATTTATACCGGATTAATAACGTTTTTAAGGGGATACTCTGTTACGGCACCTGAGCGAAATCTATCGGCCTGTTCACGGACATTGTCTCTCTGAGTGATGACTTAAGAGGCCTCTTCATCAATTTCTTCTCTTTCATCTCTCTTCATCAATCGTGCATTCAAAATATAAACGGTCGTTTTTGTTACAAATGCACGATTTAGCTAAACAGCTATATTTCAAGTGTTGACAATGTGTTATAAAATTACGTTATTGCCTTTTCTACAGTAATAATAGACCACATTTTGTATTTTTGATTCTATTTACGAGTTATGACATTTTTTCGATTGGCGGCGCTAGTGGACTGTAAGAGGACGTTAACGTGGGGCGGCGAACGAAATGTTTGAAACACACCACGAAACGCTGCTAGTGTCAAATTCTTGTACTCACAAAGTTATTAATTTCTTATTCGCGCCCACGACACCGCTATCAGCTTAGACTGAAGTCGTAAACGGGCCATATAGACCTTCAAGTATACAGGATCCGACTGTTTGTGAATGTGAGCTTAAATGTTTGTAAACACACCCAAAATACAGGAGAGTAATTCGTCAGCCAGATAATGGTCCAAATCTGTTCTTAACCGGCAAGTATCTATTCCAGATGATTCTGCTAGCAGCGATAGACTGAGTCTTACTCTGCAGAATTTGAGTGAGATGCTGCCTCCTATGACAAAGAACAACCGGTGAGTGCTTTCATGTTTGAGTTGTAGTTATAAACCGCCAAAATGACCCGTTCATATACTCCAGCGATGCAACTTGCGTCAATAACCACATGTGTCACCTGTTTCCGTTTATTTCTTTGTTGCGATGAACCCATCACACTATTCCCAAACCAATGTAACTCCTGAAAGCCAGAATCAACAGTGGCAACCACTAGAAAAGCGCCGAGACAATGAAGCTCGACATGTCCCGGAGAATGAATTTACCTGTCTTGGATCCTGCAACGAAATTAATCAGAAACGAATAGTGGAGGATTAGGAATAATATTTCCACTTCCCTCCATGTCAAGCAGGAGACAGAACAAAACGAGGCCAATAGGCACAAAGGGACATTACAACTGGGAGAAGGCGAGTTGCCTAACACTACGGCTAAAAATTGTTAAAAAACCTGTTTGTTGTAAATACCTGTTTCCGTCTGCTGACCGGAAAGTCTCAGGGAATCGTGCTCTAAACATCATCTGCCTAGTTTTCTCCAACTATGTATGTAGACGTTGGCTTCCAATCGTACCAGATGCAGTTGAATATCAATATTTTACATAGAGCGACTACTTAACTGACCTCCATAACTAAGTAGCTGGGTAGAAATTTTCATCATTCATTCGGTCAAATCTGACAGTCCCATCCGCTCCACCGACTTCTAGAATCTAGAGGACTCATTTGTTTGATGGACCACATTTAAAAAAGAAGTATTTGAATAATGCTGATGATTAATTAATGAGCATTTGATGTTTTTGTTTGGAAATTGATGATAGAAACTTCTTAGACCTCTATGACAACGTCTATAATGTCAGATTATTTAGGATATGAGGGTCTTTCTTAATCTAACAATTTATAAAAAAGTACTAACTAAAAAGAAAGGATTACATTAAAGTTAATACGGTGTCTTCACGAAAAGTTTGGAGTGGTAGCATCTGCGGTAATCAAATATGTGAAGGTATATGTACGCCGAGTTTAGTTAGCATTATACCTTTGTTTTTTCCAGGTCCCATTCCAACTCGGAGTCATCAGAGAGTGTGGAGGGCAACCGTCGTCCGTTGCTGGAGGAAGATGTGCACGCTGAGCAGTGCCAAGCTCTCGCTGAGATGTTCCCTAATACTTGTGCTATGGAGGTATGTAGCTGTACAATAAGGGGTTCGTCAAGGTAGCATTATATGCCCAACTCTAATGTAAATGATGTGAAAAACTCTCATTGAAAATAGAAATCTGCCGAGCGTTTTTTTAACATATCAGAGTCAGTTTCCAGTAAAATATAAAGCAGCTAAATAATAGTATTTTAGTCAAACTGTCGATCTTCTGTCTACCTTTAAGAACTGTCAAAGGCCTTTGACTTACAGAAGCATGGTAGGGTACTCGGTATATCATAAATAATTGGGGTTCATGCACGTACAAGGCTCGGATGCCGTCTCTGGCAGAGGATGTGCACGCTGAACAGTGCCAGGCACTCGTTGAGATGTTCCCCAATAATTGTGCTATGGAGGTATGTACGTAATACATCAAGGGGTTCCTCAAGGCAGCATTATGGGTCCTACGCTATGTTGAAGTCGACTGTCAAAGATCTTCTAATTATAACTGGTGATAGCTAAGGTTTGCGAGCTTGACGTGCTTTTTGAAGCACGAAGGGAACTCAGTAGTTTGTTAGGTATCTACCTGTCTCGTATTTTGTGTTGGTGAGAATCATTAAAATCCATTTTTCCTCGCAGATCAAACACTGCGTTTCAATAGCTCACGGCGACGTAGAGCGCGCCGCCGCGACTCTGTTACACCGTCGTGAGCAAGGCCAGTCGCTGTCTGCGGCGGCACTGCACACCGCGGCGCGCCAGCCGCTCTGTGATGACTCTGAACTAAAGAACAGGATCATTGCTCGGTGAGTTTGAATTGCGAGCGCGTCGCTAAAAGCCGTGTGACTCTCCAATGCAATATTTTTTTTAACTGACATGGTCACTAAAACTATCATTAGGACATTTATAACTAGTAGCGCAAGAAAAAAAAAATTAAATTCTCCATATAGCTGCATCTATCCAGCTCAGGTGGAATATAAAACTAAACTGTAGTATTGAACAGTGGTTTATTGTCCAATTCAAAAGTACTTTTTCATGAATTTCAATGTCAACATTTACAAGCACAATTGATTTCATTTACTCAATCATAAAAACCAACCCAGATGGTGGAAGAGCTCGAAGACCATAATCTCTATCTATCTCCTTCCAGTTACTCCTACGTGGACAAGAACTCCGACCAGAAGGAGCACAAGCCACTGGCTCCCAAGATTGAGCCCAAGAAGATGGTCCGCTATCGAGACAACAAGATTGTCTCGCTCAAGGGCGAGCGGTACACTGAGGTATGTAGCACACTTCGGGAAACATCGGCTATCTTCGGAAACACGAAGTTTACCGAAGCGCAAAGCTAGTATGGTTTATCAGTATTAAGACTGAGCCTCAAAGGCGAAGCACTTTGAGGTATGTAACTTCGGCTATCTTCGGAGACACGACGTTTAATGAAGCGCAAACCTACTCTGGTTTAACAGTATTTCAGCTCACCTGGTTTATAATAATAATAATATAATTTTATTTCAGACATAGTCCATACAATTTTAAATAAACAAAAACAAAAACATAAAGCATCCAAAAAAATAAAATAAAAATAAATAAATAAAATGAAATTAATTACAATCAACAAAATTAAATTAAATATGAAAAAACATTACATTCAATAAATTTAGTAATAAATGCGATTAAAATCTATGTAAATCAAACAATAAAATAAAATTAAATGTCAAAACAAATGTCAAATGTAATTTCATATTGAGTTGTTAGTAAAGCTTAAAACTAAGTTAGTACCTTATAACTACAACTAAAAATGAGTTTACCTTAAAAAGTCATTTTACATTAAAAAGGACACCACCTGAACCGTGTACCTTATTCCAATGCCTCACAATAGGACACTCAATTCTGTTAGTAATGGTATTTAGAAGGTCATTAGAGCTGCCCCGCACACGCCGCATCAGGGAGGCCACTCTTTTACGAACTATTGCCCTAAAGCAGTCGGTGTTGGCTTCCGCAAAAACTATTCTTAACTATCCTTTACTTAAGATAGAGCAGGAGGGCAGTATACAAAGAAAGGGACTATTAACGCACAAATGAACATGTGTTTATCAGTAATTTATAAGAAAATTAACTGCTTCTTACGAAAGTGCATCTCTGACTAGCTTTTCGAGTATTACAGGAGAGATGCCATGTTTGGTAAATAAACTGCTAAGAAACCCAGCCATGACTTCCTAGTGGTTTACCATGATGTATTAAAGCGACAGTGGTTCCAGTGTGGGAACGAAATGACCTGCACCCGTATTATGCCGTCTTAAACCAGGCTTGTTCCAGTGAGTGAAAGAGACAGAGCTATACAAGTCGCCTAGCGCCACCTCGCTCACTCAATGGAACAAGCCTGGTTTTAAGACGCCATAATACGGTCCCTGAGCTGCTAAATGACACTTGAAAATAACGTTCAGTAATAACGTACCTTGTGCAAATAATTTAATTGTAAAAGTTATTTTTTTCATATGATTATTGTTTATTTTAGAGCGCCTAATTATTGAAGAAGCGTGCATGACGTCAGAATATGGCGTCACAAACCCTCCATAGAAATTTTTGTGCATAATTTATATCTTCTGATGAAATTACTAACATTATATCCATAAACAAATTCCAGGTACCAAAATCCGGAGCCGACGAGGAAAACTTAAAGAAGCCCAAAAAGCATCATTGCCCTTAACCATTAAGAGCATGTCAGTACAGTGGACAAGCGGCCCCCGCCCTCCCCCCACTCTCGCTGTCCCCCGGCCCCCTCCCCCTCCCCCTCCCCCGCTCCCCCGCACGCTCGACACCCCCCCTCGTAATGCCCCCTTGCGTAATCGTATTTGTAGTATCGACGGCACTTTTGAAGTTGTCCAATGTAATTGTCAGTAGTGTTTTAACGTGTAAGGTTATATCATATTCAATTTGTCGTAGTATAAAATTAACGCGTGAAAGTGTCAAAGTGAAACAAAATGGCGTCGAAAAATATTCAAATTTTCGCGTTTTTAAGGTGTGCGCTCAAAAATTTGGTGGTTACTCTAAAAAAGTGATTCGCGTCGAAATGTTTTACGTGTTAAATGAAGTTAGTGTAAAAAATTGTTCGAGTAGTTTTTGCGCTCAAAAATTTGATGGTAAATCTCAAAACGCGGGTCGTGTAAAACTGATTTGCGCGTTTAGTAATTGTGATGAAAATGGTGTTGAAAATTATTCGAATAATTTGTGCGCTCAAAATTTTGTTGGTAGCTCTAAAACGGCGCAGCGCGTCAGAATATTTTACATGTTTAGACATTGTAATGAAATTTTAGTAAAAAATAATATGAATTTATTTTTACTCGCGACAACATGCTCTCAAGCATTTGAAGGCAACTCTAAAAATGGCGTAAAAATATTTTACGCACAAAATAAATTTGAAAAAAGCGCAATACACCAGCCAAATAAATTTAAAAATCACTTAAAAAATTCACGTGTAATATTTAATCTATTTAGATGTAAAATTAGTAATTTTGACATAAATTCCAAATGGAATACTTTCATTAATCGTAATTTTGACAATCGTCACTTAAATTTAAAATGCGAGCGTGCGTATAAGTGTGTATGTAGTGTAGAAATATGTTTAAAAGAGCGAGAATCGTATGAATTTTATTTCTACCCGCTTAATTCCAGTACTGATTTTATAAAATTATTTAATTTTAATATTATGTCGTCACAATTTAAACGCATAGACTGTAATTATTTTTTAAATTTAATTAATTTAATTTCTTTAAATATATTTATTTGTAACTCTAAGCTTTTTAGGCAGCTGTCCAGTATTAGTTCTTCTATGGTATCTATGGAATGTCAAAGTGTTCAAGTT
This sequence comes from Agrotis puta, assembly GCA_943136025.2. Classification (NCBI taxonomy): domain Eukaryota; kingdom Metazoa; phylum Arthropoda; class Insecta; order Lepidoptera; family Noctuidae; genus Agrotis; species Agrotis puta. The sequence goes on along the minus strand of OW964195.2, from coordinate 6,012,585 downwards.
AGGAAAGATAAGGTTTGTTGTGAACGAAGTTTAGGTACCATTGAATTCGGAGCCCTAAAATGTTGCTGGGCCATAGAAAAAAATCGTCACTCAAAAGTCGCGCAGCGGCATTTTAACGGCCCGGCCGACCATTTTGGATTCCCCATAGTTTTAAGTAAAAAGATCTGTTTACCTGTGATTTCGTACGTTTATTATAATTTTATTATTAAAAATGTGATTCCTAAGATAGATTTAAAGTTTTTACATACATCTGTGATTATGATGCCATTTAATTTGATATTCTACCCTCTAAGCGGTTTTTATAGTTATTTAAGTTTCGACAATAGTTATTGTGTGCGTTCGTCACATAATGAACGGATGATTCTATTGTGATGATATTTTTATTTAGTTTTACTGGTAAAGTGATAATGATTCGTGTTGTCTACTTGTATGTCCCCCGTTGTAATCTTCGAAACTGTCAAACTATACTAATTTTAAATGTTATATTTATCAAATGAGTCCTTCATGAGTAAATTGTTCCTGTCCTTCAGTTGCCCTTTGCGTTCGTACACCGCGGTATAGCTTAGTCAGTCTCGCGACCAGACAAATGTATGGCCTCTTCGTTTTGCCAACAGCTCCTTGAGGTGCGCGTGGAACACAACGCGCCTATGACCGGGGCTGGTCCTTGATCGGACGGCAAGCGCGTCAAACTATACGTATACTTAGTATATATTTGATGTTAAGTGTCTATATTACAAAATAACATTAAAATTTAGAAAAAAATCGGTGTTAAATGTCTATAAAACAAAATATTAAATAGTCAACAAAGTATTTAAATAATTGAAACATCTTTATATTCGAATTTCGACTTAGGGCCGGCCGCTCACTGTCAGCACGGGACGGCGTGTCAGGGCAAAAGATTATATTACTAATCAAGTTATTTTGAATTTTATTTCAATGAGTTTACAATTCGTGTTACTTTATTTCGATGTCGCGATTGCACCCCGCGAGATGTATGGATCACTTTGTGTCGAGGAATGATCATTCCTAAGCTAGTTGAGAAAAGGTTGAAACTTGTGCAGCGGTTAATGAGGTCTAGTCCCGGTCAGTGGCAATCCCAGTCAACCGTAATGACACAGCAAACGAATCCGCGCGGAGCAACACTGATTGATGCCAGAGTGGCTGGGCTTTTAGCAGGATGTTACGGAAAGCCGCGAGATGTCGCGCCACAACCTTTTGGGCCATGCCGTAACACGCCGTCAGTGAACGCCGGCCCTAACTCTTTTAAAGATAAAAAAATATAGTTCCTTTTAACTAATTACAGAACTGTTCCAAACAAAAAAACAGTGACATAAAAAAAATTACACACGAAAAGTAAAAAAAAACCGAATCATTATCATTTAATCCGTAATTAATTTAATTAATTATTTAAAATAGGTTTGTGACATAGACTGATTTATTTACAATAATATCTCATCGAATGAGATACGTAATTTATTTTTTATTTTATTTTCGATTACAGCTAGGCTGTGTCGTCTCTCTGTTTCTCTCTTAATTATTTATTTATTCTCTTTTGCAAATCTTGCGTAGGGTATATTTTAATATTTTCGTTATTTATAACTGGGAATTTTATACACGAGTCGAACTATTCACTTCTTGGATTGTTCTATTTTTAGATCACCAAACGCCAATTAAGGCAAGCATTTGAGAATGCCGATCGGCAAATTACCGTTCGGCATTAACCATCGTTAAACTATCTTCAGGTTGCTCGGCTGAATTCGAGCCGAGCGGATCGCACTCAAACATCCCGACCCGAAAATTTAAAATCGTATAGAAATTAAGAAAAAGAAAATTAAATACAAGAATAACGAAAATATTAAATTTATCGTACGAGGACCAGCTTATTTATTTGTGCTTTTAATTAAAATTAAATAATACATTTGGGATTATTCATAATACTGTGAAATGACTGGAAATATCTCCAAGAATAATAATGCATGCGCATGAGCAAGATTGCAATAGGTTACTTCTAGTCAAGCGTGCTTCACCGTCGACCACATCATCGCTTACCATCAGGAGAGAAAGTGGACAGATGAAAGCCTATCGCTATATAAAAAAATATGATGGTATTGCCAAATTAGACATTATACTCAACAGTCACATAATATATTACTACAAATATATAACCTATGCTTTTTGGTTTATAGATAAAAGCAACTTCTTTTTTTATCGTGGTAAAATCAACAAATGAGTCCTCCCACCCAGGGCAGGGCGGGAGGGACTGTCAGACTTGACTGACTAAAATCCACGGTGTCCTTCAATAGCCCTTTACGTACCGGTAATTCGTGAGTCCCGCGACCAGATAAAAGCTACTGGTAAAAAAAAAACCTTATTTGAATTTATCTTTAATACTCCCAGTATAATTTGTATGAAAATTAATCAATTTTATCGATCGCATACTTATCAGGTTGCTTAAATGTTGCCATTTCACAGTATCATTAATATGAAAATGTATTTTTAAATAATTATATTTCGCCAAAATTTGGTGCTTAATCAAATTAAAAAATGAAATTGCCAAAATGCGATAGTTATCTAAAAAATCTCGATTTTAAATTGTTAGGTAAACTATGTACCTATGATTTGTTTTTAAGCTTTCTTTTATTTTGACGATATTAATTTTATAATAGGACGACTTTTAAAAACGCAAAAATTATATCACAATCTGTCTAGCCTTTTTCCCAGTCTCCAACTATGTTGGATTCGTCTTCCACTCACTCTTACCAGATGCAGCTAATTTTTATATAGAAAAAATTTATAAAATTGTCTAAAAAATACTTATGGAAAAAAAATGTTGGCTATCATTTAGACACAGAATTATATACAGAAATTATTATATATTATTATAGAAAAACAAATTACAATCATTAAGACACTAAGGAAATAATAAATCTAATAATCAATAATGCATTTTTTAAATTTGTCCTAAAATAAATATTAATTGACTATTGTTGAATCTCTCAAACGAATTGTTTTGAATTTGTCAGTATTATTTATTAAAAATGAATTATTTACAATCTTGACATTTATGAAAAATTGCAGATTATTTTTAACGCGACTGTAACGTTCATAGATATTTTTTTATTTAGTATTTTCATCTATAGAAAAAAAAAACCAGCACTCGTAGACGGTTGTCGACGGAAGAACCGACAAAATGACAGAATGAAGAAAGATTGCTATCGTCCTAAATGTGGCGTTGTGTAAAACGTAGAAACAAATCTCGAACTGTGTAGAAACGACTTTATCTAACCTTGGTAGAAAAGATATAGAATTGGTCATGCTACATGTGCAGGACTGAAATAGTCGACTAGTCCGACGCAATGTCCATTCGTGCCATCGGAAACAAACAGAGATCGCGTCAAATAACATTCATGAAAAAATTGACAATAGCAGTATGATACGTTGCATTAAAAAAATATCTATGAACGATATATAATCTGAATCTCCAAAACGCCGAATTAAACAATGTACTAAAGTTTTCTATCAAAATTGTATATTATGAGTTACTTGCCATAAAATATACCTACTGGAAATATAGAGATAAAACAATTTTGGACTATAATTTAGTAAAATACTGTGCTGTGTGTGTGTGTGCTGTGGATATAATGTGTTTTTCAAGAGCGCTCCGCCGCCATAGCTAAATATTCACCTAGTCTAGTATGGAGCGTCCTTCTTTCGCCTCGAGGGGATATCGGACTTCCCGAGAAACATGAACAATTCGGAATAAATATAAAAAAAAGTTTAGGGCAGTTAATGTTCTCTGTCATACAGACAATAGTGGTGACTATTGTCTGTCACCTATCTGTATGACAGACAATAGTCACCACTATTGTCTGTCATACAGATAGGTGACAGAGAACATTAACGATAGAAATGCTTCCTAAATACAGTTCCCGGATTAGAATACCATCATGATTTTCCTACCCCAATTTATTTGGCGTAGGCATAGAATTTTTAAATAACAGCCCAAAAAGGGGTTACTCTTTACAATTAATAAGAAAAAAATATATACAATTTTGCTAGAAAACTAAAATCCTAAATGGCGACAATCACAGATGCAGTAAAAACTCTAAATCTCTCACCGCATTTATTTTCTATGTTTTTTATTTTATTTTAGTTATAAGAATATGATTGTGTATAGTTTGTAATGATTTTTTGTAAGCATTGCCGGCTTTAGCCTTGCCAACTAAGAAGACAGAAAAATGTGAATAAAAACAGGATTTATTTATTAGTATTCCTTTACTATTTGTATTGGAATACACCATGAAATTTATATAAGCCATTTCGAAGGGCAGTATTTGATGACAACCCGTTTTGGGTACTATTTGACATAAATCAGTTGTCAAAACCTAAATAGGGACACTATTTAGTCGTCATCTCGATTTGTGGGACTATTTTGACGACAATCCAGTTTGAGAACATTATCAGGTCTATTAAGTCAGCATAATTTGTAACTTGGGTTACAAAGGAGGTTTAAAAAGAAAACCTGTTAAATCTTACAAACAGGCACTAATTTGAATTTGTTGAACACACCTAGATTATTGGCATTACACGTCACACACTATTTTGGCGACGATATGAAGCCACTTCTGTACAAAGCCACTAATTTGCCGTCGACCTTAAAATTAGATTGTCTTATGGAAAGCCAATTTTAGGTATTATTTTGAATTCATCCCCCGAATAAGGGTACTATTTATTGTCACCCCCTGATTAGAGTACCATTTATTGTCACCTCCGATCGGGGTACTATTTATTGTCACCCCTTGATTAGAGTACTATTTAATGTCACCACCCAAATCAGTCACTTGGTATTATTTGCACCCCTAAAGCCGGTAATGCTGCATGCGATGATCACGCTCTCGTTGTCATATCTAAGTCCAGTGTGAACAATGAACTGAAATATATCGTTAATATCCCTAAATATTATGTGTGTTTTATTTCAAATATTTTATTTGAAAATCTTTGCAATTTCAGATTTAGCAGACATAATTAGAGGCGATAAATAGTACCACAGCGTCGTCTAGGTGAAAAACTTGTTTTACTTTTATCAAAATTACAAAAGCTGGTTATTTTATGCATACTAAAACAACTCGAGCATAAGTTTAGAAAAAAATGCAGTCTTTTTTATGTTGGTCGGGTAGAAAATTCTCAAAATTCATATTTAAAAAAATTAACAACTTGAAAACTATAATAAGCATGAAACAAACATGAGGCATCCGAATAACACCCCGTGACACGAAGGTCTCATTTTTTTTTGTATTTTAAAACGTTGCCCGACACTAGGAATTTCTCCTGTCTTGGGTGCGTTTACAAACATATAAACTCACACAAACACCCAGACCAGAAAAAACTACTTGTAGATCATAAAAATATTTGTTCCGTGCGGGAATCGAACCTGCGACACGCAGCGCAGCAGTCCAACTTGCCGTTCTTGGACGTTAATGTTACGGACACCCTGTATATGATAAGAGTATTTGTAAGGATCCTAGAAGGTAGTCTAAATAAATGGTCCTTTTTTTTGTTGCGTGGTAAAATCATCAAATGAGTCCTCCCACCCAGGGCAGGGCGGGAGGGACTGTCAGATTTGTACTGACTAAAATCCACGATGTCCTTCACTAGCCCTTTACGTACCGGGGTTACGGTGATGGGTAAGTCCCGCGACCCCGGCAGGCAAAAAAAAAATAATAAAAAAAATAACTGGTCCTAGAACAACAATAGCGAAGCCTATCGCTTTGCCCGTAAAAATAAATAAAAACAGGTACAGAGGTAGTAGGGAAAAAATTAAACAACTCGAATTCTACTTAAAATTATTGATTTATTTTTATAATACATAAGTAATTACACTTAATTGGCCTTTGGCCTTCAATTAAAGTAAAAATAAATAATATTCGAAATGTAAACTTAACAAAACAAGTAATTTTAATTTAGAGCCACTTTGGTCAGTATTTCATTCAAATTAAACTAAATGAAGACAGAATAGTATGTAAAAGTACTGTCAAAAAACAAGATGAAATGAGGGTAGATGGAAAAATAAACGATTAATTAAAAAAAAAACTACTGTATCCTTCCGACCGATATAATAATGTTAGGTCAGAATTTTATTCAAATTCATTAAAGTTTATATAGTCTGAAAAGTACTCTAAAAAAACAAGACCAAATGAGGGTAGATGAAAAATATCGTTGAAATTTTACTTGATTTATAGATTAATTTTAATAAATTGCCTCTAGTAAATAATCAGATGACAAAATCAACAAATATTTAACCTGTAATAAGTACCTAGATACAGATCGTCAATATCTTACATGATTCTTGCTAAAATTCTTTTATTTATAAGAATGTATTAATGGAAAGTAACCTTATTCTTCATGTATAGGTCGATGTTATCTGAAAAATAAAATAAAAACATTTTTATCACTCAAAGAGGCAACGCCGCCAGTCTCTTGGGCACATTACCTGCAGTAGCTGACAGCGTTGGGGATGAATTTTTCGATGCTCTATAATAGTTTAGTTTTATTTTAATAATGTAATTTTATATTGATTTTAGCTTCTATATAAAGTAGAAATATGCTATTTAACCAACCCATATAATAATAAACATTCCCTTTTTATCATTACATTTTAATTTTGTTTAGTATTAATATATTATATCGCACGCATTTAAATACACAATGCAGTTAAATTACAAAGAGGGTGATAGTCGCACGAGCTGGTACGCGTACGTATGGCTCGACCATTTTTTATTTTTACTTGGTAAAATCTTCCAATGAGTCCTCCCAGCCAGGTGACGGGACGGACTGTCAGACTTGTACTAACTAAAATCCACGGTGTCTTTCAATAGCCTTTTATGTTCCGGGGCCACGGTTACCCGATAAGACAGCCCTCTAAGGGGGGCCCGTCAGATTGCGTGGAATTCGACGCGCTGTCGACCCGGGCCTCGTCCATGATCGCGAGTGAGTCGCCCATTACTCGCCTACGCATGTCCGCGCCTAGGGTGACCAGATGTCGCCTCGCTACGTCCGATGTCATGGGCGTCTCCCGCGGCGGCCGGGTTGTGAGGTTGAGGCTGTCCTCCCCTTCACAGCGCCCGCTTCCTCCTTAGCTAGCATGACTGCTTCGCCAAGGAGGCTACCGCTTTCCAATACGTCTCGCATGACTCGACCATAGACTTAAAAGATGGACTGAGCGATAGCTGCCTAAACATTGACCATACTCTCTAGAAAGAGAGAAACATAAACTTAAAAGTCTATAAAACTAATTTTTTTCCTCTCTTTCTATAGGGGCAATTCCATCTGTCAGTTGGCTAGGGAAGGTGCAGTCCATCTCTTTAGATCTATGGGCTCGACACACTTTTTCGCCTGTGTCCTGCTGCACCGTAAGTCATCATCATCTGCCTGCCTTTTCCCATCTATATTGGGGTCGGCGTCCAGTCGAACCAGATGTAGCTGAATATCAGTATTTTACATGGAGCGACTGCTTATCGGATCTCCACAACCCAGTAACTGCGTTACTATAACCCATGGTAAGACTGGTTGTCGGACTTAGTGCTTCTGACTAATAGTAGCGACTGTCAAAGATCTACAAATGACATCCGGGAGCAACGGCTTTACGTGCTTTCCGAGGCACGGAGGAAACTCGCTATGATAGATGGCCACCCATCCACAGACCAAACTCGGCAAGCGCGGCTTAACCCGTAGATCGGCTTGTGGGGCTATAATTATTTAGGTACGAGTTCCTCTTACACTTACGAACTTACGTACGCGTATCACCCCCTTAACGGCACTGGATAGGCATTTTGACGGCATTAGTGAGGGTAGTGAAAAATAATGGACACGTATTTTTTTTATCAATGAATATTGACAAAGATAAAATGGGGAGTGGGAGTTCGTGACGTCATAACTTTGTAAAAATCGTAGTAAGACGTGACGTATTGTGGACTTTAAAAGTGTCTTATCTTCGTCAATAGGCAATTGTACTCAAAAAATAATAATTAGTCCGAAATATAGATTACTAGCGACCTGCCCCGGCTTCGCACGGGTGGACATTTATTTTGGTTTGGTTTATACTATCGCGGACTTTTTTTTAGGCATTATTGAGTTCTACAACTTTTCTATAGAAGTCAACCATACAGCTCTAACCATTTAGGCAGCGTTCGCGAGAATCGTTAACGTACGGCAGTTTTTCCTTGCCTTACTCCACAATTTTCACTACCACGAAAAATCCTATCTATTTTCCGGGATAAAATATAGCCTATACGGATTCGGAAGAATTCCTCTAAGTAATGGTAAAAGAAATTTTGAAATCGGTCCAGTAGTTTTTGAGCCTATTCAATACAAACATACAAAAATACAAAGGTTTCCTCTTTATAATATTAGTATAGAAGTATAGATAAATAATAATTACACCCGTATTTTTTCTATTGTTACGTAAACCAAAATTGACGAAGATACAACGCTTCTAAAAACCACAAAACGTCACTCGGTCGGTACAATTTTACAAGCGCTATGACGTCACAAGCCCCCACTCCCTTTGCAAGCGTATCTTTGGCCGATTCCCTTTTATCTTTGTCAATATTCATAGATTTAAAAAAACAAAAAATACGTATCGAATATTTTACAATATTCTAACTGGCGGACTAAACAGATTTTCAATTTATTTATGCAATAAAATTCTTTTTTTTTAATCTGATGGATTAATTCGATTTTTTCAGTCATATTCAGTCAGTAGGATTTATAACAGACAAAATAGAAATAAATTAGAAATTTTAGGTGCAAGCGGGCTTATCAGGGTATTTGGTATCATCAGAGGATGCATGAAGGACATATAATTTGAAAAAAACACAACAAGAAAATATAAACTAATATTAGTACTAAATAAATTACACTACATACCGTGGTTAGTGTTTTATAGAGTACAGCATGCATTTAAGAAACAGATGTTGTTAAAAAGCATAAAAAAAACGACGGGTTGCACTCTGGGAGTGCCGGCAGAAGTGAAAACTTGAATAGTAATAAACACACACGAACATTCGCGCAAGCGCCCTGCGCCGTCTTACGAATTTTCGATCAGGACACGTGATCCTGACGCGAGTTTAAAATTTTTTACCCATTCCAAAAAAAGTGAACAACGCCGCTAAAGAAGTTTTCACTTCAAAAACACTAATAGATAAATAATTATGATCTTCTTAAGAAAGAAAAAACGTACCATAATTTAGTATAGAAAATAGTTATTAACATCCAACAAGTTACTGTTATTATATTATTTTTTTCAGACAAAAACAAAATATTTGACGTCAGGAAAATAAGTTATTTTGAAAATTACCGTATACTTATTCTAAAATATATAGATTGCTCTATTCTATTCCTTATAATGGCTATCAATAGAATTTTAGAAATAGCATTTTAAAAAATGTATCGCAATTCATAATATGATACTGCTATAAGCTTAGTGCGAATTCGGTGGTGGACACTATCAAAACGATCGGAGCGCGCGATGTGTCAGAGATCTCTTTCGCAAAATGTCTACTGGCAGTAAAATGTCTCTTTCTCACAATGCCTCTTTCTCACAATATCTGTCGCAAAATGTCCCGTTACTAACCCCATATGAGCCTCCGTTCGTATTAAAGTTTTTGAATTTGAATTAGCAACAGAAACTGGTCGTAGACTTTCGCCTTGAGACATTGCGACATGTTCGACGAGAAGATACCGCGAAACTTACCGAACGCTGCCCAGCCGAGTCAGATTCGACGATTGAATATTATGTTGTAAATATTCAATAAGAAATATGAAAGAAAAACAACCTTTTTTAAACCTGGCTAAATTTTTTTCTTAGTTATTATCGCGACATTTTGCGAAAGAGGCATTGTGAGAAAGAGAGGTTTTGCGCACGAGCCACAGTGATGTGAATTGTCTTGGGACACCCACATTTTCACACAAATCATCAAGTGAGTCCTCCCACCCAGGGCAGAGCGGGAGGGACTGTCAGACTCGTACTGACTAAAATCCACGGTGTCCTTCAATAACCCTCCACGTTCTGGGGTCACGGTAATTGCATGAGTCCCACGACCCCGGCAGGCTTTGGCCCTCTAGAGGGGCCCATCATTTTGCTGACACTCTGTGAAGCGCACGTGGATCACAACGCGCCGTCGACCCTGGCATGGTCCATGGTCGGACGGCGAGTCCCCGTGTTTTGCTTTCAACTTTTTTAAACCTGGCTATTTTTTTTTTCACAGTTATTATCGCGACATTTTGCGAAAGAGGTATTGTGAGAAAGAGAGATTTTACTACCAGTAGATATTTTGCGAAAGAGATGTTTTGCGCCCGAGTCACAGAGATCTGAATTGTCTTGGGACACCCACGTAGTGAACCTTTTTTTAGGTATTATTTATTCTTTTAAAGAAAAACAAGCCGAGCATGTTTATAAACATATCTAGATGGCACAAATTGGCAGATTTTATGTCCCCAAATAATTTAGGAGACGCTGTCGTAACACACACACCTTTATGCCTTTGTCAAACAGACCGGCGAAAGCGAAGCGTTTCCGAAGTGAGATAATTCTGTCACGCTATCGGATCGCGTTTCTATGTGACTGGATTCAAACAATTCCATACATTACAAATAAAAACGTTACCACTAGTTATACGAAAGATTGCCGTACAGTGTGCCAATTTAATAAATAATTTATTTCCCTGACTAATGATGAAACATAAATCAAATCAAATCAAAACAAATAAATTGATTTGATTAAATATTATTGCATGGAAAAAAATAATTTATAAAAATAAATACAACATTATGTAAAAAGAGACCAGTTTGTACTTTCAACTGACACCATACACACATAAGTAGAAAAGATGAAGCCGATGCAACTCTTCTGTTTAACTACCAACCATAACTGGGCCCACGTAGTGGATTACGGCCCAATCCCACAGAGGCACTGTCCCAGCAGTGGGAGGCTTGATCATGCTAAGCATTTTTTTACTGCATTTATACTTAGATTTTAGTTGTCAAAATTTATCTTGCCAGTCATGTCTGACAGTCCCTCCCGCCCTGCCCTGGGTGGGAGGACTTATTTGATGATTTTAGCACGAAAACAAAAAAAAAGGATTTTTCAACAACGATTTCTTAACGTGCACCCGATTTTCAACTCTATGTATTGAACGGAACATTGATAATTCAACAGAGCGCATACCAGTGCATCAAAAAGACGTAATGATGGAAGCCAGAGCGCAATTAAAAATCGTCGCATTGAAAATAGCTTTAGGAAGACATAGCCAACAGCACGCTTTTTTTTTATCGTGGTAAAATCATCAAATGAGTCCTCCCACCCAGGGCAGAGCGGGAGGGACTGTCAGACTTATACTGACTAAAATCCACGGTGTCCTTCAATAGCCCTTAACGTTCCGGGGTCACGGTAATTCGTACAGTCCCGCGACCCCGGCAGGCTTTGGCGCTCTAGAGGGGGGCCCCGTCATTTTTGCTGACACTCTTTGAGGCGCGCGTGAGATAAAACGCGCCGTCGACCCGGGCATGATCCATGGTCGGACAGCGAGTTGCCAATTACTCGCTGCCCGCATGCCCGCGCCTGAACGCTGCTTAGAAACCGCAGTGCTATTCAATAAGTCTACGTGGAAACTATAATTCGTCCCCAATAGATTTTCAACCTTTTGCTTTGTCGAATAAAGTTGAAAATCTATTAAAGACTAACCGTAGCTACGACGATGGGGCCGCGCTGACGCAACGCTGTATCATAAAATAGCACTGCAGATATCGGCAACAAATATGGTCCATATACCTTTAGAAAGAGATCAATCATAGTTTCGGCGTCATAGAGCCGCTATTTCTGTCGCACGAGGCACTAACCAACCACAACACTTTTAACAGGCCTGTTGGTCTAGTGGTTAGTGACCCTGACTGCTATGCCGGAGGACGTGGGTTCGATTCCCACCCAGGACAAATGTTCGTGTGATGAGCACGATCATTTGTTCTGTGTCTGGGTGTAATTTATCTATAATATGTATGTATTTAGAAATATATAAGTATGTTTATCAGTTGTCTAGTACCCATAACACAAGCTCTGCTTGGCTTGGGACTAGATGGCGTTGTGTGATAGTTGTGGAATATATTTTATTTATTTATTTATTTACAACAAATCGACAAGTCATATAGGTAGTGTATGTCGTACCGTACACTACATATATGACGGCGCTATACGAAGCCGAAACTAGCCGATTGTCTCTTTCTAATAGATGATGTGCAAAATATATTGATGGTACTTTTTTAATGGAAGTATGTAATAAAACAAACTATCTTAAAAGGGAATTCTACTTCTATATTTAACGCTAAAAAATGTCGCAATGTTTGCAGTCATAAAAAATAGTCATCATCTGCCTAGCCTTTTCCCAACTATATTGGGGTCGGCTTCCAGTCGAACCAGGTGCAGCTGAATATCAGTATTTTACATGGAGCGACTGCCTGTCGGGCCTCCACAACCCAGTAACTGTGTAATACGATACCCCATGGTAAGACTGATTGTCAGAATTTTAGAGCTTCTGACTAATAGTAAGGACTGTCAAAGATCTACAAATGACAGCCGGGACTAACGGCTTTGCGTGCTTTCCGAGGCACGGAGGAAACTCGCTATGACAGATGGTCACCTATCAAATCAAATCATTTATTTCATGTGTAGGCCAATTACAGGTACTTTTGAATTATCAAAAGACATAAAATAAAACTAGTACCAAAATAGTTATGGTACTACAGTCCCAGTCACAAGACATAAAAACTGTGAAAGTACCGTAGCATCCACAAACCAACCTCGGCAAGCGCGGCTTAACCCGGAAGATCAGCCGCAGGAGCCCTCAATGAGCACAGAGTGGAATAATCACAAAAAAAAAACAATAACGAGTCTCAAGCTACCTTTTTTTTCGTGGTGTAATCAAATGAGTCCTCCTATCCAGGGTGGGGCGGAAGGGACTGTCTGACTAAAATCAACGGTGATCCTTCAATAGCCCTTTACGTTCCAGGGTCACGGTTTCCAGATGAGACAGTCCCGCGACCCCGGCAGGCTTTGGCCCTCTAAGAGAGGCACCGTCAAGTCTCATGCTATCTTGCTCACACTTTTTATGACCACAATTGCTACAAATTTTAGCGTTCACTACACTACAAAAATAAATAATAATGCGACTAAATAAAAATTAACCAATTTATTATTAAATAATAAATTAAACTACAACAAATAATAAAAACTAAAACATTATCTAAGTTTGTTATATTGTCGGTTTTTAACCGATTTCTTATAAAAGAGGAGTTCACATTTTCGATGTTACACGAAGTTGTATTCTATTTTGTTGAATATATTTTCAAATAATACTTCGATGTAGATTATATAACTTAATTATTATTAATTTTGGTATATTTGATATAAATATAATACTTTAAGGTGAAAAATAAGTTCAGAGCAGAGTTATCTTCACCAAAAATTTGAATAATTTGATTAAATTTTTGCATAGAATTTTAAATTTTATAAGTTGGTATGCAATTTTGAGCAACACATCCTTAGATTGGACATTGCAAACAAAGGGACATTTACAACGGCGTAAATTTTTATTGTCCCTCTCAAAAAATAAATAAATTGCCAAGCGAACCGGCGATAAATTATATTGTTAGGTAATTTTGATAATTATAACCATTTTATTAATCAATTAGATTAGTGTATATACCTCGACACTGATAAATTAAATTTCGTAAAACTTGCATTAGTGCAAAGGATTTTTAACATTCTGTTTAGCTTACAAAGTTCAAAATGCAAAAGCATTTTTAACATTCCAATTTTCAGTGTCGATCTTATTTTTTTTTTGAATAATGATCGCAGTGCAGATATAAGGTTAGTAAGCCATGCTTATGCGCCAATATCTATTAAAAACATATAAGCCAAAATACCAATGAAATTGCCAGTTAAAAAGATGCCAATAAATAAAAAAAAAGTTAAATTCTACAGTAAATATGCTGTATTTTTTAGAAGGCTTATGAACTGAAGTTAATAGTAGATTTTACCAAGGGAGCAAAGAACTATTTTTAAGACGAGAGTGTTTTGTAGATCCAGAGCGGAGCGAGGGACTCTAAAAAAGAATCCTGAGCGTAACAGTATGTGAGCTTGAAATTGTGTTGCTCCCGAAGTAGACACTCTACTTTTAATCAATAATAAAATACTTGGCAACTTACAAAAAAGAACATTTACGATTATTTATTTAAAATTAAACTATTATTCATTGTTTAAATATTAAATAAATACTTCTTAAGCTTGACCTGACTAACCATAAAGCCTTCAAAAAAAACGTCAGCATATTAAGAAAAAAAAATCTCTGCTCTTCAAAAAATAAAAATAAAATCATTTTTTCAAATTACCAATGATAGCTTTGACCACGTCTGTGGACGAAGCTGTTCCGCCGATGTCAGGGGTCATAATGTGGTCCTCGTTTATGGTCTTGTAAACCGCTTTCCTGTAATAATTATAAAACATTCATAAACTAGTTATTTCACGTGATTTCACTCCCGTTGCTCGGCCTATAATCAAAGAATCAGCAGTTCCTGATATTAGCGCTTTCAGCCGAACAAACTCTTCACTACATAGACACACACACACACTACTCTTCAAAACATATTCCTTTCCCGCTGTCTGTCTGTCTGTCCCTATGTATGTTTAGATCTTTAAAACTACGCAACGGATTTTGATGCGGTTGTTTCTTATAGTTTTTTTTTTTATCGTGGTAAAATCATCAAATGAGTCCTCTCACCCAGGGCAGAGCGGGAGGCACTGTCAGACTTGTACTGACTAAAATCCACGGTGTCCTCCAATAGCCCTTTACGTACCGGGGTCAGGGTAATTCGTTAGTCCCGCGACCCCGGCAGGCTTTGGCCCTCTACAGGGGGGCCCCCCTGTAGAGGGCCAAAACTTGCTGTCAACTATGTTGGCCGTCACTATGCTGACATTCTTTGAGGCGCGCGTGGAACACAACGCGCCGTCGACCCGGACATGGTCCATGGTCGGACAGCGAGTCGCCCATTACTCGCTGCCCGCATGCCCGCGGTTTCTAATGGATAGAGTGATTAATGAGGAAGGTTTATATGTATATAACATGCATCATATAGCAGAGATTGCACCCATTGCATTGCGGAGCCGGGACGTGTCGCTAGCGTTTTATAAAATTTTGGTAACCAACACTGGTAGGTAGGTAGTTTAATTTAAAATGTATTACTTTGGTTTTGTTTCCCAGTATACATAAAGTATAGATAAGTTACCTGATGAGTTCCGCGTGGAAATGATGTCCGAGATGCTCCAACATGTCGTGGGACGCCATGATCATAGCGATGGGGTTTGCGATGTTCTTGCCTGCGATCGCTGTACCTGTAATAACGAGAAAATGATATTTTAAATACTTACATTGATATAACTACCATATCGACCACGAGCTCGTGGCTAAATAAATACAGCCGCACAAGCGACAGGATTTTCAGGGTTAAGCCGCGCTTGCCGAGGTTGGTCTGTGGATGGGTGACGATCTGTCATAACGAGTTTCCTCCGTGTCTCGGAAAGCAGTAAAGCCGTTGGTCCCGGCTGTCATTTGTAGATCTTTGACAGTCGTTACTATTAGTCAGAAGCTCTAGTCTGACAACCAGTCTTACCATGGGGTATCGTATTACCCAGTTACTGGGTTGTGGAGGTCCGACAGGCAGTCGCTACACCCGCTCACTTCGCGTCTCCGGTGTCGTACACTCATTGAAAATAGTTTGCTAATATGTACCTAACCGTAAAGTGATTGTATTGTAATTAACTGGTGTTAAAATTGAATCAAAAATATTTTAGGATTAAAATATAAAATGGAGTAAAAATCATTGGAATCGATTCAGTTACTGATTCTGAACAAACTATATTCAGGTTTCGCATATACTAAAAATAACGTTGTAGTTGAACTAGCTATTGTCAGCCCCGGGTCGACGGCGCGTTGTGTTCCACGCGCGCCTCAAGGAGTGTCAGCATAGTGACGGGGCCTGTAGAGGGCCAAAGCCTGCCGGGGTCGCGGGACTTTCCCATTACCGTAACCCCGGTACGTAAAGGGCTAGTGAAGGACACCGTGGATTTTAGTCAGTACAAGTCTGACAGTCCCTCCCGTCCTGCCCTGGGTGGGAGGACTCATTTGATGATTTTACCACGATAAAAAAAAAAGCTATTGTCAGCGGCTGCACCTGCTACCACTCTAAAATTATTCCACCGGAACATGATGATGACTTACCAGTGTTCCTGGTGCCAGGTTCGAACACCGCGTAGTGGTCTCCATAGTTCCTGCCGGAGTGGAGTCCCGCGCCTCCCATGAGTCCGCACACCAGGTTGGACACGATGGAGCCGTACAAGTTGGTCATCAGCATCACGTCGAACTGATGGGGTCTGGTAAGAAAAAAAATGTTATTGTTTTCGGCTCTGAAAGTCCCCCCCCCCAAAGCCAAAGCCTGCCAGGGTCGCGGAACCGTCTCATCAGGTAAACGTAAAGGGCTATTGAAGGATCACAGTCTGATCATGAGATCAGGTCTGACAGTCCCTCCCGCCCTGCCCTGGGTGGGAGGACTCATTTGATGATTTTACCACGTTAAAAAAAATGGCGGGGCAGGACTGTCCGACTCGTACTGACTAAAATCCACGGTGTCCTTCACTAGTCCTTTACGTACCGGGGTCACGGTAATTCGTAAGTCCCGCGACCCCGGCAGGCTTTGGCCGTCTACAGGCCCCGTCACTATGCTGACACTCCTTGATACTGCCCCGCCCTGGGTAAAATAATAAATGCTTGGAAAGTTTATATAACATATTTTAACGACTGTTATTGTGTGTTTTGTTGTATTTACTTACATTAATTTACTTAAAATAAAATTAGGAAAATATTCCAAGTACAAAAAATACTGTTAATTTTTTTTTTTTGCTACAATTTCATAAACTGTAATTTTGTCCTGCATCCACTTACAAGTATATATAATAAATGGCACATATTTTCACTACAGTTAAAATTAAACAAAACAACTAGCCGTAATATGCAATCGCATATGAAAATATGCATTTGCATATAATTCGGTCTCTAATAATTATTTAAATTAATCTCACTTGGACACAAGTTGCATGCAGCAGTTGTCGATGATCATATCATTATGTTCTATGCCGGGGTACTCCTTGGCGATACGGCGCGACGTCTCGAGGAAGAGACCGTCAGACAACTTCATTATATTCGCCTTGTGGATTGTAGTCACCTGCAAAAGGAAAAGAAATTTAGCGAACTAAAAACTACTAGGGAGACTCCATGGCTTTTTGTGCCTTGTCTGCTAGTGAAACTCCCTTCAAAATTTGACTAGCTCTTGCGGACCATGGACCATGCCCGGGTCGACGGCGCGTTGTGTTCCACGCGCGCCTCAAGGAGTGTCAGCACAATGACGGGGCCCCCCTCTAGAGGGCCAAAGCCTGCCGGGGTTGCGGGACTGACGAATTACCGTGTCTTCGGAACGTAAAGGGCTATTGAAGGACACCGTGGATTTTAGTCAGTACAAGTCTGACAGTCCCTCCCGCTCTGCCCTGGGTGGGAGGACTCATGTGATGATTTTACCATGATAAAAAAAAGCTCTCGCGGAGATTATCCGGAACAGACAGATACGATTTAAGGTGTATCGTAAACGATTTAAAGTGGGCCATCTAATATCATTTTATTTCTTTACGGCTCATTTTTTTAAACAGGCAATATTATAAAATGAGGTAACTCAAGGTGATCTTAAGTCATTTTGTACCAGTGGGTCACATAGTCATATTACACCTGTACCTCATCTACAATCATATAGTGGTAGGCGGTAGAAAATAAAGAAATAACATTTATTGGTACAGACACGGTAGGTCATCTTAGGTCATACAGCGGTAGTTCGACCAGTCATTTTTAAAATCAACCCAGCGGGCCTTACGAATTACCGTGACCATTATCATTATAGACCGAAATTAGTAAGATGCTCGGACAGCGAGTCGCCCGGCCTATATGATTTACGACATGTTTTACTTTTAATTCGAAATGTGCTTATAGAAACGAAAGGTTTTGTTTGGACAGAGTTTGTTTTGGGCGATTTTGGTGAACTGTGAAAGGTTATTATTAAATTTTCGTTTTTTATAATTTTACCTTTTTAGTGAGTAAAATTTGATTTTATATAAGTCTTCTCTTATTTCTATTGTGAATTTGCTTGTATGACATTTTGATTATGATTTTGTATCTACTATGATTTTGAATGTGTTTTTGGTTTTAAATGTTTTTATTTTTTGTGTACATTTATAAAAAAAAAATGGGTTTTCCCCATACAGACTCGTACTGACTAAAATCCACAGTGTCCTTCAATAGCCCTTTACGATCTGGTAAAGGGCTATTGAAGGACACCGTGGATTTTAGTCAGTACAAGTCTGACAGTCCCTCACGCTCTGCCCTGAGTGGGAGGACTCATTTGATGATATTTACACGATAAAAAAAAGCCGATGTCACATTATAAAATGATTACCTTCTTCCTGTTATTCTTTTTTGCGAACTCGAAAGCGAACCGCGCGACTCTCTCCGAGTTGCTAGCAGTCACCACCTTCATGGACTCGATGACTCCATGCACTGATTCGTGTTCCAACATGGCGTATTCACCTTCTGTGTTTTGTCTATGAAAGCAAAAGATATGGATGGTATCAACTAATTTCTGGAATTTAAAGCCTCATTTAGATTATGCATGAATTGCATGCAATTGTGACTTCATTGTGGTATTTGTTTCATCAATAGGGTAGATGTGAATAAATTGAAAATCTATCGCCGCCGCCGCCCCGCTTCATTTTCACTTCGTCCAGCGCAACAATTAAGAGCGGGCGTTGTCAACACGCACGAGATCACAGCCCAAACATTGATCCGGCTCGAAGGACCAATATTCGGGCTGTGATCTCGTCCCAGTATGAATGGATTCGAAATAAAATTCTCTTGGTTGACTTTATGACTTAATTTATTTTGTTGAGAACTATCAACTAATGACAAATGTTCTAATTGCGACAAATTGTAATCGCTTGCGCGCGTTTTATGCGTGTTGACAACGCCCGCTCTTGATGGTTGCGCTGGGCGCTGGGAAAAGTCGCGGGCAAAAGCTAGCATATCAATAAATCTATGAACTCCTACAAAAAATACTCATAATTGGAACAAAATAAGTCCGTCATATCTAGTTGGTTGCAGTTTAGATTTTTTTTATTAATTTTTACGAAGTTTTTAGGTTGCGGTCTACTAATGACCAACATTTCATTAAGGGCGAAAGAAAAAAAAAATATTGATGCCAATAAGTTGCATACCCCTTTGTAAACATTGAATGAAACAAATTACTATTATTGTTTAAATGGAATTTATTGCGAATTTAACTTTTATCGCTAAACACTACTTTGACTGAATGGGTCAACTAATATTTATGAAGTACTTGATGAACTGCACTTTGAAGCGCGAGCTCGCTTCGCTCGGGACTTGGGGTACCCCGACTCGGACAGGTTAAATTTTTTAAACCACGCAGAAGTAGTAGCTCCGCTGAGCGGGTCTTCGTCGACCGACCTATTCTGTTTCTTGATTATTTTATGTAGTTATCGACTAAAAATAACTAAAACGAAGGAGCTGTCCATCAATGAATAAATACCTATTCGATGAATCGATCAGTCGAAGTACTGTTTAGCGATAAAAGGCTGTTTCGCAATAAATTCCATTCGAACTATCGTTCAGTCGACTTTCTACCAATCGAATATGTGATTCCTGAAGTTAAGTTACGGATCCGCTTATACCAAAATTTCGTTTTTTCGGTCTATGTGACTAGCCGTACTACCTGCCGGGTAACTAATTACTAGTCGCATCGCTAGCAGCATTCCTTACCTGACAATATGCAGATCGATATCCTTATGCCTGGTGTTGACTCCGGGGAAGGACTTGCAGTGCATGACGTAGGCGTACATGTCCAGCTCGTTGCGGAGGGCCACGTTGCGGGAGGTCACGTAGGCGGCTTCACTCTTCGTCTCGATGTTACCCTGGTATAAGTATAAATGATTATAATACTATGTTTCATCATATATCTAAATATCCTATCCTTTTATTGAAAAACTAGCCCACCACTACGCTTGAGTTACTATAATTTTTGTCAGTCAATTCAAATATATTTGCAAATTTGAAGAAAAATTGACGATTGAATAAGATGTTTCATACAAAATTCGCAACCCTCAATACAGAGGTATTACCTACTACTATAACTATACCTTTTTTTTTATCGTGGTAAAATCATCAAATGAGTCCTCCCACCCAGGGCAGCGCAGGAGGGACTGTTAGACTTGACTGACTAAAATCCACGGTGTCCTTCAATAGCCCTTTACGTACTGGGGTCACGGTAATTAGTTAGTCCCGCGACCCCGGCAGGCTTTGGCCCTCTACAGGCCCCATCACTATGCTGACACTCCTTGAGGCACGAGGGGAACACAACGCGCCGTCGACCCGGGCATGGTCCATGGTCGGACAGCGAGTTGCCCATTACTCGCCGCCCGCATGCCCGCGCCTACGGTGGCCGGAGATCGTTTAATTCTAAAACTATATTGTCCCTTCAAATTCTATGTCATCATCATCATCTCAGCCATAGGTCGTCCACTGCTGAACATAGGCCTCTCCTTTAGATCTCCACATATACCGGTTGGAAGCGACCTGCATCCAGCGTCTTCCGGCGACCTTTATAAGGTCGTCTGTCCACCTTGTTGGTGGACGTCCTACGCTGCGCTTGCTAGTCCTTGGTCTCCACTCTAGAACTTTTCGACCCCATCGGCCATCTGCTCTGCGAGCAATATGGCCTGCCCATTGCCACTTCAGCTTGCTAATCCGGTGGGCTATGTCGGTGACTTTAGTTCGTCTACGGATATCCTCATTTCGGATTCGATCACGTAGAGAAACACCGAGCATAGCCCTCTCCATAGCTCGTTGAGCGACTTTGAGCTTTGAGATGAGGCCGATAGTGAAAGACCACGTTTCAGTGCCGTACGTCATCACTGGTAACACACATTGGTTAAAGACTTTCGTCTTGAGGCACTGAGGTATGTCGGACGAAAAGACATTGCGTAGTTTCCCGAACGCTGCCCAACCGAGTTGGATTCGGCGGTTGACCTCTTTCTCGAAGTTGGACCTACCCAATTGGACTACTTGTCCTAAGTAGATATATGAGTCAACAACTTCGAGTACCGAGTTTCCAACAGAGACTGGGGTGGGCACAACATTGGCATTTGACATAATTTTCGTCTTGTCCATGTTCATTTTCAAGCCCACCCGTTGTGAAACTCGGTCGAGGCCATCGAGCATCATGCTGAGTTCCTCCATCGACTTTGCCATGACTACGATGTCGTCGGCAAACCGAAGGTGAGTGATGTATTCGCCGTTGATGTTGATGCCAAGTCCTTGCCATTCCAGGAGCTTGAAGGCGTCTTCCATTGCGGCAGTAAACAGTTTCGGGGAGATAACGTCCCCCTGTCTTACGCCTCTTCTCAATGGAATCGCCTTCGTGCTATGCTCCTGTACTCGGACCGACATGGTGGCGTTATTATACAAACACTTCAATACCTCGATGTACCGATAGTCAATACGGCATCGCTGGAGTGACTCAAGCACAGCCCATGTTTCCACCGAATCGAAGGCTTTCTCATAGTCCACAAACGCTAAGCATAATGGCAAGTTATACTCTTCGGTCTTCTGTATAACTTGCCGCAGCGTATGGATGTGGTCTATGGTACTATAGCCTTTTCGGAAACCGGCTTGTTCGGGAGGCTGGAAGTCATCAAGTCTGTGTTCGAGACGGTTCGTGATAACCCTTGAAAACAGCTTATAAACATGACTCAGAAGCGTGATGGGTCTGTAGTTCTTCAATAGGCTGTTATCACCTTTTTTGAAGAACAGCACCACCTCACCCCTGCTCCACGTTTCAGGCGTTTTGCCCTCGGACAGGACGGAATTAAAGAGTTTCTGGAGGACTTTAAGTACCGGTGTTCCACCCGCTCTCAGAAGCTCTGACGTGATTCCGTCCTCGCCCGGCACCTTGTTGTTCTTAAGCTGCTTCAGGGCCATCCTAATCTCGTACAGACTGATGTCCGGGATATCTTCGGTATAGTGTCGGGACAGCTTGGCTCTTGGATCTCCTACCAAGCTGTCAACGGGCTTTGCGACCGAAGTGTATAACTGTCCATAGAACCTCTCGATCTCGCCTAAAACCTCTGCTTTGGTCGACGCTATGCTGCCATCCTCCCGTTTCAGCTTTGTCATCTGGCTTTGCCCAATAGACTTGTCCTTTGCGAACACTTTGGAGCCTTGGTTTCGCTGTATGGTCTCTTTAACACGATTCGTATTAAAGAGACGCAGATCGTGTCGCAAGGACTTAGATATACGTCTATTGAGCTGCCTATATGACTTCGCGTCATCGGAAGACTGCAACTGTAGCAAACGTCGTTCAGCCATGAGGTTTAAGGTTTGCTCGGTCAATTTCTGAGGTCTATCTTTACGGCAGGGTCTAAAAAACTTAGACCCTACCGTGCGGACAGTTTCCACTAGCCCGTCGTTGATCTCGTCCACTGAAACTAAGTTCTCAAGGCAAGCAAAGCGATTAGAGAGCTCGAGTTGAAAGCTTTCGGGGTTTTGAATGTGGGACCAAATTCTATGTATGCAATTCTATTTACCTCTTTCGATTCTTAAATATTGGTTCAGAGATTTAAGCGGAAATCAAAACAATCTCACTCTACTTCACATTTATAAACTCAGAAATAGGTTTGAATAGTACTGAGTAATGCCTATGGTTCGACTGATTGTCAGTCATTCAGGCCACTAACTCTACAAATGATGGCTAGCACCAACGGCTCATGGTTTCCGAAGACAGAGAAAAACTCCCATCCATTGAACAACCTAGGCAATAACCTTTAATATTGATTTGTGCATTACTTTTACCACAACAGAGCTTAAAAAAAAAGACTTACCTTAAGACAGACACCGTTCCTCTTGATGGTGGTGATGGCGTATTTGACATCCTCATCATTGTCCACATTGGGATCAATGTCCACGATCTCAAAGTCTATCGGGGCTCCAATGTACCTGAAAAAGTTATTATAACATTGAATGAATTGAATTAACATAGGTATATATGAATCTAGAATTACACATAATTATGTAATCTCCCGCAGGACAGATAAGAGCTGGGGTAGACGACAGACGTGTCCTTTAGTGGTGACCGCGACTTGGCAAACGTAGTGTAGGACGCCCGCCAGCCAGGTGGAGCAACGACCTGCGAAAGGCAGCCGGTCGGTTGCGACTGGATAAGGAAAGCTTAAGACCGAACTCTTCGGCGCCCATTGGGCGAGGCCTAAGTCTTGTCCAGCAGTGGACAAATACAGGCTGATGATGAATGTGGTCACAATACTCTGGTAAACCAGATACACGAAACCGTCACAAAAAGGCGTTGCTAAGAGATATTAGGATTCATTGTTGAATGTTCTTCTTACTTGACGTAAAAAACCATAAGAAAAGACTATATTTGACTATTTTAACGATTATATTATAATGGTTTTCTTTTTATTTATTTTTTTGTACATATTACTAGTAAGTTTTTATTTATAGTCTGTATATAATCGTAAAAATCTATACCTCACTAAGTTATAATTGAAAAATAAAAAAAATTGAGCCTTACAGCTGTTGCATATCATGTGTAACATTGTCTTCTTATCTTAGTATTATGCCACATGACTTTGACATTACAATAGACTTATCCAAAGACAGAACTCTGCAAGACTAGCATCAGACGGCTTACTCTACCACTGCACGCAAGATATTACACATCAGAAACTGCGCTATCATATTCTAACATAGAAAGTCAATAATTGTATAGTGAGATGTTGAATAAAAATAATACCTTATACATATGTAATTTATGGTAGTGTAGTGCTATCTATACAAATTATTATCATTAATACCACTAATTGGTCTAAGCTAATTTCAATTAAGGAAGAAGTTGATAAGTTTATGCAGCGAGACATGTGCTTCGGGTACATTATAGATTAACGAGTATCAATGTATTCTAATCTTTCGGGTACCGGTACTGTCTCAAAGGGCACCAAAAATCCAAGAACACAAAAGCAACCAAAGAAGAGTAAAGTAATAGAGTGAGTTTTTAGTTCTGATGATTTTACAACCTCAAAAAGAAAATACACATGATCGTCATAAACTCTTGTTACATCGACAACAAAGAGGATTGGACATCTTTACATTGTATAAAAAATCACTTTCCACCTCCATACGCTTAGATTATTCAAACTTTGCAATGTGTGTTGTTTTTTTTTTCAACAAATCAATTGCCGTGGCCCTAGCGCCCGGCTAGAATAGATGCAATAAAATCGAAGAAAACAACAAAAATCGTGAATATTCTCTGTCAGATAAATACGACACTGGCGATAGGGGCACGGAAATGTTTGTCGTATATATGTCGACTCTGGCGGTTAAAGGGTTAATATTTGTTGCACTAGTGTATTTATTTTACTACTCCAAATTATAATTACATAATTATTAAATGCTAACTTAATTATTAAAAATAATATTACATACATACTATGATTAAATACTAAAATTAAAAGTGTAATAGTGTGAAATGATACCTAACTTAAAATATACTTCTGCATCCTTGAGTAGTATTTGTACGAGTCTGACAGTCCTTCCCGCTTTGATGATTATACCACGTTAGAAATGGTATAATTATCAAATGCGTCCTTGATTGGATTGCCATACTCATACTGACTACAATCCGCGGTGTTCCTTCAATAGCCGTTTACATTGCAGAGTCACAATTACCTGTTTAGACCATCCCACAACACTAAGATTGCTTGTATCCTTACGTGGAAAACTTACACATGTTTGCTCAAACATTATTTATTAAAACTAAATATTCTGTCAAGTATTGTCTTTATGTGCTCAAAATCTGTTGGAATCTCCCCGATTACTCATACTTCAATAGAACATTTTTCATTTCACTTCAAAAATAATTTCCTGCTTCATAGCAATTTGAATATTAATAGCTATTGACATTTTAAGAAAAATATCTTACAACTATTCATGTATGAGAGCATATAATTGCTAGTTTCCTCAATTGTACTGTCATGTGATAATCACAAGTTCAAACATAGAATTTTTTCAAGGGGTTTATTTATAAAACATCAAGAAACGAGACCGCGGGGGAGAAGTATAAATTAAATAAAAAATAATGAATTTGCCTATGCTGTAAAGACATACAGACATTAATCATTAACTATAACAATGTTTATATTATAAATTAACCACATAGTGCTACAGTAAGATAACAACACAGTTTAAAAATACTTCAGTGTGAAATGAGCAAGGTTATATGAATTAAATTATGTGTTTTTATGCAAATGCTTACCTTAATTTATAAGGAAACCTACTGCGTTTCGTTTAGTAAAGAAATCAGCTGATTTCTCTATGTTTTTCCTGCTACCCCTGCAAGGTTTTCACAAAAAGGTTATACTTACTTGAAGATGTCCCGGACGTAGCCCATGCACTCAGGGCCGATTCCTCCTCCCGGAAGCATGGTAACAGCATGACGACCTCCATAGTGGGCCTTCGGAACCAGGTGCTGTTTCCTAACAACTGGAGTCTTGTGCTGAACATCAAAATCTGATAATGTAGCGGGTGCCGCTGCAGAACTACTCAAGTTTACGACACCACGGAGCTCAGGCCGCACACTCAATTTACTTATTAATCTCAGAGCCATCGCGAATTCTGCGCAAATATCTAGGCTCAACTATTAAATAACCACAGGAAGAGGAAAACGGAAAATGACAGATGTGATGAATTTTCACCGTCAGATGGCGCTGTTACGTCAAAGTTTTTGTATAGATGGCAGCATTGGAGAGAGTTTGACAGTTGCGCTAATAAATTCTGTTTGTAAACATCAAGGAACTTTTGTGATTTTTTATGTAAATACGTAACATTTTTTAATCAGACT
This sequence comes from Agrotis puta, assembly GCA_943136025.2. NCBI lineage: Eukaryota > Metazoa > Arthropoda > Insecta > Lepidoptera > Noctuidae > Agrotis > Agrotis puta. Next base: position 5,986,461 of record OW964195.2, on the reverse strand, counting down.
TACGTACCACTGTTACAGATATATTTTCTGTAGGAATAAAATAGTAGTATAATTTTCGATTGCTTTATTGTGCTGAAATTAATTACGAAAGAATGGCGATGAATATTTAACTATGGCAACATTAGGAAGTGGAAGAATTTTTTCTTCCAAAATGACATGAGTGTTGCTGTGTTGCTTTCCTTTCACAGAGGAGTTTGCAAGTACGAGCGGCTGGAGAACGGGCGTCCATTTTGCTTCGCCATATTGAATTTGGTCGGACATCTTTGGACGCCATGTTTAGTCGGACATATTTTATAAACATTTTCGCGTAAATTTCAAATATTTTTGAGCCTAAATATCGAACTTTTTTTCACTGAAATCTGTGGCACTAGTTGCGGTAAATATTACGTTGGAAAATTCCGTGCCAACGCATCTGTCCATATTTGTCTTCTGGTGGCCGTCGGTGCTTTTGTTACTGGATAAATACAGGTAAATTATTTCTATCGAAAACATAGTACTTTTTGACGTATCGTAACAAGTGTTTTCTATTTTCTATGAAATTACGCGTTTGGCCGATTAATTGAGGGTGACAGAATGAAGGTCATTTTATAAGGTATCGATGTGTGTAGCGTTTGGCGTGGTCATTTTATAATTATCTAAAAAATCGTCGGGCCGCGGGCCCGGCCGGTTGAGCTGCGCCGCCAGTATACTCGCACCTGGCTCGAGAGATAGTTGTTTGACTCCAATGCACCATAATGCGACAGAATAAAGCTAAAAAAATGATTTTCTCTGTGGGAGGCAACGAATACTCATTAAAACTTGTATCCGTCGAGTGACGTTCTGACACTATTTACATTAAAATCACTATGTGTACCAATATCACGATATGTTCTAAAAATAAATCGTGGAAAACAAATCAATTGTGCTCGAATAAAATGATAATGAAATGCTTTATTTACATACATCTGTAATCCAGTGTTTTTTAAACTAGAGAAGTTATTGTTTTCTTGTCATCTTATCATTTAGGCAAAGGTATGTGTGTATTCTGCCTGATTAGATACTTGTTTGTAATTATTTTTAGTGTGATGGGATAGCATTATGTGAAACAAAACAGAAGGAGAAAAGAGGTTAATTAATTCATCCTCTGATAACTGTAAAATACAAGTTTTCTTGATAATACTGACAGTCTGTTTAAACAATGGTATACATTAAAAAACAAACATTTCAGTACAATAGGTCATGTCATTAAATTGTCTCTTTATTGCTTTTAGAAATCATGCAAAGGATCCTTAGTAGAACTTTTAGGACAAATTAAATATTTCCTGTTATCATCAATTACTCATATTTCTACCAAAACATAGTTTTAATGACTCAAAAAGATATGTACCAAGTATTGTGTATCTGGAGTCATAATGTCGAATTGACTAGTACAGTCAGTCCATGCAATATGTGTACCTCCCAATAATGTGGATTATTGCTCAAACTTTTATTAGAAAAAACATTACGGTGTTCATGAATATTTTCAGGATAAGTTGGTACTTAATATGTATAAGCTTTTTTTTTCAAATATGGGAATGTTTATATGTCATATTATGGCAGAATATGTTGGAATAAATAATGTAATACCATAACATATTCATAAAAATAAATATTTAAAAAAAGAAATCACATACATTTGTTATAGGGGTACCCAATTGATGAAGCTTACTGAACATCAATCCATATGTTACAAAAAATAAAGGCTGACACTGAAAAATATGCTTGTTAGCACTGAAATATCACATGTACAGTTAGTTATAGAAATTAACTGAAAAACCTTTTCATAAATGATTGAGTTTTTTAGGAAATACATCAATAGAATTTCATTATTTTTTTTAGTTTTTCTTTGTCTATTTGATCAAAGATTCTATTAATATTATAAACATGAAAGTTTGTGAGGATGTACGGATGGATCTTTGTTACTCTTTAACACTAAAAGGACTAAAAATTTGGTTCTCAGATAGAATTGGATGAACACTTAAGCCCGTATTACAGAATGTCCGTCAAGACTCAAGCGTTACTTTAAATTAGTTTCAACCAATCAAATGGCTAGGATATAGTTTTAAGTTGTGCTTGAGTATTGAGTGATGTTCGGTAATATGGAACTTTTTTTTTATAGTCAATTCATAATCATCAAATGGGTCCTCCCACCCAGGGCAGAGCGGGAGTGACTGTCAGACTCGTACTGACTAAAATCCACGGTAAATCATAAGTCCCGCGACCCCGACAGGGTTTGGCCCTCTAGAGGGGGCCCCCGTCATTTTTGCTGATAATCTTTGAGGCGCGCGTGGAACACAACGCCGAGTTGCCCATTACTCGCTGCCCGCATGCCCGGTATATTTTTACACCTTGTAATATTTTTCTTAGGAATAAATTCCTACCAGACAGGCAAAGTACACAATACCTAGCATCATAATAATTGTATTATGAGAACAATACATCATTATCATTGAATATAAATCATCATTATCGTGTCTGGTTGACGGCTATAGGCCCGTCTGTATTACATAGGACTTGACTTAAATGGCTAAATGTGGGTGGCACACCTCTGCCTCACCCGCTGGGGATTATAGGCGTGATGTTATACGTCTAGACTTATACAGGATGAATTTTCCATCTGGGCGTAAATGGCCAAATCCGAAACTAAGTGGAATGTCGAAAAATGCTCACAGGAGTCTCGAGGCCGATTTTGATGAAAACTAAATGTGCATTATTGGATTTTTGAATAATCAATTTTCCTGGTTAGAAATCGAACCTGTAGATATTGGAAAAAAAAACGACGTGTTGCACTCTGGGAGTGCCGGCAGAAGTGAAAACTTGAATAGTAATAAACACACGCGAACATTCGCGCAAGCGCCCTGCGCCGTCTTACGAATTTTCGATCAGGTCACGTGTCCTGACGCGAGTTTAATATTTTTTACCCATTCCAAAAAAGTGCACAACGCCGCTAATAAGTTTTCACTTCAAAAACACATGCTGTAAAAACTTAGGGTCCGTACACACTGAGACGCGACGCTGCACGCACATTTCAATAGTGCGACTCAAAATCTTAACTTTATTTACTTCTTGAAAAGATACACATTACAGCGATGATGCGAAACAGAGCGGCGCCGCGCACACATTTTAATAGCAACTCGAAATCTAACTTTACTACACTAAAAGATACACATTTCCAGTATTGTTGCCTCACGTCGCGTCTCTAACTGACGGATTCATTCGTTTTTTTTTTCAGTCATCTTGTCTATTTAATTTACTAAAGAGTAACAAAAGAAAGTGCATATTTATCGTATTTTTCTTATCACTCAAGTTGTAGGTCAATTCAATTGAAATGAAGCGAGTATTTCAAGGTCAATCAAGTTGACTTTCTTAATTAATGCCATACGAATAGCTAAATATACCTACTAGGGGTCGCCTACTGATCGATATTTTAGAAGAATTATTCATTACTAGCTTCCGCCCGCGACTCCGTCCGCGCGGATGTCGGTCTTCGCGTAGATGGTTTATTTCCCCATTTTGAGTAACTCTGACAATGACATCTTATAAATATTACGGCGCTGAATCCACTGCGGGTAATGCAACGTGTGTTCGGGGTTCTACAGAACAACGTCTATGAATAAAACTGAAAAATGATATATTTTTTCTACGTATTTTTCCAGGATAAAAAGTATCCTATGTTATGCCCAGGATAATAAGGAATAATTATACCAAGTTTCATCGAAATCGAACCGTTAGTTTTCACGTGATGCCTGCACAAACAAACAGACAGACAGACAAAATTTTTATTAATCATATATTTAGGTTTGGTATCGATCCAGCAACACCCCCCGCTATTTATTTTTTCAATATTTTCAATGTACAGAATTGACCCTTCTACAGATTTATTATATGTATAGATTGCTTTATGAAGACGCGTGTTACTATAAAAGTATCCTACGGGGACGTAATATCGGGATAAAAGTATGCTATCTGTACCAAATCTCGGTATGCATTGGCCCTTAACACGTTAAACGCCACGGGGGACAACATATGGGCCTCACTTGAGTAGTCGACAGGGCGAGGCGGCGTTTTACGTGTTAAAGCGATCGGCAATCTTTTGGTAAGCCATTTTATGTTAAGAAATCTTCTTATTTCTACAAGAAAATCTTTAGTTTACAGAACATATTGGTCCGCGCGTTGCCGACCGCTGGAATCAGATTATCAAAAATAATTTGATCTGTATCTTTTCTTTTGTAACTTAAGCAAAAATTTACGGAGATACGGCGTTTTTAAAATTCACAATACGTCACGTCTCAGTACCTTTAATTTTTAAATAAAAAAAAATTGCCCATGACAAAACTCAAGAGTGGGGGGTTCATGACATCAGATCGCCCTAAAGATTATACCATGGCATGTCGATTGTATGTCAATTTTGTTTTTGCAACAAAAAAAAGAAGGGTTATATGTTTTTCCCAAGCTAACTGTCGGACTTATTAGATTTGTCTAAAAGCCTTTTTTTTTGATCGTGGTAAAATCATCAAATGAGTCCTCCCACCCAGGGCAGAGCGGGAGGGACTGTCAGACTCGTACTGACTAAAATCCACGGTGCCCTTCAATAGCTCTTTACGTTCCGGGGTCACGGTAATTCGTACAGTCCCGCGACCCCGGCAGGCTTTGGCCCTCTAGAAGGGGGCCCCGTTTTTTGCTGACACTCTTTGAGGCGCGCGTGGAGCACAACGCTCCGTCGACCCGGGCAAAAGCCCTAATAGTATTTTCCATAGTATAGGCGTTTAGCAAAAAAAAGACTTTCTTCTTGAATTCTCAAATAATTTTACTATGGTTCTTATAAATTTAATTTGAATAAAATATCATTTATTCAAGACCATACTTCAGAGAATACTAACCCCTTTTATTAGTGGCAACACTTCCAAAGGGGTTTAGTCTTCTCTAAAGCTTACAGAACAAGCGTTAAAAAAGATGGCGTCAAGGTCATCCTATTCTTATTTGAAACATCATCATATCAGACGTAAGACGTCCACTGCTGAACTGCCTCCCCCATAGATTTCCAATAGGACCGATTGGAAGCGGCTTGCATCCAGCGCGATTCTGTGATTTTCATCAAATCGTCTGTCCACCTTGCAGGTGGACGTCACACGCTGCGCTTGCCGGCGTTAATTGAAACGTATAACGAATCTTGACCAAAAGCTACTACTTTTTTCTTCTTACCTTCAAATGTCCTTGTTTCAGTGGACATCAGCGAAGATGATGAACCAGGAGATAATGTGCGAGGTGGAGATAGGCACCCACGGCTCCATCGTGGAGATGGAGGGAGATGACCAGGTTGGAGTCAAGGTAAGGAGTGTATAAGAAGAGAGTTGGCACATATAAGATTGTCGACATTGTCGGTTCGGTAATATTTGTCGAACAACAAAGCCTACCTGATGCAATAAGTTTAAATTTTAACCCGTTACGGTACGGAGACGGTGTATGTACATGCGGTTTAGGATGCGAAGGTGTTTGTGCGAATCAATGTTGTCATTTATCTCCAAAACTACTAGTCAATTTGATGATGTTGGAGTCAAGTTGAGCCTATGATTCAATCATATGACTGGACATGGCTCCTCCAAACTGTGCCAAAACATCATATAGAAAAGCTCCCGCGTTCAGACCGCCCGACTCTAACAAAATGTTCTTCTTTTCAGTATGAAGAGATAGAGGCAGGTCAATACGAGGAGTACATCACAGATGACCAGTATGAGGAGGTGGAAGAACAAGTTATTGGCATGCAGCATCTTGAAGAAGGTATATCATCACCATTACTCTCACCCTCCTGCATTATAATAAATAATTATAAATAATAAATATTCCACAACTATCTCACAACGCCATCTAGTCCTAAGCTAAGCAGAACTTGTGTTATGGGTACTAGACAACTGATAAACATACTTATTAATAAACGTAAATCCGTAACTGGAATCCCAACACTAGGCAGCGTGGTACATCCCTAGAGGAGCGGGCACAGCAAGTGACAGCGACAGTGACGTTTGGGTGCATTCTTGCAGTGATGGATATATTTTAATGTTTTCGTGTTCCAAGCTATGTTTCGTTGAATATATATTACATGTAATAGTTATTCGTTTATCTATTTAACAGTTCAGAAGTGGCATAAACTTACGTGCAGATTTACATAAAATTCTTTTGTGAAAATTTTGAATGTGATTGTGACTCGAGAAAAAACAAAAGAACAATTTTTTTTCTTGGATTTTTTTTGTTTTAGTGTTTCATGGTGAGATCAGATGGTATTTATTTTCTCCAACTGGGACACTTGGTGAGCTTGTTCTAATTTACCTATCTGAATTTGACTTTCAAGAGATAACCCACAAACTAAAATGTTATTAAAATGGTATGGGTTGTGCTGGTGTAAATAACGGTAATTTAAATGTGTAAATACAATTTAATGACTGAATCAGAACCGAATTAATTTGGTGTGGTAAAAGACTGTGGCCTTATTGTTAATATTTTGACTAAATAAGTTTGTGTGACTTGTTTTATAATATTGCTGGTGTAACTATTGTTGTTCAGAATATTGCATATTGTTTTCCTATTGTAAAATGGGGCGTCATAATAAGAGGTACTACTCAACTAGTAGTTCTGCTTCTGAGGAATTTGGGAAAGAGCATAGTAGTAAAAGGAAGAAATTCAAGAAACGTCTGGAGAGAAAGGATTGTAGAATAGAAGCATTAGAGGGGCTAGTTAGAGAGCTCAGACAAACACAAAATTATCATGCTTCTGAGTCTACACCACAGACAACATTACCAGCTGAAGTTTCAATGTCAACACCTTTTATGGAAGCCAGCACCAGTGGAACTTCTGTGATCCGTTATGTGGGACGGAATGATGTATTGCCGGAGTTTGATCCTCAGACAACTTCTGTGTCAATTGATCATTGGATTAGAAATTCTGAGAGTATGGCTCTTATGTATGGTTGGGACGAGAGAACATTGATTTGTAATTGTACATCTAAGCTATGCGGGTATGCTAAAGGATGGTATGAGAGACAGCTTTCCTATGATGTGAGCTGGGCAGAGTGGAAGGATCGCCTTATTAAAGCATTTCCATTCACAAAAAATAAATTATGCCAAATTAGAGAATTAGTCAATAAGGTAAAGGAACAAGAGGAAGATCCAATTAAATTTTATTATGAAAAATTGGGTATAGGGATGTCTTGCGGAGTGTCCAATGAATTGATCACAGAGGCCATCATTGGTACTTTAGGTGATAAATTTTTAGAATTGGGAGCAATATCTGCAGGATGCCATGATCCTGTTTCTTTATTAAAGTACCTGGCCAGTGTTAAGACATCATCAGCTTTAGTGCAGCATAATGTCAATAATAAAGAACAGTTTGACAACAAAAAGTGCTTCACATGCGGAAAGGTTGGTCATAGGGCTAAAACATGTGGCAAGGCACCAAAATCAAATAACATAGAGTGCAGGTTCTGTGGACGTATGGGACACAAGGAAGCAGAATGTTATAAGAAGAAAAATCAGAATAAAGAGTGTGCTTTCTGCAATATGAAAGGTCACACTACAGAGGAATGCCGGAGGAAGGAATTGAGTAATAAACTGGTTAAGAAGGTACATATTGTTTGAAAAATACTATAAAAATTTAAATGTTGATGGCGTAGAAAGATACACCCATTTTTATGTGGTGCCTGACCATATACAGAAGTTTGATGTGCTAGTAGGACATCCATTTACTGAAGCACCAAATATAATTGTTGTGAAAACTTCCACACATCTTAACATTTATGACAACGAATTGGGTTTAGAAATATCTGATCTTAGCGCTCAATCAGAGAAAATCCGATTACATTCCCAAACTGATGTTATTCTACAGCCTGGTGTTAATAAAGTTGTGGCTATGACGGATTGTATTGTAACTGGACTTCTTCATGTGAAGTATGGTGAACATCATAGACCTAGGTGTGAGATCAATGTATTAGGACATGAAATAGAAAACTCAAGATGGGACTACTATAATAAAAGTTATGAACTTGAGTAATGAGACTATCTTAATGAAAGAAGAAGACTGTATCACACGTGCTAATTTGACAGAGTTTGTAAATGATTGCGCAGAGCCGAAAATGATTCTGCATTACGTTTAGCTTGGTCTAAGAGGGATTTGTCACCTCGTATAACTAGGTGGTGGCTTGATCTTCAGGAGTATGATTACTACTCCTTTTCACACATCGCATGTGGATCATTTGGGACCGTTTTGCAAAAGTTCTGGGAAGACTTATATTTTTGCAGTCATTGATGGCTTTCCCAAATATGTGTGGCTTGACGCTGTAACTAGTGCCAACGCCAAGGGGGCTATAACATCATTAAATAAATTAAGTCAAGACCTGAATTCCAAGATTATTGCAAAGGGCTGGTTGCATTACAAATAAGCTGGTTGCATTGCCTTCGGGGCTGGTTGCATTGCCTACGGGGCTGGTTGCATTGCCTACGGGGCTGGTTGCATTGCCTACGGGGCTGGTTGCATTACAAACAAGCTGATTGCATTGCCTGCGGGGCTGGTTGCATTGCCTACGGGGCTGGTTGCATTACAAATAATCTGGTTGCATTGCCTTCGGGGCTGGTTGCATTGCCTACAGGGCTGGTTGCATTGCCTTCGGGGCTGGTTGCCTTACAAATGGGCTGGTTGCATTGCCTTCGGGGCTGGTTGCATTGCCTACAGAGCCTTGTTGCATTGCCTGCGGGGCTGGTTGCATTACAAATGGGCTGGTTGCATTGCCTTCGGGGCTGGTTGCATTACAAATGGGCTGGTTGCATTGCCTTCGGGGCTGGTTGCATTGCCTACGGAGCCTTGTTGCATTGCCTGCGGGGCTGGTTGCATTACAAATGGGCTGGTTGCATTGCCTTCGGGGCTGGTTGCATTACAAATGGGCTGATTGCATTGCCTTCGGGGCTGGTTGCATTGCCTACGGAGCCTTGTTGCATTGCCTGCGGGGCTGGTTGCATTACAAATGAGCTGGTTGCATTGCCTTCGGGGCTGGTTGCATTACAAATGGGCTGGTTGTATTGCCTTCGGGGCTGGTTGCATTGCCTACGGAGCCTTGTTGCATTGCCTGCGGGGCTGGTTGCATTACAAATGGGCTAGTTGCATTGCCTTCGGGGCCTGGTTGCATTACAAATGGGCTGGTTGCATTGCCTTCGGGGCTGGTTGCATTGCCTACGGGGCCTGGTTGCATTGCCTTCGGGGTGGTTGCATTACAAATGGGCTGGTTGCATTGCCTTCGGGGCTGGTTGCATTGCCTACGGGGCTTGTGTGTTCGCTGCTTGCAGTCAGTGACCGGCATAGCTTGACCCATCTTTTATTTTGCTGATTAAGATGGGTCGTGTTATGAAGGATACCACTACTGCGCATTGTCAGCGGGCTTTGTGCCGTTTCTGTGTGCATGATTGTTTGCAGGTTTTACGGGTTTTCGTGTTCATTCAAGTGCAATTCCGTCGAGGACGCCGGAGTGTCAGGAAGGCCGAACTAATAAACGTAAATCCGTAACTGGAATCCCAACACTAGGCAGCGTGGTACATCCCTAGAGGAGCGGGCACAGCAAGTGACAGCGACAGTGACGTTTGGGTGCATTCTTGCAGTGATGGATATATTTTAATGTTTTCGTGTTCCAAGCTATGTTTCGTTGAATATATATTACATGTAATAGTTATTCGTTTATCTATTTAACATTATGTATTTCTAAATACATACATATTATAGATAAATTACACCCAGACACAGAACAAATGATCGTGCTCATCACACAAACATTTGTCCTGGGTGGGAATCGAACCCACGACCTCCGGCATAGCAGTCAGGGTCACTAACCACTAGACCAACAGGCCTGTTAAATGAAATACCTCAAACATTTTATTGGGAACCTATGCAGTTACTTTTAAAGACAGCTGTAACCTTGGGGTCTTCAAGTCGAGAATGAATTGGTTACTTCTAGGCCAGCGTGCTTCATCAGGCGAGATAACGGCCAAACGCTGGTCTATAATTAAAAAAAAAAGAAAAGCAATCCCCGTAGCACTTACAACTTCCATACATAATTCATGTCACTACTTAACCGTACATTTCGTCGTCGGCTACGCTGACAGACTATAAAATTTCAGTGGGCAGTGAGGAGGTGATCCTTCCGGGCATATCCGGGGAGGAGGTGCTGAACGCCAGCCCTGATCCTCACGTGCAGTATGACCCTCTGTATCCTGGGCCGCCTTCGACGAGTAGCAGGTAATGTTTTGAAAACTAATTGGTGTTTGGAAAACTTTTATGAATAATGTTCCCTGTGGTTTCAACCTCTCTGCTCAGCTCCTATTAGTGGTAGCGTGATGTGTACTGCCGGGTTCGCGGGACTATCTCCTCGGGTAGCCGTGACCCTGGTACGTAAAGGACTGTTGGAGGATCAGCGTGGATTTAAGACAGTACAAATCTGACAGCAGGCCACTTTCTGGAAAACCGGGAAAAGTCAGGGAATTTTGCTAGCCATGGAAAAGTCAGGGAATTGTCAGGGAAATTTAAAGGAGGTCAGGGAAGCTCAAGCGGGCTTACTCCAGCGCACCTTAAGAACTATAAATACTTAACTAATTATCAATACGTTACGTAGCTAACTGAATATGGTCGAAGACTACTAATTTTTTGGTCAGGGGACTTAGCTCTCGTTTTTTTTTTTTCGTTGTCGGTTTCTTGATTTGAAGTAAAATTATGGTATAAAATCTAAGATTATGGTCAGGAAAAAACTTGAAAAAGCGCCTGTAAAACCTGGAAAAGTCAGGGAATATTGATTTTGGTAAATAGTGGTCACCCTGTGACAGGCCCTCTCAGTCATTTTACCACCATAAAAAAGGGGGTAATTGAATATCCTCGCAGATGAAGTGGTAGGTGGAATCCTAACTAATATTATAAATGCGAAAGTAACTCTGTCTGTCTGTCTGTCTTTTCTTCACGCCTAAACTACTGAACCGATTTGTGTGAAAGGTACAGACATTGTTTGGAACTTGAGAAAGGACATAGGATAGTTTTTAACCGACTTCAAAAAAAGGAGGAGGATTTTTTTTATGTTTGTTGCCGCGTTACGACCGACTGGGTGAACCGATTGTCATGATTTGTTTGAAAGCTGGTGCTTCCCGTGTGGTCCCATTGTCACCAAATCAGAATCTGATGAATGGATCTTGGAGAAACCGAGGGCAACCCTCAAATTTTATAGGCTCACCCATCGTTTTTCGTAAATCTTATGAAGTAATTTAAGTACTTGCGTAAGGTAATCATCATCTTATGTAGCTGAGCTGATGATGGAAGGTACAACTCCTCAACAGTAAGGAGTAGGCATCGACTGATTCATTGTTCGCATATCTCCGGAACTTCACGTCCGATTTAAATAATTCTTTTTTTTTGTGCTAGGTATCGTTCAACTTAGGGAATACTGCAAGTTTCATCAAAATCGGTTCAGTAGTTTTTGAGATAGGGAATTTTATTACCTTATTGTGTACATGAGGGATGGTGGCAAAAAAAACAATGAAATTAAAAATAACAAAGCCATCGACTTCCGAAATAAAAGTTATTTTGTAGATTATTTTACCCTTTTTTGTGGTTCTTTTTGAAGGCGGTTACATTTTTTTTTTGAAAAAGTTTTTTATTTTACTCTTTTTAGTTAAAATATTCAACCTAAATTCTTGCCAATTAAATATATTATAATCCGTAGCACTGGTAATAACATCCCTCATGTACACATGATAATATGATTGACTTGAACGGAGCGCCTAACGGCGGCGGCAGCACGGGCGGAGCGCGAAACGGCGTCGTGGCGAACAATGCAATCCAAGCAATTCGCTATTGCTCGCAATCGCCTCATCGCCGAGCGTAGTTTCAAAAATTTAAGCATACATAGGGACAAAGAAAGCTACTTTGTTTTATACTATGTAGTGATTAAATGCAAGTAACATTGGTCCGACCTGTTTATTAGTCAGTGTTTAGTAATCCGTTTGTGCTGGATAGGATAATCTCAAGCCCGGGGAAGGACATAGGGCTACTTTTTATAAACACACCATACAGGTAAAGATTGATGAAGAAACCACTGGTAGAATTTAGAAATTTGCAGAGTTCTATTATTATTATTTTTTTATCGTGGTAAAATCATCAAATGAGTCCTCCCACCCAGGGCAGGGCGGGAGGGACTGTCAGAGTTGACTGACTCAAATCTACGGTGTCCTTCAATAGCCCTTTACGTACCGGGGTCACGGTATTTCGTAAGTCCCGCGACCCCGGCAGGCTTTGGCCCTCTAAAATAATGAGCACTTAGAAAGAAATTCAGATAATTCCACCCTCAAGAGATTCCCTCTAAATATTAGGTATAGGTGTTTAAAGATAGTATGGAAATTAATTTTGAAGTTAGAAATCTGGGATGTACGATGTGAAGTTACATAAAAAAAAAATATAAGTATTAAAAAAATGACAGGTAACTTAATGAGGCAGACCAAATTCTACGCGAGCGAAGCCGCGGGCAAAAGCTAGTAGTGTTATAAGTATGATTAAACAACCATGTCGGCTTTGTTTCAGAAGAGGTCGCGGCAGGCCCCGTTCGAACGTCGCTAACACTGCCAGTAATATACAGCATTTGATGCCTATCGGTAAGTTAAGCTAACGTTTTAGTAATACAAAACTATGTAATAAACTATTTCACTAAAAAAAATAATATTAGAACGAAAGGTAGCTAAAAAAACGACGGGTTGCACTCTGGGAGTGCCGGCAGAAGTGAAAACTTGAATAGTAATAAACACACACGAAAAATCGCGCAAGCGCCCTGTGCCGTCTTACGAATTTTCGATCAGGCACGTGTCCTGACGCGAGTTTAACATTTTTTACACACTAAAGAAGTTTTCACTTCAAAAAAAAAAATTAACTCGTATTTTTTCTTTTGTTACATAAACTAAAATTGACGAAGATACGACGTTTCTAAAAATCACAAAACGTCACTCGGTCGGTATAATTTTACAGGCGTTATGACGTCACAAGTCCCTACTCCCGAATTTCGAAGTATATTATCTTTGATAATATCCATTTACTAAAATAAACAATACGTGTTCATTATTTATTTATGCAGTAAAATACCCTATTATTTTCAATGAAATGCTACAAGTGCTAGGCAGAGGCAAAATCGGGAACGCCGCAATCGCGGTGGTAAGACCCGCTTTGAGGAGTGGCTGGATAGGCGTCACGGACGTCGGCAGACGATCTCCGGCCACCGTAGGCGCGGGCATGCGGGCAGCGAGTAATGGGCAACTCGCTGTCCGACCATGGACCATGCCCGGGTCGACGGCGCGTTGTGTTCCACACGCGCCTCAAAGAGTGTCAGCATAATGACGGGGCCCGCCTCTAGAGGGTCAAAGCCTGCCGGGGTCGCGGGACTCACGAATTACCGTGACCCCGGTACGTAAAGGGCTATAATAATTGAAGGACACCGTGGATTTTAGTCAGTACGAGTCTGACAGTCTCTCCCGCTCTGCCCTGAGTGGGAGGCTCGTATGATGATTTTACCACGTAAAAAAAAAGGCAGAGGCAAAATGTAAACCTCTAAATAATGGTTATTTTTATGAAAATTCTAGGGGAGGTCCCAGTAGGTCTCATGGACGGAGCCACCCGAGGTCCAGCCCGAAGATGGGAACAGAAGCAAGTGCAGATCAAGACCATGGAGGGAGAGTTCTCTGTCACCATGTGGGCTACCGGCGAGGATGATGGTGAGTTTTCTATTTATTAACCTCTCGGGCGATTTATAATTGAAAATGATAAAAATCAACGTCCAATGAGCGACTGTCTGTTATGTACAGACGTGTGCACGTAAGGCGCTGGGGCGTTTTCGCTTATGTACACCCGGGTGTACGTAACGCGCCCGAGAGGTTAATTAGCCTGTACTGTCCCACTGGTGGGATTCGCTCCATTTTTTTTTTCAAAGTTCACTCCTGTGAGCCACGTCCTTCTAATTCTCAAGGGAGACATCCAATTCGTCCCGCCATCTCCTTCGTGATCTACCACGGTCCCGTGTCGCTGTTTCAAGACACCAATTATGAGTTTCGTGGGCCCATAGCTTGTTCATCATGCGATAGCATGTTGTTTTAATCAATTTTGTAGTGCACTACACAGCCATATTTCTTATTTCCTTAAGCCTGATTTAGACGGTCGCGTGACTCACGAATTACCGTGACCCCGGTACGTAAAGGGCTATTGAAGGACACCGTGGATTTTAGTCAGTCAAGTCTGACAGTCCCACCCGCCCTGCCCTGGGTGGGAGGACTCATTTGATGATTTTACCACGGAGCAAGAACTCGCATGCGAGTTTCACTACATTGCGGTATTAGTTTGATCAACTGAATTCGTTGTACCTATAAAGCCCGCAATTTAACGCAACTCGCGTGTGAATTCTTGCATCGTCTAAATGAAGCTTTATAGTAAAATTGCCAAATTAATTGAAACTTGTAAATATTTGACAGCTATTTATTGGATGCACGCTCTTAAGTCAAAAATATTGATTTCGATGTCTATATTTATGTGTTATTATTACTAATAAACAGTACAAGTTCATAAAAACGGACATGTTTACATTGACAGATGACGGATCCAACCCCGAGCCTGATCCTGACTACACGGAGTACATGACGGGCAAGAAGAGTATATTAGGAAGCGAAGCTATTATGCCAGGTATGTTATAACCAAAAATATTAGACACGTATTTTTTCTTTTGTTACGTAAACCAAAATTGACGAAGATACAACGCTTCTAAAAATCACAAAACGTCACTCGGTCGGTATAATTTTACAAGCGTTATGACGACCCGGGTCGACGGCGCGTTGCGTTCCACGCGCGCCTCAAAGAGTGTCAGTATAGTGACGGGTCCTGTAGAGGGCCAAAGCCTGCCGGGGTCGCGGGACTCACGAATTACTGTGACCCCAGTACGTAAAGGGCTATTGAAGGACACCGTACCCCAGTACGAGTCTGACAGTACCTCCCGCTCTGCCCTGGGTGTGAGGACTCATGTGATGATTTTACCACGTAAAAAACAAAAAAAAAACTACTACTGCATATAAAATATTTAAAATTTCATCATTTTTATTCCAGGTTTAGATTTATCGGATCCCAAGCAGTTAGCAGAGTTCGCGCGGCCCGGACACAAAATAAGACTAAAGAAACCTATGCCAGAGTCATCTGACAGAACAATAGGTGAGATACATTTTTTTTTTCCACAACTATCACACAACGCCATCTAGTCCCAAGCTAAGCAGAGCTTGTGTTATGGGTAATAGACAACTGATAAGCATACTTATATATTTCTAAATACATACATATTATAGATAAATGGCACCCAGACACAGAACAAATGATCGTGCTCATCACACAAACATTTGTCCTGGGTGGGAATCGAACCCACGACCTACGGCATAGCAGTTAGGGTCACTAACCACTAGACCAACAGGCCTGTCAAACAACTGCCAACCATTTAATATGTACTATTTACTAGCTGCTGCCCGCGACGTCGTCTGCGTGAATGCGTTGAAGAAATAAAGGTTCATTACTCGTTCCCCGTAGGTGATAGCGTGATAATATGTAGCCTATATGTTGATCCGACTTCTTAATAATATTCGTGCCAAATTTGAAGTAAATCTATTCAGAACTTTTTGAGTTTAACCCGGACATACAGACAGACAAAAAATCTAAAAACGATTTTTTTGGCTTCGGTATCGATTGTAGATTTACAACCCAAGTATTCTTTAAAAAATATATTATATAGCCATCATGACTTCCAACTACACACATCAAAAGTGTCTAGGGATCAACATATATTTTTGCAATAACTTTTCTCCTGATTGATATTAATTAAAAATTTTTTTAAGGATTCATCAAATAAAGTGTTTTCGTTTGTCACAGTAACGATAAACCAAGTCACCTTTGCATTAATAAAGAAATTGCCATTTTCCTAATAAAGGGATTTTTGACATTTGAACCACTAACACAAAAGTTCGAAAAAAAGACTGAAATAACAGTTTTCTTTAAAATTTTATTGGGTATCTTAAACAATTAATAATCCGTGTTTCTACCGCGAACACTAACAACACAAGAACATCGGTTTTGGCATACTCAAAATGAGTTCATCCAAATCACGCTGTGGAATGGCCGCCCATGTTCGTTGCAACAACAAAAAAAGGTTTTCTTGCGACTGGATACCCTCCATATTCGGCAGAGCTCTTCTCTGTAGCATATCCCATGCATGCTCAATCGGATTCAAGTCTGGCGACTGAGCAGGCCAGGGCAGGACATTGATGTTAGCTGCGGCGAGAGTCTGTCTTACAACTCTTGCGGTGTGCGGTCGTGCATTATCATGCATTAACTGAAATAAGGGACCGATTTGCACTTGTAGAGGAACGATGACGTCTGATACAATCGTCTCAGCATAAATTTGAGCGTTGAGGTTGCCTCTGATCCAAATCAACTCAGTTCTTCCGCCGATCCAAATACCCGCCCATACCATGATGGTTCCACCACTATAAGGATGGACTTCCTGGCAGGATTTTAATCGCTGTTGGCGTCCAGGGCTTCTCCAGTGTCGTATACGTCTTGTATCCGGTCTCATACCAAAACGAGACTCATCCTTATAGTGATGGAACCATCATGGTATGGGCGGGTATTTGGATCGGCGGAAGAACTGAGTTGATTTGGATCAGAGGCAACCTCAACGCTCAAATTTATGCTGAGACGATTGTATCAGACGTCATCGTTCCTCTACAAGTGCAAATCGGTCCCTTATTTCAGTTAATGCATGATAATGCACGACCGCACACCGCAAGAGTTGTAAGACAGACTCTCGCCGCAGCTAACATCAATGTCCTGCCCTGGCCTGCTCAGTCGCCAGACTTGAATCCGATTGAGCATGCATGGGATATGCTACAGAGAAGAGCTCTGCCGAATATGGAGGGTATCCAATCGCAAGAAGACCTTTTTAGGGTTCCGTACCTCAAAAGGAAAAAAACGGAACCCTTATAGGATCACTTTGTTGTCCGTCTGTCTGTCCGTCCGTCTGTCAAGACCCTTTTTCTCAGGAACGCGTGGAGGTATGAAGCTGAAATTTATATCAATTACTCAGGTCTACTGTCCCTTGAAGCTGTGAAAAAATCAAACTTCTAAGCCAACTCAATCAAAAGATACAGCCGTTTATGCCGCAAATTTTCGACACTTGCAAGGGAATCAAAACCTACAGGGTGCTTCCCGTGAACTCAGAATCTTGAAATTTGGTACGAAGCAACGTCTTATAGCATAGATAAAGAAAAAATTACGAAAACCGTAAATTTTTAGTTACATCACATAATATATATTTTTTAATAATTTTAAACTTACTACCCATTTCCTCATAAACGCGTAGAGGTATTCAATTGAAATTCATACCAAATACTCAGGTCTATAATACCTTTAAGCTGTAACAAAATCAAACTTCTATGTCAACGCAATCAAAAGAAACAGCAATTTAAGCTGCATATTTTGAAACTCGCAAGTACTCGCAAGGGAATCAAAACCTAAAGGGTACTTCCAGTCGACCTTGCAGGTTTGTACGGAACCCTCGGTGCGCGAGTCCGACTCGCACTTGGCCGGTTTTTTTTGTTGTTGCAACGAACATGGGCGGCCATTCCACAGCGTGATTTGGATGAACTCATTTTGAGTATGCCAAACCGATGTTCTTGTGTTGTTAGTGTTCGCGGTAGAAACACGGATTATTAATTGTTTAAGTTACCCAATAAAATTTTAAAGAAAACTGTTATTTCAGTCTTTTTTTCGAACTTTTGTGTTAGTGGTTCAAATGTCAAAAATCCCTTTATTAGGAAAATGGCAAATTTCTTTATTAATGCAAAGATGACTTGGTTTATCGTTACTGTGACAAACGAAAACACTTTATTTGATGAATCCTTAAAAAAATTTTTAATTAATATCAATCAGGAGAAAAGTTATTGCAAAAATATATGTTGATCCCTAGACACTTTTGATGTGTGTAGTTAGACAATGGTTTTCAACTTATAAAAAAACGTGATATTTATTTTAACGTCACTCGATTCTGGGAATTTCTCCTGTTTCGTGGGTGCCTTTACAAACATAGAAACTGTCAAGCCGCTATTCCACTGACGTTTTACGAGTGTTGGTGTCTTTCCAACGTCTGCCCAGCGTTGACACTGCTCGAGTCTCCAGTGGCAAGCGTTCGCCTTGCGACCTCGCAACGTTAACATCGCGTTTGTTGGCAACAGGCCGTCATGCTTTGTCCGTGTGGGTGTGTACTCAAAAAGTATCATGTACGCGACGTTAACGCTTGCCGCGGGCCGACGCGTCACATCAGCGAAGCGTTGGCGCTGAAAAAACGTCAGTGAGAGACGCCAACGCTCGTAAAACGCCAGTGGAATAGCGGCCTCAAAACGCAAGCAACCAGACCCGAAACAACTACTTGTAGATCATCATACAAATGTTTGTTCAATGCGGGATCGAGCCTGGGACAGACAACACAAAAGTAGTTCGCTCAGCCGCTACACCAATCGCTCGTGACCTGGTCCCTGATCGAGCGGCGAGCTTCCAATTACTCGCCTCCCAAGCATCTGTCCCTGCAGTAGAATTCATCATCATCTGCCTGCCCGTATCCCATTCTACTTGTGGTCGTCGCAACACGTTTTTTTCTTCCATTCTCCTCTATCAAACGTCACAGTATCATTTACTCCTTTTTCTTCCATATCATTCCTTAGACAATCCATCGCTTTTTTTTATCGTGGTAAAATCGTCAAATGCCTCCACCACCCACCCAGGGCAGGGCGGGAGGCACTGTCAGACTCGTACTGACTAAAATCCACGGTGTACTTCACTAGCCCTTTACGTACCGGGGTCACGGTAATGGGTAAGTCCCGCGACCCCGGCATGCTTTGGCCCTCTACAGGCCCCGTCACTATGCTGACACTCCTTGAGGCGCGCGTGGAACACAACGCGCCGTCGACCCGGGCATGGTCCATGGTCGGACAGCGAGTCGCCCATTACTCGCCGCCCGCATGCTCGCGAGACAATCCATCCCTGTACTAGAATTATGATGACCTATTCTTTTTATAATGTTGTTCTGTTAACATTTCAGCATGTCCACACAAAGGTTGCACTAAAATGTTCAGAGACAACTCCGCGATGAGGAAACACTTGCACACGCATGGACCCAGAGTACATGTTTGTGCTGAATGTGGTGAGTATTTTATAATACAACTGTTTCTTGTAAAATTATATCGGACGTGGAATTTCAATAAAAAAAACATTACAGTACTTAACCTAAACTTCAGTTTCTTTTAGCAACTACGTACATTATTATTACAACTCACAATCACAAGATATAAATAAATGCAACAAACATAAAAATCAAATTGTACTAAAGTGCCTCTGTGATTTACATATCTATGCATTTATCACTCAGGCACCACAATTTGCCATATATTAAGTAGGAATTTTTGTTTTTGTCATATTTGTGCACCTGGAGAAGTGTAAATCTCGACTAAACGGCTTATTAATTTTTTCACTCTTTAAATATTAAATTATTAAGGTTTAGAAAAAGCCACAAGTACTTTTTTGAGACAAGAAAAATCGAAAAATACGTCTGGCTTGGTTGTGCCGCTACTACTCAGACAGGTCTACATTTCTGTATTAAGGGATAATTGGCTATTTGACAGTAGCTATAAATTACAAATATAATTAGTCCGTCATTTAGAGTTAAAAAAAAATAACGGACACTTTTTTTTTCTTTAGTAAAATCAATGAATATTCACCAAAATACAACGCGAATATTCACCAAAACTCGAGAGTGGGGGCTCGTGACGTCAGAATTCAGTAGAAATTGTACTGAATTGTGACGTATTGCTAATTTTGAAAGCAACGTATCTCCGTCAATTTTGGTTTACGAAACAAAAGAAAAAATACGGGTCGAATATTTTTTGATAATCTAAGTGACGGACTAATTATAATTTTTCAGTCAAATAGCCAATTGAAGAACTCGACTTACTTTTCCAAAAATACACGCAGTTCTCCAGCGGTCTAGGAATATAAATAAATATTCCACATCTATCACACAACGCCATCTAGTCCCAAGCTAAGCAGAGCTTGTGTTATGGGTACTAGACAACTGATAAACATACTTATATATTTTCTAAATGCATACATATAGATAAATTACACCAAAATAAAATATAAACTAATTTTGTTCTTTCCACCCGTTCCAGGTAAAGCCTTTGTAGAAAGTTCAAAATTAAAACGTCACCAACTAGTCCATACCGGGGAAAAGCCGTTCCAATGTACCTTCGAGGGCTGCGGGAAGAGGTTCTCGCTAGATTTTAACTTAAGGTGAGTATGAACTACTATTTGATACCTGTGACTTGATCTGGCTATCAACATCTTAGCTACCTTTCTGACGACGATTTCAACTACAAGTGAAAATCATCCTTACCACCACGACATATGACATAAAACATGCGGTTATCCACTGGTAGATGAAAAACAAAACACGCTTGCCACGACGACGTAAGTCAGTCGAATTGCATCATTATATCGTAGTAGCAAGGACGATTTTCAGTTTTAGTTAGTAAAAATTGTAAACCGCACGAATCGAGTTATGAGCAAGCTTGCTTACTCTGTTCAACAATTTTGATGTGATCACATAGTGTTGTCCCTTTCAAACGGTAATTGAAAGAATGATTGCGAAAGGGACAGTCATATTTCGAAGGACCTGTTTTCTTTCTCCATTTTTCCCTGTGAGACGTTACAACATCATTTACTACTTTTATAACCCGTTCACAAAAAAGGGGTGTTGTTTTTAATTTGTCTGTCTTATGGCATTGTAGGTCCCAAACGAATCTACATACTTTATACTACACCTGCGTGGAAAGTACCTTGATACTTTATCAAATTTACGGTAGAAAGTACGTCATTGCATATCGAACAAATATGCGGGGAGAAAACGCTTTCTCTCCCGCTCAGATGCGTTTTCTCCCCGTATCAAGGTACTTTCCACACAGGTGTAGTATTAAACACTGTGTATTACTCGAGAGAAAGTGCGATTCCCGATCTCGGGTGTTTTAAAGCCCTCGCCTACGGCTCGGGATTCAAACGATACCCTCGACGGTAATCGGTCACTTTCCTCTCTCGGTGAACAACGTACCATTGTTTGTTTAACCTGACGTCATCGAAATGTTTCTTAGCTCATGTGTTTCCGGGGTAACGGGACTCACGAATTACAGTGACTCCGGTATGTAAAGGGCTATTGAAGGACACCGTAGATTTTAGTCAGTACAAGTCTGACAGTCCCTCCCGCTCTGGGTGGGAGGACTCATTTGATGATTTTACCACGATAAAAAAAAAGTTCATGTGTTTTGGGTTTATTTTTGTCGTAGCGTGCTATTATATGTAAAACAAAAAAATATCAATAAGAAACAGTAGTTTCTGAGATTATCGTGTTCAACCAAACAAACAAAGAAATAAACTCTGCAGCTTGATAATATTTGTATAAATGTGTAGGAGGTAACATTTTAAAGTTTAATATACTTTTTTTTAATCTGTACTCCCACAATCAATAATAATGGATAATATATATAAATCCACGGTGTCCTTCAATAGCCCTTTACGTACCTCGGTCAGGGTAATTCGTGAGTCCCGCGACACATCAATATTTGACGAGATTACACAAGAATTAACCATTTTTCCCTGTACGTTCCAGGACCCACGTCCGCATCCACACGGGCGACCGTCCCTACGTGTGTCCGTTCGACGGCTGCAACAAGAAGTTCGCACAGAGCACCAACCTCAAGTCCCACATACTCACACACGCTAAAGCCAAGTCAGTACATTCTACTTTGTTTGTATAATAAACAGTTTACTGCATAAATAAATAAATAAATAAATAAATATTCCACAACTATCACACATCGCCATCTAGTCCCAATCTAAGCAGAGCTTGTGTTATGGGTACTAGACAACTGATAAACATACTTATATATTTCTAAATACATACATATTATAGATAAATTACACCCAGACACAGAACAAATGATCGTGCTCATCACACAAACATTTTTCCTCGGTTGGAATCGAACCCACGACCTCCAGCATAGCAGTCAGGGTCACTAACCACTAGACCAACAGGCCTGTTGAAAATTGAAAATCTGTTTAGTCCGTCAGATAGAGTATTGAAAAATAATGAAAACGTATTTTTTAAATCAATGAATATTGACAAAGATAAAACGCTTCGATATTCGGGAGTAAGGGCTCGTGACGTCATAACGCCTGTAAAATTATACCGACCGAGTGACGTTTTGTGATTTTTAGAAGCGTGTCTTCGTCAATTTTGGTTTACGTAACAAAAGAAAAAATACGTGTCTAATATTTTTTGATGATCTATCTTTCGGACTAATTTATTTTTTTGAGTAAAATACCCTATTAAGGCTGAGCAGGCTTTCTATGCGCTTTCGTCCAAATTTTTTTTTTTTGACTGTGACAAGAAAGGCGACCACTCAGCATAAAGCTGTGCTGTGGGGGGCCCACAGCACAGCGCTGATTTTCAGTGGTCACCTGAAAAAAGAAGAATAAAGAAAAGTGTACGAACGCGCATGTATGAACTAGACCTTTCGTCAAGTACTATGGGAGCGCGTAGACTAGATGCATGTAGTTCCTACGTCAGAAAACAATACTAATTTGTTAGGATTTATACGAAATCGACGACGGCGACTTTGCTGCAGTCTCCGAGTGATGATACAATTATCTTGAAGAAACAGATTATTTATTCACTGCTGAGAGAGCTATATAACCGGAAAATAACCTATTTGCCGGAGAAAAACGTATTTTATTGCTAACTTACTACGAATGACCACAATCATATGTTTACGTATGATACGAATTCATAGCTAAAGTGTTCTTCATAGGCCTGGCTCCTCTGTTTATTTTTATTCTGTATGGGATTTTAAACCTCTATGCTTGATTGTATTCTTGTACTATGAAAAATATTTTAAATCCATACTTATCCATCGTTTTATTCATCAAATTACAGATCAAGAAATTCCCTATCACGAAATGGTGGCAATTCCTACGAATCGGCGCGAACGACGCCACAGTACGTCCAGTTAGAAATGTCACCGGACGACTCCAACCCACAACTAATCTTCTACACGCACGAGTGAAGCAAGAAATGTGAAAAGTGATGCGAGACTCGTGAAAAGTGTTACAAGACTCGTGAAAAGTGCTACAAGAATCGCGAAAATGGACGCAAGAAACATGAACAAAGACTTGTGGAAAGAAATGTCAAGAAACTTCATGCAAGACTCGTGAAAAGTGACGCCAAAATCGCGCAAATTAACCAAACAATGTTTAAGTGCTAAAATAAGTGATGCGAGTTCGAATAATTCAATTATCCAAGACTTTTTAGCTAGTGATGTAAAGTGTATTAAACAGACGCTAAAATAAGTGCTGTATTAGTTATATAGAAGCAAGACTTTTGAAATATTGATGCAAGAATATTGAAAAATGCAAGACTGTGGAACAGACTTGCTAGTGATCAAGTTTAAAAATATTTTTTTCTATTTCAACTATGCTTTGGAGTAGACCAAAGGAATTTTACGTTTTAAAAGTAATTTTAGTTTGGCAACACTGGTATTTTCAGTGTTGTTTACTAACAAAATTGAATTGGCACCATTTTTTAAGTTTTTGCACTGTTTGCTATATTTAAATTTAATAGCTTTGACAATAAAATGGTCACAGTTTTTAAGGAGAATATAACAAAATTAACATCCTACAAAAATACAAGAGAGTTCTATACAACTCTACCTACCCATTTGGGTAATAAAATTACAATCAGATTTATATTTTATTACAAATAAAAACAAATTAAACAAATAGTATACTTGTGATAATTTCTTATTTACTATGCGACCACGCTAATGGTGAACATGTCAATGACCTCAATCTGTATTTCAAAATTACGTTTAATTAGCAAAAACAACTTTGTGCTAATTAATTTTCAATAATGTATAATCGTCAGGGTCGCGGGACTCACGAATTACCGTGACCCCGGTATGTATTGTGATTCATTTGACGATTTGCGCTCGAACAATTCTAGAGTGAATCTACCAAAGCGAAAATGTATGCCACAGACACCAGTGGACTCGGATCTTGAGAAAGGCGTGCATGACGTAACAATATGTCACCATGACAGCATCAAACTTGTCGTGGTTGGATAGTACTAGAAATATTTAACTCCTAAACTGTGACTATATACAATACATACATTAAAATCAGTAATACATAATAATTAAACAGTTTTTCTCAATTATTTTATCTCTGGTTTAACTTGCTGTGAAAATCAATATGATTTTTATTCTATTCTAATCTGTATGCTCTTAAAAATATTTCTTTATTGCCATTGCAAAGTCTATCAAATCTTAATGTTTCCATCAAGACAAAATATCCTCGCAATTTATACCTAAAAGCGTGTGAATTTACCATGGCCTTAGAACGCAAAGGGCAATCGATACAGGGTGGATATTAATCTGAACAAGTCTGT
Organism: Agrotis puta; assembly: GCA_943136025.2. Classification (NCBI taxonomy): domain Eukaryota; kingdom Metazoa; phylum Arthropoda; class Insecta; order Lepidoptera; family Noctuidae; genus Agrotis; species Agrotis puta. The sequence goes on along the minus strand of OW964195.2, from coordinate 5,961,818 downwards.
CAATTCCTGCTACAATCAAGACGGGAGTCATTTGGTAATATTAGACCCCAATATATTTTTTTCTTCTTGGTAGAATTTGATTCTTATTTTCGTGTAAATTAGGTCGTTATTGAGTTGCTACTGTCAGAGATAAAATAATTTTGAAAGGACTAAATAAAAACGTTAATTTTCTTCTTTAATTTAATCTATAACTTGGCGTGAAAAGAAATTGTCGCGAATAGATCCTGTTTTGATGAACAACCTCTTTTTCACTTCACATTTTAAAATAAAAACATTTTACGAACAACTTTTTGGTGGATCAATCAACGTACAACTGAAAAAAATATCTATGAGCTCGATTTTAATCAATCTTTATTTTTAAAAGAAACCTTTAGTACTCTAGTACTATGATACTCTGTAAAAAAAACACCACCAAACAAGATATTTTGCTATAAATATCAAATAAGATCAAATGTATTTTTTTATTATGAAGTAACTGCTGAAAACCAAGAAGACACGAGAGAAGTGCGAACTGTGCCCCAGAAGTGGGAACGGTCTTGTAGATACCTACTTAATTAAATTATTATTAAAAAAACTGTATTTTAACCGACTTTAAAAAAAATAGAGTTGTAGAAGTTTACTTTATCAGGCTCGTTTTTGCAGGGGTGTAGGAATTTAATGAGAAGGCATTTTTCAATTAGGGGTTGTTCTCAAACAGGGCAGTTTGTAAATTTTGTACCATATAAATGCCAAAAAATAATATTGTAATAAAATTTTTAAACATTAAGTCAAAGGGGAATTCTTATGCTTCTGTCCCAGAAAGTGTTCAACACATTTGACTTCCATATTTATAGGAATTAGGTCTGATTTTGTGTAGCAGTTTTTTGAAAGCATGTCTATGTGGCAAACTAGAAAGCCGTGGGTTCAAATTTTCAACCTTTCCAGTAATTTTTCAGAAAACTATATAATACAGAAACAATGTCCGGGTAATAAAGAGCTCGGTTAAGCAGCCCACAACCTCTTCTAGGTTGACTTGCGAGTTGCCATTCTCAAAAAAAAACCGGGTCATAAAGTACACAATAAATTTGACATAGTAGGGATAGACAGATCAGCGCTCCGCGTAATGATAATCGATGTTACCATCTCGAGAACCTCGTGAAAGCTGAGAAAGATAAATAAATAAAATGTCTCGACCTAGCGCGCGAGGTTGTTGACATGTGGAATGTGAGCTCGGCTATCATTGTGCCGATTATCGTTACAGCCAATGGCGTACCAAGACGTCATAAAGCGTGTGTAGTTCAGCTGTGGGAACGAGATGGCGCTAGACGACTTGTAAAGCTCTGTCTCTTTTCCACAGCCTAACTACTCACGCACTAGATGGCAGAGTCCCACGAACACAGTCGAGGCTCTCCCTAGGTGGTTGGATCAAGGGCCTGATTCAGAAGGCAGTACTACTCGATACGGCTCGCATTGTGAGGAGGTTCCTGTATCTGGAGCCCTAACCACCGGTAGCTTAGACCGTGCTCTCACACCAGCAGACCGCTTTTTTTTTTCAGTTAAAAAAAGTTTATATAACGGAGTTAATGCTTTTAAACATAAGAATTCCCCTTGCATGTGTGCATGCAAAAATATCCAAATATATAGTTTTTTTTACAAATTATTTAGTCATTGTTTACTTTTTTTACAAACCCTGGCAAAGGCATCAAGATGTTTTTGAAAATTTAAAAAATATATATTGTGATATATTTGTGTGCATGCAGTAAAGTTAATTTTTAGTTATTTTTTATAAGTTTAGGAAAATAAAAGGTTGACGCTTCCTGTCACAGAAAATAGATTTAAACAGTACTTTAGTTACTAAAGGTCATAAATATTATGTGTTTCCTCGGTTAAAAGATTATGTAACCAAATTTCACTTCTTTAAAATCCAATTTTCATTCCAAAAAAATGCTTTCTTGTTTCAAAAGTTGTTGTCATCCTAAAATGAGCTTTAAAATATTTGTCCTAAGTTGAAATTTCTATGAACACACAATACTGCTTACATCTATTTTCAATAACCGTCGTAAATGTATATTTAAGGTTTTTTCTAATAAACGACTGATGCGATTGTATATAATGTTATTTTCATGGTTCTATAAATGAATTGCTGTATTTGACAACAAAAAAAAAAACAAAATATACTTAGGCAATTATCATGTAGTCAAAATTTTTTATTGGTTCTCACAAAATGGCGCATTTTTGAGTATTTCTCCTTTAGCGCCATTTTGTCTATAAATTTTAGTGTGATTTTACAATTTTGGAGTCTGTAAAGTTGGTTTTTTACCAACTTGAAAACGGAGAATATCAATATTTTAATGATCATCCTTATTTTTTTTTAATTTGTGCAAATATACTCTTGTGTTGATCAAAACATACCTAAGTATTAGGTTTTATTTAGCATGTCAGAATGTAAATAGAGTCCGCGCCACCACTCTCATGACCTTTTGACGCGACGCTAGTCTCTACTGTCATGATGTTATGAAAATTGCATTAAAAAATGTAGTACCTTGTATTTTCCACGGGTAATAAGTGGTGGCGCAGACTCTAATAATAAATAGATATGTTGTCCTTGTCACGATATGGAAGCGAATTTTTGTAACGAATTTGCAAAGCATAATTAACTTTAAATCAATGTAATGTGAAATTATAAAAGAAATTAATAAACCTAGAAAAGAGATTATAACTGCGAAAATTCCCGAGAATGCGCGGGTATAATCTCCGAAAGACTCCGCGTCGTATTTTGTAGGCTCGTTTCTAATCTGTACTTTTACAATAGTCATAGAAATAGTGTCATAGAGTTCATTATGTTTGCTTTCGATATAAAAACTTCCATTTCATTGAAAGGCTATGTAAATTAAAGCGCGCTTATTCATGACGCAATGCGTTTTGGACCAATTTGCATCGCCGACCAACTACAAGTGAAAATCATCCTTACTACTACTACATTAAGACGCTGCCAATATAAAACTTGCGGTCGTCTATGGGTTTAATAGTAATAAAACAGGCTTGCCACGACGACGTGAAACAGTCGAATTGCATTATTATGTCGTGGTAGTAAGGATGATTTTGAATCACTTTATGAGTAAAGCTTCGGTCACACGGTGACTAATCGTTGCGAGTACATTCGCTGTCAGTAAAATTGGACATGCTCTGTTCAAACCGCGGTGATTATCGCTGAAAATAACTTGTCTCATACAGCAAATAATCGCGGCGAGTAGGCATTAGCAGCGATTACTTGCTGTGTGTTCCCAGCTTTAGGACGCTTTTTTTTATACGAGTATTGTTTAGAGCAACGGACTTTAAAATTGTATAATTACAGTTTAATGTCAAAATACAGCAATTCATTGAACGAGTGAGTCCTCATCGATGAGACAAACGAATAAAGTGTAAATATTTATATAAAATAACGAGTTTTATTTACTTTCCTTTGAAAATTCAGCATGTCTACAATACATAATTTTTACTGCTTCTCGGTTAAAAATTCCCTACTATTTTCTATTACACTTTGGTTTATGCAAGAGTCAGTCATACCGATACGCGACGATACTGAAGATGTGACCCGCTCAACTTTCGAAAGCACAAACCCACCACACTATTCCCAAACCACTGCAACTTCTGAAAGTCAGAATCAACAGTGGCAACCACCAGAAATGCGCCGAGACAATGAAGCTCCGATGTGTCCTGGAGAATGAATTTACCTGTCTGCAACGAAATTGGAAATTATCAGGAAATGTTTCCACCTCCCTCCATGCAAGCAGGAGACAGAACAAAACAAGGCCAATAGGCACAAAGGGACATTATAACTGGGAGAAGCCCAGTAGCCTAGCACCACGGGTAAAAATTACTAATATTAATCCGCCTTATTACAAAAAGAGGTTTAACTAAAAACCCAGGTTTAATCTTGTAAAACTATGGTTTACACAAACTTTATTACAATTCGTGGTTTTGCGATAAACTATGGTCTAACAGTAGTAGCTGTCAAAGGTGTGTCAAAGTTTCTCATAGCAAATTTTTCATTGTGTTGTAGTTTTTGTGTTATTTTCACCCGAAATGGATTGAAATAAGGTAGGTTTAATTGTTAATACTCATTGTGGATTTAATTGTTCAGACAATCGTTCAAATAGCGGTACTAAAGTCGACGTTTTATCTCAGTTTTGTAATACGGACAAATTTAAACCATGGCTCTTCAGATAAGCCTGGACTTGATAGACCAGGTTTAAACCAAGGTTTGTTTAGTTTTTGTAATAAGGCCGAATAGGTCCTAAATTGTGAGCTGCCATAATTGATTCTAATAATAGGTATGGCAAAAACGCTTGAACACACTGAAGTTTCGAGTTTCCACAAGGTCCGAATAGTAAATGACTCCAGATGTAGTTTCGGAAGCATGTAAGGATCCCTCCTCAGGCAACTTCAAACCTACTTTCCGAGTACTATGAGTAATGAAAATATTTTTATAATACCCAATTATTGACCTATTAAGCAGCGGGCATCGCGAATAAGACATTCGACTTTGTAAGTACGAGAATTTGCCGCTAGGTGCGACTTTCAAACATTTGATCTTACCGCTCGTCGCCTTGTGCTAAGACCGCTCACAGGGGCAAGGTGACCGTGCCTGAACAGGTGGTAGACACTACTTTGAGGTACACCCTTACTCTTATTATACTAATCGCGGGTTTTGATGCATTTTCATTGGACAATGGTGCATTCACACACATCAGTCACCGTCACGTCAGGTCACCGACTCGGTTATAAAAAATGTTTCTATACTCCTATTATGACACGCAGTCACCGGCACGTGATCTATCAGTGACGTCCCCGGTCAGACACGTCAAATAATATTTCCATACAAGTTTCATACTTTTATCCCCACACACCCGGGAACGTCACGCCTCAGTTCAGTCAGCGTCGTGCTACCGTCATTGCTACACGTGTAACCAACCCGTAACTTGACTGATGATCTATTTGTTCAATGATTCAGTCAAACTGGTGGGTGATGTGACTGACGAACGACGTGACGGTGACAGGTGTTTTTATTTTTTTAAACGTTGCCCCACACTAGTAATTTCTCCTGTGTCGTAGGTGCGTTTACATACATAGAAACTTACATACACTAACACCCAGACCCGGAACAACTACTTGCAGATCATAATATCATATGCAGTTTGAGAATACGTACACAAACCGTCACCGATCCGTTGTCGGTGACGTGACGTGACTGATGTGTGTGAATGCACCTTTATAGCTGTTCCCCGTGGTGTCGCCCACGGTGCAGGGCTCCCAAAGAGCTATTAGTAGAAGTGTGATGATAAATACTCTATAGCCTTCCTCGATATAAATAGACTGTCGAACACTATTTTTTTAAATTCTAACCAGTACTTCCTGAGATTAGCGAGTTCAACCAAACAAACAAACTCAAACCGCCTTATTACAAAAAGGGGTTTAACTAAAAACCCAGGTTTAATCTTGTAAAACTACGGTTTACACAGACATTATTACAAATCGTGGTTTTGAGATAAACCATGGTCTAACAGTTGTAGCTGTCAAAGGTATGTCAAAGTTTCTCATAGCAAATTTTTCATTGTGTTGTAGTTTTTGTGTTATTTTCACCTAAAATGGATTTAAACAAGGTAGATTTAATTGTTATTACTCATTGTGGATTTAATTGTTTAGACAATCGTTCAAATGGCGGTACTAAAGTCGACGTTTTATCTTAGTTTTGTAATACGGACAAATTTAAACCATGGCTCTGAAGATAAGCCTGGACTTGATAGACCAGGTTTAAACCAAGGTTTATTTAGTTTTTGTAATAAGGCCGCTTAAGTCCTTACAACATTGTCAGAAGCAATGTTTTCTTTGCGTTTCGTTTCACCAAATCATGAAACTTATTATTTTTATTTTCTCTAATTATGTAGCCTGTGGCACGGACCAGAGAATAAATAGATTAACTGTCACAGTTGTCATCACTGACAGATGACAGATGTGGTTTGTTTCAGAACTTGTTGTTCGTTTCGTTGGTGTTTGATAGTATATTTTGGACTTACTTTTATTTTTGCTACGACTTACTCTCATAGCAAAGATCCTGATTTCTCTCTCATAAAACCTGAACCTTTCTGGCTTAAAGTTTGACTGCTGACATTTGACTTACGATTCGGATTAGAGCTACGAAATGCCGAAGAAATCGCAGTTACGTTGTTATTTTGGGTGCAAAAAGATTGGTAAGTTTAAATTAAACTTAGTTTATTCTATATACGACGTATAAAGGTGAACGCTTCTTATCCGAGCCGAAGAGTCGAATGAAACGAATCGTTCGACGCGTTCGGATAAGTATGCGTGCACCTTAAAACACCCTTCAAGAGATTCACAGTCGATTTTTTCTAAGTCAGTCCAAAAAATTAATGTATCTGAATTACTGCACGGTTGGCACAGTGACTGACCAATCGCCTGCTGAGTAGCGTATCGCGAGTTCGATTCCCGCCTGGAATAAATATTTGTATGACTTGCAAGTTGTTATGGGTTTGGATGTTGGTGTATGTGTGTTGCTTATTTTTAAACGCACAGATATAGGAGATATTCCTAGTGTAGGGAAACTTTTTTTTATAACAAAAATACTAATATTTGATTGTATTTTCAGGTCCCTTGCACTTATTTCCGAATCCTATCAATGGTTCATCGCATACATTGGAAAGATTTAACATATGGAAAAGTATTCTTCCAAAATCAATTCAAGGAAAAGGAAATTCATATATTCATAACAACATTAGGATATGTAATAAACATTTTATGGAATGCTACTGTTTACCGAGTAGTAGGTTGACTAACAATGCTGTTCCAACTTTATTTTTAGGTAAATATTAATTAATCACTATTTCATATGACCATATTCATTATTACCACAATCTGTGAATAAAAACTGTAAGCGAAGTCAAAGAGTACTAATGTTCACTAAACAAATACACGTCTTAACCAACTGTTAAAAAAACCTGATGAAATAACAACCAAAAGGTTGGTCTGCTTTAAAACAAGGAGCATACATTGATAATATAGATGTATCTCTGAACATGGTATCATGCAAGACAAAACTCAAATTACAAAACTCCAGCTTAATCTTAAAAATACAGCTTGCAGGAAAAAAAAATACTATTTCATTGAATCAAAATAAAAATAATTAACACTGGCTCGTGAGTGCACTTGCAAAATGTTGTATTCTTGAAGATCTCATCTTTTTAGTTACAATAATATCATCATGATTTTCCAGAACATCAAGGTGGGCAAGGCAAGGCTTCAAAAGAACTGGCTGATCCCACAGACCCGCTAGACCAGTCCAGCAAAGATCTTGTACAAGAAGACCTCGGATCACAGGGCCCTATTGTACAGGAAGAATTTGGGTCACAGGGCTCTATTGTAGAAGAAGACCATGGGTCACAGGGCTCTATTGTAGAAGAAGACCATGGGTCACAGGGCTCTATTGTACAAGAAGAACTAGGGTTACAGGGCTCTATTGAACAAGAAGAGCTTGGGTCAGAGGGCTACATTGTACTGGAAGAACTTGGTTCACAGGGCTTTATTGTACAAGAACGTGGATCACAGAGCCATATTGTACAGGAAGAATTTGGGTCACAGGGCCATATAGTACAGGATGAAATTGGGTCACACTCGGACAATAATATTGTACTGCAGCCAACAAATTCTGAAGTTTATCATATTGTTATCGACACATCAGAATCTGATCCTGGCCCTGGTTAGTAATATTATTACTTCAGAAACTGTTAAATATGCATGATATGTCTGAGTTCTAATAATAACAGAAATACTTTTTATATAATTAAATGATTTTTATCTCTGTTTTTGTAAAAATATTTAAAAATTTCAGCCGTACAAATTATTGCTGGTTCAAATTATTGCCCTAATATATTGGCTTGTATAAATAATCGAAAATATTTGTTTTAGGTTCCCCAAAATGCTATCGAAGAAAACATTCAAAAAATAAAACAGTTAATAAGTTGAAAAGAAAATTGGAGAACACATCTGAAAAGTACGACGAAATGCTTACCCTTTTCTCTAAAGAAAAGGAAATGCGTTTTAAAGAATTACAATCAAGTATGGAAGTAATATCTAAGAAAAGTGATGAATTACTAAAAAGAATTAGTACACTTGAGAAATACAGAAAAGCTGACAGGGCACGGATTAAGGAATTAGAGGAGAAGCTAGAAAAATTAGAAAGAAAAAATATTGCTACGCAACAAGATGAGTCAAAGGAGACGTTGTGTACCAAAGTTCTAGAATTAGGAAAAATATTTAACATTGATATTGATTGTTCAACAATAACAGATATTTACCGATTTAAATCCAAAGACTGAAACTGAGTTGTGGAATATAAAGTCTTAAAGCCAGTTTGGAGCTTCAATAAACCTAAAGAAATGGAAGAATACTTAACACAATTCACCTGAAGTCTAGATAATCGGATACTAGCCATAACTGCTTCTTAACCTAGGGGCAGTGCCGTAAAAGAGGTGTGCCTAAGAGAAACTCTTATTCAGAAAACTTAAGTCAGAAGAGTGTGATCGCTGGAAACGAAGTTTGTATGTATTCAGGAATGTGCAGGCGGCGCTGACGTGTCCTACATCTATAGGTTACGGGTGTCTAAGCGAGTACTTGAACGTGTTTGAAAATGTGTTTGAACTTATATTAATTTTACCATCTTTATACATACCACATTTAAAGCAAATAAATAATTTTGACTTTGACTTTGATATACGTTCAATAGGAATGTGAAGGAAGAGGTGTCGAGTCAGTTTTCGTAACTTTTCAAGAAGTGATCTGTGTAACTCTTCATGTGTGAGAGAGACAAAGATATACCCAAGGATGTACTTGCAATACCCAGCAACATTACCTTATTGAGGATCATAAATCGCTTAATGATTTCACGCGATTTTTATACGTTTTTGTAAGAAACAATCCTGTTAAATATAACTGAGTACCTCATACAGAGGTATGAAACATTATGCGCTACAACGCGAGTTCCAAAAAGCGCGGGTAGAAATATTGTATGTAATTTTGACAAATTAAAGATATTTTAACAAAATTTAACTGCCTTTTGTATTACCTACATAAAATCATGTTCATTGTCGGCATTACTGGAAACCTAGGAGGCTAGTCGCTAATTGCAAGATTCGCTAGTCGTAACCGTTAGTTAGTCAGTGTTTGTCTCATCTATCTTTGGATGACCAAAGATAGACCCAAAAAAGCGTTGCTTCAACTTGCTCATTCATCCAAACACAGGCTTCGGCAAGAGTGGGTACCATCAGGCGGCTTACGCCACCACCACACATGCGCTCATTGATCAATACAAATTGTGTGCGCGAGCCCTTTCCTATCCTGTTCCACTTCCTTTACGTTTCATGAAATTACTACCACAGAAGTGATAGTCCTGATCGATTTCGGCCACAGTGGTCAATCTCAATGGAAATTAGCCAACTGCGCGAGAGATTATAGCGCACAAGTGTGTGCACAGGTACAGGTGCACTCTCTATTCCTATACTCTCATAGTCCGATGGGACAGCAATTCACGAAGACCGGAGAAAGATCAGGCGCAGGACCAATGGCTTAACGTGCCTTCTGAGTCACGCCCCCGTGATGCCCCCATCATACCACCAACTTGCAAACTCCGGGCTTCGGGCAGTTACTGAGTTTTTATAGAAAAACCCAATAGCACTTCTTTTTGCACGACAGTAATCATAACTTTTTATTGGCAGTTGCAGTAAGTAAAACTAAAAAAGCTTTCCAAAATGCTGAAAAGGAACAACGAAACGCATTCTTATTTTGACAGTGACATTTAATCGTTTCATCGACTCAGTTGAAGTGACGTGTAAACTGCATTCGTCGGCACCTTACAATTTCCTTCTGGGAAGCCCAAATAAGCTCAAAATGAGCTTCAAACGCGACAAAAAGGAGGAGGAAGACAGTGGCGGTAATCCTTACCAGAATCTTGACAAAACAAGCATCCTACAAGAAGCTAGATACTTCAACCAATCTCCGGTAAATCCACGAAAATGTTCGCTGATTTTGACGAAAATTCTGTATTTACTGAACCAAGGAGACCAGAAATTCACCACTCAGGAAGCTACGGAGGCGTTTTTCGCGACAACAAAGCTGTTTCAGTCGAAAGATGTGATGTTACGGCGTATGGTTTATCTTTGTATCAAGGAGTTGAGTACTCTTGCTCAAGATGTGATTATTGTGACTTCTTCGTTGACCAAAGACATGACTGGCAAGGAGGATTTATACCGCGCGGCTGCTATACGAGCTCTTTGCAGTATTACTGACAGTACTATTCTGCAGGCCATTGAGAGATATATGAAGCAAGCGATAGTTGACAAGAACCCTGCTGTGAGTTCTGCCGCCTTGGTGTCTGCGTTACATCTGTCGTCGACTGCTCCTGACCTGGTCCGGCGATGGGCTAATGAGGCTCAGGTATGTATTATTGCATCATTATTATAATTTTAAAGTTTTCTGCATTAGCGTCTGAAAAAATTTGTATATTCTCTACTTTTTATTACTATTTATTCTACAATTTATGTGTGAAAGCAAACAAAACCTAAGACGACCCCAGTCAGTACCAAAACCTGGACTTTATTTAAATCAAAATAAGTCTATAGTCATGTTAGAAATCTGTGGGGTTCCCTTAAAAACACACACAAAAGTAAACCAATACATATGTAACGGTTTCTATGATTTTTATTGGTACTAAAATGTTGCATTGTCTATGCCATCTAAAACAAAATAGACTTTTAGTAACATCTGTTTACACATTGTGTTGTGAATAATGAGAAAATAAATATGCAATTTTTTTTAAAATTATCTGTTGCCACACTAAGTATTTCCCCTGTATCATGGGTGCGTTTTTAAACATATAAACTCACATAAACAAACACCCAGAACCGGAACAACTACTCGTAGATTATACAATATTTGCTCCATGCAGGAATGGAGCCCATTGCATGTCGCAAGGCAGCAGTCCATGTTCAGCCATTGTGCCAATCGTTTCATCGCTACATTAAAGTCATGAATAAATAAACAAACAAAATTCATTCACCAAACCATTCAAAAACATAGTCAGTGAGAAATGTAACGCAAATAATACAAAAAAAATGTTTATTAATCATACCATACAATATGCTTATCTTTTTAATAATTTTGATTATTATCTTCGACATACTTTATCAAATAAAATGGGTGTTAACCATATCTGATAATGATTTGTATGAATGCTCATTTTAAATTTATTTATTTTAAATACTAGCTATCAGTTTCCCATGGTTTCACCATGGCTACTCAGCTCCTATTGGTCATAGCATGACGTTATATCTAGCCTATAGCTTTTATCAATAAATAGAATCCAACACATAAAGAATTTTTCTATTCGAACAAGTACTTCCTCAGATTAGCGCATTCTAGTAAACCAAAGAAACTGAAAAAAACCAGGAAATGTCTAAAAAAATTTGTTTTCCCTCAAGCACACAACAGATTGACTTTTAACATATTTTTAATATTTGTAATTATTAATGTTGAAGAGGATATAAACTTCCCTTATCTTGCAGTTATTGATAAAAATAAAACTGTTTAATGATATTTTTGTAGCTACATAACATTTTACATTATAATGTGTGTTTGTGTGTGCAACACAAATTATAATGTAGAATGTTAGTAGTTACAAAAATATCATGATCAATTTATTTAGTTGTAATATAGTAGTAGTTGTTGGTCGAAATTCGATCGTAATTTTCTTTTTTTCTTAGCGCTCTCTGTCTCACTTTCCGGCAAAGGCTTCAATCTTCACTCTTTCTTTCCATTTCTTGCGAAACCTCGCGTTAGAGTTTTTTTTTTTTTTCTTTCAAGCATCTTGCGATCGGCCGATCAAGCCCTTAACAGATTTGTTGTAGGAGTTCATTGGCATTCGCGTTAAAGTTTGAAGAAAAAAAAAATGCTTTAGACAATCCTTCTCCATATAAACTTTAGGGGTACCATTACTCTCGGCTGTCTTATCAGATAACCGTGACACGGTCACGGACCACGGTGATCCTTCAAAAGGCTATAGAAGGACCACCGTGAATTTAGCCAGTTCGAGTCTGACTGGCCTGCCCTTGCCAGGTCATCAAATGAGTCTTTCATTTGATGATTTTACCACGATATAAAAGGGGTACAATTACAAAGTTTTCCCTTCACCCTTCGCATATTTAATAAAACATTTACTACATAAACATTTCGATTTTTACAGGAAGCCATCAGCTCGGACAACGCAATGGTCTCATACCATGCATTGGGGGTCGTCGCGGGCTCCAGAAGAAACGACAAACTATCCACCGTGAAACTAGTCACCCGACTAGCTAGGGCTCCGTTAAAATCACCCTACGCCCTCTGCCTCCTCATCCGTTTAGCTGCACAACTTGTAGAAGACGACGATTCCGATTCCGCACAACCTTATATCGAATTCATCGAGTGCTGTCTTCGCCATAAATCCGAAATGGTCATCTATGAAGCCGCTCACGCGATTGTCAACCTTAGAAAGACGGCCAGAGACTTGGCTCCAGCCGTTTCTGTATTACAGCTGTTCTGTGGCTCTTCAAAAGCATCTTTAAGACTTGCCGGAGCCAGGACTTTGGCTAGATTGACCGCTAAACATCCAACTGCTGTTGCCGCTTGCGCAGTTGACTTGGAAAACTTAATTTCGGACCCAAATCGCTCAGTAGCAACTTTGGCAGTGACTACATTACTTGCTACTGGCGCCGAAAGTTCAGTTGATAGATTGATGAAGCAAATATCAAGTTTCGTGTCTGAGATTTCAGATGAGTTCAAAATTGTCGTGGTTAGGGCTATAAGGAGGTTATGCACAAAGTTCCCTAGGAAACATCAGTCTTTAGCAGCCTTTTTGGCAGGTATGCTTCGCGATGAAGGTGGTCTAGAATACAAGGCAGCTATAGCCGATGCCATTATCGCTTTGGTTGAAGAAAACGCTGAAGCCAAAGAGACCGGGCTTGCCCATCTCTGCGAATTCATCGAAGACTGTGAACACACGGCGTTGGCTGTCCGTATCCTGCATTTACTGGGGCGTGAAGGTCCAAAATCGCGTCAACCTTCACGATACATCAGGTTTATCTACAACAGAGTGATTCTTGAGTCTGGGCCTGTTAGAGCAGCTGCCGTGTCTGCTGTCGCACAATTTGGTGCCCAAAGACCCGAACTTCTGCCGAATATCAGGGTTTTGCTCGCTCGCTGCCAACTGGACGAAGAAGATGAGGTCAGAGACAGAGCTATTTACTACAGCGCGATCTTAGATACAGGAGATCAACAGCTAATCAATGATTACATTATAAATGTTCCCAAACCGAACCCCGTTCTCCTCGAGAAAGCTTTACGTGACCACTTAACAACAACCCCAGATGAGCCTTTTAATATTTTGACAGTCCCTGCCGAAGAAGAGAGGAAAGAAAGCAAAGAGGCTATCGTTGAAATTGAAGTTCGCAAACCGGTACAAATGTCAATTGAAGAAATATACGCGGAGCAGTTAGCCAAAATCCCTGGCATTGAGCGTCTTGGACCAGTGTTCAAAACGAATCTTCCTGTTGATTTGACGGAGGCGGAAACGGAATATCGAGTCCGTCTTCTAAAGCATGTGTATGCTCGCCATGTTGTTTTGCAATTCGAATGCGTTAATACTCTAAGCGACCAGTTGCTAGAGCAAGTCCATGTCAGATTAGACGTCCCACCAGAATATGAAATAAAATCCATTGTTCCTTGCCAAAAATTGGCTTACGACAAACCTGGCAGCGTGTTTGTAATTGTCGAGTATCCTTGCGCGTTCTTAGACAGCTTAGGCACTTTCGGAGCGACGCTAGAATTCGTAGTACGCGATTGCGATCCTAACACAGGTATTCCGGATCCGGGCGAAGGATACGCTGATTCGTATCCTTTAGAGGAATTCGAAATGGGTTGTTCTGATCAAATCCGTGCCAGGGCAGGGTCTGATGATTGGGAACAGACCTGGGAGAGAGCAGCAAATGCTCCAGAAGCCAGTGATACCTTCGTTCTTTCACAAAATGATATCAACGAAGCTGCAAGGGCTGTTTGCGAACATTTAGGACTCCCTAAAGGCGCTGTTGTGGGTGATGCGGTCAAAGACATTAGAGGAGGCGGAATTTTCAGGGGCGGAGCACCCGTGTTGGTTAGGGCTCGTTTAGCACCCGCTGGAGGAGGTGTCACTATGAAACTCGCCGCCCGATCTCCTAGAGAAGATGTTGCACAACTCCTATTGGCAGCTGTCGGTTAATTTTAGATTTAGAATTAAAGGAAAATTCTATACGGCCGTGCCCGTTTTGCTCGAGACTTGGCTGGGGCACTGCCGTGCCCCCAGATGGCTTTGAATCAATTAAGGTTTTTATTTATATCGCACCTTTAGAATAGAAGTGGCGTAATCCAAAATTCTAGTTTTTTGGGAAACGCTAAAAATGATATTAAGTACCGAGAGACGCGGGGAAAGAGCGTGATTTGAAAGAGACGGAAACACTGCGTTTTTCTTTTCTGGGCTATAGGAGCCGGTTTATTTTTAATAAACTAATAGAATACATGTTCATAAGTCGTTCGATGCATAAGTCATTTTCTTAAAATTTTTAGTTAGGCCACTTTAATTCTAAAGGTGCGATATGTAGAAAGTTTGAAAGGCCTATCGGTATGTGAATATAGTTCACGCATTGCTACTATTATATTAATTATCCTAATTTTGCATTTTAATTAAAAAATCTATTTATATGCTTTATTTCATTAAACGTTCAGAGAAGCGGTCAATTAGAAAGTTGTACAATGTTTTTATTTTGATAAACGGCATTATTATAATTTTAAACAAAGTCGTAAAAGAAGGTAAGTACTTGAGTAGAACGAAAACACCATAGAAGTGATATTTAGTTTTTTTTTGTCGAAATTGTTTAATATATTTTAATTACTATTGTAAGGTGCCTATTTTTATTATTTTGTATGATTTAAATATTTCGCATTAGTACTTAGACCATTTTACAAATTCAAACAAAGTTATTACTCGTATTGCCAGTCATTGCATATTCTGTATTGCCATTGTCAAAAATATAATAATCGCAATCAACTCTTAGTACATTATAATTATTATCTGTAATTACGATATTAGGGTCACTCCAAGCATGGTTTTAGTGTCTGCCCTGAATTTTGCATTTAATTTACCCTGTATTATGTAATTCAGGTATCTCTAATGTATTCGAAAAGTATTCCAAATAAAGTACTACATACGTGTATCGAAATTTATATAAGCATTTTTATTTGTTACCACTAGGCAATTTGACAATTAGTCATATAGTTTTGAAAAATAATGGACACTAATTTTTTAATCAAATCAATGAATATTTACAAAGATGTAACTTGAGGGTGGAGGCTTGTGACCTCAGAGCTTGACAGTCAATTAACAAACCGTCCTGCGGTGGTATTATGACGTCTTAAAACCAGGCTTGTTCCAGTGAGTGAACGAGGTGGCGCTAGACTTGTGTAGCTCTATCTCTTTCACTCACTGGAACAAGCCTGGTTTTAAGACGTCATAATCCGGCCCCTGTATCTCCTTTAATTTTTAGATTTAGTGACTTTATCCATGGTCCGACGCAATTGCAATTCGACCGATTCCAACTAAAAGTGAAAATCAACCTTGCTACTATGATAAAATATACTGACCAATTCGATGACTTCACGTCGAGGTGGCGATTGTGTTGTTTTTCATCTACCCGTATACAACCGCGCATTTGATGTCTTATGCCGTAGTGGTAAGGTTGATTTTCACTTGTAGTTGGAATCGGTCGAATTGCGTCGCATCGTGCCATGGGTAAGCTCCCTTACGTACCAAAAGTCCTCCCACCCAGGGCAGAGCGGGAGGGACTGTCAGACTCGCACTGACTAAAATCCACGGTGTCCTTCAATAGCCCTTTACGTTTCGGGGTCACGGTAATTCGTGAGTCCCGCGACTAAACTCTTCGGCTTAATAAATAAACATAGATAAATAATACAACATTCATAATTAAATCTTTTTTTATTAAATCAACTGTTTATAAACAAAACTGCTTTAACAATATTCCTAAACATAAAAAAAAAATAACAATACAGAAATCAAAACTTATGAATATTACTTTATGATATACATAGAATATTAATTTATGACGATTTTTTTTTGGTCCATAGACCATAGTAGACGAAAATGATTAAGCGAGCATTCTCGTGACGCGAATCGTGCGACTTACAATTTCTACTAACTAAAAATGAAAATCGTCCTTGCTACTACGATATAATGATGTAATTCGACTGACGTAACGTCGTGGCGAGCGTGTTTTGTTTTTCATCTTCCCGTAGACAACCGCACGTTTTATGTCATATGTCGTAGTGGTGAGGATGATTTTCACTTGTAGTTGAAATCGGTCGAATTGCTTCGGATCGCGTCATCAGCAAGCTAAGACTGTTTCACTATCAAGCTATTTTAAGCTTTATATTAATTAAGCAATGAATAGTATCGCTTGAAAGACTTGCGTACTTCTTTGTTGTCATTGAAAAAGACTGTATCAGTAGTAAAACTTAGGGTCTATCGACTTGGGGAGCTTGCTCATGAACGCGACGCGATACAGAATTGCATCGATTGACGATATCGGTCAGATATCGCACAAACTTCAAGCCGAAGAAAATGTATGGACAATCGCTAGTGATTGCTGATGGAGACGCACGAGTTGACGATATCGCTCACAGATTGCTCGATATAGGATTACATGTACGTGCTAATGACAATGCACTTGATTCTCTGTTCCAAATGCCATTGCGCAACTAACTGAGCAAGCTCCCTTAGACATGCAAACACGTGGTCGGGAATGCGCGAGCGCATCCAGAGTTACACGCGGGCGAAGTGACCGCGTGTGACTCTGGATGCGTCACCTCTGACTTAGACTAGACTCAAGAGCAAACCAATTCAAATAAAACAAGTTAGTCATTTAAAAAACTATGTTCTTTTTCTGTTGGTCCCGGCTATCATTTGTAGATCTTTGACAGTCGTTACTATTAGCCAGAAACTGTAAAAGTCTGACAACTGACAACCAGTCTTACCATGGGGTATCGTAGTACTGGGTTGTGGAGGTCCGATAGGCAGTCGCTCCATGTAAAATACTGATATTCAGCTGCATCTGGTTCGACTGGAAGCCGACCACAGTATAGTTGGGAGAAGGCAGGCAGATGATGACATTGCCATAATTATGTCTGGTCTTACATGGTCAGATCATGAAGGGCTAACATATCACGAACGATCGTCCAAAACACATCAATGACTGAGGGGAATCGAGCGCTTGCGCACATATGGCGAAACGCAGCGCAGAGGAGTTTGTCAAACTATTATAGTCATTATCCTTATCGAAACAGTGTGCGTTACCCAGGCAAAATGTTTTGCTTTAGAGAGATGAGACTTAAACAAATAATTAGTGTATCATGAGGAGCAATTTGTTTACTAATAGCAAAATTTGTTTGAATTGTAGTTTTTAAGTTATTTAAGAAAAACAAATTTTGCTGGAGTAACGTTTGAAACGTTACCCAGGCAAAATCGTCTTTCAAAAATTAGTTTCAGCACGGAACCAAATACATGAATAGATAGCTTTTGTTGAGTAGTAAATGTTTATAAATAGCAAAATTTGTGTGTGGTATAGTTCTTTAGTTATTTAAGATTTTGCTGCGGTAACGTTTTGGGATTTCCCAGATCTCGAAAACGGCTCAACGCAGAAGTTTGAAAAAAATACCAATAAAAGACCTCAATTTGTTTAAATTTGTTTAATCATTAGTTTTTGATTTGGTTGACGTAAACCAATGTAATTAAATGGTTTCAAAAATCAGAAGAAGCGGGTTTACATGTAAACCAATACACTTATAACCAAATAAACAGCTGTAAAAAATACCCGTGGTTCGACGCTTGTTTACAGCAGACATTTTAGATTTCATACTTTACACGTTAAGAAGATAAAAACAAATTTGATTTATTTTAGACTGGTCGTACTTTAGCGATCGAATACGCAGTTCCCATAACATTAAGAAACATGGCATACTTTAAACAAATTAAAATGATTCATGAAAATTCTTTCCTGTTAATTTCAGCCTTGAATTACGGCTCTAATGAAAGTTATCTCAAAAACAAGAATATGTCAGCAATTCTCTAATAAGCCGACCAAATTGAAAAGGTCACATAAAAGCGACTGCACCGTACGTACGGGTAATCTTCGCAAATTAGCAGCTTGGTAACCGATGTTTTGTACAGTTAAGCAGAAAAACGTTATTCGTGAAGCCGATTTTTTAATATTTTTTAAGTGCAGTACCATATTACACAATTTTTACTAGTTAATAAAAGTGTAATATCATAGTGTATAATTTATAGTGTGATTTAAAACAATACAAACATATATACATGTAGCTATATTTTTAGTACTTAATTTGTTGTTTCTGTTAAACCAAATGTTTTATTTTGATACCACAACGCAAAGCCACGCTAAAAACGTTTTAACGTTCTTGATGCTAGTCAGAGCAGCGCGCATCGCTGTGTGCAATGCAACGCAACAGCTATATGCCTTGTCTTACTTACTCTTTAGCTGTGAGTAGTTGAGTACGCTCTATCTATGGGTACGCTAGCTCCGACCGAACCAATGAAACAATCAGTCGTGAACCAAGTGTTTTGGAGAGAAGTGCTTGTGGTTTATGTGTGTGTGTACGACGACGTCTTTGAACGATGTGAGTATTAAATGTTTTTATTTTACAGTACAGTTGTGTTTCAGTATAAAATAGTCATTCAGCGTATATTAATGTACGCTTTTTGGTGTGAATCAGAATAAAGAAAACTCGTCAAATGTGACCCAAAACACAATTAGCCCCGGCACAAAAAAAAACTTTGCCATTTTATGATAATGATTTATGATTATGATTATGATTTATGATTATTTTCTTCATTACAATTAGGAAAATATAGTATATAGTTTTTTTATCATTTCAATGGCTATCATGGAGGCTATCATGGCTATCAAGTCACACTGTGGTATTGAAATATGAGCTTTATGTCGTGTTACTTAGAGTGGATATTTCAACATTAAGTTAAAAGAAGGTTACGACGCTTTGACAATGATTGGTTCACGGGTTATCCACCTGTGGCAGTCACATGTAATGTTAAAATATTCACTCTAAGTAACACGTAACAAAACTCATATTAAAATGCCATACTGTGAGTCGAGGTGAAATGGAGTCCACCTATCAACCTACGTTATTAGTACCTCCTAAGGAAAATTGTACAAACTATTAATGTATCCAAATATTAAAATTAAGTAAGTAGGTTATAACTTATCTGTGATTTTTCTCTAAAAATGTTGATGCTAAGGCAAAGCAATACATGTAATTTGTATGAGACTGATTTTTTAAATAAAAATAATGAATCTTAACCATTTTATTATTTTAACTAACCTGACCAGAAAACTTTTGTATTCAACTGTACTAACAAAACATCTATATTATCCTGTTCATTTCAGATGGTTGCGCTTATGTATGGTGCGGTCGCTTTTATGTGACCTTTTCAATTTGGTCGGCTCATTAGAGAATTGCTGACATAATCTTGTTTTTGAGATAACTTTCATTAGAGCCGTAATTCAAAGCTGCAATTAACAGGAAGGAATTTTCAGGAATCATTTTAATTTGTTTAAAGTATGCCATGTTTCTTAATGTTATGGGAACTGCGTATTTGATCGCTAAAGTACGACCAGTCTAAAATAAATCAAATTTGTTTTTATCTTCTTAATGTGTAAAGTATGAAATCTAATATTTCTGATGTAAACAAGCGTCGAACCACGGGTATTTTTTACAGCTGTTTATTTGGTTGTAAGTGTATTGGTTTACTTGCAAACCCGTTTCTTCTGATTTTTGAAACCATTTAATTACATTGGTTTACGTCAACCAAATCAAAAACTAATGATTAAACAAATTTAAACAAATTGAGGTCTTTTATTGGTATTTTTTTCAAACTTCTGCGTTGAGCCGTTTTCGAGATCTGGGAAATCCCAAAACGTTACCGCAGCAAAATCTTAAATAACTAAAGAACTATACCACACACAAATTTTGCTATTTATAAACATTTACTACTCAACAAAAGCTATCTATTCATGTATTTGGTTCCGTGCTGAAACTAATTTTTGAAAGACGATTTTGCCTGGGTAACGTTTCAAACGTTACTCCAGCAAAATTTGTTTTTCTTAAATAACTTAAAAACTACAATTCAAACAAATTTTGCTATTAGTAAACAAATTGCTCCTCATGATACACTAATTATTTGTTTAAGTCTCATCTCTCTAAAGCAAAACATTTTGCCTGGGTAACGCACACATCGAAACAAGATACTTTTTTTTATAATCTAAGCTTACAGTTATGATATTCTTTCAATCAATTCAAATCACAGAGGTGGGAATGTCTTAGTAGCATTATTCTATGCTTATTTTACGTTTGTATGTATATGTCGCAGGATAATTTGATAAACCAAATTATAGCAAAAATTCTTGGGATTTCGCGAAAACACGGATAATTAGACAATGTATATGATATTTTTCAATGTTACTGAATAAAAGGATTTTGCATAAACGTCATGCTTTAGTAAGGTTCTGGGGACCCCGAAGTTCGGTTTGGTTCCTTTAAATCCTGCAAACAGAAATAGAAGCCCTGCGAAGCGGGGTTTCGTCGACCCTGCTTAGTTCGAAATTTTACTGAGCTATAGCCATTGTTAAATTATCCGTGTTTTAGCGAAATCCCTGGAATTTTTGCGAAAATTCGGTTTAACAAATTATCCTGCGACATACATAGGTTTGTCTGTTACAGACTTCTTTTATAACTAATCAATAGTTATTTGAGCTTTTAGTGTATTTTCAAATACTAGTTTTTTTCATATCTTTATAAATATAAAAACTAAAAATCTATTTTATTTGGCAACTTTTTAATATTAAGATGCTGATATATTTGAACATTCACTTATAATGAGCATTTTTGCGAATGTTACATTACAGAAAAACAAACGAGAGCGTTTTAGCGAGCATTCTAACGAATGTTCTGGCGAGCTTTTTGCCGAGCCGACTGTCAAGTCTGACATTTTAATAATGAAGAATTTTTCAAAGATTTTTAAGATCGTGAAAATGTTCGTAGCGAAGTTTGGTTCTATGTTCGGCTATGTTCGTTGTTCAGTTCGACAAAATTAAAACCGGCGAATGCTTGATGTTCTGTTACAAGATAATGCACAAATCTATCAGCTTTTTAAAGCATCTGTATACATTTACAATGAAAATTAATAAAATATCTTTGTCTCTGAATTTGCCAAATTCTTAAAGAATTACAAGCTGCCATAAAATTTGATTAGGATTTGTTTTGAGATACAATATAAACTGCAGGCGTTAGGTAAGGCTTATTCAAAGATATTAAAATATCGGATACTTGAATTTAATGTTTCAGCATTGGTCAAGAGCGCTTCATAATCTCCTATAGTTGTCGAAACTATGATTTTCAACGCACTTTCTAGTATGAGACCCTGTTCCATGCATTTGATTACGATTTGTCTGAAAAATAAATAAAAATATATTTACATAACATCATCGAAGGGAAGAATCAATCCAATCCCATCCCATCCCATTTGGTCGCAAGACTGTACGAATTACCGTGACCCCGGAACGTAAAGGGCTATTGAAGGACACCGTGGATTTTAGGCAGTACGAGTCTGACAGTCCCTCCCGCCCTGCCCTGGGTCGGAGTACTCATTTGATGTTTTATCACGCTAAAAAAAAAAGGATGCTTACCTATACCGCATCATTCTCTTGTCTGTGGTCGCTTCAATGCCCGCGTTTCGTAGCAACCTCTTAAGTACTGTGTCATCTTGCGATTCTCTTTTGATTATACTGAAAAATAAATATAATTAATACAATCGCGGACAAACATACAATCGTCTAAGCAAATCTACAATCCAAGTAAGCAAAACCAGGTAATCCAAGCGGTCAACGTCACGGGATATCCATTATTGTTATATATTAAAACCTTCTTCGGAATGCAACAAACACTTTTCTGAAATCCGCATCAAAATCGGTTCATCCAAACTCGAGATAATCGCGGACAAACATACATACAGGTCGAACTGAGAACCTCTTTCTTTTTTGAAGTCAGTTAAAAATATGACCATACAAACCTCTTCAGCTGTTGTATGATAGCCACCATATCTTCCAGAGCCTTGGTAGCTCGATAATGTAACACATCCTTCCTTTGTGAAGATATATTAGTCTCAAGGATTTCCTTAATGAATTTGATTCTGAAAATATTGAACTAATTAAATAAGTAACATATTTATTGAATTTTTATGTACAATAAATGACAGATTTAATACTAAATTACAGACGCCAGCAGGTCAACCTATCCGAATCTGTCAAATTTTACGAATCGAAAATTAACCTTCCACAATTGTGATAAGGTTGAAAATCTATTAAAGAAAGGGGTCATGACAATAATCGACCCGATTCATGTTGTGTCCAACAGACTTTTTATATTAAGGATAATTCATAACATAAAACATGTAATAATGAGAAAATAATACACAAAATATAATTGATTTAATTAATCATTTAAAAGTTTATTTTATGTTAACGTTAAAGTTCTAGTATTGAGTGTAAATTTGAGTGTAAATAGAGTGAGATTTTTTTTTATATCTTCAAATGAGTCTTCCCACCCAGGACAGGGCAACTGTCAGACTTGTACTAAAATCCACGGTGTCCTTCAATAGCCCTTTACATTCCGGAGTTACGGTATTCGTTAGTCCCGCGACCCCGGCAGGCTGACGCTGTCAACTATTATTTTTATAATGATGAAAATTTGAGAAAAAAATACTTACACAAACGAATGTATCTCCTTGAACGTAGTAACCAATTCGTTTAGAAATATTTTAATCGTTGAATGAGCGTAAGTACTATCATTTTCAAAACCAGAATCATTGGTGCTTCCATCTTGTATAATTTCAGTTGTTTTGTCAAAATTATTAATTTCGGAATCATCTAAATTCGTTCCGGAATCGTAATTGGGAGCTTGGGAAGTGTCCATCCGTGTTTCAGAACTGTGTTTGCGAGTTTCGGATTTTACTACGTTAGTTTCGGAATTGTCTACACATGTTTCGGAATTGTCTATGCGAATTTCGGATATCTCATTTCCGGAGCTGTCTTGTTTTTCGGTGAAAGTCTCGCTCTCCTCATAAGTATCTTTTTCTGCTTTCACTTCAATTTCAGATATTTTATTATTATATTCAGATACAGAATTAAAGTTATCACTGTTTTCAGAACAATTACTGTTGACAGAGGTTACTGCATTATCTGAGTTTTGTGTTTCATTATTATTAATTTTAGAATCGGGGCTTACAGAAGGCGTTATAAAAAAATCTTCTAAAACAGACATCGTATTAGTTAATCCAAAATTATTCGAATCTTCAAACTTAGTTATTACTTCGGATTTTTTATTTTTTTCAGAATAAATGTCGAAATCTAGATTTTCGTTAACGGAAGGTTCATAGATTTCTGAATAATCTAGCAAGTCTAAGTCTAAAGGTTCTCTCTTATTATATTTATGTTCGAATTCTTCAATTAATTTGATATTTCTAACGATCTTTGGTCCATTACTCTCCTCATTTTTGTCTATAAAAGTATTTTCATGAGGAGTGTAGTTCAAATCTTCTTTCATTGTCGATTCTATCTTATTATCTTGTTCTATATTTTCGATAAGTTTTTTCAAAGGCAAATCTTTTTCATTTTCAGTCAATAACTCATTTTCTTCAGAGAAAAAGTCACAGTCATTTTCTTTACTACTAACTTCCATTAATTTTGTGTTATTTTCATTATTCTCTTTAATAATTTCTATTGTGTCTGGTTTATTAATTTGATTATTTTCAAGTAGTCTTATCAATTTTGGTCCATCTTTATTTCTATTGGCTGAATTTTCTTCATTTATATTTTTACACATAGACATAGATTTGCTCCTATCTAATTTTAAAAGACTCAGGTTTTTACCACAAGTTCTCACTACTTTGAAATCGGTGTGCTGAAATGTTAAAAAATATACATATTTTAAAAGATAGCAATTTATAGTCAAGGGTAGCTCTCCTCCCCCTCTTTAAGAAGTAGCTGGAGGGGCGTCACAGCCTCCGCCTGACACAGGTCTTCACCAGACACGGATGTTTCGGGAGGTTCCTGTGTAGAATGGGGCGCGAGGATACGCCCGGGTTTCACCTCTGTAAGAATCGCCCGGAGGACACGGTGGAACATACGGTGAGGATCTTCCCCGGGTGAGCGGTGAGAGGATATCAGAGGCGATATGAGCAGCTGGCCCAGGGGAGGGACATGCCAGAAGACGGGAATGGGAAGCAATCACCTCAATTTCCGGGTTACGGACGGCGAGTAATGAGTAGCTCACCGTCTGATTGCGGGCCAGGCACTCCACCAAAACGGCTCGACTGATATTGATGTATTTTTCACCCCCACCTCCAAACTAAATATAAAATGTTTTGCACCCAGTTATGGAGGCAAGGGTTAACAGTAACACCTATAATTATTAACCCCTTACTAGAAAGATAAACACCTGTTAAACACTTGCCTAAAAAACTGTCAACGTCAAAACGACATTTCACGTTGATATAAGGGTCGGTTTTGCAGTTACAGATGTTTATCTTCCTTGTGGTAAGTGTTTAAAAATGAATGTTAACTTACATCTTCTATTTTATGGCTATTTCGGTCTTCCAGATCATCCTCATACGTCGCCAATTCTTCAAAATGCTTCTTCAGATAATCAGTTACGTATGATCTCTTTTTCAGGACTGAAAATAAATTAAAACTTAACAACAGAGGTGGGGCAGCCAGACCTCCTGTCTGTTTACATAAAAGAAAAAAACTTTCACGTTTATAATATTAGTAAGTTTTTTTTATCGTCTTAAAATCATCAAATGAATCGAGCGGGAGGGACTGTCAGACTCGTGCTGACTAAAATCCACGGTGTCTTTCAACAGCCCTTTACGTTCCGGGGTCACAGTAATTCGTACAGTCCCGCGACCCCGGCAGGCTATGGCCCTCTAGAGGGGGCCCCCGTCATTTTGCTGACACTCTTTGAGGCGCACGTGGAACACAACGCGCCGTCGACCCGGGCTGCATCCATAGTCGGACAGCGAGTTGCCCATTACTCGCTGCCCTCATGCCCAATATTAGTAAGATAGTAAAATTTTAGTTAATTATGGTTTACGTCGCAAAAGTCCAAACTCAAGGTTTGCCAGAGAGCGATAGAGCGTAAAGTTTTGGGTATCAAGCTGAGCGATCGTATTCGAAATACCGCAATACGCTCCAAAACAAGAATCACCGATGTGGGCAACAAGACTGCCAGGTTAAAGTGGGATTGGGCGGGCCATGTCTATAGAATGCATCAGGATCGATGGGCTAGGGTTGTTACGCAGTGGGTGCCGGACGGGCGTCGTTGCCGAGGGAGGCCTAGGAAACGCTGGCGTGACGACCTAGACACCTTAATGACTAGTTGGCCGGAGAAACCCGCATACAGGGAAGAGTGGAAAGTTATGGGGGAAAATAAAAAAATGGTTTACATAACATAAGAAAAAATGCGTTTAATATTTTTTTCTTATTCACTTGCAGCTTTGTAGGTTTGTGCGCTAAAAAATATAGTGACTAGCATATCGATTTTGAAAATGATTCGAAGTGCGATCAAAACTACGATACTCACACGGCGGTCTCATCTCTTGTTGATCTTCCTCGAACTCCGACCGGCTCACAGAGGGAGATTTCACCAACTCCGGATCCACTTCCTTAATGTTATTCTCCAAGTTCCTCTGTAAGACGTTCAGACGAAACTCTGCCTCTTTTATATCTTCGTTTTGAGGGAGTATGATCTGAAAATTATGACAAAATCATCATCTACCTAGCCTTATCTGAACTTTTTGAAGTGAAAACTTCTTTAGCGGCGTTGTGCACTTTTTTTAAAATGGGTAAAAAATGTCAAACTCGCGTCAGGACACGTGACCTGATCGAAAATTCGTAAGACGGCGCAGGGCGCTTGCGCAAATGTTCGTGTGTGTTTATTACTATTCAAGTTTTCACTTCTGCCGGCACTTCCAGAGTGCAACCCGTCTGTTTTTTTATTTCAGACTTGTTGACCGGGCAAACTTCGTACCGCCTAATAGTATTATTTTTATCATATTTACCTTTTAAACCTTCCCTGTATTTCCAAAAATAAATCAAAACTAAAATTAACCAAATCGGTCCAGCCGTTCTCGAGTTTTAGCGAGACTAAAGCCTTTTTCAAACAGACAGGCGTGTCGAATGCGAAGCGAGGCGTTTTTATTTGTAATGTATGGAATTGTTTGAATCCAGTCACATAGAAAAGCGAAAGCGATCCTATAGCGTGACAGAACTATTGGAGTGACGTCTCGCTTCGGTTCGGTATCGCTTCGGAAACGCTTCGCTTTCGCCTGTCTGTTTGCCAAGGGCAGATGGGAGCTTAGTCAACGCGACGCGACTCGTGCGATATCGAGTAGATTGCCGATTCAAGTAGCATTTATTTGCTAATGGAGCGATGCGACGCAATTCGACCGTGAAATACAAAAACCCACCTTACTACTTCGACATAAAGGCGCTGCAAACAAAATACAAGAGATGTCGCCAAGGACGAGTAGTTACTCAATCGAATTTCGAACAGAGAATTAAGTGCATTGTCATTCGCACGTACATGCAATCCGATATCGAGCAGATCTGTGAGCGATATCGTCAACATTCCAACATATTCCAACTACAACTGAAAATCAACCTTACCACTACGGCATATATGACATAAAATGCGCGGTTGTATACGGGTAGATGATAAACAAAACACGATCCGGCGATCGTGTTTTGTTTTTTGTCGTCGACGTCAAGTCAATCGAATTGCATCATTATATCGTAGTAGCAAGGTTGATTTTTACTTTTAGTTCGAATCGGTCGAATTGCAATGCGTCGCGCCATGGGTAGTCTCTAAGATGGGTCTGCTCTTGACTCTAGTCCAGGTCAAAATGACTGAGACAAAGCCTACGATGGAGCGAGCTTACCCAGAAGAAGCCTGTTCACTCTAACTTTGAAGAGATTAGGGTTGTATGCGTTCGGAAACACAGTCGCAGGCAGAGAGTTCCACTCCTTTACTGTGCGCATTATGTCCTGCATAATGCTCACAGCATCATGCATCATCAAGCTACGCAATGTCTTTTCGTCCGACATACCTCAGTGCCTCAAGACGAAAGTCTTCGACCAATGTGTGTTACCAGTGATGACTTACGGCACCGAAACGTGGTCTTTCACTATCGGCCTCATCTCAAAGCTCAAAGTCGCTCAACGAGCTATGGAGAGCTATGCTCGGTGTTTCTCTACGTGATCGAATCCGAAATGAGGAGATCCGTAGACGAACTAAAGTCACCGACATAGCCCACCGGATTTGCAAACTGAAGTGACAATGGGCAGGCCATATTGCTCGCAGAGCAGATGGCCGATGGGGTCGAAAAGTACTAGAGTGGAGACCAAGGACTAGCAAGCGCAGCGTAGGACGTCCACCAACAAGATGGACAGACGACCTTATAAAGGTCGCCGGAAGACGCTGGATGCAGGTCGCTTCCAACCGGTATATGTGGAGATCTAAAGGGGAGGCCTATGTTCAGCAGTGGACGTCCTATGGCTGAGATGATGAATGCTCACAGCACAGGATTAAAGCCTTTGTCAAACAGACAGGCGTGTCGAATGCGAAGCGATGCGTTTTTATTTGTAATGTATGGAATTGTTTGAATCCAGTCACATAGATAAGCGAAAGCGATCCGATAGCGTGACCGAACTATCGGACTGACGTCTTGTATCGGTTCGTTATCGCTTCGGACTCGCCTGTCTGTTTGACAAGGCTTGAAAGCGCTTAATGCGAATTTTTGGAATGACAATTAAGTATGGTTATTAGTAGTACGTTTAGATGTCAGTCAAATTTCCAAAAGTTCCTTTATAATAATAAATTACCTTTAAGCTTAGAATTAGGAGCACACCATATCCAAATACTTTCATAAAATCTTCAGGTGCAATGTCCATTTTTAATTTACCTGTGAATTTAAATAAAAAACCATTATTTTGCACAAAGTAATAACAATGGAATAACTTCCTTTTTTTAATCTGTTACAAATGGACCAAAATACTGTTTTAAGATTTCCAGATAAATTACAAATAAACGCGAGTAATTTTGCATTTTGAAACCTTTACAATAAGAGTCAAATTTCAATAACAGCTCTTACCTTGCGCACAAAGCATGCATTTTTCTATTAATTCTGACAATTTATTGATGATATCTCTTATTTTTGTATGACAGCCATACAGCATTTTAATACAATTTAATGTATCTTTAAAATTCAATGGCGCTACAGTGCTTTTCATACAAACACTGTTTTCCTAAAATAAAAATATATTTATTAGAAAATAAAAATAATATTACGAAAATTAAATTCGTCATTAGAGGATTGGATCAAGGGCCTGATTCAGAAGGCAGCGCTCCTCGATTCGGATCGTATTGTGAGGAGGTTCCTGTCTCTGGAGCCCTAACCACCGGTAACTTGGATCCTGCTTCCACACCAGCGACCCCTTTTTATATATTTTTTTTTATGTATAATTTATTTTTTATGTTTTATACTATGTAAAGACAAATAAATCTTACCTGTAAAATATTTAATAAAGCATCTTCCATAATTTGCATATACGAGCAAATCCACTCGTCAATCCTTGTCTTAATTTTCAGCCTCATATTCTTACTTTTTATATAGAACCTCCTTAGATTTTCATCTATGGGATCTATGCTCGTACGAGTCCCAATTTTGTCATTCACTGTCGCACCTTCGAACTGAACGGACGTATTTCGCGCTACACTTTTTATTGGCAACAGTTGAGGTATTTTGAATATCCCTGTGCTGTCTTTGGTTTTGACAGGACCGCCATCTTGAGTTTTAACTGTCAAATCTGTGTTTATGGTGTTGATGATTTTTTTAATTCTTGTTTGCGAAGCGGAGAGTGTTTTGTTGTCGCTGGTCGGTGCGAATGGGTTTTCGGATTTTTTTGGTTTAGGTTTTGGTTCGAAAAGTGTCATATTTGTAATAGGTACGGAACGGAATACTTTTTCTGTAGTTTCAAAATTATATTCCAAAGTATCTTTTTGAAATTCTTGCGTTTCATTATCTGGTTTTAAAACTGGATTTACTTTAGGTATTGTCTTTTCAAAATTGTATGAGGTTAAGATAGATTTAGGATTTTGGGTAATTTTTTCAACATTTTGGACAAGAAACGGATTGCGGGACATATTTTGAGGTTTCAAAACCGATTTTTCTTTCAATTTTAAGCTCGATACTTCACTACTTATATCCGAAGTGCCATCGCTATCCGATTTAGTTAAATTTTCAATATTTTTCATAGTTTTCGGTTTAGTAATATTTACAAGTGCATCATCTATACTACTGTCCGTATCGCTATCAGAGCTCAAAAATAATTGTTGTTTGACCGGATTCCTAAAACTAAATAAACCAATATTTTGATTGTTCTCGTCATTTTTTGTAGTAATTTTTTGCATGTGCGACGTAACTTCCGGTTGAATTTTTAAATTAGAAAATAGACTTAAATTCTGTTTAAATTGATTTTTAGTGTCCGTGTTATCATTTGGGAAGTTATTTTTGATATTTTTGGCTTCTGAAGTATAAGGAGGGCTGATATCAACACCATATTTAATTTCGTTTAGTTTATAAGATGGAATATTTTGTAATGTTGCTCTTATTTGGAGATGTGGATCATTAGTTATTAAGACCTGAAAAAAGAAGATTTCAAATAAAACAATATTTAGTTACTTTTAGCGAATCACATAAATTGGTCTGATTATTAACTTTTAAATTGACACTGCTCTAATAGTTTTGCGCGGGACTTGTGATATACCGTGACCCCGGTACGTAAAGGGCTATTGAAGGACACCGTGAATTTTAGTCAGTACGAATCTGACAGTCCCTCCCGCTCTGCCCTGGGTGGGAGGACTCATTTGATGATTTTAGCACGTTAAAAAAAAAGTTACGAGTCCTGCTCGTAAACTCGCGGAAACTACTTACCACATAATAATTTTTATTAACAGCTTTCATGCAACATTGGAGAATGCTCTCAGTGGTCACCACTATGTTGCCATTGTCTGAGGTTCGAGGTTCAACTGTGGACAATATTAACTGGTATTATGATTGACATCATCTAAGTATACTAAAAAAAGGACTATTGGGTTTTTAGGGTTCCGTAGCAAATTGGCAAAAAACGGAACCCTTATAGATTCGTCATGTCTGTCTGTCCACTTTTCTTCGTAAGTATAAGAGCTATCCTGTTGAAACTTGGTAAGTAGATGTATTATGTGAACCGCATTAGGCTTCTCATACAAAAAATGGGGCTTTCCCATACTTAGAATTGGAATTAAAAAAAGAAAAAAATTCACCAAACCCATACCCATGAGGTTACTAATATCCTTTTGAAAAAATTAAAAATAAAAATATGATGTACATTACCATGCAAACTACCAGCAATAATTGGTTTGAACGAGATCAAGTAATTTAGTTTTTTTTAATACGTCATAAATCGTAAACCGCAATTTACCTTTCAAAGTTACAACCAACTACAAGAACATTTATATTATGTTACTTGCTGCTACGGAACCCTTTACGGGCGAGTCCGACTCGCAGTTGGCCGGTTTTTCTAAAAATAAATTCTCAGTAGCTACCCGGAGTTTGGCAGTTGGCGGTATAATACCCCCGTGCCTCGGAAAGCACGTTAACCCGTTGGTCCTGCGCCTGATCTCTCTCCGGTCGTGTCGGATTGCCGTCCCATCGGAACTATGAGAGTAAAGGAACAGATAGTGCACCTGTGCCTGCGCACACATGCGCTGCACTGTAATATCTCCCGCGCAGTTGGCAAATCTCCGTTGAGATTGGCCGCCGGGACCGTAATATACAGGGTGTAAGAGACATCGACGCACAAACGGTAACCATGGGTCCAGGACATGATTCTGAACGTCTTACTAGAAATGAGTGTTTTCTCAGCTGTTTATAAAAGTTCAAATAAAAGGTTATCGTATACCTAAATACTGTGTCCAGTACCGCAGTACCTGTAGTACGTAAAAACGGCGCACTATTTAAAAAAAAAAAAATTGTGTGACTGTGTTATGAACAGTCTAAAGTAAAAAAAAAAATGAGAAAAAAAAAGAGAAAATTTGGGAAAAACCGACGAAAAATTCCAACAGGGCGGGGGTCCAGAATCATGTCCTGAACCCATGGTATCCGTTTGTGCGTCGATGTCTCTTACACCCTGTATATAAATGCCGTATAGACTTTTCATTTAATAGTATAGATTTGGCTATGCAGATGATAACGCCCCAAATACCTATATAGTGGTGTGGAGGCTGCGTCAGTCTCCTGGTGAGCTGCCTCGCGTTGATGACTCGCTGTTGTCCGCGACAGTCGCCCAGGCACAGCGCCTCTATGTCCGCAGCCACCGCGTACGGGATCACGAGTCTGCATTTTGGGTCTAGAAAGAATGATTGAAACTTGTGACTAAACATACTGATTAAGATTTGTGGTGGCTTCTACATCATATTGGACTCACTAATCGATCGCGGGATCGTCTTAAAATGGACCCTGGAACGCACAAAGTAAGCAAAGGTACAAGTAGCACTTTTAGTCAGAAAAAAAGTTGCCTAAAAAAAGTGTAACTACAAAACGACACTTATATGAACGTCAATACCCTTATATCGTGTGTGACAAGTGTTCAACGGGTGTTTAACTTTTTTGTAGTAAGACGGTGGAGAGTTTGACAGTTCCATCCACTAACAGGGCGAACGGTCTCATTTGATGATTTTACCACCCCAAAAACAAAAAGGGTCACTAATAGAAAGTTACAGCCGCATCCATACTGGCGCACGGGCTCGCGCGGCAACGTTGGTGTGTGGCTCGCGAGGCAATCTCTGTAGTTTACGTTTACCCGAAAACTCTAGATGCTCGCGAGGCAGGCCGAGTCCTCGAGCATTCACCATGGACAACACGACTGTAGAATAGCCTCGCGAGTAAGACACACAGCAACTACAGTCATGGCTGGGCAAAAAACATGCTTTGCCTTAATTGAAATACAAATGACAAAATACAGTATTGCAAGTAATTAACCATTCAAAAGTGCTTGTACAGGGTGACCACTATTTACCAAAATCAATATTCCCTGACTTTTCCCGGTTTTCCAGGCGCTTTTTCAAGTTTTTCCCTGACCATAATCTTACATTTTTTACCATAATTTTACTTCAAATCACGAAATTGACAACATACATACATATTCGAACCCTGACCAAAAATTAGTAGTCTTCGACCGTATTCAGTTAGCTACGTAACGTATTGATAATTAGTTAAGTATTTATAGTTCTTTAGGTGCGCTGGAGTAAGCCCGCTTGAGCTTCCCTGACCTCCTTTAAATTTCCCTGACTTTTCCATGGCTAGCAAAATTCCCTGACTTTTCCCGGTTTTCCAGAAAGTGGCCACCCTGTTGTAATTGGCCTACTTGGAATAAATGCTTTAATTTTGATTGATTATTAAATATTACTTACCCGACAACACAACTTGATCAATCAGCTCATAATCCAGCAACAAGACATCAGTGTCAACCACAATATACCAAGTTGTGTTCTTATAAGTTAAACTTGGTCGTTGAATGTTAGCAGTTGGTAGTTCATCCTTTGCAAGCAGCGGAGGTGCCCTGGATGTGTCTTTTATAAAAGATGGTGGATCTTTTAGCAATGCTGGAGATTTTGGTTCATCTATGTTCTGCGATTGGTTTGATTTCAATATCTGTAAAAGATAAGGTAATATTAATGCTTGTTAAAATCAGAGGAGCTCATGAAATCATTACGGCTGCACGGGCCGATCTTCCGAATAAAGCCACGCTTGCCGAGGTTGGTCTGTGGATGGGTGACCATCCGTCATATCGAGTTTCCTCCGTGCCCTAGAAAGTACATAAAGCCGCTGGTCCCGGCTGTCATTTGTAGATATTTGACAGTCGTTACTATTAGTCAGAAGCTCTAAAAAGTCTGGCAACCAGTCTTACCATGGGGTATCGTATTACCCAGTTATTGGGTTGTGGAGGTCCGATAGACAGTCGCTCCATGTAAAATACTGATATTCAGCTGCAACTGTTTCGACTGGAAGCCGACCACAGTATAGTTGGGAATATCCAGGTGCATCTGGTTCGACTGGAACCAGATGCACCTGGCCGACCACAATATAGTTGGGAAAAGGCTAAGCAGATGATGATTAATGGATGATTTTCGGTCAGTTAGTCTGGGGGCACGGCAGTGCCCCAGCCAAGTCTCGAGCAAAACGGGCACGGCCGTACCATCTTTTCTCGATGCGATTCGCGGCTGTTTCGCCCCCCCTATATCTTCGACGTGGACAAAGCTAGGAGTTTAGGTTTTCGGTGAATAATAGTAGGCATTAGAACAAGCTTAAGTTCGAAATTACATGCCAATTGAATTAATAGTTTAGGAGTTACGGTCGATCAAAGTTACACCATTTTGTCACTCACTCACTGACTCACTGACTCACTGACTCACTGACCGATCATCAAAAATCTAAGGTACTTCTAGCAGACTTAGAAACTTCAAATTTTGCACCAAGATAGGTCATTAGCCACATATAAAGGAAAAATTATAAAAACATTAAAAAATAATATACCATAGAAAACAATTTTATATTTGCGGTTTGGCAAGAACATTACGTATGGATTTTGACTGCATTGTTAACTTTGTTCGTTGTTTAAGTATTCAATTGGATGAATAAATACATGGAATAGAAAAGAATAATAAAAATGTAATACATAGACTATAATTAATTGATACATAAAGTTCATAATTCATTAAATTAATAAAGCTAAAACTCCATTGTATTGCGATAAATTTTTTCGATTGTATGCGCGCTCGATAGATGGCGTTGTACCTGTCTGAATCGCGCTATGGTTTCGTTACCGAGCGCAGTATAAGTAGTACTTTAAAATAATTCGATAATTTTCATTTGATAGCGCCACCTACCTATGAAAAACCATTTCGAAACTAAAAAAATATTGTAGCTATATTCGGAGAACTTAAGTTAGCCGGATTAGATAGTAGATTTATTATTGTTACTGAAACAGTTATTTAGGCGAATAGTTTATTAATATAACATAGACATAGGTAGTTACAATATCTAGTTGTTTACGTGTTATTTAGTTTAGTTATATTTATTTTGTAAGTTAGTAGATTTATGTTTATTTAGCTCGTTGAAAAGAAACAAAAGAGATAGAGAATGGGTTCTAAGCAAAGCAGTAGCTGAAGTCCAAGAAATTATGAGGTCACCTAAAAAAAAAGAAAGAAATACACTTACAAAAAATAAATGAGATCCCACCAAAAACATTAAAATAATGTAAAAAAATGCCAAGTCTCTCGATGCAGTCTTTCCATCGTAAAAAGTTTTGAGATCTAATAGAAGCCAAGTCCTATTCAAATTATTTTGTAGTTATAAATCAACATTTAGTAATTGTATCAATAGTTTTCTTTATATTATAATTATAGTGACTTGGCAATGAGCACAAGAAGAAACAAAACGGCATATTTGGAGTTGAAAGTCACACACCGCATGCGTAAACATTAATATCACAAAATTAATTTTCTTTTGGTTTATCCGTGTCGTCCCAACCGAATTTCGGCAACGGCAGTCAGTCTCATCCAAGACTAGTAAACTGCGCAGGACATAAATTATAATGCACAATTGCACAAGTGTGTACGCAAACACTAGTGTTAGTGTACTCTCGGTTCATTTACTTTCATAAAGCGGTGGCCCGTAAGGTACTTATTTTTTATTATTGCATTGGAGCATGTAGTCGGTAGTGATCTGATCACAGGTCTCGTCAGTAACATTTGCACATAATTCCAGGCAGCAAGCAGCTTTAAATTGGTGCTCATTGCCAAGTCACTATAATTATAATATAAAGAAAACTATTGATACAATTACTAAATGTTGATTTATAACTACAAAATAATTTGAATAGGACTTGGCTTCTATTAGATCTCAAAACTTTTTACGATGGAAAGACTGCATCGAGAGACTTGGCATTTTTTTACATTATTTTAATGTTTTTGGTGGGATTTAACTAACTGACCGAAAAAGAAATACTTTACTACGCTCCAGTTCGCACGAATAGCCGACGTAGCTCATAAAGCCACACGAGGGTATAAAGTCTTCAGTCTTTCGTCAAACAGAGAGTTCGGCGCGGCGGGACGGTAGCGTGGCGTGTGCTTGACGTGATTACTTACAAAAATGTTCCCCACGGTTTCACCCGCTGCTCGGCTCCTATTGGTCGTAGCGTGATGTTATATAGCCTATAGCCTTTCTTGATAATTAACTATCCGACACAAAAAGATTTTCCAATTTGAACCATGAGTTGCTGAGATTAGCGCATTCAACCAAACAAATATTTCAGGTTTATAATAAGTGTTAGTATAGATAAGTAATTCGTCACACAAAACACGCTACGCTAACGCCAACGTCGCGCTACTTGGCGCGATGACAAAAGACAGCGCGGCATGGCGTGATTGGTAGGCATTCCTATGACAAACCGGAACACAAGACACGATGTTGACGGGGCGCGAGCGTGGCGTGTTTCCTACATTGTGGCTATCGCACCGCGCTTACGTCCCGCCAACTCCAAGCTACAGTTGAGCTCACTGTTCAACAAAGTCTTTAGCGGAGTGATAACATGTTGTGCGATTGACTGCGCTGCGTGTCACAGGTGTATATGTAAGTATAAGTATTTATAAATACACCCACAATCCAAGACAAATTCCTTGTATTAAAAATTAGACTACTTACAATAAAGTCTTTTTGTGTTGCCGCATTATTTATTGTATCTGTGTCATCATCTGTTTCATTCTTTATATTAAATGTTACTTTTTTCTTAAGTGTTAAAGATTTTAATTCACTTGATTTCAGTTTCTTTCCTGAAATTAATGCAAAAAAAAAAGATTAACTATAAAGCCTGGCCCAACTATAAGGTCTGTTTTCCAGCGTTGGGAATTATATAGACTGATTATGCTAAAAGAATATGCTATTACTTACTTTCAACTCCTGCATCTGCTGGGTCTAGAGATTTTCTCTTCGCAAGTAAGAGGAATCTCAAATCAGTCCTATCTAGGTTCTCCAAAACTGAGTCTTTTTGAACTACTTCAGGAGCATCTGTACTTGATTTTGTACTCTCAACCTTATTGCTAATATTTATGGTAGGTTTCTCACAAGTCTTAACTTCTGGAATTTTTGAAGTAGGTATTTTGGGTTCAAATTTAAAAGTTGGTTCCTTGATCAAAGACTTTCTGAGAGAAGAGTGACTCTGAGATTCAGATACGCATTCAAGAAATGGATTTTTTGGAGTAGACGTTTCAAATTTTTGAAACGGTTTGACAATTTTACATTTTGTATCAAAACTTAAAATTGGAGGTTCATAATTTTTAAAGCGCTTGCATAGCGGTATGTTAGAAGACCGTGCAAAGAGTTCTCGTTCAAATTCAGATATTTGCGTGGCTTTTTCAAACATTGGCTTTCTTTCAGGACAAAACATTGGGAACGGTAATGATGTCCAGACAATATTGGGTATTATTGGTTCAACATTGGACACATATTTGGGGAAAATGGCTTGGCCAAATGTTGGTAGATTTGCACTAGGAATGTTTCCAAGAAAATTTGGTCTTTGGAAGTTAGTGTGAATATTATGGGCTGTGGTTATTGGTTCATCAGGCAACGCAGTTGGTTCTGGATATCCGTGAGATTTGTCTGTTATTTTGTGGAAGACACTTTCCTTTTTAATGTCTTTATTCTGAAAACGAAATAGTGAAAAGCTGGTCACTGGAAGTCTTAAGAGCGCAGTTTATTAATAAAATTAAATGCTGATACTCATTTTAATTTTTTGGCGATTGGCAATTAATATATTTCAAGCTTGGATTTTTATCATGTTTTAGTGTTTAATCAATTACATTTATAATATCTTATGTTCTTAGTACTTTTTATTGAAATCTGTGCAGTTTAGAGTGCAGTGTCCCGAAAGGGTGGATCAAATTGAACAGGGGCATAGGGGAGGTCTCTGAGATATATGGTGCAATTTTTTTATGGTAAATTATCACCACCTTTTGTGATCAGATCAGGCAACAAATCCCTAAAGATTGCTATTCAATAAATTCTTTAAATTTATAACTAATAGGAGTATACCAGTGAGAGGAATATCCCAGAGTATAGGAATATCTTCTGTATATAACAAAAGATAGGGCAACTTGCACACTATATGCAATAGCATGCAAGTGACAGAGATAGCTATAACTTTAATGACTGCACTTCAAATTTTTTGTTGTACTAAATGTGCCAATTTGCTCTTATTCTAGTCTACATGACTAGAATGAGAGCAAATCTGCATTGTATTGTATAAATAATAAATAAATCTTCAACAACTATTACACAACGCCATCTAGTCCCAAGCTAAGCAGAGCTTGTGTTATGAGTACTAGACAACTGATATTCATACTTATATATTTCTAAATACATACATATTATAAATTACACCCATAATAATGAATGACTGTTATATATAAAATATTGTTAAATAGAATATTATCATTGCACTCCAGGTACCCCTATATTAGTAAATTCAGAGATATCAATAGTGTACTTAGTATAAGTACTAAGTATTGTCTCGAAATTAATTTTATACAGAAAAGTTTTTAAAAAAATGTGATATTTTAGCACTAATCTATCAAGTATTCCAATAAGTACCGTAAAAATAATATACTTACGAAACTAACACCAATAATTCGGGAAAAACT
Organism: Agrotis puta; assembly: GCA_943136025.2. Classification (NCBI taxonomy): domain Eukaryota; kingdom Metazoa; phylum Arthropoda; class Insecta; order Lepidoptera; family Noctuidae; genus Agrotis; species Agrotis puta. The sequence goes on along the minus strand of OW964195.2, from coordinate 5,923,748 downwards.
TTATTTTGTCGCTACTTAATTTTTTTAACGAGTATTGAACATTTTAACTATGTTAAGACACAAAAATGCTTCAGTAGATAGCAAAACAACTAAATCGACGCCATCAGTAAATAGATTCTAACTAGACAGCATGAATTTTGGAAATCTTACGACTAAAAATCTTTTGTTTACAAAACTGTTTATACTGGAGCCGGCAAAAAAAATATGGCGGAAAGTACGCATGCCAAAGCAATCAAACCTCTTTGACATGAATGCGATTTCAAAACAATTATTCTAAGTTAAAACTTTTTGGAATTTGTCTGTTGCTATCTTTTTGTAGTATATATTTGGAAATTTACAAGTATACGTACATCATTTTGGTTAAGACTCCATGCGGTTTCCCCATTTAGCACATTGAAATAATAAAATTTGCCAGGGAAGCTTTTTGAAGGGCATAAAATCCAACCGGCATTCAATTCAATGTTTTTCTTTGTATCGTTCATTCTTACAGCAATTTAACTAGTTTATCTTTAAAGTTAGATACTACATATGGAATAGAATGGTTTTATATTCATGAAAAGCTAAATGAAACATGTTAATTTGCAAATGAAAGTTACGAAAAGCTATGAAGAACAAGTTGAGAAAATAAAATTTGCTTACACCCGCGAATTTTCAACGAAGGCAGGGAGGGACCAGGGAGTTCGCTTTCTTTGACATTGACATTGACAGTTGACACTGACGGCTATTGTCAGAGTACGATTTATGTATTAATTTATTTCCATGAATTTCACAGGTGTGACGTTTTAAAATTCAATATTTCTGTAGTTAAACGAGTTATTTTATATCACAGATGAAGAATTTATTAAGAATTTATTGACATTTCTCATAATTAAATAACACTACAGTTAAAATTATCAAATGAAAACATCGGTGGTTGAATCTACGTTTTGTTTCATCGTTTGCATCAAACATAGATATAGAGCATGAACCTATCTTCTTATCTTTGAGTTGCTAACTTCATTGCCATGGGGTCGCGGGACTAACGAGCTACCGTGATCCCGGAACGTAAAGGGCTATTGAAGGATAACGTGGATTTTAGTTAGTACAAGTCTGACAGTCCCACCTGCCCTGCCCTGGGCGAGAGGACTAGGGAGGACGCATTTGACGATTTCACCAAGCTAAAAAAAAACCTCATTGTCATCAAAACACACATCATTTCTGTGAGACAATGTTTGTCACCGACCGCCTAGACCGCCTATTGAGTAACGTGTCTCGACTTTAAGGTCAAGGACAAAGTTTTATTGGGTGGGTTTACGACAATAAAATATTACAAATTCCTCAGTATATATAATAGCGAAACGCGAAGTTTGGAGTCGTGGATTTGAGTTTTGCACACCTACTACATAGACCTTAAGATTATAATCAGTTTGAAAAGTTCACACTGATGGCAAACAAGCAGTAGCAACAAAATAAGTTACCCAAAATGCGCCTGGTTAGGTTCAAAATCTATGTCTCGTGAGTCAGGACGTCATGAACTTAGGCCACAAACTATATAGGGACCTAAGCTTAGCTGGAAAAAATGAGACACTCTAGATGTAATAAATGTTTTGTTTATTTAAAATTACCTTATAGCTAAAGTGAGCAAAATTGATGCTACTATTTTAAATTAGGAACAATCACAGCTACAAACTACCCCGAATGCATTTTTATTATTACATAACTTACACCTTTACAATATACAATAGAAAAAAATATAGCTTCGGCTAAGAATAGAATATACTTTTACATTTATTTAGACTTGGCAGTTGCATTCAAAACCAACCTTATAGTTTCATATTTAAAGATCTTTGTGTGTTTTGACGATGCAATGTCAGAGTAAAATAAATGTAAATGAATTTTAAGTAATTTTGCATAAATAATGTTCATACAATGTACGAGTAATATCATTTAGAAAAAATAAAGTCAAATTAGAACTTATCAAAAAAAAAATTTGGTTTACCAAGGTACAGACGTCAATCTACGCTAATCAGTCAAATTTCTTTGATAGTATTTCAAGTTTATCCGCCTTATTACAAAAAGGGGTATAACTAAAAACCCAGGTTTAATCTTGTAAAACTACGGTTTAAACAAAGATTATTACAAATCGTGGTTTTGCGATAAACCATGGTCTAAGAGTAGTAGCTGTCAAAGGTATGTCAAAGTTTCTCATAGCAAATTTTTCATTGTGTTGTAGTTTTTGTGTTATTTTCACCCAAAATGGATTGAAACAAGGTAGATTTAATTTTTATTACTCATTGTGGATTAAATTGTATAGACAATCGTTCAAATGGCGGTACTAAAGTCGACGTTTTATCTTAGTTTTGTAATACGGACAAATTTAAACCATGGCTCTGCAGATAAGCCTGGACTTGATAGACCAGGTTTAAACCAAGGTTTATTTCGTTTTTGTAATAAGGCCGTACAGCTTGGCAAGAAAGAGTCTGATGCGGTGACAATTGAAACTACGAAACGTTTGTTGTTGCAACACGTTAAAAAAGTCAACTACGAGTAGCTTCTGTGTCAAAAAACAATTCCCTCGTGTTATTTCACGATTTTCTACATTATTTCGCAACGATCAGTGCTTACTTGTTTATCCATAATGACATATGACAAGTAGTAGCGACCTCAATTTTTCCACACTCTTTTTTGCCAAGCTGTATAACAATAAAATAAGGTTTATGCTCAAATGGAGAAAATTGTATCTAATATTCAATTGGAATTGATTGACGTGCAGGCGTCTGTACAAAAAAAAACTTTATGATTTACGATTTGGTCAAACCAGTACGGGCAAGACTCCAGACACTGACATAAAATAAATTAGAAGTCCTTTTGTCATAAAACCATAGATATAAGCATGGACCTAGTATTCCCTTGCCAAATAAAATTGCAATACGCTCTAGAAACAGAGAAAAACATTTAGAGGAACATTTTAGTTCTATGTCTTACAGGAAAGAGATAGAATTCCACTCAAAATAGAAAATGAGTGTGGTAGTTTTTGCCAGATAATACTCGATCCATTCTATATGTCTATGCCTCAGACTGCAATATTTCTCCGTACCGGTTTAATAAATCCGTTTGAGGTAGACAAGAAGACGAAAAAAGTTATACATTTATTATTATCTCAATTTATTTTAAAATTTCGCGTATACTTTGGCTATGTCATGAAAATTATAATAATTATTCAGTCTTTATTTACATTGTAAACCTTTTTCCCCTATATAAAAAAAGATTAGCATGTCTTGAGTCGTCTACAAGAAAAACAAAAATATAGTGCATTTATCATTTCTTTGCAGGTAAGCATTAAGACAGTCCGGCAATTTATCGAGTTTTTATTGAAAAGGTGTGATAAACCTCTTTGTAGATGGCGCGATTGTAGCCAGGTCCTAAACTGAGCAATGAGGTCAGGGCTTTTTTGAAATGACATTGACAGTTTTTAAACTAATGACGAGTCTTGGATCTATCTACAGTAGCGCCATTATTTTCACAGATATCATCACCGATTGTGAATGCAACGGTGAAATGCCTCATACACCATAAAACGGCTAACTCAGCATATTTCTACATAATTTTTGAATGGTCAGACCATTAATTCTCTATAAATAAATTGTTTTACAAACTAATCTTTGTATAAGCTTTAGTTAAATCTAACTTTTGCGTACATTTACCTATTAAGCTGAGCAAGAAAAGCCATTTTTTTTAAGTGTAAACTTATTTATAGTGATACAAGGATCTTTTCAAGGGCGCTGTAGGTAAACATTTAATCAAAACGTGTTAAAAAAATTAAGATGGAAGCTTTAGTTCCGATTTTGTCCACGCGTCAAAACATCCTCGTGTTTAACTACAAATAAATAATCGACTCAAAGACATACGTAAACTCGATCTCTTAGAAAAAGAATTAACTAGCCTTCAAAAACGATTCTTTCTCGAAAGATAAAATTTTATTTTTAGTTGCATTTTTACTTTTAAATATTAGAATAGATTTTAGGCTGTCATTTTCTATACTGTTTGTATAAATAAGTTTTGTTAATAAGTAAATGCCTATTAGGATCATTGTGGTTGATATTATTGTAGATAAAGGAGGTACAATAACTCTGGTGAAGAAGATAGCTGTTCTTATGTGTGTTGGCAAGCCTTCTTGATGCTGAAACAAAAAAAGAATGTCGTTCAGGAACTTATAATACAACCTTATTAGTGAGGTTTTAAAAATGTCAGGGGGCGTATTATGACGTCTTAAAACCAGGCTTGTTCCAGTGAGTGAACGAAGTGGCGCTAGATGAGTTGTATAGCTCTGTCTCTTTTACTCACTGGAACTGGCCTGGTTTAAAGACATCGCTGATTTTATCATTGTTTTTTTTATTTATGATAGACTTGCGTTTGACCATCATCACGCCTGAAGGTAAGCGAAGCAAATCAAATCAAATCAAATCAAATCGTTTATTTCAATTAGGCCAATTACAGGCACTCGTCAAGAGACAAAATAAAACTAGTACAAAAATAGTTATGGTGCTACAGTCCCAGTCACAAGACATAAAAACTGTGAAAGTACCGTAGGTGCTCATTCCAAAGCGTAGATCTCTATGGAGAAGAATGAGCAAGAAACTCCATGGACACTCTTTTTCAATCGCCAAAATTTTTACAAAACTTTTTTACGTCATTCATCATGAGATGGTACATTATGTGAGAACGATGTGGCAAGATAGTGTCCATAGTAAATATAAAAAAATAATGTGGTAATAGTGTCCATGGGTTAATAGTGTCCATGGTAAATATATATATAAAAAAAAAGCAATGATGTGGTCGATGGTGAAGCACGCTTGACTAGAAGTAACCCTTGATTTAAAGATCCCAAGGCCAGGAAACACTGACTCTAGCAGAGAATTCCACTCTTTATCATCATATTCATTGGTGCACATAGCACAGCACTGGTGGAAACGGATTCAACTAAGATGTGTTTTTTATATGGACGGATACGTGTTATGGATGTATGCTATGGATGCCTGCTATGGGTCGTCTTCCCTACTATCGATACATCGTAGAGCTCGAGCTGCGCATCTTCCTCGCGCAGCTACTTTGCGGCGGCGATCTTCAAAACCCAACTTACTATAATAGCACCGCTACATTGCGTAGCATCAGTGGAAACGGTCACACCGTTTTGTAGCTCAGCTTTTACATTCTCGCAGCATAGCTGCATAACACATCTCTGGTGGAAAGGCACCCTAAGTCTTGTAATACGACGATGGGATTTCTTTAAGAAGGAACTTTCTATGGAACTCGATACTCACATATTCAGCCCAGAACAATGGTAACACACTATTAGATAGTTTGTTGAACTTCTCATCAAATCCTGTGAGGTCATGAATTCTAAGGTTGCTCTGCATCCTGGCCACGGCTTCGAAAGGCGTACCGGTGTACTGTGAGAGAAGATGGAGATTATTAGAAGAGGGAATAAACAGTGGTGTGCAAGTTAGGGGTCTATAAAGCCTCGAAGTCAGGCGAGGTCACTCCGAGGACTAAGAGGCTGTTCATAAAATTTCCAACCATAACGATGAGAACTTCTAACCTGTAGAAAGGCAAACCAAGATTTTACGCAGGTTTTTTTGGAAGGATGTACCTACTCTCAGATGTCAGAGCTAATTAAGCAGCTTCTGGGAACCACACAGACCTCTATCATGGCTTTTGGCACTATCTTCACACTAAGGGGTATGCAACTTTTTCGCATCAATTTTTTTTTTTTTTTCGCCAGTAATGAAATGTTGGTCATTAGTAGACCGCAACCTAAGAACTTCGTAAAAAATAATAAAAAAATCTAAACCGTAACCAACCAGAGATATGAAGGATTTTATTTTGTTCTAATCGGGAGTTAATCACTTCTGATTAGAACAAAATTAAAATTGCCATATCTCTGGTTGGTTACGGTTTAGAAACTTTTTTTTTTTCTATGGACTTCTTAGGTAGTAGTCTAATTGTGGCCAAAATTTAATCAATGGCGAAAAGTAAAAAAAAATGATGCCAAGGTCCATACTAAAAGTTGCATGGGCCTTTCCTTCACCAATGTCAGTAAATGTTCAAGAAGAAGTTACTTTCTAAATTTACTTAGAAAGTACAAATGCATTGAAAAAGACACATCGGTACTTGCCCGGATTTGAACTCACCATGACAAGGGTCGAGTGTCAATCTCTGGGCCATCATACTTACATAAAATTGGGTGACATGATGATTCGTGAGGTGGATCTTCACTATTTCTTCCATTAGTGCAACTCATTGGTCAGAATCAACAGCAGAAGCGAACAGCAGAAAAATGCCGGCGATAAAGTTCGACGAAGTTCCGTAGAATGAATTTAACTGTCTTAGATCTCGCACCGAAATCAATCAGCCAAGAATTGCGGAGGAGTAGGATAAACATTATCCCAAAAATATACATAATTTTAGTTATAAATTGTACTTACTGGTTCCAAAATAACATAAGAGTTATGTTTAAACCTGTCTGGTTTGAGACCGGTCACAAAGCGGTCTTTCGGAACGCCCCCGGTGTAGAAATGCGGGTAGGAGACAACCATTGGGACGTCTGTAACAAGGATTTAAAAATAAACTCCCATGTAAAATGTAAAATAGAAAAATCTTGTCGCCATTTTTGTAAAAAACAATTAAATGAATAACGTCTTCAAGAGATTGTCGAAAAACTGTGGTATTTAATGCATTAACATAATCATGTACCTATTGTGAAGTGATCAACATGAACAATAAGTATTAAAATTGATTTTGCTTTTATAACATATTTAATGCTAAGTAACACTGTGTCTGAAATTGCATGTACTAAACTTAATCAAGTCGTCAAGCTTTATTATAAGCATTGCCCTTTATCTAATCATAAAAAGGAAAATTCATCGGTACAGTTAGATTTGACAAAATCCCTTACGTAACTCCAAGTACTGTGGTGAGCGGTTCGAAGTACCGCACGAAAAGAGGTCCTGGAAAGATATGGGGAAGGCTTTTGCCCACCAGTAAGACATTCAAGGTTAACTAAAAAGCCCTATGTACACATTTTAAGTATAGATTCAAAAGTGGGTTCGTTTCATTGTTGCACTAGCGAGCTCGAATCATGCAACAGATTTTGATAAAGACAAGGAAAGTTTTCTTAAAACTTCATACTGGATTTTTTTAACACTTAATTTCCCAAGATATGATTAGTTTTGTAGCAGACTTGTATCCAATAGATTCAGTTGTTCATATTCTATCAGAAAAGTAGACACCGTTATCAATGATTTCATATTTCTCAAACAAGAATTTAAATCCATTGGTCTGGACCTTAACCCTTCTAAATGTGAAATTTTTCTTTCTGACATGACTGACAGACAATCTACTCTTGATAAATTTAATGCAATAGCTCCCCAGATCAAAATTCTAGACAAAAAATCTCTGCACCTCCTAGGTTCCCCTATTTTCGAAGATAGTTTTTCATCATTTATCGACGAAAAAATCAATAATTTTAACGACATTTCAGATCGACTTTCGCAAATTAATTTACATTCTGCTTTCACCATTATCAGGTATTGTTGTTTTGGTCCAAATTTTATGTACTTTCTCCGGTGTTCTCCACTGTGGAAGCACACACATATTTTGGACAAAATTGACCAAATTGTTCGTGAAACTTTAACATCCATCCTTAATGTGGCACTGGACGACCGAGCGTGGCTGCAAGCCACCCTCCCTATCCGATTTGGTGGACTCGGCGTCCGCAAAATTTCTAGTGTGAGTTTACCGGCGTTCCTGTCCTCTGTCCACAGCACTGAAACCTTAACCAGGAAGATTTTAAGTCTCTCCCTGGTTGACTCTGAAGTGCCGTGCTTGACCGATGCGGAGAACGCCTGGAAAATGACTTGCCCGGATTCAGATCGACCCGTGAACCCATCTTCCCAGAGGCAGTGGGATGAGCCGCTCTGCAGGTTGGTACGGTATAATCTTATTAATACGTCAACCAATTCTGTGGAGCGTGCCCGCCTGCTGGCTGTGGGAGAGTGGGAGTCGGGTCTATGGCTTCAGGCACTACCGTCACCCAACATAGGTACCATGCTGGGTGACGAAACCTTCCGCGTCGCTACATGCCTGCGTCTGGGCGCTCCTTGCGGGGCTCCACATCGTTGTCAGTGTGGTGAAGGCGTCGACTGCCTCGGGCACCATGGCCTTTCCTGCAGCAAGAGTGCAGGTCGGCTAGCACGGCACGCTAGTTTAAATGACATTATCCGTCGTGCTCTTGTCACCGCCGGGGTGCCAGCCGTCTTAGAACCCAGTGGCTTGGCACGCGACGATGGGAAGAGACCAGATGGGATGACTATAATGCCATGGAAGTTGGGTAGACCTTTGGTGTGGGATGCAACATGTGTCGACACCCTTGCGCCATCCCACCTTCCTGGTACTGCATGCTGTGCTGGTGCGGCTGCTGCAAGTGCCGAAAACCTCAAGCGGCGCAAATACACTGGCTTAACTTTTAGCTATGTATTTGAGCCTTTTGGGGTTGAAACACTGGGGCCGTGGGGTCCGAGTGCCCACAAACTTTTCAAAGACATCGCCAAGCGTATAGTCGACGCCTCGCGTGACCAGAGGGCTGGCCTATTTCTTGGTCAAAGGATCAGCATTGCCATCCAACGTGGCAATGCCGCCAGCGTTCTGGGCACTTTCCCCATTGACAGCGATGTGGACGAATTTTTTGACGCCCTATAAATTTTAGTTTTAATTTAGTCATTTTTGTAAATATTTTAATTTTAGTATAATGCAAATTGAATTTCCACAATGTTCACGTCATATTAAATATAATCTATTATCAGAAAAGTATGAATTGAAAGTGGTGACCATAGTTAATTTGTAACAATAAGCGCGTAATGAGGGATAGGTGGAAGTTATTCGAAAAATCTTAATAGTTCGATAACTCCAAAACCAATCTGTTTGGACCCCATGTTGTCGGGGTTAAAATTGTTGCACCCAATTACAAATCACTCTGTATAGAGATTGATAGGACCTTGGAGACGGCTTTATAAGTTACTTTTTTTGCATAAAACTCTGAACGAGAAACAAATGCAAGAACGGGTGAATTTTTTTTTGTATGAAAATTCTTATTACGTCGATTTACCTGTAACTCCGCCGAAATATTTATATGAATTCACGAAATCTCTATTGACACTTACTGAAGTAACACTTGGAAGCATCGCTGAGTCCTTGTGGCAGGCTCGGTTCGGTGTCGTAACAATCAGTTCCGTTCGTGACGCGGTCGAAGACACTTTCTGAGAGGTTGTAGCGGTACAGGGGGACATTGTACATCGTCAGCTCGCCTGGAAAGAAGTAAGATGTTTGGTTAATCAGTAGCTGAAGAAGCACTGGTAAATTCTGGTTGTGTACGCCGCGACGTGGCGCCTACTGGTAAGTCGAAGCGGATGATTAACTCGTGGTCTCCATGTATCTGGCGCGGGAGACTACGCTTCCATCCCTGTTCTATTCATAGGTTCGCACGATAGAAAATGCGTCCGCTACTTGACCCTATCTCGACTCTTGATAGTGCGTGCAATGTCCCTAATAGGCTATTGATTTTGCTTTATGTGTCCCATTTTAGTGACATTACAGCCCCATCATAATAATCAGCCTACAGAGTTCCCACTGTTTTGACAAGACTCCTCTTTTGAAGAAGTAGTAATCCACCACAGGGCCAGTTTGGATTGGCAGATGTCAGAATTCTTCGAATTATTGGTTCTAGAACAATTCGGTTACCTCACGATGTTTTCCTTCACCGTTTTGAGAGCATGGTGATGAAATAAATACAAAGTAATGTAATGTGTCTGGCTGGAGTAAGTCGAGGTCGTTACAACCCGGCCACCACTACCGCAATATGTTTTTCTAATCAACTATGTATTTATTAAGGTGCTCTATTCTTCTATGAGGCCGTTCAAGTATTACGTAAGCAGATTTATTACAATTATTTACCCCCCTGTCCCCCTTGTCAGCAAAAGTAAGCAAAGCACTTACCCCCTCCCCCCATGCTTACGTAAACATTTTTCAATTTATGTATTATTTACATCATTATTTGCAAGAATCCCCGAAAATGCGTTTCGTTTTCAACCAAAGACAATGTGAGGGTTGCCATTCGTGTAAAAAAGTAAATAACTACCGATGACGTAATCATTATCTAGCCTCCCCTACCCCCCCATGTCATCCAAAATAAGCAAAGCAAAGACCCCCCCGCCCCCCCATAGTGCTTACGTAATACTTGAACGGCCCCTGATTATGTAAGAGGAAGTAGAAGGATAACTGTACTTACTATCAAAATAAAGCGGCATCAGCTTGCAGACTGTCTTCCTCCAGTACTTCAGAACATCTTGCTTGGTAAGCCGCTGAGCGTACATCACACCTTCAGTGGAGCCGAAGATACGGTCTGGACAAGTCTGGAAAATACACAATGTAGAGGTTATTTTTTTTAGTGATGGACGGCGGCAGACGATCTCCGGTCCCCGTAGACGCGGGCAGCGAGTAATGGGCCGGTCCGGGCAGCGAGTAATGGGCAACTCGCTGTCCGACCATGGACCATGCCTGGGTCGACGGCGCGTCGTGTTCCACGCGCGCCTCGAAGAGTGTCAGCAAAAAAGACGAGGCCCCCCCTCTAGGGCCAAAGCCTGTCGGGGTCGCGGCACTTATGAATTACCCCGGAACGTAAAGGCTATTGAAGTACACCGTGGATTTTAGTCAGTACGAGTCTGACAGTCCCTCCAGCTCTGCCCTGGGTGGGAGAACTCATTTGATGATTTTACCACGATAAAAAATTTAATTGTTTTTTTATCAGCAGTAGGATAGCAGTAGCCTCGAAGTTTACATTTGTGACCGAGCGACTTAAAAACTGGCAAAATGATTTTCCACAGCACTTACTTCAGGATCATATCCAGGCAGCTGTGGTGCTCCCCTGAACCTGCTGATCTGGAAGAACTCCTTGTGGCCCCACTGAGGACCTATTTTAACTGTCATCTCGTCTGTGAAGTCAGCATAAATCTGAAAATATAAAAGCCCAGTTCAAAAATGACCGTTGATATTTGCCGACCTAGGAATACATTGCGATTTTTGGAGTTCTTCGATAAATGCCAACCATCTTGAGCAAGTGGGGAGGAGCTTGCGTATCACTCCCCGCACCTGCGCAACGATCCCTCGTAATTTCGTAGGGTAATCATGTGTTAGAAATGGTAAGGACTATAAATGCCTAATTTTTTATCACCTTTCAAAATGATTAAAAAAATATATTAATTGGCTGGTCATTGAAAACTACTCAAGTAAAATATAGGTAAATAACTGGCTTTGCATTTGAGAAACCTGGACTGAGTCTATTCAGCATCCCATTATTGTTGAAAGACACCATTCCTGGCGCTAGACTTTGGACACCTCCAACACTGGATCAGTGTAGTTCCACAGGTATTCAAGAACTCACCAGGACTCACAATTATACCTTAATAGCTCCGAAAATCGTTATTGATAACGATTTTTGGAGTTCTTTGAGGACTAATAGTAAGTTGAAGAGCTCCAAATGTAACTATGTTGTATTGCTGTTGTGAGCAACTTTCGGATCTTTTTTAAGGACTTTTGGTGAGTCCTTAAAGAGCTATAAAAGTCGTCATATTACATTGTTGTTGCTAGCGCCGTTTGGAGTTCTTTAAAGACTAATGTTGAGTCCTAAAAGAACTCCAAATATCGCTATGTATTCTTACTTGCTTAGCAAAATTAAAGAAATTCAGACTCACCCTATCCAGCATTCCAGCGTTATTGACAGGCACTAAACCAGGCGCCAGGGTTTTGGACACGTCCAGCACAGGATCAGTGAAGTTCCACAAGTATTCGTACACCGTCTTCTTGACAAACGGCTCTGGATTGTACATGCTGACTAAAGACCTTAGCACAGTCTTCACCCAATAGTTCGAGTCGTGAAGGTAGGAGAAAATGCTCTGGAAACGAAATTGACGTATTAATTGAAAGGTGTCTGTTTATTGTATTTTATATTCTATCTATCTAAGTATAATATTCCAGCGGGCATGCGGGCAGCGAGTAATGGGCGACTAGCTGTCCGACCATGGACCATGCCCGGGTCGACGGAGCGTTGTGTTCCACGCGCGTCTCAAAGAGTGTCAGCATGGTGACGGGGCCTGTAGGGGGCCAAAGCCTGATGGGGTCGCGGGACTAACGGATTACCGTGACCCCGGTACGTAAAAGGCTATTGAAGGACACCGTGGATTTTAGTCAGTACAAGTCTGACAGTCCAAAATCATCAAATGAGTCCTCCCACCCAGGGCAGGGCGGGAGGACTCATTTGATGATTTTACCACGATAAAAAAAAAATCTATAATATTCTATAGAGGAAAGATTTGTAATTTGTATGTTTGTAACAAACCAACTCGAAAAGTACTGAAACGAATTCAAAAATTCTTTCACCAGTAGAAAGCTGCCTCAATGACAAAGGCCAGGCCAGACCAGGGGTTTGTGAAGGAGCGAAGACACTGGCAAAAGCTACTAATAATATATAAAACGGTAAGATTTGTTAGTATGTAGGGGGTAATCTCCGGAACTAATGAACTAAAACTATTTTTTTTCTAGATAGCTTAACATACCAGAAAAAAACATCAACTGAGTCTCCCACCCAGGGCAGAGCAGAGGGGCTGTCAGACTTGTACTGACTAAAATCCACGGTTGCCTTCAATAGCCCTTTACGTTTCGTAGTCACGGAATTCGTTAGTCCCGCGACCCAGGAATAATGCTAGCTTCCCTTTAAGTACCCCGTAAAATTATAACGTGTAATGATACTTGTCAGGAAAAATTTTAACAAATATATATTAAGTACTTGTATTTATATCATGCATGTTAGCCGAGTCATCAAAATTTTTGTCTATCAAAACAATTTAAAGTGCGGTTGGGTGATGCTGGGGGGAAATTTTAGGCGAGCGAAGCCGTAGACAGAAGCCAGTAAGTATAATATTATGTAATAGCACTAAAAACAACACAAACAATTTAAATAACAATTTAATTACACGGAAACAAAACCGCTATTTTGATTTCGAACATCAATGGTAGTTGAGTCGCCGTAAAACTATTGTTTATAACTAAAATCTATTATTATTTAAATTGTTTTCGAGTCCTTGGCATTATTAACATAGGTTAAGTAAGCAATGTTATTTTATTGATCATAAAATTTTGCGTACACATTTATTTTGGTTTTTCTTAATGTCTTCTGACTGTACCTACTAGGTACTAAGTTTAAGCTGTCCAACCAACTTACACGTTCTCGAAACCGACCCTTATTTTTTTTTAGCGTTGTAGAATCATCAAATGAGTCTCCCAGGGTAGAGCGGGAGGGACTGCCAGACTCGTACTGACTAAAATTCACGGTGTCCTTCAATACCCTTTACGTACCGGGGTCACGGTAAATCATAAGTCCCGCGACTCCGACAGGCTTTGGCCCTCTAGAGGGGGGGCCCAGTCATTTTTGCTGACACTCTTTAAGGCGCGCGTGGAACACAACGCGCCGTCGACCCGGACATGGTCCATGGTCGGACAACGATTTGCCCATACTCGCTGCCCACATGTCCTTGCCTACGGTGGCAACGATTGTGAAGAAAATTTTGTGTAGTTTCACGCAAAAATACACAATATTATGTTTAAAAAATTTACTGCAGATCGGCTATCTGGTTAGCTGCATGGTGTTCGAATCTCAGCGATGAACAGGATTCTTTTTTTGGGTTTCTTCTACTTATACTTTATTTTTTAGGTTTTTCTCATTTTTCTGCTGTTTTCATTCATATTTACATTAATCTATCTAATATTACAAAGCTGGAGAGTTTGTATGGTTGGTTAAACGCGCTTATCTCAGGAACTTCTGGTTCGAATTGAAAGTAGTTCATTAATGAGGAAGTATTTATGCTATAAAAAATATCAAGCTATGAACAATTGGAACCGAGCAGCGGGTTGAAATTACGGGGAACCTGTTATTCATTTACTATATCAGATCTTGATGTCTAAGACGCAAAATAAAACCGTAGGTATCATACGGAAATAAACCAATAACCAACAGTAATGATAATCATACAGTTGTATCCTTATTTCAGTACATTATTAGCCGCTACTAAAATGGATGGCCTTCTGCAACCGTTAATTTAAAAAGCATTATTTTTGAAACAAATGAATGACACATACTGCCAAAAAATAAAGAGGTGGCAAATGAAGCAGTTAATGAAAAACACAATTCTTAGCCCCTTATATAACGCGACGCAAGTCTCCGATAGGTACCTTACGACTTTGGCATCTAGGCGACTATTGCAATGCAAATCCATAGCGGTTCGTACTCAGGCACGCGTCAATGGATACCGAAGACGTAAGGTATCGGAGACTTACGTCGCATTTTGTATGAAGGGACTAGTAAGAGCTAAGAAGCGGTGCTAAGACATAATTGGACCGATTTCAACTACAAGTGAAAGTCATCCTTACCACTCGACATATGACATAAAACAAAACACGCCCGCCATGAAGACGTAAGTCAGTCGAACTGCATCATTATATCGTTATAGCAAGGGCGATTTGCATTTTTAGTAGGAATTGCAAATCGCACGAATCGTGTAATGAGGAAGCTCGCAAAGAGTAAGCTTCTTCGTCCACTAGGCGATGCAAGTCTCCGATACCTTACGACTTTGGCATCTAGGCGACTATTGCAATGCAAATCCATAGAGGTTCGTACACAGGCACGCGTCAATGGATGTCAAAGTCGTAAGGTATCGGAGACTTGCGTCGCCGTCGCCTAGAGTACGAAGGTGCTTAGCCCTGATATTGTTATTGGTTATGACCAAAGAAATTTAAAATATCTATGCTCTTGGTTTTGAGGAATCACGTTTTATTTTTCTCTTTCTTTCATAGTCTGTAACAGTAAATCGTTTACTTACCAAAACTCCAACATTAGGCACAATGATCGTAGCATTCAAGTCTATGGTATTGAGTTCGGGCAGGTAGATGGGGAACCTCTTCGCTGTGTATGTCATGGTACTGTTCTCATTGAAGTACACGTTTGAATGGAGCAGTTTCTCTCTGGAATTGTAGAAAAAAAAACTAGATTAGACGCTGGCTGAATGAATGAACGAAAATAAAAAAATAAAACACGCATTTATCCTAATTAATCCTCGGGCATGCGGACGGTGAGTTATGGGTGACTCGTCGTCCGTCATGAACCATGCCCAGGTCGACGGCGCGTTGTGTTCCACGCGTGCCTCAAAGAGCTGTCGGCATTCTGACGGGGCTTAGAAGGCCAAAGACTGCTGGGGTCGCGAGACTCACGAATCACCGTGACCCCAGTACGTAAAGGGCTATTGAAAGACACCGTGGATTTTAGTCAGTACGAGTCTAACAGTCTCTCCCGCCCTGACCTGGGTTGGAGGACTCATTTGATAATTATACCACGATAAAAAAATAAATAATTCGAAACTCTAAACGACCAATTAATTGCAATTTATTAATGCTGTAAAATTGTATATTTTAAGTTCTAGGGAACAAAGCCACGGGCAAAAGCTAATACGATATATAAACAACCAGACCTAGAACAACTGTGTGTAATAAAAATATTGTAAAACATTTTAAAAAAGAGTAAGTACCTATGGAATTTCTTGCCCATACAAACCTACCCTTGCGAATGGGTGTAAAATCAATCCCATCCCATCCCATTTCCTTTAATGTCAATATTCGACGTTTGAAAGTGCCTCGTTGATGGCTTAGTGAAATAAATGATATGACTTTGACTTTGACTGTAGGCCATACAAATATCTGTTCCTGGTTGGCGTTACCCCATAAGTGACAAAACATGCATTAATATATTTTTTTTGTAAGGAAACGTGGATCGCAGACTGCATTAATAAGAAGAAGTGTTTGGTATGCTCAATGTTGTACTTCCTTGTTTTTTGTTTAGAGTTTGAATATTTTAAGAGTTTTGATACGATCAGGGCGATGATGTAGCGCGAGCTACGCTAATGCTATCAATCAACGGAACACAAATCTAAAATTACTGACTTTGTATGCAAGTTGAGCTGCTACTGTCAATTTTTTTTAAACATTGCACCTCTATAGGAATCTTCATTGATCCTCTCTAGGAATTTCTCCTGTATCGTGGATGCGTTTACAAACATATAAAATCACACATACCTACACAAATCCCAGAACTCGGTACCAGTACATGTAGATCATACAAATATTTGCTCCGTGCGGGAATCGACACCCGATACGTAGCACTATTTATTTAACAATATTGACAACGATAAAACACTTGGAAATTTGAGAGTGGGGGCTTGTGACGTCATAACGCCTGTAAAATCATACCAACCGAGTGACGTTTTGTGATTTTTAGAAGCGTTGTATCTTCGTCAATTTTGGCTTACGTAACAAAAGAAAAAATACGGGTTAAATATTTTTTGATAATTTATCTTTCGGACTAATTAAATTTTTTGAGTCAAATTGTCTATTGTATCATAAAATGTATTACTTGACGATAAACGCATGAAAATCTCCGATCTTCAAGCAAGCGATGTAAAATCGCTTTCTACGGCTAACAATCCTAAAGTCATTGAACATCACGATCATTACGGTTGCATCATCGACCTTATACACAACCATCCGTAATCCGTTATATTCTACGTCGTAACAATCGCTGAACGTGACGTCATTATACAGTATTTAATTATTTTTTTTGATCACACAAAAAGTTGTTAACAACCATCACTTAGAATATTCCGGACCAGGGATGGACAAAAAGTGAAGAACACTCTTCAAGTAGCCCATAAGACATATGGAGTGGACTTTATAGGCCTTGGAGAGGACAGGAAACCTTGAAAAGGTACCCGAGCGAGGCGAGGAGATGAGGGATTTTCAACTTACTAAAACCACTCCGGCAGTTCCCATCAGTACATAGGAGAAAGTCCAGTTTCCTCTTAAAATACATGTCTGAGTTTTTATTCAAATTGTTGTTGTGAAATCATCAAATGAAACCTCTCAGCCGGGGCGGGATGGGAGGGACTGTCAGACTAGTACTGACTAAAATCCACGGTGTCCTTCAATAGCCCTTTATGTTTCGGGGTGACACACAAGGGTTCTTCACTCACCCACAAAGGTTCATTGGAAGATCAGCGTCAGACAGCTTCAGCCTGTCTGGCATGAAGCCTTTGGCGCAGCCGCGAGGCACATAGCAGAGCACTATATGTCTCCGCTTCATTTCTTTTGTTATTTCTTGTTTATCTTTATTATTCTCTGTATTTTTATTATTCTGTTTGCTACATGAGCTGACGTCGAAGTTTTCTACGGGGTCCCCGTCAGATTGCTGACACCTTTGAGGCGCGCGTGGAACACGACGCGCCGTCGACTATGATCTTAACACAGTTATTAGAACTTTGTCGCGGGACTGTACGAATTACCATGACCCCGGAACGTAAAGGGCTATTGAAGGACACCGTGGATTTTAGTCAGTACGAGTCTGACAGACCCTTCCGCCCTGCCCTGGGAGGACTCATTTGATGATTTTACAATTATGGGATATTTTTCATATTAATCCGTGATCATAGCGCTTGTGACAGTACGACCCTGCCGGGGTCCTGGGATTATCTTAAAAGAGAACCGATGGCCCTGGATTGCAAAGGATAACTGCAGGAATAGGAGGAATTTTAGTCGGTATAAGTCTGACAGTCCCATTCAGCTCCACCCAGGATAGAAGAAAATCCATACGTAGGGTAACTGTGTATTAGACGGGGAAGCAAGATATAATGGGGATAAACACTCTTTAGGCATACTTAACACAACACTAATGTAGCACAAGCGCCAGGTCGCTCGCGGGACTCACGAATTATTGTGACCCCGGTACGTAAAGGGCTATTGAAGGACACCTTGGATTTTAGTCAGTACTAGTCAGACAGTCCCTACCGCTCTGCCCTGGGTGGGAGGACTCATGTGATGATTTTACCACGATAAAAAAAGTATAGATACAACAAAACTCTATACTGGGCAACAGGACGCCATTTGTTACCTAATGGCCGCTTGCAAATGGCGTCCTGATGGCGCTTTGATTTCCCATCATATCTCGCGTCCCCGTTTTATACACTGTTCCCCCATTCCTTTCCAAGCAAAGATTAAGCAGGCAGGTTAAACGGTTTATACCCAAAACCCTGACCTTGGTCAACCGTCGACCTTGGAGTGCCAAATTCAGCAGACGAACAATATCAAGACATAAACAGCGTATAATTATCAAAATGACGTGTAATTTTACGATCATTAGGCTCACGACGACACGCTGTGATGGATAGGTCGTTTGTCTTTATTGCTGCCTTTATAGTTTAGTGGATGCACGCACTAATATTGAGCATGAGGTACTGAGTTTGATTTCCAGGCAAGGCAAAGTATACTTACAAATAAACTATAGGTCCAATCTCCTCAACATTGAGCTTTTCATCCAGACCCTGCAAGAATCTCTCGTGGTTCGTTATGTTGAACACGTAGGTCCTCAACTTCACCTCATCGGGGGGATCTGACCACCACTCGTACGGTGGCATACCTGGAGACAAGATAAAATTACTCACACTTCAAAATATATTTTTAATTACTCTTACTCTGAAATTAGGTACACATTGCAGCCCTAGGGATAATCGCTTTCAACTGATAGCAGACAAATTTAAAAAAAAATAGTTATATTTTAACATGTCCATTGAACCATGGTCTAACTTTCCATACAGTCACTAAATTACAGCGCAATTTAAAATAAATATAATATAAAGTTAAGCATTAAGTATAGATGACTGAATGACTTTAATATTTTAGTATTAATTCTTTCTCTAAAATAACGTAGATTTCTACCTTTGTCATTCTTTAATTATGACAATAATTATGAACATAGGCCTCCTCTATAAATATCCAATATCCCTCGCTACACTCAGGACTCGTCTTAAATCCCTCGCTTCGCTCGTGATTTAAGTTTTTAACACCCTCGCTACGCTCGGGAGTAAACCTTGAGTCCTTCGTTACCCTCGCGATTTAAATCGTCACCCGCGACAGAAGACACTGCTTTATACCCTTGGTTAATAATCTACTATTATAATCCATATTTCGGAATAAAAAAAATTTGAGTAAAAAAATAGCTGTTCCTTGAGACTACGAAATCCAAACTTAACACGTGTCAGAAATCAAACATACAAGGCTGACCATAACCATGAAACCTCAAGTTCATTCATTAAACAAACATAAAGGTTTTCCAATATTGACGGAGTCAACACAGACATGATAATTTTATGTTGACATTACAAACATAGGAAGCTTTATAGACAGACAAACACTTATTGTATTAGTTGATATTAATTAGCGATAACTATTGACGTTGTGACAAATAAATCCGTCATGGAGGATTTCGTTTTGAATTTCATGGGATCAAATTACAGAAATACTTATCATCATCAGCCTGGTAATGTACTCACAGCCTCCTCTCTGTGAGGACCATAATCCACCACGCGGGCCCAGTGCGGATTGGTGGATGTCACATGGCTTCGAATTTTTGGTTCTAGGATTTTCCTCACTTTGTTTTCCTTCACCGTTTTAAGAGCAGTGGTGATGAAATAAATTACGTAAAGTAATGCGCCTGTCTGGGTTCGAACCTACGACCTATTTGTAAGTCTGGGCCACCACTGCTTTTACACCCGACAGATATACAGCATCAAACAGAAAAAGAATCATCAAAATCGATTCACCCAGTAGTAAGATAAGAGGTAACAAACATAAAAACATACAGTCGAATTGAGAACCTCCATTTTGAAGTCGGTTAAAAAAAAACCTTTTTTTATCTAAACCCCATTTGTTTTATTTAAGAATAACCTGCCTGCGGACAGCAATCTTAAAATCAACCACGAGTCGTCCTTAAGCAACTTTATAACTGTCCTTACAACTATTGACCTAGACACACTGCCGGTGACCTTAAACTTGCAAGCGACATCATAATGAAAGTACTTATGTATGCGGTTTCCTTACTCAATGACAATGTTATTAATTTTTGTGAGGTAGACAGTTTTTGGCATGATTAACTGTAATTACACAGTTTCAGATTAACCCATGATTGTTTTTTTTAACTTGTCAAAATCATCAAACGAGTCCTCCCACTGTCAGACTTGTACTGACTAAAATCCACGGTGTCCTTCAATAGCCCTTAACGTTCAGGGGTCACGGTAATTCGTAAGTACCGCGACCATCTTTCTAAAAACTATCCTATGTCCTTTCTCAAGTTCCAAACTATGTCTGTACCAGGTTTCACACAAATCGGTTCAGTAGTTTAGGCGTGAAGAAAAGACAGACAGACAGAGTTACTTTCGCATTTATAATATTAGTTTGGATGGATTATCTTACCTGGTCTCATATTAAGTTTCTCCAGTAGCATGAAGTCTAGAGGAGTGAATATGAAGCTTCCTATTGAGAACAGTATCAGCAGGATTCCCCACACGCACTGCACTACAGGACCTGCAACAAAAATGTAACGTAAGTAAATAGATAAACGAACTATGTATGCTTATATCATAACTCCACACTCACACATCGCCTTGCTGACCATTTTTTAACCGACTTCAAAAAAAACTTAGGTTCTCAGTTTAGCAGTATGGAGGGAGCGACTGTTGCAACCGAGGTTCGGGCACGCCGCAATCGCGGCGGTAAGACCCCTCCTTGAGGAGTGGCTGGATAGGCGTCACGGCGTCCTGACCTACTGCAAGACGCAGGTCCTCACCGGACACGGAAGTTTCCGGAGGTACCGTGTCTGATAGGGAGGGAAGAAACGCCTGGGTGTTACCACTGCGAGGATCCTCCGGAGAACACGGTGCAGGACTGCCCCGCTTGGGCAGAGAGCCGCCGTGTCCTCACGACGGCGATAGGCGGAGACCTCTCGCGAGGCGAGGGATTGGCCGAGGCCATGCTGCGGGGCGAAACGGAGTGGGAAGCGGTCGCCTCCTTCTTCGAAGCAGTCATGCTCGCGGAGGATGCGAGTCACGTGAGGGAGAGGACAGCGTCCTCCCTCCACCGCAGCCGCCCACGGCGACGGACGTCGGCAAACGTTCTCGGGCCACCGTACGCGCGGGCATGCGGGCAGCTAGTAATGGGCAACTCGCTGTCCGACCATGGACCACGCCCGGGTCGACGGCGCGTTGTGTTCCACGCGCGCCTCAAGGAGTGTCAGCATAGTGACGGGGCCTGTAGAGGACCAAAGCCTGCCGGGGTCGCGGGACTTAGCCATTACTGTGACCCCGGTACGTAAAGGGCTAGTGAAGGACACTGTGGATTTTAGTCAGTACAAGTCTGACAGTCCTTCCCGCCCTGCCCTGGGTGGGAGGACACATTTGATGATTTTACCACCCTAAAAAAAAAAGGTTCTCAGTTCGACCTGCATGTTTGAATGTATATGTATGTTTGTCTGCGTTTATCTCGCATTAGGCTGAACTGATTTTGATGCGGCTTTCAGAAAAGTGTTCGATACATTCTGGAGAAGGTTTTAGTAAAAATAACAATAATGGATATCCCGTGACTTTGCCCGAATAGATCCTTATTTGCTTACTTGGATAGTAGAGTTTCAAAGACGATTGTATGTTTGTCCGTGATCATCTCGAGTTTGACTGAACCGATAAAGATACGGTTTTCAGAAAAGTCATCGTTATTAGTTTGTAAACTTATCAAATGTGTCCTCAAGCCCTGAGTGCAACTGAAGGGCCTTTCAGACTCTTAAAGACTAAGAGTTCACACTCTCCCTGCGGTTGCATTTTACGTTCACATCTTCAAGAACCGTTTTATAAAGATACCGTGGCCATGGAGCGCAAGAGGTTACCAAAGAACGGAAGGAACGAAGGTTTTTAGTCCATCAAGTCTACAGTTTCGTACACTCCACTAAAATATGTTCTTTTTTTTTTCTATAAGTACCAAAAAAAGTTGTTATTTGAAATGTTCTAAATGGAATAGTAAGCCAAAGCCTGTCGGGGTCGCGGGACTTATGATTTACTGTATAACCCCGGTACGTAAAGGGCTATTGAAGGACACTGTGTATTTTAGTCAGTACGAGTCTGACAGTCCCTCCCGCTCTGCCCTGGGTGGGAAGACTCATTGATTTTACCACGTTAAAAAAAAAATGGAACAGTACATTTCGTCAAAAAGTTAAATAATTTTCACTTATAATTCAAACCATTACGCTCGTATTTTGTAACGGGGTGTAGGCAAGAGTCCAAGTGATAGATACATTGGCTGTACTCCATGTAAAATACGTGCTTGCACTATTTAGTACTTAGTAAAACATACGTTTAAATTCTTACACGTTTCCTTGGGAAATGTGGGAAGTCTTTGTGAAGATAGGTTAGTAGCGACATACGCAACAAAACATCGTCCATGGACGTAAATAAAGATTTTGTAGATGCATCATATACGAGTAGATACATATATGAGTAGTCATTTTTACAAAAGTCCCTCCCGCTCTGCCCTGGGTGGGAGGACGCATAAGATGATTTTACCACGTAAAAAAAATAAAAAATAAAGGTGACACACGACCACGGTTATTACTTAAAGTTTATAATTGGACAAAATATCGGTCAAATGAGTATTGTTCTTGTTTTATACTTTTCAGCGCGCGATTTTTTGTAGTCGGGTTTTAGTTATTTTTAACTTATTTTTTTTATAGAGAATATGAAACTCAACTCTTCGTGGGCCAACTCGCACTTGGCGGGTTTTTATTTTAACTAAATCATCGCGGATTCACAACGAGTTACCGTTCGAATTTCGTAACAATATTTCAGTTAACCAAATGACCGCGCTGAAATAGTACCGAGGTCAATATATTTTAATAGATTAATTACATTTCTTAATCTGGCATTAGTAGGTATATTTTTTGCATTTTATTCGTGTGTAACAACCT
Source organism: Agrotis puta (assembly GCA_943136025.2). Classification (NCBI taxonomy): domain Eukaryota; kingdom Metazoa; phylum Arthropoda; class Insecta; order Lepidoptera; family Noctuidae; genus Agrotis; species Agrotis puta. Next base: position 5,900,779 of record OW964195.2, on the reverse strand, counting down.
TGCTAGTAGTGCAAGTCAATGCAAGTTGCTAAATACTCGTAGTTAAACTAAAAACTACATTAAAAAACTAAAAACTGCATTCTAAAGCAATCACTTCTTTAATTAGGGTACCGTTGGAAACTAAAAGGGGAAGTAGACTCCTAAAAAAAAACTCTCTAAATAAACTTAGCCTGCCGGGGTCGCGGGACTAACGAGTTACCGGAACGCAAAGGGCTATTGAAGGACACCGTGGATTTTAGTCAGTACAAATCTGACAGTCCCTCCCGCTCTGCTCTGGGTGGGAGGACTCATTTGATGATTTTAACACAATAAAAAAATATTCCATATCTTTTTTTTTAAACTGGTAAAATCATCAAATGAGTCCTCCCACCCCGGGCAGAGCGGGAGGGACTGTCAGACTCGTACTGACTGAAATCCACGGTGTCCTTCAATAGCCCTTTACGTTCCGGGGTCACGGTAATTCGTACAGTCCCGTGACCTCTTAATATGAGCTGGCGTATTTTTGCGTAAGTCTTAGCCACGCTGATTGTCTAAGACTTCTCTAATAATAACCAAAGACAGAATTATAGACCTTTAGACCTGTCTGGGGAGAAGAGAGAAGGATTCACCCCTCGGCAGGATTTGGCCCTCTAGAGGGGGGGCCCGTCATTTTGTCAGAGGCGTAGCTACCGCCGTATCAATTATACGGGGCCCCCAAGTGTCAAGGGCCCCCGACGATTGGAATAAAAACATAAAATGTTGCTCTTAAATGAATACTTATCGCGGCGGTAAAGCTCCAATTATTGAACTCTATTTTCAAAAAGGCTATATCTAGTTTTGAATGAGCTAATGAACTAAAAATGAGCTACGATCAGTCAGTATTAGCATTAGTTCCACGAGTCAGGATGCTATTGTCTTTGTTCTACTAAACTTAGATTAAAAGGGCCCCAAACAAGTTTTGATACGGGGCCCCTTCTGGCCTAGCTACGCCACTGCATTTTGTTGACACTGTATGTTTAAAAGTTATATTCGTATTGATAATAATAAATAGGAAAATGTAAGTTAAAACATGTCAATATTTGGAAAACAAAAACAGAAAAAAATTAAAATTTGAAACAAAATTTAATATTTTCATTTAAAAATTATGGCGACTTAATTAGGTAATATCATATGAAGCGAAAGGCGGGCACTTCAAATATAGTAATTGTAATTGAAATAATGATATTCAAATAAGGATGGTTATCTGCATAATTTAATAAAAAAAATACTTTTAATTATTTTGATTTTGTAAACAATCTAAGCCCTTGAGTTTGAGTTTGCCAACCATCTGCATGAATGTTTAAAATTCTTAAATACTTATTTAATTTTTATACGGAACCGTTTACGCTTGTTAATGATCGGTTCCGGTCAAGTTCCGGTGTTTCGACAGTAATTTCGTGGACGTCGGTCAAGAACTCGAAAATTTAATAAAAGGATCCTGTGGTATTATGTAATTTTATGGTTATATTGCTTGCTACTTTAGGCAGATAAGATTTTTGTCAGAAATACAAGGTTTTTACGGTCGAAGTGACATTGAAATGTCGGGGAACATACCTACATAAAAAGGTTCCGAATTCAAAAAAAAAATAGTCCGAAAGGTATAATATAAAAAATATTTGACCCGTATTTTTCCTTTTGTTACGAAAACCAAAATTTACGGAGATACAACGCTTCTAAAAATCAAAAAAATTCTCTCTGTCGGTATAATTTTACAGGCGTTATGACATCTCAAGCCCTCCCGATTTACGAAGCGTTCTATCTTTGTCAAAATTCATTGATAAAAAAAAACTAAAAAAATACGTGATCTGTATTTATCAACACTGTAACTGAGGGACTAAACAGATATTCAATTATTTATTTACTAGCTTCCGCCCGCGACTCTGTCCGCGCGGATGTCGGTCTTCGCGTGGATGGTTTATTTCCCCATTTTGAGTAACTCTGACACTGACATCTTATAAATATTACGGCGCTGAATCCACTGCGGGTAATGCAACGTGTGTTCGCGGTTCTACAGAACAACGTCTATGAATAAAACTGAAAAATAAGATTTTTTTTCTACGTATTTTTCCAGGATAAAAAGTATCCTATGTTATGCCCAGGATAATAAGGAATAATTATACCAAGTTTCATCGAAATCGAACCGTTAGTTTTCATGTGATGCCTGCACAAACAGACAGACAGACAAAATTTTTTTTAATCATAAATTTGGGTTTGGTATCGATCCAGCAACACCCCCCGCTATTTATTTTTTCATTATTTTCAATGTACAGAATTGACCCTTCTACAGATTTATTATATGTATAGATGAAGTATTGAGAACGGCGAGGTCGCGGGGCTGTACGATTTACAGTGACCCCAGAACATAAAGGGCTATTGAAGGACACCGTGGATTTTAGTCAGTACGAGTCTTACAGTCCCTCCCGCTCTATCCTGGGCGGGAGGACTCATTTGATGATTTTACCACGTTAAAAAAATAATTGAGAAGTGTGATGTCAACGGATTCCGTACTAGCTAATGTGACGTTAGTTCCGTTTCGAAAGCCGACGGCGGTGAGCAGTGTCGTGGGAGAATAGTTCAAAAATGAATCATTTACTAGTAATGTATTTATAACAGTTTTATTAAGCAACTTTTCCTTCGTTTGACCGTGAAAACCAGTTGGAGAGGTAAAAATTTTGAAATACATTTATAATTCATTCTAATTTCAAGGGAAATTGCAAATTAAGGTACTTGTCTTAAACAAAGACGTACGTTTGGCGCAGTGGCTGAGCAATTGGACTGCTACGCTGCGTGTCGCGGGTTCGATTCCTGCTCGGAACAAATATTTGTATGATCTACAAATAGTTATTTCGAGTCTGGGCGTTTGTGTATGTGAGTTTATATGTTTGTAAACGCACCCACGACACAGGAGAAATTCCTAATATGGGGCAACGTTTTTTAAAAAAGAAAGAAAGAAAACTTAGATTGTTGAAGAAATTTATTTATAGTTTTGGGTACGTTTCTACGACTTTATTTAAACCCCCGCTGCTTGATTCTTATTGGTTATAGCGTAATGTTATAGAGCCTTTAGCCTTCCTTGATCCAACGATCCAACACAAAAATCATTTTTAAAATTCTCGAGATTAGCGCGTTTAACCAAACAAACAAATTCTTCAGATTTATAATATTCAGCATAGATTTTTCTTATCGGTAAAATCATCAAATGAGTCCTCCCACCCAGGGCAGAGCAGCAGGGCCTGTCAGACTCCTACTGACTAAAATCCACGGTGTCCTTCAATAGCTCTTTAAGTTCCGGGGTCATGATAATTCGTGAGTCCCGAGACCAATATTGAGCATAGATTGAAATTTCTTTCATTTGGTCAACTGCATCCTTTAGCTAATGGTAAATTAAATTCATCACTTAAAATTCTGGGGGTAAACTCCTGAGCGTAGCGAGGGCATTCAAAAGTAAACTCCCGAGCGCAGCGACGGAGTTAAGCTAAAAAACCTAAGCGCAGCGAGGAATTCAAGGCAGCCCAAAATGAAAGCAGTAATGTCCCACTAGTGGACGAAGTCCTCTTCTCGTAAGAACATCGAGACGTTAATGATTATCTAACTCGTTGAGCAACTGTCAATTTATGATCATTGATGAGTCCAATAGATGCGTTGACCTCGACAGGCCTTTTGGAGGTGTGACACAGTTATGTAGATGCATAATATATTGGTTCGTATCTTTTTATCTAAGAATAGATAAAACAAAACTCTATACTGCGAAACGCTAATCTATAGTAGTATTAACACTTTCAGCTGAGCATCTGGGTATTCATATGTTTGTTGCGCGGCGCACTATTTTCTCTGAATGTATGCGTAATTAGAATGTATGTGTGCGAGTAGCCTTATAAAGTGCACAAAAAACTAACCTGGAGTGGCGCTAGCAGTTCCAAAAATTAAAGTGATACGGCGCGATGACGTAGCTTGAAGGAAATTGTATAAGCGTCAGCCGTTTATACACGTTCTTTGAAGAAAGACATATTTTACTGACGTGATTAAACGTTGCGTCTATCCAATTTTACGTATTATAACGTTGCTCAGCTCAAAGTGTTAAGTTATAAGTGTAAGTATTCTCTGAAACTACTGAATTGATTTTGAAAATTCTTTTATCAGACAGTAACATTATTCCTGGGTGATACTGACTTTTGTTTTTAATCTGCGCGGACGAAGTTTCTGTCTCTCTGCTTGTATCATAAGATATTTTCTGTAAAATACGTACATGTATAAATTATTGAAACGATTTAAATCAAACACGTACTCGTATCATACAACGTATGTATCATACCTAATAATAATTTTAGTACTGTAGAATAAATATATAATTAATGGTCGTTTAATATAAAAAGTCATGATCTTCGACAATGTTAATAAATAAATAATAAGGCAGATGGATCAAGGGCCTGATTTACCAAGCAGTTCTTCTGGACACGGCGCGCATTGTTAGGAGGTTCCTTTCTTTGGAGCCCTAACCACCGGTTGCTTGGACCCTGTTCCCGATACCGGTGGGCCACTATTATTTGTATTTTTAATTTACTTTTTTGTAACAATTTTTAAAAATGTAATTTTTGAGTGAAACGATGAATAAAAAATAAATAATAACAGTTCAAGGTCACAAAACCGATTCCATTAGGTCATCCACATATGACTTACAGCTGATTCAATCTGAATCACCATTGTATGGTAATGCCACCCATCCTATAACCGGCCTAGACCACGGAAACAGACAGAAGTTCCGCTCCATGCAACGAAGGGTAACACTCATACAGACAGATGCAGTCTTATTACAAAAACTAAATAATAGGCTGGTATAAACCTGGACTAAGTCCAAGCGTATCTGTCGCCTCCTTCTGCGAAGCAGTCATGCTCGCGAAGGAGGAGGCGGGCCGCGTGAGGGAGAGAACAGCGTCCTCCCTCCACCACAGCCGCAGTGGTATTCGCCCACGGCGACGGACGTCGGCAGACGATCTCCGGCCACCGAAGGCGCGGGCATACGGGCGGCGAGTGATGACTCGCTGTCCAACCATGGACCATGCCCGGGTCGACGGCGCGTTGTGTTCCACGCGCGCCTCAAGGAGTGTCAGCATAGTGACGGGGGTCCCTGTAGAGGGCCAAAGCCTGCCAGGGTCGCGGGACCACGCGTTACCACGATAAAAAAAAAGTCCAAGCTTATCTGCAGAGCCATGGTTTAAATTTCTCTGTATTACAAGAATTAGAAAAAACGTGAACCTGAGTACCGTCATTTAAATCATTATCCAAACAATTAAATCTAGGTACCTACCATGTTTAAAACCATTCTCTGTGAAAATAACACAAAATCAACAATAAAATGAAAAAGTTGCTATGAGAAACTTTGACACACCTTTGACAGCTAGGACTGTTATGCCTTTGTCAAACAGACAGGCGAAAGCGAAACGTTTCCGAAGCGATACCGAACCGAAGCGAGAGGTCAGTCCGATAGTTCTGTTACGCTATCGGATCGCTTTCGCTTTTTTATGTGACTGGATTCAAACAATTCCAGACATTACAAATAAAAAGATAGTGTGTGTTTATTAATACATAAATAAATAAAAACGCCTCGCTTCGCATTCGTCACGCCTGTCTGTTTGACAAAGGCTTTAGACCATGGTTTATCGCAAAACCACGATGTGTAATCATGTTTGTGTAAACCGTAGTTTTAAGACATTATAGGTACCTGGGTTTTTAGTTAAACCTCATTTTGTAATAAGACAGAAAACGTTTATTTGTTTGTTTACTCGTGCTGATTAAAAAGCACCGTGTTCCTTTGGTTGCTTTTTGCATTCTAGCGCCGGGGTCGCGGGTATATTTGAACAGAGTACCCTGTTCAAATATACCCGCGACCCCGGCAGGCGTTTGGTCCTCTGTGCCCCCGCCAGATTGCTGACAGCTCTTTGACGCGCCGTCGACCCGGGCTTTGTCAATGGTGACGGCGAGTCACCCATTACTTGCTGTCGTCCGCATGCCCGTTGAGCGTGGTCCTTGATCAAATGGCGAGCCTTTGGGCACTCGCCGTCCGAAAACTCACGGTAAATCAACCTTCTGTCCTATTCTTTGTTCAGACGACACCTGTTTTCCTTAATGAGCTAATCAATAAAGATTAATAGTATCCTGACCTCAATATCCTTTTAAATCTCGTATGTCGTCATTATCGTGACGTGATAACACCTTTAGAAGAATTGACGTGACGTAGACGAAACTTGACAAAGTTATACTTGCATATGGGAAACTGTTTCTGAAGGTACAGAGGGTCTTCATTGCGTTGTATTAGGGTGTAGATTTGTGATTCAGAGCGGTAATGGGAGATTTTTAGGGTACTGTTTTAAAATTAATTACACTCATGTGACTAAATGAGTGATGGATGGAGAGGAAGAGGAAGGCCATAAAAAGTATTCTATCTGTCTATCTACATAAATAGAGAGATATAGAATAGATGCAATAACATTGGACAAAACAATAAAAATCGTGAATATTCTCTGTCGGATAAATACGACACGGGCGACTAGGGGCACCCCCTAGCACCGAAATTTGTCACATTTATACGACTCACGTGGTTAAAAGGTTTAAAGTAGGTAAAACTTTATAGCATGCAAACGATTGGCTTCCAAAAAGAGATAGATAACAACCTGATCTTATCATTACAATCATGGGATTGTAATGATAAGATCAGGTGGATCCAAATACAGAACAAATTCTGAATTTAGACATACGGAACTCGAAATCTAACGCACAATTCTGACTTTATCAACTTTTTTAGTATGCAAAACATGATGGCAACACTAAATATGTAATTGTAACCGTAGGACACTCATTGTCAAACACCGTAACTAGGCTGAATACGAACGATGCCTTTGTCAATGCATAGATTAAAAATAGAATACGTTTGTCTATTGACGTCCAAAAATGGAAGGAGGAACTTTGGTTTTATTTTGTTTATGGTTTTGTTTTTCTTTTTATGGTTTGATAGGCGTTTAGTGTTACATTAAATATTTTGAAATGTGTGCTTTATGTTATCTTCTTTTTTTGGTTTAGTGCTTGCAAAAGCAGTACAAATATTCAGAGGCGGCCAATTTATATTAGTGATTTTTAATTGCATTTCCCCCGACCTAGGAGTTCAACCCAAGTTCTTATGCTTGTCCGTTGTCTCATATAGTTGGGGTCGCGTCTAACGACCATCGACCAATAGACCATCGAGGGGGTTGGTATTAGAATGACTGAATCGCAAATTCACGATTGAAGGATACCATGGATTTTAGTCAGTACGAGTCTGACAGTCCCTCCTGCTTTGCCCTGAGTGGGAGGTATCATTTGATGATTTTACCACGATAAAAAAAGCTCTTTTTACTAGACTGGACTCTTTTCGAGACTAGACTGACATGGAGTGTCGTATTACCCAGTTACTGAGTTGTGGAGGTCCGATAGACAGTCGCTCCATATAAAATACTGATATTCAGCTGCATCTGGTTCGACTGGAAGCCTACTACAATATAGTTGGGAAAAGCCTAGGCAGATGATGATCCCGGTACGACGTTTCCGTGGTATAATCTTTAAGTTACACGCAGGCGAAGCCGCGGCCAAAGCTAACCATAAATAAAGGTACTTACTGCAACAAGTCCCTCTCTTCTTATCTCCCTCACACTGTGCCTTCTCTATGCAATTCTCCACACAAGTATTGTCTATGGTCTTAAGATGATATAAACTGTTCAGTGAGTCTGTAGCACTGTCTGGAGTGGAGTCACAGTCATCAGATCTTAGGGAGCCCGATGAAGACCCGTTGTCCTCGTGGAGAATCTTTTCCGAAGACATTTTGGTTTCTGCAAAGAAGAAAAGAAGAGTTAAATACTTGATGAAGATATATAAGAGGAGTTGCGTAGGACATCTATAACAATATCTTACTGCACCAGGGCGAGGCCCAAAGGTGAAGCGGGACATCACCTTTCCCAAACCACTGCAAATCCTGAAAGCCAGAATCAGCACTGGCCTCCGCCAAGAAAGCGTCTAGACAATGAAACTTGACGTGTCCCGGAGAATGAATTTAACTATCTTGAATCCTGCAACGAAATGAAACAGAAAAGAATATCGGAGGAAAATACGTAAATGTCTGTTTCCCTCCATTTCAAAAAGGGCCATTTACAATGAGATAAGCCCAATTGTCTATTACAGGGCAGAGGAAGCATCAGAACCCGCTGCTCACAGACGCAGTTGTCATTGACCGGGTTGTTTTGGACAGTATGCTCTATGAATCTGAAAAACCCCTCCGCATGACCCCAGGGTGGGTGAAATCCGACTTTTCCAACAAAAAGTGGTGACAGAAGACGCATCGGCTGTATTTTTGACCCACGAAAATAATTGAATACCTACTGTGTTTCCGAGAGCAATTTCCACGTGATTTTTGTGAAAGATTAAAGGTGACAAGGTCTGTCTTGGTATGGACATCATTCAGAAAGGGGGGGGGGGGGGTTACAGCATCAATAAATTGCAAATCTAAATAGTCCGTCAGCTAGAGTTTTGAAAAAAAAACGGACACCTATTTTTTCTTTTATTAATTCAATGCATATTTACAAAGATATAACGCATCAAAATACGAGTGGGGGTTATGAGTTTATGACGTCAGAAGCAAGTAAAAACTGTACTTGCTTGTGACGTTTTATTAATTTTCAAAGTGTCGTCACCTTCGCCAATTTTGGTTTACGTTACAAAAGAAAAAATACGTGTCAATTTCTTTTTTGATAATCTATCCAACGCACTTTTATTCGATTTTTTTGAGTCAGTACTGTGTACGCTTACTTGATTGAGGTTCCTGAACTTCAGCACTACAACTGTTGCTATTGAAACCTGAACTGCTATGAACCTTATTGATTTAGCCTCCTTTTAGCAGCTCCCATAGCTTTTTGGCTAAGTTCCAGAGCCTCTTTGGGAGTTGGGGTCACGTCACAGATTATGTTATGTGGTAGTTTAGGGTTTCTATCATTTCTATCATACCTGTTTTGTCACGCGCCGAGTATCTGTTCCTCATGGACCACTGATACCCGATAAGTATGACTTCAAAATCACTTCAAGTACTATGCAAGGATGACTCGCTGTCCGACCATGGACCATGCCCGGGTCGACGGCGCGTTGTGCTCCATGCGCGCCTCAAGGAGTGTCAGCATAGTGACGGGGCTTGTAGAGAGCCGAAGCCTGCTGGGGTCGCGGGACTTACGAATTAGCGTGACCACGGTACGTAAAGGGCTAGTGAAGGACACCATGGATTTTGTCAGTACAAGTTTGATAGTCTCTCCCGCCCTGCCCTGGGTGGGAGGACTCATTTGATGATTTTACCACGAAAAAAAAGGGTATAGCGCTCCCAAACAGTTTTTAGAGTGTTCCGTTTGGTCGGTGCGCAGGAGTAGATAGTAGCTACATCGAAGCCGAAAAAAAAAAACACGCTGTACGACGATCCGCCACAAGCCATCAATTGCCTGCGTCTTTAACGATTGAAGCATTATGTTAGAAGAATAAGGGGAACAATCTTACTAGTATTTGTACCTACTTAAAATTTTAATTACGCTATTAAATAATTCATTAATTTTTCGTTCATTTTAGTATTACGATGTAAATAGTAATAAAATATCGGCATAAACTTAAATTTTAACGATACGAGTAATATGCAGTGATGCAATTACTCACATTGCACATTTATCAATCAATAATTTTAATTAAATTTAATTAATAAGAAGTGATCAGACATGATCGCGCACCGAATCGCTGAAATATCCTGCCTTGGAGTTTGCAATGGCAATGGAAACTAGGATTCTGGGTGTGAAAAGGGATCATTTAGTCAGTAGAAAGCTGGTCCTAGTTGACAATAAGGGGAGAGACGGTGAATGAGCGGATGTAGCGCCAGCAAAAGCTAGTGTCAAATAAAATTGTCACTGTCTAGAAAGAGATAAAAAACTCTATGTATGACTCTCTTTTTCTAAACACTATGACAATGGTCACATGCGCACTCGGAAAAAAAGATAGATTGATTTATAGGAATAATTTAATTCCGGAATTAAACTCGATGTTTATTATAATGTTTATCACTAAATGACCTCCTAAATAATAACCTAGAAGTACCAGGAACTAATAAAGTTAAAGAGATTTTAGCTACAACCATCTGTAGTTTCCGTACAACTAAGATTAATTTGATTAAAATTGTAATAGGTATGTATTTGCGGTTTGAATGACCTAAGCATCAGGAAATGCATTAAAACGTAATTATTTATTTTTGTTTTGGGTTTCATTTAAAATGGGTGTCATGTAAAAAGCCTTATGATTATAAAATATTCAGATTCCGTGATCAAAACAGAGGAGCAGTGGAAGACCAGGGGAATCGGCCCCGACTTACGAGTTGTAGGTCGTGTATTCGAACCCAGTCAGTCGCATTACTTTGTGTAATTTATTTCATCACCACTGCTCTCAAAACGGTGAAGTAAAACATCGTGAGCAACCGGCATGTCCTAGATCCAAAAATTCGAAGACATGTGACATCTACCAACCAGCAGCGGGCTTTCGTGGTGGGTTATCACCCACTCACTCTCACAGAGAGGAGGCCTGTCTCCCAGCAGTGGGAACATTTATAGGCTGTTGATATGTTCCAAACTAATAATGGGGGTAATTTTTCCCGCTTTTTTTGACTTCAATTCTCAGTGGCATACTAGAAGTAGCAGGAATCTGAGGAAATTCTATAATCTAAGCTTTAAGTACATCCTGGTATCTGATCTACAAATTATTACGTGAAATAAAAACTTTGTCCATCTTTTTACAAAACTGCGCAGACGCCTGCAATTTGGCGCTGTTTAATATACAGTAAAAAATAATTTATAATAAAGAACTATAAAAAGCTAAATGGCTTTTGTTTTGTTCTAAGATTAAAATTGAAATCAATGTGGACGTCTGTCAAACGAGCTGTGGTACGCAAAGCTCATGATTGGTGCCTTGAAATAGTGACACGCGGTTGCAGCAGACCACGAAGGAGATGGTGGGAGGAACTGGATATCTTCCTTGGGAATTGGCAGGAGGTGGTCTACAGTCTTGAACATTAGAAAGAATGGAGGGAGGCCTATGTTCAGCAGTGGATGTCTTCTGGCTGATGATGATATTTTTGACAAGTTATCAAAGAAGTCTGCATCTCTGTCAGCAGGTTAATTGCTCATAATTATGGTTGGTAGCATTGCCATGTCGAAAGCTGAAGCTTTGAAAAAAAAAACTTGTTCTTTTTTTATATTTACCTCGGATTTTATTTTTTATTAATTTGATCTCGGAATTCGGTTATTCGTAAGTCCCGCGACCCCGGCAGTCTTTGGCCCTCTAGAGGGGGGTCCCGACATTTTTGCTGACTCTTTGAGCCGCGCGTGGAACACAACGCGCCGTCGACCCGGGCATGGTCCATGGTCGGACAGCGAATTGCCCATTACTCGCTGCCCTCATGCGCCTACGGTGGCCAGACATCGTCTGCTGACGTCTGTCGCCGTGGGCGTCTACCACTGCGGCTGGGGTGAAGGGAGGACGCTGTCCTCTCCATCACGCGATCCGCCTTCTCCTTCACGAGCATGACTACTTTAATCTAGCGAAAGTTGACGACGTATTAGACAAACTTCCCCAAGACGTAGAATAGGAATCCAGAGCCACCCTTTTTTTTTCGTGGTAAAATCGTCAACCTCCTCTCCAATCCCCCAGGGCAGGACGGGAGGGACTGTCAGACTTGTACTGACTAAAATCCACGGTGTCCTTCAATAGCCCTTTACGTTTCTTAGGAAACCTGATAAGACAGGTCCCACGACCCCGGCAGCGGTCCCTCTTAGGGTGACCCCATCAGAATGCAGTCAGTTCTTCGAAGCGCGCGTGGAACACGACGCGCCGTCGTCGTCAGGGACACTCTTTCTTGTAAAAGAATCCGTGGGATCAAGCTACACCAAGTAAGTAATATGGGCACAATATTACGTTGGTTTTGCAATATTCTATCGAAACTTTGGCTTGGCCTTGTAACGACTTAGTTTATTAAAACAATAAAGAAAAATAGACAGAAGTTTAAACTGCATTTTTGTTGCTGATTTAATCTTAGTTTAGTACCTATACATACTTTTTTACGTGGTTAAATCATCAAACGAGTTCTGGATTCCAGTGTGGAAGGGACTGTCGGACTCGTACTGACTGAAATCCATGGTTTTTCTTCAATAACTCCCATGCCCATAGGTTGTTGACGGCACGTTTGGCGCAGTGGCTAAACAATTGGACTGCTTCGCTGTGTGTCGCGGGTTCGATCCCCGCACGGAACAAATATTTGAATAATCTGCAAGTAGATGTTCCGGGTGTGGATGTTTGTATATGTGAGTTTCTATGTTTGTAAAAGCACCCAAGATACAGGAGAAATTCCTAGTGTGGGGCAACGTTTTACAAACAAAAAATAGCCAGCCTATTTTTTACCATTTACCAATTAGGACTTGATAGTCGTCCTCCCCGGCCGCCTGCGTCCACACTTTGCTCGCTCGGATCGCACTTATTCTGTCACAGTTAAGCACTTTGAGGTACTCTATGATCTTCGGTTTTTAATAAGCCCCAACCATTTCCCGCCTTATCACAAGAAAGATAAACATCTGTTGAACGGTTGTCTAAAAAAAGTGAAATATCGTTTTGACGTTAATAGTTTTTTTTAGACAAGCGTTCAATAGATGTTCATCTTTCTTGTGCTAAGACGGTTCATCTTTAATCGGTTGGCTAAATGTCATTTAAGCTGCGGGCTAAATGGCAAATGTGTCAAATACAATATTTATTGAACTACATGGCTTAATTTTATTACCGTCCATATTATTTAATTATAATCTGCTGTTATATCACTTAAAACAAAAATAATTCTGACCCCGAACAGGAGTAGTGTCACTGACCTTACAAAGGTCATAAAAGACATGCGTACATATAATTTTCGCAACCGAATCTTCTGAGCTGAGTAGTACAAGGTCTTGGTCTAAAATAAATCATGCTACTACACATGCGAGCATAAGTAAGGGAACGCGGGGTATGATGAGAAAACGGACACTTAACACAATACTAACATAGCGCAAACGCCAACAAGACGCCATTTGTGCATGGCTACTTGCAAATGACGTTCTGTTGGCGCTTGCGCTACGTTAGTGTTGAATAAAGTTTGCCTTAAGTGTGTATGTCCCCATTATACCTCACGTCTATTACTCCGATTCCGCGCGATCTTGAGTACTTGGTAATCCTTTAATGGTGCCATTAAAGGTTTAACTTTAAATTGATACCAAATTCATTCAAATCATGCCGTTATTTAAGGAGCTATCCCGGATCAATTACAAGTAAGTGATCCATAATTTTGCTCGCTAGTGTAGTTCTAAGGCTGAAGCTACATTAGGCCGCGACGCGGTCTGCGACACATGAGCGATTACAACAAATAAATGAATGCTCACGTATATGGCTACAACGTACATCAGCGATACCACGTGTAATCTGTTTCGCTCTTCCAGTCGCATCGCAAATCGCTGTCTAATGTAGCCTAAGCCTAAAACTATTGGTGCTGCAATAATTAAATTGTAACACTACTTGGTTTAAAAATATAATTAATTCATAATAAAAGATAAGATTATTAGCAAGGTTAATTAGCCTACACACCAAAGCTTGGTCAGGTTTGCAACTTTCGCACACGTCCAATTGACATGAGATTAAATGGAGGTTGTTTTTGACGGTTTAAACAAGAATTATCCAAATTTACACCGCCATGATGTAAAACCAGATTATTGATCCTTTTTTACAAGCTTTTATTAAGTTTCATCTGTCCCGTTGTCTGTAATCCTATCTTGCAAGTTAAAGATCCACTTCCCGGTTTCCAATTAAGCTGTAATTTTGCACGTATATGTATATCGCGTGACAATACAATATTATGACGACATGGAGCTGATCTGATGATGGGGCTGGAAGGTGGCCACAGGAAGTCATGAAAACCCATCGAGTTCAGACTCCTTTGATTCGTCTTGACGAGCACTTTGTCTGTCATAAGTATGTTTTTTAACAATAAAAGCTTGTCTTTTTACAGAACATAGATGTATAACTTGTTTCGTATTTTTTTAGAAGTAAAGACGAACTTAAACATGCTCACATAAAAGGAGCTGGAACTCCTGCGCATCGATGAAACACATATGTTTAGCAGTGGACATCTTACGGCTGATACGATGATGATGATCAATGCCGGATGAAGTAGTCTTCGATCGAGTAGTCTCGATGCCCTAAGCAGTCTAAGCCTATCCACGGGGGTTATAGGACATTTCTCGCCCACGGAAAAAGTGGCCTGCGGGCCAAAAGTCCCCTTTTTAAAAGGTGCATGAGTATGTCTCGTATTAAAAAGTAAAGGGATGTTTCGGCGAAATGGTAGATTTGTAATTAAATATCAGATAAATTAGCAAATGATGATTATTAATATTTAAAAAAAAATTGGGATACATTATCGGCATTTGGTAATTTATCAGATATTTTATTATTTATACTGGTGCGAGCGAATCTACCCGGCCAGTTTTTTCGTGGGCGAGATGTCCCATTACCCAACCACGCATGCATTCTTAGTAAAATTCAGAGAGTTAAACTACTGTTTCTTACTTGTATTGTGACAAAATGAATGTTACTTACTGATTGTCCATTCACATCGGATCAAGTATAAACAACATTGTAGCTAGATTTAATATACTAAGCTTTAATATTCAACCACAAAATCTTAAAGGTTAAGTGTTCCTATAAGTTCCAGGATCATTATGCCGACCAGCTGGGAGATCTGGGCAATGATTTCAAAAAGAAGGGCCCATACGCCCATCAAAACATTTTGACTAAACCTTCTTCATACAAACAATAAGTAGCGCCATCTATGACAAATTCTACGAACTACGTTACCGTAATCTGAGTTGCCTGAGATGCTTTGGCCCGGAACTGTCACCTGGGGGCCAAATAACTGGTGCCATTTTTGTTGTTTGGTTGGGCCTGTCCTTACGGTACAAGTCAATGCGTCTGGGTGTTTGTATGTTTGTAAACGCACCCACGATACAGGAGAAGTTGCAAGAGTGGGGCAACGTCTTTAAAAACGAAATACCCGTTTACTTTACGTTACAAAAACATGAAAAGTCTTGCTAGGGTCTCTGGTTTATAGGCAGCGACCTCTCAGCGGCGAGGAGTGAGAAGCGGTCGCCTCCTTCTGCGAAGCAGTCATGCTAGTAATGGCTGACTCGCTGACCGACCATGGACCATACCCGGGTCGACGGCTCGTTGTGTTTGCGCGCCTTTAGAGTGACTAGAGGGCCAAAGCCTGCAGCGACTAAAGGGCTATTGAAGGACACCGTGGATTTTAGTCAGTACAAGTCTGACAGTGCCTCCTGCCCTGCCCTGGGTGGGAGGACTCGTTTTATGATTTTAACAGGCTTATTAAAAAGGGTATGATCTCTTAGCATGTGGCTAATATGTATAAGATTCTAATGTATAATAATTTTTGTGTAGTAGAAAGCGCTTTAAAGATACTTGTAGCTATTGCATTAACATTTTCATTCACAAAGAAAATTAAAAACATTTTAGTATAACTGTCCTTGCAATACCAATGTTTTTACATAATTGACAGGTGTGCAAGACAGAACACATGGATCATAGATGGTAGATAGTCATTTGTTTTTTATTCGCGATTTAAATTAAATAACGAAGCTCGTTTTTATATAAGCAAGCGCACGTGTCAATGGTCAAGGTTAAGCAACGGTTGCCGAGGTCATTTTGTGTATGGGTGACTTACAGACGGTCACCCATAAAATGATTTTTTGTATCTCGTTGGGGATGAATGATGACGCACGTTGGCCAATAGGGTACCTTTTGACTGAAAAACATCTAATTAGTCCGTGAGCTAGTATTGAAAAACAAAAATGGCCAAGTAGATAGGTACCTTTTCTTTTATTAAATCAATGCATTTAAAAAGATACTCGTATAACGCATCAAAATTCGAGAGTAGGGGCTCGTAACGTCAGAAGCGAGTAAAAACTGTAACTTACTTGTGACGAACTTGGCAATTTTAACCTTCGTCAATTTTGGTATCTATACATATAATAAATCTGTAGAAGGGTCAATTCTGTACATTGAAAATATTGAAAAAATAAATAGCGGGGGGTGTTGCTGGATCGATACCAAACCCAAATATGCGATTAAAAAAATTTTTGTCTGTCTGTCTGTCTGTTTGTGCAGGCATCACGTGAAAACTAACGGTTCGATTTCGATGAAACTTGCTATAATTATACCTTATTATCCTGGGCATAAAATAGGATAATTTTTATCCTGGAAAACAACGTAGAAAAAAAATCTTATTTTTCAGTTTTATTCATAGACGTTGTTCTGTAGAACCGCGAATCTCCTTAATTATTATAGGCTTAGCCGTATTTGGGTCCAATAGATATTTATAAGATGTCATTGTCAGAGTTACTCAAAATGGAGAAATAAACCATCCACGCGAAGACCGACATCCGCGCGGACGGAGTCGCGGGCGGAAGCTAGTACGTAATAATAGAAAAAATACGATTCAAATATTTTTTGAAAATCTCACTGACGGGCTAAATAGATATAATAGTGTAGGTAAGTAGGTACCTATATCCATTTCAAATAGGATATTTTGTCCGAAGTGACGAATTAACTGTTTAAAACCGACTTCAAAAAGAAGGAGATACTCGATTCGGGCAGTTTTTTTATGTATGTACAGCGATTATTCCGAGGATTCTGGTCCTCCCGCTCCACGGAGATCGGGAGGACTCATTTGAAGATTAAAAGAAAGGTTCTCTTTTGCCAACAATGATTATAATATAGTTCAGCTATGCTATCCAGCTTCCGCAACTGGCGTCGATCTCATTGAACACAGATAACATTAAAATATTTACAAATGGCGGAGAATAATATAATTAGCTAAAGATGCGTCTACATTTGTCTTATTTAAATATACATACGTCTACACATCAAGCTACACAGTCTGGCAGAATTAACATCATCTGCCAGCCTTTTCCCAACTATATTTAGGGTCGGCTTCCCTTCGAACCAGATGCAGCTAAATACCAGTATTTTACATGGAACGACTGCCTATCGGTTCTCCACAACCCAACCCAGTAACTGGGTAATACCATACGCTATTAGTAAAACTGGTGTTTAGAGCTTCTGAATAATAGTAACGACTGACAAAGATCTACAAATGACAGCCGGGATCAACGGCTTGAAGGACACCGTGGGTTTAAGTCAAGCTCGGCAGGCTTTGGCCCTCTAAGGGGGGCACCGCCATGTTGCTGACAGATCTTTGAGGCGCGCGAGGAACACGACGCAACGTCGACCGGGTCCATGATCGGATAGCGAGTCACCCCTCGCCGTCCGCATGCTTCAGAACGAATCTTAATTGGTGCTAGGGCCTTCAGTAAGTTGTAATGTCACAAATGTGAACACAACTTTAATAACATATTAAAAACATTGTAATAATATATTGTAAACTTTCATCTAACAAGAAGTAAGGGGTCATATGATAGTGTAACAATGATAACATAAATGTGTGTTGAAAACTGTTGACTTGTCTGTAACCTTATCATGACTTGACAGAATGGAAACGGCTGAACTGACTTTGTCTGGATTTTCTCGTACAGATAGCTGATGATTTGCGGACCAACTAAGGCTACATTCTTTCTTCTGAGGTATTCCCGTTTAAGTGTTTCAGTTAACCTTCCCAGCATGGAAGGTTAACACACATGTGAATGAAAATACACCCTCTAGAACCTTTGCTAGCCTAGTACTTTTCCGGCACGCCGCAACCGCGGCGGTAAGACCCCTCTTTGAGGAGTCCTGACCTACCGCATGACGCAGGTCCTCACCGGACACGGTAATTTCGGGAGGTACCTGTGTCTGATGAAGAGGGTAGAAACGCCTGGGTGTCACCTCTGCGAGGACACGGTGGAGCATACGGTGCTGGACTGCACCGCTTGGGCAGAGAACCGCCGTATCCTCACGACGACGATAGGCGGAGACCTCTCACGCTCGGCATTGGTCGAGGCCATGCTGCGGGGTGAGACCAGGGGGGTGGGAAGCGGTCGCCTCCTTCTGCAAAGCAGTCATGCTCGCGAAGGAGGAGGCGGGCCGCGTGAGAGAGAGGACAGCGCCCTTCCTCCACCCCAGCGGCAGACGATCTCCGGCCACCGTAGGCGCGGGCATGCGGGCAGCGAGAAATGGGCAACTCGCTGTCCGACCATGGACCATGCCCGGGTCGACGGCGCGTTGTGTTACACGCGCGCCTCAAAGAGTGTCAGAAAAATGACGACCTCTAGTGGGCTAAAGCCTCACGAATTACTGTGACCCCGGAACGTAAAGGGTCATTGAAGGACACCGTGGATTTTAGTCAGTACGAGTCTGACAGTCCCTCCCTCTCTGCCCTGGGAGGATTCATTAGATGATTTTACCACGTTAAAAAAAAGCCTTGTACCTACTTTTGCTTGTACCTAAGTATTTCAGTTAAACTTCCCAGAATGATACAAGAACTAACCCCCATGAACCTCTGCCCATTATTATACATGCCCCGTTATCGTCACTAGAAACTGCTGTAGTTGCTCTAATGAGAACAGATTTGAATTATATTTTCGTACCCGATTGAGCAACTCTTCAAAAATTGTGATAGTTGACCACCTGTATAAGCCAGGTACGATGGGAAATCACACACTTAAGGCAAGCTGAACACAATACTAACGTAGCGCAAGCGCCAAAAGGACGCCATTTATTAATGGCCGCTTGCAAATGAAGTCCTGGTGGGCTTGCGCTACGTTAGTGTTGTATTAAGTATGCCTAAAGAGTGTATGTCCCCATTATACCTCATGTCTCTGTCTTATCAATATATATTAACCGGGAATAGTTGCTCTTAAGATAGGTGTTCTGGAAATAGTTGCTCAAACGGGAATACCTCTTTCTCTTTGTGTTATGATGTGGACTCTCATCTGGTGCCAGAGTTAGTTTTTTTTTAAAACATTGCCCTCCCACCTGGGGTTCGCTTAAAAACAGCCACTCCCTGAACAACTACTTGCACATCATATTTGTTCTGTACGAGAATCGTAGCTGCGACAAAAGTCAATTCCTCAGCCACTGCGCCAGCCGTGCCGTCAATTATAGTTCATTTCAGTTTATCGCAGTCAACTAAAACCCATGGTTTTCCTCGCGCAATTTTGCGTCGGGGAAAAATAAGCTAGTCGCAAATCAAATCGCAAAATATAACTGCCAATAATAAACTTCCCATTAGGGTTAATATACACAGAGACGCGACGATACGTGCACATTTCAATTATAATTTTTTTACGTGGTAAAATCATCAAATGAGTCCCCTCACCCAGGGCAGAGTGGGAGGGACTGTCAGATTCGTACTGACTAAAATCCACGGTGTCCTTCAATAGCCCTTTACGTTCAGGGGTAACCGTAATTCGTACAGTCCCGCGACCCGTGCACATTTCAATAGAGCGATTTTTGAATCGCTCTACCTCGCTATATCTCGATTTGTCTAACTTTATTTTGTGCACGAAAAGATACACTTTTCACCGATGCAGCGACGCAGCGCACTCAAAAACTAACCTTATAGTTACTACGAGTATAAAGTTAGTTACTAAAAAGTTAGTTTTTACAAAGTTAAAGTTGTTCTATTGAAATGTGCACGTAGCATCGCGTCTCTGTGTATACTGTAGCATCGTTGCTTCATATCGCGTCGCGTCGCGTCTCAGTGTGAACTGACCCTTACAAAACAACCATGGGAACCCATTACGTTTAAATAGTGCCAATTTAGTTGCATATCAATCGTCGATACTTATTACGATGGCCCCAATTGAATATTGGCCCAAATTTTATATGCAACAGCCAATTTAAACAATCATCTTACTATTTGTTTCTGTTATGTCACTTTATGCATTGGCATTGGGTTTTAAATTGCCATATGTGCGGTTCCGGTGTTTTTTTAGAGTTCCGTAGCAAAATTAGCGACTTTTTCTGAGCAGTCTCAATTTAGATTGACATCTACACGCCGATAATTCCAGATCTTTCTGCGTGAGCTCGCTTCATCTTAGGTCAGTACAGTGGTGGATTTTTTTTAGCGTGGTAAAATCATCAAATGAAGGACTCATTTGATGATTGAAAGACACCCAGGGCAGGGCGGGAGGGACTGTCAGACTTGTACTGACTAAAATCCACAGTGTCCTTCAATAGCCTTTTACGTACCGGGGTCACGGTTATTCGTTAGTCCCGCGACCAGCAGTGGTGGCCTAGTGGTATTGACCCCGACTTGCTAGTTGTAGGTCGTGAGTTCGAACCCAGCCAGCCGCATTACTTTGTGTAATGCATTTCATCACCACTGCTCTCAAGACGGTGTAGGAAAACATCGTGAGGAAACTAGCAAGTCCTAGAACCAAAAATTCGAAGTCATGTGACATCTACCAACCCGCTCTGGGCCCGCGTGGTGGATTATGGTCCACTCCCCCTAACAGAGAGGAGGCAGTGGGAACATTTATAGGCTGTCGATAATCACAGTCAGAAATCTCGAAAATCTGACAACCAGTCTCACCATGGGGAATCGTATTACCCAGTTACTGGGTTTTGGAGGTCCAATAAGCAGTCGCTCCATGTAAAATACTGATGTTCAGCTGCATCTGGTTCGACTGGAAGCCGACCACAATATAGTTGAAAAAGGCTAGGCAGATGATGAATGAACACGTCACATAATATAGCAGAGGTACGGGTCGTGATTGACGAATACATTATCCCACCAAAAACATTAAAATAATGTAAAAAAATGCCAAGTCTCTCGATGCAGTCTTTCCATCGTAAAAAGTTTTGAGATCTCATAGAAGCCAAGTCCTATTCAAATTATTTTGTAGTTATAAATCAACATTTAGTAATTGTATCAATAGTTTTCTTTATATTATAATTATAGTGACTTGGCAATGAGCACCAATTAAAAGCTGCTTGCTGCCTGGAATTATGTGCAAATGTTACTGACGAGACCTGTGATCAGATCACTACCGACTACATGCTCCAATGCAATAATAAAAAATACCTTACGGGCCATCGCTTTATGAAAGTAAATGAACCGAGAGTACACTAACACTAGTGTTTGCGTACACACTTGTGCATTATAATTTATGTCCTGCGCAGTTTACTAGTCTTGGATGAGACTGACTGCCGTTGCCGAAATTCGGTTGGGACGACACGGATAAACCAAAAGAAAATTAATTTTGTGATATTAATGTTTACGCATGCGGTGTGTGACTTTCAACTCCAAACATGCCGTTTTGTTTCTTCTTGTGCTCATTGCCAAGTCACTATAATTATAATATAAAGAAAACTATTGATACAATTACTAAATGTTGATTTATAACTACAAAATAATTTGAATAGGACTTGGCTTCTATGAGATCTCAAAACTTTTTACGATGGAAAGACTGCATCGAGAGACTTGGCATTTTTTTACATTATTTTAATGTTTTTGGTGGGATCTCATTTATTTTTTGTAAGTGTATTTCTTTCTTTTTTTTTAGGTGACCTCATAATTTCTTGGACTTCAGCTACTGCTTTGCTTAGAACCCATTCTCTATCTCTTTTGTTTCTTTTCAACGAGCTAAATAAACATAAATCTACTAACTTACAAAATAAATATAACTAAACTAAATAACACGTAAACAACTAGATATTGTAACTACCTATGTCTATGTTATATTAATAAACTATTCGCCTAAATAACTGTTTCAGTAACAATAATAAATCTACTATCTAATCCGGCTAACTTAAGTTCTCCGAATATAGCTACAATATTTTTTTAGTTTCGAAATGGTTTTTCATAGGTAGGTGGCGCTATCAAATGAAAATTATCGAATTATTTTAAAGTACTACTTATACTGCGCTCGGTAACGAAACCATAGCGCGATTCAGACAGGTACAACGCCATCTATCGAGCGCGCATACAATCGAAATTTATCGCAATACAATGGAGTTTTAGCTTTATTAATTTAATGAATTATGAACTTTATGTATCAATTAATTATAGTCTATGTATTACATTTTTATTATTCTTTTCTATTCCATGTATTTATTCATCCAATTGAATACTTAAACAACGAACAAAGTTAACAATGCAGTCAAAATCCATACATAATGTTCTTGCCAAACCGCAAATATAAAATTGTTTTCTATGGTATATTATTTTTTAATGTTTTTATAATTTTTCCTTTATATGTGGCTAATGACCTATCTTGGTGCAAAATTTGAAGTTTCTAAGTCTGCTAGAAGTACCTTAGATTTTTGATGATCGGTCAGTGAGTCAGTGAGTCAGTGAGTCAGTGAGTGAGTGACAAAATGGTGTAACTTTGATCGACCGTAACTCCTAAACTATTAATTCAATTGGCATGTAATTTCGAACTTAAGCTTGTTCTAATGCCTACTATTATTCACCGAAAACCTAAACTCCTAGCTTTGTCCACGTCGAAGATATAGGGGGGGCGAAACAGCCGCGAATCGCATCGAGAAAAGATGGTACGGCCGTGCCCGTTTTGCTCGAGACTTGGCTGGGGCACTGCCGTGCCCCCAGATCTTAGGTCATTGTCAAAATACTTGTGAAATGCGTAATCATAGCACAAAGTTAACCTTAAAATTAAACAAGGTACCTTTTACCTTATTTTTTTTTCTTTTTTTCAACTTCTGATACAGTTTTTAATCAGGGTTGTCAGTAACAAAAATGTTTATTATAATTGGGTTGTTTTACTTTTCCCACAAAGTTCTTTAGCCCCATTTTTTAATACATACATTGGAAGTTAATTCGCCACAGCCAGATTTTGTTATGGCTGTCTTTTATGTTGTGGGACTGTATGTGACCCTGGAAAGTAAAAGGCTATTGAAAGAACACCGTGGATTTTAGTCAGTACTAGTCTGACAGTCCCCGGACCGTTTTATTAATTCTAATTTTCAAATCAGATGTGTTTCGAAATATGAAAAATAAAACCGGTCAAGTGCAAGTTGGACTCGCGAAAAAGGGTTCCGTACCCTCTATATACGAGTATATGTATATAAAATGTATCTATTGCTATTCATTATTCTCGTGAAAATTCTAGTAAGGCTGGACTGATTTGGTGAATTTTGGTTTTGTACGAAAACCTAAAAATACGATGTTGGCAACCCTACATTTCGGACGAAGGTGAAAACGATACGTGGAACAAGCAAGTAAGTTGTATCCGAAAGTCCGGTTTTGCCCAAGCTTTTTCAATGTCAATATTAAGTTCACGATACAATACTGACCGTGGTACTTTCGTTCTCTGAAATCAAACTACCCGTTCCCCGTGGTTTTACACCCCTGCTCGGCTCTTATTGATCGTAGCGTGATTTATTTACCTTATAGCCTTCCTCGATAAATGAACTATACAACACAAATAGATTTTTTCAATTCGGACCAACAGTTCTTGAGATTAGCGCATTTGATAAAACAAAATAAAAATAAAACGACGGCACTCTGGGAGTGCCGGCAGAAGTGAAAACTTCAATAGTAATAAACACACACGAACATTCGCGCAAGCGCCCTACGCCATCTTACGAATTTTCGATCAGGTCACGTGTCCTGACGCGAGTTTAACATTTTTTACCCATTACAGAAAAAGTGCTCAACGCCGCTAAAGAAGTTTACACTTCAAAAACAGACAACAAAGGCCTAATTCCAATTTTAAATACAGAGATTAAAAAAACAAATTACAGATTTGTAATCTCTCACATAGGTTACATAGAATCAATGTGTTGATTTTAATTGTGCAATCCAGATGATCAAGTTTAAATTCGTTTCTTTGCGTATAAATATGATTGTTATTAATTTGTTTTTAGATAAAATAAAAAATTCAAAAACTACTCTTCTTTTTAAAAATCCTGGTTTGTCCATAACCCGGCCGTAATCCTGAGATATGCCTTAAAATCCTTAGATCTCAGCTAAAGTTATATATTTAGACAGAGGACTTAAATAAATATAGCGTCAGGTTTCAGAGTTATTATTTTTATGAACGACGTCAAACAGAGACAATACGTCTTCGCATCGGCTCGGTCACGCTATCGGATCGCTTTCGCTTTTCTATGTGACTGGATTCAAACAATTCCATATATTACGGATAAAAACGCCTCGCTTCGCATTCGCCACGCCTGTCTGTTTGACAAAGGCTTAAGCTACTGACAGCGACACTAGCGCTCACCGCTCTCGCTGCACGATCGGACAATCTCAAAGCTGCCTCATCGAACACATTGATGAGATTTCTTATAGAGAATAGCATATCCGGGTTTTTTTTTACGTGGTAAAATCATCAAATGAGTCCTCCCACCCATGGCAGAGCGGGAGGGGCTGTCAGACTAGTACTGACTAAAATCCACGGTGTCCTTCAATAGCCCTTTACGTTCCGGGGTCACGGTAATTCGTACAGTCCCGCGACCCCAGCAAGCCTTGGCCCTCTAGAAGGGGGCCCCGTCACTCTGCTGACACTCTTTGAGACGCGCGTGGAACACAATGCGCCGTCGACCCGGGCATGGTCCATGGTCGGACAGCGAGTTGCCCATTACTCGCTGCCCGCATGCCGGTGGCCGAAGATCGTCTGCCGACGTCCGTCGCCGTGGGCGTTCCCTGGGATCTGGACGCGCTGAATCGCCTCCAGATTCCAGGGCAGCAATTCGGCAAGGAGGTTGGCCGATTCAGCATTTCAGGGTTAGCTATGCTATTCTCTAGGCCAGACCCATCATGTCGCAAGCTATGGACCCTGGTCAAGATTTTAATTCAAACTTGGCTGAGCTGTCAACAAACTGCCAGAGTCAAACGCCTGTCAAGGATTGTTGAGAAAAGAAAAATTCAGCTGCAAGTGGGACTCGAACCCGCGTCTTCTGGATACGTACTCCAGGAACCTTACCTCTTAGGAAAACGCAACAGACACGTTTGAAGCTGGATCTTTCATTCCCTTGTTTGAGCCTGTCAGTTCGCGGGACTGTCCTAAAACGGCACCGCGGTCCTAGACCACAAATGGCATGTGAAGGAATAGGGTGGTCTTTAGTCAATAAGAGTCTGACAGTCCCATCCGCTTCACGAAGGCTGGGAGTACTGATTTGATGATTTTCATCCACAAAAAATGAGGTTACGAAATATGGTTACGCTTTGAAGAACGCAGTTGTGAAGTCACATTTATATGTTGATTTTATTACTTAAAACACACTCAACAATTTAACGTTGCACATAAAGCATATAATATGTATGAACAGTAACATTTCTACCGCGACTTTGTCCTCGAGTATTTCGTTTTACACCCAATGGTTTTCAATTACCCCTTTGGTGTATAGAATTTACAAAAAAAATTAAACACGTGATTCATCAATTTGGTTGATAAGTGTACACGTTTCAAGTACATCGGTTGAAATTTAAAATTAATGTTCATACAAACTTTTACGAGTATTTGTATTTTAACCCCCCTTTTCAACGTGGTAAAATAATTAAATGAGTCCTCCCACGTATTCTATTCACCCTGGGTAGAAAGGATATTAGAATCGTACTGACTAAAATCGACCTGTTGTTCCTTCAATATCCATTTACGTTCCAGTTCACGGTTATATCTACTCAGTCCCGCGGTTCTAGACAGTCCTGAGACCCATTAAAACTCCCCCCTTAGGGGAGGAAATTTCCTAAAATCTGTTCTCAGTGCTCACTTAAATCACCCCCTAATGGAATGATTGTGCAAAATTTCATGCTTTTAGCTCCAGCGCTTCATCAGTCAGCCAGTCAGTTTTATTTTTATGTAGACAGAACTAGCTGTTCCCCGTGATTACACCCCCTTTGCCTGGCTCCTGATTGTCGTAGCGTGATGTTATATAGCCTATAGCCTTCCTCTATAAATAGTCTATCCAACACAAAAAGATTTTTTCAATTCGGACCGGTCCTTTCCGAGATTACCGCGATACACAAAACAAACTCTTTAACTTTTAATCTTCTATATATATAAAAATGTTATGTTGGTTTGTGTACGCTTCAAAAACTCAAAAAGTTCTGCACCGATTGAGCTGAAATTTTAGCATGATATAAAATCCGCATCAAGGATTGTTTTTATCTATTTTTTGCATACACATTACATATCCGCGACTTCGAAAAAACAGTTTTGTTGAGCCACTGCGAAGCGCGGTAGGGCTAGTTTTTGTATAGATTGTAAGTAACGTTACAATCTATCGTTCACATAGTGGTTAACCTCGAGTCTTTGACGGGTTTTGTGGTTGTTCAACCAAACCTAGTAACCTCTGTGACCGCTAGAGTTGAAGGTCGGATAACCGTGCTTACATAATCAGCGTTTAATGTTCCCACAGTTGGGACACAGGCAGTAATCATTATCGTTCGTGTGTGGACTTTGATGTCAAAGATAGTTAAGTCGCTTCTGGGTAGTGGGTTCTGACATTGGTGTCTGAATATGGCATAATAGACTGGCCAAATGTAATTCACACTCGCGTACGAAAGGTTTCGTACCATTGCCATAGATCGATAAAAACAAGTTCTATGAGAATTTCAACTGTCTAACTAACACGGTTCATGCTACACACAACCTAGTGACGAACGGACAGACAGACTGACGGATAGCGGTGTCTTAGTAATGGTCCCGTTTCGCCCTTTGGGTAAGGAACCCTCAAAATGGACTGATTTTGATGATCGCGATGATTCTTAGCTATCATCAAAATCGGGGGTCGCAGGACGAACGAGCTACCGTGACCCCGGAACGTTAGGGCTATTGAAGGATACCGTGGATTTTAGTCAGTACGAGTCTGACAGTCCCTCCCGCCCTGCCCTGGGTGGGAGGACTCATTTCATAAAAAAAACCATAATTTATGAAAATCTGTTCAGACCTTTGATTATATCATCAGTTCACATGTTATTTTAAGCGAAAAAACACAATCTCATTATCTTATGTTATGCAAATAATTTTTCTGCCCTTCATTATACTATGCAGCTTATTAAGTCGCTATTTTACTTTATAATAATCTTTCATTGTTATATTGCGGTCATTGTCACTCAATGATTTAAATTTTAGCTGTCTTACTACAGAAAATTAAACATCTTTTGAACACTTGTCTAAAAAAAGTGTAACTGCAAAACGATCCTTATATCAACGTCAAGTGTAGTTTTGCAGTTTACACTTTTTTTAGACAAGTGTTCAACGCAACTCTTTGAGGAGTGGCTGCATAGGCGTCACGGCGTCCTGACCTACCGCATGACGCAGGTCCTCACCGGACACGGAAATTTCGGGAAGTACCTGTGTCTGATACGGAAGGAAGGAACGCCTGAGTGTCACCACTGCGAGGATCGTTGGAGGATACGGTGGAGCATACGGTGCAGGACTGCTCTGCTTGGGCAGAGCACCGCCATGTCCT
Organism: Agrotis puta; assembly: GCA_943136025.2. Classification (NCBI taxonomy): domain Eukaryota; kingdom Metazoa; phylum Arthropoda; class Insecta; order Lepidoptera; family Noctuidae; genus Agrotis; species Agrotis puta. The sequence goes on along the minus strand of OW964195.2, from coordinate 5,873,263 downwards.
CACGATGGCGATAGGCGGAGACCTCTCGCGCCCGGCATTGGTCGAGGCCATGCTGATTCATGTGACTCATGTGATGATTTTACCACGTAAAAAAAAAGTCAGCATATGTATACTCACTTAGGCCAATTGAATATTAGATTTTCCCAACTATGTTAAGGTCGGCTTCCAGTCTAACCGGATGCTGCTGAAATCAGTATTTCACGCGAGCGACTATCTAACCTCCACAACCCAGTAACTGGGTAAAACGATACCCCTTGGTAAGACTGGTTGTTAGAATTTTGATCTACTGACTAACAGTAACGACTGTTCAAGATTTACAAATGACAGCCGGGACCAACGGCTTTACGTGCTTTCTGAGGCAAGAAAAAAAAACCGCTTTTCATCGCTGTCAATTTTGATTTAATTTTTTACAGGCCTGATGGTCGAGTGGTTAGTGACCCTGACTGCTTTGCCGGAGGTCGTGGGTTCGATTCCCACCCAGGACAAATGTTAGTGTGATGAGCACGATCATTTGTTCTGTGTCTGGGTGTAATTTATCTATAATATGTATGTATTTAGAAATATATATAAGTATGTTTATCAGTTGTCTAGTACCCATAACACAAACTCTGCTTAGCTTGGGACTAGATGGCGTTGTGTGATAGTTGTGGAAAAAAAAAAACAATTGGTAATGCTAATGTGCAAAAGAGACAGGTAATGGACGTTGCCCGTCCTACCATCTAATGATATAAATCTTTGTGCAAGCGATTCAAATTATTTTATTTAAAATTAATAATGTGTTGATGGAGATGTAATCTTATGTGAAGACTTCATCAAGTATATGATCAGCGGCAAAACTTTTTTTTATTCGTAAATTAATAGACATGGTTTCGTTCGTTCAGTAGTTTTTATTTTATTAGCATTTTCACTTATTGTGTATGTAGGTATCGACAAAGTTGAATCATGACCCATTTTTGCAATAAACCGTTTGAATCCGTCAAATTGACAAAGATCAAGGTCGTTACCATGGATAAGTACCTATGTTTACGCGAATGTGGACTTAATTGTAATTCAAATACAATTCTGTCTGTAAGAAAATAAGCTTTTTTTTATCGTGGTAAAATCATCAAATGAGTCCTCCGACCCAGGGCAGGGCGGGAGGGACTGTCAGACTTGTACTGACTAAAATCCACGGTGTCCTTCAATAGCCCTTTACGTACCGGGGTCACGGTAATTCGTTAGTCACGCGACCCCGGCAGGCTTTGGCCCTCTACAGGCCCCGTCACTATGCTGACACCCTTTGAGGCGCGCGTGGAACACAACGCGCCGTCGACCCGGGCATAAGAAAAAAAAAAAGCTTATGGTGGGTCATGATGGTCGCGGGACTCACGAATTACCGTGACCCCGGAACGTAAAGGGTTATTGAAGGACACCAAACAATTTTTAGGGCACCTTTGTTTAGAGTAACGATTGTATTGCCGTTTGTGAACCATGTTTTAGGGCACCTATGTTTAGAGCAACGATTGTATTCCCGTTTGAGCACCTATTGATCGACATTGAACTAGACAATGCACTTGTTTTTCTGTTGACGTGCTGATAAATTCTTATCTTTATATGTGGAGTTATCGTCTGAAGATAGATCAATAATAATTTATTACTGTAAATACTACAATCTTGTAGTTCAATGTCTAACAGTTATAGATATCGGAAGCAAATAATGTAAGTACGAGGTGGTACGACCACAACATCGCTTACCATCAGGCGAGATAGTGGTGAAAAGGGAGCCGTTCGTAAAAAAAAACGACGGGTTGCACTCTGGGAGTGCCGGCAGAAGTGAAAACTTTAATAGTAATAAACACACACGAACATTCGCGCAAGCGCCCTGCGCCGTCTTACGAAATTTCGATCAGGTCACGTGTCCTGACGCGAATTTAACATTTTTTACCCACTCCAAAAAAAGTGCACAACGCCACTAAAGAAGTTTTCACTTCAAAAAAGTGGTAACACGCAGTTGGCTACTTTTTTTACCCGACTACGGCAAAGCCAAAAGGAGGGTTATGATTTTGACCGGTTTGTATGTATGTTTGTTTGTTCCCTCATTACTTCTAAACTACTTATCATTATATTTCAAATGAGGTGTCGTTAGAAGCATCTCAGTTGTCCGCTGGTTATAGGGTAGGTGACGTGTCACCAAATTCAGTATGGCGCCCTCTAGGAGACGTAAAGTGTTTTTTCAATAACAACCTCACGTATTTTTTTTTGGGATGATTATACTTTTTCCTTTTTCACTAATAAGGGTTTTTTTTTTTTTTTTTTTATCGTGGTAAAATCATCAAGTGAGTCCTCCCACCCAGGGCAGAGCGGGAGGGACTGTCAGACTTGTACTGACTAAAATCCACGGTGTCCTTCAATAGCCCTTTACGTACCGGGGTCACGGTAATCCCTAGGTCCCGCGATCCCGGCAGGCTTTGGCCCTCTACAGGCCCCGTCACTATGCTGACACTCTTTGAGGCGCGCGTGGAACACAACGCGCCGTCGACCCGGGCATGGTCCATGGTCGGACAGCGAGTCGCCCATTACTCGCTGCCCGCATGCCTGCGCCTACGGTGGCCGGAGATCGTCTTGCGACGTCCGACGCCGTGGGCGTCTACCACTGCGGCTGGGGTGGAGGGAGGACGCTGTCCTCTCCCTCAGGCGGCCCGCCTCCTCCTTCACGAGCATGACTGCTTCGCTTCACTAATAAGGGTTAGCAAATAAAAGTTTTTTTTTACCTAGGCACCTATTCTGTTCTTTGAAAAGTCCTCTGTAATGGATTTTTTAGGTTTTCAACCTCTCAAACTGCTATGGCATGACATTTAACCTTTCGTTAAATTAAAAACCAACATGGATAGTCAATAATTGAAAAAACAAATAAAGTCAATATAACATCATCATTAACACCATCTTGACAATGTAAACAAAATGGCGCATTTAAGTTATTCTTAGTTATTGACGTAAATTCGATCTTTTAACAGTTGTCCGTAGATATATTATCATATTATCAGTTTCCTCCGTGCCTCGGAAAGCACGTAAAGCCGTTGATCCCGGCTGTCATTTATAGATCTTTGACAGTCGTTACTGTTAGTCAGAAGCTTGAAAGTCTGACAACCAGTCTTACCAAGGGGTATCGTTTTACCCAGTTACTGCGTTGTAGAGGTCAGATATGCAGTCGCTCCACGTAAAATTAATAATAGTTAGACGTAAAGCCGACCCCAACATAGTTGGGAAAAGATTTGGCAGATGATGTAACTTTAACAATTTTTAAAAGACAGACATGAAATCTTACCTTTTTTGTTAAGAGTAATAATGACAACAGATTTCAAATTTAATTTTTTTGTCGGATCCTCTCTTGATGCATGCCATGATGATAAAAAAAAAAACGTCATTATGAAATTAAATATTTAATTTGATTACAATTTTCGGGCCTCGATTTATAACCACCATTGCTGTATAATTTATGGCAACCTATGTTTTTTGAATCATAAACGACATAGAGGGGTATTGTCCTGCTGGGGTCGCGGGACCATCTCAGTTAACCGTGACTCTGGAACGTAAAGGGCTATTGCAGGGTCACCGTGGATTTTATTCAAAAGGGTAAATACGCCATACGTCGGCCCCTCCCCAAACTTCGGCCGTCTGCACATTTTCAGCTTGCGTTCATTTAAAACGTAATGAAGTGACAAATTTGCCATTGGAATGGCCGACTTTAGGGTTTTTTCGTTTTCGACGCATCTAAACCTTAGTACTTTTTCCTAGCAATAGAAAAGTCAAAGTTATGCCCATAAACATGAAATATATTTATCAAGCTATCCAAAACCGCATCGGAAGCTATCCTTTCGTTGCAAATTGATGGTGCCAAACCGATCCCAAAACAGAAAAACCGTAAGGGGGCCGACATTTAGCGTATTTACCCTACAAGTCTGACAGTCTGACAGTAATGGATGGGAGGACTCATTTGATGATTTTACCCCCCAAAAAACCCTTTGGGTACGTGAATGTGACTGAATGGTTTTGGTCGCTTCTAAGTAGGTATTACGTTTTATAACACGCTCATTTCTCATAGTCGTTGTTCAAATCATTAATTTATCAATGCTCAGACGCAATAAATAGCCCGGTATGAATCTCAACCATACGCTTTAATTGGAAATACAAACAATGAATGTTACTGTAATATTATCTCCTCCGTAATGTCCGCTATGTCCTTAAGAGATGTATGAATCGATTCTGTTTTAGTTTTGTCTAGTTTTAACACGTCAACAGTCCGTGCATTACATGTACTGTATTTTTGGTCTAGCTTTAACGTCCGTGGTCGCGGGACTCTCGAATTACCGTGACCCCGGTACGTAAAGGGCTTTTTTTTTTGCTTGGTAAAATCATCAAATGAGTCCTCCCACCCAGGGCAGGGAGGGACTGTCAGACTTGTGCTGACAAAAATCCACGGTGTCCTTCACTAGCCCTTTACGTACCGGGGTTACGGTGATGGGTAAGTCCCGCGACCCCGGCAGGCTTTGGCCCTCTACAGGCCCCGTCACTATGCTGACACTCCTTGAGGCGCGCGTGGAACACAACGCGCCGTCGACCCGTAAAGGGCTATTGAAGGACACCGTAGATTTTAGTTAGTGCGAGTCTGACAGTCGCTCCCGCTCTGCCCTGGGTGGGAGGACTCATGTGATGATTTTACCACGTAAAAAAAAAGCTGTTACGTCCGGGCATTACATGGAATGCATTTTTGGTCTAGCTGTGACGTCCGTGCATTACATGAAATGCATTTTTGGTCAGAATTTTTAGGTCGGATCGTCCGCGGCTGTTTTGTCATACACACTGCACAAACACACCTACATGAAACATTAGGTATATGTAATGTGGTGTGTAGGGCGAACAACCGCATATGATCCTGCTTTATACGAGTTTAATAAATAAAAGTAAAAACTATGACCACTACCGACGCGCGCGGTTTTTTGGCAATTGCCCCGTGGTTTTTGACAGTGTCATTGCGCAGTTTATTTAACATTTAGAGCATAAGGCCCGTTTACACTTTGATTAGTAATTAGGCAAGTGCATGTACATGATTGACAGGCCTGTTGGTCTAGTGGTTAGTGACCCTGACTGCTATGCCGGAGGTCGTGGGTTCGATTCCCACCCAGGACATATGTTTGTGTGATGAGCACGACCATTTGTTCTGTGTAATTTATCTATAATATGTATGTATTTAGAAATATATAAGTATGTTTATCAGTTGTCTAGTACCCATTTTTTTTTTTTTTTAGCGTGGTAAAATCATCAAATGAGTCCTCCCACCCAGGGCAGGGCGGCAGGGACTGTCAGACTTGTACTGACTAAAATCCACGGTGTCCTTCACAAGCCCTTTACGTACCGGGGTCACGGTAATGGGTAAGTCCCGCGACCCCGGCAGGCTGTCTAATACCCATGACACAAGCTCTGCTTAGCTCGGGACTAGATGGCGTTGTGTGATAGTTGTGGAATATCTATTTATTAATGTTCTGTGAGATTTCCTGGGGGGTGCAGCTGCTCCAGCTGTTTCATCTAATTGTTTCGATAATACGCCTCACTCCTAGTACATAATTGATACAACCGTGCAGCAGTTATTATTTAGCCACGAGCTAAAAAGTGTGATGTCTATCAAACATAATAAAAATTAATTTATTTCCGATATATAACGTGTATGAATATTTTAACAGTAACATTGAAATTCAAGGGTGTGTGTCTTCATAACCGGTATCATTTCAACTATTAATGTTTATTAAATAAGCTAAGTAAAAGTTTTTATGCTGACATGGTCACTAATATTACATATTATTATTTAACGTGTTTATTATTAGTTTTAGGTATTAAGTTTCTGATATTTCGGCACTAAAGATTATTGAATGGAACGGCCCTAACGGGCGCCCGCCATTTTGATTTTATACATGATATAATTGTAATGTAGGGTATTCTTAAGTTGTGTCTACTATAAATATGGCTGTACACCCGCCGCGTACTTAGTCAATAAATAGCTACCGAACATACAATTATAGTTTTACTTATTACTATACTACAGTGGCGACGAGGATGGCTAAATTCGGTGAATTTGACATGAAGACTGGAAGCTGGCAAACCTATTGTGAGAGGCTGGAGATGTATTTCTTGGTGAACGCAGTAAAGGAAGACCTAAAACTGCCGACGCTTATAGCGTTCATGGGGGAACCGGCATACGAATTATTAGTGAACTTGTGTAGTCCGAAGAAGCCTGCGAACATGACCTTGACCGAGGTTGTGAAGGTCATGCAAGAACATTTGCAACCAAATCCATCCATTTTGGCAGAAAGATTTAAATTTCGACAAAGAAGACAACTGGCGGGTGAAAGTATTGCGGATTATGTTGCAGAGTTGAAAAAAATTACGCGGTATTGCGAGTTTGGCACAAGTTTGGACGATAATTTGCGAGACCAATTCGTGTGCGGTATCATGAGTGACCTTATTAGACAACGATTGTTTGCGGAAGGAAACATAAAATTCATAAAAGCAGTATCGGTGGCGAGCGCTTTGGAGGCGGCGGAGCGGGATGCAGCCGCTGTAGACGGGCGAGCCAGTGTCAGTGGGCTAGCCGCGGCCGACGCGAACGCTGTTGCGACGGGACTGGAAGGTTCGAGAACTATTACGGTGTCGCGACGTAGTTCAGTAGCATATGATCAAGCGGGAGACTTACATCGCATGCAAGCGGGAGGATGCGCTGCATGCGGGGATTACCGACATACTAAGATGGAATGCAAATTTGCAAAGTATCAGTGTAGTAAATGTAAGGAGGTTGGTCATTTGCGTCGGATGTGCCAGGAGAATGGTACACGAGTCGTCGGGGACCATCGCGATCGCGGGCGATCGCGGGGCGGGGCAGCAGGCAGGACGGGGCGCAGTGGCAGCGCGGGCGCTGGAGCGTACCGCACGGCCAGCCTGGGCCACGAGCGGACAGGGAAGGCGCGGCCGGGTGCCCAGGGGCGGCCAGCTATGCACACGTTCGAGGCACATTGGGAGGAAGATGCGGAAGATAAGGTGGAGGAAGAGGAACCAATGTATCAAATGTCGTTAAGCCAATATAGGCCGGTGAGCATGAATATTTTAGTAAACGAGGTTATGTTAACAATGGAAATTGATACCGGGTCTCCTTTATCTTGTATCTCAAGTAAAACTTATAAAGAATATTTTTCGGGTATACCGTTATTACCATGTAAACTATCAGTCAAGTTTTATAATGGGAGTATAGTTCAGCCAATGGGCTATCTAGAAGTGACCGTTACCTACAAAAACCATAAAAAGAATTTAGATTTATATGTATTTAAAACGGGGAGTACTACACTTTTAGGAAGGCAATGGTTATCGGAATTAAATATCAATATACCCCCTATAACAATAAATAACGCAAGGTTAACAAAGGAGGATTTAACGGTTCAACAAAAAACTAATATTGTAAATAATATCTATTCTAGGTACCATGAATTATTTGATGGCGGATTGGGGCGTTTCACGGGCGGTCGAGTGACATTACATTTACGTGAGGGTGCCGTGCCGATATTCTGCCGCGCGCGACCGCTGCCGTACGCACTGCGCGCGCGCGTGGATGACGAGCTCGAGGCGATGCTGCGCGCCGGCATCATCGAGCCGGTTCACACCTCCGACTGGGCCACACCACTGGTAATTGTACATAAGCCGGATGGCGCATTACGTTTATGTGCTGACTATAAAGTTACGGTCAATCGTATGTTAAGAGTTGATAAGTATCCTGTGCCAAAGATAGATGATTTACTTACTAAATTAAGCGGTAGTATGTATTTCACAAAATTAGATTTATCTCAAGCGTACAATCAAATATTATTAGATGAATCCAAGGATTTTACAGTTATTAATACACATAAGGGTCTTTTCCGATACAATAGATTAGTGTATGGACTCGCGTCGAGTCCGGGAATTTTTCAAAGAATAATGAGTCAATTGTTTGATAAAATACCTAATGTGACGATATTTTTAGACGACATACTGATCACGGGAGAAACGATTGAAGTACACATAGATACAATAAACAAGGTTCTTAAAATATTGCTAGAAAATGGCATAAAAATAAAAAAGGAAAAATGTGATTTTTTGAGTAAAGAGGCAAGATATTTAGGATTTATTATTAGTAGGGAGGGCATTAGAGTAGATCCAGAAAAGATTAAACCCATTATTAAACTGTCTTCTCCAACTAACGTCTCGGAACTGAAATCATTTTTAGGTATGGTCAATTTTTACGGAAAATTTATAAAAAATTTAAGTTTCTATTTATCACCATTTTACGAATTATTGAAAAAGGGTAAACATTGGGTATGGGATAATGCACATTCTCAGGCATTTAATAAAATAAAAAAGTTACTGATTAGTTCCGAAATATTATCGCACTATGATGAGTCACGGCCCGTTACACTGACGTGTGATGCGAGCTCACGGGGCATCGGCGCTGTGCTTGCGCAGCAAGCGACCGACGGCCGCGAGTATCCAATAGCGTATGCGTCAAGGACACTCACCGCCGCGGAATATCACTATAGTCAAATACATAAAGAGGCTTTAGCTATTGTATTCGCCGTGAAGAAATTTCATCAATATCTATATGGCAGATCATTCGTGTTAAAAACAGATCATAAACCTTTAGTTAGTATTTTTGGATCGGAATTAGGAATTCCAAGCATGACTGCTAGTAGGTTACAGAGATGGGCGTTAATATTATCAGCCTATGATTTTAAAATTGAATATGTGAATACAAATTCAAACACGGCAGATGCTTTGTCTCGATTAGTAGAAAGTTATAAAGGTATTAGCGAAACAGGCAGTGAGGAAGTTCCCGAACAAACATACCTTCACTTCGCCTCGGAGGCCTTGTTACTTAAATATGAGGATATTAGGAAGGAGACAAAAAGAGATCCAATTTTAATTCGTATATTGAGTTATGTTAGGGATGGTTGGCCTAAAGAAATAGAAATAAAAGAACTTAAGCCTTATTTCAATAGACGCAGTGAAATATATATTGAGTTGGGTTGTCTTATGTGGGGTCATAGGCTAATAGTGCCAAGAATTTGTCAAGATAAGGTTTTGAAAGAGCTACATGATACTCATATGGGGATAATTAAAACAAAATGTATAGCTAGAAGTTACGTTTGGTGGCCAGGAATCGACGAAATGTTGGAAAACCTGTGTCGAAACTGCACAATTTGCGCAGAAATGGCCGAGGCACCAGTTCATCATACACCGCAGCCGTGGAACTGGCCGTCTCGTCCATGGACTAGGTTACACGTAGATTTTTTGGGGCCTGTTCAGGGACACAAGTATTTAATAATGGTCGATGCAACTTCGAAATGGATCGAAGCATGCCCGGTCACTTCGACTACGGCTAAAGCAATAATAAGTAAAATTAGAGAAATCTGGTCACATTTCGGTATACCAAAACAGTTAGTATCGGATAACGGGCCTCCTTTTAGTAGTGAAGAATTTAATTCGTTTTTAGAAAATAACGGAGTAGAACATGTATTTTCCGCACCATATCACCCAGCTTCCAATGGGTTGGCGGAAAATGCAGTCAGGCAGTGCAAAAGAGTGATTAAAAAAGCGATTATTCAAAATATAGATGTAGAACTGGCCCTTCAACGGTTTTTACTAGTGTATAGGACCACTGAACATAGTACCACAAAGGAAAGTCCGTCACAAATATTACAAGGCAGAATATTAAGAACTCGATTAGACCGGCTTAAACCGTCGCGAGAGAAGCAGGTGGCTGACGCGCAGCTTCGGCAGAAAAATGGGGCAGGAGGGACGCATCGCGCTCTCGAGACTGGGAACGAGGTTTGGTGCCGGGTATACCAAGGATTAAAGAGGTGGGTAAGTGGTACGGTCATTCAGCGCTTGAGTACCACAGATTATCTAATAAGATTATTAAATGGCACAGAGATACATAGGCACATTGATCAGTTAAAGTTTAAATGTAGGGAAAATCAATCTCAACAGACTGATGACGTAATAGTCAGCACAAAAGTAACGCCCACAAATGCTAACCGGTCTTTAGGTAATGCACTGGTCTTTCCTACAGTACCAGTTCCAAAGATATCCACCGAGGTGTGCTTAGGTGGAGGTGTGGGAGGTTCGGGATGCGATAGGGGTGAGCAGGCACATTTAGATCCGGGGTCAATTATCGATTCATCTAAAGAGGTATATGAAGGATCCAACAGTGTAACCTCGACCGCCGGAGAAACGCGTTCCGTTAGAAATAGGAGACCTCCCCAAAGATACGGTCAGCCCTAGTGATAATTATGTTATAGTTTAAATTAAGTACTAGTTGTTAGTTTTGCAAATAGATTTAATTAGGTAAATAGATTATAAGTAATTATGTGTGTTAAGTTTAAGTTAGTAAATAAGTAATTATTGTGTTAATTTTAAGTTAGTAAATAAGGGTGGAGGTGTAATGTAGGGTATTCTTAAGTTGTGTCTACTATAAATATGGCTGTACACCCGCCGCGTACTTAGTCAATAAATAGCTACCGAACATACAATTATAGTTTTACTTATTACTATACTACAATAATTATGTTATCATAATTCAATATGCATATCTGCAGGTAGAAAAGTGACAATAAGTTATGTCCCCAAGGTTCCGTTTTGCTAAAAAATAAAAGACACAACTATACCCAGTTATTTTTTTTCGTGGTTAACTCATCAAATGGGTCCTCCCACCCAGGGCAAAGTGTGAGAGACTGTCAGACTTACACTGACTAACATCCACGGTGTCCTTCAATAGCCCTTTACGTTCCGGGGCCACGGTTACCCGTCAGTGCCGCGACCCCGGCAGGCTTTGGCTTTCTAAGTGGGGCCCCGTCTTTTGAGTATACCCAATAATGGATTTTCAGTTACTCCATGTCAAATAAGAACTGGTCCGGCCAATTGAAAGCCGACTCCAACCGATCATCGTCGAATACCCTCGGTAACTTTCGACCATTCTCGGTCACCTTAGCTACCTTCGGTAACTTTGTCATGTACGTTCACTTATGGTGTCTGCGGTTCGTCTGCGGTCACCTTCTCTAGCTTGCGGTCACCTTTTTGTCACCATCGGATACCGTTGACAACTTCGATCGCGTTCAGCCACATTTTTTAAACCTACAATTCGTTAATCAAACCAATACTTCACTAAATAAATTTGGTCTTTTATTGGAAACCTTCAAAATTGAATAAAATCTGTTTTTATAAGTATCGAATTTGTAGTAGTTTTTTTTATGAATAAATCTTTTGTAATTTGACAGTTGTCACTTATTCTTATTGATGACTGTACTTGGTATGAAATCATTGTTTAAATAATGAATATATGACATAATTATATAGCAGGTTGTGAATATATAAAATTAACATTTGTTATTTTATTGCAATTTCTTTTTGCGGTATCATACCATTCGTCCTTTTATGATGTAAAAACTTACTACTTGCATTAAGGCTAAACATAGGCATTCGTTTATTTTTTGTTAAATAGGTGAGTAAATTAATTAGGTGCTATTTAAGTAAATTGCCAATATCCTTACGCCACGTGTGAACTGCTTAAACTTTCACGCCGAAACTCCGAGTAAGATTTTGAGGAATTGTGGTATATAGATAGATGGGATTACATACGGTTATAATTATGCTCTAAACTAGGAATGATGCGAGAAAAGCCGCAGTAAACAAGCAAGCGGGTAATATTTTATACCTAAAATAAGTGCTTAACCCATCTTCAAATGCTTTTATTAAAACAATGATATAAGAGCGTTATATAACAAAAAAGAAAACATGACACTTTTCATTACAAAAATGCCTGAGATGAAATCGTAAAGTTTCACTACAAGGAGTGTAAACAAAAAAATTACAAGACGTATCCATTGATTTCCCATTGACCAAAATTAGTCGGCATTCAATATAGCCAACCAGATTCGCTTTTTAAAAACAAGTTTCGTTCAGAAAGTAAAAGAAAACCGGCCCATAATTTTTGGCGCGTAATTAAGTATTACCCGATTGTAATAATTTTTAAAGTAGGGTTTTATGTATTTTTCATAATCATGTAGGTAATTTTCCTTTTATAAATTGTGCTACAATTGTCAGTGTATTGCGTAATTTCCTTGTTGTATTTTAAAGGGCAACTAAATCTGACCCTTCGTTTATTTATCATAGACATAAGTCTATTTTTTTTTCTGTGATCATTTAATTAGGTAATCTTATCTATTTGAGGCAGTAGGGAGTTAATGTTTCCGCACTCATTAAGTTTGTTTTTTTAATGTTAAGAACACAATAGATTATTTTGATGTAAACAATTTCTAAATATAGATTTAAGAGTGCTTCACCGTTGACCATATCATAGGTTAAAATAGGGCGAGATAGTGATCAAACGCAAGTGTATAGCCAAATAAAATAAAAACGTGTTGCACTCGGGGACTGCCGCGGTAAAGCATTTTTTATCAACTTATGCAATTATAAACATTTATTTATTTTAATTTATGAAAAAAAAAATATCGCCTACCGCGAATATTTAACGAGAATATCATCCCATCGTTGCTCTATGGGAAGTTACTCTACTAATTAGGCTATGGTCAGCCACGTCCATCAAGTGAAACATCAAGTCAAAAAAAAGCATTCAAATTTTATTCATTCACGTTGACATGACAGATGTGACAGTGACAGTGTTAGGTTTATTTTAGTTACGAAATTTCTTGATTCGCTAGCCGCGCTCATAGCCCGTGATAAAAGCTATGCAATAGCTTAAAAGGCTAGGCTGGTTGATATTCTCTATGGTCATAAACTATTTTATATCGTTCTTGCCAACGCACTCCGCGACGTGAAATTTTAACGTGCGCATCTCCATGGTTTCATTAACCGTAACCAATCGTGGTGATTAGTTTCAAGATAACAGAAGTAACACGATTATAAAAGTGATGATATAATTCGACATGCTGCATCTAACAAATAATATTTTCCGTAAAAATGATTAAAAACTTCGTTATTTTTTTAAAGGGCTATTGAAGGACACCGTGGATTTTAGTCAGTACGACTCTGACAGTTCCTCCAGCCCTGGGAGGGAGGACCCATAAGATGATTATACCACGTAAAAAAAAATAAGGTTATTTTTTTGAGGAGCTCTTGGCTAAATAATTACAGCCGCACTGGCCGATCTTCCAAGCGCTTGCCGGGGTTGGTCTGTGGACGGATGACCATGGGATAGCGAGTTTCCTCCGTGCCTCGGAAAGCACGTAAAGCCGTTGGTCCCGGCTGTCATTTGTAGATCTTTGACAGTCGTTACTGTTAAAAGCTCAAGTCTGACAACCAGTCCTACCATGGGGTATCGTATTGCCCAGTTACTGGGTTGTGGAGGTCCGATGGGCAGTCCCTCCATTTTTTTCCTTAGCCTGTATTATTCTACTCCTGAGCAAAGGCCAAATACTGATATTCAGCTGCATCTGGTTCGACTGGAAGCCCATCCCAATATAGTTGGGAAAAGGCTAGGCAGATGATGAAGGTTTTTTTCAGAACACATGCTGGCTCTTGGCTCGTGGGACTGTATTAAAAGGTATTTGAAGGAACAGAGTGATTTTCAGTCAGTAAGAGTCTGACTGTCCCCTTCCACCCTGGTCCAGAGGACCTGTTTGAAGGACCTGTTTGAAGATTTTTATACCCGAAAAAAGGGCCAAATGTTGATTTCACTTTACCTGATTTGGGTAACCCTCCTGGGGTAACCCCCCTGATTTTAGAAACCTAGAAACAGAAAATTAAGCAAATGCGCAACAATTCTTTAATATTTCATGTAGACACTCTTTAATAAATTAGCGTAATATTTAATGAATTTATAGAAGCCGGTAATTTTTGTAATATGACTTGTGTACTTTTAAAAAAAAATTGTGTTGTAGAAATATTATCACCTTTAAAGTAAATCTCGACACTACCTATTGATATGATAATCAAAAGTTTAAAAATAACACACTCGCTTAAATATTTTGTTGGTCGAATAATTATTACAAACGTTTTATAAACTTATCACACGGAAGAAGAAAAAAAACAAAAACGTTTCATATCTTATAAACTACTCTAGTTGGCTTATCTATAAGTAAACGTTTGTTTTAAGAAAACATACTTAATGATTATGCGTATCTAAAGTCAATAAAAATCATCGTGCTATGAAAAGTTCAGAAGTTCACAAATAAATAAGATGGGTTTGAAGGTTTTGCCCTATCGGTCGCCCGCCATTTTGTTTTCCTGCAATTTTTCATAATCGCAGTGCACAAAGTAGGTTATACATATATTTAGATAGAAGACGCTTATGGCTGCTACACACGTTGACAAGAAAATTCGGACAAACTGTATAGTTTTTCTCATACACACATGTAGATTTATCGTTGCAGTTTGAACTGTACCGTCCGATCGTAAAGATTTTTCATAACGAGTGTAGCAAGCCTTAGATAAACAAAACAAAAAAACCCTAGACATAATGTCTTAAAGAGCCGAAATATAAGAAAACTGTGCAGGGTGAAGTTATTTCACCAAAGTTCACTTTAGTTTAGACTACGAAAAACATAGGTCACCTCTCTTGTGAGAATTTGAGGTCGTGATTTTAGGATATATCGATTAGACCATTTGATTTCTTTTCTTTCTCAATCAACTACTATGTATTAGCTCAGGAAGCAGAATTAACCAATCCATCCAGGAATAAAAAAAACAACAAAGGGGAAATAATATATTCCAGTATTCCTGTTAATTGTTATTCTCGTACTTATAACATTTTAAGATTAGACTTGGATTAGTTAGATTAGTTTTGAGGATTACTGATAGCAAGAATAGGCCAGTCCCGTTGAAAAAACTAAATAATCCATCAGTTACATTATCAAAAAACATTTTTAATATTATTTATGTAAACTAGATTTGACGTAGATACGCCAATCTGTCTGTGGTATAATTTTTAGTACGTTCTGACGTCTCGAGCCCCCATTCTCGAGTTTTGACATGTGTTACCCTTGTCAAGATTCATTAATTTAAAAAAAAAAGACCATTATTTTTCAATAGGTCTTCTAATTGGCGAACTTAACAGTTTTGCAATGATTTCATTGATCTAACTTAATTTTTCTTTTTCTTATTCTTATACTGTGTGCACTTGTGGCGTGTGTCTATAAACGTTTTTTCATTTTCTTTAAAACTAGCCTTATAATAATCAGGCTCCGAAATTATATTCAATCAAATCTTTATGAAAATTGTGTTATGCTGTTTAATGGTAAAAAGGAACATTTCATTTTTTTTTTATTTCAAAAGATTTTGTCAACCAGTCTCGTTAAGTCATGCTGTGACTGAATTATTGACTTTCTTCGCTTCGGGATACCCAAAAATAAATATTGATATGCCCTACAAGCTTAAAGGCTAAAAAGCGGTCGTTCCGGATGCATGTGTATTCAAGGTGAAACCAAAAGTATTTTGAAATTCTTAAATCCTTGATGTATGAGTAACAAAGTCAATTTTTGCATGCTGAGTAAGACCACATTCAAATTTTGAACTGATATGTGTTCCATTTATAAAAAGTAACACGTGTTTATTCGTTTTTTTTTTCTGTGATTGTTTAAATATTTTTTCCCTTCTATGAAAATGATTCGATTAGACTGTTCTGCCAGTGTCATATATAAAAATATTATCATCATGATTATGAAATGTGAAATTTAAGAGATTTATATTTTATTTTGACGCTGACTGTACCCACCAATCGAACTTTTTTATCCGACTTCTATGAAATGAAGAGGTTATGTCATTGTATAATGTGCTTATAATTTTACGTGTATTAATTAAGAAAGAGCCTGGTAATTAAAATTATTGTAAGTGCCTGTATACATTTGCAACATCTATAAACTCGAATTTGCATAAAAAACTTAACTTACTTTTTAATTCTAATGACGTTGGTAAATTATTATTTGAAGGTAGTTATTGCAATCATAAGTATTTCGTGTTCAACATTTTGTTATATTTCAAAATAAATATTTTTTAACTGCACTTTATGAATAATTGTGAAGTATTTTATTTATTTGATGAATAATTAATTGATTAATTATTGTCTGTCATGTTCGAAAAGTGGATTGAGGAGCTCGTGGCTAAATAATTGTAACAGCCGCACAGGCCGTTCTTTCGGGTTACGCCGCGCTTGCTAAGGTTCTTCTGTAGATGGGTGACCATCGAGCGAGTTTCCTCCGTGCCTCGGAAAGCACGGAAAGCCGTTGGTCCTGGCTGTCATTTGTAGATCTTTGACAGTCGTTAATCACAGTCAGAAAGAAGCTCGAAAGTTTGACAACCAGTATTACCATATGGGGTATCGTATTACCCAGTTATTGGTTTCTGGAGGTTCGATAGCCCAATAGGCAGTCGCTCCATGTAAAATACTGATATCCAGCTGCAACTGGTTCGACTGGAAGCCGACCACAATATAGTAGGGAAAAGGCTAGGCAGATGATGATGTTTGAAAAGTGGTTTAAAATGGGAAATAATGAATCGAGCCACAAAATTACTAACTCAGTCACGAATATTACAATTCGGCAACAATTTTAGTTTTGGAGGCACACCGAGGTTCGATTTCGTTAGGTTCCTTTAAAATTACGATTAGCAAAAAAATACTCTGTTTAAAGTAATTTTTCTAAATAAAATGTAGGTATCGTTTATAATCTTGTTAATTTTATTTCCATTATGATTGCGTACAAGTGTTAGAAAAGCGTGTTTGACGTCAAAATATTTCCCTAGTCGTAACTATGTTTTATTACTTACATCGATAAATTTTCGATTTTGATAATAAATCCAACTATACTAAGCGCGCTCTACACTCGCGGCGCGAACTGCCGCGAACGCCCGGGAACACAGCGAAACGCGAGCGTGGATGTTGTTCGCGCTTCGCGTTCGCGCTTCTTGGCGTTCCCCGATCAGTGTCGGTTTTTGGCCCGCTTCAAAGGATTTGCGGCGCGCGAACGCAAACGCATCCAACAAGACTGAAGCTTTGCAAGTGTGGAGGGACATAGATCGCGCGCGGATCACTGCGTTTTTCACGGCCGGCATGAATTCACGGCGCGACTTTACACGCGAGTGTAACCGGCTTTTAAAAAAATCACAGCATTATGTTTTTATCTTTGTCAACGTCAGTCGGCAACTCAAATACGACGCTTTTAAAATTCAGAGTACGTATAAGTGGTAAAGTTCTGATTCACAGTTTTAATGCGTTTCATGTTTGTCAACATTTATTGATATTATAAAAAAATGTTTCCATTATTTCAATTCTCTGACGGACTAAATAGATTTGCAATCTACCTATGCTGTCACTGTCATCATTCCTCAATGACAATAAAGCTACCGAGTAATTTAAGCTACATTTACTTATTTAAATCCACGCGGATGAAATAGCAAAAATTTTAGAACCTTGGGTTTAAGTTGCGTGCCAGTGGAACGGATAACCCTAGTGGCAATTGGTTTATTTTATTTAAAAATTACTATGTTACTACATGGACCAGAGTTAAATTAAAAAAGTATATAAACTGTCAAAATGCTCCTCCACATAGCTGTCATTCGAGAACTTGCACAGAAGATTAGGATAAGATGTGAGTACTAATTATTACAACCTCATTACTAAATCGTTTGTTTGTTTTTTTAAACAAATGTAAATTCAATTTATTGTTCATTACATTTGTTGACCTTTGTATTGAGATTTTGAGATTTAAGGTTGTAAGTTGACCGTCTCAAGCGAGATGCTTTAATTAATTTAAATATTTCTGCTTAAAAGTAAGGTTTCATATGCAGAAATGTCAGAATAGTGTATTTCTCCACATCGCTGTCATCCGGGAGTCGTACCCAAAAGGTTAAGGTGGAACCTCAGTGGCAGGCCACGAAATTTTAATTTTCATGTGTTTTTTGCAATTTGATATCGGTGACAGGTTGTTACTTATCAAAATATAGAATGATCAAAACAAAACAAAACATTCGCTCAATTCGCTCTCACAAAGATTTGGTCAAAATAAGTTAGATTTCTGGAATTTTAACAACCTTGACAAAGTCTTAAAAAAAATGTATTTTGGCGGGCTACAACGGAGGAATCGCCTTAAGTAAAGATATTAAATGTATTAATTTACGGCGCTATTTAAGCTAAATACTCACTTGTTAAAAAAAAAGATCTTAACAAAAACTTATATTTTTTTAAACCATTGTGAGTCATTGTACAGCTTTAATTTGTTAAAAAATGTATAGCCTTACACTGCTACCCGGTACGTAAAGGGCTAGTGAAGGACACCGTGGATTAGTCAGTACAAATCTGACAGTCCCTCCCGCCCTGCCCTGGGTGGGAGGACTCATTTGATGATTTTACCACGATAAAAAAAAAATAGAAAAAAAAAGCCTTACACTGCTTAAATAATTAATCGATTGTTTTTATTACCGTACGGCATACATACAGACTCCAGCACTACAATTTAAGAAGCTGTAAAATTTATTTAATATATTTTCAACTTTGTTACAAAAATAGGAAAGGTTCAAATTCGATTGGTTAAGAATTTCCAGATTGTTTCATTTGCTACGTCTGTTGGTATTTAGATTTGACAAATGACCCACTGAGTTGTTCTCCATTACCAATGTTCGAGAGTACTTTTGAACGTCTGAAGTTGTGTTTATTTATTTTTGACGTTTCTGCACATAAGTATTTTAGATTATAACTATGTATATAAGCTTTAATTGAGGACTTTTGGATATTTAAGTGTTTTTTTTTTTATGAATATTTGAAGAAATATTTTGTGGGCGTAAAAAATTAAACCAACGGCAGTTATAACGTCTTTTTTTGTAAAAAGAATAGTTGTATCGTATTTTTGTTCTTATCTAATAACAAGTAACTGGCAGGTATATAAGTTTTGCTCGTAATATTAGTTAATTAATTTCCAATTCTCATAGCAAATAAAAACGCTCAAATATTATTCGTTGTTCGGAAATCCAAAACTATTTCTGAGACTTAAATCTATTATTAAAAAACTAAAATTAAAAGAGAAAACAAACCTTTCAAAAAAGAACACCAAACAAAATTCAAAACCAAACTCACAAAACAGTCATTCCAACAAAAAGTCCATGCACTTTACAAAAAAAAAAAACAACAGAAGCACAGAGTTAAAAAAAATACAAATATCGTATTTTCGATTAAAAGTATTCGAATTATAAATTCGAATTCGCGCGCGCGCGGCCGGCTTGCCTCGCCGTGGCTCTCTTGCGAAATGCTGCGCTTAACCTTAGCTGAGTACCATTCATCTGTGATACGTTTGGCCTCTGTTTATAATTTTAATCCAACCGCTACCTACTTAGAATATTCTTCGTTTAAAGGACGTGCGTGTATTTTTTTTTCTGTTGGAACCTCCTCGGGGGTTTTGTATTTTCACCACCCGACTGTGCCATGAAGAGACTAATTTATATCATTCAGGCAGATTCAGGTTTCTTTGCGTAAGAATTTTTTTTTTTATGATTTTGCGTTTATTTGCGTTATTGCATTTTATTTTATCCCTTTTGAATAAAAATATCCTCATATTTCTTATATCAAAATGAGTGCAAAAAATTCTAACATTTCGCATTTTATAATACATATTATATTATTTATAAAATGCGAAAGTAAGTTTGTTTGTTCATAAATCAGTGAACCGAATTTGAAGAATTTTATTTCGAGCTACATTGGACTACATTATTTTGTTTAACACTTGAAAGGAGTTAAATGATGGGTAGGGAAGGCCCGCTGGTTGACCGAACTCTGCTCGGGTTTAAAAAGTGGAGAAAAAAAAACAAACAGACAATAGGTTCCCCTCTTTTCTGTTTGTTTTTTAAGAGTTTTGTTTCCTAACCAAAAAATAAAACTGACAAAATAAAAACAATTATTAAACTGGGGTTTGAAGCTGCAGACATAAACTTTAAAGGCTGTTAGCCATTAAGGCGAAAATATCTTGAAAACGATAAGAAGGCTTTTTCAATAGCTATATCTAGGTATATCTCGAAACTATTAATCAAACTAAAATTTAATTTAAATTACAAAAAAGATTTAAGATTACAAATTACCTACGATAAAAAATATTAAATCGTTATTTTTTAGATTATAACGAAAAAAAAAATGTTGTGTAAGACAAAAGATCGCATTGAAAAAAAAAAAACAGTCGAATTCATAAAACCTCCCCTTTTTTTAGAAACCGGTTTAAAACAAACGATTTGTAAGCAAGTATCATTCATAGAGGCTGCGTAATATAATAAGAAGATGCACAAAATTGCAACATTTTAAAACGACTTGAACTGCTGTCCTTCTAAAACCAAATGTTGTCATTTCATTTTGTTTTTATATTTTTTCGTGTTTTAGTTGCTAATCTGTATTTTTTTTTTATTTTGTTTTTATATTTTTTCGTGTTTTAGTTTAGTATGTAATTTTTATTAACGAAATTACGGATATTATGTCTAGATAGCTACGTTACTCATTAGATCTTAAAATAGAATGTTTATGCAGTTAATGTTTATTTTGTAAATTGATTTACCAACACTTTCGTATGTTTTACTTGCCAGCACATTTAGTGGCTGTTTCTTTAAAAGTTGATAGGAGCTAAAGGAGGTCGGATTACAGTGACACTGGCCGGTGAATGTTACTCTAGCGGAGCGTCGTCGATGGTTAATATATGACAGCTGTCAGATGACAGATCAGAATTGGGGGGAATGCGGTTGAGTTACGACGTCCACGACGAACTGCTATATTTTGACTTATCGTGGAGATGTTAATGATTGATGATGAAGATCGACTATGAGATGCCCACTTCTGAATAAAAGGCTATACTGACACCAACTGTAAACTAGATGAGGACATGGTTTCACACCTAACCAATCTCAGAAAAAATACATTACTCTCCTTTTCGTCGCGCACTCGGTACACTAGAAACTGGCCACTAAATGATTTAAACAAAGGCTAGACAGATAATATCATTGTGATCCAGCCTGTCCCTTGCTGTCCTCCCTCACTGACGCCCTAAGCCGAGGTTCGTACCCCACAGGGGGTGCCCTTAGCGTATGGTCACTTAGTTTGTTGTATTTTAGTTGTAAGCCCCTGGCTGGAGACCTTAGATTCATTTAACAGGCCTGTTGGTCTAGTGGTTAGTGACCCTGACTGCTATGCCGGAGGTCGTGGGTTCGATTCCCACCCAGGACAAATGTTTGTGTGATGAGCACGATCATTTGTTCTGTGTCTGGGTGTAATTTATCTATAATCCTAATCCTAACTAATATTATAAATGCGAAAGTGTCTGTCTGTCTGTCTGTCTGTCTGTCTTTTCTTCACGCCTAAACTACTGAACCGATTTGTGTGAAATTTAGTACAGACATAGTTTGGAACTTGAGAAAGGACATAGGATAGTTTTTAACCGACTTCAAAAAAAGGAGGACTGTATTTTTTTTATGTTTGTTACCGCATTACGACGGACTGGGTGAACCGATTTTCATGATTCTTTTTTTTTTGAAAGCTGTTGCTTCCCGTATGGTCCCATTGTCACCAAATCAGGATCTGATGATTGGATCTTGGAGAAATCGAGGGCAACCCTCAAATTTTATAGGCCCACGCATCGTTTTTCGTAAATCTTATGAAGTAATTTAAGTACTTGCGTATGGTAATCATCATCTTATGTAGCTGAGCTGATGATGGAAGGTACAACTCCTTAACAGTAGTTTGTTACCGCATAACGACCGACTGGGTGAACCGATTTTCATGATTCTTTTTTTGTTTGAAAGCTGGTGCTTCCCGTGTGGTCCCATTGTCACCAAATCAGGATCTGATGATTGGATCTTGGAGAAATCGAGGGCAACCCTCAAATTTTATAGGCCCACGCATCGTTTTTCGTAAATCTTATGAAGTAATTTAAGTACTTGCGTATGGTAATCATCATCTTATGTAGCTGAGCTGATGATGGAAGGTACAACTCCTTAACAGTGAGGAGTAGGCATCGACTGATTCATTGTCGCATATCTCCGGAACTTCACGTCCGATTTAATTTTTTTTTTTTGTGCTAGGTATCTATCTGTTAGGGAATACTGCAAGTTTCATCAAAATCTGTTCAGTAGTTTTTGAGAACAACAAAGCCATCGACTTGAAATAAAAGTTATTTTGTAGATTATTTTACCCTTTTTTGTGGTTCTTAATGAAGGCGGTTACATTTTTTTTTTGAAAAAGTTTTTTATTAAATATATTTTTACGGGTTAAGCCGCGCTTGCCGAGGTTGGTCTGTGGATGGGTAAAAAGCACTCGGAAAGCACGTAAAGCCCGTCCCGGCTGTCATTTGAAGATCTTTGACAGTCGTTACTGTCAGAAGCTCTAAAGTCTGACTGGGTAATACGATACCCCATGGTAAGACTGGTTGTCTTACCATTACCTTAACATTGTTCTATTATTTTTTTTTTTATATAGTGGTAAAATCATCAAACGAGTCCTCCCACCCAGGGTAGGGCGGGAAGGACTGTCAGACTTGACTGACGAAAATCTACGGTGTCCTTCAATAGCCCTTTACGTACCGGGGTCACGGTAATTCGTAAGTCCCGCGACCCCGGCAGGCTTTGGCCCTCTAAAATAATGAGCACTTAGAAAGGAATTCAGATAATTCCACCCTCAAAGGATTCCCTCTAAATATTAGTATAGGTGTTCAAAGATTGTATAAAAACTATTATAATATTTATTTTAAGTATTTTGTAGTTAGAAATCTGGGATGTACGATGTGAAGTTACATTAAAAAAATATAAGTATTTAAAAAAATGTCACGTAAGTGACGTGAGGCAGACCAAATTCTACGCGAGCGAAGCCGCGGGCAAAAGCTAGTATGTATGTATTTAGAAATCTATATGTATGTTTATCAGTTGTCTAGTACTCATAACACAAGCTCTGCTTAGCTTGGGACTAGATGGCGTTGTGTGATAGTTGTGGAATATTTATTTATTATTATTTTTATTTATTTAAGGCATCCTCAGAAACAACCTCCTCTAGGTTGACCTGCGACATGCCAATGACAAAATATGATGTAAGTCTTAGTATGTTACGTATATTTATTAAATAAGATATGTAAATACATATAAACTTTGTGTTGAACTGTTGTCGCGTTGTATTCCTAAAATTAATGCCAAGGTTTCTTAACACAAGGATTTGATACTAGAATGTAATAATTTTACGTTAGGTGCGATGACCGTCGTTAAAAACTCAATCTTTATTGTTTTTAGAGAAGTGGTGGCCCAATGGTATCGGCTCCGACTTACGAGTTGTAGGTCGTGGGTTCGAACCCAGCCAGGGGCATTACTTTGTACAATTTTTTTCATCGCCAGTGCTCTCAAAACGGTGAAGGAAAACATCGTGAGAAAACCGGCATGCCCTAGAACCAAAAAATCGAAGAAATGTGACACCCACCAACCCGCATTGGGGCCGTGTGGTGGATTATGGCCCACTACCTCTCACAGAGAGGAATCCTGTGTCCCAGCAGTGGGAACATTTATGGGCTGATGATGATGATTCATATACTCTTTATTCATTTTCATACATATTAATTACTCTTTATTCATTTTTAAATATTATAAAAAATTCTTTATTCATTTTCTTAACTTATTAAATACATTTATTAAATATTTTTACAAAAACAGAATAACAAAAAAAAAAACATTTAAAAATATAAATAATAGTGGCCCACCGGTATCGGGAACAGGGTCCAAGCTACCGGCGGTCAGGGCTCCAGAGAAAGGAATCTCCTAACAATTCGCGCCGTGTCCAGTAGAACTGCTTTCTGAATCAGGCCCTTGATCCAGCTGCCTAACGAGAGCCTTATTAAAAACATTATTAAAATATAAAAAAAATAGTAGCCATTCACCAGCGTCGGGAACAGGGTCCAAGATGAAACTTAGGGTGCTTAGGGCTCTCGGGCATGCGGGCAGCGAGTAATGGGCGACTTGCTGTCCGACCATGGACCATGCCCGGGTCGACGGCGCGTTGTGTTCCACGCGCGCCTCAAAGAGTGTCAGCATATTGATGCGGCCTGTAGAGGGCCAAATCCTGCCGGGGTCACGGGACTTACCCATTACCGTGACCCCGGTACGTAAAGGGCTCGTGAAGGACACCGTGGATTTTAGTCAGTACAAGTCTGGGTAGGAGGACTCATTTGATGATTTTACCACGCAAAAAAAAAAAAGCGTGTTTAGGGCTCGAGAGAAAGAAACCCTTACTAATCCATAGATTCATTAGATTTGTCTATGTCTATGTTTATAAATGATGGCACGCTGCGTGAAGGACGTATTATATGCGGCCACGCTTAGGAACGGTCGAAACGTCAACGACCTCCATCTGTCAACTGTCACTTGAAAATTACGTTTGGCAAAAACTAATTTGTGCAAATTAATTTTCAATTATAGTTATTATCTTGTTAATGTTATTTTTAATTGTCTATTTAAAAACTAGTATGTTAAAGTCTAAATGGATATTGGTCTAATTTAAAGCCTGCTAGTGTTAGGAAACACAATTAAAAATGAAATTCACGCCTTATTCCCATTACTGCGATGCTACGTCCTGCTATAATATTGTTACCCACATATTCTTTTTGCCTAAGCTACGTTCATACATTTAGAAACACGCGCGTCAATTGTAATTGAACTGTTATAAAATTAAAAGTAAACGCAATTGTCTATTATGTAGCCAGAAATCATGTTTTTTCTTCTTATAAGGACCTATAAATCAATATGATCATTATTACACTAGGCAGTTTAAGATAATTTGAATTTATGCCTAGATAATAAAATAGTTATATTGTTATTTAACTGTTTTTTTTAGCGTGGTTAAATCATCAAATGAGTCCTCCCAGGCCCAGGGCAGGGCAGGAGGGACTGTCAGACTTGTACTGACTAAAATCCACGGTATCCTTCAATATCCCTTTACGTTCCGGGGTCACGGTATTTGTGAGTCTCGCGACCAGTGTTATTTAACTTAGTATTTATGTAATTAAATATTAATAAGTTAATGCGCATATGATTGACCTCCATTTATCATCTGTCGTTTGAAAACCAAGAATAGCAAAAAGAATAAAAAACTTTGTTCAAAATTAATTTTAATAAACTGGACCGGGTTGTTGTAAATTTGCCACAACGTTAATTCGCCCCGAATAAAAGTATGTTTAACATAGCCACAATTTTTTTTGATTTTTTTTTTGATTTTTGAATTTTAAATTCACTCCATTTCTTTTTTCTGTACGGATAGCAAAACAATTAAATCATAAAATCCAGCACAAACCACCGAAAAGAAATTAAGTACGTTCTGGTCCCTCACCGGAGACGGAAGTTTCGGAAGAGGCGGAGTGGGAAGCGGTTGCCTCCTTCTGTGAAGCAGTCATGCTCGCAAAGAGGACAGCGTCCTCCCTCCACCCCAGCCGCAGTGGTAGACTGCTCACGGCGGGGCTATTGAAGGCATAGTCCATGGTCGGACAGCGAGTTGCCCATTACTCGCTGCCCGCATGCCCGCGCCTACGGTGGCCGGAGATCGTCTGCCGACGTCTGTCGCCGTGGGCGTCTACCACTGCGGCTGGGGTGGAGAGAGGACGCTGTCCTCTCCCTCACGCGGCCCGCCTAACGGCCCCGAACTAGTATTTTTATTTATTCGTAAGGATAGTTATTTTTTAGGCTGCAATTACGTATTATTGTATTATGTGTAGTATGTATTGAAATCATTCATCATCAAATCTTTGGTAGTCCATCTACAGGGGGTGCCTAACTCGGGCATAAGATAACATGTCGAATTATATAGAAATGAATAACTTTGTATATTCGTGTTAGAATAGATATTAAATTGGTCATACTACTCGTGATGACTTGTATTGAACAACTCGTCAACTAAGTGAAATGAAACTTTTTGGCGACACCAAAAAAAAACATAAAAAGTTAAAAAGTAAACTAAAATATTAAAAACTAGATGAAACAGAAAGCTAACATTTGTTTACAGTCTGGGGAACTATAAAGAAATGCTTCACAGAAATGTCCCCGACTATCGATATCAAATACATTTCAAAAATCGATGTACGCGTACAGAAGTTATGGTGGAACAAGGTAACTTACAAGTACATAATACACTAGCACTTTGCCCGCGACTTCGTCCGCGTGGGTTACGTACTTTCCTAATTCCCCCTTTTCACCCCCTTAAAGGTTAAATTTCCAAAAACCCCTTCTTAGTGCTCACCTACATTATAACAGGAAACCGTGAGCAAAATTTCACATTCCTAGCCCCAGTAGTTTCGGCTGTTGATATGTCAGTCAGTCAGTTCTCCTTTTATATATATATATAGAAGATAGATGAACCCTAAAAACAAATAGTAGATTATGCACCGAGGGGCTAAAGTTGTGTCTTATGTCACGGGCGTCATATTGAATCTCGAGTGCAATGAAGGATTCGGGATTTAACTCCCGAGCGTAGCGAGGGAGTTAAGAGTTTAACTCACGAGCGAAGCGAGGGAGTTAATACAAGAATCCTGAATGCAGCGAGGGATTCAAGCTAGCCCAAGGCAAAGACACCTTTAGCCCAGAGGAGGATACTCTACTTTTTACACCTACTGTGAGAAAATAATAGCCATAGTACGAAAAACAAAGTATTTATTAAATAAAAAAACAGTAACGCGTAGTAAGGGTTTCGAGAATAGCTTTCCTCTTTCTGGCACACTAAATCAGACTTGGCTGTATGGGCTCAGCTCCCTTTGCCTGCCCCAAAGAGGGACGAAAAGAACCAAAAAAAAATCAAGGCTGCATGGGCTAGATAGATCCCTTTGTCTTCCCAAAAGGGAAAAGAAAATTAAAAAAAAAAAATCTTTCTGGCACCAAAGGGTGTTTGTTGTTTATAAACATATTCCAAATTCAAATCACATTATTGACCAGCGGGTAATAATGAAATCCAGTACAACATTATTGACCGGCTGTGCCGTCGGCCACTAATGACTCACTTTAGGTTAAGGTTGCTTGACATATAATTTGACATTTTCGAGCAGGTGGTGTGAAAACACCTTTTTTAGGCAGTCTTCGTATTTGCACTACGTCCCATTTACACTTCATACCGCGTTCGCAATTGGTCCCAATCGTACCGGCTTATCTTATTTTTTTTTGTATTTTTTTTTTCTGTTTTTATGAAGTGCGTCGACTGCATGATTGTTTTTGCTGGAGTGATAGTGAAAGTAACGAAAACACATTACAGTCCATAATGGACACGGACAGTCGGGTAATCAGGTTTCTCGTGTGGTTGACCTTAAGCGCTCCAAATATTTGGCCATTTACAATTATCAACGAAAATAAAATCGAGAAATTGGAGCGGTTTCATCGCGAAGAATTTTGACAATGTAAGTATGAGGAGATACTTTGATTGTTACATTTCTGTAAGTATGCGCATTTTTTATCAAACCATTTACTAGCGATATGCCAAAATTACAAAAATCCCAACTCGTAAATTATAAATATAAAACGAATGTATAAAAAACGTTACTGATAACGCGAATCGAAATAGTTTTCGTCATATTCGAGACTATATGATTCTGAGAAAACAGTATTTTTAATTGAAGTTTTTTTAAGTACTAAAATACATAAACATCTAAAGTATTAATTTTTCTTGGAAACAATCACTAGCGCTGTCAGATGGTAATATATCCATCGTTGTGATAAAATTAACGGCATTTACTCTTGTCGGAGGCTGACGGCGTTGCCTCATTGTATGGCAACACATAACACCTCTAGCCAGGTTAAAAGACGGCCCTTGGGTCACCGGAAGAAATAAAAAAAATGAAAAGGAGGAAGCCAACATATAAATAGAAAACAAAGCCCCCGCCGCGACTGTCTGTCTGATCACGATAAACTCAAAAACTATCGAAGCCCTAGCATGTCTTTTCACGTTTCATGGAATGAAAGACGGCACGGTTAGAGCAGTGGCTGAGCGATTGGACTGCTACGCTGCGTGTGTTCGATTCCCGCACGAAGCAAATATTTGTATAATCTACAAGTAGTTGTTTCGGGTCTGGGTGTTTGTGTATGTGAGTTTATATGTTTGTATACGCACCCACGACACAGGAGAAATTCCTAGTGTGGGGCAACGTTTAAAAAAAAAAGGAAGTAATGGGGCAGATCATTGCCCAAGAATGGGACAAAACCTAAATAATATAGTTAAATATCACATTTCACTAGTCATATTAAATTAACAACAATCATACTGTATGAAAATAACTAAGTTTATCGTCACATTTTAATATGTCGTGAACATGATTTTTGTTCTTAAAAATCATTGTTTTATCTGGTCATATAATTTATGAGTTATCACTATGTATCTTGTTAACCGAAGAAAGGAGGTTTCTCGATTCGCCGAAATCATTTTTTTAAAGGCCTATTATTACCTATTATTATTATATTTTTAATATGCAAGTCAAAGTGCAAACATTAATCTATATTTATAAAAATATTATTTATTATTGGTTGCGCAAAGTATATAAGTAAGTCCCGTACTTAATTTTAAAGTTCATTTTTATACTAGTTGTTACCGGCGGCTGCATCGGCGTTTTATTCCCTAATTATCCCACGGGAAGAAAATACCGGGATAACAGTATGTATCGACATACATTCAAATTAACAAAACAAAAGTTAAAGTTGGCCCCGGAATAGACCCCTGAAGAACTCCAGACTTTACAGTCACAACCTTAGATTCAAACCCATTCATATAGAGTTTTTGAGTGCTGTTATAAATATAAGAAACAAACCATTGAAAAGAATTACCTCGAATTCCGATAAAAGCCAGTATTTCTAAACCATTTGTCTGATCTACCTTGTCAAAAGCTTTCTGAAAGTTAGAATCTGAACTCTCTTGTCAATTTGCTTTTCATATTTTCCGTTCGCTAAATTTTTGTTAATTGTTCAAATTCGATTCAAATATCTATATGATCTACAAGCAATTGTTCCGGCTCTGGATGTTTGTGTAGGTATACGAGTTTAAATGTTTGTAAACGGACCTATACAGGAGAAATACCTAGTATTAGATGACGATAAAAAAGGCAAAATTTTCGCTTCACGTATTATTTACAGTTTAATACTTCTTGTAAGCATCCGAAACTGTAATCTTATCTCACCTACTTGTTATTTTGATGTAGTAATTATCTTAAATAGTTTTATTCCTCTCAATATTAATTGTTGGAAGACAAAACAACTTTAATAGTCACCTATAATTGATGTTATCTTTTAGTGTTATTTACTTGTTTTTAATTGATAACTAAAAAGTAGACTGCTTTTGTTAACCCTGTTAAAGTTCTTATTACCCAAAATGGTTTAAAGTAGTTTTAACATTGTAGGTCGGCTATTCTTAAAAGCGACAGGAAAGAAGCACATTAGAAATAGAATTTTTTCATTTCATTTTTGAATCCATCTCGTCATCTGCCTTCTTTTTTTATGTTAAAATCATCAATGTGTCTTCCCACTCAAGGAGGGCGTGAGGGACTGTCTAAAATCGACGGTGATCTTTCAATAGCCATTTGCATTCCAGGGTCACGGTTAGCTGAAGAGATAATCCCGCGACCCCGATGCTTTGGCGCTCTAAGAGGGGACCCATCAGATTGCTGACCGCTCTTTGAGGCCATGATCGGTCGGCGATTCAACCACATCTCTCTATGTTGACAAACGGAATGTCAGATTCGACTTCGACGAGCTGTGCTGCTATAGTTTCAAGTCTTGCTCGCAGTAAATTTTTTCTTTCCGCGAAAATGGTCTCTTCATCTTTATTTTAAAGACGGTTTGATATCCTACCGGATGCAACTAAATCTACAAAGTAAAACATGATTAACTCCTTCTTAATTATATTCCAAAAAAATAATGTATACAGATTATAAATTCAAACAAATCATCGGCTATAAAAATCATATTACGTCTAAATTAAAAACGTTTCTTCAAAAATGATTTATCACTCTTCCGGTAAAACATTAAAATAAGATTTTAAGTCGTTACCTTGAGTAGGTTAAGGCCCTTTTATAAATAAACAAGATTATGTATAACAATAACACAATAAATGTAATTAAATTACCTCTTATCTGCTTTACATAGCTAGTATAAAAAAAAATGTCGCTTCCCGCCATCTGTACTAGGTACGCGTATCAATTCTAAACCAAGAATCATTGGTTTTGTTTTCATTTATGAATGCCAAGAATAGATTTATTTTTATTTTTATGAAATTCGGCATTTTCTTTTCCGTTTATGGTATGTGCGACCCATAAACAAATGAAGAATTTTTTTAAAACTTTATTTAACAAAAGTCTTTCAAGTGTCATTAAAATAATATCGCAAGCGGTAATCTTCGTGTATAGCAAGCTATACGATTTAGCATTAACTTAAACGTAAAATCTAAATATTTGTACAGCTAGAATGCCGAATCTAGTGAAAAAGTCATAAGACAAATAATGCGAGCAATTTAGTAACACACAAAAATCAATAATATTTATATGATGATAAATTTTTAAAACGTGTTTCCGTCATTTTATGTCATAAGTTAATATGCTACTACGTCAAAATCAAAAGAACCAGTCTCATCTCGTGTTAGAAGTAAACATTCTTTGCCGAGAATGATCTGTGGAGGGTGACTATCAGCGTTGCCTGACGTCCCGATTTTAGCGGTACGTCCCGATTTTTAAAGCAAAAATAAATGTCAAGCAAAGTAAAAGTACTTAGAATACGGAAATTTTGGGACAAGTTTTCTTTTTTTTTTTCTTTTAAAAGCTTACCCCACACTAGGAATTTCTCCTGTGTAGTAGGTGCGTTTAAAAACATAGAAACTCACATACACAAACGACCAGACCCAGAACAACTACTTGTAGATCATACAAATATTTGCTCCGCGCAGGAATGGAACTCGCGACACGCAGCACTGCAGTCCAATCACCCAGCCACTGCACTAACCGTGCCATGAAGTCAATTTAAGACCTTTGGTCATTTTGCGAATTGAACATTCTGCGCCTAAACGCTAGCGAAGTATATTGATAGAAAACTAAAAAAAAAAGTAATGTCAGTAAGACGACTAGGCCAGGGTCAAACTAAAAGTACCACATTTTTTTTTCTAATTAATACTCATTAAAAAGTAATATGAATCATAAAATTTACATTTATGTTTTTATAAAGCTTTATTGGTTAACACATTGGGTCGCTGTATCATAGAGAACATGGACTAGTAAAATTGTATAGACGCGACAGTTCTAGGGTTGGTTTCATCCACCCCGCTGCCTCGGCGTCGTCAACGGGGTTAAAGGGAAAAATAGTTTCAACAACTGCGCTTGAGCCGTCGGCCGTTAACGAGCAGCGGTAGTGGGGTGCATGGGACTTAGTACTTTATTATCCTGTACCACCCAACCAGTTAAATGTGGACAACGAGTCTAGCAGGGTCAATGAAACTATTTTCCCGTCTACCCCGTATACAGTCAATTATACAGCCATGTATGCCAGAAAGAGAAGGCGTTATTTGTACCGAATAGAACGGTGGCGACGGCGGGTGCGGAAATATCAAACATATGAAATCGCCGCTCGTGGCCATATTGAAGTGACTGAGTCGGGAGGCTAGCGCGGTAGCTATGAGCGAGATTGTGAGCAATGAGTAGAATAATGTAAAATTGTTCATAATTCAGTTGTATACAATCCATAATAACCAATAAATTTAATATGAATTTCTTTAAACAAGATTTATAGAAACTACTGGGCACCCCCGGTTTGCAAATCCTGAAGTCGCCGTAACAAAAACAAATTTAATGCTTGATCGGCAGTATTACACCGATCGCGCCCGCCACAGGCCTAGGCCTCCGCGCGTTCACTATGGACATATAATAGAAAATATCCAAAGGTCAGCGGTACAACACTTGCGGTTATATTCAAAATATTCAACTGAGTTCTCCTATCAGGGGTGCAATAGAAGGGACTGTCAAACTCTTATTGATTAAAACTCCCTGTTCCTTCCGCTGCCCCTTGCATTTCAAAACCGCAGTGCCCTAATAGGCAGAAACCTGAGTTCAGATCAGGAGACCCGCATCTGTTAATTTTTTTATTCTTTGGCAGAACGTAGAGCCGCATACAATTAACATAATATACAATTACGTAAAACTAAATTAATAAAAACACACGATTCAAGGCCGGTCTAACGGGTAACAGTATGAATGTAGGGCAATAAACTTATGTTGACAAGGTCACTTTTATTTATTTATTTAATTTTATGCTAGCTCTGCCGACGATATTGTTCGTATAAAATTTTGAACCCCGGCTAGGGTTACTAGATAGAAAATATAAATGTCTGGAGATAGAGCCTTATTTCCATTAAAAAAAACTGTGTTAATTCTCGAATTATGCGACTTCTCACGCAAACATAATTTATAGCCCGAACACTTCTTTTTTAACTTGATAAAATCATCAAATGATTTTACAAAGTAAAAAAAAGAAGTTCTCCTACCCACGGTGAGGGAGGGAGGACTCGTTTAATGATTTTACCACGTTAAAAAAAGAAAAAAAAGGGGCGAGTTGAGCTAAAGGAGCAAGAGTTCTAGAGTCCTTTCGTCTAACATGATCGCCTCACCCCATTTTTATTATTATTGTGTAGTGATTTCCACTTATGAATAAGCTTTCCAGTGAATGGCAGCTCTAAGTTGAGTACTAAATTTTTGCTTTACAGTAATGCCTCTGTCAAACAGACAGGCGAAAGCGAAGCGATATCGAATCGAAGCGAGACGTCATGCGTCAGTCCGATAGTTCTGTCACGCTATCGGATCGCTTTCGCTGTTCAATGTGACTGGATTCAAACATTATTATATATGATACATTACAAATAAAAACGCCTCGCTTCGCATTCGTCACGGCTGTCTGTTTGACAAAGGCTTAAATGCCACTCATGTGACTCGGAGAGTGATGAGTATGAATGTAGATGGATGGAGAGAAAGGTCAAAGAAAATATGGATAGAGTAAATGATATGGCAGAATAGAAGAAAAAATGTGTTGCGCCGACACCAAGTAAAATGGGATATGGGCAGGAAGATGAGACAGTTAATTAGATATTTCTCTGTCAACTCGCATATTTATTTTAAGAACTAGCTTTTGCCAGCGGCTTCGCCCGCGTGGAGTTTCACGTGTTATTGTGAGTCAACCATAAAAGATAGACATATGCTGTTAAGGAATATTGTTATATAATTTTAAGGAGAACATTTCCGTCATAGATGATTTCTATGTAGCTTTAACCATTAAGGCTGCACACCCGACGGAAGCTTAAAAAATGGAGTAACTTCTCCCGTTTTCCTAATATTTCCCTTCACTGCTCTGCTCCTATTGATCATAGCGAAATAAAAAGTATACTATAACCTGCCCAGGAGCATGAAGAATAATTGTGGCAAATTTCGTTAAAATCCGTCGAGTAGTTTTTGTTTCTATAATGAACATACAGACAGACAGACAAAAATTTTACTGATTGCATTTTTGGCATCAGTAGCGATCCCTAATCACCCATTGATAGTTATTTTTTAAATATATTTCATGTACAGAATTGGCCTTTCTACAGATTTATTATAAGTATAGATATAGATTAGGCGTAGGCTGTCAGGTGGTTGACCGCTACACGCTTTTAAGATACAAAATATTACTAAAACTCAACTTAGCCTTGCACTAAACGCGCTAAGTCCTAAATAGGACCAATCAAGGACTTGTGAGCAGTTCTACTAGACTTTCTAAACGTAAGCTGAACTGACTCACATGTGTCTACTTGGATTTTATTACTTACTAGCATTTGCCCGGGGCTTTGTCCGTCAGTATATAACTTTCCCATCGCTGGGATACAGGCCTCCACTCTGTGAGAGGGAGTGGCTCATAATCTACCACGCGAGCCCAGTGCGGGTTGGTAGATGTCACATGTCTTCGAATTTTTGATTCTAAGACATGTCGGTTCAGGTAACCGTGACCCTGGAAGGTAAAGGTCTATTAAAGGATCGCCGTGGATTTTAGTCAGTATAGGTCTGACAGTCCCTCCCGTTCCGCTCTAGGTGGGAGGATTCATTGGATGATTTTAGAACGATAAACAAAAACATTCCGGGTTCGTGGGACTGTCATCAGGTAACCGTGACCCTGGAACGTAAAGGTCTATTAAAGGATGGCCGTGGATTTTAGTCAGTACAAGACTGACAGTCCCTCCCGTTCCGCTCTAGGTGGGAGGATTCATTTGATGATTTTATTAGGGTAGCAATAAAGGTCGCGGGACCAAGGGATTACCGTGACCCCGGTACGTAAAGGGCTATTGAAGGACACCGTGAATTTTAGTCAGTACAAGTCTGACAGTCCCTCCCGCCCTGCCCTGGGTGGGAGGACTCATTTGATGATTTTAACACGATATAAAAAAAAGGGTAGCAATAAAACGAGTGACTGTAAATTACAATTTTAAGTGTCAACATTAATTAATTTTGGGTTATATAATTACTAAGTGAGCGACTGACTGTAAGTGACGAGAAATCAACAGTATCTTACAAACATTAATTTGAGTTACTTAATATACAAAATGAGCAGCTTCATAATATTTGAGCGACTTAACTTTTGTTTGGGTGTCAACGTTACGTCCTGCATTTTTTTTCAATATTTGGCAAATGAATTTTTTATACCGAGCGACATTTTATCTTAAATGAAGTGTTTCGAATACAAAAACCACTTTGAAAAATACACTAATGAGCAGAGTATAAGGAGCATGTCGACGGAACCCCGCTAAGCGGGGCTCCTATTTCTGGGTGGTTAAAAAAAATAAACCACGAAGAGGATAGCGGGGTCTTTCAGACCCCGCCATCCTCTTCTAACCTAAATTGTCCGATTCGGGGTGCCAGCAAGTCCCGAGCTGTACTTCCAGTCGCTAACTCAGTAATGTGATGCTCGGATAAAATTTTTAATATATGAAATGGATTAATCACAATCCACTTTTTGTAAGCTCGTTCTGGATTTTATTTTTTATCAATATTCGTCGTTAGTTTAGTTAATTTCTTTCGCATACTCATATTCACACCGCTCAAATTATTAATACAGTATGTCAACATCAGTCCCAAAGCTTTTTTTTAATCGCTCGTTTTATAATTCCCCATATTATTATGATAAAAAAAGGGCGGATCGCTAGTATTTATATACAAAAACAGTATGAGTCGGTTAATCTGTCGGTCAATGGCAGTAGCATAGTAACATACTTTTTGAGCTGTTAAACACCAACTAGTGATGCATTGGTATCGATAAAACAGTATACAACACTCTGACAGATCAGGGTGAACACGTCAATGACCTCAATGTGTCAACTGTCACTTGAAAATGTGTTTAAAAAAAACAAAACATTTCTGTAAATTAATTTTCAATAATATTTTAGTCTCTAACTTGTTAATATTTATACCTAGTTTTGGATAGTCACAACATAGCGCTATGGCCGTCCTATTCTTTGTTTTAACGCATAGGTTATTTTGCTTTATTTAATGATAGTTTCGCGTTTGACCACTATCTCGCCTGATGGTAAGCGAAGATGTGGTCGACGGTGAAGCACGCTTGCCTAACCTATTCACTCTTGATTTGAAGACCCCAAGGGCGCTGGTAGCGGGTTATAAAATATCGGTATTTATAGCCCACATAGCTAACATTTTTACATCTTGTACAGTTTTTGAGTTATCCGCCCTTGAAACTCCGTATTTTTGGGAAAAACATTTTTACTTCTTCGCATTTGGGAATTTCAGTCCCAACTTTACGTAGGTAGTCAAAAATTGTGTCCCAAGAATTTCCCTCTATACTTTGTTTTGAGCATTCAATGACTGCGCTATTTAGAGATGTACCTAGTTAGAATGTAAGCGGATCTCAACATAATTGTAAAACGAAATTGCAAAAAAAAAACATTGTTTTTTTTAAACGTTGACACCCATAGAGACGTCACATTCTTGTGACGTTGTGTTGAAAAAACGTAAAGCAAGTGGAGCCACTGCCTAACTTGTCGATAGAAAGTATCGATACACATGCGAGTATGGTACATCCCTAATAGCAACCAAACTGGTTGGTTTAGCTTTGACCCACGTCGCTAGGGTATACTTAAATGTTATATAATATATTCTAAAGATACTTAGGTAATTTTAATAAAGTGTTTTAGACACGCACGATGTTAGCAAGAAGTTATTGATGAATGGAGCGAGTAATTTTAATAATTTCTTGTTTTAATACGGTCACGGTAATTTTTATTTTTAACCGACAACATAGACTATAGCAGTTATTGTGCCGATAGTCGTGTCTGCCAATGGCTTAATTGCCAAGAGCCTCGACGAACACCTGAGGAGGCTCTCGCTTGATAGCTGGATCAAGCGCTTGATTCAGAAGGCAGTAGAACAGGGTCCGGCAGCCCGGACCCTGTTCCCGATGCTGGTGGAATGCAATTTTTTTATATTTTTTAATGTTTTTTATTCTTCGCCGAATTGAAAAAATATGTTTGAGATGGATAGTCCATTTCCCGAGGAAGGCTATAGGCTATATAACATCACGCTATGACCAATAACAGCCGAGCAGCGGGGGTGCAACCACGGGGAGCAGCTAGTTTAGTTTTTTTATGTGCAATGGGTTTGCTCTTGACCTTAGTCTAGGTCAGGAGTCACTAAAACAAGGTCGACGATGGAGCGAGCTTACCCAGAAGAAGCCTGTTCACTCTAACTTAACTCTTAACTCTTCAGGGGTGGCCATCTTAAATAGACATAAGATCTACTGTTTGCTAACGAAACCCTGTGCGATCTACCAATTACATACTTCTTGAAATCTTAAATGAAACATCATAGATTAGTACACAATCATGCAGTATTTTTATTGAACAGTTTAGGAGTTCCTTTTTATATCACATGTGAGATTGTTTCCTTAAATTTACTTCATACTTTGGAATGGAAGTCTGAGTTGATGCTGTTTTATCAACATAATGTAGGCCCACGATCGACTGGACTAATAGTCGCGATCGACCGGTCGATCGCGATCGACCTGTTGGCCACCCCTGGTTTAGGGGGTAGGGTAGATGCGTTCGGAAACACAGACGCAGGTAGAGAGTTCCACTCCTTCGCTGTCCGCATTATAAAAGACAAAGAGTATAAAGTTTATCACAAGTTTTGGCCTAAATTAAAGGCAGAAGACGCGACATCAATTATTAGAGGATGCAGTTACCGCTATCATACAATAGAATGCCAAATGAAAGCAATTTATTGTTCTATAAAGATCAATAGAAATTATCGTATTGTTCTGTGACCCCTCAGTGATAAGAGGGTGACTGATAACAGGACAGTGGCGGTCCAATGTGATAGGAGATTGTTAGAAAGTAACATCATTATTAGCGCTAGCTGTTATATATTTATTATAAAGTTCTTGGTTATAACTGTGTCAACAAAGCGACTTCAAAAATAACCATTTCTTTCGGAAGCTGGTCACTAAAAATTCAATGCAATTAAAAACAAAGCCTTTAAAAAAGAAAAGCTGTTTAACACTTTTTTGTGGTTGTTTTTGGAGTCAGTTTTTTTTTTTAATTGTATTCATAATGAAAAGCACAGTGTTTTTTACCTCGGGTTGAAGACTTTTTCAGTCCCTTTTTCTATTAGCGCCCTCGCTTCGTTCGAGCGCCAAATCCCGTTTCGGAACTAAATAGGTTACTTTCAACCCTAAGATAACAATGTACTATTACACTTTTTTATGATTTCAACTTCCTAGGTGTGTACTACCGCTCTTGTATGTAATTATTGGCTGTGTTCCGAGGAATTGCTTGACATGTATGTCGTATGTTCCTTTTTTTATTTTTTTTTATTTTATTTTTTTTTATTGTGGTAAAATCATCAAATGAGTCCTCCCACCCAGGGCAGGGCGGCAGGGACTGTCAGACTTGTACTGACTAAAATCCACGGTGTCCTTCACTAGCCCTTTACGCACTAGGGTCACGGTAATCCCGTGGTCCCGCGACCCCAGCAAGCTTTGGCCCTCTACAGGCCCCGTCACTATGCTGACACTCCTTGAGGCGCGCGTGGAACACAACGCGCCGTCGACCCGGACATGGTCCATGGTCGGACAGCGAGTCGCCCATTACTCGCCGCCCGCATGCCCGCGCCTACGGTGGCCGTAGATCGTCTTGCGACGTCCGACGCCGTGGGCGTCCACCACTGAGGCTGGGGTGGAGGGAGGTCGCTGTCCTCCCCCTCACAACACAAGATCGTCCGGAGGACACGGCGGTGCTCTGCCCAAGCGGGGCAGTCTTGCACCGTATGCTCCACCGTGTCCTCCGGACGATCTTCGCAATGGTGACACCCAGGCGTTTCTTCCCTCCTTATCAGACACAGGAACCTCCCGAAACATCCGTGTCCGGTGAGGACCTGCGTCATGCGGTAGGTAAGGACGCCGTGACGCCTATCCAGCCACTCCTCAAGGAGGGGTCTTACCGCCGCGATTGCGGCGTGCCCGTTCCTTTTTTAACCGACTTCAAAAAAAGGAGGAGGTTATCAATTCGACTGTATGTTTTTTTTTTTTTATGTTTGTTACCGCCTTACGACCGACTGGGTGAACCGATTTTCAAAATGCTTTTTTGTTTGAAAGCTGGTGCTTCCCGTGTGGTCCCATTGTCACCAAATCAGGATCTGATGATTGGATCTTGGAGAAATCGAGGGCAACCCTCAAATTTTATAGGCCCACCCATCGTTTTTCGTAAATATTATGAAGTAATTTAAGTACTTGCGTATGGTAATCATCATCTTATGTAGCTGAGCTGATGATGGAAGATACAACTCCTTAACAGTAGTTTGTTACCGCATAACGACCGACTGCGTGAACTGATTTTCATGATTCTTTTTTTGTTTGAAAGCTGGTGCTTCCCGTGTGGTCCCATTGTCACCAAATCAGGATCTGATGATTGGATCTTGGAGAAATCGAGGGCAACCCTCAAATTTTATAGGCCCACCCATCGTTTTTCGTAAATCTTATGAAGTAATTTAAGTACTTGCGTATGGTAATCATCATCTTATGTAGCTGAGCTGATGATGGAAGGTACAACTCCTTAACAGTTGTTTGTTACCGCATTACGACCGACTGGGTGAACCGATTTTCAAGATTCTTTTTTTGTTTGAAAGCTGGTGCTTCTCGTGTGGTCCCATTGTCACCAAATCAGGATCTGATGATTGGATCTTGGAGAAATCGAGGGCAACCCTCAAATTTTATAGGCCCACCCATCGTTTTTCGTAAATCTTATGAAGTAATTTAAGTACTTGCGTATGGTAATCATCATCTTATGTAGCTGAGCTGATGATGGAAGGTACAACTCCTTAACAGTAGTTTGTTACCGCATAACGACCGACTGCGTGAACCGATTTTCATGATTCTTTTTTTGTTTGAAAGCTAGTGCTTCCCGTGTGGTCCCAAATAATTCTTTTTTTTGTGCTAGGTATCGTTCAACTTAGGGAATACTGCAAGTTTCATCAAAACCGGTTCAGTAGTTTTTGAGATAGGGAATTTTATTAGCTTATTGTGGACATGAGGGATGTTATTACTAGTGCTACGTATTATATTATACTAGCTGTGCCACGCGATTTCACCCGCGTTTTTCTCGTTTCCGTGGAAATACCGAGATAAAATATTGCGTATATTATAGCCTCCCTCAATAAATGGACTATTGAATATTTAAACAGTTTTCATATCAGATCAGTCCCGAGTTTACCGCGTTCATAACAAACAACCAAACTTATCAGCTTTATAATATTAAGAAAAATATAGATTAAGTTAAATTGTATAAGTCGCAGGCAATAGCTGTCTATCTGTTCGACATTCAGCCAGACACATAAAACTACAGGCGGGAGTGTCCGTCCACTTTAAACCGGGTTAAAATATTATTTGAAAGTACTTCTGAGTAAATTATATTTTTCGTTTTATTTTCTTGTGGCAGAAGAATATATTGATTGTTTCCGCAACCTGATCTTGACGACGCGACATAGAGTTGACCGTGCGAAAAACAGTCTTGCCGTAAATCTAATCCTACATATTTAAATGTTTGCCCCTGTGATTTATTTATTGTTACGGCAAAAGATAATTTAATTGGGAATTGGACTCTCAGGGCGGGAGGGACTGTCAGACTTGTACTGACTAAAATCCACGGTGTCCTTCAGTAGCCCTTTACGTACCGGGGTAACGGTAATTTGTGAGTCTCGCGACCCCGGCAGGCTTTGGCCCTATACAGGCCCCGTCACTATGCTGACACTCCTTGAGGCACGCGTGGAACACAACGTGCCGTCGACCCGGGCATGGTCCATGGTCAGACAGCGAGTCGCCCATTACTTGCCGCCCGCATGCCCGTGCCTACGGTGGCCGGAGATCGTCTTGTGACGTCCGTCGCCGTGGGCGTCTACCACTGCAGCTGGGGTGGAGGGAGGACGCTTAACTTGAGAGAATGTGGGGGGAGGCCACTCGGGTTTAGAGAATTAAGAAATTCTTGTGGAAAATGGACTGCATCTTCTTGATCCATTACATTATCAATAGAAGTGTAGGTGACTATATCCCCTGGAAGTTAAGTTAAAATTAAATCGTTAATTTCGTCAAAACTACTGTTTCTCGCCGCCAATATTGCTCGTTGACACATCCATTGATAATCTTTATTTTCTATTTCGACGATATCTGGGTAAACTTTAAGATCTTATACTTACAATCATCAACAAATATATTTCGAAAAAGATTATTACAGGATTTTATGTTGATAAAAAACTCTATGGCCCATAACTCATTAATAGGTACCAACTCTTAACATCGTGATAACTTTTAAACGAAATATCCGATTGAGATGAAACAAAAAGTATTTTACTTCTACATAAATACCCTTGATAACATAATGCTTAATTTCGATAAAGATCAATATTACGATACATATTTAACGTAGTTTTTTTTCTTCAGACGATCTAATAATTATTTTGAACACAAAATCGGTCATTGTGATTAAACCATGATAGCTAGATATATGTTCTCGCGGACTTTTTTGTAGGTCTTAATGGGATCTACAAACCCGTAGTACATCATTTTGTTCTATTGTCAATAGTTTTTGCAGCGCACGCAAAAATAGGTTTTTGATTTTACACCTTGTGTTACAAAATAGCAAATTTATTACGGATCCCTAATTTTGAAACAAAAAAAAACATAGCCTATAGCCTTCCTCGATAAATGGACTACCCAATAATGAAAGAATCATTCAAATCGGACCAGTAGTTCCAGAGATTAGCGCGTTCAAACAAACAAACTCTGCAGCTTTATAATATTAGTATAGATGTATTTAGCAAGAATTTGGGTTGAATATTTAAACTAAAAAGATTAAAATAAAATACTTTTTCAAAAAAAATGTAACCGCCTTCAAAAAGATAAAAAGGTAAAATAAAAGGGTAAAATAATCTACAAAATAACTTTTATTTCGGAAGTCGGTGGCAAAAAAAAACAATGAAATAAAAAACAACAAAGCCATCGACTTCCGAAATAAAAGTTATTTTGTAGATAGATTATTTTACCCTTTTATGTGGATCTTTTTGAAGGCGGTTACATTTTTTTTTGAAAAAGTTTTTTTATAGTGGTAAAATCATCAAATGAGTCCTCTCACCCAGGGCGGGACGGCAGGGTCTGTCAGCCTTGTATCGACTACAATCCACGGCGATCCTTCAATAACCCTTAACGTTCCAGGGTCATATTTACCTGTTAAGATAGCCCCGCGACATCATCTCCTTGGGACCCTTAGCATCTCTTGGTAAATTCTATTGTGTAAATCCATAAATAGATAATTGCAATTGCCCTTGATGACTCAACCATCTCGCAACCTTGATAAAAACCGATAAAGATCCTTCCACGTATTAGATAATACTTCCACAATATAAATGCATCAGCACGGACTCGAACCCGACAAATACACAAAGGTCATCGATGCACATGCCTGCACATAAATTCAAATGATTCTAGATTGTTTATGATCGTCCATAAGTGTCATGTATCATCAGTTGTAGATTGATTGGTAACTCGTGGCTGAGGGTCATAGCACACATATGAACTCGAAAAGAGACGTCACCGTGTCGCTTGACGTCTAGACGTCAAACAGGCGTCAACTTTATGTTACCTAAGTGAGCTTGCTGGTGACGATTTGCGACGTAATTCGACCGATTTCAACTACAAGTGATAATAACCCTTACCACTACGACATATGACGTAAAACGTGCGGTTGTCCACGGGTTGATGAAAAACAAAACGTAAATCAGTCGAATTGCATCATTATGTCGTAGAAGCAAGGACAATTTTCATTTTTAGCAAGTAGAAAGTGCAAATCGCACGAATCGCTTCACGAGCCAGCTCGGTAAGATTCCACCAAAACACTGTGCGGCACATTTGTTCGCACACTTCAGTGCGCGTAAAAGCTGGTATCGCGTCTTGCTTCTGTTACCACCGGCAAGGCTGTGCGTTTGT
Source organism: Agrotis puta (assembly GCA_943136025.2). Lineage (NCBI taxonomy): Eukaryota > Metazoa > Arthropoda > Insecta > Lepidoptera > Noctuidae > Agrotis > Agrotis puta. The sequence continues at coordinate 5,830,702 of OW964195.2, read as the reverse complement.
TCGCGCACAGTGTAGCACATTTATACGTGAACATTTTCACTGAATTGAGTATAATTGCTAGGCACAAAAATAAAGAAGCCACTGCCCACGCGTGCGTACATTGAAGTATCTAGGTGTGCGGGAACAGTTTTAAAATGTATGCGTACAATTTCTTCATGTTTGCTTGAATGAGTCAGTCTTGAGTGGGTTTACTAGAGTGAATATTGTATTACCTCGGTGCGGGTAGACTACACGCCACACCGCGGATCTTGCTTATCCTTGGCGAAGTTTAGATTCCAATTACAATGGAGAGTTTCATACAAATAATTCTAAATGGCTCGAATTGATACCTTTAAGATTCGTTTCCGACTTCATATGTATACTGTGACCCTGAAAAGACTTTAATAAATGTGATGAATGATATGTTTGTGATGTCATGACTTCAATTTCTGTGAAAAAATTGAAAATTAAAACAATTACTACAATAATGGTAACTAAAATCGTTCAAGTAGGTTCGGACTCAATTGACTGTGAAACGGGGACAGACGAATACACGAGTGAGGTTATTCCCTCATAACTTCTAAACTACTTCATTACATGACAAATGAGGTCTCGTTAGAAGCGTCTCAGTTGTCCGGTTATAGGGTATGTGACGTGTCACCAAATCCAATATGGCGCCCTCTAGGGGATGAGAAGTCATTACCGAAAAAAAAAAAAAAAACGCATAGTATCGACATGGGTATCAAATTAAAGGGCTTGATGAGCACATTTGAAATATATATACATTATATAGCTTTTACTAGCTAATTTTCTGTTTCTAACAGTGTCAACATGGGTATCAAATGAAAAATCTTAAATTCACAACTCAAAAACTATACATAAATTACTTACTTCAAATAATATAACCCCAAAATAGTGTAAATAAAAAATAAGTTAAAAATAACTAAAACCCGACTGCCACCTGCGGTTGTTTCACACAACCTTTATTGGCTAGGTGGCATACGACCACGGCTTGTTCTTTTGTTTTATACTTTTCAGTGCGCGATTTTTTCGTAGTCGGGTTTTTATCATTTGGACGTACGGAACCCCAAAAATGTATCTTACGTACTAACACAAACATAATTTATAAAACTATGGTGTGCATACTAAAGAGTATTCTATCTATCAATTGGCAGATCTCATGTCCCCAAATAATGCGGTTATAAGGAGGCGTTTTCATCGTACACACAGCGTACAGATTTCCAGTCGGGAGTGGCTTGCATCCAGCTCGATCCTGTGGTCGTCATCAGATCGTCTGGAAAATAATAAATAATAATGTTAGGAGCTTTATACAAATCAAATAGGCATTTTGACCGCAACAATAAATTGTAAAAATAATTAGACCGTCAGCCTTTTTTATTATCGTGGTAAAATCATCAAATGAGTCCTCCCATCCAGGGCAGGCAGGAAGGACTGTTAGACTTGTACTGACTAAAATCCACGGTGTCCTTTAATAGCCCCTTACGTTCCGGGGTCACGGTAGCACATCAGTCCCGCGACCCCGGCAGGCAATTAGTCCGTCAGCTTGAGTTACAACAATGAATATACATATTATTTAAATCCTAGACCCAATTACTAATTCTACTCAGACATCATCTGTGTTAAGTTCATTAATGATTCCTTGTTTTGACGCATAAACATTTGAATTTTGCGGGCTTACTACAAAGGAATCACCGCATCAGGGTAAATCTTAGAAACAGAAACTGAGCTTTTAATAGTTTGAGTTTATCGCGAACAGACAGACAGACAGACGCAGCGCACTTTGTTTTACATGTTGTGATTACTGATCTCATTTTGTAACGGGTACTTTGTTTTTGGTCAGTTACCTACTTTGATATTCTAATTGCATTCATTACAATCTTCCTTGTTATAAATCATGATGTGTGTCTACTACTAAAGTTTAGTTTCCTTTAAATTGATGATCATATTAGTCTAGTTCAGGGATTCCCAATCAGTGAATCTTGATAAAAAAACCGGCCAAGTGCGAGTCGGACTCGCCCATAAAGGGTTCCGTAGCAGCAAGTAACATAATATAAAAGTTCTTATAGTTGGTTGTAACTTTGAAAGGTAAATTGCGGTTTACGATTTATGACGTATTAAAAAAAATATGTTCTCCCACACATTCCACCTGCAAATGTAAGTTGGTACGCACAATATTGAGTGATTCACCATGTTATTTTAATATCATGGACTTCTTATAGGTTTTCCTATAATCTATAAGGAGAAAACTAATTTCTGTATTTTTTTCAAAATTTTAGGTTCAGTAGTTTCGGAGATAAGGGGGGGGGAATGGTCAATTTTCGTCTATTTTCTTGAATAACTTGGAAACTATTTATTTTAAAATTACAAAAAAATACATTTAAGATCTTCTCAACAAGACCTTTCATTTGATATGCCACACGATGCAGTTTTCAGATTTTTTTTTTTTTATTTTCCCCTTCCCCCCCAAAAATGACCCCCCATATACAGATTTCATCTGCTCACGTCACACCTCTGTGTTTGGGTCACAGGAATTGATATGTGTACCAAATTTCAACTTAATCGGTCTAATAGATTCGGAGATAATTGACTGTAAGCGACGGACGGACAGACACACGAGTGATCCTATAAGGGTTCCGTTTTTGTATTCAGACGTACGGAACCCTAAAAAGGACGGGCACACCGTCATCAGTGGCGTAGCGAGATTAAATCTAGTAAGACAAGACGCGACAAATAAGAAAAGCGATTTATTAGGGTTATTCTTATTCTTACTGAAAAAACTGTTTCAAGCATTTTAAATACCCTATTTACTCATAATATGCTAAAATTATTATGCAACAATGAAAGTATCACTTATCTATTCACAAAACAAATAAAAATAATTATGATGTTGTTAAGGTATAATATTAATAAATTAAAATATAATGAAAAGTCACGCGACGTGGCATGTGAGATGTATGTCATTTAGTAGTAAATTATTTTTTGTACTTTAAACATCTCGTTTATACGTAAGATTTCAGTTTTATTAATTTTATGGAATGTCAACGAAGACTACTCCATTTATTTTTATATTGTGCTGTGATTTTTTTTCAATAAATACTACATTTGAAAATTGTGATCAATTTTTGTGTCACGGCCATGGCTCGTAACTCAATCGTGTGTAAAATCGGTATAATTTATGGTTTAATTCTGGCAACACTATTTTTTATTTTAGGCCTAGCAATACTATCAAACGTTAATCAGTTCTGTCAAGATGGTGGCTTAGAGTTTTTGTGAGAGTTATTTCTTCATACATTTATTGAGTTTGGTCGAACATAAGCGTCAAAACCGTGTTTACAATTTTCAATTAAAATATTTATATATACCTTTATATTTTGCATGTATTAATTAGTCAGGGTGAGGCTTACTTACAGTGATTTAATCAACATTATAGACCGAGCCGGTTTGATGTTATGTGAGCCACGATTCAAAATTGTCACAACCATAGGAGTCACAACCTTAGTATATGATACCATGGTTGTGACAGTTAGTCATGGTCGTTACTTTTTTTACAGTTACTATTTTATAAATATATAAATATTAACTTAGTTAACTTTATATAGGTATTTAAAACAGCGTCGAGAAAAACGAAAATCTGAGAAAAAGATTTAAAAAAATAGTGGTTAAATAAATACCGCGACCGTGGCAGTGCTAAAACAATTTTTTTTTGTGTTTTTCTACAATTTAAGCCCGGCAAACCTAATAAACGAAGTTTTTGATATGTTATCTAACGATTTGAAATAAAACTTACATAATAATTACAAATCACTCTATTTTTTTTTCCATGACACTAAAAATAAGAATAACCCATTACTGTAAAACTGATTTGATGATTTGATACACGGGGACAAGACTGTACACAGAATTATTAATAATTAGTTATACATATTCATACCTATTATTATATATATCATAAAATATATACATGCTTTACTGACTGGCCGCAAACTTGTGATCGCCATTGTAAAGTTTTTGAAGAGAAAACTTCTTTAGCGGCGTTGTGCACTTTTTTTGGAATGGGTAAAAAATGTTAAACTCGCGTCAGGACACGTGACCTGATCGAAAATTCGTAAGACAGCGCAGGGCGCTTGCGCGAATGTTCGTGTGTGTTTATTACTATTGAAGTTTTCACTTCTACCGGCACTCCCAGAGTGCAACCCGTCGTTTTTTTTATTTTTTATCCTGAGCGCGAGAACCCTTCAGGTGCGAGGGCAGGGGCTAAGGTTCGCTTCGTCCCCGCCTAGCTACGCCACTGGCCGTCATCGTGGCAATACTTCTCATCTTTGATCTGGAGAACCGTCGCGGTGTCTTCACCTACGTTTAACGCAGACTCAACGGACATGGATGTTTCGGGAGATTTCTGAGCCGCGGATTTGGTCGGCTCTGCTCTACAGTGAAATATATCCGGGTCGGAAACGCCACCACGCCAACAGGGTGGTTTTAATCATCAAGATGATTTGACAGATATACTAACGCAAATCTTGACGTTTGGGCAGTTTAATATTCTATTAGCATTAGTGTACCATCTTCCTCAATATCAATCATTGTGTGGATCTAATACTAATTTGTTTTGTCTTTCGTGATTGCGTAAAATTCAGAGACTGTTTGAATACATAAACACAACACTTTGGTTGGTAATTGTGATTTATTTACATCACGCGGTTAGTAATATACGCGAGATCATAGAACAGACTTATTTTTGGCCAAAGATGCCGTAAATCGAACATTTTCTTACTATATTTTTAGACCTGTATGCTTAGTAGGCAACTGAGAATTAACCTCTCGGGCGATTTATAATTGAAAATGTTAAAAATCAACGTCCAATGAGCGACTGTCTGTTATGTACAGACGTGTGTACGTAAGGCGCTGGGGCGTTTTCGCTTATGTACACGTAACGCGCCCGAGAGGTTAAAGCTAAAACCATGGAAAAAAAAAAAAACGACGGGTTGCACTCTGGGAGTGCCGGCAGAAGTGAAAACTTGAATAGTAATTGTTGGAAATATCTTGTGAACAGATTTTAGTAAAACTCGCAAAAATGGTTGACTTTTTATTTCAATAATTTTCCAATGTGACGTACATCTTTTATAAACAATGTTACCTAGCAACGAATGTATCCAGCATACAAACTTCTTTAAAGGTAATAAAGTCACACGAACATTCACGCAAGCGCCCTGCGCCGTCCTACGCTTTTTCGGTCAGGGTCAGGGTCACGTGTCCTGACGCGAGTTTAAGATTTTATACCCATTACAGAAAAGTGCTCAACGCCGCTAAAGAAGTTTTCACTTCAAAAATTACACCCGTCCCCCGTTTGATTCCTACGTAAAACAAATGAAGCAAGGAAAACATTTAAATGTGTGTGTGTGTGTGTGTGGCGCTTCACTCACACGTTTATAAAAAGTGACTTCTCTAAAAAACGTTGCGTTTTGCATCGAACACGGAATCTGGATATTTTATAATCTATGCCTGCATGTAATTTTGTTTGACGGCACGTTTGGCGCCGTGGCTGAGCAATTGGACTGCTGCGCTGCGTGACGCGGGTTCGATTCCTGCAAGGAACAAATATTTGTATGATCTACAAGTAGTGATTTCGGGCCTGGGCGTTTGTGTATGTGAGTTTATATGATTGTAAACGCACCCACGACACAGGAGAAATTCCTAGTGTGGGCGAACGTTTAAAAAAAAATCATACGGGTAAAATGTTTTCGGTCATTTCGTAAAATAAGGATACCATACCATACATAACCATAGACCTGACGAGGCCCCATGAAAGGCCAAACGCCTGCCGAGGTGGCGAGGCTGTCTTAACAGATAACCGTGACACTGGAACGTAAAGGGCTATTGAAGGATCACCGGGGAATTTAGTCAGTATAAGTCTGACTGTAACTCTCGCCTCAACCTGAATGGGAGGACTCATTTGATGATTTTGTGCTTTCCGAACCACGAAGGAAACTGCTATGATGAATGGTCACCCATCCACATATCAACCTCGGCAAGCGCGGCTTAACTTTGAAAATCGACTTGTATGGAGCCATGATCTCCTCTTTAGCAACACATACTTATAGAATATAATTATTTGTAATGCTAAGAAAATTAAACCGTCTTTGATGTCTTCATAAGGCCCAAAATTGTGTGAATTCTCCCATTGTTTGAAAAACATGTTAGTTTTAACAATAAACTAATGTGTTTGTTTTGTAATCTCCTCCTATTGTTAGATTTCAAAATTACACATAAAGGTGCTCATACACGGATCGATGTGTTCCACGCGCGCCTCAAAGAGTGTCAGCATATTGACAGGGCCTGTAGAGGGCCAAAGCCTGCCGGGGTCGCGGGACTCATAAATTACTATAACCCCGGTACGTAAAGGGCTATTGAAGGACACCGTGGATTTTAGTCAGTACAAGTCTGACAGTAAAGGGTGGGAGGACTCATTTGATGATTTTACCACGTAAAAAAAATAGGTGCTCATACGCTCATTCACTTATAATGATCATTCTTGCGAATTTTACATTACAGAAAAACAAACGAGAGCGTTTTAGCGAGCATTCTAACGAACGTTCTGGGGGCCGTATTGTGAAGTCTTAAAGACAGAGTAGTTCCAGTGAGTGAACGAGGTGGCGCTATACGACTTGTATAGCTCCGTCACTTTCACTCACTGGAACAAGTCTGGTTTTAACGTCATAATAACAATGACTAGATCCTAGCAGCGGATAAAACCACGGGGAATAGCTAGTGTTTGATATGTCGTACCATCTATATGTATAAAAATTAACTGCTGTTCGTTAGTGTCGCTAAAACTCGAGAACGGCTGGACCGATTTGGCTAATTTTGGTTTTGAATTATTTTTGGAAGTCCAGGGAAGGTTTAAAATAAATATGATATGAATATTAGGATGTAATAAAAGCAGCAATTTAATTTTCCCCTATAAACTGTTCTTACCTGTCAAATATTTGATGTTTATCCCGTCGTTCAGAAATTAATTAAATTTAAAAGTCGTACGGGCTAAAAACAGCAATAAATTATAGTTAAAGTCTAGCTATTTATCGTCCATCTAAAACATATGCTTACTCTACGCAGTGCACATTGTATACTCAGTTTAGAATTAGATGCGCGTAGTGCGCGCGCCACGAATTACAACATTTGCCATCAATAATCCGGACGGATGCCACCATACGTTTAGAGCTTAACTTTGATTAGTTAGGCTGTTTAATGTTTTGTTTAAGAATGCAAGTTTGGGGCGCAACCTGTAATTTATTCATTGTTATTAAAAAAGTAGAATGTTAAAGACGTAATTGCGATGATTTATTAAAAAAAACGATACTAGCTGTTCCCCGTCCGGGCACGCTGCAATCGCGGCGGTAAGACCCCCCTTTGAGGAGTGGCTGGGTAGGCCTCACGGCGTCCTGACCTATCGCATGACGCAGGTCCTCACCGGACATGGAAGTTTCGGGAGGTACCTGTGTCTGATAAGGAGGGAAGAAAGGCCTGGGTGTCACCACTGCGAGGATCGTCCGGAGGACATGGTGGATCATACGGTGCAGGACTGTGTCAGCAAAAAATGACGGGCCCCCCTCTAGAGAGACAAAGCTTGCCGGGGTTCCGGGACTTATGATAACCGTGACCCCAGTATGTAAAGGGCTGTTGAAGGACACCGTGGATTTTAGTCAGTACGAGTCTGACAGTCCCTCCTTCTCTGACCTGGGTGGGAGGACTCGTTGATGATTTTACCACGATAAAAAAAAAGCTGTTCCCCGCGATTTCTCCCCCTTATGTCACTTTGCGTCCCTGTTGGATGTAGCGTGATTTTAATAGTCTATAGCCTTTCTCGATAAATAGACTACCCAATAGAAAAACATGTTTCAGCTCTAACCAGTAGTTCTAGAGATTAGAGGGTTCAACCAAACAAACCTTTAAGCTTTATAATATTCGTAAATGGTTCATCATCATCATCAGCCTATTAAGTTCGCGCAGCTGGAACACAGGCCTCCTCTCCGTAAGAGGGAGTGGAACATAATCCACCACGCAGGTCCAGTGCGGGTTGGTAGAAGTCACATGTCTTCGTGTTTTTGGTTCTAAGACATGGGCGACTCGCTATCTGACCATGGACCATGTCGCCTCCTTCTGCGAAGCAGTCATGCTCGCGAAGGAGGAGGCGGGCCGCTTAAGGGAGAGAACAGCGACCTCCCTCCACCCCAGTCGCAGTGGTAGACGTCCACGGCGTCGGACGACGCAAGACGATCTCCGGCCACCGTAGACGCGGGTATGCAGGCGGCGAGTAATGAGCGACTCGCTGTCCGACCATGTACCATGCCCGGGTCGACGGCGCGTTGTGTTCCACGCGCGTCTCAAGGAGTATCCGCATAGTGACGGGGCCTGTAGAGGGCCAAAGCCTGCCGGGGATGAGGGACTCACGAATTACCGTGACCCCGGTACGTAAAGGGCTATTGAAGGACACCGTGGATTTTAGTCAGTCAAGTCTGACAGTAGGTGGGTGGGAGGACTCACATGATGATTTTACCGATAAAAGAAAAGACATGGCCGGTATGCCCACTCCCTCTGATAGAGTGGAAGTCTGTGTCCCAGCAGTGGGAGCATTATACGCTGAATTATCCATAAGAAGCTAAATTCACAACAGTTTAGTCAACATTGTAAAAATGGACCACGGTATCCAACAAAAAACGTCCCCTTGCCAGCCCGGAAAATGAAGAAAATCAAAATAAGCAATCTAAACTGGATTCATACTGGCTCAGCCAACCTATCGATCTAACAAACAGCTTCACCGGACTAGAGGAAGAAAAACATCAGAGTCCTACTGACACACAACCTAAGTATCAAAAAATATCCAGACCACCTCCTATATTTATTGATAAAGTAGGCAATATTAAACCGCTTATCAAGTTACTTGACGAACATGCACACGACAAGTATACTGTCAAAATTCTACGAAACGATCGTGTTAAATACAACCAACCATATCAGAAGCATATACCGATATCATTAAACAACTAGAAATTAAAAAAACTGAATTTTATACCTACAAACCTAAGCAAGAAAGGAGTTACAAAGTCATTCTTAAGAAAATTCACCCGTCAACTTGTACTGATGATATTAAAGAAGCACTAGCAGAACGAGGGCACATCACTACAAATATCTGGAACATCAAGGACAGAATGAGCAAACGGCCCTTGCCAATATTTGTCATTGAGTTACAGGTAAACAACAACAATAAGGACATATACAACATAAAAGAACTGCTGCACTGTTGTGTCGTTTTTGAGGAACCACGACCTAAACGTGAAATCCCACAATGTGCGAATTGCCAAGAATACGGTCATACAAAAAGTTACTGTCGCCGACGGCCGAAGTGTATCAAATGTGCGCAAAATCACCACTCGACAGAATGCCCAGTAAAAGGGAGACTTGACAGCGTCAAGTGTGCTTTATGTGAAGGTAATCATCCTGCCAATTACAAGGGCTGCCAAGTCTACAAAGATCTGCAAAAATCTAAGTACCCACCGCTAAGAAAGAAAACATTATCTGAAAAAGTAACTCAACCTTTTACCACTAAAACACCTACTGTCAAACAGATAACAGCTGAACCCAAAATGTCATACCATACAAAATCGAACGATGTACCTACCTTTGCCAAAGTCGTAACTGGTTTTGCTAAGCCTCAACCTATACAAAAAGAATCAAGCCAGACACAACATTCCCCATCAAGTTGAATTGAAAGAAATGCTTATAATGATGCAACAAATCATGCAACAACTAAGTGCTGTGACAAACCTCTTACTTCAAATGATGTCCAATCAACAACATTCAAACAATTAAAAATAGTTCTATGGAATGCCAATGGGCTGTCACAACACACCCTAGAGGTGAAAGCTTTTCTTGACCTACATAAAGTTGATATATTACTCATTTCTGAAACTCACTTTACAAACAAAAATCACTTTAATATTGACAACTACAAGTTTTATCAAACAATGCATCCCGATGGAACTGCGCACGGTGGCAGTGCTGTTTTAATCAAGGCAAACATCAAGCACTATGAAATGCAGCCGTTCTGCACAGCTATGTTTCAAGCAACAATTCTTGTGATTGAAGACCACCAAAGCCCACTTGTAGTTTCTGCCATCTACAGCCCTCCCAAACACAAACCTAATAAAGAGGACTACGTAAAACTATTCTCTACCTTTGGAGCAAAGTTTATCGCCGGAGGAGACTATAATACCAAGCACACATTCTGGGGTTCCCGAACTACATCTACTAAAGGTCGCCAAATGCACATGGCAATAGACTTTCTTAACCTCAGACCAATATCTTCTGGTGAACCAACCTACTGGCCTACGGACAGAAATAAGACCCCTGATTTGATAGACTTCTTTATCACAAAAAGTGTAAATACTCATAACCTTGAATGCAAAACTAGCTTGGAACTATCGTCTGACCATTCCCCAGTGTTCTTGCACCTAAATACAAATATCTCACAGACCTTACCACCATGCCAACTCTGCAACCACAAAACAGACTGGAATAAGTTCAGAGACCTTGTGGCTGGAAAAATCAACTTAAACTTACCGTTTTCAAGCGACCAAGACATTGAAGAAGGAGTGGAACACTTTAATAACATTGTACAGCAAAGTGCATGGAAAGCTACCCCAACGAACAGAAGTGGTAAAGGCGCCATCGACTGCCCTGTTCCAATCCAAGAATTGCTTGCTGAGAAACGCAAACTAAGAAGAAGCTGGCAAGTAAATAGGTATCCCAGCATCAAGACAAAATTGAACGCTCACATTAAAAAGCTAAAGCAGGCGCTGGAAGAAATTAGAAATGCAGAAGTACAGAGACATCTGGAAAAATTAGATGGAACTGCAAGCTCTAACTACTCCTTATGGAAAGCCACACAAAAACTCAAAAGACCTCAACTGCACCAACCTCCAATCAGAAGACCTGATGATACTTGGGCTAACAGTGATGCCGAAAAGGCTGAAGTTTTTGCTAATCATCTTGAAAGCGTCTTTACACCCCACCCCGACGAAGGTTCAAGTAAACTGGAATCTGTAAGTGATACCCTATCATCTGTTTACCAACTAGATCTACCACTGAGAAAATGTTCATTCAGCGAAGTTAAATATGCCATTAATAAATTGAAAAACCACAAAGCTCCAGGTTACGACCTAATAACCGCGCCAATTTTAAAGCAGTTACCGGAAGTCGCAATAAAATTTCTCACCTTTCTCTTCAATGCTATATTGCAGCGAACCTATGTTCCCAAACAGTGGAAAGTCGCGCAGATTATCCTGATTTTAAAGCCTGGCAAATCGGAAAATGATGTCAAATCATATCGCCCTATCAGTCTATTACCCATTGTTTCGAAGCTGCTGGAAACATTATTTCTTAAGCGACTCATGCCGATCCTGGTGGAAAGAAACCTTATTCCTGAACACCAATTTGGATTCAGGAAGGGCCACGGTACTGTAGAACAGGTTCATAGACTGGTGGAAAAAATCAACGCCGCATTTGAGAATAAAGAGTACTGCTCTGCAGTCTTTCTGGACATTTCGCAGGCGTTTGACCGAGTGTGGCACCAGGGTCTACTGACCAAAATAAAAACATCACTCCCAACAAATTTCTACCTGTTTCTGCGCTCCTACCTCAGCAAAAGGTTCTTCTTAGTGAAGAAAGGAGATGAAGTCACAAATCTACGTGTTATTCAGGCTGGAGTACCCCAGGGCAGTGTCCTGGGTCCCACCATGTACCTTTTATTTACTGCTGACCTGCCTCTAGATAGAAATGTCCTAACAGGCACTTTTGCCGATGATACGGCCATACTGGCTTGTGATAACTGCCCGAGAGAAGCCTCTGCAAAACTACAAAACAGCCTTAATATGATCTCTAAATGGCTTAAAGATTGGAAAATAAAAGCCAACGAAACAAAGTCAGTCCAGGTGACTTTCACTACACGCAAAGAAACATGCCCACCTGTAACCCTAAACGACATAGAAGTACCGCAAGCAGAGGTCACTCGATACCTTGGTATTTACCTTGACAGACGCCTTACGTGGAGACACCACATATTCACCAAACGCAAAGCCCTAGGGCAAAAATTTCGTAGTTTACACTGGATGCTCAACAAAAAGTCCCAAATGTCTCTGGAAAGCAAACTACTCATCTACAAATGCATTCTCAAGCCTATCTGGTGCTATGGTATCCAGCTTTGGGGAACTGCAGCAAACTCGAACATCGAAATCCTTCAAAGATTTCAATCAAAAACACTAAGACAGATAGTAAATGCTCCCTGGTACATCACAAACGAAAGAATACATAAGGATTTGAAGATAAAAACTGTTACAGAGGAAATTAAAGCTAATATCATCACATACTCAACAAGATTAAAAGTCCACCCAAATCAATTAGCAACGAAATTAATGACAAACCCAGTTACCTTCTCAAGGCTGAAAAGAAGGGCACCTCAAGACTTGTATAAACCAGGCATAAATGCGTTGTAGTATCGATCGGATGAGGCAGTGGCTTCATACCGTACAAGATCAGAAACCATCATCTATCTATTGCTGAATTTCCCAGGACAGATTGTATTAAATAAAAGGAGAAAAAAAAAAAAAAATTGTAAAAATCATTTAGTTCCGCCAGCACATCTTCTGAGTAAAAAGGAAGGGTATTGTTTCTGGGCCAAGATCAACCAATCAATAATTAATTCGCTAAAAACATGCGATCTTTAGTTATTTTAATTTATTAATCGTTTTATTGAAACGTGAAAGTTTATGCTTACTTAATTTCGATACACAAACAGCTAGACCCTGGACAACTCATTGTAGGCCATACAAATACTTCCTACGTGCGAGAATCGAACCCACGACACGCAGCTTATCAGTCAATCGTCGGTTATTCACTGCGTCAACTACGCTGTTGTTGTTCCAGGTCGTCCCGCCATCTTCTATGAGGTCTGCCGCTACATCTTCTTCTTCAGTGTCAGGGATCCACATAATGGCATACGGACGGCGGGTAGTGGGTGACTCACCGTCTGATCATGGACCATGCCCGGGTCGACAGCGAGTCGTGTTCCACGCGTGCCTCAAAGAGCAATCTGACGCTGGACTGTCTATCATCTAGGTACAGATCATGGTTCATCAGTTCAAGTTTAAGAGCAGATTTCAGAAAATAAATAAAGGTACATTACCACCGATTGCACAAGTTGTTTTTGACGAAAACGCAACGAACGTGATCTCAATGCAATCGGTACTCGCACATTATGATATATTAAGTTACTTAACTTACATTCACTTTATTGCGTTAGGGTCAAGTTAAAGTAAAGGTATCGTACGTTATGTTAAGTTAACCGTCCACTGCTACGTTGAATGGGGTACACATTATATGCAACACAACGTATAATGCAACGCGCTATGCAACAAATTCAATACATTTTAGCATGTTCGCGAACACATTAAATGAAAGTGTTGCACTACGTATTACATTTTGTACTAGTGTGTTTTGTCCCACTCCTTCCACCTTTCGCGAATCTGCATTTCCTCCTTCCAGTTTGGACGTAAACTGTTCTGTTTGACCCGATATCTCCTACGTGGCCTGCCGAGACATCGTCACACCGTCTCAGGGTACCAGTTTTGTTATTTTCGCCCACGGTTTGTCTAGCATGTGGGAGACATGGCCTGCCCAAACCCTTTTCAGTTGGACGGCCTTCTAGATAAAAACTGTATTCTGTGTGTGCAAACAAAAAAATAATGACGTGTAGATACACTCCAGCACATCAAGCGACTCCAATTTTGTTCTTTAATAGATTTTCAACTTTATCACAATAGTAGAAAGTTCACGTTCGATTGAGAAAATTTAACAGATTGGGGTAGGCTGATGTGCAGTGTACATGGATATTTTAACTCGTGGCCAAAATCTACACCCATCCACGACCATTCCATTCAAGCCCCAAGCGATCTTTAGAGCACTATTGACTAGTGACGACCGTGCATCTAGTATTACCTAAGACCTTGAAAAGTGAACACAACTTTAAAGTGCACATGCACTGCAATGGAGCAGCACCTTTATCTATTATTACCTTTACTCAATTTCAATAATTAGCTGTAATGTTAGTGGTAATATCGGAATTTTCCACACAATAAAGTGGCTTATTTGTTTCTAGAGTTCATGGTCGTAATTTGATAAGTTTATAAGACTGTTAAGGCTTTGACAAACAGCAAACTCGGCGGTAGCACGACAGTGGCGTGACGCGAGTCTGGCGGGACGTAAGCGCGGCGCGATACACAGTGTGGGAAACACTCCACGCTTGCGTACCGTCAGCTTCGCGTCCAGCAGTGCATTCTCTATAAATACAGCCTTGAGATGGCGCGGCCGCAGCAATCACGCCACACTGTGGCTAAAGATTTCCGTTCCCTTAACTACTGCGACACTATCAAGACCTGAAAGTCGTCTCGTCGAAGAGCACAACGTAGAGTCCAGCGATGAGATTTCTTATCGAGCTTAGGTAGTATAGCTGTTTGCCGGTTGTCATACAAACGCCTACGCCATCACACCAAGTCTGGCATGGCATGTCACTCCCCGCAAAGAACGGCGCAACGTTTTCGCTAGCGTGGCGTTTGTGTGACGACTTGCATTTTATTTTCATAGTAAGCAAGCACGTCAAGTACACGCCACGCTACAGTCGCGCCCTGCCGAACTCTTTGTTTAGCAAAGCCTTTATTAGCCATGACGCGATGACTTCTGTGAAGGATTTCCTTTCCCTTGTCTGTTATTGGGTGGTGATGGCTGTACGTGGATAGAAGCGCCAGACTGTCTACTTCGACAGGTCAAATTGTGCTGAAGTGAAAGGATAAGATATTAGTCATTCATAAAGATTAATATAAAGATAAATACGCCGTACGGCATCTCATACAAACTGTCAAGTCCTTCATTTTAGAAATTACTGAACCGATTTAAATTTAAGTAAGTTTAAAACGTTATAAGATATATTTTCGAAAAATAGTGCTGCAGCCAATGACTTTTGGCTGCAGCTATATTAAATCAATTGAAATGTTTTCCTTGAAACAGAATTTTCTAATAACTTACCTTTGACCTATAGGTATTTTTATTATGACATTTAGAAAATGTCTAAAAGACATTTTATGTGGTTTTCATTTATTTAGATAACCAACAACGGTACTTAAAATATTTTACAGATTGTGTATTACAGTGTTGCATGGCTAATAAAAGGATTTCCTGTTTAACAAAATTGAATTGAAGACATGCGAACGGACTTAATTAAAGTAAAAAAATATAATAAAAGGATAACGAGTACACTACACTTTGTTTTCTTATTTTTGTTTTCTTTATTAACGTTTCTACTCACATAAAAAACAGTCAGACGTGGACAGAACAATTACCTGTATCCTTTTAACTCTAGTTAACTTTGACACACGGTGCCACCGGCCCACATAACTAACCTATGCAACAGTTTAGAACTTTAGTAGGCGCACGCGTAGAAGGTCGCGACGTGCGTAACGCGGGTCGACGCGTCGTAATTACATTTGGTTACTATTTACATGTCTGTGACAGACAATAAAAACTGTGTCATCAGAAGTAAAATAAAAACTAAACACCGGCCAAGAACGTGTTGAAAACGCGCAAGAAGAATTCCGCACCATTATCTATAAAAAGGCAATAAAAAAACTCCGGGTTGCACTCTGGGAGTGCCGGCAGAAGTGAAAACTTGAATAGTAATAAACACACACGAACATTCGCGCAAGCGCCCTGCGCCGTCTTACGAATTTTCGATCAGGTCACGTGTCCTGACGGGAGTTTAACATTTTTTACCCATTCCAAAAAAGTGCACAACGCCGCTAAAGAAATTTCACTTCAAAAACACCTAAAGAGTAATACGGGACCCTATTACTAAAGAAAGACTCCGCTGTCCGTATGTCTGTCTGTCTATCTGTCACTAGGTTGTATCTTACGAACCGTGATATTTAGACAGTTGAAATTTTCACAGATAATGTATTTCTGTTGCTGTTATAACAATAAATACCTACTAGAATAAAGGACGTGTTTTCGGTCCAAGATATTTAATAAAAGACGTCCATGAATAGAAGAGATCACAGCTAATAAAACTAGAAAGAAGTAAACCATAGAAGAGTGGAAAGAGGATGAAACTAAAGAGGCGTGTTCATACATAAGAAAAAACAGAATAAAATAAAAATTTAAGGGGGCTCCCATACATCATCATCTGTCTAATCTTTGCCCAAATATATTGTGGTCGGCTTCCAGTCGCACTAGATGCACCTGAATATTCGTATTTTACATGGAGCGACTGCCTGTCGGACCTCCACAACCCATTAACTGGGTAATACGATACACCATGGTAAGACTGGTTGTCAGACTTTAGAGCTTCCGACTAATAGTAAGGACTGACAAAATCTACTAATGACAGCCGGAACCAATGGCTTTACGTGCTTTCCGAAACACGGACAAAAGACAGATGATCACCCATCCACAGACCAACCTCGGCGATCGCCCTGTGCGGCTGTAATTATTAAGCCACGAGCTCCTTTTACCCTTAGCCAGGATTTATTTCTAAATAAATATGTCTCATTTCTGTTGGCCCCTTCACAAAGTAAGTCTCTACAACTAATCTAGGACACCTAGACCAAATAGGTTAGGTCACAACTTTAGTACGTTGTTGAACGCACTGAAGGTCGCTTTATGCGTGACAGGAGCTGACGCGACCCGCTGACTAATTAGTAATTACACTCAGTTCGTATTTATTTAAGATTATATCATAAGACATAACCGGCATACCGTAACGAAGTAAGCAGAGATTACGATTATGAAGGACCTAGTTCATCGTTCTTCTGTCAACAATTCATCATCCCGGTTATGACCCAGATTATGACCAACAGCACGAAACGTAGGGTCGCGGTAGACGGGTATGCGTTGCAATATGTCGATGAGTATACATATTTGGGCCAGATAGTAACTTTCAAAAGCCGACAAGACAAGGAAGTCGATAGACGAGTCCAAAATGAGTGGAAGACTTTCTGGTCCCTTAAGGAGCATTTGAAGGGAAGTCTCCCCATAACTTTAAAAAGAAAACTCATCGACATGTGCATCCTACCCGTCCTAACCTACCGTGCACAAAGTTGGTCACTTACCGAACAACAAAAGTCCAAACTCAAGATTTGCCAGCGGGCGATGGAGCGCAGCATAATAGGTGCGAAGCGAACGGATCGAATCAGAAACACCACCCTGCGCTCCATTACCAAAGTAGCTGTTGTGAGAGTAAAAACAGCCAAGCTGAAGTGGAAGTGGGCGGGCCATGTTGAACGTATGCACCCGGAGAGGTGGGCAAGGATCGTCACTCACTGGACGCCTGAGGGAGGATATCGCCGTCGAAGTCGACCGCGGCGGAGGTGGTGTGACGATCTGAACATGTTCGCGGGGCTGACATGGCCATAAATTGCCCAAAAAAAAAGAGGTTTGGAAGGAAAAAGGGGAGGCCTTTGCCCAGCAGTGGGACACAAACTAGGCTATTAAAAAAAATATGCTTAAAGCATGAACTTAGCCAAATATTAAAAAAATGCCATACTCTAGGCAGAGAGAAAAAACATTTATTTTTAATTTACCTATTCTTTTCTATATATTATTAGGGGTCGTCCATTAATCACGTGATGTTTTTTTGGCACTTTGTAACACCCCTCCTCCCCTTTGATGATACATTGGTGAGGTTTAAGACTACCCTCGCCATATATCACGTGTATTTTTAATAAGTACCTACTTGAGTGCGCATGTAAGAATACAAAGCCAATTCCATGTAATTCCAATATGAGACAAGAAATTGGCTTGAATATTTGAAATGGAAAGGTCAAAAAAAAGCCATTGAGTTTATCACAAACAACCACAAAAAAGTGAAAAATAACTTTTCTTCCGGAAGTCGGTGGCTTTGTTTGTTATTTCACTTCGACAATTAATTGTCATTAATGATCGAAATTAATTTCATTTACTTTCACTTGCGAAAGAAAAATTATAATTATTTCACTTTTTTGTGGTTGTTTGTGACATCGATTATTTTTTTTAAGATTTTCTTTCTAGAGAGAATAACAACGTCTATAGTGTGTCCATTATCCTATTACGGCTGACCCATTTAGTTAGACAATAAAACCTAGATAGAACCTTGCAATTAAAAAAATCAATGGCGAGGCTTTTGTGTCTTTGTAAACGATTTATTTTAAACTATTAATCTAAATTACAAACACTATATAATTCAAAACGTCACCCCAATTTGCACATTCTTCGGCAGCAGTTGTGGCAATCACATTGAAAAGCAATTTATCACTTAATCGTAATTCAATACATAGCCAGCTACAGTTAAACACCATTAAGACTAAAATCGCTTGCACTTTAATTGTCCGCTCAAAGCGACGTGCGAACATTCTGGCGAGAATCATGCAAAGCATTTTATTTTTAAAATGACTGACCGTCACTGTTTGTAGCAAAAGGAAAATAAGAAGGATATTCGTTTGGCACGTCAACGCGTCTCCTAATAGAATCGTGATCGGCTTCTGTAGTTTAGAAGTGACAATGATTTAGTTTTATTTTATTAGGCTACGTGGGGCGAGGTAATTTGCACGGCTTGACTGCCTTAGGCTTGTGCATTTCAAGTTTGAACCCTAAATCCGAGAAAACTCATACAGCTAAGGAGCAGTTCCGGATTAACCCATAACCAAGTTAGAAAATTGCTGAGGGCATCACGTCTCTGCCTGCCAGCCTAGCCTTTTCCCAACTATATCAACTATACGGCTTCTAGTCAAACCGGATGCAGCTGAATATCAGTATGTAACATGGAGCGACTGCCTACCGGATCTCCACAACCCAGTAACTGGGTTATACGGTACCCCATTACAACCACCCCCCCCACCCCGAAGTCTCAGAAACCTAAAAAATAATCAAACCTATCCGACTAAGAACTACATTACACTAAAGTTTCGCTATTCCATCATCGGCTTGCTTATCTTGTCAAAAGAATTGTAGCTCGCTACGTTCGGTCTTGCATTTTCTTTGTACTTGAAAGGTCTATATTTTACGTACTAAACGAAGTACTTCCGTACATAACACCTTCCTTATCACCAATGAAAACATAAAAAAAATAAGGGCAGAAACTACAGTGGTTAGCGCGGGAATCGAACCCGCGTCACGCAGCGCAGCAGTCCAATGTGTCCATAAATCTCTTTTCTTTCTTTCTTCTTTCTTTCAATCGCTCAGCCGCTGAGCTAACCGTGCCGTCAAATGTGTGGCCTACTAAAACACATTTTTAACGATATATTGCATTTAAATATTTATTCAAAACGTTAAGATAAATCATTGTCTATTTGTTTATTTATTGATTAGTTTCTGTCCGCGGCTACCTTTGTGCCCCGGCCTATCGCGTCGCATTCAATTTCACGCTGTTACTTTTTCAGACTTGCTAGCCAAAAATGATGATAACTCCTGTAATATACATAAGTAGCTGTTCTCCGCAGATTCCAGCTACTCGGCTCCTATGTTATATACAGCCTATAGACTTCCTCGATAAATAGATTATCCAACAACAATATTTTTTCAATTTGAACCGGTTATCCCCAAGATTAGCGCGGTTCAACCAAAGTCAGCTTTAAAATATTGGTATAGATACATAATTTAAAGCACTTAGGAATAATGTACTCATTAGGTAGGTATTCATCCTAGCGAAGAAAAAGGCGGGACGCGTGAGGGAGAGGACAGCCTCCACCTCAAGATCCAGCCACTGTGGGAGACGCGCAGGCATGTAGACGGCGATTAATGGGTGACTTGCGATCCGATCATGGATCATGCTTGGGTCGACGGCGCGTCATCTTCCACGCGCGCCTCGAAGAGCTGTCAGCAGTCTGCCGGACACCATTAGAGGCCCAAAGCCTACCAAGGTCCTGTAACGTAAAGGGCTTGTGTTTAAACGTCTACCAGAAAAGAACCTATTTTAAAACCAAGAAATCGAAATACCTGCCAGAATGGATAAATATTCACCAAATTGTTTATCATAAAGTATAGTAGAAATTAACTTATTTTCTGTAATAATAAAAAAAAACTACCTAAGCAAGGTCGATGAAGTCCCGCTTCGCGGGGCTTCTTTTTCTGTTTGCAGGGTTTAAAGGAACCTAACCAAACTGAACTTCGGGGTGTTACTGAAATCTTGCAAAAGCGAGTTTTAGATTTGGTGAGAATTCATCCATTTTGGTATACAAAAATAATTATTGATGAACATTTACATTGTAATCTTTAGTTAGTACCACTCTGACATGACAGTCCCTCCCATCCCATCACGCGCTTGGCGGGTGGACTCATTTGATACCACGATAAGAAAAAAAACCTACATACATACAAAACTTACCGCATTTTCATGTGTTACTTGCAATATGTTTGATGTCTCCGTCTTTGTGTCATTTTAATAATTTAAATTATCCTCTTCAGTTTATTTATAAGTAATGCTTCCTTGTGATGGAACAACAGTATGTATAATTAGCCTACAATGTGCCCACGGCTAGGACAGAGGCCTCCTCTCTGCGAGGAGTGGGCTTTAATCCATCACAGGGGCCCAGTGCGGATTGCGTGTCAGTATCACGGTCTTCGATTTTTTTGTGTAACATAACATGCCTTTTATAAGCTTTTTTTTTCTTTTTTAACGTGGTAAAATTATCAAATGAGTCCTCCCAGGGCAGAGCAGGAGGGACTGTCAGACTTGTACTGAATAAAATCCACTGGACTTATATATTACAAAGCCAGGAGAGAGACCTGTGGTGCTCCCATAGGCGGCTTAGTTTTGTCGTTTTTTCTTGTTCTAGGGCATACATAGATTTAACATCACATGATAAGGCCTAAATCTAGGGTTGGAACCAGGACAAGACGCGCCAAAACCCCGAATTTTAGAGTCCAGAACCCGGACATGAGTCGAAGTGCGCACCGTGGCAACTGCGTCGGAAGGAGTGGGGTGATGGTGAAGTGTGCGTGAGTCGCGGGCGGCCCAAAACCTTAATTTTTTAAATCCTGACCACAAATGACCATGCCCCCCAGACGTACCACGGATGCCCTCTAAACTAGGACAAATCCGGGGATACCCGGAAGCACTGAAAAAAGTATTTTACAAAACTAGTTGAGTTAATTCACAAATAGCCAAACCTTGATAACTAACAAACGAATTTCATTTACGTATTGATCAACTGCTTTTGTTGCATTTTACAAAAATGTTTTAGTTATTTGAGTTGGTTATAAGCTACTAAAGTTTATGTTATCTAATACAAAATTCGGTTTCGGCACTTTGCAACATAATATGTTTTGCTATACTCAAACACACTTGTGACTTTACAGTTGACCCAACTAAAACTATTTTTTTAACGAATAGTTGCTATTTTTTCAACTCTGCTATTAGTTTGTTACCAGCTGTAAAGTATTGTTGAGATTTGTGTTGCAAAGTTACTACAAATAAACAAAAAATTTGGCTGAGATCAACTAATATTGATTATGTTGGTTTTAGAATATTTTTGGCTATCAATAACACAGCAATATAATAGGTGGTGATTAAAGTTATGCTGCGCATAACGAAACGTTTTGTTCCCGCTCGCTGACAGTTGTGTTAAATCAAACAGTAACGGAATTACGGAACCTGTAGAAACCTGTTCTCGACCGCTGCGAGGCGAGTGAGAACGCTGGTGCGTCGCGTGATTTTAAGTTTTGATTTTATGCATGAATTTGAATATATCAAGCAACGTCAAGAAACTTTCAAAAATGGAGCAGCCGCCGGCAGACGAGGCGGCAGAGAAAACAATCTCGGACTATCTGCGGTCTTGGGGATTAGAAGCTTACATTCCAAAATTTTTGGGTGAGTGTTTCTATCTTCTATTCCTTACATAATTAGGACAATAGTGTTTCATTCATTAAATCACTATTTTAAACAGGGCATTTCCCGTTAGATGCAGTTCTGCTATTCTTCTTATACCTATGCGTAGTGTTCGGCAAAGTAGAAAAGCAAGTACTACAAGGCGACTGATGTCAAGGTTTACCGCCTAATAAGTACCTTCGTAGGCCAGGAAACGGGCAGCAGCGTTTTCTACCAAACATGGAGGTTATGATAGTACCCTCCAGTATTGGAGAACGCTTATGTTCAGCAATGGACTGTTATGAGCTATTGTTTGACTTTTGACTCTTCAACCAACTGAGTGAACCTTAAAGCCCTTTATGCAGGTCTTTTGCTTTCCTAGTGTATGATATTATTAACTGCATACCTACCGCATCCGCACCTACATAACCTAGGGCCTGTCCTCTCCCAACCAACTCTGATTTTTATTTAGAAAAGTCCCTTGGTACTAGTAAACAAGCTGAATAACTGACTTAGTGCGGAGATAAAAAGACAATAATAAACTTATTATTCATGTGACTAACATCAATTTTACCAATAATTGATGTAAGTACCTATAATAAGTATCTGCTTTTGTATGTACCAATTTTCATTAATATTTCAGAAGAGTCCATTGATGTGGAGACCCTCCAAATGTTGTCAGAGGCTGACCTGAAAGAGTTAGTGCCAATTATTGGACACCGGGCTAAGTTGACGACACAAATCAAACTTTTGACCAATATAATGTCAAATGCCTTTGAGAACACTGTAAGTAATAATAACAATAATTAATACTTAATTAGTCATTTAAATCTACACTAATATTATAAAGCGAAAAGATTTGTATTTCTGTGTGTGTATGTTTGTAATGAATAAACTCAAAAACTACTGTGCCAATTTCAAAAATCCTTTCATTATTAGAAAGCTACATTCACCCTGAGTAGCATAGGCTATATTTTATCCCCCTACTACGGGAACGGGTGAAACCGTGTGACGTCAGCTAGTCAACAATAAAATATTTAATAAAAACAAGTATATATGTTATAATTCATGTATATAGGTTAGTATTGATTACTTTTTAATTTCATTACTGTCTCTGTGGTTTAGTGGTTTGGGGCTTCGGCACCTGATCCAGAAGTTGTGGAATTGAATCCCATGGAAAATAATTAGTGCATGAAAGTCATTTTGTGAAGTTGTTCCCAGTTTGATTAGGATAATGCAGGCCGAACCAAATCCAGTGTTGTTGTGTGTTAAGTAAGATATCCTGTGCTTTGGAGCATGTTCAGCCATCAGTCCCTGTCACTGTCTCTGACAGTGGTCGTTATACAAAACCAAGTTAGAGTTTGATCAGGTTATTATTTTATATTTCAGTGTCATACTACTCCGGACTCAAACAACAAAATAATGCTGTATACAGTGGAAGACTTGCCAGTTGTAACATACCCTGATGATGAGGACCCCCCTGAAATGTCAGAAACAAATGTAATAGAAGAGGACAAGCCGGAATATGATTGCGTTAGTTATTTTGACATTCTTTTCAGGTTTTTGCTAAGATTTTTTAATTCTAGCTGTGGAGAGGAAATGGGGATAGTTGACTATTTTAAAACTGTATTTTTAACCGACTTCCAAAAGGAGGAGGTTCTCAATTCGAATGTTTATATATATATATTTTTTTTAATGTTTGTTCGGGCATAACTCCGTCGTATACCAACCGATTTGAAAAATTATTTTTTTGTTGGAAAGGGTATACTTCCCGAATGGTCCCATTAAAATTTTATCGAAATTGGACTAATATTTTTTGAAAAAATCAACAAAAATCAACAAAATCCTAAAAAGTTTTCAACATTGTCTACACCGATTACTCCGAGGATTCAGTATATTGAAACTAAAAAGGATAAAATAATTTTTTTTTTCAAAAAAAACATGTAACCGACTTCCCACAAAAAAGTTCAAAATAACTTTTCTTTCGAAACTCGGTGACAAAAAGTCAATGAAATAAAAAAGAAAGTCACCGACTTTCGAAAGAAAAGTTATTTTGAACTTTTTTGTGGGAAGTCGGTTACATGTTTTGTTTGAAAAAAAAATTTTATTCTTTCCAAATTCTTACATTTTTATGTTTTTTTTTTCATTCTATTATTAATTATATAAAATATGTTTCCAGGAATTATATGGAATCCTAAGTTCATCGAATGAAGGCAAAGGTCTTTTGCTGCAATACCAAGAAAAGGGTCTCTTGAATAATGCAGCCAGGCGAAGACTTTGCAATCTAATTATTACACACGAGCTGAAAAACGATGCAGAGAAAAAAATTCCTAGTTCAAGATTTTATCAACTGGCATATGAAATAAGCAAGATCTTCAAACAGGAAAGTTCATCGGTATATTTTATACCATATGCAAGCTTCAGCCCGCTGCAAAAGACTTCAGCAAAAGGAAAATTACTAGACCAATATCGACAACGTCGCCGAGATTTTATCAAAACAGGAATCATTAAACATTTTGAAAGACGTTGCTCCTCAAACAGTTCAAACTCAAATGAGCAAAATTCCCCCCGGCCCAGTACAAGTGCACAGGAAGCTATTAGTCACCTCGAAGGAAGCAAAAGTGTTGACATCTCAGAGAAGTTATTATGGCTTCAGAACAACTGTGATCCATGGCAAACTGTAGAATCATATTGGGAAGTTACTACCAAAGAAAGGTTGAACGATCTTGCTTCTAAAAATATGACGATTTCAAATTATTTCACAAAATACAAGGCTATCAATCTGTCTGGTGGGATATATTTGGTAAGTCATGTTAGCAGTTTGCCCCTGAAGTTTATCCTATATTCCCAGTTGCTCCTGCTTTGTGGGTAATCATTCCTATTTGCCTCAGGTGGTGTTCGAAACAAGGGCAACTGGTAATATAGGGTGACTAGAAACCACAGTTACTTAATTTTATTTTTCAGTTGCTTTCTGTTAATCTAACATTTATTTTCAGTTACTAAAGGATTTTAAGATAATGTACCCAGACTCCGGAGACAAGTTTAATGAAAATTGGCTCTTAATTAAACCAAAACTTATCAGCGTTGCAAAAAAGAAAGGATTAATAAACGAGATTGACGGTAAGTGAATAAAGTTTTTTCGTTTTAATATTTGTTGTTCTTACTGCTGCTAAATAAACAACAGCAGCAATAGCTTTGCACTAGTGTTGTCCGTTTTTATGTGAAAATAACTACCTCGATGGTCTAGTCATTCACAGCCTTGACTCTTGATCCATAGGTTGTCAGTTCAAAACTCAGGAAACAATAAACTGTGTGAAAGTTTTTTAGGTTGTTTCTAGTTAGGACAATGCAGGCTGAATCACATGATGATGATGGAATTGTTTAACGGAATTAGTGGGAATGATTGGCAACCAGGGCTTGAAAGGTCGTTCATCGGCCTTGTAACTTACATGATGATGATGATGATAATTGATGATTTCTTCCTTTGATGGAGATACCTGAAGGCTTATTTAATTATCCGACAGCGCTAGAGAGAGGGTTATTTATTTTTTCTTATTAAATTTTACAGAGTCTAATGAAGAACAAATTGATTTAGCCGCTCTAACATCGCTACCTTTTTTGATGAGCACATCAAATGTTACGTCTACGAAGAAAGCAACTAAAAAGAAACAATGGAGACCATCGAAGCAAGAGGTATTGGAAGGCTTCATAACTCAAGTCGCAAGTCCAGCTGAGGTAGCAGCAGGGATAACAAGAAAAAGAGACAAGCTTATGGAAATGGACCTTCAAATGCAACCTTTTGTAATTGCAGTTGTGTCACCGAATAAATCAATTACAGCAAGGTACATAGTGATTAATAACATAACATATGAAATGCCAACTATTACGAAAGCTGTAGAAGCTTGTTTAAAGGCGATTTTTGTTTTGAATGCTGAATACCCTAAAGAGTCCCGTCATGTCTGGCAGTTTGTACAAACTGTACTTTTTGAATTAAAAACGAAATACGATAAAAGCTTTACTGCAGTAAATACACTTATAGCGGATCTCGGCATTAAAACATAAAGAACACAGCATTGATCACATAAATCGCATTTATGCATACAAGCTAAAATGCCCAAGTGTTTCCTATGTTTTAAAGACCTGACAAGTATACCGAACCTAATGACACATTTTTCTTTGAATCATGAAAGACAAAATTTTAGTGTTTATCATTGCATTGAAGATGATTGTAATCGTTCTTTCCATTTAAGAAATACCTATCGAAAACATCTATACCATAGTCATGCTACTGCTAGGGGTAAGATAATAGATTCCGATTCTGATAATACACATTCTGAAAATACTAGTAATATATCGGTTCTTCAACCCTCGTATTCACATCCTAATGTTTCCTTGAATTTTGTTGAACCCCCATCAGAAACCAACAAATATACTTTAGTTCATTTTATTTCATCCCTGTATGCAAATCCTCTGCTTCCGAGAAAGGTCATTCAAGATGTAGTGGATGGCATACACAGGTATATGTGTAGTAGTTTAACATCAAACATAGAAAGTGTATTTTCAGAAATAACGACAACTGCTGAACAAGGAAATGATATTAGACCTTTTAAAGAAAAGCTTTTGTCTGTTGTAAAAGATGAGTGTAAGGAGTTTGACACTGAATTCAAAAGACTCGGGTTCTTGGAAAAGCAGGGGACTTATATACCACCAAAAAAAGTTGTAATAGGTAATAGAATGTGTAATATCAAAGAACGAGGGGTAGTCAAATATAAATCAGTAGAATGTACAGAGCAGCTAATACCTCTTAGATTCGTGTTGCAAAAATTTTTTTCACTCAAAGGTGTGATCAAAGAAACATTAGATTATGTTAACGGTTTGAACTCTGACTGTTTGCAAAACTTTGTACAAGGTAGCTATTGGAGAAATGTCATTGGACAATATGATGGTAAATTGGTATTTCCTTTATTCATGTATTTCGACGATTACGAGACAGGAAATGTACTTGGAACTCATTCTGGAATACACAAATTAGGAGCTGTGTATGTTTCAGTTGCTTGCATGCCTCCGGACCGAACATCTTCCCTAGATAACATATTTCTGGCTTTATTATTTCACTCCACAGATAGAATAGTTTTTGGGAACAATGTGATATTTGAACCTTTGATACAAGAATTAAATTTTTTATCAGAAACTGGTGTGAACATAGATGTGCCTGAATATAAAGGCAAATTGTATTTCAGATTAGGGCTAATTCTTGGAGACAACCTTGGGATACACTCAATTGCCGGATTTAATGAAACATTTTCTTCAAACTTTCCATGCCGTATTTGCAATGTGTCAAAAGAAATCTTGAAAGATCAGTTATTTGAAGACGTAAATTTGCTTCGTAATTCTGAAAATTACAACACCCAATTACTACTTAACTCCTCATCTCACACTGGTATCAAAGAAAAATGTGTATGGCTCTCAGTTACTAACTTTAGTTTATTTGACCAACTAGGTGTTGACATAATGCACGATATTTTAGAGGGCGTAGCCAAGTACATCATGTCATTTATTATTGTAAAATATACTAGCGAATTAAAATATTTCACATACAAAACTTTGAATGACAGAATGGAACATTTTGACTTTGGTCCAGATAGCTCAAGTAGACCTTGTCAAATAATGACAAATAATGTTATTCAACTATCAGCTTCCGAAATGTTATCATTTGTGAGATACTTTAATTTGCTTGTGGGCGATTTTGTCCCAACTGATGACCCTTACTGGACCCTTTACTTAACTTTGCGAAACATAATTAACTTATTAATGAGTACAATATTTAATAAAGAAAAATGTAATTTATTAAAATTTTTAATAGGTGAACTCAACGAGCTTTATATAAAATTAAGTAATGAAACCCTCAAACCTAAATTTCACTTTCTGGTCCATTACCCTTCAATGATTTTAAAATTTGGTCCACTTGTTAACTTTTGGAGTATGCGATTCGAGGCCAAGCATCGCGTTTCAAAAATTTCTGCTCGAGCTAACTTTAATCGACGCAATATTACTCTTAGTTTAGCTACAAAACACCAGTTGCAGTTGAACGAAATATTTGTTAAAGGCTCATTGAAATCTCCTATTTCTGCTGGTGTTACGAAGAGAATCTCAAAACTTGACCGGAGTAATGTTATATCTTATTTAAATTTAGACCCGTGTCTATCTCTTGTATCTGTTACATGGGCAAAAGTAAAGAGTATTCTTTATAAACCTGGGACCATTCTTCTTCATAATGTAACTGAGAATTATGATGATATCGGAAATGTTACTTTTATGAATGTCAATAATCTTTATATATACAACGAAGACAAAATTATTTTTGAAACTACATTACTATCGACGATTGATTTTAATTTTCATTTAGATTGTTTTGAAGTCAAGCATTCTGATGTGAAGAAAAGGATATATATATTTCATGATTATTTATTATCATATGTGCCTAATCATATCAATGTTACCCATGATGGTAAATTGTACATTACACAGAGAGCCCAATCATAGCATCTTCAATTATGTATGCCTACTACTTAGTGGGGCTACTTTTCAATCAATGTAAATCACACTGTGATCTTAAACTAAAAAAAAACCTATATTGTAACCTATGTCATATTGTACTAATAGTAGTTAATCGAATAGAAAATTAGCTGTGTCTTAATTAATTGAGGAGCTATTTAAAAAAAGTGTCCGGGTGCGACAATTTTTCAAAATAATATATCTGTTGATTTTAAAGCTAGAAAAATAAAACAAATATCAGTGTTTATGGTACACTTTACAGTTTATTTTATCTAAATTTCCATAAGCCAAGCATAAATAAAAATATTAAAAAATTCAAAAAAAAATATTGGTTTCTATCAGATAGGACAGAGTTACCACTTTGGAAAAAATATATAATAATTGTCTTTACGCAAAGAATGTCTAGCTTTAAAATCAACAGAGATATATTACTTAAAAAAAATGTCGCCCCCGGACACTTTTTTAAATAGCTCCTCAGTTAGACAATTAGCTCCGTATCTTATACAGAGCTAATTGTCTATTCGATTAACTACTATTATTACCCTTTAAAATATAACATAGGTTACGATATAAGTTCCTATAGGGGGCAGTTTTCCTATGGAAGTATGGCTAAACCCTTTTAGATCATTCCTACTAGTTCCGTTGAACCGTTCCACCATAAAACTAATGCAACTATTTTTTCCCACTAGTTGCATTGGACTACACAACGGAACTAATGCAACTATTTATTTCTATTGTAGTTATTTTTTGCTAAATGCTACCTACTAGAAAATAGAAAGTTTGTGAGGATGTATGTATAGATGTTTATGTTTTTGTTTTTAGCATTTAGCAAAAATTAACTACAATGGAATGGAACTAGTGGGAATAAATAGTTGCACTAGTTCCGTTGTGTAGTCCAATGGAACTAGTGGGAAAAAATAGTTTGCATTAGTTTCATGTTGGAACTTCAATGAAACTAGTGGAAATGATCGAATTTTAAATATTAATTTAGTATATCTAGCTAGGTCTGGCTAGTGTAGTGTGCTAGCAGCTCTTTGTCTGAATTTATGATAAGTTCCTACTAAAATTAATTGATTTGATACTCATTTGATACTTAATAAATAAATATAATTGTAACAAATAAAGTTGTTTTTCTTATTCTATCTCAAGTTTGTAACCGAAATTAGTACCGTATATGAGAGTTTTAGTAGGTAAGATTTGGGGAAGGATATATCTTGCTAAAACTTCATAAAAGTAGGTACATGAAAACCTCTAAGAAAAAAAAAACACTTATGGCTGATGCTACAGGGTAGCCCGCGAAATTAAAATTTTCTTACGTTTTTTGTAATTTGCAGGCCAGTGCTAGGTTGTATGTTGATTAAAATATTGTTCGCGATTGTAAGACGTATGTAGTTACAGAATTATAATTATCAAATGAAACAGTACAGTCCTCCAAGTTCTTAAAGGTCTAGCAATAACTTTGACCTTCAAAAAATCTTTTTTTTTTTGCTAGACCTATAAGAACTTGGAGGATTGTATTTATGCTTTTGATGATTATAATTCTGTAACTACATACGTCTTACAATCGCAAACAATATTTTAATCAACATACAACCTAGCACTGGCCTGCAAATTGCAAAAAACGTAAGAAAATTTAAATTTCGCGGGCTGGTCGGAGCATTCACCGTAACTAAAAAGTTATGTTACTTTTAACCGAAAAGTTCTGTTACAGATAACAATTCCGCACTGTTGCAAGTAACATGAGGGGCAGTCATAAATTATTCAACAAGTTCATTTACTTATAACAAAATAGTTTTGTTACAATAATATTATAGTGATGTAACTAATAACTGAACAATACCAAACCCATAACCAAGTTTTAACCAAACGGTTTTGTACGCGCTAACAATAAAACGTGGCTATTTTTACATAACAATTTTGTTCATAATACACATATTAAGTTATTTATTCTAGAACACTTTGGTACAACGTGAATAATAAATTTGTTAAGAAGTTATCATTTTTGTCGAGCTACTAATAACAGAACTTTAATAACAAAACTGAGTTTGTCTAATAAGAACTATAGTTATGTAGTCACTATTTTTATGTAATAGGTTACTCAATTGTTTGTTATTTGTTACTCAAAACTTTTTTCAGTGAGGATGACAAGCCTACCTAAATCTAATGTTGACAGTGTGTCGCTGATTTGTTTCCCAAATGGAATGAAAAACATTTGTATGATTTACAATAATTGTTAATTGTGTTGTTAATTAATGGCGTGGTGTTTGTGTAGGTATATGAGGTTAAATATTTGTAAACGTAATCAGTTACTCTTTAAAATATTTGTTTTAAATGTTTATAAAACAATCAATAAGGCTGAGGCTACATTAGACAGCGATTTGCGATGCGACTGGAAGAGCGAAACAGATTACACGTGATATCGCTGATGTACGGTGTAGCCATATACCTACGTGAGCATTCATTTATTTGTTTTAATCACTCGTGTGTCGCAGATCGCGTCGCGGCCTAATGTAGCTTCAGCCTCAGTACCTCCATTGCGTCTCATATTATTTACTTGCCAAAAATTCCTAAACTATCAAACGTCATCAACTGTAATACATATGTTGAAATACTATGTTTTCGTGAACTTGACCGCGACATTACTGATAATGGAATACTCCAGAAAAGTCTTACGAATGATACACGCTATATTATATTATTAGTTTGTCAGTCTGTGTGTTTGTTTAAAGGATGTAATTTAGTATTTGGATAAGTGTACAGGGTGTATTTTTGAACTGGGTGGGGGGCGTATTCCCAACACAAGTTAACCGTTTCTTCTTTGAAATAATGCAATTTTTTGTTCAACTCAATTATTTCTTATTTTTGAATACAGTGCGATTGTTGACACGTCAGTGAAACATTGAAGACAATGAAAAATTCGAAGTAAAGTAACATAGAAAAATAGCAATTTCATAAAAATCATATCTATTTCGGGAGGTTCCTGTGTCTGATAGGGAGGGAAGAAACGCCTGGGTGTCACCACTGCGAGGATCGCCCGGAAGACACGGTGGAGCATACGGTGCAGGACTGCCCCGCTTGGGCAGAGCACCGCCGTGTCCTCACGATGGCGATAGGCGGAGACCTCTCGCGCCCGGCATTGGTCGAGGCCATGCTGCTGGGCGAGACGGAGTGGGAAGCGGTCGCCTCCTTCTGCGAAGCAGTCATGCTCGCGAAGGAGGAGGCGGGCCGCTTGAGGGAGAGAACAGCGATCTCCCTCCACCCCAGCCGCAGTGGTAGACGTCCACGGCGTCGGACGTCGCGAGACGATCTCCGGCCACCGTAGGCGCGGGCATGCGGGCGGCGAGTAATGGGCGACTCGCTGTCCGACCATGGACCATGCCCGGGTCGACGGCGCGTTGTGTTCCACGCGCGCCTCAAGGCGTGTCAGCATAGTGACGGGGCCTGTAGAGGGCCAAAGCCTGCCGGGGTCGCGGGACTCACGAATAACCGTGACCCCGGAACGTAAAGGGCTATTGAAGGACACCGTGGATTTTAGTCAATACGAGGCTAACAGTCCCTTCCACTCTGCCCTGGGTGGGAGGAATCATTTAAAGATTTTACCACGTTAAAAAAAGTGTACCATTATTTGTACATGAAGTTGAAATAAAGATAAAGATAAATTTATTCGCAAATATGATAAATACAATCAACGTAATAAATAAGTAATTTTTGAAACTACTGAACTAATAAGGTTTGGGATTTTTTTTACCAGGATTAAGCAACATTAATCGTGAGTTTGTTTGTTACGATATTACGCCTAAATCGCTGAAACGATTTTGATTGATGTTGGTACCGAGATAGATGGACCCCTGGAGATTGTAACAGGCTACCTACTTATGTATAAAACTTGAAGGGTGACAAGTAGATATGGTGTAGAAATAATTAGGTATTTACAAAAATTGACAGCTCGAGCGAAGCCACGGACAAAACTTATCTGTCAGTATTTATTTTCGATAATTACGTTGATTGTATTTATCAGTTACGTACTTATTTGTTTCACGTAATTTTAAAACAATGTGACGAGGTCAAAAGTGACGTCAGCGCATCTGTAACCTACCCCAACCTGTTAAATTTCTTCAGATTGTAACCTTTATCACAAAACTTGAAGGTTCATATTGGATTGGGATATTTTGATAGATTGGGGTAGCCTGGAGAGTTAGTGGATGGGTTCGCCGGGTGCACTTTGACAGCTCCGCGGAGTTGCGCAATAGAGGCCAAACGTATGGGAGGATAAGTTAACGTGCTAGCGTCTGTACATAAAGAGCATTGTTAATCAGCATTTCGAATAAAACACTTTCAAGTCCTCTTTTTCGTAATAACTGAATTTTTGTCTAGCAAGCCGGAAAATGATGAGATGTGAACTTCACGAATTAAATCGTGGGCTGAAGATACATACAAAAGTATAATGTATTAATGATATAAGCATTATTACTTTTCTCCGCTTTTGCCACTTGCACTAAAGAAAAAGAAGTCATGTGCTAAAAACAATCGTAACGAAATACTTTTTAGTTAGAAACAATATTGATTCAGATCTAAATACTTATTAATATAATGGGTATGTTTCTGCCACAATAGTAGCTTAAAACATAGGCTATTTCTGAATCTAGCACATACCGGCACACAAAGCTGAAGAGTTTATTTTTCTAAAGACGAGCTTTCTCAGGAACTAGTGGGTCGAATTGAAAAATCTTTCAGTGTTATCCATTCAGAACAAACCCTTTTTTTTAAATCATACCAACGTGTTACGTAGTGCTACGGAGCCGCGTATCCGAACGAAAAATAAAATCGCATCAACCTTCAACAAACGTCAAACGTCAGATCTTCGGTTCTGTCACTGTCAAAACTCACCCATCTCGAGGAAATGGGAGTGAAGTCATTACACTGAAAAATGTTATTTATTCAATAAATTTTATCAAAATCTACAACAATAATACCATGTAAATATGGCAGCAGAAAAACTCAGACAGATAGCGCAAAAGCTGAAAGACAAAGTGCATTTACCTAATTTTAGTAGCCGTGACAAAGTCGAGCAAATAGTCACTAGATATGTACCAGCGACTAAAGTTACAGAACTCGCAGAAAGGCTGAAATATGAAACTGTGTCGAAGAGAGTACGGGATATAGTTAGCAGATATGAGAAATTCACAGGTGTCGAAGAAATTATGGCACTGCAAAATACAGTCGTCGAAGCACAGGTTAGAAACCCCATATCTATTTTTTTTTAATATCTTGCGCACCGGTAGAAGGTCAAAGCTTATTGTGCCTAGGTTTTTTTAAATGCGTTTCGTCATGGTATTCATACATTGTTTCTATAAGCTTACATCATGCAATTAAAATAAATTAATAGTTATTAATAGCCACTTTTAGAAATGTGCATCAATGTAAATTATGCTTAATCATTTTAAATGATAGACTTGACACGTTTTATCTGATATCTGTGTAGAACTTTTCTATTGGTATCTTATTTGCAGAGATATTATCATTTGAATGATGCATGAC
This sequence comes from Agrotis puta, assembly GCA_943136025.2. Taxonomy (NCBI): domain Eukaryota; kingdom Metazoa; phylum Arthropoda; class Insecta; order Lepidoptera; family Noctuidae; genus Agrotis; species Agrotis puta. Next base: position 5,796,672 of record OW964195.2, on the reverse strand, counting down.
ATCATACTCTTTGGTTTGGGTTTTGTTTGTTAATGAATGAAATATGACTAAGAAAATTGATAACTTAATTCTTAAAAATACTTCCTTGTGTAATCTATTGTGAATATAAATCTGGATTTTTTTTTAATTTTTTGCGATGGCCTAATTGGTAAGGTATTTGGAGTACTTATCCAGAAGAGACGCAGGTTCAAAATGCACTTGCAACCGAATTTATCTTTCCTAAAAATGTTTATACTGTATTTTGTTGGGATAATTACAACAGATGATTATTGGATAATTTATAATACCATATAAAATAAACAATGTTATGGATGTGATATAAACTGACACCCATTGGACTTATGGAATGAGATCTCACAACATAAATAGACTAAATTGATGCCTTCGAGTGAAAACCTCCTAAGTGTAAAAGAAGTAACTTTTCAGGAGGGAGAAATAACAGCATACTACAAAATTATTGTACAGCGTGTTTTAGTTTCTTTTTTAATCTATTTGGCAATGTAACTATTGCTATTATATGCGGAACTGATCGATACTTTAAGATTCTACGAAGTGTATAAAATTTTACTTATCAGTTATTCATAAAACCTAAAAAGCATGAAGCATAGAAACTGAGTTTAATATCGTAGATGGCACTATGAATATTGAATGAACCAATTAGTCAGATCAGGATGTGTGTCACGAGGTTTTCTTACTAGAAATGCAATAAAATAAATTTTAGCGAAAACGGATTCCGAAGTTTTCACTCTAAGGCAAGATAGTATATGAAATCTCAATAAGGTCCTTAAAGTGACAAAACAGAATTTTCATCAGAATAATTATTTACAAAAATAAAGTTACGTCCTTATTTATAAAAGAAAATCAGTTTACAATAACATGCCCCGGACTCATGAATTACCGTGACCCCGGTACGTTAAGGGCTATTGAAGGACATCGTGGATTTTAGTCAGTCAAGTCTGAAAGACCCTCCTGCCCTGTCCTGGGTGGGAGGACTCATTTGATGATTTTACCACAATAAAAAAAAAGGGGCAGCTTGTGTAGCGCTCATATCTGCCTGCTTTTCTAAATCCTACTAAGAGATATTTCAGGATAGAAGTATTACATTTAATGCCATGAAATGCCCAACCACCATCTTTTTTTAAACTGTAACATACAAAAAAACAAATGCCACTAACAGAACTCATTTTATCTTTCCAGGAAAGATTCATGGGAGCACAAGACAAGAGGCGAGAGCTCGGCCGGCAGTTGGCTGACATTGAGATGAAGCTCAAAGAGCTGCACTCGGAAATGCAGAACACTGCGAAGGGAGATGACAAGTACTTACATCTGTGCACTGAGGAACATAAGGTATTCATTATTCTTATTCTTAACACCAACAGAGTAAAAGAAAAAAGCCAAAGCTCACTGGGACTTACAAGACCAATTTGAAAAACCATCCCAACTCACTGGCAGTTCAATTGACAATCCAACAAAAATTATCCAGGCTGAAAAACCGCAAGCTAATGAACTTCAATAGCATGTCTTAACTACATAATAGAAAGAAATTACGAGCTGAAGAAATTCCATGCAAGTAACCTCAACCCCCAAATACATCTGCTTATAGCCCTAGGACTGATTGCATTAGGAATTTTTTTTAATGATTGTGTTAAAATCATCAAATGAGTCCTCCCACCCAGGGCAGAGCGGGAAGGACTGTCAGACTCGTACTGACTAAAATCGACGGTGTCCTTCAATAGCCCTTACGTACCGGGGTCACGATAATTCGTACAGTCCCGCGACGCCGGCAGGCTTTGACCCTCTAGAGGGGGGGCCCCATCACTCTTGCTGACACTCTTTGAGGCGCGCGTGGAACACAACGCGCCGTCGACCCAGCTGTTACCTCATCTCCCAAATACATCTACACACAAATACAGGAACGGAAAAAAATGTATATTCTTGGTAGGCGCCCATGGGGTGCCCTTACATTTCCTATTTTTTTTTGCAAGACTTGAGCCATAGTCCAATCTTGAATTTGAATAGAAGCCTTTTGGCGTCACAATGTTCCCAGTTTAAAAAAAAAACACAAAATGTGGGTAAATTGCATGACAACAAATTGCTTAATTTATTACGTAATATTAGTTTTATTAATACATATAAGTAGATCCAATATTTTATTTTTTAAAGTTTAGCCCTATATCATGGTGTTTTAACATAATAAAGTTCACAAAATCCTTTCCTTCAGTTAATCATACACGAACGAGCCCTCCGCGCGTTATTCGGAGACGCCGAGCGCGAGGAAAGGGAGCTGTTTGCGACAATGTCTGCTGCCGTCAAGCTGGGTCACGAGCGAGAGCGAGCGCACGCTGAGCGAAACAAGTATTGGTATATTGTCGCCTCTATTTTTGGTAAGTTTTAGAAATATAGAAAATATTTTTTTTCTGTACACCATAAAAATAAGTAATGTGTTACTTCGCTGGCTGAGGGGTTGGTCTACTGAGCAAGAGGACCTAGGTTTCATTCTCATATCGAATAAAGTGTCATTGCGTGTTTTCATCAGGAATATATCAGGAGATGCAAGGCTCTAGAATTGTGCCCAGTTGATGGGAATAGGCTCCTCCACATGGGAGTTTAATGTAACTGTCGAATTTTGGGTGTACAAGGCACATCTTTGCCTAACCGTTCGTGGATTACAGTCGTGATAGTGATGTTATGTTCTCTCTATCCCTGTCTCTCCTTCTTACGGACCAAACAATCTACCCTGTTTCCTCCGTCGCCCTTTACGTTACAAGGCTACGGTCGCCTTTTTAAGAACGCCCAGGGACGCATTTGGTTTCCAAATACTTTTTCTATTTAATAACCGGCGCTCATACACCCCAGGCACAGTGCTCGGTATAGCCGGTTCATCAATCAACAACCACCTGAAGATGTCAGAGTTCCGCGAAATGATGGAACAGCAAATGGCTCGAAGTGCAAGCGTGTTGTACACCATCGCTGGTGGAGGTACCGCTAGCAGGGCTGATATCACTGAGGCTATGAAGACAGAGTTTAAATATCAGGTGAGTTTGCTTAGATGGTACACTCCCTCTTTCGTCTCTCCATTCTGTATCCAGCATGCGTAGTATGTCACCGTAGAAACAAGTTTAGTCTACGGAAAAATTGACAAAATAACAGAGAGTAGAAAGATGCGATGGGAACCTAGAAAAGATATGTTCATATTTTTGAACTGTCTACGGGTTATGCTGGCACATGGCATATAGAAATAGTTCTATCTATGGGTAGAATAGAGATAGAATTGGTTATGCTACGCGTACAGAGCCGTCTTTTTTTATGAGCACTCTATGTAAACACGCAGAGCCCGGTAACCTTCACTTGCATATGTCCCTTGTCATTATTCTTGCACATTTGTTTAGTAAAAATACATATTTATGTTACCTGCCTATTAATGTATGTATGTACGAGGACTCAGCTTTCCCTAAACCTACATCAGGCATCAGCTCTTACAATATTAACTCATATGTTTGAAACTTGTTAAGTACTACAGGAAGATATTTCCTGGATTGTAATGATATCAGGCGAATAAAAAAAAATAGTGAAAGAAAATTCGTTTTACAGTTTTCACCAAAGTCTATGTACTCTGTAAGTATTCAACACGTAACGTTTCTGATAATTGAAAAAAGAGCTTTTTTGGTACAGCTCCAAATTTTTATAATACACACTTTGATTTTCTTTATTACGCTCTAAACAAATTCTTAAAGCCTCTTCATTGGTAGAGGCTAGAAAACTGAGTGATAATACAGCGAAGATGAATTGTTAACCTCTCGGGCGATTTATAATTGAAAATGATAAAAATCAACGTCCAATGAGCGACTGTCTGTTATGTACAGACGTGTGTACGTAAGGCGCTGGGGGGTTTTCGCTTATGTACACCCGGGTGTACGTAACGCGCCCGAGAGGTTAAATGATATTATGCTTTTATAGAATTCTGAATATGCGTATTAATTTGTTTTTAGCTGTGTGTGTTACGAATACTAATGATTTAATTTTAATATTTGATTTTTTTGTATTGTTTAGCCTCTGGCTACCGCGACTAATTTTGTATGTTTGTGTGTCCCGTCGTTCTAAAGTTCAGGATCTCCAATAGGTTAAAAACGGCCTTGCTTATGTCGTGTTCGTTTGGCGTTTTGAAAACAATTTAGGCCAACAAATCTGTTTTACCGTTTAAGCGTGATTGGCTCTAAAAGTTTACCCCTTTTTTTGGGGAAAAAAGTTTAATTTGAGTTTACTTTTTAAAAGAGTACCGGTTCTTCCCCATAGACGATCAACCAGAACTGTAACCATTTGTCGACGTTTCATAAGCGCCCATTGCAGACCATGTGATTTTTTTTAATGAAAGTTCATAAATATTTACCATTCAATTGTATACCGTAATTTTTTTTATTAATTCATTTTGCAATTTTATTTTTTTGTATTTTTACAGGAAAATCTCGCGAGAAACTTAGAATTAATGCAGGATAACATAAACAGTCTAGTCGACAAACAGGAATCATTAATAGGTAAGAATAAAAAATATCAAATATTTTAAATGTTATCGGAATCACCCATCTATCTATATATAGTACTAGCACTTTGCCCGCGACTTCGTCCGCGTGGGTTACGTACTTTCCTAATCCCCCCTTTTCACCCCCTTAAAGGTTAAATTTCCAAAAACCCCTTCTTAGTGCTCCCCTACATTATAATAGCAAGCCGTGTGCAAAATTTCACATTCCTAGCCCCAGTAGTTTCGGCTGTACGTTGATATGTCAGTCAGTCAGTTCTCCTTTTATATATATAGATATATAGGCTTATTTTCTTATAAAATGATCCTCCTACTACTTATTGTTAAGGTTTACTTGTCAGCCGAAGTCACGCGACTGTCTAAGCAGGATACCGTGACCCTGGAACGTAAAGAGCAGTTTTTCTTTTTTGTTTCTGACTGCTTTGATTTCTGAGTTTATTGGTTCTGTCCATAAGACATTTTTTTTTGTGGCCAGAGCGGTTACAGTTTCCCACCTTCAGCTAAGGCCAAGAAGGGTTATTGCAGTTAGAATTTAAAGTTTTTAGGAACACGTACAATCGTGCAGGCTGCATGCCTCCGTTGAATTTTTAACACTCGGCTTGTAACGTTAATAATTCATCAGCAATATTACTTGTAGTATTCCTCTGCCTTTTCGTACGATGAATACAAACTAATGATAATAATTGATGTTAATTGGATATTTGACTGAAAAATTATAATTAGTCCGTCACTTAGATTATCAAAAAATATTCGACCCGTATTTTTTATTTAGTTTCGTAAACCAAACTTGACGGAGATACGATGCTTTCTAAATTGGCAATACTGCCCTGATAACAAAGAATGCAGTAATCGACATTTTTGAGATTTTCATTTTTTTCCAGAAATAGCATCCCAAGAGGTTCATGTACATGAAAAAAATATATTTTCATAAAAAAATTCACTCTAAGTATGTTTTTTATGTAATGATTTTCGCCGTCAGATGATATGAAATATGTTTTTTGCGTTTATCTCGTAACCGCCATTTTGCGATTACTGCATTCTTAGTTATGACGGCAGAATACGTCACAGTTTAGTACAATTTCTATTGAATTTGGACGTCACGAGCCCCCACTCTCGAGTTTTGATGTGGTGTATTTTGGTGAATTTTCATTGATTTTACAAAAGAAAAAATACCTGTCCGTTATTTTTATATACTCTAAATGACGGACTAGACTATATTTGTAATTTATAGCTACTGTCAAATAACCAACCAAATTATTGTACATTACATCATTTTCAGCATGGTTATTTGGTATGTAAATATAAATTTCGTTACTTTCAGAACATCTCCAACATCGTGAAAAAACAGTTGACGCGCAACTCCGCGACCTAACACGAGCGATCATAAGCGCTTCTCAATCCAGTTTGAAATCCGACGCAGAAATCACCAAAGCATTGTCTGTAGTCCACCAAGATTTGGAAGACGACCAAACGAAGGAGGATGTTAAAAATAAAAACAAGGTTTTGTTAGAACCGAATCAGATTTTGACTGGAATAGGGGTCATAATGGCAATGGCGATTATTCTCGGCAATTTTATCGGGAGGGTCAGTTGATTTTATTGCAGATATTTTCGGTACGAGGTTCCTGCTTTTGCGTCTAGATGGAACCGTCGATTAAATTGTAGTTGTGGATGTGACAAGAATTTTAAAGGGTTATATTTAGTGTCGTTGATAGGAATCACGATTTGAAGGGTCTTTTGTATTCGAAGAACCAACGGCTGTAGTCTTAACGAAATACCTTATACGCATCTAGATTTTATCGTCATGTTGTAGATTTTCAGTGTAATATTAGCTACTCAAAATTTAAAAGAGCTTGTGAAAAAATAAGTTACAATAAAAAATGTTTTTTTTGTAACTTATTTTTTCACAAGCTCTTTCCCCACGATTTCACATAATGGTCGTAGCGTTATGATATAAAGGCTATTAGCCTTGCTCGATAATTGAACTACCAAACAGCGATAATCGAACTACCAAACCTTATAATATTAGTATAATTAAATAAAATGGTGAAATAAGCTTCTTTGTATTATGTGGTAATCTATGATTCTAGTCAAAGCCGTTGGATTTTACGTACAGAATAATATTATTAAAAATAAGTACACTATTACTTCAAACAAAACGGACATAAAAGGGTTATTTTTGATACAATATTATTTAGAATCTTGGGGTAAATATTCTGTAGTGATATGCAGCTAATAGATGATACTATGCATTTCTAAAAGGAATAGGACGATCACTGCGCCACTGTGACAACACGTTTTACAAAAAATCCTTTATGCAAGTAAATTTTCAATTACAAATAATCTATGTTATTTATGACTTTTTTCTAAGTTAATTGTTTATTTAGGAGCGTATATGTAATAAAACGTGCACGAAGTCACAATATGGCGGCAAAGTCATCCTGTTCTTAATTGAAACGCATAGAAACTGTGCTACTGGTGGCGCTAGTATAGCTTGTTCCAAGTAACTTTTTATTTGAGCGGTAAATATATCTCCACAGATATTTATTCCAAGTTTTATGGAAATATAATGCAGGAACCTCTTAAAATTTAATTACGGTCGCCATAAGTGTAACTTGCAGCGTTAGACGCAGGAATTTTATGAAAATAACAACTAATACCTGTTTTCTTAAAGCCAAGCTAAATTTATTTGCTTTTATATGTCTTGTCAAGTTATTTCTTATTTTAAGTTGGTTACACGATTTACGTTAAACCAACTTAACATTAAATAAACTCACAACAAAAAAACTGTCGAGTTTTTTTTTACTGATTTCTAAATTCAATCATTCTACAATATCGTACAATTAACTAACCCAGTTTTATAATTTATTTTGTTATTTTGTTATAATTTTGAAGTGTAACATTATTGTCGCTCTACGGAAAGTGAAATGTAACGAAAATGTGTAGAGGGACGTGGAATAGGATTGGTCAAATGAAATAGAGCATGCGGAAGCACGCGCAATTGTTTTTTTTTTAATTGTAATATCTTTACCTAACCTTTTCGTATGCATGAAATTTTTTTTTGTTTAAATTTTCGATCTCGATATTAATTTTGTAAGAATAAATTTTGTTACTGCTACAGGAACTTGTAAACTGTATTCATTTCATAATGCTTGTCATTTGAAGGTCAGAACTTCTGAGATTTTAACATAATGTTTAATTAATCTAATTTTATAAATTTGTGCCTTTCAGCGCGTTAATGTCTCAAAAACTCTTTTGTTGAATACTTATATCAATGTTTTTTTAAGTGATATTAACATACAGTACAGTACAATAAAATTTCTAGGGTTCCGTACACAAAGGTTGACCATCTGTCACTATCTTTCAGCGGATCTCATGATCCGTTATAGGAAGACAGTGGCAATTTACACAGAACGTGTATATCTGTTGCCGCTGTAACAAAATGAAAATGTAATTGTACGGAACCCTTCATGTCCGACTCGCACTTGTCCGGTTTTAACCAACTATGATATTAAGTTGGGCAATGAAAACGCCTCAATAATGTAAAGCTATGTGTTTGAGATCGCTTTTATATTTGAAAACAGTTTTTTGGCATCCACTTTTAGAAGGCTTCACTCTAAATACATTGTTAATAGTAACTAAATATTCCAATATGTATGTACATTTAATAAGACAGTGTTACTGAAATAAATGTGATTGTTGTATATGACTTGTTTTATTTTTGTGAAGACAAAATTTTTGTGTCATCAAATTAAATTTCCTGATGGGGGCCAAGGCAGTTTCAGTGATTCCTAGGTGAAAAACTGTGGTTTTTTTTTTGTAGCCCACACTGTCCCACTGCTGGGCAAAGGCCCCTTCTAAGTTTTACCAAGTGTTGATTAGCAAGTCGCGGGACTCACGAATTACCGTGACCCAGATACGTAGAGTAAAGGGTTATCGAAGGACACCGTGGATTTAGTCAGTACGAGTCTGACGGTCCCTCTCGCTCTGCCCTGGGTGGGAGGACTCACGTGATGATATTACCACGTAAAAAAAAACAAGGGTTGAATAGCACATACAACAAAACGATCAAACTCTTCATCTTTATAATATAAGTATGTTTAGATCGTGTAGTATTGCGATTAAAAGTCGAAAATGAAATGGTTGAAGCGACAATATTTTACACATTTTTGGGAGAAAATTATCTAAGCATGGTATCACTAACTCAAAAACCAAGTATCTGTTTTATTCAGGCTGTATGTTATTTACAGGACGCTGTCGTTGCATCACCTAAACGTCAAAACATTAAAAAAGTTACTGTCAATTTGCAAATTGTATTTTACGCGTCTTTCGTGTTGCTGAAAATATTGATTTTTAAAGTTAAAATAACTAGTGAACATTGCTAATCTAGTGCCCAATTCAACGATCCCCAACAAAATGCAAGAAGGTAATTATTGTAACGAACAATTAAAATTAATTGCCTTTCAAGTTCCCTCCAAAATTGACAATATTTTATCGGTATTTTCAGATTTGGAAGTGACTGGTATATCCCGGAGTGGTCGTGTGAGGAAGAAAAGCTCTAAATTGATGGACTTTGAGTCCCCTGATGATATTGAGACAAGGTTCCGTCGCCAAACTCCGGTTAAGACTTATGTTGGGTTTAGGCAGGAGGAAACTCCGGAGTTTCAGGCACAAGAGAGCTCTACGCCCCGGCAAGTTGAGGAGGCAGGGACTGCATCCGGCAGTGAATCAGATTATTATGATAATCCAGGGGAAAATGCTGACAGGCAAGTTCAAACTTCAACTTGATCTAATTTTAGTAGATTCCATCAGATTTGATTGAAAATTATGAATGAAAGATGTACTGAATTATTGGTTCATTTCACACCTTGGCTATGCATCCTCACATGCCTGATATGCAATGTGTTCAGCAATTTTTTAGGGTTCCGTATCCAAAGGTTGAAATGGGATCCTATTGGCTATTACTAAGTCTTTGCTGTCCATCTGTCTCCAGACTGCATCTCATGAATCGTGACAGACAGTTTAATTTTTCACAGATGATATATTTATGTTGCCGCTATAACAGCGAATACTAAAAAATAAACTAAATTAATTGTTTATGGGGGTTTGTATGTGGATGAAATGGAATGGAAACCCTTTTTGCTCTTGTATATTTGGAAGTAGTCAGAAGTATGACCCGAGATTCCAGAGATATTATATATTTTTTTATCATGGTAAAATCGTCAAATGAGTCCTCCCACCCAGGGCAGAGCGGGAAGGACTGTCAGACTCGGACTGACTAAAAACCACGGTGTCCTTCAATAGCCCTTTACATTCCGGGGTCACGGTAATCGGAAAGTCCCGCGACCCCAGCAGGCTTTGGCCCTCTACAGGCCCCGTCACTATGCTGAAACTCCTTGAGTCGCATGTGGAACACAACGCGCCGAAACCATGTGTGTCTTAAGGATAATTTACTTTTTCTATCTCATTTTTAACAGCCAGCAATAAAACCTATAAAGTTCTCCTTCAACATCTGCATGAGCCAGCCTCTCACTTAAGCTGGTTTTTTGTATGAAAGAGAAAGAAACATTCATCCACATAATAGAGCAAAATTAAGCTAATAAACACTTTCCTTGTAGTGGTGAGGCACAAAACTGCAGCATGGAATCAGACAGCTCGGCCTCCGATGAGGGTTCCACCCGGACTCCTGCTAACTCTCTGTACATGATGGAGAAGAGCAGCAAGAAGAAACTGATTGTGAAAGATGGACGAGTCGTTGGCAGGGCTAAAGCGCAGAGGAAGGATAAAGGTAACTTGTTACATTTTAGATTAAGTTATATTTGGTAAAATAACTTTAAAATGGACACAGTACAGTTAATTTATTTTCAAACTTGATATGTTACTTTTAAGATTTTTTGTATCAATACATTTAACTAATTTAGATGACAATGATAGCAAAAAAAGTAATTTTAAAAAATAATAACACAGACTACATATACATTTGGAACATTTGCACATAATCTTTTATGTGTCCTTTAAAGACAACAACAATTTAAAGTCATTTAAAACCGAAAAATGCACATATCCGACGATAGATTGAGTAATGTTTGACATGGTGAAGCGAAAAAAATATTGAACGGCGCCCAGATCAGATTTTTTTTTAAACATTGCCCCACCCTAGGATTTTTTTCCTGTATCGTAGGTGCATTTACAAATATAGAAACTCCCATACACAAACACCCAGACCCGGAACAACTACTTGCAGATCATAGAAATATTTGTTCCGTGCGGGGATCGAACTCGCGACACTGCGTTGCAGTCGATTGCTCAGCCACTGCGTCAAGCGTGTCGTCAATGCTTTGAATGCTTTGAAAGAAATGATTGGAAGACAAAGAAACTATATTACTATTGACTAAGTATTTTCATTTAATTTCCATGTTCTAGGTAAAACCCGTATCACGGCGTACATGATGTGGGCCAAAGAAGCTCGCAACGAACTCCTGCGCAAACATCCTGACATGGACTTCTCAGCTATATCCAAGAGACTGGGAGAGATGTGGTCTAATGTAAGTACTGTTTTAAAACATTTCCGTGCATAAGACAATCCCGGGTCGACGGCGCGTTGTGTTCCATGCGCGCCTCAAAGAGTCAGCAAAATGACGGGGCCCCCTAGAGGGCCAAAGCCTGCCGGGCTCGCGGGACTACGATTACCGTGACCCCGGTACGTGAAGGGCTATTGAACGACACCGTGGATTTTAGTCTGTACAAGTCTGACAGTCCCTCCCGGTCTGACCTGGGTGGGAGGACTCATTTGATGATTTTGCAACGATAAAAAAGAAAAAAAAAATGCATAGGACAATAGAAATCTTTCTACTGTACGGCAAAATTTACAAGGAAGGTTTGTCGACGCCATATTGTGAAGTCATACACGTGTTAGAAATAGGATGTGTATCTCTGATTTTATTAATATTTATTGTCCAGTTTTGGATATCAGTGTGGTTACTGCTATTTATCATCACTACTCACTACATAGTATAAAACAGTCGCTTCCCGCTGTCCGTCTGTCCCTATGTAAACTTAGACCATTAAAAATCTGCAACGGATTTTGATGAGATTTTGTTTAATAGATAGTGATTCATGAGGAAGTTTTATATGTATAAAACATGCAATATATAGTCGAGATTGCACCCGTGCGGAGCCGGAGCGGGTCACTAGTTTACTATATATATATATATAAAGTATCTCCAATGCCTACGTATAGGAATGGGTTTATAAAGAAAAGCACAGAGTTAAAACTAGGATATATTACCAAGCTAAGAATTGGCAAACCCTAAGTCTTCGTGGAGGACGCGGGACTAAAGAATTACTGTGACCCCGGAACGTAAAGAGCTATTTAAGGACACTGTATTTTAGTCGGTACAAGTCTGACAGTCCCTCCTGCCCTGCCCTGGGTGGGAAAAACTCATTTGATGATTTTACCATGATAAAAAAAGTATTTCGTGGAGAAGAAACTCCACCGCAACATATTTTATCAGTACACATTTGTAAAACTTACATTATCTGTATTAAATAATATTCACAACATAATAAATATCAATTAACTTACATTTTCATTGTAGAACATTAGGACACAAAGTATAACTTTCAGCATTATACACTTGGATTCGCCATTATTAGATCACATAGAATAAACAGGACATCATTTCGGACACGTCTTTACTCTTTGAACAGTTGCAGCATAATGACTACTAATATGGGGGTACATCTATTTTTATAAACTTAGGATTCTGCCCCTTCCAACAAAGACACGCCATAATTAACCAATGGCAGATTGTCATACATTTTAGCTAAATAAATAATAAACAAATCCTTCATAGAACCTTTTTAAAATTTGATTACATATTTTAGAAATTTAGTTAGTATTTATTTGTAACTTTTATTTAATTCGATTTAAATTTGACCATAAACTGATTTCGTTCTGAAATCAGTTGATCAGTTGTTTTTTAATATTGGTCACACTAAAAGAGAATGGCGTTATTGCAATGATGGACTTTTATCCAACATTTAAAGCCCATTCATAATAAATTCTTTATTTATATAAAACTTTATATATCTCTAAAAACGCATTTACATCATTAAATCTAAACATGTCTTAAGTTCGTAGTCCATGGTCGCGGGACTCACGAATTACCGTGACCCCGGTACGTAAAGGGCTATTGAAGGATACCGTGGATTTTAGTCAGTACGAGTCTGACAGTCCCTCCCGGTCTGCCCTGGGTGGGAGGACTCATTTGATGATAACACGAGGTTAAAATAAATAAAAATAGGTAGTAATTGATCATAATCTATCTCTGTTACCAGGTAAACTACAATGAGCGCTATCTATGGAAGCGCAAAGCTAAGCGCTTCGCAATGCAAAAGGAGCAGAGCAACCAATCTGTCAATAAGATTATTGTTTCTAATCCAAGTAAGTATTTGCATTAATAAATTAAATGAAAGGATGTTTATTTTTGTAAGGAGGTTCATTAGCATAGTGACGGGGCCCCCTGTAGAGGACCAAAGCCTGCCGGGGTCGCGGGACTCTGGAATTACCGTGACCCCGGTACGTAAAGGGCTATTGAAGGACACCGTGGACTTTGGTCAGTCAAGTCTGTCAGTCCCTCTCGCCCTGCCCTGGGTGGGAGGACTCATTTGATGATTTTACCACGATAAAAAAAAGTAGGTTAATTTCAACACTTTACACGTCGGTTTTTTTATAAACTAGATGATGCCGGTGTTTCGTACCTGACTACTCTGAGAAGAAACAGCCGAAAGAAACTCAGAGGTCAAGTCATACGAGGGTTAATGTCAACAGTATTGTTTCTTTTTTCTCTTAAATCCATCCAAAGGTTGCCTTGAAAATATCGCTTTTAGCGATAAGACCGCCCATTGTGTCACTTAAAGTATATGATATACTCTGTACCAATAATTTATATGGTGTGCATAATAAAGTGTATTCTATCTATCTATCTAATTTCTGAGATGGTCTTTTGAAGAAAGAACCACACAGATTTGAGTGGACCAGTCCAGTCAGTGCAAGCATTTGTTAGTCAGTCAGACCTCAAGACCTCAAGTAGCGCAAGGACTCGTGTGAAATTATTGTCTGGAATAATTTCGGGCAGTCTGTTCTGAAGATTTACCAAAGTTACACTTTACGCTGGGCGTCGATTGTGATTTTTTGTCTGACGCGATGCTCTTTTGTCACCCAGTTGAATGCTATGAATATATTACTGACCGCTAAGAAATATTTGTCACCATTATGAACGCATTCCCATATATCTTTTAAAAACACCCCTTTTTGTTACGCCCGTCGAGTAGGGGAACAGTGTATAAGACGGGGACGCGAGGTATGATGGGAAATCACACACTTAAGGCAAACTTAACACAATACTAACGTAGCGCAAGCGCCAACAGGACGCCATTTGTTAATGGCCGCTTGCAAATGACGTCCTGATGGCGCTGGCGCTACATTAGTGTGAGGTATGCCTAAACAGTGTATGTCCCCATTATAGCTCGCGTCCCCGTCTTATACACTGTTTCCCTACTATAAAGATATAATTATGGGAATGGCACAGAAATCACCAGTGAGCGCAGCACACTACACCAAGTGTACAGTTAAAATATTTGATTTCTATAGAACCAATATGAAATCATCCACTCCCTGCGCATACGCAAACATGTTTTGTGTCCAGTTGCTTCCACTTAACACATACTCATAAACTACGGTTCCCTGTGATGGTGTGCCGTGACGACAACCAAGTATCTTTGTTTTAGTAGTATGCAGATCGCTTTAATTTTTAGTAATATTGTTTCAGCTCGTCCTCTGACCTCTGTGGGACCGGGCCGCCCTCCTCGTGCTCAGCCGAAGCCGCAGCCTCCGCCCCCTACACCGCCTACACAGGCGTTAGTGGTAAGTGCAACAATAATTCAAAGTTTAGATATCAAAATTAGATTTTTTTTTGGAAAAGCCTTGCCCCTCTCTAGGAATTTCACCTGTGTCGTGGGTGCGTTTACAAACATATAAAGTCGCATACAGAAACGCCCAGACCCGAAACAAATACTTGTAGATCATACAAAAATTTGCTCCGTGCGGGAATCGAACCCGCGACACGCAGCGCAGCAATCCAATCACTCAGCCACTGCGTTAACCGTGCCGTCATTCAATATATGATGAATTCTCTTTTAGTGTTTTATTAAAGTAATCTAAATTTTTCTGATTTGGTTAAGAGTGCGTCTAAACGGGCAATATTTTTACTGCAATATTTGACTACAACACATCCCAGCTCAAAAATATTTTCAATATAATGGCCAGAAGCCGTGTTTTTTTTTTAAATTTAATGTTGTATATCTCGGCAATATGTCTGAACCAGGATGGCTCACACGTTTTGTCTTACAACCAGACCAAAAGTGTGTGACAATATGGCCCGGCTACACTAAAAATATTGTCATAATTATATTGTATAGTCTGACTAACTTCTGAACTTCATACATAACTTGACATTCACAACAATATTAACAGAATCACTAATCTAATCTCTTTTACTACATAGTGACTACATATAATTTTATATCACCAGTACTAAACCATCTTTTAGTTCGTGGCTAAATAAATACAGCCGCACAGGCCGATCTTCCGGGTTAAGCCGCGGTTGCCGCGGTTGGTCTGTGGATCGGTGACCATCTGTCATAGCGAGTTTCCTCCGTGCCTCGGAAAGCACGTAAAGCCGTTGGTCCCGGCTGTCATTTGTAAATCTTTGACAGTCGTTACTGTTAGTCAGAAGCTCTAAAGTCTGACAACCAGTCTTACCATGGGGTATCGTATTACCCAGTTACTGGGTTGTGGAGGTCCGACAGGGAGTCGCTCCATATAAAATATTAATATCCAGCTGCATCTGGTTTGACTGGAAGCCGACCCAAATATAGTTGGGAAAAGGCTAGGCAGATGAGTACTAAACCATCTTTCTCTTCTACAGCCAGTTTCAAGTTCAGCAGCAACCAGCGCTGGCATGTACCGAGTAACAGGGTGTGGAGCTGTGGAGGTGGCCGCACATCTGCGTCTGCTGGGAGAGAGCCTGGCCATCATAGGAGAGAGACTGAAGGAGCACGAGGTGAGTCTTGCTATGATACTAGTGGCGACGATGTTGCTATCTACGGATTTATTCGCTTTCGTATGTACAATCGACACATTTGAATTATGACCCACCATAAGCTTATTTGCTAACAGACATTCAAATACAACTAGGTCTACATTTGCGTAAACATATCCATAGTAACGACCTTGATCTTTGTTATTTTAACGGATTCAAACAATTTATTGTCAAAATGGGTCAAGATTCAACTTTGACGATTGTGCATAATCTCATGTGGACAAAATATATTTCTTGCACACTATCAAGACCAACCGCTGACCATCGTTTTTTTTGTCGGGTTGATATAAAAATATACAGTGTAGAAATCTTACAGTAACCACATATTGGTTGACTGACCAATATGTGGTTACTGTCAACGGCCGCGATGGTTGCGAGCCATCCAAGAACCTTTAATATTGGGTTTATAAAAAGTAATTTGCTTTTTAGCCATAGTTTCATCCACTTTTTACATTTTGATACAAGTAGGGAAAGTTTGTTATTGCATTCGAGGCGAAATTCTGACCCGAGCTGTAGGCGAGGATGTTATGGAACCTACCAGTTGGACTGAGCCACTGCAGTTTAAATTGCGGTCACTTAACAGATTCTCCTTTCTCTCCCCAACAGGGCCAGATCGCAGTCTCGGGCTCCGTATCAGTCCTCCTGGACACTCTGCTGTGCTCGCTCGCTCCTCTCCTGAGCGTGTGTCGCGCCATCCCGGCCATCGCCCCGCCCGCCAGGCTGTTGCAGGACACGTTGCACAACATCGCGTACATCATGCCCGGCCTGTAACACGTTGCTACAACTATCCGTATATGAATAATAAAAAATGTTATAACGTATGTGACTTTAAAATAAATGGAATTTTACTTCAATTAATACAATGGTTTCTTTTGTTAAAAACTGATGCTAAGTAAAATCAGCGTTAAAGCAATACAAACCAAAAAATCAAATACAATTATGTACTCCTTTATTATATTTTAATCATATAAAACGAAAAATATTTACAAAACATAAATCTTAGGAACTAACACTGACTACATTTTGAGAACAGTTCTTGAAAACGATTACAATTATCAGTACAAAACATTTAGACATAAACAGTAACATAGTGAGTGAACTATCTAGTCTACCCTTCGATCAATAATAGCTCTAGATTAAGAGGCCTCTTACAGTCCACTAGCGCCGCCAATCGAAAAAATTCATACCTCGTGCATTAAAAACATAAACGACCGTTTTTGTTACAAATGCACGATTTAGCTAAACAGCTATATTTCAAGTGTTGACAATGTGTTATAAAATTACGTTATTGCCTTTTCTACAGTAATAATAGACCACATTTTGTATTTTTGATTATATTTACGAGTTATGACATTTTTTCTATTGGCGGCGCTAGTGGACTGTAAGAGGCCTCATAAGGATCAGGAACAAAAAGGAGTTGCATAAGCGGCCACATTTGCACACACGTAAACATCTACACTTCATAAAAAAATTTTCGATAGTATTAACAACTTCAGTTAATTACAAACTTTAACACTCAAACATACAGTTTAATTACCATTGCAAAATGTACTAGGTTTAACGTAAACAATTTAAAAAGTTTCTTGAAGATAAAATGTCATCAGTACAAAAGTAGTCATTCTAAAATGATACTTAAAGTCTAAGCAACAAGGATTCGAAATACCGTCACAAAACCGTTTGTGGCGTTATTTTTCGGGCCGTTTTTGAAGCGCTCATCGGGAATCTAGTTCTATTATCGATCGAAGAGTCTACCCTACAAAATGATATCTGATTTAAAGGCGCGTCTGAACGGGAAATAATTTTACTACAATGACAATATTTTGAGTGTGGCCCGGCTGGATCCGACATACCGCCGAGATATATTACATTAAAATGTTTTTAATGGCCGGATATAATGAACATGTTTTTGAGCTGACCCGACATGTTGTAGTCACATAATTCAGTAAGTATATTGCCCGTTTGGACGCAGCTTAATGGATCACTTACACGGGTCGATTTTTCGGTTGTTTCCGCCACACAGCTTTTTTTTTAAAGTGGTAAAATCATCAAATGGGTCCTCCCACCCAGGGAAGAGCGGGAGGGACTGTCAGACTCGTACTGACTAAAATCCACGGTGTCCTTCAATAGCTCTTTACGTACCGGGGTCACGGTAAATCTTAAGTCCCGCGACCTCCGCCATACTGCTGGCGACAATCGACCGAGAATGCTCCATTATGGATTATTTTGTTCAACTTCTATTTTGATAGTCGGATTAATCGTTGGTTAAATGCCCTTTTTTTAGCAAATCATTCTTCTCAATATAAAAAAATGAATTCGAACAGGGGTCTAAAACGTTTTCGCAATTAATATTATTATAAGTTACTGCTTTTAGGACCTCCCATGGAACAAAAAGATTAATTTCTATACTTGATAAGTTTACAAAATAAACATTTTATTATAGTTTATTGAATAAAATTGATGATTTTGATTGTCATCAGATCGTTACTACTAATTAGAAATTATATGAAAAAGTACAAGTTTTTATTATAGACCCATTTAAATAACTATTATAATATCTAAAGATACAAATTCTGATACATAGGTTTTATTTTAAACGGTAAAGTAGACATTGAATATATTATATTCACAACAAAAAAATATTAAATAATTTGTTTTAATATTGTTTTTCTAAATGAGATATTTTGAGACGCCTAATCGTGGACTGAAAACGTTCCAAGTAACATTTTATTTACGTTTTCATAATAAACATTATCAGTTGAATTTGAACTTAATTATGTAGGCCATTGAGTTATTTTGTCTATTATTCGAAAGTTACATTAAAAATGCTTGTATGAAAAAAAAATTGGTTGCCTGTAAAGTCGGTATACGGGCGAAAGTTTTACGTGACAACGACTTTGAGTGGTAAAATAATTTTAATGTGCATATTCTCTCTCTCGCTCTGTCTCTCTCGCTCTTAGGCGGGCTAACTGTGCTCGAGTGGAAGGGACGCGTGCCTTTCACTTTTTATGTCTGTCTCTCTCGCTCTTAGGCGGGCTAACCATGCCCGAGTGGAAGGGACGCGTGCCTCTCACTCGCTCTCATTGTGGGCGCATAACGCGAGCGGAGCGTAACGCAGTTTCTTGAAGTGTCACCCGGCAAACCAATTTATAAGACGTTGTCACGTCAAAAACATACTACCCACATTTTCACAAATTCACAAAAGACATTCTGTTTCCAGTTGAATTTAAATTTAATTGTATGCCGTTGTGTTTCTCTACAATAATTCGAAAGTTACATTGAAAAAACCTACATTTGATTTGACATTTTATGAAAGAATATCAATCTACACACACATTTTCAAAAAAAATTACAACAGGCGCCCCCTACAGTTCACAGCGCCACAATAACAGTAGAGTATCTTCCCGGGAACCGAACCCACATCGTAGTTGTAGTTCCAGGTGAGCTCAGTGCCCGCCTTGATGTGCGACAGTGCGAAGAACGCCACCCAGGGGAAGCGAGGGTCGTGTGTGTCCACGAATACGTTCTGGACGAACACGTTGGGACAACACGAGTGCTGGAAAGAGAAGGAATCATTTGATTTTACTCCTAGCTCGCTTACTCATGACGCAATTCGACCGATTCCAACTACAAGTGAAAATCATCCTTACCACTACGACATATGACATAAAATTTGCGGTTATCTACGGGTAGATGAAAAACAAAACACGCTCGCCACGACGACGTAAGTCAGTCGAATTGCATCATTATATCGTAGTGGCAAGGACGATTTTCACTTTGACGAATCGAATCATGAGCACAGGTTAATTTTTAAAATAAAGCCGCGATTGCCGAGGTTCGTCTGCAGATGGGTGACCATCATAGCGAGTTTCCATCGTGTCTCGGATAGCACTTAAAACCATTGTTCCCGGCTGTCATTTGCAGATCTTTGACAATCGTTACTGTTAGACAGAAACTCGAAAGTTGAACAACCAGTCTCACCATGGGATATCGTATTGCCCAGTTACTGGGTTGTGGAGGTAAGATAGGCAGTCGCTCCATGTAAAATACTGATATTCAGCTGCATCTGGATTTGAAGTCGACCCCAGTATAGTTGGGAAAAGGCTAGGCAGATTATGATGAGATTCAAGTATGCAATACTATTTTTTTTTATCGTGGTGAAATCCTCAAATGAGTCCTCCTACCCAGGGCAGGGCGGGAGGGACTGTCAGACTTGTACTGACTAATATCCACGGTGTCCTTCAATAGCCCTTTACGTACCGGGGTCACGGTAATTCGTTAGTCCCGCGACCCCGAAGTATGCAATACTTACATTGAGATACCTGCCAATGTTGCCTTGAACCTTAGCGTCCATGATGTAGCACGCCTCGTCCTTGCCGAACAATGTGCGAACAGATCTGGAAATTAACAAATACATTATATCGGATTTCTAAAGTCTAAAAAACAAACTTTAAACTTGAAAAAGTGAATGGATGTGTCTGTCAGACTTGACTGAGTAAAATACTACCCTGTTCTTGCCTTTTGTGTCCTACATCTCCAGCAGGCGCTGCGCCCTTAACAGACCCTGTTAGTTTACAGACAACTCATTCAGGCGCGCATGGAACACGATGCACCATCGATCCAGACCCAGTCCTTGATCGAACGGCGAGCTACCCATTGTAACAGTTCGCATGCCCGCGCATATCGTGGCGGGAGATTACCTCGGGGTCTCTGGTCGTTTTTTAATTGTATGTATGTATAATGTTAAATTGTGACTGTGTTTGATTGTATGTATTATTACAGTATTGTATTATTTTATATTATTTTATGATTTGTAATTGGTCCTTGTTGGCTTAAATATAAATAAATAATAAAAATAAAGCCTGATGCCACAAGCATCTCTCGCGGCGACTAAGAAGTGAGGAGGAGGGTAACCTCTTCCTCACTAGTCCCGCCTCCTTCCGTGGAAGGAGTTGCGTGTAATCTCCTGCCTATTACTTCAGAGTATGTATGCCTAATATTATATTACTTACTTGTATTTAGAAATATAGTCGTTAGCTCCCATGTTTGCTTGTGCCATGAATCTTGATGGTTCTCGTACTGTGAAACAAAGATAAAAAACAAATTAGAAGTGTACCCATTTTTTTTTAATATGGTGATATCATCAGAAGTCCTCCCACTCAGGGCAGAGCGGGAGGGACTGTCAGACTCGTACTGACTAAAATCCACGGTGTCCTTCAATAGCCCTTTACATTCCGGGGTCACGGTAATTCGTGAGTCCCGCGACCAAGTGTGCCAAATTAGCCATATTTGTAACTAATTTTTGCCAGCAATTTCACCCGATAAAAATTGTAAATTATTTCACGGGAACATAAAATCGAGATGAAAATCTAAACTACGTGTTATACAGGTTATATACAGTTTTGTGAAAATGAAAAAAAAAACACCATGTACCTTTTAAGCTGTATTTTTTTATCCTTTAAAAACTGGTTGAGACTTAGTACATCGTTATCACCTTTATTTTTAAATTTGTGATATCAAAACTTTGTGAAACATTTTCGAAAAAGAGTAAGTATGGAGTTTCTTGACCATTCTTCTCCGTACAAACCTACCCTTACGAATGGGTGTAGATTTGTAGAATCAATCCCATCCCATCCCATGTCCTTTAATTTTAACAATAGACGTTCAAAAGTGCCACTTTGATGGCCTAATTGAAATAAATTATTTGACTTTATAATCTATCTGAATACCGAATTTCATCAAAATCCGTTCAGTAGTTTTTGTGTGAAAAAGTAACAAACATCCATTTATACATCCTCACATACTGTCGCATTCGTAACATTAGTAAGAATAGTATTGACATACCTTCTTCATCATCACTAATAGTAATACAATCTTCATCACCATTCGATTCCTTCACATCTTTACTATCTTTCGTATCTTTATCTTTTTCCTTCTCATCAGACCCCGTTGTATCTTTATCTTTCTTTGATTTCTCACGTTTACGGAGACGCTTGCTGTAAAAGATAAAAAAGGGTTATATTTTATATTAAACTAACGACCCGCCCCGGCTCCGCACGGGTGCAATCTCTACTATATTATGCATGTTTTATACATATAAACCTTCTTGTTGTATCACTCTATCTATTGAAAAAAAACCGCATCAAAATCCGTTGCGTAGTTTTAAAGATCTACGTATACATAGGGACAGACAGACAGCGGGAAGCTACTTTGTTTTATACTATGTAGTGATACCTTGTTTTTGTTCCGTAGCGTATTTTTAAGGCCGGGTGCGTAGTACTCGCAATCGGCGTGCTTGTATAACCAAATTTTTCGTTCCTCAAAATATCTTTGCGAAGACGCGACGCAGGCGTTACTGCGTCAACTTTAATCATACTAATGCAGATGGCGGCGTTGTCGCATCTCAAAAGACGACACGTTTGGCGCAGTGGCTGCGTGTCGCGGGTTCGATTCCCGCACGGAACAAATATTTGTATGATCTAAAAGTAGTTGTTTCGGGTCTGGGCGTTTGTGTATGTGAGTTTATATGTTTGTAAACGATACAGGAGAAATTCCTAGTGTCCCCACACACAAACGTAAAAAAAAAGATTATTTGATTTCAGGGACATCAAAAAAAAAATAGCGCATTTAAAAGTCATCTTTGTCCTTTCGCTTTGGATGGAGTGGAAGAGACTGTCAGATCTGGTTGACTATGGGTGTACATAAGCGAAAACGCCCCAGCGCCTTACGTACACACGTCTGTACATAACAGACAGTCGCTCATTGGACGTTGATTTTTATCATTTTCAATTATAAATCGCCCGAGAGGTTAAGACATTCTCGTGACCCTGCAGATAGCTCCTGTACATGACGCGCTGTCGACTCGGGCCTGGACCTTGATCGGACGGCGAGCTAAATTGAAAGGCGACCCTAATATATGTAGTTGGCAATAATAGGATAGACAAAATAAAGTATGTTTACTCACTTAAACTCAGCGACGCCAAGTCCAATGTGGCCTGGTCTGAAGTCATCGTCTTCCTTGTCAGTCTTGGAGGCTGTGTCCTCTCCCTCCGATGATGAAGCGTCCTCCGAGTCGCTGGACTCTCCCTCCTTGCCTTGTTCTTTCTACAGGACAAATTGTAAAATGTTAATGAATACTACATTATGTTACAGGTGTGGTGGTGTGTACCTCTTACTACTTCTACATAAGCATAACGGTCTCTAGAGTCCTCGATCTATTTACCAATTTTGATGTGACAACAGAACATTACCGCATTTTATTGGTAGGATTATATCTATATATATAAAAGGAGAACTGACTGACTGACATATCAACGTACAGCCGAAACTACTGGGGCTAGGAATGTGAAATTTTGCACACGGCTTCCTATTATAATGTAGGGGAGCACTAAGAAGGGGTTTTTGGAAATTTAACCTTTAAGGGGGTGAAAAGGGGGAATTAGGAAAGTACGTAACCCACGCGGACGAAGTCGCGGGAAAAGTGCTAGTTAATGCTAAAAGTGAGATTGTTTGTCACGCTTTTAAGCTTAAATCCCAGCGATTTTTTTTCAATTGTGGTGCAGAGATAAAATTTACGGAATTATAAACTATTTTGATGTCTTTGCGAGCTTTTTTTTGTTTTTTAACTGTAATTCGTGAGTCCCGCGACCCCGGCAAGCTTTGGCCCTCTAGAGCTCCGTCCTTTTGTTGACACTCTTTGAGGCGCGCGTGGAACACAACGCGCCGTCGACCCGGGCATGGTCCATGGTCGGACAGCGAGTTGCCCATTACTCGCTGCACGCATGCCCGCGCCTACGGTGGCCGGACATCGTGTCTTTGCGAGCTTAGCAAAAGTAATTGTCATAAATCATGAATTTTATTATGAGAAGTAAGTACACTACTTTTATGCAGAGTATTTTTTATAAGTTAGATAATATGGGAAAATCCGTATAAATAAGTGATAATTTATTAATTAAATAAAAAATAACGTTGATTTCAATTACTAGTTGTTTTCTCTCACTGTTTGGCTCCTTTTGATCAGCGCGATGTTCTAAAGCCTTACTCCGCGCGGGTTACGTACTTTCCTAATTCCCCCTTTTCATCCCCTTAAAGGTTAAATTTCCAAAAACCCCTTCTTAGTGCTCCCCTACATTATAATAGGAAGCCGTGTGCAAAATTTCACATTCCTAGCCCTAATAGTTTCGGCTGTACGTTGATATGTCAGTCAGTCAGTTCTCCTTTTATATATATAGATAGCACGGCTTAACCCGGAAGATCGGCGTATACGGCTGTATTTATTTAGCCACGAGATTTATCAAAGAATGCAAAATAGAAAAAAAAATGAACTTTTTAGCAGCGTCGCTCAGCCACTACGCTAAACGTGTCGTCCAAGGTAATCCATAATGGTCCGTGATAGACCATAGTGGTCCATGATTTGAAATGATGTTTATTTTTGCAAGTAGGTTATATTTAACACTTTTACACGTCTTTTTATAAAACTAGGAGGGGCCGGTGTTTCGTACCTGACTACTCTGAGAAGAAACAGCCGGAACAAACTCAGAGGTCGCAGTCTCTTATTATATATATATTCTCCTTTTATATATATAGATATTCTTTTTCTTTGACAGGCCTGTTGGTCTAGTGGTTAGTGACCCTGACTGCTATGCCGGAGGTTGTGGGTTTGATTCCCACCCAGGACAAATGTTTGTGTGATGAGCACGATCATTTGTTTTGTGTCTGGGTGTAATTTATCTATAATATGTATGTATTTAGAAATATATAAGTATGTTTATCAGTTGTCTAGTACTCATAACACAAGCTCTTCTTAGCTTGGGACTAGATGGCGTTGTGTGATAGTTGTGGAATATTTATTTATTTATTATTCCCTTGTTTATTGAACGCTTCACTCCAAGATTAACCGCCGTTGTAACCATAGAATTAGAAATATTGTAAAACCGTTTTTTTTGTAACAATTTTGGTGTACAATGAAGTGTATTCTATGTATCTATCTATTAGTGGTTGCGATAGCCTAATTGGTACGGCGTCTGGAGTACTTATCCAGAAGACGCAGGTTCGAGCCCTGTTCGTGCTTGTATTTAGAAATATATAAGTATGTTTATCAGTTGTCTAGTACTCATAACACAAGCTCTGTTTAGCTTGGGACTAGATGGCGTTGTGTGATAGTTGTGGAATATCTATTTATTTATTTATTCTGTATACATACCTTGTCTAATTTCTTATCAGCATCAGGAATGTCTTCTTCATATCCTTCCTTCATTTGTTCCACTACTTCTATATAATCTAACTCTGCTAGATATTCGTCGCCCTCATTCAAACCGTCCTGAAGAGAATAATTAGTTCAATTGGCTTTTTGACAGTAGCTATAAATTACAAATATAATTAGTCCGTCATTTAGAGTTTAAAAAAATAACGGACACGTATTTTTTCTTTTGTAAAATCAATGAATATTCATCAAAATACAACGCATCGAAACTCGAGAGTGGGCGCTCGTGACGTCAGAATTCAATATAAATTGTACTAAATTGTGACGTATTGCCAATTTTGAAAGCATCGTATCTCCGTCAATTTTGGTTTACGAAACAAAAGAAAAAATACGGGGCGAATATTTTTTGATAGTCTAAGTGACGATTATCCGCCATTTTTTTTTTTACCAACTTGGAGCTTACTTGTATCCAAGCTTGTGTACGACTGAGCAACATGAATGATTTATACAAAAATTGCACTTTTATCAGGTAACCGTCACCCGCGAACGTAAAGGGCTATTGAAGGATATCTTGGATTTTGGGATTTGGGTGGGAGCAATCATTTGATGATTTTATCACGTAACAGAAAAAGGTGGGAAAGCACCCATAAGTGGACGTCGGATAGTATTATTTACGCAGTGTTGCGCCCGCGAAATTCAAATTTTCTTGTGTTTATTTGCAATTTACATAAAATAAGTTAGATTTCGGAAACTTTATCAATTTTGACAAAATCTATGTGAGAGCGAATAGAGCGAATGTTTTGTTCATTCTTATATTTAAAATTATACTTGTTATTGTCGCGCAGCATATTTTGATCAAGTTACAACTCGACAGACTCGTACCTACTGACTAAAATCCACGGTGTCCTTCACTAGCCCTTTACGTTCCGGGGTCACAGTAATTCGTACAGTCCCGCGACCGTGTTAACTACGCCTAAAGAGTGTATGTCCTGATGATACCTCGCGTCCCCGTCTTATACACTGTTCCTCTAATTCTTCAGGCTTGAGAAATCTATCATCATAGACATATTGTTATGGTAATGCTTACCAAGTTGGCTGTAGCATCCGTGAGCAGGTTGCCGGCGTAGACACACAGGAAGGAACCTTTGGGCACGTCGTTTAACGCTCTGATACCCCAACCACGGTTCGGTGTTTTGAAAACCTGTGAAAAAAAACAACATTCAATTAAGTAAACTAATATACTTGATAGGAACTGGATTATTTCTGACAAAATTGGTAGGGGAACAGTGTATAAGACGGGGACGCGAGGTATAATTGGGACATACACTCTTTAGGTATACTTAACACAACACTAACGTAGCGCAAGCGCCATCCGGGACGTATTTTGCGGCCATTAACAAATGGCGTCCTGATAGCGCTTGCGCTTAAGTTTTATGTTAAGTTTGCCTTAAGTGTGTGATTTCCCATCATACCTCGCGTCCCCGTCTTATACACTGTGCCCCTATTTGGACGCAGAGGTATGCGAGAAGTGAAAAAAAATGGACGAAGGCATTTGGCCAGGTGTGAGATTGAACAAGCTATTAAAAAAAATGTGTATGGAGATAAAAATATAAAATCGAGATATTTGGGTACAAAAAAATACAAAATTATGGGCTTGTAAATTTTGCCAGTTTCAAATATATTTTTACCTGTAGCTTCAATTGTAGCGGGTGCTGCGCAACGCGATTTAGACACGTATGCTTGCATTTACATCTGAAACAAAAAAAACGATCTTATCAAGTAAAAACAGTCTGGAGAAAACACAGATTTTATAACTCACATCTATCTATCTATATATATAAAAGGAGAACTGACTGACTGACATATCAACGTACAGTCGAAACTACTGGGGCTAGGAATGTGAAATTTTGCACACGGTTTCCTATTATAATGTAGGGGAGCACTAAGAAGGGCTTTTTGGTAATTTAACCTTTAAGGGGGTAAAAAGGGGGAATTAGGAAAGTACGTAACCCACGCGGACGAAGTCGCGGGCAAAGTGCTAGTGTAAATATATGTGTCTGATATATTTACAAAGATATTATATTTGGATTTCCGAAAAAGGACATTTGACTGAAAAAATCTAATTAGATCCGTCAGTTAGATTATAAAAAAAAAACACAGGTATTTTTTTTTTGTTACGTAAATCAAAATTAACGAGGATACGACACTTTAATAAATGTCAATACGACACAAGCAGGCAGCGAGTAATGGGCAACTCGCTGTCCGACCATGGACCATGCCCGGGTCGACGGCGCGTTGTGTTCCACGCGCGCCTCAAGGAGTGTCAGCAGAGTGACGGGGCCCCCCTACAGAAGGCCAAAGCCTGCCGGGGTCGCGGGACTCACGAATTACCGTGACCCCGGAACGTAAAGGGCTATTGAAGGACACCGTGGATTTTAGTCCGCACGAGTCTGACAGTACCTCCCGCTCTGCCCTGAGTGGGAGGACTCATTTGATAATTATACCACGTAAAAAAAAGTACAAGTACAAATACAGTTTTTACTTGCTTCTGACGTCATGAGCCCCCCAATAATTTATGCTGTCAACAAGTCCATTCCTCTGCATAATTTTCTTAGGCCTTTGTCAAACAGACAGGCGAATCCGAAGCGATAACGAACCGATACGAGACGTCAGTCCCATAGTTAGGTCAAGCTATCGGATCGCTTTCGCTTTTCTATGTGACTGGATTCAAACAATTCCATACATTACAAATAAAAACGCCTCGCTTCGCATTCGTCACGCCTGTCTGTTTGACAAAGGCTTTAAACCAAGCTAAATGTAGACTTACCTAGAGTTACATTCGTATATCCCAGAAGGTAGTGGCTCAGGCAATCGTTTGTATACATAGCCCACGTTAGGTCCTTCCAGTCCGATAGTACGAGCGCCCTCTAGCGTCATCTTCCAGCACGCACATTTTGATTTGTCCTGTAACACATGTTTTTATAGGCAAGGCAATACTATTTTCATTTCTCAAAGAATGCATCATCTGCCCTGCCTTTTCCCAACTATATTGGGGTCGGCTTCCAGTCAAACCAGATGCAGCTGGATATCAGTATTTTACATGGAGCGACTGTCTGTCGGACCTCCACAACCAGTAACTAGGTAATACAATACCCCATGGTAAGACTGGTTGTCAGACTTTAGAGCTTCTGACTAACAGTAACGACTGTCAAAGATCTACAAATGACAGCCGGGACTAACGGCTTTACATGCTTTCCGAGGCACGGAGGCAACTCGCTATGACAGATGGTCACCTATCCACAGAACAACCTCGGCAAGCGCGGCTTAACCCGGAAGATCGGCGTATGCGGCTGTATTTATTTAGCCACGAGATTTATCACAGAATGCAAAAATAGAAATAAATAAAAAATTAGCAGCATCGCTCAGCCACTACGCCAAACGTGTCGTCCAAGGTAATCCATAATGGTCCATGATAGACCATAGTGGTCCATGATTTGAAATGATGTTTATTTATGCAAATCGGTTATATCAACACTTTTACACGTCTTTTTATAAAACTAGATGAGGCCGGTGTTTCGTACCTGACTACTCTGAGAAGAAACAGCCGAAACAAACTCAGAGGTCACAGTCTCTTTTAAAGTCCAGATATTATATGTAAATCAGGCTATACGAGGACCATGCAGGTCAGTGTCTGAAATGGTCTTTTGAAGAAAGAACCACACAAATTCGAGTGGACCTGTCCAGTCAGTGCAAGCATTTGTCAGTAATCGTGTAGCTCGACTCATAACTCAAGGAGCTCAATATAGATAGACCATAGTGGTCCATGATAGACTAATGTGGTCCAATTCGGAGCAATGTGGTCCATGATAGACTAATATTGTCCAATTCGGAGCAATGTGGTCCATGACAGACTAATATGGTCCAATTCGGAGCAATGTGGTCCATGATAGACGATTATGGTCCAATTCGGAGCAATGTGGTCCATGATAGACCAATATGGTCCAATTCGGAGCAATGTGGTCCATGATAGATCAGTAGTCCATGATGGGCTGCAGTGCTAGTGTAGTCCATCCTCGTCACATTTACCTGACAATCATCAGTACAGTCACATCCGCACAGGAACTCGGGGTCCAAGTTGAGAGGCACCCCAGCGGTGGGAGTGCGCTCCGTGTTGTACGAACAGAACTCCGGGAGGGAGTCGTCGTAGTAGTTCACGCATGGGACTGGAACGTTCTCTTTGCCGTGGGACAGATCCTGGGAAAGAAATAATAAAGTTAGAATTTTATTTTGTTTGGGTATTTTCTTGGATGTCAGCTAGCCCAGAAGCAAATATGAGGTCTAAGATGTAGCGAGCTCACCCAGAAAGAACGCACCGAGAGAACACAGTAAATACTGTTTGGCGCCGGACTACCAGTTGTTTTTGGCACCAAACAAACCATCATGGTGGAAATTTTTTATTAAAATCTAGCAACGCATTTGAACCATATTTTTATAGAACTGTATTTTTTTTTTCTGAAAAAAAAACGTTACGCCACACTAGGAGCTTCTCCTGTGTCGTGGATGCGTTTACAAACATATAAACTCACATACACAAACGTCCAGACCCGGAACAACTACTTGTAGATCATACAAATATTTGCTCCGTGCGGGAATCAAATCCGCGACACGTAGCGCAGCAGTTCTATGCCTTAGGCATTGCACTAACCATGCCGTCGAAATACAACATAAATAACTCAAAAAATAAAATATACACAGAAATCGACAATTATTTTTTTGATAGTAATATAGGCTTATTTTAAGAATAAATCACCGATAATATAAAGGGAAACTAGATTGCTGTTCAGCATAAGCCACCATAGTATGATTTGATTGTCCAACATTGGCCACTTTGGACCAGAGTAATCCATCGTGTGAATGATTTACAAGCCAACATGGGCCATCGCATGCACGTATAATGAGCCATCATGGGCCATTGTGTAAATGGGTTAGTAGCCATAGTGTCCCATTGTTATTGGCCAACATGGGCCATGGTGTACATACCTTCTTCCCAACGAGGCACTTGTTGAGCACGAACTCAGCGAGGCAGTGCGTGGAGTAGTGGAAGTCGAACAGGTCCACAGGCAGGTCGCTGTCTATGGAGCGCAGGTAGTGATGTAGCTCGCGCATGTTACGGATGCGACGGCCGCACGGCGCGCGGTACATTACGTCCTTGTGGCCTTTGAAGCGGACTATTTGCCTGAAAAAAAAATGTTTTTTTTTGTATATGGATTTCTTTTTATTTTATTTTATTTTATTTATTTATTTGGTTCACCAACGACTGTTTACACTAATAACATAGGTACTTAGAACTATTTTATACTAAGTTCACAGTGTAACACTCACTTAAAGGTAACACCACAAGCGCCATATTAATCTATTTCTAGTAATGTAACCATTTTCACAAATAATCAAATTGTAGTTAGAAAGTAACATATTAACTACATAAGGCAAACAAAATTAATCAAAAGGAAGAAACCAACTAAAAATTAAAAAAAAAAGATATAGGTATATATATAGATAAAATTAGATAACTTATAATTAAACATTAGGTACCGACATGGCAACTGTAGTGTACAAATTTATCATGAGTTCGGAAGATAGATTGTCTAAAAATATTTGGACCCCTTTTTTTCTTTTGTTACGATAATCAAAATTGATGAAGATACAATGCTACTAAAAATTACAAAACGTCACTCTGTCGGTTTCATTTCAGAGGCGGAATTACGTCACTAGCCCCCACTCCCGAATTTCGAAGTGTGATATAATCTTTGTCAATAAACTTTAAAAGATAAAAAAAAAGATAAAAAAAAACACGTATTTATTTTTTACAATACTCTTTCTGACAGACTAAACTAAAAGATTTTCATTTTGATGGAGTAAACTTCCCTTTTATTAATATAGAAGTGTGTAGGGGAACAGCGAGGACGCGAGGTATGATGGGAAATCACGCAGTAAAGGCAAACTTAACAAAATACTAACGTAGCGCAAGCGCCAACAGGATGCCATTTGTTAATAGATGCTTGAAAATGTCGTCCTGGTGACGCTTGCGCTACGTTAGTATTGTGTTAAGTATGCCTAAAGAGTGCACGCCCCCATTATACCTCGCGTCCCCGTCTTATACACTGTTCCCCTCTTTACTGATTCTTACCTTTCCCATCCGCTGAGCAGTGGTTTAGCCAGTGGATTGTAAGTCCTCAACTCCTTCAGAGACAGTACGTCACTTCGTTTACATTTTGGAGTACACTTGTGTGGCACCATCTTCAATGGTTTGACTGCATTCTTTGGCGTGTAGTACTGTAAAAAAAAGGATTGACACTTAAGCCTTTGTCAAACAGACAGGCGTTGCGAATGCGAAGCGTGACGTTTTTATTTGTAATGTATGGAATTGTTTGAATCCAGTCACATAGAAAACCGAAAGCGATCCGATAGCGTGATAGAACTATAGGACTGACGTCTCGCTTCGGTTCGGTATCGCGTCGCTTTCGCCTGTCTGTTTTGACAAAGGCATTGATATTTTTTTAGGGTACTGTTACGTAACGTTAAAAACGCTTACGCTTCATAGAAAAAAAAAAAC
Organism: Agrotis puta; assembly: GCA_943136025.2. Classification (NCBI taxonomy): domain Eukaryota; kingdom Metazoa; phylum Arthropoda; class Insecta; order Lepidoptera; family Noctuidae; genus Agrotis; species Agrotis puta. Next base: position 5,765,162 of record OW964195.2, on the reverse strand, counting down.
CAGCTCCGGCAGAAAGGAGTTGTATCCCAAATTATCAATAATATAGTGTTATAAAATAACAACCCAGTATGATCGTGTTTTTTACTGGAAACACGAACATATGAAATATTCTAGTTTTCTTATTCAGTCCTCCATATAAAGAGTAGTCCGTAGTAGTAGTATGTTCTTCCATTTCCCGAAGACGTCTAGATGAATTTGGAAAATTCATTTTTTGTCTGAAAGGGTATAATACTTTAGGTGGTATCATAATCAACAGGTCAGACAAAAAATAGTACATTGTTCACCAAGAGGAGAAAGTGACCGATTACCGTCGAGGGTGTCGTTTGAATCCCGAGCCGTAGGCGAGGGCTTTAAAACACCCGAGATTGGGAATCGCACTTTCTTTCAAGTGATACATAGTGCTTTATACTACACCGTGTGGAAAGTACCTTGATACGGGGAGAAAACACATCTGAACGGGAGAGAAAGCGTTTTCTCCCCGCATATTTGTTCGATATGCAATGACGTACTTTTACCGTAAAGTTGATAAAGTATCAAGGTACTTTCCACGCAGTTGTAGTATAAAAGAATTTTCAACATCGGTCCAGGCATCTTTGAGAAATGGTGGAACAATTAATACAAAATCTCATTATTCTAAGTCAACGGGAAGTACCCTATAGGTTTTGATTACATCTTAAGCGTTAAAATATGCGGACAAACAACGTCATATCGCTCATAAACACATCAAAAAAAGTTTGTGATCACTAGCATAAATTCTAAATATATATTTTTAAATAAATAATCTGAAAAAAGAAGAAATTGGCTATTTGACTGAAAAATTCTAATTAGTCCGTCACTTAGATTATCAAAAAATATTCGACACGTATTTTTTCTTTTGTTTCGTAAACCAAAATTGGCCGAGATACGATGCTTTCAAAATTGGCAATACGTCACAATTTAGTACAATTTATATTGAATTCTGACGTCACGGGCCCAAACTCTCGAGTTTCGATGCGTTGTATTTTGGTGAATATTCATTGATTTTACAAAAGAAAAAATACGTGTCCGTTATTTTTTTAAACTCTAAATGACGGACTAATTATATTTGTAATTTATAGCTACTGTCAAATAGCCAATTGTGAGAACAGCCTATAAATGCTGATGATGATGAAGGACGCTAATGTTGTTGTTGTCTTCTCAAATAAGTGATTGATTACAGCTTGTGTCCTCAATAAAGTACTGACCACAACCCTGCTGGTGACGGGGTCCGCGCTGGGAGGGAGAGGCGCGGGAGGAGGCGCGACCTGCGGGAGGGAGGACGTCGACTTCTTGGCCACGGCGCGCTGACGACGGATCTCCTGGTGACCAAAATATTAAAACAATACTTAATTTTCACAGAGTTACTTGTTATCTCATTGATTATTATCATTAAAGGGCGAATTTTAATGTACATTATATTGGCAAAAAATGCCTGCAAATATGAAAAATGCTACAAAATTGTCAAAATACGATTTTAATATCGTACAATTTCTCTTTTTTCTATAGGGCCGCTCAATAAGGTAGACTAGAACAGCTCCATGAGACACGCGTATAACACGAAGTGTCGTCGACCCGAGCTCTGTCCATATTAACCTCTCGGGCGATTTATAATTGAAAATGATAAAAATCAACGTCCAATGAGCGACTGTCTGTTATGTACAGACGTGTGTACGTAAGGCGCTGGGGCGTTTTCGCTTATGTACACCCGGGTGTACGTAACGCTACCCATTACTCGCCGTCGGTAAGCCCCTACTTGAAATTGAGTAGAATCGGTATTTACCTCGTTCTGCAGTTGTTGTTGTTGTTGCTGCGTCTGCACTGGTACGTCCGTCTGTTTGTTGGACTCCTGTTCGTCCGAGCGAGTGTACTCCACATAGGGCATGTTGTACTGTAATTAAAATATGTTTACGTTAGTTGGAAGAATTCCTGGAAAAACTTGAGACAGGCTTTTGTCCATAAGAGGAAAGATGTTTTATTTTTTTTACGTGGTAAAATCATCACATGAGTCCTCCTACCCAGGGCAGGGCAGGAGGGACTGTCAGGCATGTACTGACTAAAATCCACGGTGTCCTTCAATAGCCTTTTACGTTTCGGGGTCACGGTAATTCGTAAGTCCCGCGACCACGGAAGGCTTTGGCCCTCTAAGGGGGGTTCCGTCATTGTGCTGAGTCTCAGGCCCGCGTGGAACACATAGCGCCGTGGCCCCGGCAGTCACTCACCCTCGGCTGTGCCTTGCTCCGGGGCATGGGTCGCGGCCTGTGTCTCTCAGCGGCGCGCAGCTCCAGGTAGAGCGGCGCCAGACGGGTGGACCCGCGGTAGATCCACTCCCGCCGACCGTCGCCCACGAACAACACCTGCACCAGGGACGCGTCCACTTGGGTCACCCGGGATGACCACCATTTTCCTGGAATAATAGTAATATGTAAGGGAATCGTCTGTCTTGGTATGGACATGTGATGAGGAGGGATGACACTCATGTGACTAAGAGAGTGATAAGTATGAATGTTGATGGATGGAGAGGAAGAGGAAGGCCAAAGAAAAAATGGATGGATTGTCTAAGGAATGATATGGAAGAAAACCCATGCTGGCCCACAGTGACCCACAACCATCCTCGGTGACCCATGCTGGCCCACAGTGACCCATGATCGCCCACAGTGGCCCACAACAATCCACGGTGACTCTTGCAAGCCCACAGTGACCCATGATCGCCCACAGTGACCCACAACCATCCTCGGTGACCCATGCTGGCCCACAGTGACCCACAACCATCCTCGGTGACCCATGCTGGCCCACAGTGACCCATGATCGCCCACAGTGGCCCATGATCGCCCACAGTAACCCATGATCGCCCACAATGACCCACAATCATCCACGATGACCCATGATCGCCCACAATGATCCACAATCGTCCACATGACCCATAATCGCCAAAAGTATCTCCTACTCACCGTTCCACTCAGTCTTGAGATGCTGTCCCTTGTGCAGCCTGACCATGGGTCTCTCAGGGTACTTCACCAGGTACTCGCGCACGAAGTCCCGTGAGAACTGATGCACCTCCTCCCACACTAGCGGCGAGCTCTCGCACACCAGCCGGGTGTTCTGATGTTGTACGTACTGAGCGTAGCCGTCGTCGAAGAATACGAGGTATCTGGGGAAATAACGTAATCATTTTATTAATTAGTTTTTCATGGCTTCACCTACAAGTCACGGCTACAAAACCACCCAAATCAGCTTGCAGAACAGCTTACCATCCCTGAAACAATTCGTCGACTGAAGAAACGACGAGACCTCTTTGACGAAAATAGTTGCTGAAGGCTGACTATACTTAAATGAATGGTGGGCTCCACTGGGAGTATTCTAGCACCCCACACATCATTTCTTCTACAACCCATCTGCTTATAGTCTATGAGACTGATTGCACGATAAATAAGAGAATAGTTTTTAGTTTTTTTAAATAAACATTGCCCCACACTAGGAATTTATTCCTATATCGGCCACGCGCGCCTCAAATAATACGGCCGCCCCCCCCCCCTGCGACAGACGATCTCCAGCCACCGTAGGCGCGGGCATGCGGGCAGCGAGTAATGGGCGACTCGCTGTCCGACCATGGACCATGCCCGGGTCGACGGCGCGTTGTGTTCCACGCGCGCCTCAAAGAGTGTCAGCAAAATGACGGGGCCCCCCTCTAGAGGGCCAAAGCCTGCCGGGGTCGTGAGACGCACGATTTACCGTGACCCCTGAACGTAAAGGGCTATTGAAGGCCACAGTGGATTTTAGTCAGTACGAGTCTGACAGTCCCTCTCGCTCTGCCCTGGGTGGGAGGATTCATTTGATGATTTTACCACGTTAAAAAAAATTGTGGGTGCGTTTACAAACATATAAACTCACATACACAAACACCTAGACCCGAAACAACTACTTGTAGATCATACAAATATTTGTTCCGTGCGGGGATCGAACCCACGACACGCTGCGCAGCAGTTGATCGTTCAGTCACAACGCCAACCGTGTCCTCAGAAAAATTAAAGAAAAGGTTTCTTTTTTATTTAAATCATGCTTTAATAATCATTTGTAAGCCATAGCGTTTGTTTTATAGCATATAGCTATTTTCGATAAAAGAATTTCTCAATTCAAACTCAATAGTTTCTGAGATTAGCACGTATAACCAAACAAACCCTCCGGCTATATAATATACTAGCGACCCGCCCCGGCTCCGCACGGGTGCAATCTCAACTATATTAGCATGTTATATACATATAAACCTTCCTCTTGAAACACTCTATCTATTAAAAAAAACGGAATCAAAATCAGTTTCGTAGTTTTAAAGATCTAAGCATACATAGGGACAGACAGACAGCGGGAAGCGACTTTGTTTTATACTACGAGTATTTAGTGTTTTTTTTTGTTTGGTAATTCATCTAATGATTCGCGGACTCGCTGAAAGTACTGTAACACTCTTACTGACTCAAATTCACTGTTACTTCGGTTACCCTTTGCATTCCATGGCCACAGTATTCTGAGTACACAGTCCCGCGACCCCGGAGGTATCAGATGATTTTTAGGTGGTAAAGCCAAGAAATGAGTCCCCGGGTAGACCGGACTCGTCATCATCTGCCTAGCATTCTCCCAACTATATTGTGGTCGGCTTCCAGTCGAACCAGATGCAGCTGAATATTAGTGTTATACTGCCTATCGGACCTCCACAACCCAGTAACTGGGTTATACGATATCCCATGGTAAGAATGGTTGTCAGTCTTTAGAGCTTCTGACTAACAGTAAACGACTGTCAAAGATCTACAAATGACAGCCGGGACCAACGCCTTTACGAGCTGTCCGAGGCACGGAGGAAACTCGCTATGACAGATGAAATTGTACACCTCGGACTACCAACAGTATTGTTTCTCCTTTCTCATAAATCCATCCAAAGGCCGTCTTGAAAAGATCGCTTTTAGCGATAAGACCGTTCATTGTGTCACCCTATGTATAAGATATACTCTGTACTAATAATTTATATGGTGTGCATAATAAAGTGTATTCTATCTATCTATCTATTTTGACAGGCCTGTTGGTCTAGTGGTTAGTGACCCTGACTGCTATGCCGGAGGTCGTGGGTTCGATTCCCACCCAGGACAAATGTTTGTGTGATGAGCACGATCATTTGTTCTGTGTCTGGGTGTAATTTATCTATAATATGTATGTATTTAGAAATATATAAGTATGTTTATCAGTTGTCTAGTACCCATAACACAAGCTCTGCTTAGCTTGGGACTAGATGGCGTTGTGTGATAGTTGTGGAGTATTTATTTATATTATTATTATTTATCACCCATCCACAGGCCTCGGCAAGTGCGGCTTAACCCGGAAGATCGGCCTGCGCGGCTGTCAGTATTTAGCCTGATTATACAACGCGCAACCCCGGCAGGCATTTTGCTGTTGAGGCCCTATCAATTGGCTATTTGAAAGTAGCTATAAATTACAAACATAATTAGTCCGTCATTTAGAGTTTTAAAAAATAACGGCGACGTATTTTTTATTTTGTAAAATCAATCAATATTTACCAAAATACAACGCATCAAAACTCGAGAGTGGGGGCTCGTGACGTCAGAACTTAATAAAAAATGTACTGAATTGTGACGTATTGTCAATTTTGAAAGCGTCGCATCTTTGTTAATTTTAGTTTACGAAACAAAAGAAAAAATACGGGTCGAATATTTTTTGATAATCTAAGTGACGGACTAATTAGATTTTTTCAGTCAAATAGCCAATTTGCTGACACCATCGTCGACCCGTGTATGGTCCTTGATCGGACGGCGGGTTACCCATTACTCGCCGTGTGAGGTGACAGATGCTAAGGTCGGATTTTGGATATCTGGAAATTGAAGGAATTTGGTCTTACCTATAACTATTGACGGGATTGGGTATCTCAGCTACCACGCCTGCGTAATAAGTCTCGCGCTTATTAGAATCCTTAATCAGGGCTATGAGACGAGTACCTGAGAACAAATAGGATTACTTTAATACTAGTTCTTGTAGGGCCAAAGTTATCCCACAGAAACATACTACTGGGATAAAAAATATCCTATAACCTTTTGTAGGACCAAAGTTATCCCACGGGAATATACTACGGGGTTAAAAATATCCTTTATGGCTTATACGATACAACATTTTTGAAATGTCTTATTTAAAAGTTAATTGGTAAAACTATTTAGACCTACCTATGTATCTTTATACAAGTGGCTAATGTCATTGGGAGCCATGGTCTAAGAGCAGTAGATGTTACCGACTAATCCATCTACTTCTGTACCAAAATTCGTCAAAATCGGTTCAGCCGTTTTCAACACACAATTACATACACACTTTTGCAGTGCATTTTTTTAATGTTTTATTTTGATATGTTTTTTTAGATGGATAAGAGACGCACAGAACCGAGAGATATGCCATAAAAAGGGGGAGGCCTATACCCAGCAGTGGGTGATCCTGGGCTGATTATTTTTGTCATAAAAAACTTACCAATAGTCATTCTCACATCGGCGGGGTCAGAATAAGCGACGGAACTAGCTTTCAACACCTTCCCGTTGGTCTTGGCTTTATGGTCAAATCTCACGCGGCAGAAGGAATATGGGTTGCCCTGAAAAAAAGCATGATGCTACTAATAATTTTTCCCCCTTCTTTTTAAACGTTTTCTCCAGAATGTAACGAACACTTGTCTGGAAACCACATCAAAATCGAGTCAGCCAAACGCGAGATAATCGCGGACAAACATACATACATGCAGGTTGAACTGAGAACCTACTTTTTTTTATTCGGTTAATATTTGATTACTTAATTCCAAGTATCTATCTATACTAACCGTGCTAGCATTCTTGGGCTGTATCTCCAGCACCCTGCCTTTGAACCAGGGTCCGAAGGCGTTCTTCATGGCGTACACCGGCATCCCCACCCGCAGGGGGGGGCGGGAGATCTCCCCGGGAGGGGGCAGGTCGGGTGGGGCGGACTCTGCTGATAACTTCACAACTGATATGTCTTTCTGTGGGGTGGGAAAAAAAATTGTTGTTTATAAATATTTTATACGAAATTCAGCTTTTTTTTGGTTGAGTGACTTTTGTGCTTAGTGACTAAAACCCATGCGTTCCATGGCTATTTTGTTCTTTAAATAAAAAGTACCAATTTTAACACCATATAATCGAAATACCTACAAGAATGGATAAATGCTCACCAAATTGTGTATCATGAAGTATTGTAGATTTGGTGAGCATTTATCCATTTTGGTATACAAAAATAATGATTGATGAGCATTTAAATCGTTGCCTTCTTTTAATACTTTACAGCTATGTCGCGAACTGTAAAGCTTTTCTGAAAATAAATATTCGACCCAAACAGGCTTTGAACAGGTTTAATGTACCTTTCTATTGATGAAAGAATTATCAAAATCAGTTCAGCAGTTCCAAAGGTTACTTCCAACAAATAAACTTACAAAATTTACTTCTTTGCAATATTAGTTATAAGTTATTACAATTCCTCTACTCACATCATCATCCATTTGAATCTCGGGTCCTGGAACAGCTGCTTTTTCCTGTATAAAAAAAAACATATAGTCTTAAATAAAATGATTTAAAAATGTGTCCATGGAGTTTCTTGCCCATTCTTCTCCATAGAAATTTACGCTTAAGAACGGGCAACTCTTTTCTTTTTTTACGTGGTTAGATCATCTCATGAGTCCTCCCGCTCAGGGCAGAGCGGGAGGGACTGTCAGACTCGTACTGACTAAAATCCACGGTGTCCTTCAATAGCCCTTTACGTACCGGGGTCACGGTAATTCGTGAGTCCCGCGACCAGAATGGGCAACTACCCATTGTTGTGTTTTTTAGGGTGTTGCCCCACTCTAGGAATTTCTCCTGTATCGTGGGTGCGTTTACAAACATATAAACTAACATACACAAACGTCCAGACCCGAAACAACTATTTGCAGATCATACAAATATTTGCTCCGTGCGGGAACCGAACCCGCGACACGCTGCGCAGCAGTCCTATGCCTTAGGCCGGGACTCCACTAAAGCGGAGACGAGCGGAGATGTGCTTGAATAACCAATCATAAATCCACATCTCCTCTCCGCTTAGCTACAGTGAAAATCTGATTGGTTATTCGAACACATCTCCGCTTTGGTGGAGTCCCGGCCTTAGGCACTGCGCTAACCGTGCCGTTTAACTAAAGTATTTACCTTAGCGTCTTTGGAATCCAATGGCGCATATCCTAAAGGTATAGCGGGACGTTTAGCAGGCATCTCGTTGGTGGACGACAAACGACGTTTTGATTGACGAGTCTACAAATTAAAAAAAAAATATAATCAGAAGATCACACTCATGTGACTAAAGCCTTTGTCAAACAGACAGGCGTGACGAATGCGAAGCGTGACGTTTTTATTTGTAATGTATGGAATTGTTTGAATCCAGTCACATGCGCGGCACACTATTTAAAAAAAAACAAATATTAAAGAAAAAATTGGAAAGAAACCGACGTAAATTCCAACACGGGGGCGTCCAGAATCATGTCCTGGTAGGCCATACAAACATTTGCTCCGTGCGGGGATCGACCCCGCGGCACGCAGCGCCACTGAGCCAAAAAATCAGCTGATTATAAAAAAAGCTTACCGAAATTGGTTCAACGGGAGAAAAGGCGGATGGTTCTTCCGGGCCGATGAACTGCAACAACGCAATAACAACTATTACCACTACGACATATAATAAATAAATAAATATCCCGCGACCCCGGCAGGCTTTGGCCCTCTAGAGGGGGGGGGCTCATTATTTTGCTGACACGCTTTGAAGCGCGCGTGGAACACAACGTGCCGTCGACCCGGGCATGATCCATGGTCGGACAGCGACAGCCCATTACTTGCTGTCCGTATGCCCGCGCCTACGGTGGCCGTAGATCGTTTGCCGACGTCCGTCGCCGTGTGCGTCTACCACTGCGACTGGGGTGGAGGGAGGTCGCTGTTCTCTCCCTCAGGCGGCCCGCCTCCTCCTTCGCAAGCATGAGTGCTTCGCAGAAGGAGGCGACCGCTTCCCACTCCGTCTCGCCCCGCAGCATGGCCTCGACCAATGCCGGGCGCGAGAGGTCTCCGCCTATCGCCGTCGTGAGGACACGGCGGTGCTCTGCCCAAGCGGGGCAGTCCTGCACCGTATGCTCTATATTACTTACTGGATGAGAGTACCCGGTGATCAAGTGAAATGTCGTGCGATTGGAGAGGCCTATGTCCAGCAGTGGGGCACGCCGCAATCGCGGCGGTAAGACCCCTCTTTGAGGAGTGGCTGGATAGGCGTCACGGCGTCCTCACCTACCGCATGACGCAGGTCCTCACCGGACACGGAAGTTTCGGGAGGTTCCTGTGTCTGATAGGGAGGGAAGAAACGCCTGGGTGTCAGCATAGTGACGGGGCCTGTAGAGGGCCAAAGCCTGCCGGGATCGCGGGACCAAGGGATTACCGTGACCCCGGTACGTAAAGGGCTAGTAAAGGACACCGTGGATTTTAGTCAGTACAAGTCTCACAGTCCCTCCCGCCCTGCCCTGGGTGGGAGGACTCATTTGATGATTTTACCACGATAAAAAAAAAAATGTCCAGCAGTGGACTGCCATGATGATGATGGAGAAGACATACCTTGTTGTCGGGCGTGTCCTGTATGAGCAGCGCCGGCAGCTGCTGCCTGCGACACTCGAAGGTGGCGTACAGCTCGCAGCGGAGCTTGTCCGTGGCTGCCTGACATTCGTTCAACATCGCATCTATTTCTTTGCTGTCCTCTGTTATAAGAAAACAAAAATACTAAACGAAGTATAGAATTTTAAAACTTAAGGGCGCGTAACCAGAAAGTTGGCAACGTCGCAAATAGCTGTCGAACATTTACAAGTTTTAATTGATTTGGTAATTTTACTGTATGAAAATAAGAAATATGGCTCTGTAGTGCACAAAAAAAATATATAGCAGGGGTGGCCAACCGGTCGATCGCGATCGACCGGTCGATCGCGGCTATTAGTCCAGTCGATCGTAGACCTATGTTATGTTGATAAAACATCATCAACTCAGACTTCCATTCCAAAGTATTAAGTAAATTTAAAGAAACAATCTCACATGTGATATGAAAAGAAACTCCTAAAACTGTTCAATAAAAATACTACATGATTGTGTACTAATCTATGCTGTTACATTAAAGATTTCAAGAAGTATGTAATTGGTAGATCGCACAGGGTTTCGTTAGTAAACAGTAGATCTTATGTCTAATCAAGTTGGCCACCCCTGATATATAGGAATGCAATTAAAACAGCTACTAACACTGAATTTGATGTTGTAACCGTTTCAGGTGTAAAAAACCATTTGGAAAGTTTCCAAATACTCTTTTTACATCTAAAACTATTTATTCGATGTGACGATATTAATTATTGCATTCCCTATTCATTTTTTAGTGCACTACGGATCCATATTTCTTATTTCCGTACATTAACGTTGCCAAATTAATTAAAACTTGTTAATATTTGACAACTATTTGCCACGTTGCCAACTTTCAGATTACACGCTCTTAAAGTCACAAAAATAGAAAATGTTTATAAATTAATTTTGGAATTCTATGTAGGTATGGCCGAATGGACAAGAAATTAACATTAAAAACTGCTTTAGTTTTTAATGTAATTTCTTGCCCATTCTTCTTCACTGAGAGAAAATAAGAAATATGGCTCTATAGTGCACTAAAAAAATGATATAGGTGCATACCTATATCATTTTTTACAACATCAAATTCAGTGTTTTAATTGCATAATTAAAACACTGAATTTGATGTTGTAACCGTTTCAGGTGTAAAAAAGCATTTGGAAAGGTTCCAAATACTTTTTTACATCTAAAACTATTTATTCGGTGTAACGATATTAATTATTGCATTCCCTATTAATTTTTTAGTGCACTACGGATCCATATTTCTTATTTCCATACATTAACATTGCCAAATTAATTAAAACTTATTAATATTTGACAAATATTTGCGACGTTGCCAACTTTCAGATTACACGCTCTTAAAGTCACAAAAATAGAAAATGTTTAAAAAAAGAATTCTATTCAGGTATGGCCGGATGGACAAGAAATTAACATTAAAAACTGCTTTAGTTTTAATGTAATTTCTTGCCCATTCTTCTTCATTGAGATCAATGCTTTACGATAGCGTTTCACAGTATTTTGTCGTGTGACTGTAGCACCATATTTTTTTTGTCTCTTGACAGTTCAAAAGTGCCTGTAACTAGCCTACTTGATAAATAATTTGATTTATTACTCACGTTCAAGCTTTTCAATCTCATCATCTAACATAATCTGCGTCTCTTTGAGCCGCGCGTCCATGTTGTATGTCTGCCACGTCTCGTTCAAGAACTTGGCTAGACTGCTTTCTGCGACTCTATTCAAAAATATACGGGTTTATGTTAAACTAGCACTTTGCCCGCGACTTCATCCGCGTGGGTTACGTACTTTCCTAATTTCCCCTTTTTACCCCCTTAAAGGTTAAATTTCTAAAAACCCCTTCTTAGTGCTCCCCTACATTATAATAGGAAGCCGTGTGCAAAATTTGACATTCCTAGCCCCAGGAGTTTCGGCTGTACGTTGATATGTCAGTCAGTCAGTTCTCCTTTTATATATATAGATTAACTAAACAAAGAAAAAACATTTACTGACATTAATTCACACGTAACAATAAATAAATAATAAATAAATAAATATTCCACAACTATCACACAACGCCATCTAGTCCCAAGCAGAGCTTGTGTTATGGGTACTAGACAACTGATAAACATACTTAATAGGAACTCAAACACTCTCATTAGGCAGCTAGATCAAGCGCCTAATTCAGAAAGCAGTTCTTTTGGACACGGTTTTTAGGGGGTTCTATTCCAAAAATATGTAAAAATGTACAGGATAACCATAAAAATTTGAAACCGACTTGTAAAAAACACAAAAAATTGTAAAATAACTTTTAGAGTTGGAAGTCGATGACTTTGTTACATATTTCTTTGACTTTTTGCTACCAACTTCCAATAATAACTGTTAATTAAAAAAAAAAACTTTGCCCCACTCTAGGAATTTCTCTTGTGTCATGGCTGCGTTTACAAACATAGAAACTCACATACACAAACGCCTAGACCCGGAACAACTACTTACTGATCATACAAATATTTGTTCCGTGCGGGGATCGAACCCGCGACACACAGCGCAGCAGTCCAATTGCTCAGCCACTGCGCCAAACGTGCCTTTATCGTGTTTCATTTAAAAGTTACTTTACAGTTCTCTGTGGTTTTTAGAAGAAGATAAAAGTTTTTTATTTTCCCTTTTAACTGGGTATAGGCGTTATTTTGGTGTGTGATTGCAAACAATACATAGATATGCGATAGCAGCGGTCGCCGTTGATTTGCTGAAATTTATTGAAGAGTTTCCTGGATTTCTGTAAGATTCCTTCATCAGATCCTGACCTGATGATGACCATGGGACCATCTGTCAAGTATACATTTCAAACAAAATATGCATTTTCCAAACCAAAATCGGCTCAGGTGTCATCGAGAAATTGGGGAATTACAAAAATAAAAGATTCTGACGAATTAAGAATCTCCTCCTTTTATGAAGTCGGTTAAAAACTGAATAAATGATGGAAGTATATAAAATAAAAGCGACACTTACTTAGCGCCTTCTTCTCCAATAGTCTCCTTCGGTTCTTCAGAACTCATATAATCTTCTTCAGACTCAGAGTCAGATATCTCCACTAAGTCTTGCGATAACTTGTCCATGTCCAGGTCGAGGAGAGGAGTCATATCCTTTATGCCTTGGATCAGATTCTGTTGGGCAAGAGAAAATAGGATATGGAGTAAAATATGTCTGAAAATGTGGGCCATGGCTCACGTGCGCCATAAACGACTAAGTGGGTCTTAGTCATACACGAGGGTAATTCGACCACGTGAGTCATCATCCATCACGAGGGTAAATACTCGTATTAACGTTTTCGGATAGAATCGACGAAGTATGCCGCAATCGGCTGTGTAGGCCATAACCCACTTCTTGAGCCATAATAGGTTACATGGATTATTATTTATTAATCAGAAACGTGGGCCATAATCGGCCATACGGGCCATAATCCGCCAAGTGGGCTATAATTGACCACATGGGCCATAATCCACCACATAATCCTTACCTTAGTCCCGCCCGCGACGACATCAGCGCATGGCTGGCATATCATAGCGTGCCTCTTCCTGCTCGCGTCGTAGTATAACACTTCAGACGTCTCGGCGACTCTGTATGGATCTGTACTGTCGCTCGTACAAGAATAGTTCACACATTTCGAAGTTTCTCGTGCTTATTATAAATACTAGATGGGCCCTAATCCACCACATCGACTGTTACATTGTGAGCCATAATCAATGACGTGGGCCATTATCGACTACACGGGCCATAATCGGCCAAGTGGGCCACAATCGGCCACTTGGGCCACAATCGGCCACTTGGGCCATAATCGGCCACACGGGCCATTATCCACCACATAATCCTTACCTTAGTCCTCTCCGCGACGACATCAGCGCATGGCTGGCATATCATAGCGTGTCTCTTCCTGCTCGCGTCGTAGTATAACACTTCAGACGTCTCGGCGACTCTGTATGGCACTGTACTGTCGCTCGTACAAGAATAGTTCACACATTTCGAAGTTTCTCGTGCTTTCTCCAGTTCTAGGGCTGTCATCTTGTGTGGGGGCGGCGTTGTGGATTTTTCTAGAAGAATAAATTGATAATTATTACTGAATATTAATAATAAGTGACTTGGTCGCAGACGGAGAGCCTCCGGCCACCGTAGGCGCGAGCAGCGAGTAATGGGCAACTCGCTGTCCGACCATGGACCATGCCCGGGTCGACGGCGCGTTGTTCCACGCGCGCCTCAAAGAGTGTCAGCAGAGTGACGGGGCCCCCCCTTCTAGAGGGCCAAAGCCTGCCGTTGTCGCGGGACTGTACGAATTACCGTGACCCCGGAACGCAAAGGGCTATTGAAGGACACCGTGGATTTTAGTCAGTACGAGTCTGACAGTCCCTCCCGCTCCGGCCTGGGTGGGACTTATGTGATGATTTTACCACATATAAAAAAAAGGATAATTTCCAGATCATAATCTGTTTGCTACAACTATACTTAACCTTCTTAGTCTATAATTCGTGGTGGGATCTACAAAATCGCAGCGCGCGATGTGACAGTGATGTGAATCAACGGACGCACACAAGGAGTGAAGTATGTGTCAAGTTTAATAAGCACCGCAACCTATTTAAGTACTTGTTTAGATTTTATTAAATTTTTAAAGAGAAACAAGCCGAAAATGTTTATAAAAGCAAGCAGCAAGCTGAAAATATGTAGTTGGCACGTATTTGTAGATCTTACGGCCCCTAATAATGTGGTCACTTGGAAGTGCTGTCGACGCGAGCAGCGTATAGTTAAGCCGTATACAGAAAGAAAGCTTGAAACTTACAAGCGCTTACCGGCGCTTGACAGCGCTGGTAAGTCGCGCAGGAAAATATATGAACGCGCGCCGAACAGCACTGAACGGTGCCGACAAGTTCCGACAAGCTTCAACACGCGCTGGTCAGCGCTGGGCGCTGCCATTTTTAAAATTAATAAACAACTTGCTTCAACCTGCTTCCTTTGTGTAGAACGGACCAGCGCTGTCAAGCGCCGGTAAGCGCTTATAAGTTTCCAGGATTTCTTTCTGTATACGGCCTTAGATACAATTTAAAACAAAATATTTACCATGTTTTTTATTTAATTTTAGTATTTCCGATATTTCGACACAGTAACACGCGCCATGATCACGAATAAAACAAATAATAAACATTGTCAATATGCAGTTTTAATTATTAATAATACTGTTAGTAAGTCAACTATAAAATCAAAATGCAAACTGGCAGAAATAATTGTGATGAGTTGCTATTAGAAGAATAATATGGCGATCGCATTTCAATACAATTCAACATGAATTTGAGTCTAAGTAGGGCATTGAAATATGAAGCTTTAAAACGTATTGCTTCAAATATGATGTAGGAATCGCGCAAACTATTTTATCATCCCCAACATATGATAAAGCGAGGATGCTTTGTAGTTTATTTACAGTGCTCCCACAGTAGCTTTCTTCTTGATGCCTGTCTTATGTTATGAGTTTGTTACGCATATCGCAACGTTAATGTATACAAATACAAACATTTTTATTTTGAACTAGCTGTACCCTGCCACGCTTCGCTGTGGCACATTGTGATTGAATGGTTGAGAAATGAGATACAAAACAAAGAATATATTTCAAATAAGTTTAATTTTCCTCGCTTCCGGTACATGGCGCGGTCAATGGTACACGGATGATCGTTAATAAAACTGTTTATTCGCGGTCGCGGATATGTGACTGATGCAAAAAATAGATAAAAACAATCCTTGATGCGGATTATATATCATGCTAAAATTTCAGCTCAATTGGTGCAGAACTTTTTGAGTTTTTGAAGCATACACAAACCAACATAACATTTTTTTATATATAGATGTTTATCGGAATAAATAAATGACTGAAGTGAACGACACGGGATGTGAATTCAACAATTGGCTATTTGACAGTATCTATAAATTACAAATATAATTAGTCCGTCATTTAGAGTTTAAAAAAATAACGGACACGTATTTTTTCTTTTGTAAAATCAATGAATATTCACCAAAATACATCGCATCAAAACTCGAGAGTGGCGGCTCATGACGTCAGAATTCAATAGAAATTGTACTAAATTGTGACGTATTGTCAATTTTGAAACCATCGTATCTTCGTCAATTTTGGTTTACGAAACAAAAGAAAAAATAGGGGTCGAATATTTTTTGATAATCTAAGTGACGGACTAATTATAATTTTTCAGTCAAATAGCCAATTGTTAGAAAAACGTGCATGACGTCACAAAACAACGTCATCAAATCTTCATTATAAATTTTGTCGCAGGGTATTAAAGATGCAGCGAGTAATGGGCGACTCGCAGCCCGACCATGGACCATGCCCGGGTCGACGGCGCGTTGTGTTCCACGCGCGCCTCAAGGAGTGTCAGCAAAGTGACGGGGCCTGTAGAGGGCCAAAGCCTGCCGGGGTCGCGGGGCTTACCCATCACCGTAACCCCGGTACGTAAAGGGCTAGTGAAGGACACCGTGGATTTTAGTCAGTACAAGTCTGACAGTCCCTCTCGCCCTGCCCTGGGTGGGAGGACTCATTTGATGATTTTACCACGCAATAAAAAAAAGGGTATTAAAGATGATGATGAATTAAATCTTATAATATCTTACCTTTAGCCGAACTGTCGTCTTCATCTGAATCTAGGCTGAATATTTCTAGACCCAGCTTCGGTTTACACTGTCCTGATGATTGAGCCTGTTCATTTGAAAAAACAATTAACATAAGGGTGTTATTTAAAGAAATTTCTATTAAATAGCAATACAGTCCTCTAAAAAAACCAAATTAGCCACAAAATTACTAAGTCAGCCACGAATCAAATAAATTGATAGATCAGGAAAATGTGCAAAAAATTGGCCAAGTCAAGGCGAAGTCGACGGAGCCCCGTTATGCGGGACTCCTATTTCTGTCTTCAGGAACTTTAAATGAACCTAACCAAATTGAACCTCGGGGTGCCCCCAAAATGAAAAATGTTGCCGAGGGATCTGTTGCTGAGTTAGTAATTTTATAACTCGATTAATTACTTCCCTTAATATAAAAGAAACATCACCTAATGTACTTTTTTCTTTTGTTACAATATTAAGAGCGTGGATGTCGAAAAGCATTTCATACATATTTTTAAGTACTTATTTCTCGAAAGGAGGCAAAGAGCAGGGATAGTACAATGTCTTTTTTAAAAGATGATTGGAAATGTCTGTTTTTATGGAAATACTAAATGTAAATCAGTCTAATTTTGCTCTAAAACATTTATCCAGTTTTTTTTTCTGATAGTTACATTTTTGGGCCTATGTTGTCCTGTCCCACTTGGTGTAAAGTTTTATTAAAATCGGTTTTATCATTTCTAAAAATTAGGAAACTTTAAAGTTTATTACGAAATGTCATTCGGGGTACACGCTCTTAATCGAAAAAAGAGAGAGAAATCCTACTTCCTACTAATATTATAAACGTGAAAGTTTGTTTGGATGGATGTTTGTTACTCTTTCACGCAAAAACTATAGAACGCAATTGGATAAAATTTGGTACACAGATAGCTTATAACCTGAATTAACATATAGGATAGTTCTTATCCCGATTTTATCTTCAGGAGAGATAATTTTTTAGTTGTAGCGGGCAAAGCCGTTGGCAACAGCTAGTCGAGTAATAATTTAAAAAAGACCCATAGTTTCTTACCTTGTCGCGGGACCAAGGGATTACCGTGACCCCAGTACGTAAAGGGCTAGTGAAGGACACCGTGGATTTTAGTCAGTACAAGTCTGACAGTCCCTCCCGCCCTGCCCTGGGTGGGAGGACTCATTTGATGATTTTACCACGATAAAAAAAAAAAAAAATAGTTTCTTACCTTAGCTTCAGGTATAACCATCGGTTCAGCTGAACTAACGGTCTTGATTGAAACTTCACTGGTATTCAATCTAGCCTGAAAAATAAATTAAAATATTTTCCATTAAATAAATAAAATAAATATTCCACAACTATCACACAACGCCATCTAGTCCCAAGCTTAGCAGAGTTTGTGTGTTGTGAAATATATAAGTATGTTTATCAGTTGTCTAGTACCCATAGTACTAGACAACTGATAAACATACTTATATATTTCTAAATACATACATATTATAGATAAATTACACATTGCCTTAGTGTCTTCCCCTTTTTTTTGTTTTTATTTTTATTTTATTAATATTTTTAGTTTTAATTTTAATTTAGTATCTTATGTAAATATTTAGATTTAGTTAGGTATGTATATTACGTCGCGGGATTATAATACTAGCGGTTTGGAATCTGCGCGTCCGCTCCGCCCCGCAGCCGCTTCCAAACCGCTAGTATGGTTTAGGTAATATACTGGTAGAAATTTTTAGTTCCGAACTTAATTCGGAAGAAATATTTAGATGCAATGGAATTTAAACCCTGTCACGTAAAATAGTGAGTCTATTTTAATACTTACAGGTTTATGAGGAGGAGGTTTAGGCACACCACTGATAGTAACCTCCCCCTCTTTAGTGGTTATCTCCGAAGTATTTCCGCCGGAAGTGCACATGATGTCTATGCCTGTTGGTATGTTGACGGTAGTTACTGATGAGTCCGGGTCGGAAGTAGGTTTGTTGGCCTCTATTGTCTCTGGTTCCGTTTGTGGTTGTACTTGAACTGCCGTTTCTTGTACGTCTATGGAGAGATAGAGAAAGAACTTTAGTATTTTTTATACCATATAATAAATGATTATAAAGAAGTAAAGTTTGTTTGTATGTATGTAGGGGTAATCTCAGGAACTGCTCAACCGATTTTGAAAATTCTTTCACCAGTAGAAAGCTGTATTGGTGCTGACTGACATAGGCTATAAGGGGGGGAGGGGTTAGAAGCGGGCGAAGCCGCTGGCAAAGGCTAGTAACATATAAATGACAAACAAGCGTACGGTGTTATAGACTGAAATAGAAGCCCCGTGCGGCGGGGCTTCGTCGTCAAGACTTCTATGTACCCAATAAGTTATGTTAGGGACTCTGGAAATGTGTATCTTTTCGTATCATAAATAAATTTAGTTTTGAAGCTGCACTATCTATTAAAATTGCGCACAGTGACGAGTCGTGTCTTTTTTTTTTAACGTGGTAAAACCATCAAATGAGTCCTCCCACCCAGGGCAGAGCGGGAGGGGCTGTCAGACTCGTACTGACTAAAATCCACGGTGTCCTTCAATAGCCTTTTACGTACCGGGGTCACGGTATATCATAAGTCCCGCGACCAACGAGTCGCGTTTTGGTGAAAATAATAATAAATAATAAATATTCCACAACGCCATCTAGTCCCAAGCTAAGCAGAGCTTGAGTTATGGGTACTAGACAACTGATAAACATACTTATATATTTCTAAATACATACATATTATTGATAAATTATACCCAGACACAGAACAAATGATCGTGCTCATCACACAAACATTTGTCCTGGGTGGGAATCAAACCCATTACCTCCAGCATAGCAGTCAGGGTCACTAACCACTAGACCAACAGGCCTGTCAAAAATGTATAATTCATGTAGTAAAGTCAAATAAATATAAATATAAATAAATATAAATATAAATATTCCACAACTATCACACAATGCCATCTAGTCCCAAGTTAAGCAGAGCTTGTGTTATGGGTACTAGACGACTGATAAACATACTTATATATTTCTAAATACATACATATTATAAATAAATTACACCCAGACACTGAACAAATGATCGTGCTCATCACACAAACATTTGTCCTGGGTGGGAATTGAACCCACGACCTCCGTCATAGCAGTCAGTGTCACTAACCACTAGACCAACAGGCCTGTCAAAAAGAAAAGAATAAAAGAGTCGCGTAACGGTGTGAATTGATCCTAACATAAAACGAGGGCCACTTACCATCTTCTGAAGAACTGCTCTCCTCCAAATCCACAATATTAACGACCGCGCTTGCTATTTGCGTGGTGATGGCTAAGTTCTTCATCTTGGTCGGTGATTGGCTCAGATTGGATGGTGATTGCTTGGGAGACACATCAGCTGGTGATTTAGATGGTGATTGGTTTTGTTTTTCTAGAAAGAGAAGAATAGTGTTTAAAATTGCGTTAACGCTAGCCGATACTAATCTTTTTTTTCTTACAACTGTTTTTAACTTCTTGAATTATATTTTTTGGATACGGGTTATGCAAATAGGCGTAAGTCAAATAAGCAAAATGACTGAAAAAATCGATTACTAAAGTTATTTGACCCGTATTATATTATTATTTTGTTACGTAAGCCAATATTGACGGAAATAAGACGCGTTTTAAACAATACATAATTTCTTCGAGTTTTACATAGTTCTGATATCACGAGCCCTAAATTTCAAGTTCTAATGGGTCTTATAAAATTGTATAAAATATACGTGTCTATTATTTTTCAATACCCTAACTCAGGGGTTCCCAAACTGTACTTGAGACGCCCTGCCGCGTCGTAGAGAGTACAGAGGGGCGCCGTGAGACGCGAGGGTCGACCATTCTCCGGATTGATATTGCGTGGAACCAATATTATCTATATGTATAAAATATCCACCAGAAAGAAGAGGATAGGCTCATTGATCTCTTTTGCAGCAACAAACCCAGATTCACGTGCTCTGATTTAGTGGAGTTTGGAACCAGGTGTTATTGTTTTATTATTCACCTAGTATCAACTAGCTACACGCGCGCCTCAAAGAGTGTCAGCAAAATGACGGGCCCCCCTCTAGAGGGCCAAAGCCTGCCAATACGTAAAGGGCTATTGCAGGACACCGTGGATTTTAGTCAATACGAGTCTGACAGTCCCTCCCGCTCTGCCCTGGGTGAGGGGACTCATTTGATGATTTTACCACGATAAAAAAACAAAAAGAGTATTAACTAGCTAGGGCGCCGGGAAAAATTCTAAACCTGAGTGTGCGCCGCGAGCTGAAATTATTTGAGAACCCCTGACCTAAGTAATGGACAATTTAATTTGCAATTTCAATCAATAAATCAATAAATATGGAAAATGATAATCGGAGGCCTCATTAGATCCGTCTGGACGTTTCGGAGTACGGTGACAAATAGTTTATACTGTGTTCCGTCGGTACGCAGAAATAGGAGGCCGTATTATAAGTAAGAGTGAAAGAGACAAAGCTATACAAGTCGTCTAGCGCCACCTCGTTCACTCACTGGAACAAGCCTGGTTTTAAGACGTCATAATACGGCCACTGGTCCTTCTTGACTAGGCCTGATCTTTTCCTCTGGGTAAGATTGAGGACATAGTAAAAAAAAGGTATCTTTCAGCAGAAACAATAATGACTTACCTTCGACCTCCTTGCTCGCTTCCGTAACAGGCTCTGAAACCTCAGTGGGTTCAACATCCAGCTCATTGTCAGATGCATCTGATAATTTCACTACGTCCATTTGCTCAGCAGTTCCTTTTGCATCCTGTAGAGAAATATTACTAAATACAACTAAAGTTAAAATAAGTTTACAAGGGATATTTTTGTCTGCTAATTGAACGTCAATTTTTGGAGGAGCTCGTGGCTAAATAAATACAGCCGCACAGGCCGACCGCGCTTGCCGAGGTTGGTCTGTAGATGGGTGACCATCTGTCATAGCAAGTGACCTCCGTGACTCGGAAAGCACGTAAAGCCGTTGGTCCCGGCTGTCATTTGTAGATCTTTGACAGTCGTTACTGTTAGTCAGAAACTCTAAAGTCTGACAACCAGTCTTACCATGGGATATCGTTTTACCTAGTTACTGGGTTGTGGAGGTCCGACAGGTAGTCGCCCCATGTAAAATACTGATATCCAGCTGCATCTGGTTTGACTGGAAGCCGACCCCAATATAGTTGGGAAAAGGCTAGGCAGATGATGATAATTGTACGACATTTTTTATTTTTTGTAATTTTGCCCCACAATTGGCGTTTCCTCTGTATCGTGGTTGCATTTACAAACATTGAAACACACATACACAAACACCCAGGCCCAGAACAACTACTTGCAAGTCATACGAATATATGTTCCGTACGGGGATCGAACCCGCGACACGTTGAACAGCAATCAATCGCTTAGGCTCTGCGCCGACCGTGCCGCCAAGCGGCATGGTCTGTCAGACTCATTCTGACTAAAAACCACCATGTTCCTTCAATTGCATTTTACGTTCCAGGGTCACGGTAACCCGTTTAGACAGACCCGCAACCCCAGCAAGAGTTTAACCCCATATGGAGACCTTGTCTGGTTGCTGACAGCTCTTTTAAGAGCGCGTGGAACACGATGCGCCGACATCGATCTAGGCCTGGTCCATGATCGGACGGTAAGCTACCTATTACTCACCGTTCGCAAGCCCATTCTTCACGCCACCGGCAGTAGCTTAGACCCACTCCCTGATACCAAATACGTAAAATCATCAAATGAATCTGTCCACCCAGGCAGAGCGGAAGGGACTGTCAGACTCGTACTGACTAAAATCCACGGTGTCCTTCAATAGCCCATTGCGTTCCGGGGTCACGGTAATTCGTACAGTCCCGCGACCGGCGGGGTCAGATAGTAATGAATAAAGTAATAATTTATCAAAGTGCCTACCTCTTCCTGTGCCTCATCAATGTTATCAACATTCAACAACGCGTCCACAGCTGATTTTGCCTCTTCATTCATTCCTTGTATTGTTTCTGCTTGCAATTCAATCTGCAAAAGAATTTTAGTAATACATAAATACTAGATTCTACACCCGCGTGAGAATGCCTTTCCACCAGAGATGTGCTATGTAGCTGTGCTGTGAGAATGTAAAAGCTGAGCTACGAAACTGTGTGACCGTTTCCACTGATGCTACGCTGTGTAGCGGTGCGAGTAAGATGTGCTATGAAGATGCGCCGCCGCAAAGTAGTTGCGCAGCTCGAGCTATGCGATGTATCGATAGTAGAGAAGACGACCCATAGAACGACTCCATAGCACGCATCATTGAGCACACAGCCATGACACGCAGCCATAGCACGAAGCCATAGCACACAGCCGTGGCTCGCAGCCATATCACGCATCTATAGCACACAGCCGTAGCACGCAGCCATAGCCAGCATCCTTCCATATAAAAAACACATCATAGTTGAATCCATTTCCACCAGTGCTGTAAACCAATGAATATGATTGGTGGATATCAAACGCTTCCACAGCAACATAGCATAGCACATGTCTGGTGGATAAACAGCCTAAAGACGGGGCGGTGGGGGGGGAAACCCCCAACCAATGCGTACTATACCATCACCGGCTCGCGCTATTTCTTTGTCCAACATGCTGGACAAAAATGAAAATATAAATTTGGTGGATACATAGGATAGTTTATATCCCGATTTTATGTTCCGGTGGATTAATTTTCTAGTCCAAACTAATATTATAAACTCTGTCTGTCTGTCTTTTCTTCACGCCTAAACTACTGAACGGATTTGTGTGAAATTTGGTACAGACATAGTTTGGAACTTGAGAAAGGACATAGGATAGTTTTTATTACAAAAAAAAAACAATAATCTGCCGGACGTCACTATTCCACGCGAACGAAGTCGCGGGCAAAAGCTAGTTATAAATAAATCTCACCGTCCCAAACTCCTCAACGTCCATCTTCTCTTCTTTGTCCTCAGAAGTAATGTTACATAAGAATGGAAACTCTCCCTCCTTTGGTTCAGGTGTCTCTAACTCCTTGTCCTCGGCTTCAGTCACCGGTTCTGACTCTAAGGCAGCTGGGTTCGAATCTTCGGATTGCTCTGCTGATACTTGGTTGCTGCTTTCTGTAAAATTATAAGAAATTAACAATCTGCAACAACTACGTCCGCTACTATTATTAAAATATTTAGATTATGCCTCTCAGGAATTACTTTCTACTGATGAAAAAATTATCAAAATCTTTCAGAGATTACTTTGTTTACTTTTTAGTATTTTTTTTTGTCCATGGTAAAACCATCTTATGAGTCCTCCCACCCAGGGCAGAGCGGGAGGGACTGTCAGACTCGTACTGACTGAAATTCACGGTGTCCTTCAATAGCTCTTTACGTACCGGGGTCACGGTAATTCGTGAGTCCCGCGACAACTCTTTAATATTAGCTGGAAGATCGAAAAAGCTATCATTAGAAAAAAAAACATTTAGCTTTTTGCCTTGCTTCACTCTAACTGGACATATCCTGCATTAAAGGCTTTACAAAACTCACTAAATCATGTAAATAAATTAGACGCGGAACAACTAACTGTAGACCATATCAAAATTTGTTCCATGCTGGAATCGAACCCACGACACGCAGTGTAGCAGTCGGTATCTCAACCACTGCACCAACCGGGTCACCGATGACTGTTTCATGCTCACCAATAATTTCCCTGAAATATTTCATTAGGTAAAAAAATATTTAATTAGGTAAAAAAAAACATTAATAAAGATCACTCACCGTCCTGATCAAAATCATCATCATCGTCACCATCATCATCATCTTCACCCTCCTCATCATCCATCATACGTCCTGCCGACTCGGCCAGCAGTCCTAAACTGTCTGATACCTCTGGAAGCTCATCTGATGGGTCTGGAGTCATCTGTGTGGAGGACGGTGGTGGCTGTTCCACTGGGAGGTCGGAGTGGCTGGTCGATGCTGTGGAAAGGTTGAAGGTTTTAAAAATTCTTAACATAAACCTACAATTTCATTCCGCCTAGCCCTTTCAGTCATCGGACTTCAAGACGTATGTCAATCTTTGTTCCACACTAGGAATTTGATTTGAAGACCCAGTAAAATTACCTGTAGGGTAAATACAAATACATATTTGTTCCATACAAATCAAATCATTTATTTCAACTAGGTCAATTACAGGCACTTTTAAATTGTCAAAAGACAAAATAAAACTAGTAAAATAATAGTTATGGTGCTACATTCCCAGTCACAAGACATAATAACTATGAAAGTACCGTAGGTGCCCATTACACTAAGGAGAAGAAAGGGCCATGGTGTGAGGATCGAACTCAAGACACGTTGCGCAGCAGTCGCTTGGTCAGCCACTGCGCCAACCGTGCCATCAAAGCAGCATTTACATAGCGTTTTGCAAACACTTTTATTGTGCACACAGTCAAGGATTGGAATTCCCTGTAGGAGTCTGTCTCCTGATAGCTACACCTTGGGGTCTTCAAGTCAAAAGTAAATAGATTACTTCTAGGAAAGCGTTCTGCACCATCAACCATATCATTGCTTACAGTCGAGCCAGATAGTGGTCAAATTCGAGCCTATGGCTAAAAAAGAAACTCTGAATATTTCCCGTTAATATAAGGGTATTTTGCAGTTACCATTTTTTTTGACAAGTTTTCAACAATGTTAAATTTTTGTACCATGTATCTGGCAAATAAAAAAAAACAAATAAAATAGTAACTCAAATAAACTTACCAATGCACTCAGGAACTTCTTGAGCGACTTCTGGCTCATCATCTGCAAACATCCTCTCCATATTTTCTTCAACAGTGGGTTGAACTACTGTTACCTCCTTTTTCTCACTCTCTTCAGTCTTATTTTCTGTTTGGACTTCATCTACTGTTGTTTCAGTTACTGTCGTTTGTTGCTCCACTGTTTCATCATTTTCAGTGGCAATTTCAGTAGCTTTTGTTTCAGTAACAACAACTTCTTGAACTACTGCATTTTGGTTTGCTGTATCATCATCAGCTTTAGTAGTATCTACTGATTCTTCGACTACTGTGTCATCATCACCTTTTACTGTATCTACTGCATCCTCAGTTTCTATCTCATCTTCAGTTTTAATGTTAGCAATTATGCTGTCATTAAGGCCATCTAGATTCAAAGACAAATCTGTACAGTCCATGTCTATTAATTCTTGGCTAGGTATTTCTAGCATCATATCTGGTTTGTTCAAACCATGCATGCCTTTAATAGGGGAAACATTGTCTTGAAATGTTGTAGAATCAAGCACATCTTCAGTAGTCACATCGTTTTTGTCTAAACTTGTGTCTAGTTCTTCAAGTTCTTTAGATTTTTCAGTCTTTTCTGAATCAATATCTTCGTGTGCACTTTCGGTAGATATTTCAGGTTGTTCTGGTACCTTCTTTATGGTGATTTCTTTTTCAAGTGCATTTTTGTCTGTAATAGATTTGTCTGGTTCTTCTATTTCAGTATTAGAAAAAGTCAGTGGAACTATTTCTTCAGGACTCTTTATAGATGGTTCAGCTGGATCATTTTCTATAGTATTTTGTTCTTCAATTTTCTTGTCATCAGTTATTGATCGATTTTCATGTTCCTTCTTCAAAACGTCTAGATCAATATTTTCCTCTTCAATTTTAGCTTGATCTTCAATAGCAGACCCATTATTAATTTCACTTGTTTCAGATTGTTCTTCAATAGGAATAACATCAACTGTTTTAGTTGTACATTCAACTGGCTGATCAATAATGTTCTTAGTCAGAATGGCTTTATCAGTTTCATCAATATCTTTGACTTCATCTGTTGCTTGATCTATATCAACCTTTTTTAGACTAGTTTGAACATCTATTGGGTTTGCTAGCTCTTCTTTTTCTACTGCAGATAGTGCAGTCATTGGCTGATCAATAATTTTGTCTTCCACCTTTACTTGATTTTTAATTGATGGATCTGTAACATCTACATCCATAGGAGTATGGCTATCATCTTCAACTTCATCATCTTTCAGCAACTCTCCTTCTTTCTCATCATCAACTTCCATAGTGACATCAGTTTCAGGAACTGCTTTAGCTGCTTCAGTTTCTTCTAAAAGCTCTTCTTCTAGTAGAACATCATCATCATCAAGTTCTTTGTTAATTGGGAGTTCTTTTACTGGAATGTCACTTTTAGTGTCTTTCTCAGATACTTTCGTAGAATTTTCATCCTTTAGATTAGGTTTTTCTCTAAGATTTTCTTCTGAAACACCATCAGCATTATCTTCATTCAGAATGACATCTGTAAAAGATATCATCTTCAATGTTGCAGTCCCTTCTTCAGTATTGCTTTCAGATTCCTCTAATAATTCAGCTTCTTTAATAATATCAAGGTCATCTTTTGTTTCTTTATCATTTACATCTTCTGTGGCAAGTTCTGTCTCTTTCATTACTTTATCCATACATTTCCCTTCAAGAACATCTTTAGCCTGAGCTATAACATCCTTTTCAGTATTCACTTCTAAGTCATCAAGTAATTTGTCTTCTAAAACCTTGATGAAATCTCTATCCATACTTTCTTCTGCAGAAAATATCATTTCTGGGCTATTTATATCTTCAGTACAAACATCAGGTTCTTCTAAAAGCACATCTTCTAATGATTTTTCCTCGTCAGTCTTTTCAGTAGGTGTGTCTAATTTTAGGCTTGTTCCTGATTCTTTAGGAATTTCAATATCTTTTGAATTATCATCAGTAGTAAAATTATTTTCGTCTTTCACTGTTACACTTTTAGAATTGGTGTCTTTAGTTAAAACATCTGAAGAATCTTCCAAAAGTTGGTCTTCTGAGAGAATATTGTCATTCTTTTCATCACTTGCAATCTGATTGCTAGTATCATCGTCATCCCATCTTAGTTCTATATCTTCATCATCAATTTCCTCCAGATCACCAGTCTTTTTCGGTTTGATATCATCACATTTGTCAAGATCCTTCTCATCATTCTCCTCTTTAGCATCGGTTTTAGATGCATTTGCATCCATTTCAATAAGTATGTCCATTATTTTAGCATCCTTGCCAACCTTTACTTTGGCCGTAGAACCACTACCTTCACCTGCATCCATATTCAATTCCTTGGACATTTCTGTCAACTCAGCTTCTATTAAATCAAGTTCTGAGACTTCTTTCTTATCTCCAGAACCATCTATGAGTGAATGGGGCATATTTTCTGTAACAGCGCTATTATTTTCGTTACTTAAATCTGAAGATAGTAAATTACCCTCGGATAAAGTTTCGGGGTTTTTGAGAACTCCATCTTGATTTATTCGCGACGTTTCCTTTTCTTTATTGTCTTTTTCGTCTTTATCACTCATTTTGAACGAATAAAAATAACGAAGAAAACAACTTGATAATAATTACATTCACAACAGGTTTTATGCAAGACCTCGGAGTCCGTGACGGGCTAGGATTGTTTAAACTATGATCTTATTGAATATTTTAATAGTGTTTTGCACTCTAGAGTATCTTTATCAGTTATTGTTTTAATAATGCACCGATAGCGACAATGCATCATTTGCCATTTTTACGATTTGACCGATTTGACAATTAGAACTTTTTGACATTAGGCGGTTTTTTAATCGTACTGTTTTTGGCAGAACTTCTAGGCTTATTGTCCATTTTTTGTTAACAATTTATAATTTTTTTTTCAAGCTTTTTTTTCATTGTATGTAAGTATTGTGTCATTATCCAACCTAAAGTATGATAATATAGTCTATCCGCTTGCCAAATTCAATCTTGTTTAACCATTACAGCGTGAGATAAACAGCTGAAGATTTTATTTGTACTTTGAAATAACTGACGAATAGTGGCAATGCCGCCAACGTTCTGGGCACTTTCCGCATTGACAGCGATGTGGACGAATTTTTTGACGCCCTATAAATTTTAGTTTTAATTTAGTCATTTTTGTAAATATTTTAATTTTAGTCTTTAAATATAGTGCTACTTAAGTACGAGTAATTAGCAATCTTGAACAATCTAAAATTATTTCAAAAATAAAAACCGAATAGATAAAGATGGTCACTTGGTATCGACCACGTGCATGCTGAAAAAGACAAGTTACAGGTTAGATGAATTTATATTGTTCTTGAATCTCAGGTTTATGTTTCCATAGAAATTAAAACTTTATTGACACTTTCCGGTTGTCAATAATTAAGGATTTTCTTGATTAATTTTCTATACCTACAGGGTAAAACGGGGCTCTATTACCCTATTAATAAGTCTTCGCTTCGCTGTTCGTCTATTTGGCTGTCTGTCTGTCCTGTCACCAGGCTGTCATGAACCTCTTTTGTATCTGTAGTTTCTGCGTTCCATTTAAATGATATAATAACAAACATGGATTTCTGAATAGAAGAGTTAAGAAGTATAGTTGTTACTCACTCAGTCCCTTAAAAGTGTCACAAAATCTGTAAGTCTGGAACGCGACCATATGTATTTTGTTTGCTTTGACTGATTGCCGATTTCGCTTGTAAATTAGGTGAAATTATGTGGAATTTCTAATTAAAATAAAGAATACGAGTTAAATTGTGGCACCAGAATTTATTCTAAAACTAAATATTCTAAGTTTTTTGCTGCGTCAGTCTTCCACGTTTAATTTTCATTACCGCAGATTACTTTCAATAATTAGTGTTTTTTTTGCGATTATCATCATAAATATCGTTACGACACAGTATTCGTTAGTTTATTTAACGATCTTGCTTCATTCAGTGTGTGTACTAGTGCGATAAGTGCTAAGAATATTCGAAACCTGTTTCGGAGAAGAAAATTTTGCGTTTGTAACAATGAATAGTAGTTATGTTTCACCTCGTCTTATGGTTGGGGCTGCTATTGTGGGCATCGTTGGGGCAGCTGGAGTCTTTATTTACGAACAGATTTATGCTGAAAAGCGGAGATCGATGTTAGGTTAGTACAACACCATATTTTTACATCTACAGACCTTTTTTTACCAAACATGATCAATGCTACTTAGTAACTATAATTCAAAATACAAATATTAGTTAAATACTACCAAGAAATTACATTAGAACCTTATAATGACAAAATAAGGTTATGTTTTTGTTGTGAGCAAAAAATTCGTATATCTATTAGTTCTTATCGTTTTTTGAACTCTTATTTAAGCATGAGATAAGCAAATAACAACAATTATTATGTTTGCGAAGGTGAATTTTATCTTATCTGAAATATCTCATTTGAAATGCTGCATGTGTCTATCATTCCGTGACAAGCATTGATAAACAATCTTTTATCTTATATACAGTGGAGTAACCAGTATCTAGGAGAAGGCAAGACGCATGTGCAAGGGACTTTATTTTCAGGAAGAAAAATATGACATGCCGCTGCTGGTTGTTTAGGCCCCCTTGTTGTAAGATGACTTGGCTCCCCCAAAACAGCTATTCCAAATGTAAATGTTAGCAACATCAGTTTTGCGAGGCCTCTTTAACTCTTTCTTAGTTACAAATTAAAAATTGGGGGACTGTCTTATGTAAAAATTGACCTTCAAAAAGTGCTGATAAATCAGCCTAATTAGAATAAATGAAATTTATTAAACATAACCGAGTTATCTTCCAACATGGGGCCTTGCGCACGCAGTGGAGGCGCTAGTTGCACTGTCTGGTGATCCCCGTTGTCATGATGTTTTCTTTGAATGCGAGGCCCCTTCAGGTGCGAAGCTGGGGTATTATAAACTGCCTTATTGGTTGAGGGGTTGTTAGTGATGCTGCTGTGTATGTCGTACTGGTTTCGATTCTGAAGTAAGGCAATGTGTTATCGAGTTGATTCTTATTTCTCATTATTGATGTTGGAATTTCTGCTCTGCTTGTATTTAACATTTAACTTTAAACGTAACTGATAGAAATGTAGGCACATTTCTGTTTTAACTTTGATCAATTCTGTATTCTGTAATCTCTAGGAAAGACCTGAATTTCTGAACTAATTTTAGTATAAAGATCAAAAACTCAATTAGATTAGATTTTTGATCTTCATGCTAAAATTAGTCAAAATTGGTTCGTGGCTCAGCTTCTTTTTTTAACATTAGCATAGCGGCACACTAAAAGTTTTTTATCTGTAAATAATATAGAAAAGTAACTATTATCTCCTTTATTAATTTAAAAATATTCAAAAAATAAAAAAAGGCAAAATAATCCACATTACTGTCTAAATTTTAATAGCATTAATATTTTTTAAATGTTTCCATAATAATAGCAAATAAGAACAACTGACAATGTTCATTTTTACCATTTCCACTTGCACAGCATTTAAAGAAACCAATACTTATAAGCTGTACTGGCATAAATTAAAAAATGAAGTTTGCTGTCTGAATTAGGGGCTATCCATAAATCATGTCACACCAATTTCGCCATTGTTCACTCTGCTTCCGCCTTTGTCACAGATTAATTATTTTACACAAAAAAGCACTTTAATTAATATTTTTTAAATTAAATGTTGATGTCTATAATGATCTACTACCTATGTATGTATGTATTTTTTTTGCATGCCATTGATTGAATCATTGATTAAAATTTAAGATTTAGATTTCTGATGTGACAAAGTTTACTAGACTAATAAGGTAGAAGGGGCGGAGTTCCCTTCACCTTGTAACAAAACATTATACTTATTACACCCTCCCTTCTTAACTTGTGATGTAATTTATAGCTGACTCCTTTTATTCCGTACCTATTTATTTTTCTACCATATACCTGTCTTTTGTTACAGTAAGAGAAGTAGCGAGACTGGACAAGCAAGTATCTTCAATGAGGACAGAACTTGAAGCGCTAAGGGAGGTGCAGAAGGAAACGTAAGTTGAGACAATCTTTGTGAAGCTTTGCTAAACAGCGAGTTGGGCGTGCCGCGACGTTAGCGTGGCGTGGCGTTGGCGTGTTTACTATGAAAATAATATAAAATAATATAATATAATGTACGTCATGACACAAAACACGCCACGCTAGCGCCTGTGTTTAGAGGACTGACGCATGCCAACGACACGCCACGCTAGCGTCGCGTCACGCCGAACTTTTTGTTTCGCGAAGTCTTTATGTATACAGTACTCCTCTGCTGGACATATGCCTCTCCAATCGACGTCGGACTAACCCCACACCATGTGGGGCATTCTTCTCCTTCAATATGTCTAATTTAAGTTTGTAAATTAGACATTGAAGGAGAAATCTCAGAAACAAAGTTAAAAAGAATTTGATCAGCGGCGGTGTTTTAGAAAAAAAGTTGTTTTCGAAGTCCATTGACACTGTCTAATGCTCGCTTCACATGGCGCGTATTGGCACGCGCCGTGTGAAGCCAATGGCTTGGCATCGCGCGAGCTTTGACGGCATGGTTAGCGCAGTGGCGACCGATTGGGCTGCTGCGCTGCGTGTCGCGGATTCGATTCCCGCACGGAACAAATATTTGTATGATCTACAAGTAGTTGTTTCCGGTCTGGGCGTTTGTGTATGTGAGCTTATATGTTTGTAAACGCACCCACGACACAGGAGAAATTCCTAGTGTGGGGCAACGTTTTTTAAAGCCAGAATGAACGCTGAGGCGTCGTTTTTTTGTATTTCGAATCGCGGTTATGAAGGCGCGACGCGGCGCGTGTTGTCACAAACTGTGAGAAGGCAGCATTAGAATCAATTTCAAATGAATCCGCTTCACCATTCAAGATCATATAGCTACTTTATTATTTCATAATTTTTTGGGTTGGGCTCGACTTTAAATTACCCATTGTTCTTAATACGTTCTTATCTTGCAGTCGACGACCGACCCAGCCAATGGTTGTTACGGTTCATAAATTATATAAAATTTGCATATTTATCCTTCATTTAAATTGCTGAATATGCTAACTAAGCTAGCTGGCTAGACTGTTACATTTTGGTGTGCGGCAGGTTCATGAAATGAGCTATTATTTAAACATGCAAGGTTTAAAAAGTGTCATTCCCTTTCATGATATGACGCTGAATAGAAAAATATAAAAAGAGAAAAAAAAACTTGAATTAGTCACAATTAACATTGAGTTAATTGTGACTAATTCAAGTTTTTTTTTTCTCTTAGCAAACATTACATTGATGATTATAAACATTTATCAACAGTAAACACAAATTAACACGGTGTAAACATCGCATAATCCAATGTAAACTTAATTAATTAAATGTAAACATCGCATAACCTTTTGTAAACAAAATTAATTCATTGTAAACATCACTAAATTCCATGTAAACCGTATCAAAATTACCATAAACTTAAATTCCATCTTTCCCAGGACCCTACGTCGTCTAAAACATAGGAAAGCTCGCAAAGAGCGCTCTGTAAAGAAGCCTTCCGGTGGCGATGCTGCGGAAGTGGCTGAACAGAGCTACGCGTCAGACTCGGAGTATTTCACCGACTATCAGTCTGTGTTAGGTAAGCTTTTTTTTACGTGTCAAAATCTTCAAATGAGTCCTCCCACCCAGGGCAGAGCGGGAGGGACTGTCAGACTCGTACTGACTAAAATCCACGGTGTCCTTCAATAGCCCTTTACGTTCCGGGGTCACGGTAATTCGTACAGTCCCGCGACCGTGTTAGGTAAGTTAAAGAAGCTATTGTACTTTACACTAGCTTTTACTGGCGATTTCGGCCGCGTGGTGATAGGAAATTATTCCTCGGGAATGTAGAAACGGGTAAAGGATATCCTATTAGTTATTCTGTTCAGACGTGGAAAGACTTATACCCTCAAGACCCATAGTTTGATTCCCGGGCCCGGCAAAATATTGGGTTCTTGACAGTAGCAGCTACGGAGTCTGGAATTTTGCCTGGTTTTTGGCAATAGGCTTGTCCCCTATTATACGGGACTTAAACATACTGGCGATTTGTGGTTGTACCATTACTCACACGTACACGTGTGAGTAAGGCTTGAATTCTTATGAACTACATATTTTTTCTAATGAAGCAACTAATTTCTCAAACTCAGGCACAGACGGTGAGATGGACAGTGAAGAGTTCTACGACGTGCCGACGGATGATGATGAGGACGACACTCTCAGGGAGTCTCTACGCAACGGACACGCTGTCAACGAACTACCAGATGAGGTAAACATAGAGGTTATTGCTCATACGACCTGGTACAGACGACCAGAAGGTCTAAATTGGGTAAATTACTAATATTCAGCTGCATTTGGCTAGATTGGAAGCCGACCCCAGATTAGTTGGGAAAAGGCTAGGCAGATGATCTTGAATGAATAAAGACCTTTTATTCAAAACTTTCTGTTTCATTTTCAGGAAGTGTTAGAAAAAGATAAAGTCGAAACACCTGCCAATACGTTCAAAAATGCTACATAGCTGTAGACAATAATACAGGTAAAGTAAATTCGTTCATTATAATTTCTTAAGACCGTCGACTGGCATGACTTGTAGGAAGTACCACTGGAAGTACCACTACTTCTTGTCAGCTCGAGATTCTAACTAAAATCCCTTTATCTAGTTGTATCATATCAACCGATTGCTGTCCATTGCTGAATGCAAGCCTCCCCCAAAGATAGTCAACCATCCCAATCCTAGGCAGTCCGCATTCGTTCTCTGCCAGCTACCTTCTTCAAGTAATCGATCCATCATACCGCAAGGCGTCCCACACTACGTTGGCCCATACGTAGTCTCCACTCCAACACATGTCTGTTGGATGGATAGAAAACTATATGCTAATTCTTACTATAACCCTCATTGGAAGCTATAGATAGCCCAACGTGCTATGGAGCGGGCGGGTGTCCCTCCGTGATCAACTCAGAAATGAGGAGATTCATAGACGAACCAACGTTGTCGACATAGGCTAACGAGTTAGCAAGTTGAAGTGGCAGTGGACAGATCATATAGCACGCAGAACTGATGGTCGATGGGGCTGTAAGGTTCTCGAATGGAGACCACGCAGGGTAGGACGTCCACCTACAAAGTGGACAGACGATTTGATGAAGACCATAGGAGCACCCGGTCCTATTGGAATGTGTGAGGGAGGCCTATGTTCAGCAGTGGACGTTCTGATGATGATGATGATGTGCTAATTCATCTTATTTTTTTCTTCCAGTCTGAGTCAACGCTATTGGGAGGTTAGTATTAGTCGATTAGTCGGGATTGGGTATAACCACCGTAGCTAGATATATAATGTTTGAAGACTTGACAACGTAGTGCGAACGAGGGATGGACATAATTATATAGTTTAGTATACGTTTAGCGTTTTGAGGTCTATGGAGCGGTTGCTTAGAGATTTTTTTATTTCAAAATAGGCTCGCGTTTGTTCACTATCTGGTCTGATGGTGAGCAATGATGTGGTCTACGGTGAAGTACGCTTTTTTTACGTGGTTAAATCATCACATGAGTCCTCCCACCCAGGGCAGAGCGGGAGGGACTGTCAGACTCGTACTGACTAAAATCCACGGTGTCCTTCAATAGCCCTTTAGGTACCGGGGTCACGGTAATTCATGAGACCCGTGACCGCGGTGAAGTACGCTTGCCTAATAGTAACCTATTTACTCTTGACTTAAAGATCCTAAGGTTGTAGCTATCAGGAAATAGACTTTGGTAGGGAATTCTACTTCATAGCTGTGCGCATAATGGAGGTGACAAATATGTAACGTTGACTAAGTATTAAACTCAATATCCAACTGTCTAACTACAATCTCAAGACAAGACGAAACTATTATACTCTGAAAATTAATAATCTATCTCGGTTTTTTTAATTGGGGCAATCCCACCGCACTATTCCCAAGTTGTCGACCACCAGAAATGCGACACATGAAGCTCCCGAAGAATGAATTAAATTTTCTTGGAACCTGCAACGAAATTAATCAGTAAAGAATAGTGTAAGAGTAGGAAAATACGTAGTTTCCACTTCCCTTCATGTTAAGCAGGAGACAGAACAAAACAAGGCCTATTGGCACAAAAGGACATTTACAACTGGGATAACCCCGTTGCCTAGAACCACGGATAAAATGACTACTAATATTTATGGGTCCTAAATTGTGAGCTGCTGTATTTGATTCCAATCTATCTCGGTTGATATCTTGAAAGCAACCTTCGTGTATCCCAATTCTAAACCAAACCCGACGCAGGCATTATTGCGTATACATATTTAAAACTTTTTGCACATCCGAGTCTTAGAGATGTCCAATCACAAGAAGCCGTTAAAAACAAATGAACAAAATTTGGATTGAGATCGAATATTAATTTCGGGCGTTAGTCAAACTACAAGCACTTATTAAGGGGCATATTACAGTCCACTAGCGCCGCCAATCGAAAAAATGTCATAACTCGTAAATAGAATCAAAAATACAAAATGTGGTCTAATTTTATAACACATTGTCAACACTTGAAATATAGCTGTTTAGCTAAATCGTGCATTCTAAACATAAACGGCCGTTTTTTGTTACAAATGCACGATTTAGCTTCATAGATTACAGACCACATTTTGTATTTTTGATTCTATTTACGAGTTATGACATTTTTTCGATTGGCGGCGCTAGTGGACTGTAAGAGGCCTCTTAACGTTTATAAATATTAGCGTGAGTATTTTGAAATCTCACTCGCCGTGTTTTGTGACCGACCCAATCTCTGTACTATATTACATTATAGTTAACTATCGTGCTTCATTTTTTTCTCATTTCAAAGTAATTTTCTACAATTAAATATCTCTAATTAACCGCTAACTAGGCTCTCATAAAATTCCAAGTAACAATTTATTCCATAAAAAAAATTATAATCAATTGTAAAAATAATTTATTGTAATCAATTAATTGGTTAAACTTATTAAATTCAATGTGACATTCAATTAATTGATACTAGTACTTCCTTTTGTCAATGCTCATATTATTCACATTGCCCGGTTATTATGAATATTGGACATATTACAGGACTTGGGTAAAGTGCGTAGTATGAGTTATGATTATAACTAAGATAATATGATATTGTAAATTTAATAATCTTTTAGTCGAGCTATTACTAGATTACTGAATCAGATGACAATGTTCGAGGCCAGTCTCAAAACAGTAAAATAAAGTGTTGTCAAGAAACTGGCATTTCCAAAAATTCGAAGATATGTGACATCTTGTTTGGTGGCCAAGGTGTGGCTGGCTGGCGACCACCAACCGCTTAAGTCCATAAGTCCTCGCATAACTCGAAACGCGCCAAATGCGAGTGAGCCTGTTCTTTTCTGCAGGGTCGGCGTAACTTGGCGTAACCTTAATGTTGCAGCTACGGTGACCGCTGACCATCAGACGAGCCATATGTGTTCTTGTCACCATTGTATAAAATCTACTAAACCGCGCGGATCCCACAGAAGTCAACAGTGTGTAACGCACAGATATAGATATACCTAGATAACGCAAGAGCAACTATTTCGCTTGCCAAAAATCCGCGCTAGCTCACGACCAAAAATCGTAAGTGGCCATTTTCGCGCTCGTCCAAATCGGTCTATCGTTAGTTGGACGTCAGTTTTAATATTTAAATAGTTAATTGTGCTGTAGGACGAGAGGGGGGCACCGTAAGTGGGGGCACATTTCAATCAATTTGGTTTTCCCAAGACTTAATAGTTTTTGTGGCGTCATAACAGGTAGCCAAAAAATGGCACGCTTGGTTTTCATACAGATCGTGATACTTGCGTTATCTAGGTATATCTATATCTGTGGTATAACGTTATAGGTTAATTGTGACTGTGAGAAACATAAATTGAAGATGAATTACTATTGGTCGAAAGTCAGTCATTATTTTGTCGACTCCATAATCAGCCTATAATGTTAGCCTGTTGGGACATTGGCCTCCTCTCTGTGAGATGGAGGGGACTGTAATCCACCACGTGAGCCGAGTGCAGAGTGGTACTCGTAAGTAGAAGTAACATGTCTTCGATTTTTTGTTTCCAGGACATTTTGTCGACTAAACGATTATAATTTCTATTCAAACAAATAAAATGGACTAATCAATGCAGGTTAATGACATGTATTCATAATAAAATGTAGTTCTATTAATCCTAGATTAGTTTTTGTTGGAATTCAAGCTTTATTTCTGTATAGGATCTTAGGTTTTTAATAACACGTGATAAGAGATGCTAAAATGTTACGTAGTAGTAGTTTTGTTACGGCGTGTTGTGTTCCACGTGCGCCTCAAGGAGTGTCAGCATAGTGACGGGGCCTGTAGAGGGCCATAGCCTGCCGGGGTCGCGAGACTCACGAATTACCGTGACCCCGGTACGTAAAGGGCCATTGAAGGACACTGTGGATTTTAGTCAGTCAAGTCTGACAGTCCCTCCCGCTCTGCCTTGGGTGGGAGGACCCATTTGATGATTTTACCACGATAAAAAAGTAGTAGTTTAGTTAGAAAAAAATCTAGGCAGACGATTAAAACGATTAGTATCTTTTATCACGTGCACCTCAATTGTCATAAATATGTAGTGTAGTTTCGGTGCTATGGCGAAAGTTTACTATACTAAACGCAGTTTGATATAAAATAGATTGACACTGCGGTGTTAAGAAACAAGCGACAATGAGGCTTAAAATCGATTGCTCAATTCTGTCAATAAAATAATTCTGTATGTGGGGTCGGAACCTAACCCCCACTGAATGGCAGGCATTTTTGTTTTTTGATGGCTTTGGGGCTCAAAGCAAAATTGTGGTTAATTTTTTTTTCTCCACAACTATCACACAACGCCATCTAGTCCCAAGCTAAGCAGAGCTTGTGTTATGGGTACTAGACAACTGATAAACATACTTATATATTTCTAAATACATACATATTATGGATAAATTACACCCAGACACAGAACAAATGATCGTGCTCATCACACAAACATTTGTCCTGGGTGGGAATCGAACCCACGACCTCCGGCATAGCAGTCAGGGTCACTAACCACTAGACCAACAGGCCTGTCAAATGAAACTGATACTGCATCATGTTTTAATAACGGGGTAAAACAATAGCACAAACTAATTAGAGATACTTCGTATAACTCAAGTAACACGTTATATAAGCAATTGTGATTGAATTTTAAGTACGAATATAGCCTTATAAGCGTTTTTTTTATCTTGGTAAAATCGTCAAATGAGTC
This sequence comes from Agrotis puta, assembly GCA_943136025.2. Classification (NCBI taxonomy): domain Eukaryota; kingdom Metazoa; phylum Arthropoda; class Insecta; order Lepidoptera; family Noctuidae; genus Agrotis; species Agrotis puta. Next base: position 5,726,699 of record OW964195.2, on the reverse strand, counting down.
CTCTAACACCGGGCGGGACTGGAGAGAGTGTCAGACTCGTACTGACTAAAATCCACGGTGATCCTTCAATAGTCCTTTACGTTCCAGGGTCACGGTTACCTGATGAGACAATCCCGCGACCCCGGCAAACTTTATAAGGCGTATGATTAATTTTCGCAAGCGTTTAGTTTGGCACCTGACAATTTTCACAATTTATATTATATCCAACTGTACTGAATAAAACATAATCTCGTATGAAACTTATTTTTTGGGGATAAGAACGAGCCATAGTAGTTACAAAACAAAAAGTTTTTTCATTTAATATTTTATATGAAGACTAGAGAAATTTTGTAATAAAAGTTTACTCGCACGTCAAAATGTATTTGCTTAAGAATTGAATGAAATAATCTCTCAATCGGTCTTGGCGCGCAAAATGTAAAATAAATGCATTGTAACTATTATTTTCCTTAGCCAATGAGTTAAAAATATACCGCCTTACTACAAAAAGACAAACATTCTGATTGAACGATTGTGTTAAAAAAAGTGTAACCACAAAATTACCCTTATCGAAATCAATGTGAAATGATGTTTATCGTTCTTGTGGTAAGACAGATATATTTATGTGTTATATTAATGTAAAGAAAAGTATTTTTATGTGGGGATTTATGTTTTCTTAAATGTTTATATGCACAAAGGGGTGGAGTCGCTAAATGTATGTTCTATTTGATAAGTTGTCGACTGTTATGTTGTCCAAATTGATTCGTGACTTCTTGTTAAAAAAACAGGTGTCAATCGCAGATATTTATTATGAATTTTGTCTGCAAACTTAGTTTTTTCTATAAATACTTATTAATATACTTTTTACATAAATTCTAAACTATATTTTTTTTTACTTAGTCCAGTAAAGTAAGATTTAATTTATTTCGGCGTCTTCACCTTTATTTTTTGAATGTATAGAAGATGTATTAGGTATTTTAATAATTATGTAAAATGTTAATTAATGCGCCTTTGTATACATCAATGCATTTAATAGTAGATGACATTTATTAATTATTATGTAAAATGTAAATTAAATTTTTCTTCAAATTTTTTTTTGAGGAAGGTTAATCTCAGAAAAGTAATGCTTACGAAATGAAAATCTTTTTTACAGCATGTTTGGCTTTTAGAAATGCCTTTATAAAATTTTGTTTTAGTTGTAATCGGATATTAAACTAATTTTGAATAATGTTTAAAATTAACACTATTTAAAATGCTCACTTTATTGCTCAAAGAAATCGCACAAAAGACAGGCACAAAGACATTCCGCATTACTTTTCCTTTTATTTTACTAATCTATTTCATATAATTGGAATCAAACTCGAATTTTTCATTTATATCTTTGACTAGAATAGAATAGAAATTTTATTTCTATTCTATTTCTATTCTACTAAAGAACTAAATATTTTTTCTATCGCTTATATGCAATTATAATTCCGAAAAGCATTTCACGATATTAATTAATTTAACTTTTATTGATGCAGCTTTTCATTCCACATAATATTAACAAAGTTACAACGAAATCTCACTTTTTAATTTCCAACTATAAGCGTTTACACATTTTTAAACGCACCGCTGACGCTTATTTGTAGTTATACAGACGCGATACGCACGGTCAGACGCAACCTGTAGGCCTAAAGGTCAACCTGTAGACCTTTGCACACCTGTATAATATTCAAATACGCGTTTGATACAGACGCGCGTGTGTAGCGAAACAGATGCGACGCAAACGCGCGTGAGTAGCGATACACATGCGCCGGGGTCGCGCGTTTGACGCGATACAAACCACAACAAACGGCTCTGCTTGATAAAAGCGCGCCGTCGACGCGCGTTTCTGAAACACGCGTCGACGGCGCGTTTAAAAAACATGGTGTGCATCGGCCCTTAGACGATAATGGTAACGACCACGGTATCGGCGGGATTGGTAAATTCATACATTTCTAGGGAAAATGAGAGAGAGAGAACGATATGTCAGTGACGTTACGTTGCCGTTATTGTGTATTATGAAAGCGCCCTTATTTTAACTTGATTTTTGATAACTAAGAGACATCTCTTCGCTTTCATACGCAAAATGTTGCATTCAAAACAACATTAGAAATTTATTACTAAAATGTAATTTATGTTCAATTTAATTGGTATTCTTTTATATTCAATTTAATTGATGTTCTTCAATGATATTCAATCAAAATGGGATCAGCTGACGTTATTCAATTAATTGAATAAAAATGTTATGTTTTGTTTGTTACAATGCAGTACTCGAAGTTGTTAATAGTTGTAGGCATTTTTGGGATAACCCGTCTGGTGTTTATTTTGTTATAAAAATAAAAATATTATTCAGATTTGTGCATTTTATTTTAACTAGTTTACCTTTTAGACTATACGTCCTTATTACTTAGCGCGCTTACAGATGACGTGATGCCATAGGTATTTGACTGAAAAAATCTAATTAGTCCTTCAAATTCTGAAGAAAAAAAAAATTGACACATACTTTTTCTTTTGTTATGTAAACCAAAATTGACGAAGAGTAGGTACAGTTTTTACTTGTTTCTGACGTCACGAGCACCACACTCGCATTTTGATGCGTTATATCTTTGTAAATATGCATTGGTTTAACGAAAGAAAAAATCATCATAAACCTATTAATGGTCCCACTGTTGGGACACAGGCCTCTTCTCTGTGAGAGGGAGTGGGCCATAATCCACCACGCGGGCCCAGTGCGGATTGGTGAATGTCACATGTCTTCGAATTTTTGGTTCTAGGACCTGCCGGTTTTCTCACGATGTTTTCCTTCACCGTTTTGGGAGCAGTGGTGATGAAATAAATTACACAAAGTAGCGCCTGGCTGGGTTCGAACCCACGACCTACAAGTCGTAAGTCGGGGCCACCATTGCTTAAAGAAAAAATACGTGACCATTATTTTTCAAAACTAGCTGACGGACTAATATTCAATTTATTGATGCTATCAAATTGCCTATTAGACTTTTGGCGTCGCCGACAACTACAACTAGAAGTGCAAATCCGTTTGAAGGCCCGTTCTTCCTTGCCGCTGTTAGTAGTGACTTAGCGCGAGGCGGCGAGTGGTAAAATCAAATGTTTGAAACACGTGTACAATGTGGTCAGATGCTGGTCGAAATAACAATATGGTTGCACTTTCTGAGGTTTTATTTCGTCAGAGTTTTTACGACAACTTTTTCAAATGACGGTTACAAAATAACTGAACTCAAATACCCGACGCATCGATTTTTAAACATTTCAACTAAACTCTAAACATAATCTAAACATCTCATTAAATCACTCAATAAACTGTATAATATGAATTAACAATTAGTTGCAAAATTATTGATCAGCAAATATTAATAAATTATATCTTTAATATTCGACGCGCCGGAAGCTTATAAGCGGAAGGTATTTGATAATTTAACATGACTAAATATGAAACTAAAATAAATGAAAGTCACTACATAATTCCTTTACAATTAAACAAAACTAAATAGAATCAAATCAGAGTTATTGACGTTTATTAAATATCAATAACGTCGAGTTGGAATTAGCGGTACCGGAAGTGTGTAACACACGCCACGAGGCACCGCCAGTGACAAATTCGCGTACTTACGGAGTAATTAATGTCTTATTCACGCCGCCCACCTCACCGCTGACCGCTTAGACCAAAGTCGTGAAAGAATTGTACGGCATCTTTAACGACATGTACATATTACTAAATGAATAAGAAAACACCAAAACATTTTGTATATAGCATTTATTTAACTAAAAACATCAATAGAGTACGGACCTAGTCTTATTTGGATACTCTTACAAAATATTAATACTGAAAATATAACTCTATCAAGTATGTCGCATATTGAATGATTTGCCTACTAAAGTGTGCAGTTCGCATTGTCGGCAAAACATACTGCAACCAGATTGAAAAATAACTTGCGTAAAAATAGGCATGTAGCTTGCTTTACTTTGAAATTCATTCTTATTAAGTTGTGTGCTACACAATTGTTCGGGTCGGCAAGGCAAACCCGGGCGGCAAAATAAAACATTTCGAAATATCCACTGAAGACCGCCGATCAGTTTGTTTAATTGTGAAATATTTGTACACGATTCCACAATAATATAATAAACTAGCTTTTGCCCGCGACTTAGTTCGCGTGGAATAGTGAAAACTATCCTATGTCCTTTATCAAGTTCCAAACTATGTCTGTTCCAAATTTCACACAAATCGGTTCAGTAGTTTAGGCGTGAAGAAAAGACAGACAGAGTTACTTTCGCATTTATAATATTAGTTTGGATTTGCCACATTGAATTAGGTGATCAACAGCGAAATGGAAGTCGGTTAGAGGTTGTATTTACTGTTTAACATAAATAATGTCGAATTGAATGTACCGACCCGAACAACTGTGCAGTACCTTTTATAGCTACTTGTATGCTTTTATGCACGTTATACGTTTATTTCTGTTTTCAAACCGCTTTTGAAAACAGAATTAGCCCGGTTTGTCAAAATTAAACCCCGACACTGCCCAATATGAAGTAGGGCATTTTATTTGTTGCTTCGATATGTCCTGACTTTAGGAAGAGTGCGAACTCCACACATTTGTAGATTTAGCCCTTACATACATTAGTAGTACGACCAATTTATGTCTGCTTTCTTGCTTCCAATATATTTATCTAAAAGTTAAAAAAGTCCTTCCAAAATTGTCCGTTTTCTTTCTTAAATCTAAAGTGAAATTATATTTTATACCATTTTCCATTTAAGACGTACATTCATATATAAAATTTTATATAAATTGTCTATACATTTGATACGTAGCCAGGATGAGATAAATGCCATAAAAAATAAAGAACTTGACAGATATCGTTGATTTTATTTTATGATTGTATTAATTTTATTACAACTGCTGTAACTCATATTCGCCTCAGACACGTTCATACACTCAGTTGTATGAGCAGTCATACAAACACGCCGGAAAGTTTTGTAAACAAAATAACCAATAATATTAGTGTCCCCTCGGTTTGAACATTATTTTTTACCGAAATTCTGACACTCAATTTCTACACTCAAATTCTGACAAACAATTTTACCTGGTTTTCTAATCCTGGCTACATTAATTTAGTTATAGATGCTTTGGAACTGTCTATATTTATTACATTTGCAAGAAAAAACAAGAAAAAAAATTTACCATACTCATTAGATCTTGTTTTTCGTTTTAAGGTTTATTTTTCCGCATATATTCTCCCTTTTTTACATATTCTTTCTTTATCATCCCTTCAATTATATTATTTAAGAAGAATTTATGTTAAGAGATAAGAGATATTATATCGTCCAATATGTGTACGTATTTATTTAAAATAAGCTAAAAGCTTCTTGATTTTCCTAGATCTATTCATGATCGATCATTTTGATACACGACTTTTGAGGTAATTTGTGTTATTTTAAGCCTTACAGGCTATTTTGCCAAATCTAGTATTATTATAATAAAATTTAAATTATCATCTATTACACTCTGGGATATGACCAAGTATTTCATACATATTGTAATATTTATTACATATTTTATAACTGCGTTTTACTTATATACAACTTATTATACATATATAAATTCTAACATCCCTATCTTGAAGTACCTTAAATTTTACTCAGTATGCAACATACTGTAAAAATCTCACTTTTTTTTAACCGGTTCAAATCTATATTGCATTAAAAATGTCTAAAAACAAAGCTGGATATAGGCATGATTCATTTATCCTAGAATAGTGCTAGTATATCAATTTCATTACTAAAAACTACCGATTAAAGATTTAATTTCAAAATACATTTTACACATTAAGCATTTTTTTTTGTAAAGTATCAAAAACTGCGGCTTTTAGTTCTGGCTATACACATGTTCAGAAAGTTAGTCAATTAGGTAGAACTTGTACAGACTCCAGCAGGTTAACCTACCTTTATCTGTCAAATTTTACCAATCGAACAATTATCTTTCACTATTGTGATAAGCTTGAAAATCTGCTAAAGAAATTTGACAAATTGAGGTAGTTTGATGTGCTGGCGTCTGTACTATAAAAGCCGACTTAAAGCAATTATTCAACAGCAGACAATCAAGCACAGTTCGGCATCTATATTTCCAGCTCGGCATAAATCAATATAAGCCGAGCACCCTAATTAAATTTGGCGGCAAAAGCGAACACATACAGGTTGAATTTACCATATCTGTTTTTTAGAAATCAAATGTTGCAGTTTTAGTTGTCATCTAAATTAGAACCGACATTTTAATCAGTATTTTTATGTTTTTGGCCACGCATTTCATTTGTAAAGTTCACCCTGTGTGGGAAAGCTTTTGCCGCCAACTCCTCCGATTTATGCCGACCCGAACTTGTTTATAGTACCCAATATGGACAGATACATCTATATAAACAAATAAATCAACGCTAGTCTAATTTAGGCCTAGAATTGGAAAACACCGATAAACATCCAGAATTGTTAAAATTTTTTATAAATAGCTCGATTAAAAGATGAAATAATTCGTCTTTAATAAAAATAAAAAGTTACTACATTCATAAATATGCCTTAATTTTTAGGTTTTTTTGTGTACGTTTTTGTTTTTAACATTTATAATTTTATCTGTATCTTCCTTAAAATATAAGTTCAAAATAAATTACCCAGTGAAACTTCACAGATGTCTTGGATATACGATTAAGAAACTTATAATTCAAAGTAGAAAAAAGATGATTTTATCGACAAGATTGACCTATTCTAATAATTACAATGGGGTATTCTTTATTATGTAACAACATATTAAAAAATACTCTATTCTAATTGCTAGAGGTTGTAGACCTCCCTTCTTATAGGCTTTTTTTTATCAATAATAAAGGGCTATGCAACTTTTTGGCATCCATTTTTTTTTTCTTTCGCCGGTAATGAAATGTTGGTCATTAGTAGACCGCAACCTAAGAACTTCGTAAAAAATAATAAAAAAACGACGGGTTGCACTCTGGGAGTGCCGGCAGAAGTGAAAACTTGAATAGTAATTGTTGGAAATATCTTGTGAACAGATTTTAGTAAAACTCGCAAAAATGGTTGACTTTTTATTTCAATAATTTTCCAATGTGACGTACATCTTTTATAAACAATGTTACCTAGCAACGAATGTATCCAGCATACAAACTTCTTTAAAAGTAATAAAGTCACACGAATATTCACGCAAGCGCCCTGCGCCGTCCTACGCTTTTTCGGTCAGGGTCACGTGTCCTGACGCGAGTTTAAGATTTTATACCCATTACAGAAAAAGTACTCAACGCCGCTAAAGAAGTTTTCACTTCAAAAAATTCTAAACCGTAACCAACCAGAGATATAACGGATTTTATTTTGTTCGAATCAGGAGTAAATCAATACTCTATGGATTCCTACAAAAAATAACTCCTGATTAGAACAAAATAAAAACCGTCATATCTCCGGTTGGTTACTGTTTAGAAACTTTTTTCTATGGATTTCTTAGGTGGAAGTCTAATTGTGCCCAAAATTTAATCACAAAAAAAATTGATGCCAAGGTCCATACTACAAGTTGCATCATACCCTTTTATCGATGTGCCTGTGAAGTTTCTCCAACTAATCTAATTTATCATTATTAATTTATTGCTTTAAATATCTTTGATATAAGGTGTTACATTACAGGCGCATGCTCCCAGCGAGGGAGCGCTATTACTTATTATTATACGGTTTATGTCACATTTTAAAGCAACGGTTTCATGTTCCGCCATTTTGTAGGAGGAGCCAAAAGTCGGATGAATTATAATAAATCATTTATAAAAATATGATTGTGTGCAATTTTAAAATAAATTTTATTTTGCGTTTTCACCTGCTTCTTATTATTACTCAAAATATTCTGAAATGAATATCATTTACAATGACTACAAATTTTATAAAATATGGCACATAAATTGAGCCAACGATTGGCTCCACCGTCTTACTGACTAAAATAAACTATACTAAGAAAAAAGTATATTTGTACTTTTACATAGGTTATTTTTAATAAAAAAAAAAAAGTTTACCATTTTACGTGCGCCTAATTTTGACTAAGCTTACAATTTAGGCTCTAGACAGACGGACTGCATTTCAACTGCAATCCAACTGCAAATTTGCAGTTTGAATGCAGTTGACACGACTGCAATCGAACTGCATCCGAACAGCACCGTACCCACCCGTCCGCACTACTAAAAGTAGCAATAAAGCTTCGTCAAATCTTAATCTTACAACCTTGTTGCTCGACATATTAATTTTATTTACGGACAGACAACGCGTGTGCTCACTCTAACCTTGTTTCTACGACTGATTCTATGCGTGGGGGGGGGGGGGGGTTGGGGCGGAGCGTTAAAGTAGTGCGGTCGGTTGGGTATGGTGCAGTTCGGATGCAGTCGGTGTGCAGTTCACACGACTGCACGCCGACTGCAATTGGACCGCACGGTTCTATTGCAGTCGTGTCAACTGCATTCAAACTGCATCCGAACTGCAAATTTGCAGTAGGATTGCAGTTGAAATGCAGTCCGTCTGTCTAGAGCCTTAACTAACACACTGCCTGAAATACAGTCTTCTGTTTTATTTGATTTCAGATCATGGCTGTGCAAAAATCTATTGGCGGCAAAATGAACTAAATTCATTATCGGTCCGCAATGTAGTCTTGTATGTGTCGCAGGATAATTTGATAAACCGAATTTTCGCAAAAATTCTAGAGATATCGCGAAACAACGATAATTGGAAAATATCTATGATATTTCTCAATATTACTGAAGAAGAATAGGGTTTTTGCTAAAACGCCATGCTTTAGTAGGTAAGGATTTGGGGACACCCTGAAGTTCGGTTTGGTTAGGTTTCTTTAAGGCCCGGCGCCCACTATCGGTGGGCATCGGTGCGGCTCGGTAGAGCTCGAGCGCTTTACGCCGGCTTCGGGCGGCTTTGGGCGCCTTAGAGCTGCGTCGGGCGACTTCGGGCGGCTTTGGGCGCCTGAGAGCTGCCTCGGCAGTCGTAAACACGCCTAAGGACGCCGTAGCTGATTTTGGGTAGCCTAAGAATAGTTCTGACTGCAGAAACATCGCAGAGCAGTCACTCGTAACGTTCCGTGAACAGTTATGTGTGTGTATTTATAATGGTGGATTTATATTGTTTATTCATAAGTTATTTTTGTAGCTTTAAGTCTCAAGTTGTTTTGATATTTATTTTATTTTTACTTGGTATTAGGACATTTTAATTAGTATTTTGGTAAAAAAAAAATGCCAATAATAGTTTTCTTTACGAATGTACATGCGCAGAAGTTTGCAGAGCCTATGTTCAGGACTGCCAAGTTATTTTGCGTCTACTTGTACGATACGATAACGAAGGCGCGTGCGGTAATCGAAATGACTGTTCTGCGACGTGTCTCATCCGAAAATGCCACCTGAGCTACCCGAAGACCGCCTCGGCATCCTTAGCCATGCTTACGGCTGCCGAGGCCGCCCGAAGTCGCCCGATGGAGCTCTAAGGCCCGGCGCCCACTATCGGTGGGCATCGGTGGGGCTCGGTACAGCTCGAGCGCTTTACGCCGGCTTCGAGCGGCTTAGGGCGCCTTAGAGCTCCGTCGGGCGACTTCGGGCGGCCTCGGCAGCCGTAAGCATGGCTAAGGATACCGAGGCGGTCTTCGGGTAGCTCGGGTGGCATTTTCGGATCAGACACGTCGCAGAACAGTCATTTCAATCACCGCACGCGCCTTCATTATCGTATCGTACAAGTAAACGCAAAATAACTTGGCAGTCCTGAACATAGGTTCTACGAACTTCTGCGCATGTACATTCGTAAAGAAAACTGTTTTTGGCATTTTTTTTAACCAAAATACTAAAAAAAAATGTCCTAATACCAAATAAAATAAATATCTTATATTATATTCTTTGTCTTAAGGCTCCAAGTTTCTCTTCTTCTTCAGCAAGATGAACAATGAGAACTAAGTCCCAATCCACCATTATAAATACACACACATAACTGTTTTCACGGAACGTTACGAGTGACTGCTCTGCGATGTTTCTGTAGCCAGAACTATTCTTAGGCTACCCAAAATCAGCTACGGCGTCCTTAGGCGTGTTTACGACTGCCGAGGCAGCTCTCAGGGGCCCAAAGCCGCCCGAAGTCGCCCGACGCAGCTCTAAGGCGCCCAAAGCCGCCCGAAGCCGGCGTAAAGCGCTCGAGCTCTACCGAGCCACACCGATGCCCACCGATAGTGGGCGCCGGGCCTAAGGCGCCCTAAGCCGCCCGAAGCCGGCGTAAAGCGCTCGAGCTCTACCGAGCCGCACCGATGCCCACCGATAGTGGGCGCCGGGCCTAAATCCTGCAAATAGAAATAGAAGCCTCGCGAATCGGATCTTCGTCGACTTAGCTTTTTTTATTTTTTATCGTGGTAAAATCATCAAATGAGTCCTCCCACCTAGGGCAGGGCGGGAGGGACTGTCAGACTCTTACTGACTAAAATCCACGGTCTCTTTCAATAGCCCTTTACGTTCCAGGGTCACGGTAATTCGATAAGTCCCGCGTGCTCGGTAGGCTTTGGCCCTTTAAAGGGGGACCCCGTCATTATCCTGACACTCTTTGAAGCGCGCGTGGAACACAACGCGCCGTCGACCCGGGCGTGGTCCATGGTCGGACAGCGAGTCGCCCATTAGGCGCATCACATTCGGAATTCGAACGGTGTCTAGTTGAGAACGCGATGACATACACTAAAAATTGCTTTTCATTGTGCACTCACTTGGGTGGAATATTTATTTATTATTTATAGTACGATAACGGTGTGTCGCGTTTTCAGTGTGTTGGACATGGCGTGTGTTCTATAGTAATTGATACACTTATTTTGCGAAAATACATGCGTAACCGCGCTACAGAAAGCGGTCGCGGGAATCACGAATTAGCGTGACCCCGGTACGTAAAGGGCTATTGAAGGACACCGTGGATTTTAGTCAGTACGAGTCTGACAGTCCCTCCCGCCCTGCCCTGGGTGGGAGGACTCATTTGATGATTTTACCACGCTAAAAAAAAAGGCTACAGAGAGCGGGACAGTTAATTTATAGTTATAACTATAAGTTACCCTAAAATACATACATTTTTACTGGCCGTTTCATTACACATTTATAACTGCGTTATTTTTTTCAATTAAGCTTATCTAATATTACTGGCCCTAAAAAAATTATCATAATATTTGTGACCATTTCATATTTTTTTATAAAAGTAACAACTATTAATAAAACATTAATGAAAGCTTCTTCTTATAAATAGAGTGTGTACTGAACATGGCGCATACTTCATCATCTCCCTAGCCTTTTCCCAACTATATTGTGGTCGGCTGCCAGTCGAACCAGATGCAGCTGAATATCAGTATTTTACATGGAGCGACTGCCTGTCGGACCTCCACAACCCAGTAACTGGGTAATACGATACCCCATGGTAAGACTGGTTGTCAGACTTTTAGAGCTTCAGACTGTCAAAGATCTACAAATGACAGCCGGGACCAACAGCTTTACGTACTTTCCGAGGCACGGAGGAAGCTTGCTATGACAGATGGTCATCCATCCACAGACCATCTATATATAATCCTCTCCTAATATGGCTATACCTATAAGATAGAAAAAGACAGTGTGTCTACTGAGTTAACTTGTCTCAAGTTAAAACGTTGCCCCACATTAGGAATTTCTCCTGTGTGACTCGTAGAAACTCACATACACAAACACCCAGACTCGGAACAACTAATTGTAGATCATACAAATATTTGCTCCGTGCGGGAATTGAACTCGCGACACTTCTCAGTTCGTTTTTTATTCGTATGTTTATTATACATGGTGTAAGAGCTCACATACACAAACGCCCAGACCCGGAACAACTACTTGTAGATCATACAAATATTTGCTCCGTGCGGGAATTGAACTCGCGACACTTCTCAGTTCGTTTTTTATTCGTATGTTTATTATACATGGTGTAAGAGCTCACATACACAAACGCCCAGACCCGGAACAACTACTTGTAGATCATACAAATATTTGCTCCGTGCGGGAATTGAACTCGCGACACTTCTCAGTTCGTTTTTTATTCGTATGTTTATTATACATGGTGTAAGAGCTCACATACATAAACGCCCAGACCCGGAACAACTACTTGTAGATCATACAAATATTTGCTCCGTGCGGGAATTGAACTCGCGACACTTCTCAGTTCGTTTTTTATTCGTATGTTTATTATACATGGACTAAGAGCTCACATACACAAAAACGCCCAGACCCGGAACAACTACTTGTAGATCATACAAATATTTGCTCCGTGCGGGAATTGAACTCGCGACACTTCTCAGTTCGTTTTTTATTCGTATGTTTATTATACATGTGTAAGAGACTTTGACGCACAAACGCTTTTGTTCGTGACTAATTTGCGATACAGTGAAATTCATCCTTACTCCTACGACATAATGATGTAATTCGACTGAATTTCGTCGTCGTGGCAAGTGTGTTTCTTTTTCCTATGTACCTGTAGACAACTGCACGTTTTATACTGGCAGCACCTTTATGTCGTGGTAGTAAGGATGATTATCATTTGTCGGTACGCAATTTGTCGAATTGCATCGCATTGCGTTAGGAGTAAGTGCGCACATATTTTTTAAACCCCAAGACGATACAATGAGTTGTGCATAGTTCTTAACATTTAATATATCGGAATATATTTCTAGTATTTTAAAGGTAAATAGCCTACGCATTTTTTGAGGTCTTAGTCAAATCTTATATGATTTTAAGTAGAACTTACATTTTTACAGCATCGTAATTCCGTTTTTTAAGTACACGTGGGTTTGTTATTGCAGTTCTCGACTCCAAAACACCCTCGCCTACGGCTCGGCTGTGAATTCCGCCTCGAATGCAATAACAAACTTTCCCCACTTATATCAATCTACTATTATCGGACTTTTATTTTATTTGTAAATGTATTGAAAAATTCGTTTCATATACTTGGGCTTTTGTAATTGCATCTGACACGGAATTGCCACCCGAGCCGCAGGCAAGGGCGTTATGGAGCTGAGAATTGCAATAATTAAAACTTTCCCACTTGTATCAAAATGTACTACAATACGCTTTATTTGTAATTTTGACTACTCTAAAATTAGGACGAGACTTGTGTATCACTAGTCAGATCTGATTTAAACTCTATACTTACCAATTTACGGTTGAAATTCACTTTGAATTTTTTTCCAACGTCATAACGTTTCAAATATATTAAACGCTTGGACTGTTGACAATACTTTCATACGAAAGCAAACCTTTTTTATGTTAAGTTAATGTTCATATTTGTACGGCACGCTTGGCCATGATTGTTTGTGGGAATTAACACATTAAATCCTTACTTCTAAGGTTCATTTTCGTATGACATTGGTAAAATTCTTTGCAACTTTAACTTAGAAATAATACGTAACTTATCTTAGAAATTTCGACTGTTAGGCACTAATAATAAGGATTACATTTGCTTCACACGCGTTTCCTTTAAGTGAACCTTTATTTCTTCTTGTACATTAAGTTCTCTCTGTTATAGGGTTCTGATTACGACGTATCCTTGTTTCTGTGAAAAGAGAATTTGGTCTTTAAATGTGTTACTATAAGGAGTATATTTCTTTGTTGGTTTTGGGGCTGTCTGCATAATCAGCCCACCATGTTCCCACAGCTGAGACACAGGTCTGGCTTCTATAACAGGTCGTGGGTTTTAATCCACCACGAGGGCCCTGTGCGGGTTGGTAGATGTCACATGTCTATGAATTTTTGGTTCCAGGATATGCCCCGGCTTCCTCACGGTGTTTTTTTCACAGTTTAAAGAAATGTGGTGATGAAATAAATTACACAAATTAATACTTCTGGCTGCGTTCGAACCCACGATCTACCACTGACCACCACTGGGCCATCATTGCTTTTTTCATAAATGAAAATCGTTGCTTCTTGAGAATTATTATATTGGAGATTTACAGGTTACATTAAGTGCTAGTTTGAAAAAAAAATTGTTGGACATTGTTACATATGCGTGTGGCCAGACGCAGCTAGGACGTGATGGCGGGTGCGCAGATGTGTGCGTGCGCATAGATTTTATTAGTAGTGACCTTTCTTCTCGCATAGACTATTTGCTTGGACACATTATATGAATAATAGAGAGATTTTTTGATTAAATAGAGTTCTGTTCTATTGTAGATTTTGTTTCTGTCGCCTTTCTCCCAGACTAGGGCTCATACCGCCAGTGGGGTCTTTAGTCCCCAAAGTAATTAATTGCGACAATTTTGCTAAAAATTTAGGTAATTAGATCCGATGTTATATCGGTTTTTTAACAGTATTTTTAATGTTGAAATAGCACGCGTAGTTTGAGAATGTCAGGTGATTTAATTAAATTTGACAGCTGTCATATGTCAATATTGACATTGAAGTGGCGTTCAAATCATTAGAGTCAAGAGTAAACACAACTTAAATAAATAAATATTACATTATGTACTTACAAGTAAATAGGAGCGCCCTCCTTATTTACTCTTCCTCCTCTTGCTAGGTGTCCTGTGTCGCGCAGTACAGTGTCGCCTGCCGGTGTACGCCTGCAATGTAAGTCAAATATATATTTTAGTTTTGTTTGTTTGGGTTTTGAGACGCTCTCAGCAGGATACCGCGGCCCTGGAACGCAAGTGGCAGTTGAAGGAACAGGCTGGTTGGTGAGAGGGACTGTCAGAGTCAGACTTTTTCTCCTACTAGTATGGGAGGACTCATTTGATGATTATTACAAACAAATACGTATAGCAAAAAAATACTACGTGATAATTAATTACAATGTTTACTTTTTATCTTGTTAATTGGCTATTTGACAGTAGCTATAAATTACAAATATAATTAGTCCGTCATTTAGAGTTTAAAAAAATAATGGATACGTATTTTATCTTTCGTAAAATCAATGGATATTCACCATCATATAACGCAAATGGGGGCTTGTGACGTCAGAATTTCATAGAAATTGTACTAAATTGTGACATATTGCCAATTTTGAAAACATTGTATCTCCGTCAATTTTAGTTTACGAAACAAAAGAAAAAATAGGGTCGAATAGTTTTTGATAATCCAAGTGACGGACTAATTATAATTTATCAGTCAAATAGCCAATTGTTATTGTACAAAGTATTTTTTTTTGCTACAACGTAATATTCAAGCGACAGTTTACATCAGCCACATAGCAATATTCCAAATGATTCACTTCGTGAATGGATAACACGGATGGTACGGTTGGCGCAGTGGCTAAACGATCGACTGCTGCCCAGTGTGTTGCGGGTTCGATCTCCGCACGGAACAAATATTTGTATGATCTACAAGTAGTCGTTTCGGATCTGGGTGTTTGTGTATGTGAGTTTCTATGACTGCGGGAAATGCACGTGGTTCGTGCATTTCCTATAACGCCATTGGCTATTCATCCACGAAGGTGAATCAATTTGGATATTGCTAAGTGACCAATACAGACCCTCAGAAAGAGGTAATTGTCATTTTTGTTCTTACTGAAGTCGAATAGAACACAATATTATCCAAATCGATACAGCAGTTTCAACACAAAAGATCAAAGAACGAGACAAGAATACATTAAAAAGAAATGAAATATTCAAGAAATCTCTTCTTCAGCAACGCCGGGCGTCGTATCAAGCAGGCAACCGGTCCAGCGAGATAGGCATTTTGGATAGATAATGCAACAACTATTCAACATGTATATCCCACTGGCCCTAGTGCTAAATTCTCTCGTCTTCGTCGTTCGTAGGTACGTATCTGACCGTGACATCACTTTGGGCCCTATCAGAAAAACAGCGCTGTGACAATTTTAAAAATGTCGCTGCACATGCTGAGATAGGAGCCTTTTGGCCTCGCACAGGACTAAATTGTTTTTTTATTGGTTTTGCCTTTTTGTCGTTTTTTCTTTCATATATTTTGTTTCCTTTGTTGTTTTTATTCATGTAATTTTTGTTGTTCTGTCCTGCGCGTGTCAATAAATTACTTTTCTTTCTTTCTTTGTCTTGTTTCTTGGTGATTTCCCCCCCCCCCCCTCTCTGGGGCGACAATCTACGTCTCTCCAGCTCTGGGACAGCATTCTATTCTTATTCTTTCCCGTTTTGTGGATCTCTCCTTTCTGGAGGAATCTCAGAAGGTTACAGTACGTTTTGCTGTTGTGCAGCAGGATCAGCAAGACTCAAGTCTTTGTAGTAAGGTGGAGTCTTTAAGGAAGCAGATTGAAAGATAATCGCATCAAACTCATGACGTCGGAATACACTTAAAATTACACCACAGCGCAGCGTGACGTGTTGAGATTTTGAAAGGCGTCGCATCTTCGTCTACTGTGTTTTTTGCTTTTTTGATCGTGTTAAAATATCAAATGAGTCCCACCCAGGGCAGAGCAGAAGGGACTGTCAGACTCGTACTGACTAAAATCCATGGTGTCCTTAGTCCAATAGCCCTTTACATTCCGGCGTACACGGTAATTCGTAAGTCCCGCAACCCGTCAGGCCGCGGGACTTACGAATTACCGTGACCCCGATTGGTGATTTTGGTTTACGAAATAAAATAAACTAACGGATTAATTAGATTCTTTTTAGTGGACACTTTGAAACGTTTGTTACATTATTGGTCTTGAGATGGATTCATTGGAAGACATTATGTGAGAACAATGTACGAGTAGCAAGTTAAAAGTAGCCATGATGAAGATAGAAAAAGACAATTATGAAATAAAATAATTAAAATACAGCTTTAGTAACATTATAACTAATACACGGGACCCAAGAGCTGGCTTTTACCTTGGCCAGAGGCTAAGTATTGCCATACAAAGAGGCAACGCCGCCAGTCTCTTGGGCACATTACCAGCTGACAGCGTTGAGGATGAATTTTTCGATGCTCTATAATAGTTTAATTTTAATTAAGTACTTTTATATTTGTGTATTTTTAGCTTCTTAAAATTAAACTATTATATTATACACGGGATATACAAATATTTTGACAGTAAACACATATATTTTTTTAGAAATCTGAAAGAAAAACGAGTATTAGTATAAAAAAGAAGTAATAATATACTGTCCTTTAAGCTCAATCGTTTGGCACAAAGAGATGGGTGTCAATTAAATGGTTAGCATAGTATTGTTATTTCTGTGAGCAGAAAAATATAATCGGTGAGCAGAAATAGCTAATTGGTCAGCAACTCATGGTCAGCAAACATTTCAAAATCAATCAGCAATTTATGTCATTCTGGATGGCTGTAATTATTTTTGTACAGCATATTAATTATATAAGCTGCAATCAGCTGCTCATGTTTAATAAAATTTTGGTAAGCACTCAGAGTGTAAGCAAAAAAATGCATTTTGTGCTGCATATAAAAGTAGCAAAAATACTTCACTTGTTCACCGATTATATTTTTCTGCTCACAGAAATAACAATACTATGCTAACCATTTAATTGACACCCAGCATGTCGACGGAGCCCCGCTTCGCGGGGCTCCTACTTCTGGGTGGTAACCTAAATTGTCCGAGTCGGGGTGCCAGCAAGTCGTGTCACGCGCCTGCTCTTGCTCCGCCCACTTTTAACGTACATTGCCGCTTTTTCAACAAAAACGCAATCCAAGTAGTTATTTTGCTCACCATGTTTTAAATATGCATACCAATCAAATATACTGCTTATAGACATGTTTTTCTGCCGCTCAATCATGAAATCTTGCCGCTCAAGTAGTTATTTTGCCGACTGAATGTTTATTATGCAGACTCATGTTATTGTTGGTTGCCTATGTATGATTTAATTTTTATTAATTTTTTTTTTTTAATTTAATTGAAGTTGTGAACAAATATTTATAATAGCCCTCCTCCTAATTTTTATGTTGTTATGCCCGACAGGGCCCACAATGCTCCAAAACTATTGTATGTATCTTTATGTACCTACCACCTAAGTTCACATTGTGGAATGCAATAAACGAATTGAGTATTGAGTAATTTTTGACCATTTTCAAAATTAGTTGCGGAACAAGAATTCCTGCCTGATTTTTTTTATTGCAAACAAAATCTTTGTATGCTGACTAAATTATTTAAATGCTGCTTTTGGGTGGCTTGCCAAATTTTATAATTGCTGACCAATGTAATTACT
This sequence comes from Agrotis puta, assembly GCA_943136025.2. Lineage (NCBI taxonomy): Eukaryota > Metazoa > Arthropoda > Insecta > Lepidoptera > Noctuidae > Agrotis > Agrotis puta. The sequence goes on along the minus strand of OW964195.2, from coordinate 5,708,522 downwards.
TCTCCAAAGAGATTAATTTAGTTGCAAGATTATGTTTAATGGCCGTCGTGTTAATTTTGACTTTTGACTTTGACCTTCGCGATATGCTTGCGTCAGTACCCGCGGGTCAATGTTTGACTTTGATTCAGTCGTGAGTTCGTATTTGCATTTACCAGAACACCGGTGCATGTCTCGAGTCAGTGTTGACCTTGACTTTTGACCTTCACTTATGACTATGACTTACCAGAGTACCGCTGCATGTCTCTCGGGTCAGTATTGACCTTGACTTTTGACCTTGACTTATAATCATGTCCTGAACCCATGGTATCCGTTTGTGCGTCGATGTCTCTTACACCCTGTATACCGTACACATTACCGGTGCTTGTCATTCGTTATAACAGGTTGTTGACTCTTAGGTTGGCTTCAATGATGACCTTGGCACTGAAAGAGCGCTCATGCGGTACCGGCGCGTATCAATCTGAACAGAACTCTAGCTTTTGGCTTTGACTCTGCAATTACCAGAGTACCGGTAGATGTCTCTCGAGTCAGCGTTGACCTTGACTTCTGACTATGACTGACCAGAGTACCGCTGCAGGTCTCTCGGGTCAGTATTGACCTTGATTTATGACTATGTCTTACCAAGATACCTTTCGATTCAATGTGAAAATATGACCTTGACCTTGACTCATGACTATGACTTACCAGGGTACCGGTGTGCATCACTAGGGTCAGGATGGTCAGGGTCTGGTGGCGGCGCCCGAGTGAGTGCCTCATCTCCTCCCGGCAGACAGGTCTCCACCATAGCCTCCAGGCAGTTCACGAATAGTTCACTGCTTTCTGCTGTACATTGATTCTGAAGAGAAAAATATATTTGATTTTTGTCTATGGAAGTTTTCGTCACGCAATGCAACGGCTTTTTAAACGCCTGCGTCGCGTTTTTAAGGAGTTCAAGAAACAAGGGAATGAAAGATTCAGCTTCAAACGAGTGTGTCGCGATGGCCTAATTGGTCAGGCGTCTGGAGTACTTATCCAGAAGACGCGGGTTCGAGTCCCACTCGCAACTGTATTTTCTTTCCACGAAAATCTTAATGAATAGATAATATTCACGACTCTGAGATACTTTATATTATCATAGATATAATGTTTTCAGTGTCAACACTTAAAATCTTTAACCATTGAAATCTGTCTCTTGATTTTTGTGCATAAAAGGGTATGCAACTTTTAGTATGGACCTTGGCATTAATTTTTTACCTTTCGCCAGTGATTAAATTTTGGGCACAATTAGACTACCACCTAAGAAGTCCATAGAAAAAAAAATAGTTTCTAAACCGTAACCAACCAGAGATATGACGGTTTTTATTTTGTTCTAATCAGGAGTTATTTTTTGTAGGAATCCATAGAACTATTGATTTACTCCTGATTAGAACAAAATAAAATCCGTTATATCTCTGGTTGGTTACGGTTTAGAATTTTTTTATTATTTTTTACGAAGTTCTTAGGTTGCGGTCTACTAATGACCAACATTTCATTACTGGCGAAAGAAAAAAAAGAAAATTGATGCCAAAAAGTTGCATACCCCTTTATGTTCAGTGAAAAAAAAACGAATTATTTATATTATTGATAATTATATTATTTGTTATTTCGTTGATGTTCTTTTATTTTATTTTTTTTATTATTTTTTTTTTATTTCTATTTGTTTATTTGTGTGTCCGGTAATGGTTACCCAAATAAACGTTTTTTCTTTCTTTCTTCTTCTTTCGAATTACTCCCGTCCAGGCAGGTCGCAATTAACATTAGTAAGAAACATTAAACTCTACCAACTGCAAGTTACCTTAGTGAATGGTCCGGCGAATCTCCACAGTCCGCCGAAGCCACAACTCTGCATGTAGTGTAACTGTTGTTGACTGGCGTCTTCACTCGCTATCATGTTCTAAAAAATAACGCAAGAGATATTGTTTCTATATATCTATATTTTTTTTTTCTAAAACGATTGTTTCTAAATTCCTTTGAAACGGCTTGACTAATTTTAAAACATTTTTTTTTAGGATATTTGGTAGGTATGAGGAAAATGTAAAGTATTTTTCATACTCCCAACACCATTTAAAATTAATTATAAAGAGAGGCAACTCAGGAATAGATGTGAATAAAATACGAGTACATAGCAGTTTCACCCGCTCGAAAATCACGGGAACATAAAATCGGACAATCTGTGGACCCATCCAAATTAGTAGTTTGTTGGTCTAGTGGTTGGTGACCCACGACCTCCGGCATAGCAGTCAATGCCGGAGGTCGTGGGTTCGATTCCCACCCAGGACAAATGTTTGTGTGATGAGCACGATCATTTGTTCTGTGTCTGGGTGTAATTTATCTATAAAATGTATGTATTTAGAAATATATAAGTATGTTTATCAGTTGTCTAGTACCCATAACACAAGCTCTGCTTAGCTTGGGACTAGATGGCGTTGTGTGATAGTTGTGGAATATTTATTTATTTATTATTTATTTTGGTCGAATGAGTATCAAACGTACATACAAAATTTCAAATTTATAATATTTGTAAGGTTAAGTAAAATTAAAAAGAGGATTTGGACCAGCGTAAAAATTAATATTTACCTGTATAATGCTCTGCACGGCGCTCAGTATCAGCTGATCGTGGCAATGCATCAACACGTGGTTGATCTTCATGTCTAGTAGACTGTGACTGTATATAAAAAAGGTGTAAAATTAGCATGTTTAGTTGCTGCATACGTAGCGGAACCAATTCTATCTCTATTACACCTTCTATCAAGAATAGACAAAGTTATTTAATGGTTATTTTTTCTATATAATTGAGACTTAGACCATTTTTTTTGTTATCGTGGTAAAATTATCAAAAGAGTCCTCCCACCCAGGGCAGGGGCGGGAGGGACTGTCAGACTCGTACTGACTAAAATCCACGGTGTCCTTCACTAGCCCTTTACATACCGGGGCCACGGTAATTCGTTAGTCCCGCGACCCCGGCAGACTTTGGCCCTCTACCGGCCCCGTCACATATAATTGACCATTGAGGAATAGAAACATTTGATTTAAACATTGCAATGCTTTAAATCTTTCTATGTTCTGTCTTTTCTTACATCGACAAAACAAGCACCGTAGAAACGGTTCTACGGAGCAATAACGTGGACTAAAAGTGTTAATTAGAAGCTTTCACCACATTTAAAAAAAACTAAATTTCGTAAACCGTAATCAAAATGAAATGTACGTACGATCTTAGTTTTGCACTTTTATAACAATTGAATACCACGAATCGAAACGTTTAAACAGATTTAGAGCTCAAGTTTTTAAAATCTCACCACTAAGTTATTAAAAAAATATTAGTTTAGTAATAGTTGCTTACATGACAGGAAATACTTTGGGGAACACCACTGATCCCTCCGCCAAATACTGGTATAATATTCTTATTTCATCCTCATCTGAAAAGAAAAACTTGGTTTAAAACACGCTGTTTATGTTCATCTCTTGCACGCTGTTTTTAACTCAATAGTGATACAGATTAAGATTAGTATTCAACGAAAAGCCGATTACTGACGAGTCGAGCAGACTGTAACTCTCAAGACTGCTCATGTATCGAGCACGAGCATAGCAAGCACGGTGAAAGTGCTCATGTATCGAGCACGAGCGTAGCAAGCACGGTGAAGTCGGAAAGTACTGACGGGTCGAGCAGACTGTAACTTTCAAAACTGCTCATGTATCTGTTGCATGCTCGCTGTAACACTCACCGGTAGTGTACTTGACGAGCGTAGCAAGTACGGTGAGCACGAGTGCTTGAGTAGTGAAGTCAGAAAGCACTGACGGGTCGAGCAGACTGTTGCTTTCGGGGCTGCTCGTGTCTTTGTCTGTTGATGCTTGCTGTGAGAACAAATCACGTTTTATAGTTGAAAAGTAAGCTAAACATAGTCTCCGACGAGGGAAGGTATTGTAAGCAAAGAACTACTGCTAAATTATATTTTAGCATTGTAAAGCGCTGTCGTCTAAATGGTTTTTGATACTGAAATGCGTCTGTCTCACGGAACATAAACATTTGGGCCGCCTTTTTGAAATAAGTTCACGTTTACACTGTCTGTGAATGCTGTCATTTGAGTTTCATATTCATCATTTTTTCAATACTCTTAGGTACATCCAAAAGTTGTGAAGATCTGAATGTGTGTTTACAATATTTATAGCTTCTCATGAGAGCAACTATACATACATACAAGGTTTTTTTTATCGTACTAATATCATCAAATGAGTCCTCCCACCCAGGGCAGGGCAGGAGGGACCTCATACACCCAAACTATAAAAACATTTTACAACACTTTTTAAATCTGTGACTTCGAAAATCTTACTTTAGTAGAAGATTCGGGGTAATCGCTGTCTCCAGATTTCGTGGACGAAGGTCTCTCGGTGTCGTCGGTGCTGCCTGGTGAGCCACGACCATCGTCGTCAACCATCTAACAAGAATATTGGAAAAATATATCAAATATAATTTTTTTACGGTTTTATTTTACGCATTAACGTTTGCATTGGGGAGGAAAGCACGTAAAACCATTGGTCCCAGCTGGCATTTATAGATCCTTGACAGTCGTTACTGTTAGTCAGAAGCTCTAAAGTCTGACAACCAGTCTTACCATGGGGTATCGTATTACCCAGTTACTGGGTTGTGGAGGTCCGATACGCAGTCGCTCCATGTAAAATATTAATATCCAGCTGCATCTGGCTTGACTGGAAGCCGACCCCAATATAGTTGGGAAAAGGCTAGGCAGGTGATGATGATTAACGTTTGCATTACTAATCCTAGTTAATAAGAAGTCTGGAGTATTTAACCAGAATAACGCAAGTTGGGGTCCTGGACTGCTAGAAGCAGTCGATTTTTTCTTTCCGCAAAAAAGCTTTTTAATGCCGTATATTAGTTTCCCCTTTGAATTTTTTTTGACTACTTAAAGCAGTCCGTACGGACTGCTCTGAAGACTAGACAGCAGCGACTGTACAGCTAACTATAGCCTTCTACATACACATAGACATGGGACTACTCGAGCAGTCAAAATACTTCAGGCAGTCGAACTGTATGACGCAGTTGCTAGGCAGCTAATTTTATAACACATTGTCAACACTTGAAATATAGCTGTTTAGCTAAATCGTGCATTTGTAACAAAAACGGCCGTTTATGTTTAATTACGTTATTGCCTTTTCTACAGTAATAATAGACCACATTTTGTATTTTTGATTCTATTTACGAGTTATGACATTTTTTCGATTGGCGGCGCTAGTGGACTGTAAGAGGTCTCTTAATAGTGTCCATACTAAATGTAAAAAAGACAGGCTAGAAGGTTGTTCTCATACACCCCAAATATGCCTCCTATCTTGCCCTCTTAAAACATGCAGCCAAATAGATCTCTTCGCTGCTACCGACAAAGCGGTGGAGATGGCGGAGTTTTGGGCCAATAAAATATAAATACCGTCGTGCCAGCGACACGAAGAAGAAAAATATCTATACATATAATAAATCTGTAGAAGGGTCAATTCTGTACGTTGAAAATATTGAAAAAATAAATAGCGGGGCGTGTTGCTGGATCGATACCAAAGCCAAATATGCAATTAAAAAAATTTTTGTCTGTCTGTCTGTCTGTCTGTATATGCAGGCATCACGTGAAAACTAACAGTTTGATTTCGATGAAACTTGGTATAATTATACCTTATTATCCTGGGCATAAAATGGGATACTTTTTAACCTGGAAAAATACGTATAAAAAAATCTTATTTTTCAGTTTTATTCATAGACGTTGTTCTGTAGAACCGCGATCTCCTTAATTATTATAGGCTTAGCCGTATTTGGGTCCAATAGATATTTATAAGATGTCATTGTCAGAGTTACAACGGAGAAATAAACCATCCACGCGAAGACCGACATCCGCGCGGACGGAGTCGCGGGCGGAAGCTAGTACATAATAAAACTGGTAGGTACTCACATCAAATCCACTATCAGCATCGCCCTGTTCCCTCGCCGACTCGCCGGTAGCGCCGTGCTGCATACTATGAGCTCTGCCTTCACTGTCCTGTATTTCAGCGTGAGGATATTAGTGTGTGAGCGGGACAGAAGTTGGACATTTAAGGGGACACGGATGTGTGGTGGTCTTGAAGTTTTGTGTTGCAAACATTAGGAATAGACTGTTAAACGTGGGTAGATTTGGACCGTGTTTTCTTTAACGTATGCCAGTTTATGTTTAAATTGAATTGGTGGTAAGTGACTTTTAGAGAATAATTTAAATTCAGGTAAGGTTGATACAAAAATTTTTTAGAACACAAAATAAAATTTCGTGACAAAAAAAGCCCTAGTTTATCACAACAAATATTTAATTTAGTGCCTTTACAAGTTAAGTAAAAGCTGACAATGTCCAGTCAAACTGTCACCTATTTCTGCAGACATTATGAATACAAGACATAATAGCAAGAAGTGGGAATTAAAAATGTTCATATTCAATTTGTATTTTGTTCTCATTCTTTTAGTTCTCTATCCCAAAGAGAAGACCAGGGGACGCATTATGACGTCTTAAAACCAGACTTGTTCCAGTGAGTGAACGAGGTGGCGCTAGACGACTTGTATAGCTCTGTCTCTTTCACTCACTGGAACAAGCCTGGTTTTAAGACGTCATAATACGGGCGGTGCTAGGAACCAGTGGGAACGTTATAAGCCGATTTGTTATTTTTTTTTCAACGTCAATTTATTCAGCAATATTAATATAACAACTAAGCGAGACACTTTACAAAATATGAATTTTAATAAATACTCGTACACTCCGACTTGAGAAGATTTTTTTAATTGTTAAAATAATCGAATTAGTCTATTCTTTATATTTTTTTATTATATTGATTAGTAGGTAGGGACTGTCACGCTGGAACTAAATAAAAACCACCGTGTTCCTTCAATTGTTCTTTACGTTACAGGTTCATTGTTACCTTTTTAAACAGACCCGCGACCCCGGCAGGAATTTGGCCTCTATGGGGTGTAACAGCAAAAACTTCAAGACCACACAATACGACAAACATTTTGGACATGGGGTGAAAGACAATAAAAACGGACATCAGGGTAATAATTCGGAAGCAGCTATAATATCACTTTAAAAAACTATTCATTTTTAACTATTTTTGTATATTTTTTTAGTTATTTCTAAATCTAGAAGCGCGCTGTGTTTCTTTTGTTCATCTTGTGGCTTTTGTGGCAGTGTGTTCGGTTAGAGTTCAAAAATGCAAGTTTTAAACTTTGTGCTGATTAAGTTCATATGCTTCGGGATTTAAACGAAAGTTCATCTTGTAGTATTGAGTCTATTTATCAGTATCAGATTTTCCATTCAATGGGGATCGATATGATTTGTAGTATAATACTTTCTACAAGCAGATTATTACAAAATAATATTCATCAGTATTTTTTTTTCATTATGCTGACACTTTTGGAGGCGTGGGTGGAACACAACGCGCCACCCGGGCCTGGTCGGACAGCGAGTCGCCCATTACTTGACGCCCGCATGCTTGCGCCTACGGTGGCCGGAGATCGTCTGCCGACGTCAAACGCCGTGGGCGACTACCACGGGACCAACGGCTTTACGTATCATTATCAGTTTGTTACGTACAGTTCATTTATTTTTGTCTAATTTCTACAGATAATGTTTGCTTCAATATAGCAAATAAAACACTGTTTGAACCCGAAACATATTATACTTGTTACTAGTTTTTTTTATGTAGGGGAGCAGTGTATGAGACGGGGACGCGAGGTATAATGAGGACATACACTCTTTAGGCATACTTAACACAACATTAACGTAGCGCAGCAATCACGACGTCATCTGCAAGCGGCCATTAACAAATGGCGTCCTGTTGGCGCTTGCGCTACGTTAGTATTGTGTTAAGTTTGCCTTAAGTGTGTGATTTTCCATCATACCTCGCGTATAAGACGGGGGTCTTATACACTGTTCCCCTACTTATTTGTGCATGTGACTTATCATGTGACATATTATTCTAAAGTGGACATCGTGAAGCTGGTGTGTTCGTTTTCCTAAAATTTTTGAAAAAGTCTGCAGAACTTGATTCTTTTTGAGTTTTTAGAATTTCAATGTTTGTTGTTTTATTGTTGTAAAGAGTTCTTGTTTTATCTATTATAACATTGTGAGAAGATATCTGTTTTTTTTTTTAGTAAATTATAGCAAATAATTATTAAAATCAAAAAATAACAGTTTTTCTTTAGAAAGAAAAATTAAAACCGCGTGCAGGATATGAACCTGCAACCTCCGGATTCAGTACACGACGCTTTTTCCAACCGAGCTACCGAGGTTCTTACCATTGGAATTTTTCTCTTTTCTCTTTTCGCTACGAATGCGTTAATGCGTATAATATTTATAGAAGAAAAAAATACCCGTGTTAATTCTTTTCACAATATTAAAATAGATAAAAAACTATAGTAAGTTTAATAGCCAATTATTAAGGGTTAAACCATGCAGGTTTTTAATTTTGAATAGGTACTTTTATTACCGGGATCTTGGATTCTCTAATGGACACTATACAGTTTAAAGGGTCACGATAAATTACGGGATAAAATAACATTTTGCGACAAAAATTGTTATTTTTAAAAATATAAGATTTAAACTTGATAAAAAAAACGTATTTTACGTAAAATATATCAGAAATAAACCATGTGAAGCGAATAACCGCTATTCACCCGGTTATACAACGTTAAAAAATACTCGTTATATCGCAAAACGTTATTAGGTATTTATCACAAAATAACGTTTAAAAAAACAACGTTACTCTTGGCGGGCCGATGGTATCTTTTGAAGTAGGTACAGAGAACGATCTCTGTGTCTTGAAAAGCATTCTAGCTGTTGTCTATTGAGGTAAGCAGTGCACAAGCATGTTGATACAGATACGCAATTATTTACGAAAAAAAAATACCGTTGTGAGAAATAACGATAAAAATAACGGTGTTTTTTATGAAGTGCCCGTATCGTTTTGGAAGTAACGGTTATTTTCGTAAATAAATGTTAGGGTTCAGTGATTTTTTGCGTTATATTCGTTTAATGTTATGCCAGTATTTTAATTCATATTTATTTTTATAACAATATCGAAAAAATATAGTCATTTGTTTTATTAAAATATTCAAGTCGGTTTTTAAGAATATATTCAAAGTAACGTTGTTAAAAAAAGCCGTTACAAAAATAGCGGTTACGCATATAACGCAATACAGCGAGCGGGTTGTGGACATAAAGTTTCCAATACGAACGATACAATGTAACCAAATCCGTAGGAGCGTGTAAAAAGACAACAGTGACATATGAGTACGTACGTGGACTAACTGGAAGATAAGTAGAGAATTAGTTTTTTTTTGGCGGGTTGAAGAGTAAGTCTAAAACGTGTTCTTTTTTTGATTTATTTAAAAATCTATGATTATTTTGATTTGGCTAATATAATAACGGTTTTTTTAGGACAAAGGGCTGCTGTCCAACGATTTTCATTAATAATTTGTTATTTTTGGTTCTACGATAAAGTTAAAAGAAAAACGTTGTAGAGACTTTAATTTGCAACAAGAAATGTTTCTATAAATCAATACATTACATTTGCAACTTAAAAAAAATGTTTTTCTCTACATTGTATTGTGTTAGCAACTAAATTACCTTTTTTTCTAGGACAAAGGGCTTTTATCCCTCAGTTTTCGTAAATAACTTTTTATTTTTAGTTACGATAAAAATTACAAGACAAAAGTTGTGGAGACTTTAATTTACAACAAAAAAGTTTCTACTAATCAATAGTTTGCATCTGCATCACTTTTTACAAAGATGACGGCCGCGGGATGACGGTTGTGACCCCACAAACTTGGTTTAATTTAACAGTAATCATCACATCTCTTTAGAAGTATATACAGAAGTAATAATTGCAACCCCAAAAATGTATCTTTTCAATGGACAATCAATATAATTACACAGGCCTGCAAAATGAAGGTCATAACTTCCTCTCTGGAATTTGATAGCTGATTCTGGAGTATTTTGATGCGCTGATTACGAATATGTACTTAGTTTTTCTCCATCACCTCCTGATTTTTCAAAAAAGCTACACAAAGACAATTGAGAAAAAAGACAAGTTTTCACTTAAAAAATTATATATTTAAAAAAGTACTTAATTTTTAACTTAAAAAACACGTAATAACAACTTATTGCTGGGTTAAAATACACTTAAATTTTATTTGTGGAACCTGGTCCTTTTTTCCTGGAAGCTTCTGTTGTGCGATTTTCGATTATATTTCCGGTTTGGATCATCACGCTTCAACAACCAACAATAGTCCGCCATCATGCTGACATTCCATCTTCCTTGATACCGGACTTCAAGCTCTTTTAAATCTTGGTGAAATCTTTCACCTTGTTCTTCGCTAACGGCTCCTAGATTTTCTGGGAAGTAATCAATGCGCGAATTCAGAAAATGAAGTTTAACGCTCATATTACAACCCATTACACCAAAATTCGTTATCATTTTGGCTACTATTTCTTTATAGTCCGAGCTTTTATTGTTCCCCAAAAAGTTTTTTACCACTTCCTTAAATGATTTCCACGCTTGTAACTCGACATCATTGAGTTTTTGATCAAATTTTTCCTCCGACATCAATTTTCTTATATCAGGGCCGACAAAAATTCCTTCTTTTAACTTAGCATCTGATAAAGATGGAAAAACTGAATGCAGATATTTGAAACCTTCCCCATCTTTATTTAAAACCTTCACAAACTGCTTCATTATACCCAATTTGATGTGTAAAGGCGGCAGTAAAACTTTTTCTCTGGGAACCAAACTCTGTTTAAGCACGTTTTTGATTCCTGGGGTTAGTTCAGTTCTTGGAGGCCATTCCTTTTTGGTCCAATGATGTTGTTTATCCCGGCTATCCCATTCGCAAAGAAAGCACGGGTATTTTGTATAACCACCTTGTTGGCCGAGTAGCATGCTTATGATTTTCAAGTCTCCACACACCATCCAGCCGTGATGTTCGTAAGCTATAGTAGCTAAAAGCTTTTCCAAATTTTCATAACATTCCTTTAAATGGACAGAATGTGCAACAGGTAGTGAGGCATATGTATTCCCATTATGTAGAAGGACTGCTTTTAAACTTCTTTTTGAGGAGTCAATAAACAATCTCCACTCCTTAGGATTGTATTCAATGTCGAACATTTTCATCAAGCCAGGAATATCTTTACAGTACACCAAATCATGATCTTCAGCGAAGAATGGAAGGAAATCTTTTTCTCTGTGACGGTACCATGAAAATGAAGTACCAGGTGCAAGCATATTTCTTTCTTTTAATCATAATCCGAGGAGCTCAGCTGCATCTTTGGGGAGATTCAAATCTCTTGTCAAGTCGTTTAAATCTGACTGTGAAAAGAGCTGACACTCGTTAGAATCTACTTGAAATACAGGATCAGATTGGGATGCATTCTGTTCATTTGTATCATTAGCAGAATCTTCAATTTGTATAGCTGGATACGGGGGCTGCACCATTTCTGAATCTCCGAAAACTGCAGGCGTAACTGATGACACATTTGGATAGCTTATGTCACTTTTATTTTTAGAATTGTATCCAGTTATGTCACAACAACAAAAGTAGCAATCTTCAACATGGTTGTTAGGCTCTCTCCATAGCATGGGCGAAACGATTTTGAAGCTATTTTTCTGTCCTTTTGACCACTTGCGAAGTTCAAGTAAACAAGTCGAACAAACTTTTTGAGGTGTCCAAGTTTTGTCTTGGTTACTTATAGAATGTCCAAAATAACTTTTGTAAATATTTTTCACATAGTCTGTAATGTTGTTTCGTTGTTTTATCACCATGAATTTCCCGCAAATATAACAAAAACAATTCGAAGAGTTTAAACAACTTCGCGACGACATTTTAAAGTTTAGGTTGCAAGATGCGCACTTCGACTGTTAGTTTTCTAATTCAGAGTAGGTACTTATACAAAAAAAAACCTTTTGTTTTCTTCATTATACCCTTTTTGAACAACATTAACAACAATTAGGCAATATCACCTAAACATCGTGTATTAATGAGCTCATTACTAAATGAAGCCAAAATGACCCGTTTTCGAAATGGTTAATGCGAATTACTTACACTTATTATGTAGTAATTAACAAATTACTGATTTGCATTCATTTCTATGTCGTCTTAAACTAATTAAATGCAATAAAAATTAAGCTAAAGTAATTAAGTGACGTTTCATAGATTTTAAAATGTATGCGCTCAGACATTTTTAGTTAAAATCTTAAATATTCAATATCAAAGAATCCTGACGTGATAGAATTTTTTTATTATTTTTCTCGTAATCAGCACATCAGAAACTATAGAAAATATTAATCAGATCTCAGAGAGGAAAACCATTGCAGACCTGTGTTATGTTTGGGTTCTATCAAATAATATTGGTATATCACTACATAGTTTAAAACAAAGTCGCTTCCCGCTGTCTGTCCCTATGTATATGTATGCTTAGGTCTTTAAAACTACGCAACGAATTTTGAGATATAGTGATTCAAGAGGAAGGTTTATATGTATAAAACATGCATAATATTTTATAGTAGAGGTTGCACCCGTGCGGAGCCGGGGCGGGTCGCTAGTTTTGTCATAAAATAAAACTAATAGATTCGGTTTTAGCCGTGACTGTATTATAAACGAAATTTTCCGGTGGGTCCAATCAACCTATTGAAGGGTTTTGGGGTTCGGTGGTCCATTCCGAGTGGGTCCATCTACACCAGAGACACTATGGACCCCGACAAAAATTACAAATCATTTTAAATACGTCAAAGTTTCGGTAGCTTATTTAATTTGAACTTTTACAAATCTCTTCAACCCGCCACAAGAAAAGGAAATAGTAACAAAACATAAGTATAAATTACTAATTACGATACTATCAATGACTGCATGAACCAACGCAACGATTGATCTTTGTTTGTGTTGAATTGTCGATGCTCTAGTACTAAATGACATTTCGATTTTGTTATTCATTTTTCTCAGAAATTTTAAAGAAAATCATTTTTTGCTTTTTTTTTAAATAGAACGTTGCCCCACACTAGGAATTTCTCCCGTGTCATGGGTGCGTTTACAAACATATAAACTCACACACACAAACACCCAGACCCGAAACAACTACTTGTAGATCATACAAATATTTGCTCCTTGCGGGAATCGAACCCGCGACACGCAGCGCAGCAGTCCAATTGCTCAGCCACTGCGCTAATCGTGCCGTCGAATTCCGAGATGAGATGTAATTTTGTGTACAAAAATCGCCGATATTAAAAAGCTAGTTCTGTACATATAAAAATGCCTTGTAATAATATTAAAAAATCTGGAGTTTATCAAATGTGTGTGGTATGTATGATGTGCATTTTGCAGTAATAGTGTGTAAGTAGTTTGGTGACCCTGCCAGGATTGGGCTGAGGGTTAGGTAGAGCTTATAAAGAAACGTCATGTTATAACCCTTATTACAAGGCAATAGAGTCTAACTCAGCTTTTACTTGTTTATAATGTACTTTTCCATTTCTTAAGTGCTTATGTTGCATTTTTACTCTATGCACATAAATTATGATGGACAAGCCTGTTGTTCTAGTGGTTAGTGACCCTGACTGCTATGCCGGAGGTCGTGGGTTCGATTCCCACCCAGGGCAAATATTTGTGTGATGAGCACGATCATTTGTTCTGTGTCTGGGTTTAATTTATCTATAATATGTATGTATTTAGAAATATATATGTTTATCAGTTGTCTAGTACCCATAACACAAGCTCTGCTTAGCTTGGGACTAGATGGCGTTGTGTGATAGTTGTGGAATATTTATTTATTTATTTATTTTATTTATTATATGGCTATTTTAGTTAGTAAGATTCTGAACGCTGCCGCGTAAAAAAGTTGCTCGAATATAAGGAGCAATTAAGAGGGACATTACCAAAACTATATGTACCTACCTAATAACTTGTGTGCCCGTGATTCAGTGTTTGTGGTGAATTAAAGTTGTTCCAGTAAAATCATTGTTTTTTTTTAAAAAGATAAACTTGGTCAGCTTAGTAACAGTCCGTATGTCGTGCGATCCTTTTATTGACTGCCTTCAACATAATACTTATTCGCTATTCTACGTAAACTACTTAATTGATATTACTGTAAGCTTGCACATCATATTACATACCACATGTGTACGGATCTTACAGAAGTTTGTGTATCTGAGTTTATATACTTGTTAACGCACCAACGACACAGTTGAAATTTTTAGTAGGAAAATATTTTTTATAAAGATGTCATTTAGTATTGGAGCTATTTTTGATGAAAATACTTGAAAAATTTGGTTTTTTATTTTAATTACTTTTCTTTTACAACTGTCTCTTTAGTAGTAGCTAAGTTTTAGGCCAGAATTCCTCTTACGCGTACGTCAGTCGCGCGTACGAATATGCATTTTGTTCTTTGTTACACCATATTTTGACGCTGAAGACAGCGACTCGTACGTTATATTTTTCTCACCGCGTACGCGACCGCCGTACGGCGTACGTGTAAGAGGAATTTAAAATTACCAAAAGAGATATTTTCAAAGTATTTTCAACACAACACAAATGATTATATTCAGTCTGCAATGTCATGATAGTTGAATGTCACTTCACACAAAAGCTTATCATACTCTTAAACCAAATGCTAACAAGCTTATTTATCGATTCGGGAAAGACTATCTTCATACTGTGAATTTGGGATTTAGTTGCTTTAATTATATTTTAGTATTTCGAATATAATGTAAGTAAAATATATTATACGTATTTTTGAAAAATATGTGTATTACACATCTTCAAACTATTTATTTATAAACTGGGTCAGTAACTATAAATGTCATTTAATCAATATTCTGATAAAATCAGCACTTTTTGAAGGTCAGTTTTACATAAGACAGTGCCTGAAAGCACCCGCTCTTCGCCATTTCGTAGTATTTTAGACAGGAAGATGTGCCGGGGTAAATTCCCCAACACATCTGTCTGAAAAGTGTACATTCGATTATCCGGACTTAGGACATATCGAAAATATCTTGTGCAAGCCAACACGATCCTTAGATCAGTTGAAAAATTCACAAAAATTTGCATAAATTTGCAAAAATTGGCTAGTTCTTTTACGTGTAACTTAATAATTCTTCTTCAATTCTGTGATTTCAATTTTATTTTCTTATAGATAATTGTTTTTTTTCCCAAAGCCGATGCAAAATTTATAAAATTAAAATAAATTCCCGTTTCTGCCATTCCTTGTCTACACACCGACGTACAATATTCTATTGAATTTATTGCACCACCGTTTTATTAAACGCTGCCATTTCTAGGACTAGCATAGTCAGTAAAACAGGTTGAAAGCAGAAATTTTCAATTCGTTTTCCTGCATGCTTTATGCATGTTATATGCTAAATGCAGCATTTCAAGTACGTTTGAAAATTGCTGCCTGCGTAACTGTTTTGCCGACTGTACATAATTGGGTATTTGACTGAAAACTTATAATTAGTCCGTCACTTAGATCATCAAAAAATATTTAACCCGTACTTTTTCTTTTGTTTCGTAAACCAAAATTGACGGAGATACGATGCTTTCAAAATTGGCAATACGTCACAATTTAGTACAATTTCTATTGAATTATGACGTCACGAGCCCCCACTCTCGAGTTTTGATGCGTTGTATTTTGGTGAATATTCATTGATTTTACAAAAGAAAAAATACGTGTCCGTTATTTTTTTAAACTCTAAATGACGGACTAATTATATTTGTATTTAATAGTTACTGTCAAATAGCCAATTTTCATCAACATACAGTACGAGGGGTTTTTTCTCACCGATCTTTATGTAATAGAGTGTCGTCTTGAACGACCGGCCAAATGTTCAGAGATTATTCAGAATCGGACACTTTTGAAAAAAAAAAAACCGGTAATTTTTTAGACCTATGTATCTTGTTTATGTGTATGAAGTTTTATCAAAATCGGTCATTAAATATCTTATGTATATTACAGAAAAAAAACAACATAAATATGCTCTTCCTTTTGTAAGTAAAATATTCAGTTTCTTTGATACAATGGTGCAATCAATCCTTTTTTTTTAAGTAAAATTATATAAGTAAAAACTACAAAAATCTAGTAATGATATTACCTGATGCGGTATGGTGACTAGGTGGGGACTGTGTCCACCACTGCTGGATTGTAACGTTGGCGATTTACCTGTCAATATTAAAATAAGATACATGCAATTTTTGCGATCAGAAGTATAAATAATTACTAAATAATCAGTTTTTGAAGTGTCCAGGCAGATTTATTTATTACTAGCCTTTGCCAGCTGCTTCGCCCGCTCCTAACCCCCCGCCTCCTTATAGCCTATGTCACTCAGGACCAATACAGCTTTCTACTAGTGAAAGAATTTTCAAAATCGGTTGAGCAGTTCCTGAGATTAACCCCTACATACAAACAAACAAATTTGCATCTTTATAATATTAGTATAGAAAAAGGTTTTCCAACAGCAATTGTTACTATACACAATTCCAATATTTTGCGATTAATTCGATTTCCTTCAGTCATCTTGGCCATTAGGTCTCCCAAGTCGTCCCAAGGTCCGACCTACCCTCCGCTAGCCCTAGTCGGAGGGTACCCGTGAGGATTTTTCCATTAAAAAAACTCCCCCCAATCCACAAACTGACGGTCCGCCCCTGTATTGCTAGATATGTCAAATACCGCTCTGGTACAGTATGTCTCGCGGGCATGCGGGCAGCGAGTAATGGGCAACTCGCTGTCCGACCATGGACCATGCCCGGGTCGACGGCGCGCGTCAAAGAGTGTCAACAAATGACGGGGCCCCCCTCTAGAGAGCCAAAGTCTGCCAGGGTCGCTTGACTCACGAATTACCGTGACCCCGGAACGTAAAGAGCTATTGAAGGACAGCGTGGATTTTAGTCAGTACGAGTCTGACAGTCCCTCCCGCTCTGATCTGGGTGGGAGGACTCATTTGATGATTTTACCACGTTAAAAAAAAAGGTACAGTATGTCTGAAGTTTTTCTCACCACCGTGTGCAGAAGATATAGCAACTTGATCGAGCACGTCCCAAGACTTCTGTCGGCGACTGTGACAAGAGCTGTGCGATGTTGATGGCTGGATCAGGATTGAGGACTGGAAATTAAAAAAAAACATAAAATTCACACACTAGGATTAATCTCGTGTCGCGGGTGAGTTTACAAACATTTCAACTCATATATACCCAGATCCAGTAAAATAAGCTGTTTACTCATTTAACTGGCCAGTTATCCGAAAAGAGTTTGGCCCCACGGAGAAAATACTGCATAGACAGTTACGGCCTTCTTGTAAAGCGTTCTTCTCGTGAGTGACGTCCAGCAGTTCCATAGAAGTAAATTAAAATCCTTGATGGGAACCAGTTCCATACAAGGAAAAGAAAAGCCTCGTATGGAACCAGTTCCAAAACTCTGGTTCCCTACGCGGCCGAAGCGAAATTGTAGATCATATAAAATTAAATCTTTGTTCAGTGCCAGAATCGAATCCGCAACACGTAAAGAAGCAGGTAAATCGGTCAGCCACCGTGTCAAAAATGCTGTCTATCGCAGGAGTCACGAATAATCTCGAAAGATGGACATTAAATCGAAGTTTTTGGCAATATTACTGTCAAATTGGTCGCGGGACTTATGATATACCGTGATCCCGGTACGTAAAGGGCTATTGAAGGACACCGTGGATTTTAGTCGGTACGAGTCTGACAGTCCCTCCCGCTCTGCCCTGGGTGGGAGGACTCATGTGATGATTTTACCACGTAAAAAAAATACGTCATAACTTCGTACAATTTTTGCCGAGTTCTGACGTCTCGAACCCCGACTGATGCATTACATCTTTGTTAATATTCATCAATTTAACAAAAGTAAAAATACGTGTCCATTATTTTCCAAAACTCTAAGTGACGGACTAATTACATTTGCAATTTTATTTATTTTTTATTTTGGAAAATCATCAAATGAGTCCTAACGCCCAGGGCGGGACAGGGGTGACTGTCAGACTCGTACTGACTAAAATCCACGATGATCATTAAATATCCCTTCACGTTCCAGGGTCACGGTTACCTGATGGGGCAGTACCGCGACCCCGGCAGGCTTGCAATTTATTGATGTCAAAAAATATCAAAAAATCATAACACTACCGTAATGTATTATAACTATTTATAACGAATTGATTGTTACTTAAGTAACAAATAATATAGAAAAATATTATTTGTTGTAGATTTAATTTTTTATGGAGGAGCTCGTGGCTAAATAAATACAGCCGCACAGGCCGATCTTCCGGGTTAAGCCGCGCTTGCCGAGGTTGGTCTGTGGATGGGTGACCATCTGTCATAGCGAGTTTCCTCCGTGCCTCGGAAAGCATGTAAAGCCGTTGGTCTCGGCTGTCATTTGTAGATCTTTGACAGTCGTTACTGTTAGTCAGAAGCTCTAAAGTCTGACAACCAGTCTTACCATGGGGTATCGTATTACCCACTTACTGGGTTGTGGAGGTCCGACAGGCAGTCGCTCCATGTAAAATACTGATATCCAGCTGCATCTGGTTTGACTGGAAGCCGACCCTAACATAGTTGGGAAAAGGCTAGGCAGATGATGTAGATTTAATAAACCTAGAAGTTTATTTTAGCCTAAAACTTTAATAATGTTTGCATGCCATTTTTATGGCGAAATGTGTTTGAACTTATATTTGTTTTTACCATTTTTGTACATACCACATTTAAAACAAATAAATAATTTTGACTTTGACTTTGAAAATTGACTTTTCTGTCTTAAAGAGGACATATTTTGTTCCGCAGTACAAGATTTATAACAATACTGATAATTTGACAGGCCTGTTGGTCTAGTGGTTAGTGACCCTGATTGCTATGCCGGAGGTCGTGGGTTCGATTCCAACCCAGGACAAATGTTTGTGTGATGAGCACGATCATTTGTTCTGTGTCTGGGTGTAATTTATCTATAATATTTATGTATTTAGAAATATATAAGTATGTTTATCAGTTGTCTAGTACCCATAACACAAGCTCTGCTTAGCTTGGGACTAGATGGCGTTGTGTGATAGTTGTGGAATATTTATTTATTTATTTATTTATTTTATAATACTAACCTGATGATGTTCAGCGGTAGGACAGTAGTGGTCACAGTTGTCAGGCAACCATTTTGGTAGCGAGTGCTTCACATGACAACGGGAACGAACTTCCTCGCTCACGCAGACTAAAGCTGGAGAAGAAATCAGTGATTTAGAAGAGAAATCTAAGAAGTTGTAAGATACAGTATTAAGCCTTTGTCAAACAGACAGGCGTGACGAATGCGAAGCGTGACGTTTTTATTTGTAATGTATGGAATTGTTTGAATCCAGTCACATAGAAAAGCGAAAGCGATCCGACAGCGTGACAGAACTATCGGACTGACTTTGACAAAGGGCTTTGACTTTGACTTTGACAAAGGCATTAGAGTATTGGCGCTATGAGCGTTTACATTGTAACACGACACGATATCTGTGGGATAAGTAGTTTCAAACGTTTCTAGGGAAAATGAGCGAGGGAGGATACGTCAGTGTCGTGTCGTTAACGTTATCTTGTAATGTGAAAGCGCTCAATAGCATTTTGTTTTATAGAATTAAGTGTCTGTTTGTAGTTTTGCAAATCACTACATAGTATAAAAAAAGTCGCTTCCATCTGTCTGTCTGTCCCTATGTATGCTTAGATATTTCAGACTTCGCAAAGGATTTTGATTTTTGATCAGGGCTAATTTTTATATACAGGGTGTAAGAGACATCGACGCACAAACGGTTACCATGGGTCCAGGACATGATTCTGGACGCCCCCGTGTTGGAATTTTACGTCGGTTTCTTTCCAATTTGTTTTTTTTTTTAATATTCGTTTTTTTTAAATAGTGCGCCGCGCATTAGGTACTACAGGTACTGCGGTACTGGACACAGTATTTAGGTATACGATGACCTTTTATCTGAACTTTTATAAACAGCTGACAAAACACCCATTCCTAGTACTATTTACATTGCTACTAAATAATAATTTTTTATTAATAATATCATTGGGTTATGTAAGAATAACGATTATGAACAGTCTGAAGTAAAAAAAAAACGACGGGTTGCACTCTGGGAGTGCCGGCAGAAGTGAAAACTTGAATAGTAATTGTTGGAAATATCTTGTGAACAGATTTTAGTAAAACTCGCAAAAATGGTTGACTTTTTATTTCAATAATTTTCCAATGTGACGTACATCTTTTATAAACAATGTTACCTAGCAACGAATGTATCCAGCATACAAACTTCTTTAAAAGTAATAAAGTCACACGAACATTCACGCAAGCGCCCTGCGCCGTCCTACGCTTTTTCGGTCAGGGTCACGTGTCCTGACGCGAGTTTAAGATTTTATACCCATTACAGAAAAGTGCTCAACGCCGCTAAAGAAGTTTTCACTTCAAAAAGAGAAAATAATGAGAAAAACCATGGTATCCGTATGTGCGTCGATGTCTCTTACACCCTGTATACGGAGAAATATTAATACTTTTCAATGTGCTAAAAAAGAGGTGGAAATGTAACATGGAGGTCATAAAACTGGAAATTACCAGGTTAGTTGATTTTTTTCTTCTTTTCATAGAAAGAAAGTGTGACAGGCTGATAATGAATCTACTTACCGGTAAGATAGGCCACGGTGTCGGGCGTGACGTGGAACTTGTCGCGGTGCGTGGCCACACTAGCGGCCAGAGACAACAGCTTGATGAGCACGCGGCACGTGCGGGACACCGTGGCCGCGGCCGGGTGGCGGTAGCCTTTGATAAGGTGCCCCACCAGTGCGAAGTGGAAGTTTGAGCGGAAGCTGCGGGAGAGAGAAGAAACTATTCATATTGGCGTAGTAATAGATTGTTTGTGTATTTTTCAAAGTATGAAAAGAGATGCAAGAGTTTGACGACACGGTTGGCGCAGTCGCCGAGTGATCAACCGCTGCGCAGCGTGTCGCGGTTTCGATCCCCGCACAGTACAAATATTTGTATGATCTGCAAGTAGTTGTTCCGGGTCTGGGTGTTTGTGTATGTGAGTTTCTATGTTTGTAAACGTACCGACGATACAGGAAGAAGTTCCTAGTGCGGGGCAACGTTAAAAAAAAAGAAATGTAAGTGTCAAAGGCAGCCAATAGGGAAGTTTATTGCATAAATAAATTAAAAATCTGTTTACTCCGTCAATTAGAGTATTGAAAAATAATACACACGATTTTTTTTTCTTTTTTTAAATCAATAAATATTGACAAAAATAAAACGCTTCGAAATTCAGGAGTGAGGTCTTGTGACGTCATAACGCGTGTAAAATTATACTGACCGAGAGAAGTTTTGTGATTATTAAAAGCATCGTATCTTCGTCAATTTTGGTTTACGTAACAAAAAAAAAATGCGAATCAAATATTTTTGGATAATCTATTTTGGAACTAATATTTTTTTTAAAGTAATAGTATTGTATAGCCGGTATATGATAATTTATTACTACTACTTTGTAATGAAAATATGCACGTAACTCTTTAAAATATAGACGTTAAAATATCACATAAAGGTTTGCTAGCGAGCAATGGAGCGCAGTATACTGAGTGTTAAATTAACAGACCGTGTACGAAACACAATACTGCGCTCCAAAACAAACATAGCTGACGTGGCGCAGAAGGCTGCCCAACTGAAATGGGAATGGGCAGGACATGTCTGCCGCATGCAAGACAAACTGTGGGACAAAATAGCTCAAAACCGGTGCCCTGAGCCAGTAAGACGAGGTCGTGGCAGGCCGCGTAGGAGATGGAGGGACGAACTGGAAGGAGGACGCCCAGTATCGTGCACGGTGGAAGGAGTGGAGGTAGGCCTTTGCCCAGGAGTGGGACAGAGCAGGCTATTAACACGTTGTTAACGGACACCATGTGTCCGTCGGTACACTTGGTGCCCGTTATGGCACCAATAAATCACGAATCGATCAAAAATGGTTGGGGTGTATTTTTTTACAAATATTGTTAGGAAATAACTCAAACATAATGGGCGTTGTACGGAAACAGCTTTTGTAGTGTTGTAACATCACTAAATTAGTGTTATAGTAAGCATGTACACCACTATGGATTGTCTATGTATCCGGTCGCACTGTCATGTCCGTCACTGACCGGTACCGCTCTGTGTCTGAATTGTATAATGTCTGTCAGTTAATATGTGTTATATTACTACAAAAAGTTTTTGTAGTAATCGAGACCATGTGGCCACACGGTGTCCGCCGCGGCCCGCTGTGCTAAATATGGTTTTTAGTATGGCTTTCAACGTGTTAAAAAAAGGACACATACCTCAATCCCACAGCATGATCCATTTGCTTGAAGTGCCACTCCAACGGCTCTCGAGTTTCCATCATCACTTGTTCTAACGTCTGTAAGTAAAGGATCAAGTTATTGTTGTCTCATCTCATATTGTCCCTTTCTCCAATGTCCTTTTATCAAAATGTTCCAAATTCAAAATAAAAAATTTCAAAATATAACATGGATGACATTAATTTGTTATATTTTTTTTACAAGACAGTTAATTAATGACGGATCCCCCCTTAAGAGGGCCAAAGCCTGGCGAGGTCGT
This sequence comes from Agrotis puta, assembly GCA_943136025.2. Classification (NCBI taxonomy): domain Eukaryota; kingdom Metazoa; phylum Arthropoda; class Insecta; order Lepidoptera; family Noctuidae; genus Agrotis; species Agrotis puta. Next base: position 5,685,858 of record OW964195.2, on the reverse strand, counting down.
GGGACTCACGAATTACCGTGACCCTGGAACGTAAAAGAGCTATTGAAGGACTCATTTGAAGATTTAACCACGATAAAAAAGTAGGGTTGCCAAGTCTTAAGCCATACGTCGGACAGATCAGTCATTTAAGCCCGACATTTGAGTGAAACGACCGGGCCACTTTCATTCTTTAGTCCTAGTATAACACCACGGTTGGTCGCGGGACCAAGGGATTACCGTGACCCCGGTACGTAAAGGGCTATTGAAGGACACCGTGGATTTCAGTCAGTACAAGTCTGACAGTCCCTCCCGCCCTGCCCTGGGTGGGAGGACTCATTTGATGATTTTACAACGATAAAAAAAAAAAAAAAATAACACCACCATTTTTTTAAACGAAAGCAAGAGTACAAAAAATAAAAAAAAACAAAGATCAACAATTCTATTGCAATATGCGGAATTTATCTACCTTATTTTGGAACTGTCCCTGTGACTCCAGCGTGTGCAGGTTCTGCTCCATGAAGGCCAGGCCGGCCGCGTACAATGTGGGCTCGTCCAGCTGGAGCACGGACAGCGCTACCCAGAACAGGGCCTTGTGGATTGGAGACGCCTAGGAAGGAATAGTGATATGTTAAAAGGGTATTTAAATAAAAAAATCTATTTAGTCCATCAGTTGGTCTCGGGACTGTACGAATTACCGTGACCCCGGAACATAAAGGGCTATTGAAGGACACCGTGGATTTTAGTCAGTACGAGTCTGACAGTTTGTTAAGGCAGAGCGGGAGGGTCTGCCTTGGATGAGAGGAATCATTTGATGATTTTACCACGTAAAAAAATAAATAAAAAATTAGTCTATCAGTCAGATTATCAAAACATATACATTTTCTTTAATAGCCTGCACTGTTACACTCCTGGGCAAAGGCCTCCTTCCACTTCTCGCGAGGCCGTGCGTCCTCCTTCCAATAAACATATTAGACACGGATTTTTTCTTTTGTTCCGTAAACCAAAATTGACGAAGACATGACACTTACAAATTGCCAATACGTCATAAACAAGTACAGTTTTTTTTTTTAACATTGCCCCACACTAGGAATTTCTCCCGTATCGTGGGTGCGTTTACAAACATAGAAACTCACATACACAAACACCCAGACCCGGAACAACTACTTGCAGATCATACAAATATTTGTTCCGTGTGGGAATCGAACCCGCGACACATAGCGCAGGAGTCCAATTGCTCAGCCACTGCGCCAAACGTGCCGTCTAATCGGTTGATGCGTTTTATCTTTATCAATATTCAATGATAAAAAATACGTGATCATTATTTTTAAATACTGTAATTGACGGAGTACAATATTTTTTTTTAAATATATTTTAAATCCAGTAAAGTACCCTATTCTCAATTATAATATTAAACATAAAACTAAATAATTTAAAATTTTCTTTGGTTTAATACGCTCTTTTGAATTTTGTTTTATTTAATTGTTAGTAATTGCAAGCAATATATTATATAGACGTAGGTATGTTAAAACTACACACATACCGGGTACAGCAGAGGCTGTAGTCTGGTCAGCGACATAATGAGCGCTTCCAACAAAGCGAGATCGTTAAACGACTCCAACGCCTTCACTAGTATTCTTAGCAGTTGCTTCATGTCATCATCTGTCACGTTCTTGCCTAGAAATAAACAATATAATTATAATTACGCGTGTATAATACCCAAAGGTTTTCAGTAAAATCGTTTAATCACTTTATCTGCATTTTTGTACAAAAAATAACTTACTTATGCATCCAAACACAATCAGAGCTCTCGGCTGCAGAGCAGGATTGAAGCAGAACGCAAAGCTTTTAGCTAATGATGTCCTGAAACAAAGAAAAATGTTAATTTAAACAAAGAACTTCATTACTTTTTTTAAAGGCATTTACTTTTTACTTTGCTTTATATCATTACATTTTATCACTTAAAATTACAACAGGAGGTTCCTTTTTCTTGGGTCCTGACCGCTGGTAGCTTGGATCCTATTCCCAATACCATATTTTTTGTTAGTTTTTATATTAAAAATTTAAAAATGAACTTTCAAAAACTAATAAAAGGTCAGATAAAATTATCTAGCTAAACTTAGCAGTCCTCATAGGTATTGTTGTCTAATAAAATCAAAATAATTTAAAGTAAACATGGTCGGAGGTCGACAACTACACTTGCTTCTCTTACTATTCTAACTAAAGAAACTGACAGTCTGGTGTTAATTACTATGTCATAGATAATTATGGAGGTTTAAAGTTTTTTTTTTTTTTTCGTAAAACACCAAAATATGAGAATTTTTTTGAAGTTCAAAGAATGGCGGAGGAAAATGTTAGAATACAAAATCAATAATTTGGAATCAATGACTACATAAAAAATCAAATTTAATCAATTAGTGAAACTTCGTATAAGCTTTATCAGAGTCAATGACAGCAGTTCTTCTAAGAACTTGAAAATTCCAGTTCAAATTCACATTAAAGACGCTCGCGGTCTGTGTACATTTGACATAACGACGATTCTTATATTCAAGGAGTTGGGCAGAAGTTTTACCATTAGTATTACATATAATACACATACCAAGTATGCAGCCAGTCGCAGTCGGGTATGTCCCGCATGCACGCCTCCATGATCTCTAGTAAGGCATCGGTGATTATCTCCAGCGACTGTAGTGGCAGACGCTCGCGGTCCGTGTGGGTAGTTCCGGGGCAGGTGCCGGCGGGTGTCGCGTCCGTGCAGGTAGTGTACGAGTGTTCCGAGTACCTAGGACAAAATAAAAATAGAAGTTTATAATTTGATTTTTTCCAAAACAATCCAGTTTTAATGGGCAACTCGCTGTCCGATTATGGACCATGGACCCGGGTCGATGGCGCGTTTTGTTCCACACGCGCCTCAAAGAGTGTCAGAAAAATGACAGGCTTTGGCCCTCTAGAGGGGGGCCTCTAGCGGGCCAAAGCCTGCCGGGATCGCGGGACTTACGAATTACAGTGACCCCGGAATGTAAAGGGCTATTGAAGGACACCGTGGATTTTAGTCACGAGTCTGACAATCCCTCCCGCTCTGCCCTGGGTGGGAGGACTCATTTGATTTTACGACGATAAAAAAAAGTGTAATTAAATTGTAAGCATTCAATAATGCGAGTAACAAAAGAAAAAAAACAAGTGTCTATTATTTTGTAGTACTCTAACTGACAGACTATCCAAAACCATTATTGTGAAACTAGAATTTTCATGTGTTGGTCCGTTTATGCAAAATTTCGACCAAATAGGAACATAAAAATTAACAAATTAAGTTGTGCAACATCATTAATACTAAATATGAGAAATCATAAAAAATATTTGGTAATAATTAAGAAATATTAAATAATTTGTACATTTTAATGTTTAACGATAGGTCCACGTTTGTCAACCATCTCGCCTGATGGTGACCGAAGATGTGGTCGAGCATGAAGCACGCTTACCTAGAGGTAACCTATTCACTCTTGACTTGAAGACCTAAGGTTCTGGCTGTCAGGAAACAGTCCCTGGCAGGGAATTTTAAAATAGATTAGTGCTTTTTTAATTAAAACAGATTAAACTTACCAGTCATTGGTATGTCTGTTGTACGGGCTCCTGAACGCGGTGACTGCAGCAGACTTCACCTTGGATATGCCGAACATCTGGTAGAACTTGGGCAGGGCGAACTCGTCCAAGGACAGGCGGAGGACGCGTTGGGTGTCCTCTGAAGAGTACAGGGGCCGTAATATGAAGTCTTAAAACCAGGCTTATTCCAGTGAGTGAACGAGGTGGCGCTAGACGACTTGTATAGCTCTGTCTCTTTCACTCACTGAAACAAGCCTGGTTTTAAGACGTCATAATACGGCCGCAGGTCAGTTAGTTCTCTTTGCCAAACTTTGTAAAACAATTTCAGAAGATAAATGATAATTAAGTCATCGTGTCTCGCGATGTCAAAGTAAACGTTTTGATAAATGCTTTTATTTTCAGATCTTCGTATTTTGACTAGTCAAAACTAAATTGACGGCACGGTTGGCGCAATGGCTGAGCGATCGATCGCTGCACGGTGAATCTCTGGTTCGATCCCCGCATAGAACAAATATTTGTATGGCTTACAAGTAGTTGTTCCGTGTTTGGATGTTTGTGTGTTTCTATGTTTGTAAACGCACCCACAATACAGGAGAACTTCCAAGTGTAAGACAACGTTTAAAAAATATAAAAAACAGCACTAAACACTATTTTTTTACTTACATCTATACTAATATTATAAAGAGGTAAATTTGTTTGTTTGTATAATAGAGGATAATCTCAGGAACTGCTCAACCGATTTTGAAAATTCTTTCACCAGTAGAAAGCTGTATTGGTCCTGAGTGACAAAGGCTATGAGGGAAGGGGGTTAGGAGCGGGCGAAACCGCTGGCAAAGGCTAGTTTAAAATATGTTGAAAATAACTTTTCACAACGTATTATTTTTGCTAAACGTAATTCTCAAGTAACAGTTGACGGGTGGAGGTTATAGACGTGCTTCATATTTCATTTCTTTTCTTCATATTTAGTAGAAGCATAGGTCTATGGAGAATAATGATTAATGTTAGATATAATGTTTATTTGACGTCAGTACATTAAGTACTCAGTCAAAAAAAAAAAAAAAAATACATAGATATAAATATGCTGTGAGTGTAGTCGTAAAAAGGTTATACAGATGATGATGAACTTACCAGAGAAACTAGGCGTGGTACAAGTACACAGCGAGTGTATGATATTGATGACCAGGCCATGAGTGGCGGCACGCATGGAGACTGTTCCCGAGCACACGAGGAACGTCACGGTATGGAACAGGTATGGCAGGTGGCGAGCCACGTCCAGGCAGTTGTTGAATGATAACATTAGCTGGAAGAAAAACATTGGTTGAGGAAAGAAGATCACGATCCATTAGGCAGACTTAGGGCCGGCGCACATATGACGGAGCGTACCACAGAGCATTTTTCGTTGTTAAACTATAATCAAAATTTTCCTTGTTGAAATTATATCCAAAATCAATAAATACAATTATTAATTCCTCAAGACCCATATGCAAATATGTGTTAAGCACAAAATTTCTTGATAAAATAAACGGTCTTCTTGAACCGTTACAAATCTTGCGACCGTTCGATCAACAGATGCTTTCTGCCCATGGATGGGGTCGGGGAACTGTCTAAACGTGAAACCGTGACCCTGGAACGTAAACGAAAGAATACGGTGGATTTTAGTCACTACGAGTTTGACAGTCCCATTCATTTAACCCAGAGATGGATTGATTATTTTACCACTTGAAGAAAAGTGAATTTTGCACACCAAGTGCCGTCTATTTTAAATATAAGCATTAAAATGTACTTACCAGGTATCTAGCTAGAATAGCAATATCATCCCACATCATATGTTGTTCCAACATAGCCGTTGGAGAATGACATGTTTTGTCCACCACCTGAAATATTACATCATATAAGTTGGTTGAAACGTAAATCTAGATTTTGTACAATCTACGAAAACAAGCATATTTTGCTAGGTTATGTATAGGGGGGGAGGGGGGAAGACAATCTTTACTGTTACTCTAAAGCTCGAAAGTCTGACAACCAGTCTTACCAAGCGAGTATTAACCTGTTACTGAGTTGTGGAGGTCATATAGGCAGTCGCTCCATGTAAAATATTGATATTTTATAAATGTTATACGCATTAACGCATGCGACGCGAATTTCAAAACTTTTCTTTGGAAAGATAAATTTGAACCGCGAGCAGGATTTGACATCCGATGCTCTTTCCAACCGAGCTATCGAGGTTTATGCCTACTGCATCGCAATATTCAATCCATTTCTAACGTCGCAAGGTGACGTTTCGCGCCATCTATTGCAGAGCATTTGAACTACTACACCAACACGTTGACATTACAGTCAAATCAATGTTGTAAAAGACGACGTAATATTTTATAAATATTATACGCGTTAACGCTTGCGTCGCGAAATTCAAAACTTTTCTTTGGAAAGAAAACCCGAAATTTTTAATTTGGAATTTTGAATCCGGAGGTGGCAGGGTCAAATCCTGTTCGCAGTTCTTTGCAAAGAAAAGCTTTAAAATATTGATATTCAGCTGCATCCGGTTTGATTGGAAGCCGACCCCAACATAGTTGGGAAAAGGTTCGGCAGATGATGATTATAGGTATATAGACAATGGGCGCTTTCATATTAGACGACACATCGGTAATTTCATACATTTCTAAGGAAAATGAGCGAGAGAGGACGATATATCAATCATCGGTACTTTCATAAATTTTTAAGGAAAATGAGCGAGAGAGGACTAATATTATAAAGCTGAAAAGTTTGTTTGTTTGAACGCGCTAATCTCAGGAACTACTGGTTTGAATTGAAAAAATGTTTTTGCGTTGGATAGACCATTTATCGAGGAAGGCTTTAGATAATATATATAACATCACGCTGCGACTAATAGGAGCAGAGCAGCGGGGGAAAAACCGCGGAGAACAGCTAGTTGTCTTATATGAAAGCACCCAACAAGTCATGACTTGATACAACATTAATATTTCTTCTATAAATTAAAAACGTGCTTTCTACAACTACAACGCAAATTAACTAAGTAAGCGTCACACAAAAAACTACTACAAAAGCATACTATAATAACAAATATCTAAAAACACACAAGGAATTCGGAATTTCGGATCGATTATGGCCAATTGTGTTTCTATGACAAACTTAAATTAATGCAAAATAAAATTTAAGGCTAAGAAAAAAAAAATCTACAGCTTTTTTTTATTTTCCTGCAAGTCGCCTTATTAGTATGTCGTGTAATGTAAATTAATTAAATATTAATATCCAGCTGCATCTGGATTAACTGGAAGCCGACCCCAATATAGTTGAGAAAAGGCTAGGCAGATGATGATTAAGGAAAATTAAGATAAATTTAGATTATATCTACGAATCAATTCTGCAACCTTTAGAAAAATCTTAATGACTATGTTTTTTTTCCTGATATTGGCACTATTTAAATCTTTCTTACTTTCTATAATACATCAAGTAAACTTCAGTGAAATCCCTAAAAATATAAACGCATACGAACAATTTTTCAAAAATCCTACTTTGCCCTAATTATTTTCAGAGAATATTAAATTAAAATCTGACTTTTATAATTGGAAAACCTTTTTAATAAATGCGTTTCTGCCTGAATTAACAGGCCTGGATAGTGGGTAGACCAATATAATTTAAATATTTCTGAAACTACAATAATAATATATTATTATATTTTTAAAAGAAAGAAAGCGTCGTGCGCCATACATTTCGTGGCAAAAATATAAGTAACTGAAATAAATTAACAATTGCAAAGTATAACAAAACAACTGCTTATTTTACGAGAACAAACCGATTTCCAGTTAAGTTAGATATTTATAATGCTAAAATGTACCAACCCACAGTATGTTTACAATACAGTCAGTGATTTCCAGTTAATTAAATATTCCAAACGTTGTAAATTATATCATTTAATCTCAATCTTGTTAAACCATATTAAAGTAAAATTCGATGTGGGTTGATTCTTTTTTGCAAAACGAAATCAATGCACGATAATTCATTACAGTTGTCGTACTAAACTTTACAACCATCAAATAAAATGCACAGCTCACTAAAAACCAAACAAAAAAAAAATAACGTAAAAATAAAACTAAAAAAAAAAGAAAAAATGTAATAAACTCACAGTGGCCGGGGTGACGGGACCCAGGATATTATTGGGCAGTTTGGATAGGGCCTGTGACAGAAACACATGTACTATGTACACATATTTACAAAGACAGACACAAACACTTATGTATCTAGACACAGTTTTGTTTTTAAAGAAAAGCGCATCGTCCACAGTTGCCTAACTATTCATTTTAAAATGAATGAAGTGACAGATACAGTATAAGATATATAAAATGGCTTAAAACTTTATTGCGTTTAATTATATGCGTTTCGTTACAATCTGAAGTTTATTATTATAGAAAATAACCTCAACATATTCAAGCAAAGGAGAATGACCACTTTTGGGCCTCCGCATCAGTCAATTGTTTTATTGCAAATTTATATTTTTTATTTGTTATCATAAAGTTACAAAACAAAACCAATGCACAATTCAGAAATGAACAAAATTCATTCTATTCATTTATGTATAACTGTTAAGTGTAGTAGCGGTTAAAAAGGAAAAAAATCTAGTGAATTACACATTTCCTTTGAATTATGTCGATATTTTTTTAGGGGAAATGACGCAATTGTGAAGTTTATTTCAATTTAAAGATGAATTGCAGAGATACTGTCACTACGCGAGAAGACACAAGATTATTTTAGTTTAGATATAACAAGTCGAAACTATGCCATCATTTCAAAATCGTCTACTTAACTATTTTTTGGACGAGGCGCTTGGAATTGTAATTTCTACTTAATTTACACTGACAAACATTTATATGGGACAAAGTTAGCAAAGTGGAAAAATTTACATTAAATCAGAATTTCACAAAAGTTCTGAAAGATGACATGAATTCTATCTTTTTAAATTATACAGGGTGTAAGAGACATCGACGCACAAACGGATACCATGGGTTCAGGACATGATTCTGGACTCCCTCCATGTTGGAATTTTTCGTCGGCTTTTCCCAAATTTTCTCATTTTTTTTTTGGGTTTTTTATACTTTAGACTGTTCATAATCTTTATTCTTACTTAACCCAATGAGATTATTATAAAAAAGTAATTATTTCGATACTTTCACTAAAAGTAGCAATGTAAATAATACTAGAAATGGGTGTTTTCTCAGCTGTTTATAAAAGTTCAAATAAAACGTCATCGTATACCTAAATACTGTGTCCAGTACCGCAGTACCTGTAGTACCTAATGCGCGGCACACTAATTTAAAAAAATAAATTGGATAGAAACCGACGAAAAATTCTAACACGGGGGCGTCCAGAATCATGATTCTGGACGCAGGACATGTCCTGGACCCATGGTAACCGTTTGTGCGTCGATGTCTCTTACACCTTGTATATAAGACAGGGCTAGTTAGCAAAAAGATACTATTAAGATCTGTTTATTTATTTGTGTTGTCAAAGAAACGTATACAGGATATTTTAACAGATATAAGAGAATAAAGGTACTGCTTATTCCATTAAGAAATCTCTTCCAGCATCTATTTTTGTAGACATTGAAAAAATCTTTAATCAATAAAAGAAATCTATCTAGAACAAGAGACAGAACCAATGGTATTATATATTTAATATATTATTATTAAATTGAAATCTGTAATTTGGCAAGTTATTTCAGTTCAGTTATTGAAAATTAACCCTGTCCAGATCAGTTATTTTATGAAAATCCAACTATTTATAACAGTTTAGCGAATAAATAAGTTCTACCTTTTGAATAAGAGAACCTCTTTCTCTTTGAAATCGGTTAAAATTTAAGTATAATCTGCCGCTAACAATGCGAACTTTGTCCCTAACACAACATATAATGAAAATACCAACAGTTTAAACTTTTAAAATGATGATGATATTTTATTATTCTGGCAACAGTGTTTTAGATGTTTTATTTTTTAACTGACACATCCATGCATGAATGAGAAACAATCTAACATAAAATTACAAATAAGTTTTTGCCATCAAATAGTTTGTATTCAAAAAGTTATTAGAACCCAGTAATTCGGGGATTCTAAATAAACGTAAAGTATTGATTTACCAATTTCAAACTCAAAAAGAACATAACATGCAGATAAAATAAATCAAATATCTGTTTTTAAATATTATAAACTCAACCCCCCAAAAATTTAATTATCATAAATAATCCTGCCAATATTCACTTAAGGAATACGCAGAGGAGAATTCACTCCAATCACTAATTGAAAAAAAAAAAACAAAAACATATTACCCGACAAGGGAATCGAACCCCAGCTCACCAAAAAAAAGAAGTCCCATATAACCACTAAACCAACGGTAATCGTCTTATCTTTAAAAACTTACCGCCTTACCACAAACAGATAAACACCTATTAAACGCTTGTCTAAAAAAAAAGTGTAACTGCAAAACGACCCTTATTTCAACGTGAAATGTCGCTTTGACGTTAACAGTATTTTTAGACAAGTGTTAAACAGATGTTTAACAATTTGTGGTACGACGGTTTATCTTTAGTAACACCCTCCCATCATTTTTTAAACCGAAGCATACACAACTTACCCTGCACATCCTACCGATGACTTTTTTTGACACCAGTTGCACGTTGGCGGAAGCTAAAGCCACTGCTGTGTCGGCCATTATTTCTATCATTGGAGAACCGAGACCTGTGAACAAAATAGTTTTACTTGAATATTGTTTGCAGAATAGAGTATTTTACTGCATAAATAAATTAAAAATCTGTTTAGTCCGTCAGTTAGAATATTAAAAAATAATATATAGAATCTTCATCAATTTTAGTTTACGTAACAAAAGAAAAAAAACGGGTCTTATATTTTTTTATAATCTATATTTCGGACCAATTTTTTTGTAAAGTAACCTGCCCACGGCGACGGACGTCGCCAGACGATCTCCGGCCACCGTAGGCGCGGGCATGCGGGCGGCGAGTAATGGGCGACTCGCTATCCGAACATGGACCATGCCAGTGTCGACTTCTTTGTGTTCCACGCGCGCCTCAAGGAGTGTCAGCATAGTGACGAGGCCCCCTGTAGAGGATCAAAGCCTGTCGGGGTCGCTTGACGCACGAATTACCGTGACCCCGGTACGTTAACGGCTATTGAACGACACCGTGGATTTTAGTCAGTACCAGTCTAACAGTCACTCCCGCTCTGCCCTGGGTGGTTGGGAGGACTCATTTGATGATTTTACCACGATAAAAAAATGTAAAATAACCTATCAAACGCATTCAAAAGACATTACAAGATACGTAAAGGGTCGTTTTGAAGTGTAACTGCAAAACGACCCTTAACGTATCGTATGATAACATATCAACGTGAAATGTCGTTATGATGTTGACAGTTTTTTTAGACAAGTGTTCAACAGCTGTTTATCTTTCTTTTGGTAAGACGGAAAGTTTTTAATGATTGGTTTCGTCAACTAGGGCGTATTACCTGGTCGCGGGACTAACGAATTACCGTAACCCCGGTACGTAAAGGGCTATTGAAGGACACCGTGGATTTTAGTCAGTACAAGTCTGACAGTCCCTCCTGCCCTGCCCTGGGTGGGAGGACTCATTTGATGATTTTATCACGCTAAAAAAAAAGACGGAAAGTTTTTAATGATACTCACCGGAATTGACACTCCTCTGTATAAAGCTGTCCAGCACCATGTCAATAAGTTCAGGCACATGTCCGATGGAGCCCCAAATCTTGGCTTGCACTGAGGGGTACATCTCAGTCTCCTCGATGGTGAGAGTGATCAGTTTCTCCAGGATCTGAGCCACTTGCTTCTGACGACGAGATTCTTCGGAGGGTTTGCAAAATCTGAGGAAAAAAATTTAAAATTTTATACGCTGTGTGCGAAGTTCGTGGTGGAGACTATCAAATCGATGTGGCAGAGGTGTGAACTCAGTGGGGACACCTGCGGAGTGACGAACGTGTTACGTAAGTTTATTATATACCATATTTCGCAAGACGATCTCAGGCCACCGTAGGCGCGGGCATGCGGGCGGCGAGTAATGGGCGACTCTGTCCGACCACGGACCATGCCCGGGTCGACGGCGCGTTGTGTTCCACGCGCGCCTCAAGGAGTGTCAGCATAGTGACGGGGCCTGCATAGGGCCAAAGCCTGCCGGGGTCGCGGGACTTACGACTTACCGCGACTCCGGTACGTAAAGGGCTAGTGAAGGACACCGTGGATTTTAGTCAGTACGAGTCCCACCGAGTGCCCTGGGTGGGAGGACACATTTGATGATTTTACCACGATAAAAAAAAAGTACTCGACTCGATCGATTGACTTCTGTGCAGCTTGTCGCGGGTTCGATCCCCGCACGGAACGAATATTTGTATAACTGTAATAGTTGTTTCGGATCTGCGTGTTTGTGTTCGTGAGTTTCTATGTTTGTAAACGCAACCACTATACAGGAAGAAATACCTAGTGAAGAGAACGATTAAAAAAAAGACTTTTACTTATTATTTAACTGAAAATGATTTTCATAGGTATTATCTAGTTGGGAAGAACAGGCAGATTTTATAGCCCCTCATAATGTGGTTACATAGTGTGATGTATGTGTTGATATTTAGATTAAGTAGGTAGTAGGTTATAATTTGTTACTTATAATATTGTTCACCACCGCCGCGCCAGTCTGCAAATATACGCTGTACCATCGAGACGTTGCCTTATTTCCTCCCGTTCACAGCTGACAAATACCTGCAGCTAATATATTTCTCACATAGATGGGTTGTCATAGCGCACACCGCGTATAATATTTTTTTAATATTTGCCTGACGCTTGGAAACGCGGTATCGTTTTTATTTCCTAAACTTTTTTTTTATAGACTTTGTGTCAATTCCGCTGCCCGTCCCGATAATTTCTTCCCATACAATGAAATTATCTTTTCATCAAAATAGAGCCGAATGGCATTAAAAGCTTGTACCATTGGCTTATTCCTTACTTGACCAAAACAATATGTCAAAATTGTTAACATCATAAAAGAGCCAAAGTTTTCTAAGAATGTTTTTCCGTCTCACTTATGGATCTGGATTTTCCCTGTTGGCCAACTGAAAAGAACAACTCATGTTTACATTAATATTGGTTCACTGCGCCATCTATTGTAAATTATGTGAAATTGTGAAAGAAATTGGGAATTTTGTCACTAGATGGCGTTGTTAGTTGAGCGGCGGTTTCTAAATCTCGATGTTAAGATTTTCCGCCGCTGAACTAGGTCAGGATGCTTATAATTTTTTTGTGTGAGCAGCAAGCACTGTGATTTTAGTATTATACGCGCTTAGTACAAGTCCAGTGTTTAATTTAGCCACCCTCTCCAAGCCGACCTTTGTTCAACTCACTTAAACCTTTGTCAAACAGACAGGCGTGGCGAATGGAAAGCGAGGCGTTTTTATTTGTAATGTATGGAATTGTTTGAATCCAGTCACATAGAAAAGCGAAAGCGATCCGATAGCGTGACCAAACCAATGCGAAGACGTGGCGAAGGCGTATTTGCTCTGTTTGACGTCGTTCATAAAAAGCCAGCTAATACAACGCCTCGGTTCAATGCATCCAGTTTGACGTTTCGTATCGGTTCGTTATCGCTTGGGACTCGGTCCGGTTCGCTATCGCCTGTCTGTTTTACAAAGGCTTTAAATATAAAAAAAAGCTTAGTCTATAAAAACATACCTCACTAAATTAGCTAACCACGGAGTCATGTACTCCAGACACAAATGCTTCAACTCAATTGTAGATCCACGGAAACCCTTGAAAAAATATAATTATTTAATTACGAATATGATGTCTATTTACTTAATTCAATTTAATTTACATGCTACATTTAAAAACTAAAATTAAAAGTAAAATATTTACAAAAATGACTAAATTTAAACTAATATTAAAAATTTATAGGGCGTCAAAAAATTCGTCCACATCGCTGTCAATGGGGAAAGTGCCCACGTTGGATGGCAATGCTGATCCTTTGACCAAGAAATAGGAAAAAATTACGAATTCAAAAATCAACATTATTAGGCGAAAGGTCGGAATGTTCTCGAATGAAGACAACGCACCGGCGCTGTGTAGGACGTCCACTCACAAGGTGGACAGACGATCTGTGTGAAGACCACAGGATCGCGCTGGATGCAAGCCGCGACAACCGGTTCTATTAGAAATCTATGGAGGAGGACTACGTTTAGTAGAGGACGTCTTAGGGCTGATATGATAATGAAGAGGAGGAAGACGTCCAATGTTGAATTGAGATCTCCTTAGACTGCCACGCCGAACGACAATTCTGTACTTGCATCTGTCAGTTGCCCGCGACTCTCACGATGTCGTCGGTCCACCTAGTGGGAGGCCTACGCTACGTCTTCCGGTCCGTGGTCGCCACTCGAGAACTTTTCTTACCCATCGGTTATCAGTACTACGAGCAATGTAGCTTGCATTGCCACAAAAATAATGCAACTAAGTGGAATCTTAATTTTTTTTTTATGAAAAAATCTACTCAGTAAAGCAAGGCTGTCCATCGAATTGGGCTATTTTGTTAACTTTACTAATTATTCGCTGAACAATTGGCTATTTGACTGAAAAATTATAATTAGTCCGTCACTTAAATTATTAAAAAATATTCGACCCGTATTTTTTCTTTTGTTTCGTAAACCAGAATTGACGGAGATACGATGCTTTCAAAATTGGCAATACGTCACAATTCAGTACAATTTCTATTGAATGCTGACGTCACGAGCCCCCACTCTCGAGTTTCGATGCGTTGTATTTTGGTGAATATTCATTGATTTTACAAAAGAAAAAATACGTGTCCGTTATTTTTTTAAACTCTAAATGACGGACTAATTATATTTGTAATTTATAACTACTGTCAAATAGCCAATTTCCTTACCCCTACAATACACATAAGGTTCAGTTAAGATCAGTTACAATAGAAACTTAACCATTTTTAACAGAAATTTAATAAGGTTCATATTATACCTGTATACACTCTTCTAGGAACTCTAGAGTGAGATGCGGCTCGTTGTGCGCTAGCTTCTCGCTCACTGACTTGATGAATATAGTGTTATTGGACGGAATGCATAGGCCTGTGTGGAAGAAAAAAAGTATTTAAAATTGAATTTTCTGATCCCATAATAAAATCGCCAAAAGCTGTGCCTCGAAGCCTCGAATTTCAAATGGAAAGTGAGAACACAGTTCAATGAACGCTGCAGTCCTCAGATTGGGGTCACATGACCCCAAGTTGAGTAGGATGCAACTCAAGTAGTGGTCATGTGACCCCAAGTTGAGTTGCATCCCCACGAACCACGTGGCTTGTGGAGATAAAAAAAAATGACGCTGTTTGTTAAAATGTTAATGTTAGTTTTCAGCTGCATTCGTTTACACTGAATTGGAATCTTGCGTAAATGGATATACCTAACTAAACTTCTTCATAATTGAGATGAAGATGATTACTACTTGCTTCTTACCTGATGTCTCCAAAAGCTGTCCCTCAATTTTTAAATGGAAGGTAGCAGTGAGGGCACACAGTTGGTTGTACGCCGCAGTCCTCAAATTGGGGTCACACGACCCCAAGTTGAGTAGGGCCATGTTTAGTAGCGTGCCCGGTACGTCTTTGGGACGTATTTTTTGGTGGACTGTTACAGAGTCCTGGAAGAAAATTGTTGGGATAACTAAACGGAAAAAGTCGTGGTAGTTGTGAATACGAGACGTACGAATAAGACGGCGAATATTTTGTTACGGAATTCTTAATAACTTTAAATGTTGTGTCTCGTCATCTCGCTCTTGGATATTTTGAATTTTGTGTCTGCTACGAACTGTCTCACTTTGAAAAGAATATATATACAAAGTTATCTATCCATTCTTGTGCATTCACAGCACCATTAACGCCACCACTCAATCGCACTTAAAAATTTATAGCTCTAAAATATAGCTAATAGGCATGATTACAACATCAATAAATTACGAATCTATTGAATAGGATCCAAGGGCTGGCTTTTACCTTGGCCAGAGGCTAAGTATTGCCATACAAAGAGGCAACGCCGCCAGTCTCTTGGGCACATTACCAGCTGACAGCGTTGAGGATGAATTTATCAATGGTCTATAATAGTTTCGTTTAGTTTTATTTTAATGTTGTATTTTTATATTTATGTATTTCTAGCTTTTTAAATTTAAAGTAAAAATCGACCCCTTAAAAAAAAACGATAGATTGAAAAATAAATAAATAAATAATAAATAAGGTTTGTGACGTCTTAACTCTGAAAAATATACCTAGTCGTGACGTATTGTGAAATTTTAAAACGTGTCGTATATTTGTCACCTTTTATAAAACGTCACGAAAAAATAATATATAACTTTTTTTAGGGCTCCGTACGTCTGAATACAAAAACGGAACCCTTATAGGATCACTCGTGTGTCTGTCCGTCCGTCGCTTACAGTCAATTATCTCCGAATCTATTAGACCGATTAAGTTGAAATTTGGTACACATATCAATTCCTGTGACCCAAACACAGAGGTGTGACGTGAGCAGATGAAATCTGTATATGGGGGGTCATTTTTGGGGGGGAAGGGGAAAATTAAAAAAAAAAACTGAAAACTGCATCGTGTGGCATATCAAATGAAAGGTCTTGTTGAGAAGATCTTAAATGTATTTTTTTGTAATTTTAAAATAAATAGTTTCCAAGTTATTCAAGAAAATAGACGAAAATTGACCATTCCCCCCCCCCCCTTATCTCCGAAACTACTGAACCTAAAATTTTGAAAAAAATACAGAAATTAGTTTTCTCCTTATAGATTATAGGAAAACCTATAAGAAGTCCATGATATTAAAATAACATGGTAAATCACTCAATATTGTGCGTACCAACTTACATTTTTTTTTTAATACGTCATAAATCGTAAACCGCAATTTA
This sequence comes from Agrotis puta, assembly GCA_943136025.2. Taxonomy (NCBI): domain Eukaryota; kingdom Metazoa; phylum Arthropoda; class Insecta; order Lepidoptera; family Noctuidae; genus Agrotis; species Agrotis puta. Next base: position 5,669,304 of record OW964195.2, on the reverse strand, counting down.
TCTTTCAAAGTTACAACCAACTTTTATATAATGTTACTTGCTGCTACGGAACCCTTTAAAGGCGAGTCCGACTCGCACTTGGCCGGTTTTTTTTAAAAACAAATCGTATTTCATTCTAGATGATCTTAATTATCTCAAAATGCAAACACATAAGCGCGATAATCGCCTGACGCCTCCCACGTCTCGTTGACCAAGAACATCTTTCCGCAAAAAATATCCTTCACAGGAATTTAATACTTACTGGCTGACTGAGCTCCCATCTGTTTCTAATATGTATGATAGACTGCACTATGTTGTCGCAATCGTTGTGAATGAAACTCAAAGGGGTTGACTCGTTGATTATGGAGAGAGAAAATTGGTTATCATCGACGAGGCACACCTGTAGACAAAATATATTTATTTTACTATTTATGTACACACAATGTACAACACAGGATAATCCAAAGTAATCTATATATATAAAAGGAGAACTGACTGACTGACATATCAACGTACAGCCGAAACTACTGGGGCTAGGAATGTGAAATTTTGCACACGGCTTCCTATTATAATGTAGGGGAGCACTAAGAAGGGGTTTTTGGAAATTTAACCTTTAAGGGGGTGAAAAGGGGGAATTAGGAAAGTACGTAACCCACGCGGACGAAGTCGCGGGCAAAGTGCTATATTATAAATGCGAAAGTAACTCAGTCTGCCTGTCTTTCTGTCTGTCTGTCTTTTCCTCACGCCTAAACTACTGAACCGGTTTGTGTGAAATTTGGTACAGACATAGTTTGGAACTTGAGAAAGGACATAGGATAGTTTTTATTACAAAAAAAAAAAAAAAAAATCTGCCGGAAGTCACTATTCCACGCGAACAAAGTCGCGGGCAAAAGCTAGTTATAACATAAAACTCAGTACAAGGTTACTGCTTATTTCTATAGAAATTTCTGCCAGCAGACCCGGGAAAGGACAAATTGAAAAGAAATGTAAACTATAGTGTGTGAGAAGGAGGAATAAAACCGTAAATAAGTGGATACCTAACCTATAACATACGAATACATCCAAACTAATATTATAAATGCGAAAGTAACTTTGTCTGTCTGTCTATCTTTTCTTCACGCCTAAACTACTGAACCGATTTGTGTGAAATTTGGTACAGACATAGTTTGGAACTTGAGAAAGGGCATAGGATAGTTTTCAAAAGCTAGTAATAAATCTTCTTCTTCTTCTTATCGTATGGTTGATGAACAACCTGGTGTCAGAGTTTAAACCGCCCGTAGGCCTCTGACATGGCTTCACACACCGTTGAAAAATCTCTCAGGTATGCTGGTTTCCTCACGATGTTTTCCTTCACCGTTTTTAGCAAGTGATAATTAATTTATAATACGCACATGAATTCTAAAAGACATTGGTGCGTGCCGGGGTTCGAACCTGCAACCTTTGACTTGGCAGTCCAACGGTCGTACCACTCGGCTATCACTGCTTTTTAGTAATAAATATTAATCCGTAAAAAATCAAGTATCTTGATTTAGCTCACAAAATTGTCGACATGCGGGACGTGGACTCAGCAGTCATTGTACCGATAGTCGTCTCGGTCAATGGACTCATTGCAAAGAGCCTCGACCAACACCTTAAGAGGCTCTCATTGTGTAGCTGGCTCAAGGGCTTGATGCAGAAAGCAGTTCGTTTGGACACGGCGCGCTTGCTTGCAGAGAAACTTGCTGTGTCGGAATCCTCATTTCTCGGCACTAGCTAGTTTAAATTTATAATTGTATTTCAGACTTACCTCATCAATTTCCGAGGCATAATACACGTCATTTAGTAGAACTGGTAGTCCGAGCACCTTGGTCTTCTCCACTGATGTGATTTGAAGAGCTGTTGGTCCAACCTAGAACAAGTAAATAATAAATAAATAATAAATAAATATTCCACAACTATCACACAACGCTATCTAGTCCCAAGCTAAGCAGAGCTTGTGTTATGGGTACTAGACAACTGATAAACATACTTATATATTTCTAAATACATACATATTATAGATAAATTACACCCAGACACAGAACAAATGATCGTGCTCATCACACAAACATTTGTCCTGGGTGGGAATCGAACCCACGACCTCCGGCATAGCAGTCAGGGTCACTAACTACTAGACCAACAGGCCTGTCATAATAGCTTTATATTTAACTTGATCATCTAACCGACGGCAAATCATTTATTTGCTGGTTATTTATGCGTATGACAATGCAACAAACATCACAGCGACCAAAATACAGTGAAAAGAATCGTTGCAGGCTTTGCGTTGTGGTTACGATTTGGGTTTTTTTTATGGTTTAATCAAGTAAGGGACTGTCAGACTTGTACTGACAAAAACCACAGTGATTCTTCAATTGCCCTTTACGTTCGAGGGACACGATGTTTCCTGATGAGACAGTTCCGCGACCCAGACAGCCACTGAAGGAGTTGTCATTCAATCGTTGACCAGGAGATCTGACATGTTAAAGCGAGAGTAGTTCCACTGTGGGAAAGAGACAGAGCTATATAAGTTGTCTAGCGCCATCTCGTTCCCACAGTCGAACTACTCTAGGTTTAAGACATCATGGCCACCTGAGCAGCCGTGCGCACGCGACTACTTGTCTTTACTTACCTTTGTGGCGAGTGGATGCCACAAGTGTAAATTAAAGTACTTATTCATTTTCTATACAACATATCGCACCTTTTGAATTAAAGTGGCCTAACTAAAAATTTTAAGAAAATGACTTTTATGCATCGAACGACTTATAAACATGTATTCTATTAGTTTATTAAAAATAAACCGGCTCTTCTAGCCCAGAAAAGGAAAAACGCACTATTTCCGTCTCTTTCAAATCACGCTCTTTCCCCGCGTCCCTCGGTATTGAATTAATAAAATGACATTTTCCCAAAAAACTGGAATTTTGGATTACCTTGGATTTGGATTGCCACTTCTATTCTAAAGGTGCGATATGCCCCATCCACATTGTGTGGTTTCGGTAAGTGCCAATAGAGCTGTTTGTTATCTGATGTATTCTTCGATCAATAATAGCTCTAGATTAAGGATCAGGAATAGAAAAGAGTCGCATAAGTGGCCACAATTGCACACACGTAAACATCTACATTTCTTAGAAAAATGTTCAATAGTATTAACAATCTCAATTTATTATAAACCTTAACACTGAAACATAAAGTTTAATTACCATTGCCAAATGTGTTTATTTAAGTCCTTTAGCTAGAGTAAGGTGAAACGTAAACAAAAATCAAATGTCGTTGGAACATAAAAAGTCATGAGTGCCAAAATATTTATTCTAAATTGAAACTTATCGTTTAAGTAACAAGGATAAAAATAGCATGTTAACAATTTCTTACTTAGTCTATTACGGAACTAGAACAGTTGGCTATAATTGGCTCGAACTAATTTGAAATACCGTCACAAAAGTGTTTGTGGCGGTATTTTTCGGGCCGTTTTTGAAGCGCTTATCGGGAATCTAGAACTATTATTGATCGAAGGATGTATTACATTTATTCTCACCTTAATAGCCACTTTAGTGTCTTTATGCGATAATTTGAGCGCGTTATTGAACACTTTCAGATCCTCCTCCAGCGCGAGGGTCGCTCCTGGCAGCTTCTGTTGTTCTACTTCAACATACTCGCTGAGACGGCTGTGGTTGTCAATGAAGATTAGTTTGCGGTTACCCTGTCAACAAAATAAAATTTATTAAGGGTAGAAGGTGAAGGTCGTCACACAGTGGGTGCTTGGAGATGGACGGCGCCGCCGAGGCCGGCCCGGAAAGAGGTGGCGAGATGAGTTGGACTCGTACTGTGAGGGCTGGTTCGAAGTGACGCTGGACAAGAATACATGGAAAAACTTGGACACCGCCTTAGTTTATCCTAGTTATCTTTGGCTAAAAATCGTCTGTGTCGGTCTAGCACACTGTCTATACCTAACTTTAGTTAAAATATGTATTATTTAAATTTACCCTAGTTATCCTAACTTAACCTTGATGAAAACCACTAGTAATAATCTATTAAAGAGTCTATACTAAACTATGAGTAAAAATAATTACTTTATACTACACCTGCGTGGAAAGTACCTTGATACTTTATCAAATTTACGGTAGAAAGTACGTCATTGCATATCGAACAAATATGCGGGGAGAAAACGCTTTCTCTCCCGCTAAGATGCGTTTTCTCCCCGTATCAAGGTACTTTCCACACAGGTGTAGTGTTAAACACTGTGTATCACTCGAGAGAAAGTGCGATTCCCGATCTCGGGTGTTTTAAAGCCCTCGCCTACGGCTCGCGATTCAAACGGCACCCTCGACGGTAATCGGTCACTTTCTCCTCTTGGTGAACAATGTACTATTTTCTCCACTTACCCTAAGAGGCGCTAGTATAGCCTCATGGAACTTGGTGTACTCGCGCACCCAACTGTTACAGTTGTAAATGTAGCAAGCGTGTATGTTTATATACGCCACCTCGGGCAGCACTGTAAACCATTTCTGGAGGAAATCAGTTCTGAAATGTAGGAGATATTAACGGTTGTAGTTTGTGGGTTATTTAGGGAGGTGAAAGTTGCATAATTTTTATTAGTTTTTTTTATTAGTTGACGAAACGCCTCATCATTCTAGAATTCATACTTATTGCTGCTCAGAACTTCACGCGAGTGTGGCCGCTGTTGGCGTACCTGAGCTTCGGCTATGTTTTACAGGGTGTAAGGGATATCGACGCACAAACGGATACCATGGGTTCAGGACATGATTCTGGACACCCCCATGTTGGAATATTTCGTCGGTTTTTTCCTAATTTTTTTGAGTTTTTTTTACTTTAAAATGTTCATAATCGTTATTCTAAAAAACCCAATGATGTTATTAATAAAAAAGTAATTATTTCGCTACTTTCACTAAAAGTAGCAATGTAAATAATACTAGACATGAGTGTTTTCTCAGCTGTTTATAAAAGTTCAAATAATAGGTCATCGTATACCTAAATACTGTGCCCAGTACCGCAGTACCTGTAGTACATAATGCGCGGCAAACCATTAAAAAAAATATTTAAAAAAATTGGAATGAAGCCGACGAAAAATTCCATCACGGGGGCGTCCAGAATCATGTCCTGGACCCATGGTAACCGTTTGTGCGTCGATGTCTCTTACACCCTGTATACCAAGAGAAGCCATAGTCGCGTGTGGTTCCGATCAGAAAGTTTGAGTGCTATAATGACGGGGCGTTTTGTCCCCTAGGGCGTATTACCTAGTATTAGTTTTACTCTAGATATTTATAATTTTATGTGTAAAAAACGACAAAAAATTCTATATGTTAAGATTAAGCCCCTTCGTACACAACGCGACGTATGTGCCGTACGACGTAAGTGACGTAAGACGCCTATACATTATGACTTTGGCATCTATTGTCGCGTATCTATGTACGAACTCTATGGATTTGTATAGCGATAGTCGCGTGATGTACAAAAGAGCAGTCTTTTAAATCTTCGTTTTTTTTTGTTGCAATTATTCATTAATTATGCGACTTTCACTCCATTTACCAAAAAAAATTTACTTATAAGCAAAATTGGCAACTATTTCGATTTCTGAAACCTTTTTATCTACAAGCAATCGTAGCTTTCAGAAATCGGATATTTGATGTTATTCTAGCTTAATACACTAATTTTTAATCAATAAAACCACAAGCTAAATTAGTAAGAGCCCCATTTAGGCTTGCAAGAACTTGCATGCAATTGATCAACTGAATTCATTCCCCATCAATGGACCGCAATGTTTTATATTTTTATCAAATGAGTCCTCCCACCCAGGGCAGGGCGGGAGGGACTGTCAGACTTGTACTGACTAAAATCCACGGTGTCCTTCAATAGCCCTTTACGTACCGGCGTCGTGCAATAGTCCGCAATGTAACGCAAATCGCATGCAATTTCTTGCATCGCCTAAATTAGGTTAGTAACGTGTTTATTAAGCCACATTTTCAGTAGGAGACATGTCGCGGAGACATATCGCCCAACATACACGTGGTATGTCTCTGCAACTTTGTGGGACAATGTCGCTAGACATTTCCCCTGTTCACATTGACCAGTTTCTGCGATCGTATTATGACGTCTTAAAACCAGGCTTGTTCCAGTGAGTGAAAGAGACAGAGCTATACAAGTCGTCTAGCGCCACCTCGTTCACTCACTGAAACAAACTCAGTTTTAAGACGTCATAACACGACCGTATTATGACGTCTCACGCGCGACGTCGGGCGACTTCGCGCGGGCCACGTGAATTTCGTATCAAGCGACAGAGTCGCGGAATAAATGTCGCTTAGGGAAAATGCGGCTTTATAAACAGGTTTCTTATTAGAAGCAATGTTTGTCTTCAAAGCCACAAGTTGAACCATACTCCAGCCAAAATTGATGTTTTTAGTTGGTAAAATCATCAAATGAGTCCTCCCACTCTGGGTTGAACGGAAAGGACTGTCAGACACGTACTGACTAAAAACCACAGTGTTCCTCCAATTGCCCTTTACGTTCGTGAGCCACGGTAGCCTGTTTATACAGTCCTACGGCTCGTCAGATTACTGACAGCTCTTTAAGGCGCACGTGGAAAATCACGCGCCGTCGCTAGACCCGGGCCCTGATCGGATGGCGAGCTACCCATATTGATTCATCTTATTGTACATATGTTTAGATCGACCAATTTTGGCTGAAGTAAAAGAAACCATGCAAGCGACCTACCTCACCGCTCATTTACATTAGTCGATTGCAAACGACTCTGTTAAACAATTCGTACTTGTGCTAAAGGGAATTTTTAACTAATTATCTAGTGGAATACCTAAAGGTATATAATAAAAATTCTAAAGAGGAAATCGCTAATATTCTTTTTGTTTTTAAAAGGTAGGAATAATCTATAATATATATAATAAACTAGCACTTTTCCCGCGACTTCGTCCGCGTGGGTTACGTACTTTCCTAATTCCCCCTTTTCACCCCCTTAAAGTTTAAATTTCCAAAAACCCCTTCTTAGTGCTCCCCTGCATTATAATAGGAAGCCGTGTGCAAAATTTCACATTCCTAGCCCCATTGGTTTCGGCTGTACGTTGATATGTCAATCAGTCAGGTCTCCTTTTATATATATAGATTGAAGATTGATTGCGAATCTATCTAGTCCGTCAGTAAGAGTTTTATCAAAAAATAAAGGACACGTATTTTTTTAATTATTGGAAAAAATAAAAGGCGTTAAAAATCGGGTACACGTTCGATTTCTCATGGTAAAGTTACGCATTTGAACTATGCAACGAAGTTACGTATCGTGTTAATTTTAAAAGCGTCGTACCTCCGCCAATTTTGGTTTAAGTATTAAAAGAAAAATACGGGTCATTTATTTCTCAATAAAACTGACGGATTAATTTGATTTCTATAGTCAAATAGCTTATGCTTATGTTTGATTATACCTGTAGCAACCAGTCATACACAACGTATAAAACCTCCGTTTTCCTTTACCAGAAACCTCTTTCTAAAACGTCTTCTCTTTCTTTCTTTTAGTCTTTTTTCTTTTTAAAAATCTGTGAGATCTTAGTCTTAGCTAAGAATAAAACGCCGTTCGGTGTACACGATCAAAAGAGGTAACTGACAAAGAATAACTAAGGGCTAATTGTTTAATTAGTAATTAAGCTAACTATTAGTTAAAATCCTATTTTTTTTAATGTATAGGATTTTAACAAATAGTTTGCCTAACTAACGATTAAGCAACCGGCCCGAAGTTTGTATAAGTTGACATGATATTTGACTCAAGGTCAAATTTTCCGGAAATTATAAGGTCAAGGTCAAAAATGAGGGTATTTCAGAAAATGTTAGGTTAAAATACTAAAGGGGTATGCTACAGTCGGGTAAAAAACCGAATTAACAGTCTGTCGGTTTGTCATAGCTAAGTATTTAATATTAATGAAGTCGGTTATAAATACTCGTAATTATGTTTTAAAAGTAACCCTCTATTTAGGGTGTTAAAAGAAGAAAGATAAGGTGCTAAAAAGGGGGCAAAAGGGGCTAATAGGAACTACAGAAGTCGTTACAAAGATAACTTTTTTAGCAAATTTAAAAATGATTAATTTAGAATGTCTACTCAATTCTTTTGATATTGTTCAGATGATAAGAAAAGTAAAAATAAAGTAGTAAATAAACGGTGTATTGTGAATTTTGAAAGAGTCGCATCTTCGTCAATTTTTGTTAACGTAACAAACGAAAAAATAGGGTTCAAATACATTTTAAGGTTTCGTAGTCTCCCAGGAACCTATACAGTGGGTTCTTTTTTACTTGCGTATCCCGTGGTGTGGGATTTCATTTTCTAGGTGTTTAAAAAATATTGCGAATATTTTAAAACAATTTTTCGATTCATTCGATGCGTTTGTGAAATATAAGCTTTTGACGGCACGGTTAGTGCAGTGGCTGAGCGATTGGACTGCTGCGCTGCGTGTCGCAGGTTCGATTCCCGCACGAAGCAAATATTTGTATGATCTACAAGTAGTTGCTTCGGGTCTCCATGCATTTTTTTTTACACTCGAGTATACGTCCTCTACCAACCAAACGCTTGTATTTAGGTGTGTGAAAAAATTCACGGTAGCAGTAAATATGGATATATAATATACCTGTATAGGTTTACGTGTACCCATCTTATAAAATGTACTTGGATAGTATATTTTTCGAAACTTGACGCAAGGGAGATGTTTTATTCAACGCAGACTACAGAACCCTTCACTTTGTGCATTCCGACACGCACTTGTCCGGTTTTGACTATCTATTTAATGGACTAGTTGGATTTTACTGGACTAGCCAATTAGCCAGCAGAAGACCCAAGGTAAGAGTAACAGAATTAAGATCGAATGGTGTGAAACCGAAAAAAATAACTGTTTCTTTACAATTTCATTTATGCCTTTGTCAAACAGACAGGCGAAAGCGAAGCGTTTCCGAAGCGATACCGAACCAAAGCGAGACCGCAGTCCAATAGTTCTGTCACACTATCGGATCGCTTTCGCTTTTTTATGTGACTGGATTCAAACAATACCATACATTACAAATAAAAACGTCACGCTTCGCATTCGTCACGCCTGTCTGTTTGACAAAGGCTTTAGATATGTTTATTTCTTATAATATCTTATACAGGGTGTCCCAAAACTCAACGTCAAGCCGAAACGGGGTGACAGGATTGATCATAACCATCACGAGAAAAATCTGAAAAAAAATCTATCCCATGCAGTTTGTAAATTATGGGCATTTTAAGAAAAACTTTGGAAACGTAATCCTAAATAACATTTCTAGAATCCCAATAAAAAATAATGACACAATTGCCTCAAGTTTCCGAGAATTGAGACTATTTGTTAAACTACGAATTTAAAATTTTCAAGATTCGTCGACTTTGACAGGCCCTCCTATAAAAAAAATGTACTAGAGTGCCTTGGCAAGTGGCATTAAAAGTTGGCGCATTTAATCAGAATTCTAAAATGGTACAATACTTGTTAGTTCCATACAATAGAAAAGAGTAAAAAAATTAAAACCTCAAGTAACCCGATTTTTGCTATCACGTTTTACTCAGTTAAAATGTTTTTAATTCGCACAAGCTCTAGGTAGGTTCTTAATTTTAAGACAAAATGATGAGAGAGATGGATAATGGGTATGGGTACGCATTTCGCAGTGCAAGTAAGAGATTTCCTTGACCAGGAATATCCGGGAAGGTGGATTGGACGTTCAGGCACTATCTTGTGGCCCGCCCGTTCACCAGATTTAAATCCCCTGGATTTTTTCTATTGGGGAGTTCTCAAAGAAAAAGTTTACTCAAAGCCCATTGATCACGTAGCCGACCTGCGTGAACGCATTTCTCAAGCAGCTGAGGCGATCAACTCTCGAAGATATGCCCGACTTATAAGTAGATCTTTTTTAAGAAGATGTAGGGCTTGTATTGAGGCTGATGGTAAACAATTTGAACATTTATTATTTATTATTGTAATAAAAATGTTTTTTCTCTATCTGACTTTTAGTCCAACAAACCTAATTATTTTACTAACTTTTTTTCACTTTGGTAAAAGTGGCGTCACTATCTGTCTCGCTCACTCATGACAAACATACCCATTATCCATCTCTCTCATCATTTTGTCTTAAAATTAAGAACCTACCTACAGCTTGTGCGAATTAAAAACATTTTAACTGAGTAAAATGTGATAGCAAAATTCGGGTTACTTGAGGTTTTAATTTTTTTACTCTTTTCTATTGTATGGAACTAACAAGTATTGTACCATTTTAGAATTCTGATTAAATGCGCCAACTTTTAATGCCACTTGCCAAGGCACTCTAGTACATTTTTTTTATAGGAGGGCCTGTCAAAGTCGACGAATCTAGAAAATTTTAAATTCGTAGTTTAACAAATAGTCTCAATTCTCGGAAACTTGAGGCAATTGTGTCATTATTTTTTATTGGGATTCTAGAAATGTTATTAAGGATTACGTTTCCAAAGTTCAAATGAACAAAAATAAAAAAGAATAACCACAATAACCGAAAAATGGTACAGTTTGATCACATTTCTAGGTTTTTCTTAAAATGCCCATAATTTTCAAACTGCATGGGATAGATTTTTTTTCAGATTTTTCTCGTGATGGTTATGATCAATCCTGTCACCCCGTTTCGGCTTGACGTTGAGTTTTGGGACACCCTGTATATATCTTTATTTCTTCTTATTCATCTGGACAACATCAAGAAAATCTCAAAAAGACCTCAGTTTTATAAAAAATTCTAGTCTAAACTAAACCGACTAATGTAAACGAGCCTAGCCTACAAAGATAGACCATCACCTGAACCTGTTGTCAGAGTTGGTGTGCGTGAAGTCCACGATCAGCTCGAACGGCTGCTGGCAGAACGGCTTGAGGGTCAGGATCACGTGGTAGATCAGGAGATCAGCGTTCACCTCTCCGATCCTGGGGAGAAATTATGAGGTATGTAAAAATTGGGTATTTGACAATTATTATTATTTATTTATCAGCCTCTACTCTCCCACTGCTTTTTTTTTATCGTGGTAAAATCATCAAATGAGTCCTCCCACCCAGGGCACGGCGGGAGGGACTGTCAGACTTGACTGACTAAAATCCACGGTGTCCTTCAATAGCCCTTTACGTACCGGGGTCATGGTAATTCGTAAGACTGTCCCACTGATGGGCAAAGGTCTCCACACATATAGATGAGCTGTTACCAGTAATCGCACCGCGTAGGACTCTACTAGTAGGTTAGGTTTCTTTAAATCCTGCGAAAGAAAATAGAAGCCCCGCCAGCGGGACTCCGTCGTCGATGCCTACACGTAATAAAAAGGACTCGAAGTCATAAATTTTTACTATAAGTATTATGGCATAAATTGTGTTTAAGCCATGTCGCTCAATTCTATAAGTACGGATCTAAAGCCTTATTGGTTATCAATATCGAGAAAAAATATCACGTTTGTTATATCCTAGGAATCCCTGAATTAAATATTTATTTTGCTCTGATTTTTTTTTGTATTTTTTGTTAAAGCGACAACAGAAATACATCATCTTTGAACATTTTAACTGTCTTACTATAGTAATTTTGACGGTTCATGAGATGCAGCCTATTGACAAACGGACGGACGGACGGACGAACGGACAGACAGATTGACAAGCAGCGAAGTGTTTTTTTTTAACGTGGTAAAGACTTCTTATGAGACCTCCCACCCAGGGCAGAGCGGGAGGGATTGTCAGACTCGTACTGACTAAAATCCACGGTGTCCTTCAATAGCCCTTTACGTACCGGGGTCACGGTAATTCGAGAGTCCCGCGACCAAAGAGCGAATGTCTTAATAATAAAAACAAACTCACTTATATCTCCTCGAAATGAAGTAAAAGACAGGATTCCCCAATTTACTGGTCCCCGCCTGGTAGAAGATGTTCAGACTCTTGATACTCTTGAACTCCTCCTTCTTATGCATGTTATGCTTCACGATGAACTCCTCGAAGTTGGTGGAGGAGATGTCGATGGAGGACCAGCGCGCGTACGAGGAGAACAGCAGACTGGACGTGCTGGAGGACAGACTGACTCACGATCAGAATCGAGGCTTTTCATTCAAGTTAGTCAAGTTACATTTTGAGATGATTAAATAAAAAATAAATAAAAACTGACTTCAGAAAAAAAACACAAAAAAGCGTAAAACAACTTTTCTTTCGGAAGTCGGAGGTTTTGTTTTTTTTTTATATTATTGACTTTTGCCACAAACAATCCACGTACGTCAAAACGGATTCATGTGGGCAACGTCACGTTAAATACTAAAACCTTCTCCGGAATGTAACGAACACTTTTCTGAAAACCGCATCATAATCGGTCCAGCCTAACGCGAGATAATACCGCGGACAAACATACAGGTCGAACTGAGAATCTACTTTCTTTTTGAAGGTGGTTAAAAACAAAATTACCGTCCCAGTCGTCATCTTCCTGCCCTTATCCCATTTTACTTGTGGTCGGCGCAACACGTTTTTTTCTTCCATTCTCCTCTATCAAACGTCGCAGTATCATTTACTCCTTTTTCTTCCATATCATTCCTTAGACAATCCATCCATCTTTTCTTTGGCCTTCCTCTTCCTCTCCATCCATCAACATTCATACTTATCACTCTCTTAGTCACATGAGTGTCACGAGTCACAAGACATAATCTAATATGTACAAATATGTCGCAGGAATGTTGACATCAGTAAATTGCAAATTTAATTAGTGAGTCAGTAAGAGATTCGTAAATTATTTCTTTCGTTAAATCAATGAAAAATTGAATAGATAAAACAAAACAAAAATACAGAGCGGGGGCTCGTGACGTCAAACGCAATTAAAAACTGTACTTGCTTGTGCCGTATTGACAATTTTAAGTGTCGTATTTTCGTCAATAAAGAAAAAATACGTGTCTACTAATTAGATATAAATATGCCTATGCATACGCATGGTTAAGCTACGGCGTAATATTATGGGGAAATAGCACAGACGCATCAACACTTTTCATACTACAAAAACGACTGATTAGAATACTAGCCAATATAGATAACACAGACAGCTGCAAACCCCATTTTCAAGAATATAAACTTCTAACCCTACCTTGTATTTATATCTTGGAAATGTGTAAATTTGTTAAAAATAATGAAAAGCTCTTCACTACACGAGAAAACATACAGACCCACTACACACTACGACACAAAAATAGACTAAACCAGCCAGGTTCTAAACTAAAAATACACTCCACAAGCACTTTAGTAATGTCAGTTAAAATATATAATAAATTACCAGATGACATTAAAAATGAACAAAAATTTAATATCTTTATAAATAAATTAAAACAATTTCTAATCCGTAAATGTTATTATAATGTACATGAATATTTCAATGATAAATTTAATTAATAAATAATAATACCGAAAAACGCAATAATAATCTATAATACAAATAATAATAAAACATGTATAAATTAAATAGTTATTGATGCATAGATTCAATATTTAAGTCGCAAAAATTATGTGATACATTTAATTATAAGCCCACCTACCTACATTATACTAATTGAAGTTGTAAACAAATATTTATAATAGCCCTCCTCCAAATTTTTATGTTGTTATGCCCGACAGGGCCCACAATGCTCCAAAACTATTGTATGTATCTTTATGTACCTACCACCTAAGTTCACATTGTGGAATGCAATAAACGAATTGAGTATTGAGTATTGAGTATTGATACCCTAAGTAGTATATTATTGGGCATTCTAATCCACCTTCCGTTCCTTCGGCTCACTCCGTTCGCCTCCGTCACTCGTGGATTAGAATGCCCAATAATATAAATGAAATCCGTGCAGTAAAATACTGGTTCGACGCCCACTCCGTTCGCCTCCGTCACTCGTGGATTAGAATGCCCAATAATATAAATGAAATCCGTGCAGTAAAATACTGGTTCGGCGCCCACTCCGTTCGCCTCCGTCACTCGTGGATTAGAATGCCCAATAATATAAATGAAATCCGTGCAGTAAAATACTGGTTCGGCGCCCACTCCGTTCACCTCCGTCACTCGTGGATTAGAATGCCCAATAATATAAATGAAATCCGTGCAGTAAAATACTGGTTCGGCGCCCACTCCGTTCGCCTCCGTCACTCGTGGATTAGAATGCCCAATAATATAAATGAAATCCGTGCAGTAAAATACTGGTTCGGCGCCCACTCCGTTCGCCTCCGTCACTCGTGGATTAGAATGCCCAATAATATAAATGAAATCCGTGCAGTAAAATACTGGTTCGGCGCCCACCACGTTCGCCTCCGTCACTCTCGGTGGAGTAAAATGTCTAATACTGGTTCGGCGCCTATTCCACCCGATGAAACAGAAAGTGGAGTATGAATTCCTACATAGTGCAGTAAAATACTGGTTATTAATGTTAATGTAATATATTGATTACTGACCTCAAAATTCGTTGAATTATACTCACCAGCTTAAAACAACTATAACAATTACTATACCTTGATTCAAACATATAACATAGGTACACATACTTTCCGTTAACATAATCAGGTCTATATCTGAATGAACCAGTAACCTAAAATTCAGGACAGATTGTCTCATGTCTCTCCACATACTTATTAGGATGGTGCATTGCCGCTAAGGATAACACAAATACCCGTTTTCGTGACCAGATTGGCTCGAGGACATCTGAACTTTAGGATACCGCATACATTAAACTAAAATTTTGGACAGATTGTCTCATGTCTCTCCACAAAAGTAAAATAGCGCACACCCTTAGGTCCACACACATTTTTTTCTGTGACCAGATTGGCTCGAGGACATCAAAATTTTAATTTAACACATTACAGACGATACATCCTTTTACATCAACACATAACAATCAAGTGGTAAGCGTGGTCACACGGATAGTCGATACTTGCCTTGCATGCATAAAGCTAAGGTACAGATACGTTTGACAACGACAACCGGATCAGAACCGTATCGCACATTATTCAATCTACAAACTGTGAGTGAATCCGCTGCTGTAGACTATTCCGTTAACGGTAACCGTACCCGGCGGTTGCTACATAGATGTAAATTACCTTTATGTATAAATCTGCTTTGTTAGTTCGAATCAGCAAAGTTCAATGTCAATGCATTCCATATTGTAAGTAACATGACTATCATGTTGTAAACACTGAATGTGTCTTTTATAGAACTTCCTAAATATTATTTTCGTATTTATATTTACGTAAAGTTTGTAACCGCTTCTAAATTGGTGTTCCATTCTTCTAGGTACTAAGATTATATATTTATATGATATACAATATAGTCGAACCATCTGCCTCTTCGGTCGAGTGCGATTTAATCTTAGATAAAAGAGAACCCTGTGCAGAAGATTATTTGGGAGCATTGTAATAATATGCTAAAGTTAATGTTGATAAATTGGACAACTATAAATCCATAACTCAGCCACGTGTGTTCGATTCCCACACGATTCTAGTTTCTTGAATTATTTAATAATACCAATGAAAATTTTATTTGTAAATATTTATAAACGAACTTATTCTACAGTAGTATTTTTATGTGATGATAATATTAGTCTCGAGTTTAACTGCAACTTAACATTAACAAACACCCGGATTGGTTTGTGCGTATTACAAAATAGTATATTATCAAAATAGTTCTGATTATTTTCAACTACTTACTTCTACTTAACTGATATTAGTGAGTCAACTATGCTCACAAATTTACTTTCAACAACGCGATCTACCTACGAGTTTCACCTCTCACATAAACGTAATTGTGATGATAAAAATTCTCAACAAACATACATCAATTATTAAATTAATTACACATATTAATTTAGTAATGATTCATAAACATGTCTCATATTTCTTTCATCTTGTTTAAAAAGTACAATCAGGTTTGCATTGTCTCTTACTAACTGCTTAGGGATTTTACTATACGTTTGATTTAGATAAAAACAATCGATGAACTTGTGTCTCCCCATAGCAAAATAATCACGCAAACTACTTTGATTTTCACAAGCAACATCGTCAAATATAATTATAGAATTTGGTTTTGCGGTTTGAACACTCAGTACTTGCTCATTTTCATGATATTTCTGAAATGAAATGCCTGGTACTCGTTGCAAAACTTTTTCTAAAAAAACGTACTTGGGTTGTTGCAAGGTTTTCGAATAAACATAAACATTTTGAAATCTTAATCCATTCTCGTGTATAAGAAGACCAAGTAATAAATTAGTTTTTCCACAATCTGACGGCCCGCAAATGATGCATCGTACCGATTTAGGTAATAATTCTCCATGGCGAAAACCAGTCTCCTGAGAATGAATACAAAGTTTGTTTACATGTAACGATTGTGGTTGTTTTACGAATTTCATGACGACTGCTTATAACGGTTATATTAATAATGAGTCAATTAATGTATTACATTGACATTTATAACTCATTGTCGTTAACTCAAACAAATGTTGCAACCTAGTGGAATAGGCGCCGAACCAGTATTAGACATTTTACTCCACCGAGAGTGACGGAGGCGAACGGAGTGGGCGCCGAACCAGTATTTTACTGCACGGATTTCATTTATATTATTGGGCATTCTAATCCACGAGTGACGGAGGCGAACGGAGTGAGCCGACGGAACGGAAGGTGGATTAGAATGCCCAATAATATACTACTACCCTATTAGCCACATTGCGTAAGTGTGTCGTGATCCACTGCACTATTTGATGTGCCCACTTAGAAGTCAGGCGGTTTTTGACGAACGCCAAAATGGTTCGACTCGGGCATGGGTCAGCTAATATTTTTGTATGCACATTTAGTCATACCAAAGCGTGGATCTTTCAAAATCGTATAAAAACCGTATGAAAACCCATTACGCAGTTTAGGAGAACGCAGCAGAAATAACAGATAAAAAAGTACTTACGATTCAATAGGCTTATGTTCTGGTGGTCCTAAGTACGCGAGCAATGTTGCCATCTGGAACAAAATATTTTTTGTGAATTGGTCATTCATGTTATGAATAGCGCGTTTATTTAGGAGGAAGAAGAAAGTTGCAGTAGCAGTCATGTTACGCCATTACACTCTATAGGTACGCCGTAGTAGTCAGTAAGACACGAAGTAGCACTGAAAGCTAATTTGTAGCTCACTAAAATCTACTCCCGAGCACACTAAAATGCTACGTCGTAGCACTCTATTAGCTACGTCGTAGCAAAATGCTCGATAAACAGTAGCGCTACGTCGTAGCACACTAAAATCTACTCCCCAGCACACTAAAAAGCTACGTCGTAGCACTCTATTAGCTACGTCGTAGCAAAATGCACGATAAACCGTAGCGCTACGTCGTAGCACACTAAAATCTACTCCCCAGCACACTAAAAAGCTACGTCGTAGCACTCTATTAGCTACGTCGCAGCAAAATGCACAATAAACCGTAGCGCTACGTCGTAGCACACTAAAATCTACTCCCCAGCACACTAAAAAGCTACGTCGTAGCACTCTATTAGCTACGTCGCAGCAAAATGCACAATAAACCGTAGCGCTACGTCGTAGCTCACTAAAATCTACTCCCCAGCACACTAAAAAGCTACGTCGTAGCACTCTATTAGCTACGTCGCAGCAAAATGCACAATAAACCGTAGCGCTACGTCGTAGCTCACTGAAATCTACTCCCCAGTTCACTAAAAAGCTACTTCGTAGCACTCTATTAGCTACGTCGTAGCAAAATTCACGATAAACCGTAGCGCTACGTCGTAGCTCACTAAAATCTACTCCCGAGCACACTAAAAAGCTACGTCGTAGCAAAATGCACGATAAACCGTAGCGCTACGTCGTAGCTCACTAAAATCTACTCCCCAGCACACTATTAAGCTATGTCGTAGCACTCTATTAGCTACGTCGAAGCAAAATGCACGATAAACCGTAGCGCTACGTCGTAGCTCACTAAAATCTACTCCCCAGCACACTATTAAGCTATGTCGTAGCACTCTATTAGCTACGTCGAAGCAAAATGCACGATAAACCGTAGCGCTACGTCGTAGCTCACTAAAATCTACTCCCCAGCACACTATTAAGCTATGTCGTAGCACTCTATTAGCTACGTCGAAGCAAAATGCACGATAAACCGTAGCGGTACGTCGTAGCACACTGTAAACTACTCCGTAGCACACTGGACGCTACAACGTAGCACACTGGACGCTACAACTTAGCACTTTTCATCTCTTAACTACGCCTAGCACACTAAATGGTACGGTATAGCACACTTCCTACGTCGCACAGTGTAGAAAAGTGGACAAAAGTCCAGCCACAGCTCAATTTTCGTCCGATTTCAATAAAACAAAATTCAAAATACTCGGAAGGATGCCTTTTATCATATGCGACTGCGATATTATTAAATTTCTACTCCCACTTACCCCTACTACTCTTATAAACCACCCCTACCAAACCCCAAGCGGGCTCATCCGCCTAATCCTAGGTAAAAAAGTTCAATCGGCTACTTCTCTTGAAAAAAGTTAATATCTCCACTACGAACAGGCTAATACACCTCACCGCTTGGGAGTTGGTAGGGGTGGTTTATAAGGGAAGTAGGGGTAAGTTGGAGTGGAAAGGAGATTGGGCGTTCATGGTTTCGCTTTTTGAAGCGTATGGCCACTTAAGCAAATCTATAATTAATGTTATTATTTTAAATTAGTTTTAGCATAAATTCATTTAAAACATTTGTGGGGTTTTTATTTTCAATTTTATTAGTATTACTATTATATTTTTGTTCCGGTATAGTGATGGGCAACATTACCAGAATCCATCGATTAAACAAAGAACAAAATCGTAAAACAATTAAAAAATCTACTAGTGTCCCTCAATACCACATTAAAGCTGTTATTATTGCTTTTCTATAAACTGTAATATGATTTATTTTATGATAATACATATTGGGGTCTTATAATAAAAATAAAGATATAATCAATTATATGTAAGGTGGTGTAATTGACTGATGCGTCGCAACACTATTCCGTGAAGTGTCAAAGTCAAACTTATGATTTTCACGTTGTTTGGTTTAGATTTCGTTATTACCTACCGGCGAACTACTATTTCTTGCTTTTCTCTGCTAGTAAACTTATATTCGTGTCGAGTAGAGTTTTAGGATACCTCCACTTCTTTAGGCATCGAGCAATTGGACTCTTTGTAGTACGCTGTTATAGTGAATTTATAGTACGTCTACGTTGATTTCTACTGGATATTAAACAAGTTCGCTGTGTGAACTGTGCTTTGTTATTATCGCCTCCACTGCCTATTCGCCAAATAAGAGAGGCAACGGATGCCATGGTTTATCTATTAAATATATGGATTTCTACTACTAAGGCAAGTATATCCTTTCATGATAGTATATTATATAACTACCTACATATCAAAATCTTATTTTATAATACTAAGTAATGTTTTCGCATCATCAACTAAGGACCAAGATAACTATTTAATTTCACATTTGAATCTCCATGCCAACTTCATGGATAATAGTTGGTTACTACCTTGATAATATGGATTATTTCCAAAACAGCTACCCGGTACAATATAAGTAATGAACTGACTTGATACTGAGCAATACATAATGAAATATTTTTAATCATTTTCAGGTGTCAGGCGATGATTTCATTTGTCAGGAATGTTACACTATACTTGAAAGGGAATCTGGCAACTATTTAAGAAGACTTGTCCCTACACAAACCTTTGGACACAAATAAGTTCGCTTAAGTTATGGAATATCCATGTTAAGGGTGCCAACTCACAAAGTAGGACTGAATATCCCGGAACGGAATTTCATTTTAACACCAATACCTTCTCACCAGGTAATAACTCAAATGATCTTATATTTTAAATATAAGCCGACACAGCATATTCATCTTATTACTTGATATCAAAATAGGTTTTGTAGTACTTAGGTAGTCAGATTATGGTGACAAATTCAAATTCTGCAAGAGGCAAAATATTAAAGGATGTTTATGCACTTTTTATTTAATTAATGTCATATGAACCAGGAACTCTATGACTGTTACTAATATTGTTTTTTATTTTTTATATCCATGTAGAGTAATTTAAATATTTTGTATTCTAAAATAAGTAATATTTTTTCAGGTTCACCGACTTGAAAGAGTTTGTTTACGCTGTTGGTCCAAGTGTGTGTTGGTGAAGTGTGAGAAGACAGGCTGAGCTTGATCAAAATAGAGAAGCCTTACAGAATGAGTCTGCATTTGCTACCATTGATAATATGGAAATTCCTTTGACTTCCAGAAGGAATGTTGTTCTTCGACTTCCAGAATTGTTTGGTGGGCAACCGGACGGTAGGCTGTTGTGCTCACATAATGACTATTATCTGGTATCTCAGTTGGGCACGATACCGTACGATTGACGCACCTGCTCAATTCTTGGACAGTATGTTCTATGAATATGTAAATTATAATGATGAAGGAGCTGAATAAAAATATTATTTAGTTAATTTAGCCTTATTATTATACATATTATTATATCTATTTCCTTTTTTTCCCTACATAGTCCAAATTCTCTTTCTGGCTATTTAGTGACCATTTCCAAGAGCAACTTAAGTTGTTGGTTTACACTTCACAGGTAGATAACATTGTTAGACGCGTTGTAGGTAAGAGAATTAGGTGTTAGCTGAATGCATGTTAAATCTAGCTTCAGATTAAAAATATAAGCATAAATTATAATCAAAGGTACCAATTTAAATAGGTACGGTTTCAAAACGATATTGTTTTGACGTGTTATATAACCTCAAATAATATCCTGAGTAAATAATGTTTTTTTGGAAAAACCCCACAAAATATCAACCTGTATTTAACTTTGCTTTGATGTATGTCAATAACCCTTACTTGTGTCCAATTTTCACTACTATACGGTGTCAAAAAGGAGCGCAACCAAGTGCCATAGTAGTTTGCTCAATCTCCTTTAATAATATCACAGTCGCATATGATAATAGGCATCCTTCCGAGTATTTTGAATTTTGTTTTATTGAAATCGGACGAAAATTGAGCTGTGGCTGGACTTTTGTCCACTTTTCTACACCGTGCGACGTAACACACTACCGCTCCACGAGCTACGTCGTAGCAGTTTGAAAGTAAAGCCGTTGCACTTAAAGCTACGTCGTAGCTCCCTGTAATCAGCTGCGTAGCATAATGGTAATTACGCTGTAGCTTCACGGGAGCAACGTCGTAGTACACTGAAAACTACACCGTTGACAATGGTAGCTACGCCTTAGCTCAATGAAAGATACTTCGTAGCAATGTGGAATATACACCGCAGCTCGATGGAATCTATTCCTTATACAATAATAGATACGCCATAGTGCCACATGAGCTACGTCGTAGCCAACAGAATACTACACAAAATGGCCACGCCATTTACGCCGAGTGCCTACGTCATAACACACTGTAAACTATGCCGTAGCTACACGACAGCTACGTCATAGCACATTATAAACTACACTGCAGCACTACAGAAGCTACGTCGTAGCACACTGGAAAACTACGCCGTAACCCAAAGTGGCTACGACGTAGCACACTGGAAACAACGCCGTAGCGCCACAAATGGTTACGTCGTCGTAGCACTCTGTAAACTACGCCGTAGCGCTACGTAAGCTACGACGTAGCACTAAGAAAGCTACGACGTAGCACAAGCTACGCCACCGTACAGTGCTAGCTTCGTCTTGAAACGGTGCTCAACACACATAATATACAAAAATGACAATACCTTATCAAAAGGCCTCCTCCCAACCGCCTTATGATCCCGGCTGCAGGACAGGTAGTCACCGATCCTCTCCTGGTGGTTCCACAGCAGTCGGTGCAGCGCCACCACGTTGGCGTCGCTGATGAAGGACAGGTTGTGGGAGGTCTGGTCTACCGACTCGCAGTCTGACGCTATTTGGATGAAGAACCTAGGAACAAGACAAATAGAAATTATTTCAATAGGCAGATAACTAACTCGTATGAAGATTTAATGAATACAGCTCTTTTTTTAAAATCATTAAATGTGTCCTCCGTCCCTGGTGTATCTAGACGCGGGCATGCGAACGACGAGTAATGGGCGACTCGCCGTCCGTCATGACGATGCCCGGGTCGACGACACGTCTTGTTCCACGCGCTCCTCAACGAACTGTCAGCAATATTATCAGTTAACCGTGGCCCCGGAACGTAAAGGTCTATTGAAAGACATCGTTGATTTTAATCAGTACAACTCTGACAGCTCCTCTCGTCCTGCCCTAGGTGGGAAGACTCGTTTGATGATTTTACATTTGCAATTTCTACTAACTAAAAATGAAAATTGTCCTTGCTACTACGATATAATGATTCAATTCGACTGACTGGACGTCGACCTGGCGATCGTGTTTTGTTTATTCATCTACCCGTACACAACCGCACGTTTTAAGCCATATGTCGTAGTAATAAGGATGATTTTCACTTGTAGTTGAAATCGGTCGGATTGCGTCGCACCGCGTCATCAACAAACTTGCTAACAGTAAATAACTCACTTTCGTCCCGCCTCGAAGTGCGCTCTTAAAAAGTGGTTGAAAGGCAGCATATGCTGTTCCTTGGAGAACTCCACATGGTTGGCGATGTTCTGCAGGATCTTGGACATCAGCATCAGACCGCGCTTCACGTGGGAGGGCACTGGACGGTTCACGATGCCCATTTCTTGGGGAGATACTGTGGGGAAGAACAGAAGTTATACGCTATGTGCGGAGATTTGTCAGATATGTAACAAGCTATTTTACCAAAAAAAATTATTAGTCCTAAATATAGATTACGAAAAAATATTAGAACCGTATTTTTTCTTTTGTTGCGTAAACCAAAATTGACGAAGATACAACGCTTTTAAAAATCAATTACAATGTACAATTTTATAAGTGTAATGACGTCACAAGCCCCCACTCCCGAATTTAGAAGCGTTTTATCTTTATCAATATTCACTAATTACAAAAAACAAAAAATACGTGTCTATTATTTTTCAATATTCTTACTGACGTATTAAACAGATTTTCAATTTATTTATGCAGTAAAATACCCTATTTTATTAAGACAAAAAAACTTACCTATAGCTGGGTTAATGAATCTCAGAAATAGTACAGTGCCGACAGCGCCGACACTGGTCTGCGGGAACTGTGCGAACCTCTTGCTTAAAACCTGAGAAAAAATAAAATATTTACCAACACAAGGTTTCGGTACACAAAACTGCCCCATAATATTGCTGAAAATTGATGTCTCAGCAGTAAGAGAGACGTGTAAATCGACTTTTCTTAATCAGAAAATAATAAAATGTTTTACTAGCTGCTGCCCGCGACGTCGTCTGCGTGAATGCGTTGAAGAAATAAAGTTTCACTGCTCGTTACCCGTAGATGATAGCGTGTTAATATGTAGCCTATATGTTGACCCGACTTCTTAATAATATTCGTGCCAAATTTGAAGTAAATCCATGCAGTACTTTTAAGTTTATCCCGGACATACATACAGACAAACAGACAAAAATTCTAAGAACTTTATTTTTGGCTTCGGGATCGATTGAAGATCACACCCCAAGTATTCTTTTAAAACAATATTCAATGTACAGTTTTGATTTTCCTACCATTTTATTACATTGTTACGTCGACCGTATGGAGAGGCCAATCTACAAGCTTCTCGAAGGTTCCACAAGGTTCTCGACAATTCTACTGAAGATTGTACTCGAAGTTTCTAGAAAGTTCTACCCTTTCGACATTTGGGTAGGCCGATTAAAGTACTCAAATTATCAGACAATTATTATAAATTAAAAGCAAAAACTTCCCCACATTCGTCTTCGCATTCACAATGATAACAAACACAGTTTTTTTTAATTAAATCAACATGTCAAATTGTAAAATATAGAAAATATGTGTACAAGATATAAATCCTGTGCGAATGAGCCCTTCTGTCAACTCTGCTGATTTGTTAATATTTTACTTCAGCACGAGCTATACTCGTTTCTACGATTGTGAATCTGAGTCAGTCATTTGAATAATAATAACAACTGTGTTCCTTCTTTTGCCCTTTACTTTCCAGGGTCACAGTAACCCGATAAGAGTCCTGTCAGTCCTGCGACCCCGAAATAATAAAACTTACTTGATATAAACAATGGCACATGCTTCTCAATTGAGGTGGGAACTTTTCTGCTGATCCAACAATTCTGTCGAAGACTTCCTTAGTCAGGTCTATGAGGTTTGACCTGTTCATCTCTATGTCCTGGTTTGGGTCCAACCTGCGTGGTAGACAGAAGAAAAATTACGGTTAATTTGAATAAAAAGAAGTTAAGAAATACCACGGATAATACTCGTATCATGGATACAACAATGCAGAAATATCGGAAAAACAATCAAATTAAAAAAAAAACATGGTGAATAATAATAACTAATAAATAAATATTCCACAACTATCACACAACACCATCTAGTCCAAAGCTAAGCAGAACTTGTGTTATGGGTACTAGACAACTGATAAACATACTTATATATTTCTAAATACATACATATTATAGATAAATTACACCGAGACACAGAACAAATGATCGTGCTCATCACTCAAACATTTGTCCTGGGTGGGAATCGAACCCACGACCTCCGGCATAGCAGTCAGGGTCACTAACCACTAGACAAACATGTGTCTGTAATCTATATCTCGTTATAATAATATACATTCAGTCAAAAAAGTATCGGGAATGGATGATTTGTTTATGGTTCCAAATTAAATTTTTTGTTTTTTTGTAGTTGTTAGATTGGCACAAATGTTTTCCATTTTGGCGCGGAGTTTGAGTTGCATCTGTTATTTATATTAAATACAGTGCTGGTTTTAGTAATATCATATATAGTGTGTATTGCGAATTTCATAATGGACAAAAATATCGAACAAAAAGTTTGTCTTAAATTTTGCATCACCAATGGAATTTCGTGTTCAGAGTCACTGAAAATGTTACAGAAGGCTTACGGTGAATCGACTTTATCAAAAACTCGTGCTTATGAGTGGTTCAAAACGTTCAAAAGCGGTCGAGATGTGATGGAAGATTTGCCTCGCTCTGGTAGGCCGTCAACGTCTGCAACTGAAGTTAAGATCGCAAAAGTGAAGAAAATAGTGACTGAAAATCCCCATTCAACTCTGAGAGGGATAGCCGCCGAACTTTCTGTATCTCACGAGTCGATCCGTACCATTTTAACTAATCATTTGGGTATGAAACATGTTGCTGCTCGGCTAGTCCCAAAAGATCTGAATTGAAGAAAGAAAATTCTTGGATTTTGCACCACGACAATGCGCCTTCGCACAAGGCTATCATTGTGAACGAATTTTTGACCAAACACTCAACAAATACCATCCAGCAACCACCATATTCACCAGATATGGCTCCTGCTGACTTTTTTTTCTTTTTCCTAAACTCAAATTACCACTTCGTGGCACCCGTTTTCAATCGATAGAAGACATAAAGGAGAATTCGCGGCGAGAACTGAACTCAATTCCGGAATCAGCGTTTAAAAAATGTTTTGATGAATGGATTATTCGTTGGCGCAAGTGTATCGTTTCTAAAGGAGCATACTTTGAAGGTGATAAAATAAATTTGGATGAATAACAGACATTTTGTGTATTATTGATCTTTTCCCGGTACTTTCTTGACAGAGTAGTAAAATAATATCTCGTTTTTTAAGTTCTAATAGTGTTTAAAAACTTATACCACAGACAATTTTATCCAGCTCAATCCCATTTAATCTTACCTCGCAGGATCCACTTCGAAGCTAATATCCCCTCGTTCGTCAGCCTGGTCCAGGAGTGCAGTGATGAGGGGTTCCAGCAGGTTCTGAAGGTACCCGTACCCGTAGATCTTGAAGCAGAAGGCCATGATCTTGCTGCCTAAGGAGTTGCCTCGGAAGAGGGTCTGCATGCAGTCAGAGACCTGGGAGTAAGAAAAAAGTAATTAAAGGATATTTAGAAGAAACGTGTAAAAACACTGTTTCACACTATCTACTTTGGCAAGGAAGTGGAAACATATATTTTTTTCCTACTCCTCAACTATTCTTTTCTGATTAATTTCGTTGCAGGATCCAAGACAGGTAAATTCATTCTCCGGGACACGTCGAGCTTCATTGTCTCGACCCTTTTCTGGTTGGTTGCCACTGTTGATTCTGGCGCACAGGAGTTGCAGTGGTTAGGGAATAGTGTGCTGGGTTTATCTACTTTGGCAGTCTTGATTTTTTCTTCTGATATAATGAAATGATTTTTACACCAAAACAGATCCTGAGCTTTGCTCTGAACCTCGCTACGCTCAGGAGTCCAAGAACACCTCATACATTTCTATTTAGGTTTTTAACGCTTTAAATATCTCATGCGTATCGTGGGAACGTTTGCAAATATTTAAAGTAACATAAACAAACACCCAGATCCAACACATCTACTTGATGATCATACAAATATTTGTTCCGTGCGGTAATCGAATTTGCGACACGCAGCGCAGCAGTTGATAGCCACTGCGCAAACCGTGCCGTCAATTCCTCTTGTGTTGCATATTCCATTTATCAAAGAAGGCTATATCTATCTATATATATAAAAGGAGAACTGACTGACTGACATATCAACGTACAGCCGAAACTACTGGGGCTAGGAATGTGAAATTTTGCACACGGCTTAATATTATAATGTAGGGGAGCACTAAGAAGGGGTTTTTGGAAATTTAACCTTTAAGTGGGTGAAAAGGGGGAATTAGGAAAGTACGTAACCCACGCGGACGAAGTCGCGGGAAAAGTGCTAGTACGCTATATGATTTCACACTACGGCCAATAACAGACGAGTAGCGGGGTTGAAGAAACACGGGGAAAGCTACAAACTAACAAGTTTTTAACTGACATTTTTTTTTGTACTGATTAAAGAGTTTTTTCAGCGAATGTGAGTACCAACACAAACCATTTCTGGTTAAATGGTACACATACTGTATCAAGATTGTATGAGCAAATCCAAACTAATATTATAAATGCGAAAGTAACTCTGTCTGTCTGTCTTTTCTTCACGCCTAAACTACTGAAGCGATTAGTGTAAAATTTGGTACAGACATAGTTTGGAACTTGAGAAAGGACATAGGATAGTTTTCACTATTCCACGCGAACGAAGTCGCGGGCAAAAGCTAGTGAATAAATAAAATGTAGTAAAACGCTCAAGAGCCCAAATATGCAAGAGGACCGCTGGGCAAAGATCTCAACACAATGGGTGCCCGGAAAATGGAAGGCGCTGCCGAGGCCGACCTAGAAAAAGATGGAGAGACGACCTAGACGCATACCATGAGGGCTGGTTCGAAGTGGCCCAGGAAAAGAGTTCCTGGAAGGAATTGGGGGAGGCCTTTTCTCAGCAGTGGGACAGTGCAGGGTAATAATAAAAAACGCTGAAGTACTCACCTCAACCTCCCTATAGAATATGTTCCACAGCAGCGGCGCCAGCAGGTGCTTGGCGTCGAACAACGTCACGAACACCCGCGCCAGCTCGTCCATCTGAGACGTACTCACCACGTTGGCGAGGGCCATGGCTATTGGGAGCTCGCCCTGGAGACAAATTAAATGGAATAGGGAATTTGACTGAAAAAATCGAATTAATCAAAAGAAAAAACGTGTCAAATATATTTTTACAATCTAACTGATAAAAAATATTTGTACGTTTTTTATTTTGTTACGTTACCAAAATTAACGTTTTTTTTTATCGTGGTAAAATCATCAAATGAGTCCTCCCACCTAGGGCAGGGCGGGAGGGACTGTCAGACTCGTACTGACTAAAATCCACGGTGTCCTTCACTAGCCCTTTACGTACCGGGGTCACGATAATGGAAAAGTCCCGCGACCCCGGCAGGCTTAACGAAGATACTACGACGTTTTTAAAACTGCCATTACATCACAAGAAAGTACAGTTTTTATTTACTTTTCTCGTCACGAAACCTGAATTTTAATGAGTTATCTATATATATAAAAGGAGAACTGACTGACTGACATATCAACGTACAGCCGAACCTACTGGGGCTAGGAATGTGAAATTTTGCACACGGCTTCCTATTATAATGTAGGGGAGCACTAAGAAGGGGTTTTTGGAAATTTAACCTTGAAGGGGGTGAAAAGGGGGAATTAGGAAAGTACGTAACCCACGTGGACGAAGTTGCGGGGAAAGTGCTAGTATCTTTATAAACTTGTCTTGAGTCAATGCCGGGTACTCCTGCAACCCTAAGCGGAAGGGATCCTCGGACTTGCTAACTAAAAACCACCCTGTTTCTCCGATTGTCTTTTGCGTTTCAGGGCTGCGGTATTCTTTTTAGGCAGTCCCCGCGACCTAGGAGTTAATGGTAGCGAAACGATTGGGGGAGAATGAAAAAGACGTGTTGCACAGACCCCAAGAAATGGGCAGGAAGATGAAGAGGATGTGTCTTCTTACCTTGTCAGAGATCATGGTGACGAGTTGCACGAGCTGTTCGAATCTATCAGCGAGCACGGTCTCCGCCAGGGTGTCGAACTCGGTGCCTTGCTGCAGGATCTTAGTCAGGACTTCCATGAATGCTGCACGGGTTTGAAGGTCACGATGGTAGCCCAGGTCTGTAGGGGAGAGGTGGAGATATTATTTGGTAATAGAAACATGTTTTTTAGTTGATAAAATCATCAAAAATCTTTCCTCCTCTCGCCCTGGGTGTAGCGGGAGGGCCAGTCAAATTTTGTATTGCCCAGTTACTGGGTTGTGGAGGTCCGATAGTCAGTCGCTCCATTTAAAATACTGATATTCAGCTGCATCTGGTTCGACTGGAAGCCGACCCTAGTTGGGAAAAAGGCTAGGCAGATGATTGCCAGTTATATACTAGCCTAAATACTACTTGAAATAAAATATTTTAATTGAAATATGGGCAGTAGTATGATGACTGTCCTTCTTTCTGTTGGTCTAGTGGTTAGTGACCCTGACTGCTATGCCGGAGATTGTGGGTTCGATTCCTACGCAGGACAAATGTTTGTGTGATGAGCACGATCATTTGTTCTGTGTCTGGGTGTCATTTATCTATAATATGTATGTATTTAGAAATATATAAGTATGTTTATCAGTTGTCTAGTACCCATAACATAAGCTCTGCTTAGCTTGGGACTAGATGGCGTTGTGTGAAGGTTGTGGAATATTTATTTATTTATTCTATCCTTACTTACCAATGCTATGCATAAGTCCCGAGTCGATGTTAGCGCTGAGTAGATTGGACATGGCCTGTATGGTAGCGTTGCGGAGGGTCTCCAGTCTACCTGGACCCTCCGCCATCTCCACTTCATTGCAGTCGTTGAGGAGGTTCATGAAGAGGGTGAAGTACCTGGATAAGAGGGATAGAATTATTTGTATGTTAACTTGAAACACAGAATCACCAATCACAACAGTTGTGGTGATAATTGAAACAGACGACTTTTCTTGTGATAATAATCTAATAAATGTTATGTTGATTTCTGTACGCTTCAAAAACTCAAAAAGTTCTGCACCGATTGAGCTGAAATTTTAGCATGATATATAATCCGCATCAAGGATTCTTTTTATCTATTTTTTGCATCAGTCACATATCCGCGACCGCGAAAAAAACAACCACAGCGAAGCGTGGCAGGGTGCAGCTAGTTATTATATAATAATTACACGTTCAGGTTGGCCGAGCGGGGCAAAACACAACAGTAATTTATGTGTAATTTATCTAGCAAGTTCTGTCCCTTGTCTTGAGCTAAAATATGGGATTGGATAGGAAGAATCTTTATAAAAAATACAATTATTTGGGAAAACGACGCCACGGTTAGTGCAGTGGCTGAGCGATTGGACTGCTGCACTATGTGTCGCGGGTTCGATTCCCACACGGAGCAAATATTTGTATGATCTACAAGTAGTTGTTCCGGGTCTGGGCGTTTGGGTATGTGAGTTTATATGTTTGTAAACGCACCCACGATACAGGAGAAATTCCTAGTGTGGGGCAAAGTTTAAAAAAAAAACACTTCAGATGTTTCTGACGAAGGTACTTACTTAAGAAACAGTTGACTCTTAGCTTCCATCAGATCCCCTCTGTCTGACTCCTCAGGTTGGAGCGGTAGACCCTTCAGCAACGACGCTACTGCTTCCATGCACGCTTGGTCTAGTTCTCGACAGCAGACCAAGTATCTAAGTTGTGTAAAAAACCAGAGCCTTAACCACAAATCAAAGAATTGACTATTTAACAGTATCAATAAATTGCAGATCGAATTAGTCCGTCATTTACAGTTTTGAAAAATAATAGACACGTATTTTTTTCTTTTGTTAAATCAATGCATATTTACAATGATATAACGCATAGAGATTAGGGGCTTGTGACGTCGGTAGCAAGTAAAAACTATACAGGGTGTAAGAGACATCGACGCTCCCGTGTTGGAATTTTTCGTCGGTTTCTTTCAATTTTTTTTTTAATATTTGTTTTTCGTCCAGAATCATGTCCTGGACCCATTGTAACCGTTTGTGCGTCGATGTCTCTTACACCCTGTATATACTTGCGTATGACGCAACATATTTTTGTCATTTTTATTAAACATACTAGTGGGCGCCCGCGGCTCCGCCCGCGTGAATGTCGGTTACCGCTGCAAAAAGCCTACTCAGGAAAGACACGGTCAGCAACATGATTCCCAGGTCTATTCACAGACACTGACACTAACATCGACGACGCAGTCATCGCAAACAATCGACATAGATAGATATTGTGTGTCGCGGACTTTTTTGTAGATATTTATAAGATCAACAATTAATTAGAACATTTTATGGTTCTATCTTTTATAGTTTAGGCAGCGTACGCAAAATAAGTAACTTTTCTGGTTGTTATCTTACGGAACCCTATTTTTCTCCAAAATAAAATATAGCCTATGTTACTCGTGGATAATGTAGCTTTCGAATGGTGAAAGATTTTTTAAAATCGGTCCAGTAGTTTTTGAGCCTATTCATTACAAACAAACAAACAAACAAAGTTCTCCTCTTTATAATATTAGTGTAGATAGTGTAGACTACCAAAATAACTGATATTCGTACCTACTATTGCTTCAACTATAAAGAAATAAAATGTAAACTATTAATATATTTAAACACTACCAAAACCTCTAATACCTATTTCATAAAATAACAACAAAACAAATCTAAAAATAAACTATTTAAAGACTAAAAGTAAAAAGGGGCACACCGCAATCGCGGCGGTAAGACCCCTCTTTGAGGAGTGGCTGGATAGGGGTCACGGCGTCCTGACCTACCGCATGACGCAGGTCTTCACCGGACACGGAAGTTTCGGGAGATACCTGTGTCTGATAAGGAGGGAAAAAACTCCTGGGTGTCACCACTGCGAGGATCGTCCGGAGGACACGGTGGAGCATACGGTGCAGGACTGCCCTTCTTGGGCAGAGCACCGCCGTGTCCTCACGACGGCGATAGGCGGAGACCTCTCGCGCCCGGCACTGGTCGAGGCCATGCTGCGGGGCGAGACGGTGTGGTAAGCGGTCGCCTCCTTCTGCGAAGCAGTCATGCAGTCGAGAGGACAGCGTCCTCCCTCCACCCCAGCCGAAGTGGTAGAGGCCCACGGCGACGGCCGTCGCAAGACGATCTCCGGCCACCGCAGGCGCGGGCATGCGGGCGGCGAGTAATGGGCGACTCGCTGTCCGACCATGGACCATCCCGCAACCCCGGCAGGCTTTGGCCCTCTACAGGCCCCGTCATTATGCTGACACTCCTTGAGGCGCGCGTGGAACACAACGCGCCGTCGACCCGGGACTCACAACTTACCGTGACCCCGGTACCTAAAGGGCTATTGAAGGACACCGTAGATTTTAGTCAGTCAAGTCTGACAGACCCTACCGCCCTGCCCTGGGTGGGAGGACGTAAGAGGAGACAAATATAATCAGAAAGCTCCGAACTGCTAAGTTATCGGGAGTTTCACGTGTTATTGTGAGTCAACCATAAAAGACAGACATATGCTGTCAAGGAATATTTTTATATAATTTTAAGGAGAACATTTCCGTCATACATGATTTCTATGTAGCTTTAACCATTAAGGCTGCACACGCGACGGAAGTTTAAAAAATAGAGTAACTTCTCCCGTTTTCCCAATATTTCCCTTCACTGCTCTGCTCCTATTGATCGTAGCGTAATGAAAAGTATACTATAACCTGCCCAGGAGTATGAAGAATAATTGTGCCAAATTTCGTTAAAATCCGTTGAGTAGTTTTTGTTTCTATAACGAACATACAGACAGACAGACAGACAGACAGACAGACAGACAGACAAAAATTTTTCTGATTGCATTTTTTGCACCAGTAGCGATCCCTAATCAACCCTTGATAGTTATTTTTTAAATATATTTAATGTACAGAATTGGCCTCTCTACAGATTTATTATAAGTATAGATTTCGATTTACGTAACACAAGAAAAAATAAGCATGTAATATTTTTTGATAATCTAACTTACGGAGTAATTAATTTTTGTCAGTCAAATGCCCAATTCAAAGAAACTGTCTTAAACTGGTAAAATGGCCCTGGAACGCGACAAGCAACCGAACGACCGACCTGGGCCGTATTATGACGTATTAAAACCAGGCTAGTTCCAGTGAGTGAACGAAGTTGCGCTAGACGACTTGTATAGCTCTGTCTCTTTCACTCACTGGAACTAGCCTGGTTTTAAGACGTCATAATACGGCTGCTGATCTGAACGGAAACTTACCTGGTGATAGAGGAAGCATCAGCTCGCAATGGCGGTGCTATCTGATGACTGGTACCCAGCACCCAGTCCGTTACATATTCCACCATCTTGTTGCGGAACTTCATTTCCTGTATCAAAAGATAATATTAACTATACTAGTAAGGCTATAACTCTAAAATTATCCCAAGGAAACATTAAAACGGGATAAATACTATTCTATGTGTTAATCCAGGTTATAAACTGTGTGCGAAAGTTCATCCATATCCGTTCAGTGGTTTTTGCGGGAAAGAGCAACAAACATCCATCCAAACAAACTTTCACGTTTATAATATTACGTTCAGTTCACACCGAAACGCGACGCGTTGCAACGATACTGCAAATATGTATCTTTTCGTGTAATAAATAGAGTTACATTTTGAGTAGCTCTATTGAAATGTGCGCGCAGCGTCGCGTCTCGGTGTGACTTGCCCAGTGTTTAAGTTTTGTTGCATAGCTATATTCACGAATCATTAATAGGCAATTAATTAATCTGGGGGCACGGCAGTGCCCCAGCCAAGTCTCGAGCAAAACGGGCACGGCCGTACCATCTTTTCTCGATGCGATTCGCGGCTGTTTCGCCCCCCCTATATCTTCGACGTGGACAAAGCTAGGAGTTTAGGTTTTCGGTGAATAATAGTAGGCATTAGAACAAGCTTAAGTTCGAAATTACATGCCAATTGAATTAATAGTTTAGGAGTTACGGTCGATCAAAGTTACACCATTTTGTCACTCACTCACTGACTCACTGACTCACTGACCGATCATCAAAAATCTAAGGTACTTCTAGCAGACTTAGAAACTTCAAATTTTGCACCAAGATAGGTCATTAGCCACATATAAAGGAAAAATTATAAAAACATTAAAAAATAATATACCATAGAAAACAATTTTATATTTGCGGTTTGGCAAGAACATTATGTATGGATTTTGACTGCATTGTTAACTTTGTTCGTTGTTTAAGTATTCAATTGGATGAATAAATACATGGAATAGAAAAGAATAATAAAAATGTAATACATAGACTATAATTAATTGATACATAAAGTTCATAATTCATTAAATTAATAAAGCTAAAACTCCATTGTATTGCGATAAATTTCGATTGTATGCGCGCTCGATAGATGGCGTTGTACCTGTCTGAATCGCGCTATGGTTTCGTTACCGAGCGCAGTATAAGTAGTACTTTAAAATAATTCGATAATTTTCATTTGATAGCGCCACCTACCTATGAAAAACCATTTCGAAACTAAAAAAATATTGTAGCTATATTCGGAGAACTTAAGTTAGCCGGATTAGATAGTAGATTTATTATTGTTACTGAAACAGTTATTTAGGCGAATAGTTTATTAATATAACATAGACATAGGTAGTTACAATATCTAGTTGTTTACTTGTTATTTAGTTTAGTTATATTTATTTTGTAAGTTAGTAGATTTATGTTTATTTAGCTCGTTGAAAAGAAACAAAAGAGATAGAGAATGGGTTCTAAGCAAAGCAGTAGCTGAAGTTCAAGAAATTATGAGGTCACCTAAAAAAAAAGAAAGAAATACACTTACAAAAAATAAATGAGATCCCACCAAAAACATTAAAATAATGTAAAAAAATGCCAAGTCTCTCGATGCAGTCTTTCCATCGTAAAAAGTTTTGAGATCTCATAGAAGCCAAGTCCTATTCAAATTATTTTGTAGTTATAAATCAACATTTAGTAATTGTATCAATAGTTTTCTTTATATTATAATTATAGTGACTTGGCAATGAGCACAAGAAGAAACAAAACGGCATATTTGGAGTTGAAAGTCACACACCGCATGCGTAAACATTAATATCACAAAATTAATTTTCTTTTGGTTTATCCGTGTCGTCCCAACCGAATTTCGGCAACGGCAGTCAGTCTCATCCAAGACTAGTAAACTGCGCAGGACATAAATTATAATGCACAATTGCACAAGTGTGTACGCAAACACTAGTGTTAGTGTACTCTCGGTTCATTTACTTTCATAAAGCGGTGGCCCGTAAGGTACTTATTTTTTATTATTGCATTGGAGCATGTAGTCGGTAGTGATCTGATCACAGGTCTCGTCAGTAACATTTGCACATAATTCCAGGCAGCAAGCAGCTTTTAATTGGTGCTCATTGCCAAGTCACTATAATTATAATATAAAGAAAACTATTGATACAATTACTAAATGTTGATTTATAACTACAAAATAATTTGAATAGGACTTGGCTTCTATGAGATCTCAAAACTTTTTACGATGGAAAGACTGCATCGAGAGACTTGGCATTTTTTTACATTATTTTAATGTTTTTGGTGGGATTTAAATAAATAATTATGAAACCTTCTGACAGTACCAAACTTTCGCATTTATAATAATCTAGTAAATAAATAAATAATAAATAAATAAATATTCCACAACTATCACACAACGCCATCTAGTCCCAAGCTAAGCAGAGCTTGTGTTATGGGTACTAGACAACTGATAAACATACTTATATATTTCTAAATAAATACATATTATAGATAAATTACACCCAGACACAGAACAAATGATCGTGCTCATCACACAAACATTTGTCCTGGGTGGGAATCGAACCCACGACCTCTGGCATAGCAGTCAGGGTCACTAACCACTAGACCAACAGGCCTGTCTAGTAAGGATTCTATACAGAGGTACAGACTACAGCACATCAAACTACCTCAATCTTTAATAGATTTTCAACCTTATCACAATAGTAAATATTTGTATGATCTACAAGTAGTTGTTCCGGGTCTGGGCGTTTGTGTATGCGACTTTCTATGTTTGTAAACCCACACACGACTCAGGAGAAATTCCTAGTGTGAGACAACGTTTTTTTTAAAAAAAAATAGTGGCAGGTTAACGTTCGATTGGAAAAATTTGACAGATTGGGGTAGTTTGACCTGCTGACGTCAGAACTTAGACGCCACATGGCTGATATTAGTTAAAAAAACAATATTAAAACTAATTTCCTTTTATCTGACCTGTCTGAATGCGAGATCATCTCTTCTCCTCATCATGGCCTCCACAACTTGACAGAGCTTCGTCTTGATATGAACTGATAGTACTGTCATGTCCAAATGACGGACATATCTGTAACAAAACATTTAGTGAGAAAATTTCTATGGCTCGTAAACACATCAGTGTATTATGTCCCGGATCAGATTTCATTTATGGACAGTTATACTTATAGGTAGTAAAATAAACCAAATCATAAATAGTCGGGCATGCGGGCAGCGAGTAATGGGCAACTCGCTGTCCGACCATGGACCATGCCCGGGTCGACGGCGTGTTGTGTTCCACGCGCGCCTCAAAGAGTGTCGGGGCCCCTCTATAGAGGGTAAAAGACTGCCGGGGTCGCGGGACTGTACGAATTACCGTGACCCCGGAACGTAAGGGGCTATTGAAGGACACCGTGCATTTTAGTCAGTACGAGTCTGTTGCTGACTGAAATCCACGATGTCTTTGATAGCCTTTTACATTCCAGGGCAACGGTTACTTGTGAGTCCCGCGACCCCAGCAAGCCTTGGTCTTCTAAGGGGGTCCGGTCATTTTGCTGAAATCTCATTGAGAAGCGCGTGGGACAGAACGCGCCGTCGACCAGGGATCTTGTTGAATAGTTACATTTGATGAAATCAAACCCACAGAAGTGATAAGACAGATGTTACACATCGAAAAAAAGAAACAGGCCAAGTGCGAATCGCAATCGCGCACTCAGGGTTCCGTAACATTATCTATTAAAATAACAAAGAAATAACGTTTGTTTTAGCACTTGTTGTTATGGTCGCGGGTCTGTACGAATTACCGTGACCCCGGAACGTAAAGGGCTATTAAAGGACACCGTGGAGACACCGGGAGGGACTGTCAGTACGAGTCTGTCAGTCCCTCCCGCTCTGCCCTGGGTGGGAGGACTCATTTGATGATTTTACCACGATAAATATAGATAAAAAAGCATTTGTTATTATAGCGGCAACAGAAATACATCATCTATGAAAATTTCAGCTATCTACCTATCACTGTTCGTGAGACACAGCCTGATGACAGAGGGACGGACAGACAGACGGACAGCGGAGTCTTAGTAATAGGGTGCAGTTTTCCCCTTTGGGTTTTTTTTTTATCGTGGTAAAATCATCAAATGAGTCCTCCCACCCAGGGCAGGGCGGGAGGGACTGTCAGACTTGTACTGACTAAAATCCACGGTGTCCTTCACGAGCCCTTTACGTACCGGGGTAACGGTAATCCCTTGGTCCCGCGACCCCGGCAGGCTTTGGCCCTCTACAGGTTACCCTTTGGGTACGAAACCCTAAATAGCGGGTACTGACTGGCGCTCCGAGGTGTGGTGTAACGTGTTACACAGCGAGCGTTCATGCAGACAGTACAAGAATTCAAGGCCCTCGCAACGATCAACAAACGCCTTGTTGCTAGCTTCGAATGTTACACGGTTGTTACAGTACGGGCTACGGCCCGTAACACTAGTTGCCGAATTACTGTAAAATGTGGTTTATTTAGGTGCATAGTTAAGTAAACCAGCCCCCCTAGCCAAGTCACAACAAGTCGCAAACGATAATCGTAAACGCTCGGTACTCCCCAATAGATTTTCAACTTTATAGCCTAGAGCCTAAAGTTGAAAATCTATTTAAGATTACTGAGCGTTAGCGACAGGAAAGATCGAGAACGATAAGCAATCTTCAATAGATCTTCAACGTTATACCCAAGCACATAAAGTTGAAAATCTATTTAAGCTTACTCAGCGTTTGCGTTTATCGTTTGTTACATGGCTACAGGGCCTGATTACCAAAATAAATAAAGTCAATTTTTGGCGGCACGTTTGGCGCAGTGACTGAGCTCCTGCGCTATGTGTCGCGGGTTCCATTCCCGCAGGGAACAAATATTTGTATGATCTGCAAGTAGTTGTTCCGGGTCTGGATGTTTATGTATGTGATTTTCTATGTTTGTACACGCACCCACGATACAGGGGAAATTCCTAGTGTAGGGCAAAGTTTAAAAAAAGAAACATTTCCATACCTGACTATAGACAACATCAGAGTCTCAATAGACGTAGTACTAAGATGTTCGTTGGGCTGGCCACTCTTCTTGATATCTAATATGCTCTTCATTATAAAGATGGTGTGCTCCACGAACTGAGTATTGATGTCTGTCAGCATAACCTGTGGATGAAACATTGTATAAGATTGGAATAAAACTAAAGAGAACTTTTAGAACGGAATTTCATACAGAAAGGGGTATGCAACTTATTGGCATCAATTTTTTTTTCTTTCTCCAGTAATGAAATGTTGGTCATTAGCAACCTAAGAACTTCGTAAAAAATATTTTTAAAAATCTAAACCGTAACCAACCAGAGATATAACGGATTTTATTTTGTTCTTATCGGGAGTAAATCACTCCTGATTATAACAAAATTAAAGCCGCCATATCTCTGGTTGGTTACGGTCTAGAAACTTATTTTTTTTTTTCTATGGACTTCTTATGTAATAGTCTGTCGTATTGTGGCCAAAATTTAATAAAAGGCGAAAAGAAAAAAAAATTGATGCCAAGGTCCATACTAAAAGTTGCATGGGCCTTTCCAAGTCCTTATTTTTCAAAATGACTGAAGTGATTCTTCAGACACATAAGCAGGTTACATAGGGTTTCTAATTACTTCCAAACAAAACGTTGAAATTACAGCCATATCATTTTTTTTGTTTTTAATAACATTGCCCCACACTAGGAATTTCTCCTGTGTCGTGGGTGCGTTTACAAACATATAAACTCACATACACAAACGCCCAGACCCGGAACAACTACTTGTAGATCATACAAATATTTGCTCCGTGCGGGAATCGAACCCGCGACACGCAGCGCAGCAGTCCAATCGCTCAGCCACTGCGCTAACCGTGCCGTCATTGTAGTAAGTATTCCAAGAGATGGCGCCACGTTACAGTAAAATATTCAAACGAGGGAATAGAAGATTCAGTTTCTGAGTGTGAGTTGCGATAGCCTAATTGATAAGGCGCCTGGAGTACATATCCAGAAGACATCATCTGCCATCATCTGCCTGCCTTTTCCCAACTATATTGGGGTCGGCTTCCAGTCAAACCAGATGCAGCTGGATACCAGAATTTTACATGGAGCGACTGCCTATCGGACCTGCACAACCCAGTAACTGGGTAATACGATACCCCATGGTAAGACTGGTTGTCAGACTTTTAGAGCTTCTGACTGTCAAAGATCTACAAATGACAGCCGGGACCAACGGCTTTACGTGCTTTCCGAGACACGGAGGAAACTCGCTATGACAGATGGTCACCCATCCACAGACCAACCTCGGAAAGCGCGGCTTAACCCGGAAGATCGGCCTGTGCGGCTTTATTTATTTAGCCACGAGCTCCTCCTTACCTATCCAGAAGACGTAGGTTCAAATACCACTGGCAGCTGAATTAGTCTTTACTCAAAAATCATTTTTACTCACTTGTTGTTGCTGATCAAAGAACTTGTCGATGATGGCCTTGATCTGGTCGAAAAGTATCGGGTAGAGCGCGGGCGACATCTCGTGTCCGACCAGCTCCTTCACGTGCGTCTGTATCTGTTGGCCGAAGCGCTCGTTGCTGCAGAGGAGGAGGCGGAGGAGCTGGCCTATGAATCTGAAGGAGGTGATTATTATCATATTTTTAGTAAAATCAAATGAGTCCACTAGCCCTGGGTGGAGAGGAATAGATTATCAGACTATTGCCTAAAAAATTAGACCGATTTCGTAATAGTATGACTTCCGAAATAGAAGTCTAATAAAAAGGCAAAAGTTTAATCAATATGGTAGCAGAACATCGCTGTTAATATAAACTTACTGCTTAGTGTATACATACTATTGCTCGGGACTGTACAATTATTGGAATCGGTTCAGTTACTGATTCTGAACAAACTTTATTCAGGTTTCGCATATATGAAGTTGAATTTGCTAGATACTTAATTGGCTATTTGACAGTAGCTATAAATTACAATTATAATTAGTCCGTCATTTGCGGTTTAAAAAAAAACGGAAAGGTATTTTTCTTTTGTAAAATCAATGAATATTCACCATAATACAACGCATCAAAACTCGAGGGTGGGGGCTCGTGACGTCAGAATTCAATAGAAATTGTACTGAATTGTGACGTATTGCCAATTTTGAAAGCATCGTATCTCCGTCAATTTTGGTTTACGAAACAAAAGAAAAAATATGGGTCAAATATTTTTTGATAATCTAAGTGAGGGACTAATTATAATTTTTCAGTCAAATAGCCAATTGCAATATACTTACTGTGTCACAGGACAATACTGCACTTCTTGCGAGCTGTTCGCCAACACGTTGTATTTCCTTGAATCTGCTAACAAGAATAAACACAGCAAAGCTTTCAAAACGTTCTCTACAGTTCTTTAATAAACTTATAATTCTTGATCTTCATTAGCCTATTCTATTCCCACTGCTGGGAACGAGGCTTGTTTCCCAGCAGTGGGGATATAAGTAAGTCTCTCTGTAAGACGAGTGGGCCGTAATCCACCACGCGGGCCCAGTGCAAGTTGGTAGACGCCACATGTTTTTGAATTTTTTGGTTCTAAGACATGCCGGTTTCCTCACGATGTTTTCCTTCACCGTTTTGAGAGCAGTGGTGATAAAAGAAATTGCACAAAGTATAAATAAAATAAAATAAATATTCCACAGCTATCACACAACGCCATCTAGTCCCAAGCTAAGCAGAGCTTGTGTAATGGGTACTAGACAACTGATAAACATACTTATATATTTCTAAATACATAAATATTATAGATAAATTACACCCAGACACAGAACAAATGATCGTTGCTCATCACACAAACATTTGTCCTGGGTGGGAATCGAACCCACGACCTCCGGCATAGCAGTCAGGGTCACTAACCACTAGACCAACAGGCCTGTCGTACATACTTACCATGACCATGAAGATGCGACCAAGTGGTGGACGGTCTTCTTTGTAGACATACTCCACCGAGCGCGCATAGAAACGAGGTAATGTTCGCCCATTCTTGTATCTGCATCTACAAAAAGAATTTACAATTACAATCTAGCCTACCGACTTGCGGGTCGACGGCGCTTTGTGTTCCACGCGCGCCTCAAGGAGTGTCAGCATAGTGACAGGGCCCCCTGTAGAGGGCCAAAGCCTACCGGGGTCGCGGGACTGTACAAATTGCCGTGACCCCAGAACGTAAAGGGCTATTGAAGGACACCGTGGATTTTAGTCAGTACGAGTCTGACAGTCCCTCCCGCTCTGCCCTGAGTGGGAGGACTCATTTGAGGATTTTACCACGCAAAAAAAGAGAAAAAAAAAGCCTACCGACTTGACGTTGCGACATGTTGTAGTTTTTTAAGGTTCCGTACTCAAAATGGTAAAAAGGGACCCTGTTACTAAGACTTTGCTGTCTGTCTGTCCGTCCGTCTGTCCGTCCGTCTGTCGTTGTTAGACAGTTGAAATTTTCACAGATGATGAATTTTTGTTGCCGTTAATTGTCAATGACCTACTAGGAATCATATATAGGACATTCTATAATCTATTTCTTTCATTCTATAATTTTTTTTTCTTTCGCCAGTAATGAAATGGTGGTCATTAGTAGACCGCAACCTAAGAACTTAGTAAAAAAATAAATAAAAAAAATCTAAACCGTAACCAACCAGAGATATAAAGGATTTTATTTTGTTCTAATCGGGAGTAAATTACTCCTGATTGGAACAAAATTAAAACCGCCATATCTCTGGTTGGTTACGGTTTAAAATTATTATTTTTTTCTATGGACTTCTTAGGTAGTAGTCTAATTGTGGCCAAAATTTAACCCTTTGACCGCCACGTCAAAAAAACAAGAACGTGCTCTCAGCGCCAAGCTAAGAAAAATAAATACATAAGTACATAAAAAACAGTAGTGAATTAAGAGATATTTTAATAAACTACATATATTGACGTTTAAAAGTCTTTCGTGTAGTCGCGACGCGCGACTGTGGCGTGCTGAGCACTTTTTGGCTTGTCGTCTATACACGACAGTGGCGGTCAAAAGGTTAATCACTGGCGAAAAGAAAAAAAGGTTGATGCCAAGGTTCATACTAAAAGTTGCATGGGCCTTTGTCGGTATTCAAAACACTTACTAAACTGGAAAGAAAATAACATAGAATATACATCCTCTTTAATAAAATCATGAATCATGTGTGGGTTGATCGGCCACTGGCTCTTTTTCTATCCACCAGATTTTCAAACACCCAGTTTGTTAAGTTTAGCATACCTCAAAATCATGTTCGCTGCTGGTATGATGTGAGACCCTGCGCTTGGCAACTGCTCGATGTAAAGCCTCCATCTGACATTCATCCATTTTGTCACCCTGTCCTTTCGGGTATTTTTGGAGGAGCTTGCAAAGGGAGTCCCTGGCGGAAGAAAGAAAAATAAATAAATAAATATACCACAACTCTCACACAACGCCATCTAGTCCCAAGCTAAGCAGAGCTTGTGTTATGGGTACTAGACGACTGATAAACATACTTACATATTTCTAAATACATACATATTATAGATAAATTACACCCAGACACAGAACAAATGATCGTGCTCATCACACAAACATTTGTCCTGGGTGGGAATCGAACCCACGACCTCCGGTATAGCAGTCAGGGTCACTAACCACTAGACCAACAGGCCTGTCAAAAATATGTGATAGCAGTGCTTTTGCATTATATTATAATAGCTACCATTTTTTTTTTAGTTGCCTCACATTATGAATTTTACCTGCACCGTGGTTGCGTTTACAAGTATTTAAATATTCACATCCACAAACACCCAAATAACTGAAACAACTACTTACAGTTTATAAAAATAGTATATAATTAAAAAATAAAATAAATATATAATTTTTGACGGCACGGTTAGCGCAGTGGCTAAGCTATTGAACTGCTGCGCTGCGTGTCGCGGGTTCGATTCCCGCACGGAATAAATATTTGTATGACCTACTAGTAGTTGTTCCGGGTCTGGGTGTTTGAGTATGTGAGTTTCTATGTTTGTAAACGTACCCACGACACAGGAGAAATTCCTAGTGTGGAGCAATGTTAAAAAAAAATTGTTTCGTTCGGGAACCAAACCCGAGTACGCGATACCAAGCGCATAAATCGACGGCTCAGCCCCTTCGCCAAAAATTCCGTCCGTTTGAACCGATGCTCGATTTCCATCTACAGTCGAATTCACTCACAAGTGTTGTTGTTTTTGAATCATACTTAAATGTGATGGCGACCAAAATAGAAGTATGGAAGACGCTGCTAAGAATAAATTGTCTTAAAGCAATTAAAACGTAAAAAAAACCTAGGGTCCTCGTAGGGGCAA
This sequence comes from Agrotis puta, assembly GCA_943136025.2. Lineage (NCBI taxonomy): Eukaryota > Metazoa > Arthropoda > Insecta > Lepidoptera > Noctuidae > Agrotis > Agrotis puta. Next base: position 5,626,134 of record OW964195.2, on the reverse strand, counting down.
CTCGCTGTCCGACCATGGACCATGCCCGGGTCGACGGCGCATGGTGTTCCACGCGCGCCTCAAAGAGTGTCAGCAAAATGACGGGGGCCCCCTCTAGAGGGCCAAAGCCTGCCGGGGTCGCGGGACTGTACGAATTACCATTACCCCGGAACGTAACGGGCTATTGAAGGACACCGTGGATTTTAGTCAGTACAAGTCTCACAGTCCCTCCCACTCTGCCCTGGGAGGGAGGACTCATTTGATGATTTTACCACGATAAAAAAGGGTCCTTATAAAGAAAACCAACTTACCAACATCGGAACGTCTCCTCCCAGACAGGTTGAACACCGTTCACACAGTGTTCGATCTTCCTAAGTAGAGCCATTATCCGCTTCTGTAGTGCCGCGGAACCTGTCACATAGACTTAAGTTAAGTGATGGCTAGTTTAGACAGTGCGAGCTGCTACCAAGCCAGCAGACAGCTATTCCAATTGTCTACTATTTTTTTTTATACAGGATTATTTGTAAAACATTAACAACCTTTCACGGGCTGAAAGTACTTCAGGTAATATGCAACTTTTACTATTAGATCAATCCTGAAAGATATAGAAAATCAGGTGTTTCATACATTTTCAACGGAAAAATATTCCATTTCGTATGAAACACTTTTTTGTGTTATAACTGTTTTATAAATAACCGTGTTCACTCTAGCTTTGAAAAGATTAGGGTTGTACGAGTATGTGTTCGGAAATACAGACTCAGGCAGAGTGTTACACTCTTTTGGTGAGCGCATTAAAGAAGGCATTTGGAAATGCTTAGTGAGAATTGGTGGTTTAGCAACTCATACACCAGTGGATGCTGCCCAGTCTAGCGAGCTGTCGAGTGAATGAAAACACAGTTTCCATTCACAGCTATCCGGCTGGCACTGACTAGCTAAACGATGCGAGTGATGACCGAACTACCTACTACTTGCTGCCGGGCGAGTAGGCGAGTGAAAACAAAAAATAAATTCGGATGCAAGTGTCCAACTTGCACGTACAAGTTGCTCATTGCTTTCAAACAATAAGAATTACTACGGTGCAGCTACCAGGCAGATGACTCGTACGCTAGCTCGCATTGTGTAAACTAGCTACAAACGATGCGAGTGATGACCGAACTACTACCGAATACTTGCTGCTGGACGAGTAGGCGATTGAAAACAAAGAATGTTGAAGTAATCCGGATGCGAGCTACTGGCCAAATCACACGTATAGTTAGGGAGCTTGCCCATGACGCGATTCGAGCGATTTGCAATAATCTTCCTTGCTGCTACGATATAACGATGCAATTCGACTGACTTACATGGTCGTGGCGAGCGTGTTTTGTTTTTCATCTACTCGTAGATAACCGCACGTTTTATGTCATATGTCGTAGTGGTAAGGATGATTTTCGCTTGAAGTTGGAATCGGTTAAATTGCGTTACATCGTGTCAAAAGAAAGCTCCCTTACTCGTAAGTTACGTGCTCATTTGGACGGAGCAGGGGCTCGCGTGCGAGTTTCACTACATTGCGGTATTTGTTTGATCAACTGAATTCGTTGTACCTATAGGGTCCGCAATGTAGCGCAGCCCGCGTTCGAGTTCTTGCATCGTCTAAGTGAGGCTTAATGATGTTTCTTTTTTTTTGTATTTGCATGCCTATTTAGTTTTAGTTACATATTTAAGCACATCATTTAAATTAACATTATATAAGTAATAATTGCAATCGCACTACGTAATTGTATTAAAAACTATTCTTTTTTATAATCTGTGGAAAATGTCGTGAGTTATACACTTGCTCGCTTTGTATTGCTTTGTATGAATTGTTGTATATTATTGTAGTGTGTAACTGTTTATTTTCCTAAATAAACAAAATAAATAAAATAAACAGTGCAAGTTACTGCGGTGCGTTTCCTCGGCAGGCAGACTCGCACGCCAGCTAGCACTATCTAAACTAGCCACTACTTACCCGAACAACCTTTACAAAGAGGTTCACTACTCGGGCGTCATTAGTTTTTAAAGTAAAATACTTACTGTGTATATTTTTGTAATAACATCCTCTTCCCATATCCTGGCTGGCTGCTTGGAAGTTAAAGGGAGAAGTTTTTAATACTGTAATGTTGACGCACATATTCGTGTTGCACGTTGCTAAGATTTTCAGACTTTATACTTAGTACCGATTTTGGTAATTGGAAATTTTATTAATTGAAAAATAGGATATTTTAATCAAAAAATATTTAACCCGTATTTTTTTCTTTTGTTAGTAAACAAAAATTGAAGAAGATACAACGCTTGTATAAATCACAAAACGTCACTAGGTTGGTAAAATTTTACAGGCGTTATGACGTCACAAGCCCCCGAATTTCGAAGCGTTTTATCTTTGTCAATATTCATAGATTTAGAAAAAAAATACGTGTTCATTATTTTTTAATACTCGAACTGACGGACTAAACAGATTTTTAATTTATTTTTTCAGTAAACTACCCTTTTTAAGAAGGACATTATGGGAATAAGACGTTTCAGGAATTGGACATTTTGAAACCGCGGAAAATTTTAGGAATTGAACATTTTCGGAATAATAAATTATAATAGACATTTTGGGAATTGGATAATTTAGGAATTGGATATTCTTAACTTGAACAAAGTATCTGACATTAATCAGACTCTTTGTTGAACAATTAATTTTGAACCAATTCATTTTAGGAAAACAAAATTAGCTACCATTGGTACAACGTACATTTCTACTACCATAAAACATACCAAACGCGAAGCACCGTAAATCTTTTTTAGGGCTTATCAAATATATCAAGATTACTTACCAGTAGTCAACACGGTCGACGTATGCGCAATCTCCTGGAAAACCGCATAGTTAGGCAGTAGACATTGCGTTGTGATCTCATCTGCTCCACACCGGATGTCCGCCTCTTGGCAGAGCAGGGCGAAACACGACATGGCTACTAGCACCACATCTGTGTCTATCGACCAGAGGCACATGAAGAATACCACCTAGGAAGGAAATGAATAGAGTCTATATTTCAATGGCAAAGTTAAGTCATATTTTAAAAGTGTCTCACTGTTAGTTGTTTTTTCCGTATTGGGGATGCGTTTACAACCTAGATACAGGGCGAATAGAGTCTATATTTCACTAGCAAATACATATAATAGGTGGGACCTATTGCCCACAGACAAGTTAAAAAGAAGTAAAAAAAAAATTGTGGAGATCTGAAAAAACTGGCTGCAGGTCATAATTTTATTTTTCGTGCACACGACACGCTGCGCTAACCCGGCCATCAAACACACTCTTAATTAGTCCTAATGTTAGTACTTTGGGGTGCTAAGACAGGAGGGGTGCTAAGACAGGAAACCTCCACGTGCGCCCGTGGACTGGAGTTCCCCCTCGGATACGTCCGGGGGGAAGACCAGTTTTTCGGGCCGGTGCACCCTGGGATGCGGGCAAAAACTCTTTTAGGCTCTGTGTGCCTAAGGGGTCTCTTTGCCCGTATGCGAATAGCCTGTCGGGTGGATGCTCCAACGCGTGTCCCTCTGAATAGCAGAGGGCACAGCGGCGGAGCGGGCTTGCGGACGGTGAGTAACGGGTAAGCTCGCCGTCCCACCAAGGACCAAGCCCGGGTCGGTGGCGCGTCGTGGTGCACGCGTCACCAACGGGGCCCCTTACGGGGCCAAATGCCTGCTGGGGTCGCGGATTTTTTCTTAATCCAGTATACCGCGGCCCCGGAACGTAAAGGGCATCCGAAGAAAAACGGGTGGATTTTAGTCAGTAAGAGTCTGACAGTCGATGCGGGCGAGTTATGGGCAACTCGCTGTCCAACCATTGACCATGCCCGGGTCAACGGCGCGTCGTGTTCCACGCGCGCCTCAAGGAGTGTCGGCACAGTGACGGGGCCTGTAGAGGGCCAAAGCATGCCGGGGTCGCGGGACTCACAAATTACCGTAACCCCGGTACGTAAAGGGCTATTGAAGAACACCATGGATTTTAGTCAGTCAAGTCTGACAGTCCCTCCCACCCTGCCCTGGGTGGGAGGACTCATTTGATGATTTTCCTACGTAACAAAAAAAACACTGTCACTAAGTTAAGCAACACATGCCAAGGTAAAAAACAAGATGGGTGACTCACCTCCAATTTGATATGCGCCTGTTTACAAATAGGTATCTGCGAGCCCACATTAGCGTATTCTTTGTGCTTGGCCAAGAATTCATTGCGGCAGGTCAGGATGTCCCGGAGCCATCGCAGAACCTCGCGGTAGTTGCAGATCTGACGCTGGATCAGCTTCTGGCTTATGTTGTATAGGACTTGGGAGCTGTGGACAAAGAAAATAGTAGTTCAAGTCCACTATAGGTCCCTTTCTGCTTCATATATTCTTCAGAATACAATCCAGCAGTTTTGAGAACCAAAGTTGTCATACGAACAGACACTAATATTAATGAATTGCTTTTTTTTCTACCGTTAGAGGCCGACCTTATTTTTCAAATTTAAATGGGACAATTTTGAGATCTTTTTCCATTAAAAATATTTTTTTGAAATAATACTACGATAGTTATGAAAAGTTACTAAATAGAGATAAATGGTTTATTTTTTTTATGTAAAATGGAATATAAAATGTGTCAGGATCAGCCTGATGTGTTTACTACTCTTAACCATGTATACAGAGTGAATTTTCCAACTGGTCGTGGATGGCTATATCCGAAAATATCTGCCTGTATATAAATCGGGGATTTAAAAAAAAAACAAGAAAAATCTATCGCCTACCGAGAATATCATTTATTTAAAATGTTTGTGGTGCACTACTGTAATAAAGAAAAATAAATTATAATGAAGGTCTTTTATATACAGGATTCCCAGGTCTAACTTCAAAAATATGTCAAAATTATCAACAGGTTATGGGCCCAGCACGCTTCCATTGCGCCACTCTGCTTTGTTGTAGCATTTTAAAACTCAAAAAGTTCTGCACTGATTGAGATGAAATTTTAGCATGATATATTATAATCCGCATCAAAGATTGTTTTTTTCTATTTTTTGCATCAGTCACATCTCCGAGACCGCGAAAAAACAGTTTTATTTTATGCCACAGCGAAGTGTGGCAGGATACAGCCAGTAGCGTATACGGGGTGATGACCATGGCAGCGAAGCACACGGGGTGATGGTCTTCGCAGGATAGCCGACATCTTCTCAGCCTGATGGATTTTCTACTCTTGCAAATGCCGAAAATCACCCTTAGGCTTCGCTTTTGCTAACATTCATTGCGTTAACCCCACTATTCACTGTTAATGGGGTTAAGGCAATGAACATTAGCAAAAGCGAAGCCTAAGGGTGATTCGCGGGTTAACCGCTCGATGAGAGAAGTCGGACGCAATTTGTATTTCTAACCATTTATTAAGACACTAGCTTTTGCCCGCGGCTTGGTTTGCGTTAATTTAGAATTTGGCATCGGGGATATTAACGTTATTGTTGTTTTTCTCGGCAACAGCTCTCTTCTGTTTTTCGGGATGCAAGATACCCTATATCCGTTTATGTATACCTGACAGCGTATATGCAAAATGTCAGGAAGAACGGTTTAGTAGGTAGTTTGAGCATGAATAGGTAAAAAACAATCAAACTCGCATTTTTTTTTCTTCGTGTCGCTGGCACGACGGTATTTATATTTTATTGGCCCAAAACTCGCATTTATATTATGTTAATATTTTATTCTTTTAAATTAATGGAATTAAAAAAAGAAGCATTCATTATGTAGTTTGCATAGAAGTGCTCCTTGTTTGAACGATATCAATTTCAAAGATCTGTGTTTATCTTAAACGTATTACAGCATCATTTTTCGTCGATTTACAGTATTGCTGCAAATTGTTAACGAAAACGAACCAAACATAGCATTGCTCTTCCCTCTTTTGCATACAGCATCATATCTAAAAAATACCTAATTTTTTGAATCGATGTGTAAAACTTGTTTCCGTTTAAAACAGAATCTATGCACTGGTTTGAGGACCAATTCAAAGCATACATAAACACAAAATAACAGAAAGATTTAATTGTTTCAGCATCATTGATATTCCTACACCTCGAAACAATTATAGTTGAAAAAAATCCAACTTCTACCTACAATTTAAAAAAGCGTGGATATCCTATAGTATTATTGAAAAATATTAAATTGAAAATAATGTTGAAATAAAAGAATGCATCACATTATTTTTGATTTATTCATTTTCAACAATATAGTCACATTTTTTAATATTTTTTAACAAAGATACAAAACAATAAAAACCATTTAAAAACATAAAATAGTAGTCCGCCGGTATGGGAGCAGGGCCCAAGCTATCGGTGGTTAGGGTTTCAGAGACAAGAATATTCTCACAATGCGAGCTGTATCAAGGAGTACTGCCTTCTGAATCTTAAATTATTTTTAATTATTAGAAACTTTCACGGGATAAATAAAACCAATGACAAAGAAACACAAAACTGAAAAAGAAAAATCCAAGACTTGATACCGGAAACCTTGGCTTACAAAGCAGCGCTGATACTAACACGACTGGCTGGTTAACTGACAGTTGTATTTAAATAGCGGTTCCTAAACAAATGTCAACAAAAACTAAAAACTGACATAATATAACATTGCTAACCCCCCAGGGGAAATAGCGTAATAATACATAGCCTATTAACAGAAGCGTATTTTTAGGAATATTTGTGGAAAATTTGGTCGAAAATTTTTCAGTAGTTTCAGAGTCAACTCAAAACACACAAACAAAAATAATTCGAAAAAAAAAGTAAATTTGACATCAGAATAATTATCTAAAAAAAACACAAAAGAAAAAAATATTCAATGTACAGGAATGACAGCTTTACGATTTTATTAAATGTATTGATAGATATAGACTTAATGCATATTCAATGATAATAGTAAAATTCTATTCAAAATAATACAATTTATTTAGAATAATGTATAATCAAATTATAATATCTAATAATCTATTATAATAAAACCCATAATCAAATTACTATTCTATCCTCTAAAAATTCTGTCACACTATAATAAGCTTTTTGGGCTAGAAATTTCTTTAATTTATTTTTTTCATTGAGCCCCACTATACAATCTTCTACCCTTATATATTGCTATCATAATTACTTATTCTACTATTTTTTAAAGAAATAAATTATTCTTATTCTATTATTCTTATTAAAGCATTCTTATTTAAATCCTTCCATATTAGTCAAATCCTTCCACTTTTTCGGCAACTTGTTAAAGATAATCGGAGCCATACATATGATACTCTTAAGCACAAGTGCACTTTTAGCTCTGTGTGAGCTAACAATTTTGTACCAAATACTTTTAAGTTATTTTTAAAATCATTGTTAATTTTTCTCTTCTATTTTGCATATTATTGTGTTTGCCCTGTTTCTGTACCAATAAATATTATTTCTTTCTTTCTTTCTTTCTAGGTATGCTGTTACCTCGTCTGTTACGCGAGATTATGTCTCCCAAACGAGGAAACAGCAAAGGATTTGCTAGCACAAACATTGTTACCTCTAAAATCTATTAACATGGCATAAGAGGTGGCGTGTAAGAAGTTTGTACTTATGGAAATATGGTTGCTATCTGTTGTTTGTAGTTCAAATATAAACTCAACACTTTTGGGCGTTAAATGCTAAACCATTATCTGTGGAGTATCCCCAAAAGATAATGCCGTATCTCAGTTGTGATGCAGCTAAACCGTGATAGACTGTTATCAAGGCTTCTGTATTAACTGTCGACGACAGAGAAAATAACGCGTAGACAGATTTACATATTTCCATACACAGAATCTCAATATGTGCTTTCCTTTCATAATCAAGCTCATAACTTTGTCATTTTTCATGACAAAGTTTTAAAATGTTGTACATAGATTCTTTACACAAAAATACTAGACACGTGTATCGGGTTTCGCATAAACAAAAAATAATGTTGTATACAGGCTGGAATTTTGAGAAGGAGAGAAAATGACAACGGTCTAAGAAGAATTTCCATAACTGTTTGAGAAATTTAGTAATACAATCTTCATTTTCTAGATAACCTTTTTGGTACCTGCTTTCATGAGCATCAATTCCATTACAACAAAACGTAGAGTGGAAATTCACAGAACAAATAAACATCAACATATTATAATAATAACGCATCCACAAGCTGTATTTTTGCACGTCGTTTTCTTCTGTCGATGATGATTGTTCTACTCTTGCATATGATCATTGCGTTAACCCAGTTAACCAGTCAAACAGGGTTAACGCAATGAACGTTAGCAAAAGCGAAGCGTAGGGGGTGATGATCTTCACAGGGTAGCAGTCTGATGATTGTTCTACTCTTGCATATGTTCATTGCGTTAACCCGGTTAACCAGACAAACAGGGTTAACGCAATGAACGTTAGCAAAAGCGAAGCATAAGGGGTGATGACCTTGGCAGCGAAGCACACGGGGTGATGGTCTTCGTAGGACAGCCGACGTCTTCTCAGCCTGACGAATTTTCTACTCTTGCAAATGACGCGAATCACCCTTAGGCTTCGATTTTGCTAACGTTCATTGTATTACCCCATTATGATGATGATGATGATTTTACCACGCAAAAAAAAAACCCATTATTCACTGTTAATGGGGTTAACGATGGACGTTAGCAAAAGCGAAGCCTAAGGGTGATTCGCGGGGTAAACGCTCGATGAGAGAAGTCAGACGCAATTTGTATTTCTAACCATTTATTAATACATTTACATGCATAACCTCATACGTATAAATACAACATTATTTTTAGTATTTGCGAAACCCGAATATAGTTTGTTCAGAATCAGTAACTAAATCGGTTCCAATAAATTTTACACCATGTTATATTTTGTTCCAAAAATATTTCAATTACATTTTATCATCAATTAATTACAATTCAATCACCGTACTTTTAGGTATACCTATTGCCATAGTATTATCAATAAGTTTACGACACAGGAGACGCGGGTTGCGCGGGCGTATGTTTTTGGACGGACAACCAGGTAACAAAATCAAGCTTATAACTTTGTGATATTTCATGACAGTTTTAAAATTTTGTACATAGATTCTTTACACAAAAATACTTGACACGTGTATCGGGTTTCGCATAAACAAAAAATAATGTTGTATACAGGGTGGAATTTTGAGAAGCAGAGGTACGCCAGGACGTCGTCCGCTTTAGCTAAATGACAACGGTCTGAGAAGAGTTTCCGTAACTGTTTGAGAAATTTCGAAATACAATCTACATTTTCTTGCAAGAAAATGGGAAATTTTCTCGAACACATTTTTGGTGCATGCTTTCATGAGTATAAATTCCATTACAACAAAACGTAGAGTGGAAATTAACAGAACAAATAAACATCAACATATTATAATAATAACGCATCTACACGCTGTATATTTACACGTCGTCTTCTTCTGTCGCTGATGATTGTTCTACTCTTGCATATGATCATTGCGTTAACCCAGTTAACCAGTCAAACAGGGTTAACGCAATGAACGTTAGCAAAAGCGAAGCGTAGGGGGTGATGATCTTCACAGGGTGGCAGTCTCGATGATTGTTCTACTCTTGCATATGATCATTGCGTTAACCCAGTTAACCAGTCAAACAGGGTTAACGCAATGAACGTTAGCAAAAGCGAAGCGTAGGGGGTGATGATCTTCACAGGGTGGCAGTCTGATGATTGTTCTACTCTTGCATATGATCATTGCGTTAACCCAGTTAACCAGTCAAACAGGGTTAACGCAATGAACGTTAGCAAAAGCGAAGCGTAGGGGGTGATGATCTTCACAGTGTAGGAGTCCGATGATTGTTCTACTCTTGCATACGATCATTGCGTTAACCCGGTTAACCAGTCAAACAGGGTTAACGCAATGAACGTTAGCAAAAGCGAAGCGTGGGGGTTGATGATCTTCGCAGCGAAGCATAGCGGTGATGATCTTCGCAGAATTGCATCTATATGAGAGAGGCCGAAAGAAATAATTGATATTTGTTTAAACGGTTGTAATTATCGTGATTTCAGCAGAAAGTTTCCGAACTATTCCAAGTTTTCTAGAAACTGATATCTCTATATCCTTGACGATGTTCAGCGGCGCTTCAGGTATACAACATTATTTTTAGTATATGCGAAACCTGAATATAGTTTGTTCAGAATCAGTAACTGAATCAATTCCAGTAATTTTTACACCATGTTTTATTTTGTTCCAAAAATATTTTAATTAAATTTTATCACCAGTTTATTACAATAGAATCACTGTACGATTATGTACCTATTGCCAAACTATTTTCAATGAGTGTACGACACTCGCCGCGGAATCAGGATATTTTTGAACGGGCAACCAGGTAACATAACAAGCTTATAACTTTATGATTTTTCATGATACAGTTTTGAAATTTTGTACATCTGGGGGCACGGCAGTGCCCCAGCCAAGTCTCGAGCAAAACGGGCACGGCCGTACCATCTTTTCTCGATGCGATTCGCGGCTGTTTCGCCCCCCCTATATCTTCGACGTGGACAAAGCTAGGAGTTTAGGTTTTCGGTGAATAATAGTAGGCATTAGAACAAGCTTAAGTTCGAAATTTCATGCCAATTGAATTAATAGTTTAGGAGTTACGGTCAATCAAAGTTACACCATTTTGTCACTCACTCACTGACTCACTGACTCACTGACCGATCATGAAAAATCTAAGGTACTTCTAGCAGACTTAGAAACTTCAAATTTTGCACCAAGATAGGTCATTAGCCACATATAAAGGAAAAATTATAAAAACATTAAAAAATAATATACCATAGAAAACAATTTTATATTTGCGGTTTGGCAAGAACATTATGTATGGATTTTGACTGCATTGTTAACTTTGTTCGTTGTTTAAGTATTCAATTGGATGAATAAATACATAGAATAGAAAAGAATAATATAAATGTAATACATAGACTATAATTCATTCAATTAATAAAGCTAAAACTCCATTGTATTGCGATAAATTTCGATTGTATGCGCGCTCGATAGATGGCGTTGTACCTGTCTGAATCGCGCTATGGTTTCGTTACCGAGCGCAGTATAAGTAGTACTTTAAAATAATTCGATAATTTTCATTTGATAGCGCCATCTACCTATGAAAAACCATTTCGAAACTAAAAAAATATTGCAGCTATATTCGGAGAACCTAAGTTAGCCGGATTAGATAGTATATTTATTATTGTTACTGAAACAGTTATTTAGGCAAATAGTTTATTAATATAACATAGACATAGTTACAATATCTAGTTGTTTACGTGTTATTTAGTTTAGTTATATTTAGTTTGTAAGTTAGTAGATTTATGTTTATTTAGCTCGTTGAAAAGAAACAAAAGAGATAGAGAATGGGTTCTAAGCAAAGCAGTAGCTGAAGTCCAAGAAATTATGAGGTCACCTAAAAAAAAAGAAAGAAATACACTTACAAAAAATAAATGAGATCCCACCAAAAACATTAAATGTAAAAAAATGCCAAGTCTCTCGATGCAGTCTTTCCATCGTAAAAAGTTTTGAGATCTCATAGAAGCCAAGTCCTATTCAAATTATTTTGTAGTTATAAATCAACATTTAGTAATTGTATCAATAGTTTTCTTTATATTATAATTATAGTGACTTGGCAATGAGCACAAGAAGAAACAAAACGGCATATTTGGAGTTGAAAGTCACACACCGCATGCGTAAACATTAATATCACAAACTTAATTTTCTTTTGGTTTATCCGTGTCGTCCCAACCGAATTTCGGCAACGGCAGTCAGTCTCATCCAAGACTAGTAAACTGCGCAGGACATAAATTATAATGCACAAATGTGTACGCAAACACTAGTGTTAGTGTACTCTCGGTTCATTTGCTTTCATAAAGCGATGGCCCGTAAGGTATTTTTTATTATTGCATTGACGTGGTTACGTGTGGATCATGATCCACGCGTAACAAATAATCTGATCACATGTCTCATCAGTAACATTTGCACATAATTCCAGGTAGCAAGCAGCTTTTAATTGGTGCTCATTGCCAAGTCACTATAATTATAATATAAAGAAAACTATTGATACAATTACTAAATGTTGATTTATAACTACAAAATAATTTGAATAGGACTTGGCTTCTATGAGATCTCAAAACTTTTTACGATGGAAAGACTGCATCGAGAGACTTGGCATTTTTTTACATTTAATGTTTTTGGTGGGTAGATTCTTTACACCAAAATACTAGACAGGTGTATCGGGTTTCGCATAAACAAAAAATAATGTTGTAGAATAGAATATACTTTATTACACACCAAAATCGTTACAGATCTGTTTTATAAAATTGCTAGTTCTAGGATTGCAATGGCGGTCTTATCGCTAATAGCGATATCTTTCAGATAACCTGTTAGTGATCTACGGATTTAAAATAAAACCGGCCAAATGTGAGTTGGACTCGCCCATAAAGAGTTCCGTAGCAGCAAGTAACATAATATAAAGTTCTTGTAATTGGTTGTAACTTTGAAAGGTAAATTGGTGTTTACGATTTATGACGTAGATAAAACTAATTAACTTGATCTCGTTGAAACCAATGTTCGCTGGTAGTTTGCATGGTAATGTACATCTTATATTTTTTTTAGTTTATCATCCTCTTATTTTAGAAGTTACAGGGGCACTCATTTTACCACTTTGGAAGTCTCTCGCGCAAACTGTTCAGTTTAGAAAAAAATTATATTAGTAACCTCAATGTCATTTTCAAAGACCCTATCCATAATACCCGATACGTATGGCTTTGGTGAAAAAAAAATGAATTAAATTTCTAGTTATGGGGAAGCTACCTCCCGAAACTTCCGTGTCCGGTGAATACCTGCGTCATGCGGTAGGTCAGGACGCCGTGACGCCTATCCAGCTACTCCTCAAAGAGGGGTCTTATCGCCGCGATTGCGGCGTGCCCGACAAGCGGATAGCTTGGACCGTAAATGACTGGGCATAAATTTTTTTGGAATGAGCAGCCATCACAAGATTCAAATTCTCCGATGATATCAAGTGTCTAAGATGTGTGTCTTGAAGGAACATTAAATGTTCTTTAAGGTAACAAAGGGTCGTGGTATTAAAGAGAATACTGTAAAGTAATGATAAAATATGTGAATTCCGCCGAAGGCGGATAGGCAATCATACTTACGCATACATACTTACGCAAACCAAATATGAGTCTAATACAAAAATCTTGGAAATGCTCAAGCTTATCTAGCTGCACTTTAGTGAGATCCGGATAACTGGAATCGGCATAATCAAGGATTGGGATAAGAAGGGATTGTACTTTTTTTTTTCGTGGTAAAATCATCAAATGCGTCCTCCCTCCCACGGCAGGGCGGGAGGGACTGTCAGACTTGTACTGACTAAAATCCACAGTGTCCTTCAATAGCCCTTTACGTACTAGGGTCACGGTAATCCCTTGGTCCCGCGACCCCAGCAGGCTTTGGCCCTCTACAGGCCCCGTCACTATGCTGACACTCTTTGAGGCGCGCGTGGAACACAACGCGCCGTCGACCCGGGCATGGTCCATGGTCGGACAGCGAGTCGCCCATTACTCGCTGCCCGCATGCCCGCGCCTACGGTGGCCGGATATCGTCTTGCGTTGGGATTGTACTAGCGCAGTTTTGGTGGCAGGAAATTACGCAATCTACGTAAAGACCCTGCAGATGCAAATAATTTGCGGCTCGCTTTCTGCAGTTGGCGGTCCACAGTGAGTGGACACCCAGGACAACTGTTTATCAATGTTAATGCCTAGGTTCTTAACAGAGTCACTGTAAGGAATTGTAACTCCATCAAAAACAATCTGAGAAAGCTTTGTCCAGTCAATTCTAGAACGCAGTCTAGAGTTGCCTACAACAATGACTTGAGTCTTGGCAGGGTTAACCTTCAAACCGTGTGCCAAATTCAATTCCGAAATACGTGCTAAGTTCGCATTCACCACATTCACAGCCACTGACAATTTATCTAAGAGAGCTTGTGGATAAATTTGCAGATCGTCAGCATGATGCTCTCATCATGCTAAGTGAGTTCATTAGAAATAAGAGTTAATAAATATAGCAAAAAGAAGAGGAGATAGAACGCCCCCCTGTGGCACACCAGCAGTAGTATTACACCATGAAGATGACACACCTTCAATGCAAATACGTTGTCGGCGGCCACACAGGTAACTTCGATACCAATCAATCACTGTTGGAGATAAGTTAAGAGAGCAGAGTATACCGAGCAGGACATTAAATTCGACGGTGTTAAAAGCGTTACTAAAGCCTAATTACGAAAGGATCGTCAGAATCCCAGTGTCCATACCCGATCTGATGTCGTCCGTGATATTTATAAGAGGCTAGTAGAGTGTCCATTGTTTCCTGAGATATTTATCAGTCGAAGACAGAAGAACTTTGCCAAATGCTTCCGAAAGTTTGCCATGTTCAGGCACTAAAGGTAATTAGGATCAATTGGAAATAACACGATGTCAGCCGAAGATAGCCGAGCATTACCGAGCTCTCCCAAAAGATCTAGAAATTAATAGCTAAATGCATTTTTAAGGGTGTTCTCACCTGATATCCCAGAAAGTGTTGAGCGGCGCCTCAGGGTTCCACATCTGCACCCGGTCAGGTCTGTGCAGGGCGAGTAGACCGTCCATGGCCGCTTGCGAGATCTCTCCCATGCCAGTTTGGTGGACTAGGGAGACTAGCCCGTTCATCAATTCTGTGGTCGAGGACTGGATCTCGATGCTGGAGCGGCCTGGGTTCTAAAAAGTAAAATAATGTTTAGACCAGGGAAATTATTATGTAGAATTAAGCTTCGCCATTAGAAAACCGGTTCACTCCCATATTTTTTCATTTTAAATGAGTGGCATCTCGCAGATCAGATTGGAGCTTGGTTGGCTGGAAGATTGCTTGAGCAGGCAATCCCGTGATACCTTGAATGTAAGATCCTCAGGCAGGAGCTCTGCCGGCCTCTCGGCCTGGACCGACTATTTAAGCCGCGACCAGCAACGGCAGAAGTTTCCAGAACATGGTAGTAGAAACTTCGAGTACACTGTAGAAACTTCTAGAACAGTGTAGACTGGAGTCGTAATATGTTCGACGTAACAATCAATATTAATATTATAAAACTGAAGATTAGTTTATTTGGCTGAACGCGCTTATCTCAGTAACTCTGGCTATAGGCTGCATAAAATCACGATAGGACCAATAGGAGTCGGTGGAACCGTGAGGAACAGCTGATAGTCCAATACTTACACTCAACATCAACATAGGATCAGCATGTATCAGCTTCACCATGCACAGCAGTAGATTCCGGTACGCCGGCATTTCTTCACTCTTATTGAACTTAGACTGGACTTCTTTGGACTTGAGTGAGAGGGAGATCATTCGGAGAGGAGTGTGGACTACGTAACCCTGTAGGAGAAAGAGTGTAAGTAAGTTTCTAGCATTTTGTGGAAAGAACATTTGATTGCGAGCAGGATTTGCCGCTGTTACCAACCGCGGTCATGCTAACAAGCGTCGAATAACTTCTCTTTTTTTTTTCTTCTATGGCAAGTTACAAGACCAAAAATCGCTTTCGCCTGTCTGTTTGACAAAGGCATAAGAGTAAGAAGATTTTACCTGAGTTGCTTTATTGGACGTATCAGTGAACATAGCCCTCAGTTCTGCCGCTCTGGGGTATAGTAGCTCTATTTGTGGCCACCACGGTAACCGGGGCTGTTTTATTATTCTGTAACAAGGAATAGGTTATATTGAGACTGAGTTTAGTCAGTTACAACAGGAACATGTATGGAGAATTATGGGAAAATAATCTGATAGTCATGGCGGAAAAATTGGTACGATAAAATATGATTTTCCGACAATAGCTTACTAAAAAGTAGTAACATTGGTATAAGTACCAAACTGATCAACAGCTAGTAGAATGCTATTAATAACGTAGCCTTAGTGCATACAACCAATACGATCAACTTTTAGCGACTTCGACAATTTTGGCATCACTACCAAACTCGCCAAACTTACGCGTGGCGATTTCAAAAACAGATTTTAATACTGTAGAACCAACAAAAGCACATTTGACGAGTTTAGCTACTTTGGTATCATTACCAAACTCGCCAAACTTACGTAATTATTTATAAACAATCTTAAAACTATAGGACCAAGAAGAACATCTTTTGAGGACTTTGGAAACTTTGGTATCATCACCAAACTCTTCAAACTTACTCACGACATTTTTGTAAACAATATTATAACGATAGGACCAAAAAGAACATCTTTTGACGACTTGGGTAACTTTGGTATCATTACCAAACTCTTCAAACTTACTCACAACAATTTTTGTAAACAATGTTAAACCTATAGGACCAAAAAGAACATCTTTTAACGACTTTGGTAACTTTGATATCATTACCAAACTCGTCAAACTTACTCACGACTTTTTTTATAAACAACGTTAAAACTAAATGACCAAAAAGAACATCTTTTGACGACTTTGGTAACTTTGGTATCATTACCAAATTCGCCAAACTTGCCAATTCTTACCTGAGCAACGAATTAACGATGACATAATGATAAGAGATATGCGTGTTCAGGTTCAGACACACTTTGAGCGCGTCGTTATTATGCGGCATTATCCGGAACAGGGACACGAAGCAATCCGTCATCAGGTCCAGTTCTGAGTAGCCGGAGATCAGGTTGCCGCGGATGTAGGATTTTGAGGGGTTGAATAGTAGAGACTGGAACAAAGAAATATATTTATGATACTAACATTGTCACTTAAATAATGCCCAAAGTACGGAGCTCCCAGAAATGACCAGAATGCGTTATGTTTAATTTTTAATAGTATTTTCTGAAGATCTAGATTTAATACTATAAGTGTTGACGCCAAAACGTGCAGCAGCAGCGTTAGCCACTGCGACGACCGGAGGGCGACACCGGCTCCGTACTTATTTGAGCATCGTCCATAAGCCCTCGCGAAGAAAATCATTTCTTATCGTAGCCGAATCACTGCGTCCGAAATTGAGCTCAATACAGTTCAATTTATTTTATTGAGCTATTTATTACGGTCAATAAATTAGGAATCAAGATCTGTCACCGATTTGACAACAGGGTGTTTTTTTTTCCTGCCGCGGTCGCGGGTCTGCCGTATCAGGTAAACGTGGGCCTCGGAACGTAAAAGGCTATTGAAGGACACCGATGATTTTAATCAGTACGAGTCTGACAGTCCCGCCCGCTCTGCCCTGGGTGGGAGGACTCATTTGATGATTTTACCACATTAAGAAAAAAAAGATATTTTAAAAGTACTGTTTAGAAGCTATTGTGTGATTTAAATATGCAGATTGGACTTTCCTGGGGCAGAGCTCCGTACTTAATCGAGCATCGTCCATAAGCCCTCGCGAAGAAAATCATTTCTCATCGTTGCCGAATCACTGCGAATTGAACTGTATTGAGCTCAATTTCGGATTCAGTTCAATTTAAGTCTCAAAATAAGTCTTATTGAGCCATTTCTTACGGTCAATTTCTAGAATCAAGATCTGACCCCGATTTGACAACAGGGTCTTTATTTCTTGCCGGGGTCTGTCGCGGGTCTATCGTATCAGGTAGACGTGAGCCCCGGAACGTTAAGGGCCATTGAAGGACACCGTGGATTTTAATCAGTACGAGTCTGACAGACTCTCCCGTCCTGCCCTCGGTGGGAGGACTCATTAGATGATTTTACCACGTCAAAAAAGGGTGTATTTAATTATCATCTTCTTACTTCTTACTTCCTTGAGATATGGCTCACCTTTTGTCTTTTTTTTTTATCGTGGTAAAATCATCAAATGAGTCCTCCCACCCAGGGCAGGGCGGGAGGGACTGTCAGACTTGTACTGACTAAAATCCACGGTGTCCTTCACTAGCCCTTTACGTACCGGGGTCACGGTAATGGAAAAGTCCCGCGACCGAGATATGGCTCACCTTGAGATCGTTAATGACGGACTTGACCAGTATGAAGGTAACGTTGCCCGAATCTGCTATGTTGAGATAGGTGGACGCCTTGCATAACTTGACGCATGTCACTACTGCCGCTTCTGTCATCTGTTTAGAGTTATTTTGAGGACCTGCAAAGAAAACATAAATTAATATCTTGTACAATAAACCAGGCAAGAAAGAGAAATCGATCGCCGAATCGAAAATGCCTGGAAAAGTTACTGGTCCTTATGAAGGGTGATTTACCAATCTCCCTAAAGCGCAAACTCATCGACATGTGCATCCTGCCCGTCCTAACCTACGGTGCTCAGACCTGGTCGCTTACCGAGTCGCAGAGGTTCCGCCTTGGAGTCTGCCAAAGGGCAATGGAACGCAGCATTTTGGGCATCAAAAGACAGGATAGAGTTCGCAATAACACGCTGCGTTCCAAAACGGGCGTTCTGGACGTCGGAAAGAAGGCTGCCAAGCTGAAGTGGAACTGGGAGGGTCACGTCAGCCGCATGAACATTGACCGCTGGGCGAAGGCCGTCACACAGTGGGTGCCTGGAGATGGACGGCGCCGCCGAGGCCGGCCCAGAAAGAGGTGGCGAGATGAGTTGGACTCGTACTGTGAGGGCCTGGTTCGAAGAGGCACTGGACAAGAATACATGGAAAAACTTGGGGGAGGCCTTTGCCCAGCAGTGGGACAGTGTAGGCTGATAAAAAAAAAAAAATAAACCTAACATATTGTTACGTCGATCGAATTGCGAGATCAAGCTATAAGGTTCTCGACAATTCTACTGAAGATTGTTTGGAAGATTGATTAACCGGAAGCTTCTAGAAATTATGGGACTGAATAGAAGTCTATGGATGTTTGCCAGAAATTTACAAGACAATCTTCTCTTAACATCCAGTGGGTCCGGCCGGGATTTAAATAGGGCGCCGATAGGCCCGGCGGTCAGTCTGGTTTTGACTACGATCGAGGCGACTCGAAAGTGAACTCGAAGTGACTTTTAAGTGTATTTCAGTGGTGAATAACGTTTAGTGATTGCTGTAATTAGTGATTTGTGTGTCAATAAAAAAAAATGGTTTTAATTGGTGTTCATTAATTTATCCCATACCCCGCTCGTACCAATATCACGCCTACAATCTAGAGGAGTAGGGCAGATGTGTTTCAAAAATGTATAATTATAATCTTATATTCAGCCATGGATGGGAAAGTGGAAAATATACTTACTAAGACCTCGTTTGACAGAGTCTATAAAGTGTTTCTTTTTAGTATGTCGCGGACTGCATGGAGCACCGCTGTCCGCATTCACAATTTCTTCTAAAACTTTCTGTTAAAAATAATACAAAACATTTTTATTAAACATCAAAATATTGTAAAATGTATTTAAAAGAGTAAGTATGGAGTTTCTTGCCCATTCTTCTCCATACGAACCTATCCTTGCGAATGAGTGTAGAGTCAATCCCATAAGGTATAACAGCAACGACATAAGAAAAACACCAAAAAAAAAAACAAATACCTATCTATGTTTAGGCAAAAAAAAAAACTTTTTCAGACAGGCAAAATTGTGCCTTATAAAAATACAGACAAAGTTCAAAACTATTAACATGATCTGTAGCGATCACACACAAAGTACCTTGTAATATATTATATAACATGTCACATATGTATACATGCTTAACAGAACCTTATAGTGAGGAAATACGCAAAATTGAACATTATAGCGGACACGTAACACATTCAAAATTGTACCTTATCTCAATACTCACAGGGTTCAAAACCAATAACATGATCTGTAGCGGCCACATAGCCACTCTCGACTTCTTGTTGTCTGAGAAACTATCTTGTAAAATATCAAATAACGTGTCACAACACTTGCTTAGTTCATCGTTAGGCCGACATTGGACTTCTGCGAATTCCTGAAAACAAAAATAGAAAATAAGTAAGGAGGTATGAAAGTTTGTTTGTAGAAAATAATCTCTGGAAATATTTAGACAATTTTGTCACCAGTAGAATTTTCTTTTATTCATATTGAAATGCGCGAACGAAGTCGCAGGCAGAGCGACTGCCTATCGGACTTCCACGACCCAGTAACTGGGTAAAACGATACCCCATGGTAAGACTGATTGTCAGACTTTTAGAGCTTCTGACTAATAGTAACGACTGACAAAGATCTACAAATGACAGCCGGGACCAACTGCTTTACGTGGAAACTGGCTAAGGCAGATGATCACCCATGATTCATAGACCAACCTCGGCAAGCGCGGCTTAACCCGGAAGATTGTCTTGTGTGGCTGTAATTATTTAGCCACGAGCTCCTCAAATATTACGAGTAACAAGATAAAGTATTAATTCAATGGTATTTTACCTGGGGGTATGTATCCATCCAATTCCAAATAGCTTTCTCTAGCGAGGATACTAACACTATGTGCGCAGACTTCCTTAATAATTTAAACTTTTGTATTGATTCTGTAACAAAAATTAAACTGTTAATGCTAAATATTTATTTTATAGGCTGGTTTACGAACAATCGAAAAAGTGTGACTAAAAAATTAAAAAAACAAAACCTTATGTTAAAAAAAAGGAACCATCTTCAAAAACAAACACATTTTTTTCTTTCGGAAATCTGTGGCAATATTCAATGAAATAAAAAACTGAGCCACCAACTTCTTAAGAAAAAATATTTTCCCTTTTTACCCGACTACGGCAAAGCCAAAAGGAGGGTTATGATTTTGACCGGTATGTATGTTTGAATGTATGTATGTACAATATGTTTGTTAGTTCCCTCATTAGTTTAGATATTCAACAACTATCCAAGTATAGAATAAAATAGAATATACTTTATTACACACCAAAATCGTTACAGATCTGTTTTATAAAATTGCTAATTCTAGAGTTATGCCGATGCCGATCTTATCGCTAATAGCACATGATCTTCGCAGTGTAGCAATCCGATGATTGTTCTACTCTTGCATACGAT
This sequence comes from Agrotis puta, assembly GCA_943136025.2. NCBI lineage: Eukaryota > Metazoa > Arthropoda > Insecta > Lepidoptera > Noctuidae > Agrotis > Agrotis puta. Next base: position 5,605,196 of record OW964195.2, on the reverse strand, counting down.
CATTGCGTTAACCCGGTTAACCAGACAAACAGGGTTAACGCAATGAACGTTAGCAAAAGCGAAGCATAGGGGGCGATGATCTTCGCAGCGAAGCATAGCGGTGATGTTCTTCGCAGAATTGCAGCTAGATGAGAGAGGCCGAAAGAAATAATTGATATTTGTTTAAACGGTTGTAATTATCGTGATTTCAGCCGAAGGTTTCCGAACTCTTCCAAGTTTTCTAGAAACTGATTTCTCTATATCCTAGACGATGTTCAGCGGCGCCTCAGGTATAGAATAGAATATACTTTTCGTACCACTTGCTCAAAAAAGTGACATTGTATGCTTCAAAAATCGAACATAACGATAGTAATTTTTAATCTGTTAAAAACAGGGAGAGAATGTTGTACTGAATTTCATTCATCCTCTAGGGAGAGAATGTGATTTAAATTTGGAATACTTACCGAAATTTATACTGAACTACATCTGTGTTTACACCATTGAGTTTGTATATAAAGCATTACACATCTTTTTGAAAAAGGAATACGTATTTATTATGCAGTTATGATTATTAAACAAAATTACGAAAACCGAAGAGGCCGTATGAGCTTGATGACTTTGCTTTTCCGACAAAAAAAAATTAGTCTAGGAATTTGCCGCGTTTTTGTTTTCTTCAAATAAAACCTTCAGTTTATTTTATTTTTATAAATAAGTTAATGTTCTAAAAATGCGTAACGATGTTAAATCAAATGAAACGCAAGTTCCTCAGACGCAAGAACAGAGATATACTCAAATTAACTCATCGACAATAAATGTACCAAACAAAAATGTAACTCTCTCTATCAATAATTGGACCAATGTTTCGAATGTTAACTTTTACTTTTAATTGTCATTATTTTCAATAAATGCTTATCTCATATTATTATTGAGTTCATTTTTTCGCAAATGGTACGAAAAGTAGAGTATTTTCCTCGGTGATAAAGCTGTCTTAGTCTTGGGTGAACTTAAATCCCTCGCTACACTCAGGACTCGTCTTAAATCCCTCGCTTCGCTCGTGATTTAAGTTTTTAACACCCTCGCTACGCTCGGGAGTAAACCTCGAGTCCTTCGTTACGCTCGCGATTTAAATCGTCACCCGCGACAGAAGACACTGCTTTATCCCCTTGGTTAATAATCTACTATTATTGCACACCAAAATCGTTACACATATGTTTTATAGAATTTCTAGTTCTAGGGTTAAAATGGCGGTCTTATCGCTCATAGTGATAAAGGATACGATCCTCTAATGTAAAAGCGCTCAAAAGCCTTTCTAAATACAATACAAAATATTCAAGAATAACATTTGCTAACAATTTAATAATAAAAATGTACATCCACGCGATTTTTAAGTATTTTCACAGTGAACTCTAGCGACATTATAATAAGGTTCAAAAACAGACTAATAAATAGTTATAATTACCTGTTAAAAGCCGTATAAGCCTCAAAATATCGACGTTTATGTGTTGTATTAACTCTATGTCTGTATAATCGGGGTTTTCTTCTGAGCTAGATGATAATTCCTGCAAAATTAATAAATATTTAAATCTCAATATTGTGCTAAATACAAGGACATACTAGAAACCCAAACCAACTCGCTAGAAATCTAATTCTCACCAAAACTGCAAAACTGAAAAGATGGTAATAAAAAAAAAAAGTTGAAATTTTCAACATTATGCTCTGCGGCGTAAAGTAAAAACTCTATTAAAGATTACGAAGCGTTTTCTTTCGTTCTGTTGTAATCTTTTTTTTATCGTGATAAAATCATCAAATGATTCCTCCCACCCATGGCAGGACGGGAGAGACTGTCAGACTCGTACTGACTAAAATCCACGGTGTCCTTCAATAGCCGTTTTCGTTCCGGGATCATGTTAATTCGTAAGTCCCGCGACCTCGTGTTGTAGTCTTTATTAAATTTTCAACTTTATTACCTACTAGCTTTTGACCGCGACTTCGTTCGCGTGGAATAGTGACTTCCGGTAGATTTTTTTTTTTTTTGTAATAAAACTATCCTATGTCCTTTCAAGTTCCAAACTATGTATGTACCAAATTTCACACAAATCGGTTCAGTAGTTTAAGCGTGAAGAAAAGACAGACAGACAGAGTTACTTTCGCATTTATAATATTAGTTTGGATAAGTCTGGATAGAATAAAGATGAAAATTAATTAAAGACTACCCGAGCGTTTTTGTCTATATAGATATAAGAAAATAATAGCATTACAGGTACACTTACTTGTAATCTCGCGCTGATCCTGTTGAACACCGCATTGAAGAAGTTCAAGCTGAGCGCAAATAACACTTTACTGGCCAGTTGTCTCAGTAATGTGTTATTTAACGTGCTCTCATTGCGCATGTCCGTGTAGTAGTAGATGGACACTGTGGGACAAAAAAGGACCTAATTATAGGAAGAAATATTATTACAAACAGAAATCTCGACTTTCGACTTCTACTGCGACCTTTGAGAATGACCTTCGAGTTTGGCTGTGACCTTTGACTTTGGCTGTAACCTTTGACTCGTATATACTACAAGACCAGCCACCGTCAACCTGAACTACTAGTCAGGGTTACAAAAGTTTGATAATAATCCGACTTACTAAAAATATCCCATCACCCAATACTATCTGGGTTATGGGATATGTAAAATACTGTTACTCACCTACCGCTGCATGTAAAATACCGTTATTCAACTGCATCTAGTTAGACTGGAAGCTGATCCGATCTAAGTTGTGAAAAGGCTAGGCAGATGATGAATAGAAGGCTGGATTTTGCGACGTCGTCTTCGACGAAGAGGCGTCGGCTCTCTTGGATGGACACACGGGTTGATATCCATTTTATTTTTATCGAAAGTACACTATTTCGTGTTAATTGTTCACTTATCTACACACTAAGCTCAGAATATACTAAAATAGATCTCAATTAAATCAAAAGTTGCTAACGAACACGTCTTTACCCCACGAGAGCAAGGCAGTAAATGAACAGAGAAAAATTCACTCTTTGAAATTTAAACGACAAAATGGCGGTCTACCGATGTAACCTTCAATCACCCCTTTTTTGAACAAAAGGCGCTTGATTTTATATGGATGCTGCCATAGTAACCCCCATCGCCCTTCTAGATTTTTCTCGAGAGTTTAAAAATAATGATACTTGGTATTTGAAAGGATTCAGGGGAAGTTAGATTCGCAAAAAAATTATCTTTATTTGTCTTATTTCGTGACTTTCGGACAGTCAAGTGCGTAGTACTCGCCACCAAGTCTACGGCAGACGAAACCCTTTGGTATGACTGGTTGTCAGACTTTCGAGCTTCTGACTAACAGCAACGACTATCAAAGATTTACTAATGAGAGCCGAGACCAACGGCTTTACGTGCTTTCCGAATGGAGAAAATTCGCTACGATAAATGATCAGACCAACCTCGACAAGCGCAGGTTAGCCTCGAATATCGACCTTTGCAGCTGTTATTATTCAACCACGAGCTGCTTATAGATAGAAAATAGAATACTCTTTATTATGCACACAATACAAGTTACAAAGTATTTATGAATAGGGTGACATAATGGCCTGTCTTATCGCTGAACACGATCTTTCCAAGAAAACCTTTAGATAGATTTGAAGAGGGAGACACAATACTGTAGGTAGTCTTTGGTTCTTGTATTATATTAAGGGTCAAATGTCAACTACAGGTATAACCATCTGGGTCACAGCACACATATCAAGTCGGAACCGTAACGTAACCGTTTCAACTTGAGCCGTTTCGTATTATTTGTATAAAAATTCCTACAGGAAAGCACATTAATCGGAAGCGTAACGTAAACGGTTCGACAAGCACTATCCGTGGTGTTGCGCGTGGTCAACCAGCGGTTGCTTACGGCTCGTCCGTCACCACACTAGATCTATTTAAACGAACAGTTGGTGAGCCGTAAACGAAGCGTCACCTAGATGTAGTCAAGTCAATGTATAAGAGCTGCTGATCAGCATTGGTTACGTCTGTTTGATAGCGAGGCGCAAGGCGATATGGTTACGATCCCTTTCCGAGTTAACATGTGTGCTATGATCCTCAGTTAACTTTTTCATTATAGTAGGGACTTTATCTCTTATGGATGCTGAAATAGTAACCCCATAGTCTCTTTATAGATTTTTCTGATATTGAGCATAATGAAACTCGTTTATTAAAAGAGTAAAGAGCAGTTAGACTTGCAAAAAATGCCCGTGGATGACAAGCGCCATTTTGAAAAATAGCAAGGGGAGCGTGTTCGTTACACATCAAAGGATTCCTAAAGCATCTCATACTATGTACTCTATGGACAATTAGGGTTTTAGGGAATTGGTCATTTTGAGAATTAGGCGTTTAGAAAATTTGCCATTTTAAGAACATGTCCTTTTGCGACTAGGTTGCCATTTTGCGAATTGGGCTTTTTGCGCCTAAACCGGCCAAACGTCTGCCGAGGTCGCAGGATAGTCTTAAAACGACAGCTAAAGGACCAGAGTGGACTTTTAACGATAATATAAAAAAAAAAAAACATATCTTCTCTTAATAGCTTTTAGTCAGTTATAGTCAGACAGTCCCTTAAAATTTGACTACAAAAAAGTATCGCAGATTTTATATAATTACCTACACGGATTGAAACCGGGGCAAAGGATAGTTCATAGAAAAAAGCAGAAGTTTTTACAGGAAACTGAGTGTTTTGGAGTGTCATTGTGTTACAGTGAAGCCACAAAAATTCATTGCTAAGAGGGCAATATTGACGTCAAAGAAATTTCTCAATTTGCCCTGTTGTATAAGTTCACAAACAAACTTTCTAGTTCTTGACTATTTTTACGGCTTCTTTATTTCGAAACAAATAGGGGAGAATTTGAGTGTTTATACCAGCGTTTAATACTAGCTTTTGCACGCGACTTCGTTCGCGTTAGTTTAGAATTAGCGCCATCCGTTGCCAAAGTTATTGTTTTTCGCGGGAACAGTCCTTTTTTGTGATTAAAGGTACCCTTTTCTTTTTATGGTGGTCATCAAATAGAAGACCTATATATCACCCTGTATGGAACGGAAGGAACTGTTCACTGTGTTCTATTACTAAGTAAAAACCACCTGATTCTTTCACATGCCCTTTGCTTTTTAATGTCTCGGTGCACTTTAAAGACAGTCCCATATCCCAGCAGCCGTTTAACCCCTCAGTTTGCTAACAGTTCCTTAAGACGATTAACGGTGATATACCATTCTGCATCAGATAACCCACTTTTGCATATGCTGAGATAGGGGCAGCCTTTTGGCCATGTCCAGGACTAATTCTGTTGCTTCTCTTCTTATATTTGTATTGTCTTGTGCGATTCCAATAAAAAATAATTCTGTCTTTCTGTCATGAAAATGCGTAGCTATGAGGACGATATTGGCCAACATTTTCTCTGTTGTATAAGCAAACTTTTTTCTTCGTCAGTATTTTTACGGCTTCATTATTTCGAAACAAATAGAGGAGCACTTGAGTGTTTATACCAGCGTTATATAAAATCACAACAACGGAACTGACGAAACCGTCTTAGCCGAAATCGGTCGGATCTCATCATCATCATCATTAAAATCACTAGCTACTGCCAGCGGCTTCACCCGCGTCATCATCGCCTTTTCCTAACTATATTGGGGTCGGCTTCCAGTCAAACCAGATGCAACTGGATATCAGTATTTTACATGGAGCGACTGCCTGTCGGACCTCGACAATCCAGTAACTGGGTAATACGATACCCCATGGTAAGAATGGTTGTCAGACTTTAGAGCTTCTGACTAACAGTAACGACTGTCAAAGATCTATAAATGACAGCCGGGACCAACGGCTTTACGTGCTTTCCGAGGCACGGAGGAAACTCGCTATGACAGATGGTCACCCATCCACAGTCCAACCTCGGCAAGCGCGGCAAACCCGGATGATTGGCCTGTGCGGCTGTATTTATTTAGCCACGAGCTCCGCGTGTAAGACTAAAATGATTCCTCAGGTATGTAATATAAAGATATACGGTATCCTATGTATTATTCCAACTAAAACCTATGTCTGAGGCAAGTTTGATCAAATATCTTTACACATAGGCTCACGAGGACTTAGTTGGCCTCATCTAGTTTGTAAAAAGACGAGGTGTAAAAATGTTTCTAATAAATAACCTACTTGGAAAAATAAATATCATTTCATTCATCATCATATCAGCCCGGGATCACCCACTGCTGGGTATAGGCTTCCCCTTTTCATCACATCATAAAAATATCGAAAAACAGGTAGATTCCCGTCGCTTCCCAAGAGAAGAAACTCCATGGTGTCCCATGGTCCTCCTGTCCTGCCTTGGGCGACAGGACTACTTTAATGATTTTACCACGATATAGATATAGTAAACTAACAGCCCGTTCGCGACCTTGCTGCTCAAGTTGTAACGTCAAATGTATAGCAATGTTTGAAACACAGCACTAGGCGCCGAAGTTTTCGAATTCGCGTACTTACAAAGTAATTAATGTCCCGCCGCTCCAACCGCTTAGACTAAAGACTTTTGTCCCAGCAGTGGGAACTTTATAGACCGACAATGCTATCATTGTAGAAACATCAGGTCCAAGGATCCTTCTTTTTCAACGGAGTATAGAAAAACCTACTCCTCTACTATTCTTTTCTGATCAACTCCGTTGCAGAATCCAAGACATATAAATTCGTTTTCCGGGTCTCGTCTTCGCTTCGTGGTATCGACGTGTTTCTGGTTGGTCGCCACTGTTGATTCTGGCTTTCAGGAGTTGCAGTGGTTTGGGGTAAAGTGCGGTGGGACCTTTCTGGTAACACAAACCTGGCATCTACACTAATATTATAAAGAGGAAAACTTTGTTTGTTTGTTTGATTGTAATGAATAGGCTCAAAAACTACTGGACCGGTTTTAAAAATTCTTTCACCATTCGAAATCTACATTACCCACGAGTAACACAGGCTATATTTTATTTTCAAGAAAAATAGGGTTTCGTAAGATATTTGGGTTTTTCGGCCACAAGGTGTAAAAAATCAACCAGAAAAGTTACTTATTTTGGGTACGCTGCCTAAACTATAAAAGATAGAACCATAAAATGTTCTAATTAATTGTTGATCTTATAAATAACTACAAAAAAGTCCGCGACACACTATATCTATCTATGTCGAGTGTTAGTGATGACTGCGTCGTCGATGTTAGTGTCGGTGTCTATGAAGAGACCTGGGAATCATGTTGCTGACCGTGTCTTTCCTGAGTAGGCTTTTTGCAGCGGTAACCGACATTCACACGGGCGGAGCCGCGGGCGCCCGCTAGTTACTAATATAGAAGCTTTTAAAAACTCACCAATAAACTGGCAGACCTCTCTCAGCAAGATCTTCACATTCATAGCCTCGTCGTACTTCGCCGTGTCCTTTGGCTGCGAGCTGAGACATATCTCCAACGTATCCAGAACAATCACCAGGCTATCATGATAGCCCTTCTCAAGTTCCGTCTGCGGACGATTCGCACCTATTGATATTGTGGGCTGGTACTGCGGAAAGAAATACTGGTTCAGCTATAAGAGATCTGCTTGTACTACATCGTGTAAATGTTTTATATATTTATACACAATAACGCCTGCGTCGCGTTTTCGTAAAGATTTTTGAGGAATGAAAAATACAGCTGCGAGTGTAAAACTGTACGTGTAAAATTAAAAAAAAATAAGGGATTGAAAGATTCAGCTTCAAACGAGTGGTTGCGATGGCCTAATTGGTAAGGCGTCTGGAATACTTAACCAAAAGACGTGGGTTCGAGTGCCACTCGCAGCTGAATTTTTCTTAGAAGGCTAGTTTTGGCTTCATAGAGCGCTATCTCTTTCGCACAAAGCACATACCAACGATCAAGAATGCTGTACGAAGCTAAAACTAGCCGACAGCTTGGGGTTTGCGGTTTGAAGAATAGAAAGGAGTTTTTATTTATTTAATGAAAGGTTCGCGTTTGACCACTATCTCGCCTGATGGTGAGCGAAGATGTGGTCGACGGTGAAGCACGCTTGCCTAGTAGTAACCTATTCACTCTTGACTTGAAGACCTCAAGGTTATAGCTGTCGGGAAATACAGATGCCCGTTTATCAATTGACTCAAGTGCATCTATAGTTGGTATTTGGCGGATCCATCCCAGAGGTGAGAGCAGTACTCCATGCATGATCGAACTAGCGTTTTAACAGGTTAAGCAGCTGTTCAGGCGTAAAAGCGAATGCAGAAGAGTTTCGAGTCACCGTGCGAATTGAAATCCCTATCGGAAAGTCCCATGGTGCGTCGATACGGACTGTTCCACGTCCGACCGCAATATCATGCACCGTGGGAATCCAGCTAATACGAAACGCTGCACACCCCGCTACTTAGCGTTGCTTATATTAGTGTGAGTGCAACCGAAGGTTCGGTTTCGGAAAGTCGCGACCAAAAAAACGTACCCGGATTTCGTGAAGTCTCGTGTGTCTTTCGGGTATCTTCGGGTGTGTTCATCGATCGTCGGCTGGGATTGCCGGCCGGTGCGACCGTGTACAGTTGAGATTACATAGTGCACACAATAATATAGATTGTGGCTTTTAACAGACGCCCTAAGCTGTGCGACGGATATTATAGGAAGTTTTGGAGAATTTATACTGATAGGTATTATCTCTAAATTGGTAAGAAGTCTTTTTATTTTATTTTTTATTCGGGTGGGTAAAATCATCACACGATGGACTTACGGTGCCGAGATATGGACGCTTACAAAAGATGTGCACCGAATACGAGTTGCACAGAGGGACATGGAGTGAGCCATGCTCGGTATTACCTTACTAGATCAAGTGCGTATAACACCGAAATCCGTCGTAGAACAAAAGTCTATGACGGCGCGTTGGGTTCCACGCGCGCCTCAGAGCTGTCAGCAAAATCACGGGGTCTTAGAGTGCCAAGGCCTGCTGGGGTCGCAGGATTAACGAGTAACCGTTGCCCCGGAACGCATAGGGCTTTTGAAGGACACCGGGGATTTTATCATGTAAAAAAAAGGACGAAAGTCTATGATGTCGAAGATAGGGCGGTGCGCCCGCTTCGGCCGCGTATGGAACCAGAGTTTTGGAACTGGTTCCATACGAGGCTTTTCTTTTCCTTGTATGGAACTGGTTCCCATCAAGGATTTTTATTTACTCGTATGCAACTGGTTCCCATCAAGGCTTTTAATTTACTTCTATGGAACTGCTAGACCGGGCACACCGCAATAGCGACGGTAAGACCCCTCTTTGAGGAGTGGCTGGATAGGCGTCACGGCATCCTGACCTACCGCATGACGCAGGTCCTCACCGGACACGGATGTTTCGGGAGGTACCTGTGTCTGATAGGGAGGGAAGAAACGCCTGGGTGTCACCACTGCGAGGATCGTCCGGAGGACACGGTGGAGCATACGGTGCAGGTCTGCCCCGCTTGGGCGGAGCACCGCCGTGTCGTCACGACGGCGATAGGCGGAGACCTCTCGCGCCCGGCATTGGTTGAGGCCATGCTGCGCGGCGAGACGGACTGGGAAGCGGTCGCCTCCTTCTGCGAGGCAGTCATGCTCGTGAAGTTGGAGGCGGGCCGGGTGAGGCAGAGGACAGAATCCTCCGTCCACCCCAGCCGCAGTGGTAGACGCCCACGGTGACGGATGTCGCCAAACGATCTTCGGCCACCGTAGGTGCAGGCATGCGTGCAGCGAATAATGGGCAACTCCGGACAGCGAGTTGCCCATGGACCATGCCCGGGTCGACGGTGCGTTGTGTTCCACGCGCGCCTCAAAGAGTGTCAGCATAGTGACGGGGCCTGTAGAGGGCCAAAGCCTGCTGGGGTCGCGGGACTCACGAATTACCGTGACCCCGGTACGTAAAGGGCTATTGAAGGACACCGTGTATTTTAGTCAGTACTAGTCTGACAGGCCCTCCCGCTCTGGGAGGACTCATTCGATGATTAAAAAAAAAAATGGAACTGTTAGACGTCGTCGAGAAGAACGCTCTGTCCTCTTTCTCACGTGTGTCACCTCTAGGCAGCATTATTGCTTCACAGAAGAAGGTAAGTGCTCCCATTTCACTTGGCTCCGTAACATGGCCAGACGCGAGAGGTCACCGCCACCAATCGCCTCCGAGAAGACACTTCGGTGCTATATGTAAAATACACACATACAGTATGACCGAAGAAGTGTGCATCAAATAGAACACGGGCATGGAAGAGGTAATTTCTATCACTTTTCGTGTTCAGATTGGCAACAAATGCCTACAGACTGCAATTAAATTAGATTCTTAAAAACTAATAACTCACTGACAGTACTTCAGGCGTGAAGTACTGTCTAACCTTGGTTAGGATCTCCAACTTTTTAGCAGTCAACTGAGCTTTTGCCTTTGGACCAAAGCTGAGGGTCGATGTCATAGTGATCCCAAGAAGGTCAAGATGGTCCGTTATTATTGGTACGGTTCCACCTCGAAAAGATGAAGCCGGGTGGAATTTTTAGCGCAAAGACACGCCTGGCTTTCCGCTCAGCTTTGGATCGACCTCAGATGGTAGGAACAGGCACGCGTTTCTGTTATCGTAGGTACAGGTTTCACTGTATTATTAATTTCGTTAGTCTATTTTAGACCTGGCTGTTTCTTTACTTCAGTTACGATCACGGCTTATGGAATGTGATAATGCCTTGATGGGAACCAGTTCCATACGAGTAAATAAAAATCCTTGATGGGAACCAGTTCCATACAAGGAAAAGAAAAGCCTCGTATGGAACCAGTTCCAAAACTCTGGTTCCATACGCGGCCGAAGCGGGTGCGCCTCAAGCGGAGTTGGGCAGGACATCTGAGCTCGTCTGACTAGACGCGGAGATGGTAGATGGAGTAAGTTTTGGACGAATGGTGGCCAAGATTCGGCAAAAGAAACCAGGGCCGTCCAAAGTCGTAGGGTTGAAATGATGATGATGAGAATCATGACAGGATCCCTTCCGCCCTGAGTGGAGCTGTAAAGACTGTCACACTCTTACTGCACATGACTAAAAATCCATGCTGTGCCTTCGGTTGTCTTTTACGTTACGTCCTTTTCAGACAGGTGTTTAGCCCTATACGGACCAAGTCACTTTGCTGACAGCTCCATGAGGCGCTTGTGGAACAATATGCCGTCGACCCGGACCTGGTCCTTGATCGGACGGCGAGCAATTACTCGCTGTCCACAAGCGAGAAGAAGTCAGCCAGGCTTATGACTTTAATAACTCGTGACTCGTGTTTCCATAATTCAAATTTGCTTTTTTTGCTGATGACATGAAGATATTTTCTGCAATATCATCAGAAGATGACATGAATGCTCTGCAGTCCGACCTGGCGCGATTGGATGATTATTGCTCTATTAATTCATTGGATTTGAACCCAAAATAATGTTCAGTTATATCATTTAGCAGGAAACGCATACCTCTCCCAACAACCTTTGAACTTAAAGGGCAATTATTACAGAGGTGCGAGGGTGTACGTGACTTAGGCGTCTTTCATGACTCTAAACTGTTGTTTAACGTGCATATTGAACAAGTAGTGGCTAAGGCTTTAAGGGCGCTGGGTTTTGTTATGAGACTCGCGGGGTGCTTTAAGAAGGTCAAAACTCTAAAGATTCTCTATTGCTCCTTTGTTAGAAGTCATCTTGAATATGCGTCACAAATTTGGAACCCGTGTTACCGTAAATATATCGATCGGATCGAGAATTTACAAAAAAGATTTATTCGTTTCCTATGTTTTCGGCTACGTATTCCATACCATTCTGATAATTACATAAACCTTTGTAGGAAATTTCATTTACAGCCACTCATAAATCGTCGTCGACTAGCAGATTGCACGTTTCTTTTAAAAATTTTATCTAACGAGATTGACTGTCCTGATCTCCTGAATAAACTGTATTTTAATGTACCCCAGACATCAGTTAGATTTAATCCGCCTATGTCCATTCCCTTTTCTCATTCTAATTATAGGCAAAACTCATATATTGTGCAAGCGAGCAAGGACTTTAATATTATTTGTAAAGAGTTCTCATTTGACCTGTTTATTACCAAACCCTACTCTGTACGCAGTCAGTTGAATGCGAGCTTTTTCAAAGGACTATAATCTCATAATCTTGTATTCACTTAATTAAACTTATTTTTATATTTTACGTGCTTGTTAGATCCTAAGTTTTCTATTACTTTTCCTGTTTTTATCCGTGGGAACCTGTTATTGGCTCTGTGTTGCATGTTACTACTGTTATCCATTTGTTATAGCTGTTGGTTCTCCTTAAATAAATAAATAAAATAAATAAATAAACTTTTTAACTGAAATGTGCTTTTATATATCTTTAAATTTTGACGGCATGGTTGGCGCAGTGGCTGAGCGATCGACTGCCGTGCGGCGTGTCACGGATACGATCCCCGCACGGATCAAATATTTGTATGATCTGCCAGTAGTCGTTTCGGGTCGCGTTTGTGATGGCACCCACCACACAGGACAAATTCCTAGTGTGGGGCAACTTACTCAATTAAAAAAGGGATTCTGTTTGAATCATCTATTTAATTCAACTAATTCTTACACAATATCCCTAGGAAATAATATAATAAAACACTTACCAGTTCATTAACTCGCTGCAATATCTTAGTGAGGCCGGCGATGACTAAAGAGAAGCGGTGTCTGCTGATCTGAACGAGGCACGCCTTGCATTGCTCCTCGTTGATACGGGAGTGCAGGTTCTGAGCGCCTGTCTTGTAAGGAAGCTATGAACAAAAAAACGTCTGATTAAAAGTAAATCCTACATGTTATGAAATAAACACTATATAATATGCCACTTCAAAAAAACATTCTGTATAACATCTCATTAAAAAAACCACTCTGTGTGTGATTTTATTTAATAAAACACCTATTTAACACACCTCATGAAAAAAACATCCTGTATGACACCCCCTTATGAAAAAAACATTCTGTATATAACACCACTTGTGAAAGAAAAATTCTATATAACAACCCTTAAGAAAAAAAAAAACATTCTGTATAACACCCTCAAAACCAAAACCATTTAATATGTTAATTCCCTGTATCAGGAAGAACCATAAGGGCTCATGTACACGATGACGCCGCCGCGCCGCCGCCGCCCCGTCACCGCGCGGCCCCCGCGCCGCTTTAATGTTTACCTTTGCGACTGCGCCGCCATTCGCTAGTGTTTGATTTTCGGCAGCGGTGCGGTCGCGAACGTATACACAGCCTAGAGGCGCGGCAACGTCGTGTACAGGAGCACTAATGCCCCAGAGAAAATCAGTTAACAGTTGAGTCAAATTAGTGAAATAATGGACATGTTTTTGCTCTCTATCAATACTGCTATTGCAGGCTTATCAGTTCTTACTTGCCACTTTAATAGAACTGGCTTAGCCCAAAAAGATAACAGGAGTGATGTTATGTTTTGAAAGTTGGTTTATCCCTAACTCATCATTGATCATAGTCTTCAAATCAAAATGACTATTAATTGATTTTGAAAGTATTTAGTGGCCATCACCTAAAAATAGAACAAAAAAGTAAAATGGCTCCCTGGCCAAAAAAAAATTAATTAACTTGGATTACAAGTTCGTTTAATGAATTTGTAGTGGACAGGATACACTGTGAAATAATAACTGAATTTTACATAATTTTTATTGTAGATAAAAGTCTTTTTACGCACCGGAATCGTAATGCCGGGTCGTCGATCGATAATTTACAATAATATTACAATACAAAATTAGATTCACGACAGAAATATCACAAACTCGGTTTAGAAAAATTTAAAAACGCAACAACAATCGTTTAAAAACTTTCCTGATGTAAACTAATTAAATAATAACGCAAAAAAATATATATTTTGTTTACATCTCCGAAAAACTCCTAATATGGGTGGGTCTTAAAAATTAATTAAAATACATAAACTGAGACTTACTTGCTCTTCAAAACGGGCAATTAACGAGTTCGCCCATTCTCCAGGCTTCTGAGTTCCCATTTTGTAAATAAAAGATGTGTAATTTGTGTAAATAAATTAAAAACAACAATTTAATTTGTGCACTTCCATTTCAGATCTTGGATTTGTAAAAACTACTAAAATGATACAAGTGTTGTCTACCCAAAGACTACTAAATACTTTAGTTGAATATTTTTATTTCACTTTTTGAACTCGATTTTGAAGTTTTATAATGTCTTTGTAATTTTTACTGTGCATTATTAAGGTCGCCGGAAGACGATGGATGCAGGTCGCTTCCAACCGGTACATGTGGAGATCCAAAGGGGAGGCCTATGTTCAGCAGTGGACGTCCTATGGCTGAGATGATGATGATTATGTTTCAGAAATCTATCATGTAAAATCCACGGCCAGTTTTCTTACAAAAAAATCCTTTACTTGAATACAGGTTATTCAAAAAAAATACTAAACTGTTTGAATTTTTTACACTAAAAACACCCTGTGCTGTCAAACGAAAATCGATAATCTGTGGCATGCGTCCCGTTCATTTCTACGCCGAAATACGTTATCGATTTTGCTAAAGATATAAAAATGTTTGTATAGCTGTTTCATTGAAATATTCGCATGCGCGATATCCGTCTGGCCCTAATTTTGAGCACTGAATGACTGACTAATTTTGACCGACAGGTGCCATAACTTTATCAGTTGGTTATATTTAACTTTTTTTTGTAGATTTATTCATGAACTGCTAACTTGAATGAAGGCTAAATAGAATCAAAAGAGATTAGTAGACACCCCCCGATTCTAACAGACTATGTTTGCATCTAGCTCCCATATAATACCGAGTAGATATTGCTACTAGCGTAAAACTATGAGCTAAAATAATCAGAATCTCTGAAGTAAGAATTTTATAGTTGTCTTTGAATTTTGCAGCCATACAAACTGTTAGCAGTTCTATTATGAAAAGCTTTTCTACAATCACCGGCTGTATAGCCTGCAGAGCCGGTGAAGTGAAGTGATGAAGAACCGGCCGATTGACTTTTGTTTTATATGATTAAAACTTCTTGATTCTTCTTAAATCAATTTATTTGTAGAAGTCTAACTAATTCCAAGTCACAATTTTGTATGGCTGTCTGACCGCTGGAGGCGGGCTGTCAAAAGCTGCATTTTCAGTTTTTAAACTTTGACACCATGGCTATTGGCCATTCCAACATGCTGTCTTTTTTAAAAAAAATAACAAATACAAAATTAGAATTTAACAGACTATATAAATACACTAGATATGTGGCATATTTTATATCTAAATAATCTATTTTTAGCATACACATAATTTAGAATGTCATATACTATATCAATCAACTAATTATAAGGTACATAGTCTTTAACATACATAGTCTTTGAGATAAGCAGGAGCTTTTATATCTCTTCTTGGTCTAGTCGGACCAGGCGATTTACTAAAAGCAGGAGTCTTAGTACTAGATTGATAACTTGTTAATGGATCAGTGGTTGGTAAACAATTTTGTGTTACATGCTCATGGTTATCATCTAGATTAATTGAGGAATTATTCTGTTTGTGTTCTGTATCAACAGGAAGTAATAGTGTCATATCTGTTTCATTTTGTGCTTCTGGTACATCTGTTGGCTGTGGTTGAAGTGGACGAATGTGTACAAGGTCTCTTCTATATGTTGTATCATTAACATCTACTAAATAGGAACGATCTGAAAGTACATCTGCAATTATTCCAGGAGTCCAAGTCTTGTCAGTTGTAGGGTGAATCTGAACTGATACAGGCTGTCCTATTTCTAATGTGGTTGCTTTTTTGGACCTTTTGTCATATGAGTATTTTACCCTCTCTTTTTTATTCTTAATGTCTTCTGATACATTTTCAACCACATTGGGTTTCAGTAAGGTTTTAATAGTTGGTAAGTATCCTCTTGTTCTTCGTGAAAATAATCTTTGCGCAGGGCTTGAGTCCAATTTATTGGGTGTATTTCTCAAACATAGTAGATTCAACCACATATCTTCACCACCATCATTAGCTTTCAGTAATAATTTTTTGGCTATTTTGACTGTAGCTTCTGCCTTGCCATTGCCTTGTGGATGATGAGGAGATGATGTGACTTGTGTGAAGTTCCATTTAGAAGCAAAGTCTGCAAATTCTTGACTGACGAAATTAGTTCCACCATCTGTGACAACTATTTCTGGTATTCCATGTCGTGAGAAATTTTTCTTGCAAATTTGTATTACTTGTTTGGAGGACAGATCTTTAAGTACATCAATTTCAAAGAAATCTGAATAATGGTCAACTGTTATTAAATATTTAATTTGTTTACCATTTTGGTTGAAAAAGAAAACATCCATAGATATTATTTGGAATGGATATTCAGGTATTCTGTGACTTTGCATGGTAAATTTTTGTTGGCTTGGTTGATATTTATTACAAGTGGTGCAATTTTTTATCATTTCTCTTATGTCATTAGACATTGAAGGCCAGAATATAGCATCTCTAGCTAATTTTAATGTATTTTCAATTCCTGAATGTGCTTTATGTAATTTACTCAACATTTTTTCTCTTGAATTTTCTGGTATTAATATGGCATGATTCTTAAGTATTAGACCATTATAGATTGTTAACTCATTTTTGTAGTTGTAGTATTGTTTGATGGCATCTGGCACATCTCTTAAGTATTTTGGCCATCCGTGTAAAATAAACTTTTTTAAAACTAGAAAATTGTTATCTTTTGATGTGGTATTTGCTATCTCCTGTATGCAGCTATCCGTTATGGGTAAGTTTAACAAAGGGTTTACTTTTTCTATAATTTTAAATATCTTCATGTCTTTTGAGGTTTCAATGTCTTTACATTCTAAATAAAACCTGGATAATGCATCTGCCATTACATTATCTTTTCCAGATACAAACTGTAATTCAAGACTGTATCTTTGTAACATTAAAAGCATAGATTGTAGCCTTTTTGGAGCCTGAAGAAGAGGTTTTTTAAATATATTTAATAATGGCTTGTGATCCGTTTTGATAATTGTTTTTGTGTTTCCAATAATCAGCTGATCAAACCTTTTGCAGGCGAAAAGAACTGCCAGAAGTTCCTTCTCTATTTGAGCATATTTCTTTTCAGTTAGAGTGAGGCATCGTGATGCATATGCAACTGGTTGGTTCTGTTGGAACAGTGCCACCCCCAGGGCTCCTTCACTGGAATCACATTCTACAATTAGTGGTTCATTTTTGTTATAATATTTTAATGTTTTTATGTTACAGATCAAGGACTTCAGTGTGTCAAATTCCTTTTGAGCTTTATTATTCCATAACCATTCAATTTTATCATGTGTGAGGTGTCTTAGATAAACTGAGTTATTACTTAAGTTAGGAATAAATCTACTGAGATATGTTACAACACCCAGAAATCTCTGAACTTCTTTTTTATTTCTTGGGATAGGAATATTGGCAATGGACTCTATTTTTGATGGATCTGGTTGAAGACCCTTATTAGAAAACACATGACCATAATACTTTACTGAAGTTTGTAGAAGTTTTGTTTTATTTTTATTTAATTTGCAATTATATTTTTGTAATCTGATTAATAGGTTTTCAAGATTTTTATTATGATCTATTATAGCTTCTGTCATTGTGTCCCCAACTCCATACACAAGCAAATCATCCACCAACGCTTCAATTCCATTTAATCCCTGAATCATTTCACTCATTTTTATCTGAAAATGATCTGGAGCTGAAGAAATGCCAAAAGGGAGTACTGTCCATCGGTATTTACCAAATGGTGTCCAAAATGTTGTTAATTTGCTGCTTTTTTTGGAAAGATTCAAATGCCAAAATCCCTTTTTGACATCAAATGTAGAAAATATTTTAGCTTTACCTAGCTCAGGTAGAATTTCTTCAACTGTAGTGAATTGGTGATTAGGCCTTTTAATAGCTTTGTTTAATGGAATTGGATCTAGACATATTCTAAAGTTTTCTTTCTTTTTGATAATAAGTATATTGCTTACCCAATCTGTATGATTATCTTCTTTTGTTATTATTCCTTCTTCTTCTAATCTCTTTAATTCCTCTTTCAGCATTGGTCGTAGAGACACTGGGACACGTCGAGCTTTTTGGATCACCGGTGGAACTGTATCATCAATTTCCAGCTCTACTTCACCTGAAAAGCTTCCTCTACCTTCAAAAACTGAAGAATATTTGTTTATAATTTTTTGAGTTTCCTGTGAATAATTGCATCGTACTTCTTTGCAGAATTTCACAAGACCCATGTTTGTACAAGCTTGGCATGATAAGAGTGGAATGTGTGTGTTTTGTACTATCTGAAAAGTTATATAGTGATCCTTTTTGTGACCTAAAATGTTGGTTCTTAAAATTAAATCTATTTCACCATTTATTACAATATTATTTCCTCCAAAACCAAAAAGAGTTTTCCTGGAAGGACGTATTTGTTTTTTTACATAGCTTGCACCCAACATCTCATTAACATTCTGGATACCAATTAAACATTCATCGGCGGCTGTGTCAAGTAAACATTTTGTAGTCTTCCATTTGTTTTTAGCAAAGTATTCAAGTGTGCACTCTGCTAAGTTTTTGTTCTTATTCTGTACAATCTTGTTGATGACATATTCAGTGTCAGAGTCTGAGGCAATGCTGCTATTTTGTTTTTCCTTTTTATTATTTTCCGTTACCGCCTTTACTTGTTTCTTTTTCTTACACACTTTCTCTAAATGATTTTTCCCTTTACAGTTTTCACATTCTTTACCCCAAGCTGGGCATACTTCTTTTTTGAACACATGATAATTTCCACAAAATTTACATTTTCTTTTTTTACTTGTATCTTTGTCCTCGATTTTCTTTATTTCCGAAGTTGTTGGTCCTGATAAATCTTTCATTTGTTTTTCAGTAGCCTCGGCAGCACGACACAAATTAACTGTATCAGATAGTGTTAGGTTTTCTTTTTTTAATAATTCTTTCTTTGTTTTCATATCTAATAAACCAAGAACAATTTTATCCCGTAACATTTCCTCTTTGAACGAGTCATATTCGCATTCTTCAACCATCTTCGTTAGGTCCGCATAGAAAACATCAAAAGGTTCATATTTTTGCTGAAGTCTACTCAAAAAAATGAATCTATTGTAAATGATGTTTTTTTTAGGTAGCATTTTGGTAGAAATAATTTCCAATATTTCCTTGCAAGTTTTGTTTGCCTTGTCGGCCTCCGTGAGGCCGAAGCTCCCATACTTTTTTAATGCTTCGCTGCCTATGGCGCTGAACAATATGCTTATTTTTCTCTGCTCTTGTTCCGCAGACCATTCGTTCATTTGAGTCGCTGAACAATAATTAGTCCATGCAGATAAGAACGATTTAAATGCATCCTGTGGGTCCGTTTCTATATTTATAGGCTTTGGCCAGGGTATATTTATGTTTTGAGGAGTTCCATGTGATAGTCTAGCAATTTCGTTTTGCATAGACTTTAGGAGCTCAGTTTGCTGTTTTATTACGTGTACTAACGATAAAGACTTATCTTCCATTTTTACGAATCGCTGCCACCATGTTTTATATGATTAAAACTTCTTGATTCTTCTTAAATCAATTTATTTGTAGAAGTCTAACTAATTCCAAGTCACAATTTTGTATGGCTGTCTGACCGCTGGAGGCGGGCTGTCAAAAGCTGCATTTTCAGTTTTTAAACTTTGACACCATGGCTATTGGCCATTCCAACAACTTTGGTCTTTTTTTTATAGCCTAGTACTTGTGTGACACATGTACTAGGCTACAAGTTGTGTCCCACTGTTGGGCAAAGGCCTCCCCTTTTTCCTTCCAAACCTCTTTAATTAAGGCAACTTTTGTCATTATTTCATGTTTAATTTTTTAATCATCACTTTTGTAAAGTTTTTAAGAATACAACACTTTAACAGTGTTCCATAAAATTATTTTCTATTAATATTCGGCCAGCATTTTGTATTAATTTAAGCATGGAAAGTTTACTTGATTACTGGGTCGATTTATTTTTTACTGTCTTAATTCTGATTTGAAATACTCCCCTTCGATTTTAAATTGCATTAAGGAATCAAGAATGTGGGTACGGCTATTAAAAAGTAAAAGTACGAAAGAAGAAGTCCTCTTGTGTTGTGCCGTGCCGATCTTATATAAGTTTCAGTTGGGATAAAGGTAAAGCTGAACTTTGCTGGTTTATTTCATCAATCAAATCAAATCTATCTTGAGCAGCGGTGGTCCCTAAAAGCGGTACCATATTATGATAGGTGTAATGAAAACACGATGCAGACCATTTCACTTATTGAGAGGATGAATAACGGTCGACTATTTTACAAAAGGATGTATGAAATATTTGAGTGGAACTCATAACATAGCCCGCTTCTATTTAATCAGATTTGTGAAAGATGTGTGTGAAATCGTACAGCTTGGCAAAAAAGAGTATGGAAAAATTGAGGTCGCTACTACTTGTCATATGTCATTATAGATAAACAAGTGTAAGCACTGATCGTTGCGAATTAATGTAGAAAATCGTGAAATAACACGAGGGAATTGTTTTTTGACACAGAAGCTGCTCGTAGTTGACTTTTTTAACATGTTGCAACAACAAACGTTTCGTAGTTTCAATTGTCACCGCATCAGACTCTTTCTTGCCAAGCTGTAGCAGGTAGCGAAAGGTTTCTTTTTACATTTGTGCGCGCTAATTGATATAACAACAAAAACATCTTTTAGTTTTCGTGTTATTGTGGTGTTAATCTACGTTTGAAAATATGTATACTTTCGCAACATTACAAGAGACAACATGAGAAGAGCTCGTTTGCTCGTTCGCTTGTTTCATAGTTATATTTTATTGTTGCAGTACTATTTGTGAAGTAATTTTTTTTTCACTACAACACTGATTGCTCTGTCAGGTTTGCTTGCGCTGTCATTTTTGTGTACCAATTTGACAGATGCGTTTTTGACAATCATCTTCGTATTTTCCTGTGTGTGTCAAATAAGTTTGCCGTAGCTCAATTTAATTGTTGATTACAACAAGGAAAGTAAAATATAATCGAATTATTTATAACCAGCGGTAGGCTGCGGCTATATTTAACAAAATGATGGTGAGTTTTTCCGCTTCAACGGTATCAATACGCCGTGAACTGCTTGTTTTTCCTTTTTTGCCGGGGGGCGTCTCCGTCAGTAAGAATTTTCGAATTATTTATTAATCTCGCCGGATATCTAAAGGTTATGACTCATTTTCCTAGAGATAATGAATTAATGGTGCATTTCTTTGTAAGAATTCTTTATTTTTGCTTCGTTTTACGATAATTATTTCAATGACGTGGACGCATCAAATTTGTTTTTTTTTTCGCCTGATAGCACAAGCGACCTTGTCTCTATTGATGTTTTTTATGAGTGTGTTAATTTCAGTTTT
The DNA here is from genome assembly GCA_943136025.2 of Agrotis puta. Classification (NCBI taxonomy): domain Eukaryota; kingdom Metazoa; phylum Arthropoda; class Insecta; order Lepidoptera; family Noctuidae; genus Agrotis; species Agrotis puta. The sequence continues at coordinate 5,583,827 of OW964195.2, read as the reverse complement.
CACGTTCGTGAGTATTCATAATTTGTGTGAAGGATACATTGGTTTTGATGTGGTGTGATGGTACCTATATGTTTGTATTGTGTTCTTATTGGATTATTTTGGATAATAACTGTGGGACCTACACACAGTATTATCCAGAACTATTCAAAAGTGGATAGCCATCATCATCTGCCTAGCCTTTCCCCAACTATATTGGGGTCGGCTTCCAGTCAAACCAAATGCAGCTGAATATCAGTATTGTACATGGAGTGACTGCATGTCGGACCTCCACAACCCAGTAACTGGGTAATATGATACCCCATGGTAAGACTTGTTGTCAGTGGATAGCCATCAGTGATCAATATAAATGATATTTCTTAGTGTTCATAAATGTTTGTTCCAAAATTAAGCTATACAGACTCAACTCACTGATACGGTCAGAAGGTTGAAGCTTGTGCTGAAAAGCCCATGGTGATGCTATCATGAAAACGAATACCAGTGTTATTGTAGTTCCAAATCTGTAACCTAAGTGCCTATTTTTTATATAAATCTCCAATTGTTATTGTTATTTTAATGTGGTAAAATCATCAAAAGAGTCCTCCCACCCAGTGCAGAGCGGGAGGGACTGTCAGACTAGTACTGGCTAAAATCCACGGTGTCCTTCTATAGCCATTTACGTTCCAACGTCACGGTAATTCGTGAGTCCCACGACCCCAATATAAACTCCCTTTGACAGGTTTTCATATATTCTGCCAGACTGCTACAACCCTGTTGCTGTCACAGCATAATTATGATGAACAAAAAATAACCTATGTATGCACTGAAATAAAAGAAATGCATTCGCATGTTTTTGTTCAGATGTCAGTTTTTAACGTTTTTATTTGATTTTAAATGCTGACCGGTTAATTCAATCTCCTTTTTTTGTTCTCATTCAGCACTATGACTGAATATTAATAAGGATATTGTTAAATTTCCAGGACTGTGTTGAAGACACCAACCATGATCCCCTGTCAGCATCAACAGCTCAAATTCCTGGCTCCGCTGACCCTAAGCTGGATAAAAAGAAGCCGAATGAGAATGTCTGTCTAGCTGATAACAGCTTGTTGGTAAGTCAAAAAAAGATTTATTTCCATGCAGAAATCTAACCCCAAGTCCCATTGGTCACCCGTAAGGTATTGTATTGTATTGTATTGTATAACGGGCTGGTATCCGCAACTCCACGTCAAATGCGCGTATTTTGCGTGCGGGTGGGAAAGAAGTTATTCGATCCACCCCAGCTCCCCGAGGAAAGCCAGCAGCGCCTTCGTGTTGCCGACGATCTCGTGGAGAGTACCTGGGTTACCGAAGTACTTTGCCCTGTATGAAGCAATTTCAGGGCAGTGTAGGAGCACATGACCTGCTGTCTCGTCCGCCGCCATACAGGCTCTGCACAGGGGGCTGTCTGTGATACCTAGGACAAAGAGGTGTTTATTAAAGGAGCCGTGTCCTGTCAGGACGGCTGTGATTGTTCGTATCTGCTGTTTGGTTAACCTGAGCACGAGTTTGGTGAAGCGGCCATTGATGGCGGGTAGCGCCTCCTTGGCCTGTCTGCACTCCGCCTGATCCTGCCACAGGCAACGATGTAAGTTACCTGTGCGTTCCCTGACTAGAGTACGTATGTAGCCGAAGGGGAGTGGCACTATTGGTTCGGGTCCCACCGCCGTCAAGCCAGATCCCCTTCGAGCGAGTTCATCCGCTGCATCGTTGCCTCGGGAGTCGCTGTGTCCTTTGATCCACTGAATAGTTATGTTGTTATGCTCACCTACCTGGTTTAGGTTCTGGTGGCACTCGTATATTAGACCAGAGTTAACCGTGTGGCTGTCAAGTGCCAGCAAAACGGCCATGCTGTCTGATAGTATACGAATTGAGTGGTCCTTCACCCCTCTGGCTGCAATCGCTGCCGCCGCCAGGATAATGCCCATGCATTCTGCCTGGAAGACTGTGTTGTGGACCCCCAGTGATCTGGCAATGCGGATGTTGAGGTCTTCTGAGAAGACTCCAGCACCAGTGCCGCTACCTGTTTTAGATCCGTCCGTGAAGATCCGTAGCTCCGCCGGGGTCAGCCCCTCGCATCGGTGGTCCTCATGGAGCTGGATTTTGTATTTCTTATCAAAGATAAATTGTTTGGGTACCCGGTCTTTTATGGCCTTTGCCATGGGAAATTCCTCATAAAGTCCCTGTAATACCGAGGTGTGTTGTGACTCTCTCTTACCCCAGAGTTGTATTGTTTCGAGACGGACCGCCGCCAATGTCGCTTCTTGCTGTATGAACAGGTGGAGAGGAGGGAGGCCCAGCATTGCTTCCAGAGCTGCAGTAGGCGTAGTCCTCATACATCCTGTTGTCGCCATGCAGGCCAGTCTTTGTATTCTTTGTAGCTTGTTAGAAGCGGTGGCTAACCTGGTGCGAGGCCACCATACCACGGCTCCGTAGGTGATCATGGGTCTAATGACTGTACAGTAGATCCATAGTATGATTTTGGGGGATAGACCCCATTTCTTACCTATCATCCTCCTGCATTGCCAGAAGGTGATGCAGGCTCTGTTTAACTTGTTGTCTAGATGGCTGCTCCAGTTTAGCTTGTTGTCCAGGATGACCCCTAGATATTTGACCTCATTGGCTAACTGGAGTTCTGTATCAAATAGTTTAGGTAGGCGAAAAGGTCCAAGCGATCGTTTCTGAGTGAACATAACCAAAATGGTCTTTGTGGGGTTCACTGAAAGGTCGAAGTCCCTGCACCACCGCTCTACTATCCTTAGCGCTTGTTGCGTTAGATTGCAGATAGTCCCGGTGACCTTCCCCGAGATGAGGATGGCGAGGTCGTCTGCGTACCCAATTGTATAGAAGTGGCATGCGTTGAGCTTGGTGATGAGGTCGTTGATCACCAGGTTCCAGAGGAGTGGAGAGAGTACCCCTCCTTGGGGGCATCCTCTGGCTAACATGGCTACCTGCCTGTCTTCTTCAAGGCGAACCACTCGTTTACTTAACATATTAGTAATCCAGTCTACTAGTACCTGTTCAACTCCGTGTCTGCGGAGGGCGGCGCTAATGCTGGAGAAGTTTGTTTTGTCGAAGGCTCCTTCGATATCGATGAAGGTGCCCAGGCAAGTGGCTTTTTGATGAATCGCTTCCTCGATCCGGCCGACCACCAGGTGGAGAGCGGATTCAGTCGACTTACCCGAGCTGTATGCATGTTGGTTTGCATGGAGTGGAATTGTTTTTAGGGCCCCATCCCTCAGCTCTCTCTCGCATATCTTCTCCATGGTTTTCAGCAGAAAGGAGGTTAGGCTGATAGGTCGGTGAGATTTGGCGTTGGTGTAGTCACTCTTACCTGGCTTGGGTATGAATATGACTTTCACTTCCCTCCATCCTTTAGGAATGTATCTGAATGCCAGACATGCTCTCATAATGGGTACTAGCCTTTGAGCGACGGCAATTCCTCCCCACTGCAGTAGTGCTGGGAAGATGCCGTCCGGGCCAGCTGCTTTGAAAGGATGGAAGCACCGGATCGCCCATTGGATTTTCTCCAAGGTGATGACGGTGTGGGTGTAGCGCCAGTCATTGTCTGATGGTGTTTGGTTGATATCGGTCCAGTTGATTACCTGTGCGAAGGCGCATCCCGGGAAGTGAGTTTCTATAAGGACGCGCCTCGCTTCTTCAGGTGAGGTAGTGAGTGTTTGATCGGGCTTCCGGAGAGTGACGGTAGCAGGAGCTTCCTGCTGCGCCAGTATTTTCCTTACCCTGTTTGCTTGTTGACAAGATTCAATGCTTCCGCAGAATTTACGCCATCCCATGGAGCTTCTGAATCTGATGCATTTTTTGTAGCTGGATTTGGCTGCGTAGTACGCATCCCAATCCTCATCAGCACAAGTATTCATGGCCCTATTGAGCGCTTTCCTTACCTTACCGCGTTTGCGGTCCAGCTCTGCGCCCCACCATGGTTGTTTGCCCGGTGTTTTTGGCGGAGTGGTTTCCGGGCATGCGGCTTGGTAGCTGTTTAGTATTGCTGATGTGAGGCCGTTGATGTTCTCCTCAATCTGTGTTGGCCCCTCATACGTCCTCAAAACGCTACAGGGTGCGAGTATGGCCGTGAGGTGCCGTGTGTAGGCAGCGCGGTCTGTTTTCCGCGGATTGCGTCTTGGTAGCACTGGTGATGCACAGGTCTGGATATCAAAACGTATCCACCTGTGATCTGAGCAGGAGGCCTCTTTGGAGACCTGCCAGCCCGAGACGAGGGTCGCTGCACCCTCTGTGGCTAGAGTAAGATCAATAATCGTCCGGCTGCGTCTGGTAACGAAGGTTGGTTCAGAGCCGGTGTTTAGTAGGGTAAGGTTAGTGGAGAAAAGATAGTCAACTAAGGTCTTACCCCTGTCGTTTGGCGTGTCCATGCCCCATAGCGGGTGGTGTGCGTTGGTATCGGCCCCGATGACAACCTCAAGCCCGGCGTTCTCGCAATAACTCACAAGGCGGGCGAGGTCGTGAGGGGGCGGTTCTTCAGCCTCAGGCATGTAAGCCGAGGCCAGGACAAGTGGCACCTCCATGCCATCACGCTGTATGTATATCTTTATTGCTGATATGTCTCTGCAACAGAAGTCAATTAGTGACTGTGTCTTGATGTTGCTAGTTACGTAGATGCACGATCTGGGTTGATCATGTTCTGTAGTAACTAGAAGCTTACCTCCAAGATTTGTTAGTCCTTGGATGCGGCCAGCTCTAATCCACGGCTCTTGGATCAGGGCGATGGCCGAGTGTTGAGCCTCCATCCACTTCCGCAGCTGAGCCGTCGCGGTCTGACTGTGGTGGAGGTTTGCCTGTAGGACCTTACAGGCCGATGAAGGGGACGCCATCGTTGGTCGAACCCTCTTCATCCTCCTCCAGGCGCAACCCAGCAAACAGGTCGCCCTCGTCGAAACCACCCTCCCCCGGACGCGAGACCGGTGACAGCAGAATGCTATCATCCGGCTCCCCATCCGACAAGATGACGGTCTCCACGGTGGCGGCGGCAGAGGCGGCAGATGTGCTCGCTGCTGCAGTTGCCGCTGGTGGGGCTGCGGATGCAGCCTCCAGTGCGGTGTCGGTTGCTACCTGGATGTTTGCTAGGGGAGGATCTACCTCCGCCTGTGTTGACGAGCTCCAGGAGTTCGTCGCGGGATCCCAACCCTGAGGGACGTCGCCGTAACGGCCGTTTGGACCCCGGAACTTCAGGTAGACGCGCCCCACACCAAATGCGAGGCGGCGTCCAGCCTTCATAAGGGTCGGTATTAGGTCCTCAGGGATGCCGACCACCACGAACCAAGCTGAGGCTTGTTTGTTGGCGTGCAGAAGTACCCAACGCTTGATGCCGGCCCAGGGGTTCTGGTAACTTAGAGCACGGCCTAAGAAGGTCGGCTCTTTAAAAACCCCCTGCTCGTCAGGGATGACGACGCCGCATCTGACACGCCGCTCGATGTCCGCCTGACTCTTGACCACTAGCGAGCTGCTAGTGGGAAGAGTCACGCCGGAAATCGTTTTCCTTAGCCAGGCCAAGGTTTCGGTGTTGTCGCACCAAAGTTTGAGGGCTCCCCCGGAGTACTGAGGCTTCGCATTGAAGATCGGTCCCGGTTGGCTCTGTTCGTCAGAGAGGCACTCGACGAGGATCTGCGACTGGATGGCAGCCAGAATTTTGACCGATTCCTCTTCGGTAATGTGGCCTCTCTGTTCGCAGGTGACTGCGACGTTTAGGTCGGAGCTAGCGGCTTGGGCGTAGCTCCGGTTTTCTGACCGCTTGGAGTGGTCCAGGCGCGGCTTCTTGCGCTCACCACGAGGGGAGCTTGTGTCGTTGAGCTCGCGTTTCGCTGTGGCTGGTTCACTCCTAGCAGGTATGGTAGTGCGTGGTATCTTCCTCGCGCTGCACGTTGGCTGGCTGGGTCCTGGGCGGCTAGTGCCTGCCCCGGTCTGCGAGCGCTTGCCTGCGGAGAAGGATACCTTACCGCCGTGTTGTTTGTCCGCGCTAACTGCGTTAGCCGGAGTGTTGTTAGCCTTACCTATCTGCTGGGCTAGTATCCTGTCTTTTTTAGACGGCCGGTTTCTTCTCCTGCCCCGTCCAGACGGGGCCGTGAGACTCGGACCCGTAGACTCGGCGCGCTGGCCGGTCCGGGCGGGTCTGCCCTTCCCACCGCCGCGCCTGCTCACCTGTACCTGCCAGGCTTGCGCGAACGCGTCGCCGGTGGTACAATCCTGCCCTGGTTGGCTTTTGACAGCCAGCGAGGGGGGGGAGACTTCTGGGGGCGGATGGATAAGAGGCACCCTGCCTCCGGGTTCGGTGTTGGAGGGAGCGGTACTGATCCCAGGCAGCGCCGCTATCCCTTGTTTAATCTGGGATTTAGTTTTGGTCGTGGCCACGGTTTTCGCCATGGCCGGACCTTTACCCGCACTGGAGCTCGCAGCAGAAGCCGCAGAGCGTCCGGGGGTGAGAGAGGTGTCCACGACCCTCCTCTCGGGAGTTTCGGCTAACGCCTCCGCTCCGGTGTGTTTATGTGATGTGTGAGTGAGTGTGTCGTGGTTAGATGAAAGAGTGTGTCGTGTGTGTGTCGGGAGTGTAACTGTTGTGTGTGTAGATGTGTGTGTTGTGTGCGTGTTTGTGTGATTAGGCCTTTTGTTGTCCATAGTTTCAATTTTGTGTTTCGTCTCTCTGGCTTCCCACCCTCCACGGAGCCCGCACCTGGGAACGTCTTGCTACAAACTAGCTCGATCGTTAGGACTACCAGAAGAGATATAGGAGCGCAAGGCTGGCTTAGGGTGCGACATCCGGTGCTTGATCGGGTTGGCGTAGGGGGGCCATCCCCTATGAACTGATCAACCCTCACTTACACCGTCAGCATGACCTTTGCCCACCACGGTGATCATCCGAGGATGACCACAGTGGACCCCACGCTCCTCGCCGTGCCCCTCTAACGGGACACAATGGCCATTTCCCTACCCCCGGCTAAAGGGCAGGGCTACCGTTTTGCCTGAAATCCAGACCAAAGGGGGCGTGTTGCCTCACGGACGCATTACAGCCAGCGCCGATCGGCTCAACCCCCCAGGACTCCTTCATCCCTGCTTACGGCGCTCAACTGCGCAGGTCCTAGCGCAGGTGACTGTTACCCCTACACGTCAGCAGTTAGTTTAGTGACGTGCCTGCAGCCTCTTAGTCACGGAGAGCTGCAGTTAGGAGACAGAAAAGCGCCTGGTGGTTTCTGTTGCGTCTATTTCTTAAGGAATTAGACCAAAAACGGGGCGGCAACCTCGAGAAGGTGTACCCACCAGACTTGCCTTGAGGATCTACGTGACAGTAGCACTCACCCTCAAGACCCCGCCACCCTGCTCCCTCTGATGGAGGCGCAGGGTAGGTTTGCATCTATACTACCAAGCGAAGCAAAAGCAAAGCATGTCGTTGTGCAACCGCAAAAGCATACATACAAACCCTCCCCTCACCCGTAAGGTATCAAGCCCTAAAAAGTACCACTGTCTGTTGTAGTGCTTCTGGCTAAGTTTGTGTCATCATATCAGTATTTGTATTGTAAAATGGGCTGGTGTACGCAACTCCACATCATAAGCGCGCGTATTTTGCTTGCGGGTGGGAAAGAAATTACTCGATCCACCCCAGCTCCACGAAGAAAGCCAGCAGCGCCTTCGTGTTGCCGACGAATTGGCAGAGAGTACCTGGTTTACCGAAGTACTTTGCCCTGTATGAAGCAATCTCAGGGCAGTGTAGGAGCACATGAGCTGCTGTTTCGTCCGCCGCCATACAGGCTCTGTATAGGGGGCTGTCTGTGATACCTAAGACAAATTGGTGTTTATTAAAGGAACCGTGTCCCAGCAGGGCGCCTGTAAGTGTACGTAGCTGCTGTTTGGTTAACCAGAGCACGAGTTTGGTGAAGCGGCACTCACCCTGATCCTGCCACAGGCAACGGTGTTAATCACCTGTGCGTTCCCTGACCAGAGAATACGTATGTAACCGAAAGAGAGTGGTACTATGGGTTCGGGTCCCACCGCCGCCAAGCTAGATTCCCTTAAACGCGAGTTCATCCACTGCATCTTTGCCTCGGGAGTCGCTGTGTCCTTGATCATCATATTAGTAAAGGGACATCCATTAATGAGACGATTTTTCGATACCCTCTTCACATTTGGGAAGAATTTGTGTTATTTGACGCGACCCTCCATCTAAGATGTCGCAAGGAGGAAAAATCTACACAATGTATTTCAAGACTGTCCCTCTCCCCCACGTGAGATTCACCTCGATTCGACCCCTTTCCCCTTCCCCCTCTCCCCCTTAAATACCTCACGCAATTCACGGATGACACCTATTCATATGAAAATAATTCAGCAAAACTGTTCATTGATAGTAAACATTGCAGCATTTTAGTGTTTTAAAGTGATAAGATTAATCATCACTGGAATTTAGTTGTGTCTGCATTTGAATTGGCTGATATCTTTTAGTTAATTTTTAATCAGAACACTAGGAATGCTCGGTTTAAGTCAATAAAACATAAATGTCCAAAAAAGTACTCAAAATGTTTGTTGACTGTTTTGGCTATATCTGCAACAGTTACACCAATTTTGACAGAACTGTGGCCAATGGCTATGGGTGAAGCCGCAGGCTTAAGTCAGTTATTTGATGAAGTAGGTAATGTACCATTAAGTATTTTAGTTATGAATCAATCGTTACAATAACGGGGGGTCCATACAGAGATCGATTTTTTGGACGATTGAACATTGCGGTGAAAATGAACCGTCGAAATAACAATTCGTTAATTGTTGTTAAGAGGCGGTTTACAATCCACTAGCGCCGCCAATCGAAAAAATGTCATAACGGCGTTTATGTTTTGAATGCACGATTTAGCTAAACAGCTATATTTCAAGTGTTGACAAGGTGTTATAAAATTACGTTATTGCCTTTTCCACAGTAATAATAGAACATATTTTGTATTTTTGATTCTATTTACGAGTTATGACATTTTTTCGATTGGCGGCGCTAGTGGACTGTAAGAGGCCTCTTAAGTAGGCCCTTAGCCTCAAAGTTGGGTGCCATCCGATTTTTCCCGTGGGGCGATAAGCCGCATGCGCCGGGTGATTAAAATGGACCGTGTAAATGGTTTAATTAAATGCAGGTGCATTTTTTTTGGTGGTAAAATTACAGATGAATCTTCCCTGGGTGGAACGGGAGAGACTGTCAGACTCGTATTGACTAATATCCGCTGTCCAATCCAATCCTAGAATTGTCCTTTACGTTCCAGGATCACGGTAGCTTGTTTAAAAAGTGCCGATCTGGGTAGTCTTGCCCGCCCCATGAGGTGTGCTTTGCGCTGTGTTGTTCCTCTAAAATGAACAACTCGTATGCTATTTTTGTTGATCGATGTATACATGGCAGACCAATTTCTGCAAGCGTATTCTCTGGTAATTTTCTGCACGACGAAAATCAACCCGCATGAATCCCCCTTAAAAAAAAACTACTTAATCATACGACTGTGCGCCACTTCCTTCTAATTCTCAAGTTCGAACTCGCAACTCCTCAGTTGTGAACGCTGGAAAGATTGGAGGGATGCCTTTGTCAATTAGTGGCAATATTTATCAGTATCAGGCAATTATATATTAAAAAAAAACACACACCCCACAGGTCGACATATCAGATGCTTTAAGCGAGAAAGAGAAAGTGAAGTTTACCGTTCACACAAAGACAACACTGCCGGAGTTCCAGAAGTCCGAGTTCATAGTCGTGCGGCAACATGAGGAGTTCGTGTGGCTGCATGACCGGTACGAGGAGAACGAGGAGTATGCTGGATATATTGTGAGTATAACATACTCAGAACTTTTAATAGGGTTGGATAGGATACCTACATAAAAATATTACTCCTTTACCAAATGGCAATATTATCCTGCAATTTATGGCTGCAATACAATTGGCTGTTTGACAGTATCAATAAATAACAAATCTAATTAGTCCGTCATTTAGAGTTGAAAATCGCATAGGTACTCGTATTTTTTCTTTAGTAAAATATGTTAATAATTATCAAGATCGCACCAAAATTCGAGAATAGGGGCTCGTGACGTCAGAATTCAATAAAAATTTTACAAAATCGTGACGTATTTCCAATTTTGAAAGCGTCGTATCTTCGTTAACTTTGGTTTACGAAACAAAAGAAAAAATACGGGTCGAATATTTTTTGATAAGGGGCCGTTCAAGTATTACGTAAGCACTATGGGGGGGTCTTTGCTCTGCTTATTTTGGATGACATGGGGGTAGGGGAGTCTAGATGATGATTACGTCATCGGTAGTTACTTACTTTTTTACACGAATGGCAACCCTTTCCTTGAAAATTAAACTAATTTTCGGTGATTCCCGCAAATAATGCATACGTTTAGGCAAAAACAATACATTAATTGAAAAATGTTTACCTAAACATGGGGGGAGGGGGTAGGAACTTTGTTTACTTTTGCTGACAAGGGGGACGGGGATGTAAATAATTGCAATAAATCTGCTTACGTAATACTTGAACGGCCCTTAATCTAAGTGACTGACTAATTTGAATTTTTCAGTCAAATAACCAATTGCGGTCAATATTGCAGTCAGACTATGTAATAAAAACTTGGAAACCAGGAAGTATTAACTTCCTACATAATATTTTTCACAACCAGATCCCACCAGCGCCACCTAGGCCGGACTTCGACGCGTCTCGCGAGAAGTTACAGCGTCTTGGAGAAGGTGAGGGAGCACTTACCAGAGAAGAGTTCCTTAAGATGAAGGAGGAGCTTGAAGAGTGAGTGTTACCTTTAGTGAACAAGTATAGATGGCACGGTCAGTGCAGTGGCTGAAAAATTGGACTGCTGCACTGTCGAGGGTTCGATTTCCGCACGGAGCAAATATTTGTATGATCTAAAAGTAGTTGTTCCGGGTCTGGGCGTTTGTGTATGTGACTTTCTATGTTTGTAAACGCACCCACGACACAGGAGAAATTCCTAGTGTGAAACAACGTTTTTTTTTTTCAACAGAGAGTGCACCTGTACCTGCGCACGCAGTTGTGCACTATAATATTGCCCAAATGGCTTATCTCCGCCCAGATTGGCCGCACCGTGGCCCAAATTGGTCAAACTATTGAATTTATCTGTCTGTCTCTTTTCATTGTCGCTTTTTCGTTTTATCGACTTTCAATCACAATAATTCTACAGCAGTTTTCACTTCAATAACAAATATATTTCTTTACCAGTGAATATCTAGCCACCTTCAAGAAGACGGTGGCAATGCATGAAGTGTTCCTCCAACGCTTGGCGGCACACCCGGTATTCCGCAACGACTCACATCTTCGCGTCTTCCTTGAGTACGAACAGGATCTGTGCGCCAAACCAAGAGGGCGTATGGACCTCATTGGAGGATTGGTAAGATTAATAAATAATCTATTCAAAAAGTGTATTAAATTAGTAGGAGAATTAGGCGTTTAGTTGATACTAAATCAGGAGGATGAGAGTTCAAGTCCTGCTCGCAATGAAAAGTATCTTTCCACACAAAAATTTTAAAATTAGACCGATTTGCACGATGTGTGCAAAGTTACGAAGGTTTGTGGGATAAATCGAGGGCAATTGCACGAAAATGTGCAAAATATCTTGCATGACACATTTCATTACAGAAAGATTGCGCGAATGAGCGCTTTCACACAAGACACGCTTATCGTTCTCTCTTGCTCATTTTCCCTAGAAATGTATGAAACTACCCAACGATATGTTTCGTTACCGTTATCATGATCTAAATTTAGGGCCTGAGACATTTGCACAAAGATTGCTTCTTAGGACATGTTTTGGACGAAGTGTGTAAAATTAAGATGTTTTGCTCGTTGTGTGCAAAATTAGGAGGTCACAGCAAGGTCTTTTTGTTTTTTACGTGGTAAAATCGTCAAATGAGTCCTCCCACCCAGGGCAGAGCACACAGACTCGTACTGACTAAAATCCACGGTGTCCTCCAATAACCCTTTACGTTCCAGGGTCACTTTGGCCCTCTAGAGGGGGGCCCCGTCATTTACTGACATTCTTTGAGGCGCGCGTGGAACGCAACGCGCCGTCGACCCGGGCATGGTCCATGGTCGGACAGCGAGTTGCCCATTACTCGCTGCCCGCATGCCCGCGCCTGCGGTGGGCGGAGATCGTCTGCTGACGTCCCTCGCCGTGGGCGTCTACCACTGCGGCTGGGGTGGAAGGAGGACGCTGTGCTCTCCCTCACGCGGCCCGCCTCCTCCTTCGCGAACATGACTGCTTCGGAAGGAGGCGACTGCTTCCCACTCCGTCTCGCCCCGCAGCATGGCCTCGACCAATGCCGGGCGCGAGAGGTCTTCGCCTATCGCCGTCGTGAGGACACGGCGGTGCTTTGCCCAAGCGGGGCAGTCCTGCACCGTATGCTCCACCGTGTCCTCCGGACGATCCTCGCAGTGGTGACACCCAGGCGTTTCTTCCCTCCTCATCAGACACAGGTACCTCCCGAAACTTCCGTGTACTGTGAGGACCTGCGTCATACGGTAGGTCAGGACGTCGTGACGCCTATCCAGCCACTCCTCAAAGAGGGGTCTTACCGCCGCGATTGCGGCGTGCCCGATAAACTACCCTATTAGGACAGTTTCAATATATATATTTTTTCCAGATGCGCTCAATGACGACAACAACAGACGAGATCTACCTGGGCGCCACAGTGCGAGATGTGAACGACTTCTTCGAGCAGGAGACCACGTTCTTACAGGAGTACTACTCGCATCTGAAGGACGCCGTCGCTAAGGTTGACCGGTGTACTACCAAGCATAAAGGTAGGTTTCTAATCGGTCAATTTGAACCTTAAATCTATGGGCATAAGGTTGATAAGTGACCCATGAACACAGCAATGACAACACAGTGGTTGTTGAAATATTTTTGTTTTTCAACTTTGAACCTTAAACCCAGTATGCTAAGATTGAGTGGGATGACTACTAAGTATAAAAGTGAATAGTAAAATCAATAAATTTTGGTCTTTATCAACTTGAAACCTTAAAACCATGGAACTAGGGTTGATTAGGTGATAACTAAGCAAAAAGTAAGTAACCGATAGTCCATCCAAACAATCAAGGAACATTTCTTCAGATCATAAGATCTCTCTAGAACACAAGATGAGTAATTTTGACGACACGCTTGGCGCAATGGCTGAGCGATCAACTGCTGCGCAGTGTGACGCGGGTTCGATCCCCGCACGGAATATTTATACAAGTAGTTGTTTCGGCACTGGGTGTTTGTGTATGTGAGTTTCTGTGTTTGTAAACGCACCCACAATACAGGCAAAAAATTCCTAGTGTGGGGCAACGTTTTGTAAAAAAATAATAATAAAAAAACTTACATTATCAGAAGTGTTGAGGGACAGGTTGCTAATTTCATCATTCCTCAAAAAAATTGAGGAATTCATGCATTCATTAAAACAGGGCTTTCAAAAATTCACTCAAAGCTATTGAAATAAACTGTATCATTCATCACATTCCAATCTTCAACAGAGGTAGCAGACGCGCACATCAGACTATCATCATGCATCACACAGTTAGCCACACGCGAACAGCCTCCAACCGAGAGGTTCCTGACCAGAGCTGCTGAGACCTTCGATAAGTGCCGGGTAAGTGAAAAACCATAGCAATGCACCATTAATATGCAGACTTTCACAACGCTCCATTGACAGCTTTGTCAGCTGTCAAATCTTACAAATCGTATGTCAAATTTGTTTGGAGTTATCTGCTCAAGCGGGGACTAAAGTCCCCTAAATGGTAAGAACTTTTGACAGTTATCACAGTTTTGGGGAATAAACTCCCCATTGGCGTTTTAAGGGAAATATTCGCGGTAGGCTACATTTTTTTTTTAATATGTTTTTGGGAAGAAAACCTCCAGTGGCGTTTACAAAAGTTTGACACTAATGACAGTTTGGGAAGTAAACTACCCATTGGCGTTCTAATGGGATTGAAGGAACACGGTGGATTTTAGTTAGTACTGGTGTGACAGTCCCTGTCGCTCCACTCAGAAACCTTCGGTAACTGAAAAACCGTGATATTTTTTTTTACAAAAGTTTGCACACCTGAGTATTTGATATTAATTTTAGCTTTATACCTCAATACGTTTCTAAGAAAATGGGTTTTGACAGACGTTTTTTTTTGTTTTGAGGTACAAAACTATGAAAATAAAAAATGAAAAAGAATCGTAAAGAAATATAATTTCTTGTGTGGCCTCGGCCCAGCAGTGGACGGCACAGAGTTCACTTGAAAAGCGAGACCCGTCCGTCACCCAGTTTGTTTTTTTTTTTTCTATTATACTGATATTTTGATCACTAGAAAATCGAGGGTCGCATGGCATCAGATCAGGACCTCAAGTTGGCAGACACTCTTCGCTACTACATGAGAGATGCACACGCTGCCAAAGCAGTTCTTGTGAGGAGACTCAGGTGAGTTATCTACCCAGTATTGTTCGCAAAGCCCTTTACTATTTACTGTCTTAGTTCTTAACTGACTTCGAAAAAAGGAGGAGGTTGTCAATTCCCGGGTTTCTCGATGACGCCTGGTCCGATTTGGAAAATTCTTCAAAAATATTAAAAAAAAATTGTTTGAAAAGGTATACTTCAAAGATGGTGACGGAGATTAGAGCTCCTGTGACGGGAATCGTTAAACTTTTTAAGGGATGAAAAATTTACTATTTAAAAAAAAAAAGTTTGCCCCACTCTAGGAATTTCTCCTGTATCGTAGGTGCGTTTATAAACATAGAAACTCACAAACACAAACGCCCAGACTCGAAGCAACTATTTGTAGATCATACAAATATTTGCTCCATGCCGGATTCGAACCCGCGACACGCAGCGCAGTAGTCCAATCGCTTAGCCACTGCGCTAACCGTGCCGTCAAAAATGTGAGCATGACCTGGGTCCCTCTGGATAAATACTCAAGAGATTATAATTCATCTCGTGTTCTTATAGATGTCTAGCTGCATATGAGGCTGCTAATCGTAATCTCGAGAAAGCCAGAGCTAAGAACAAGGATGTGCATGCGGTAAGTTGAAAGAATGTTTTGAAGACTATAGGATTTTGACAGATATTTACGAAAAAATTATGTGAAATTCGGGTGTTTAAAGCCAGTCCGTTATTTTCGGAGTTATTGTGTTACCTTATTAATTATTTATTTTAGAAATTGTATCAAATGAGGATGGGCAAAATGGTCCTAGTGGTCAATAGCATTATAGTAGGATATGCCTATTGATAGATCTCCTCAAGATGAATATTTTTTACTATAGCTGTTGTAAATCTTAACTTCAGTGGCTCACTAGTTACCTCACAGATATACCTAGATAACTTAAGAGCAACTACTTCGCGTGCCAAAAATCTGTGCTAGCTTACGACCAAAAATCGTAAGTGGCCATTTTCGCGCTCGTCCAAATCGGTCTATCGTTAGTTGGACGTCAGTTTTAATATTTAAATAGTTAATTGTGCTGTGGGACGAGGGGGGGCACTGTAAGCGGGGGCACATTCCAATCGATTTGGTTTTCCCAAGACTAAATAGTTTTTGGTGGCGTCATAACAGGTAACCAAAAAATGGCACGCTTGGTTTTCATACAGATCGTGATACTTGCCTTATCTAGGTATATCTATATCTGTGAGTTACCTACTTAGAAGCCATAGAAAACATAAAACCAAACGGACTGAGAATTGAAATTATGTTAGTAGCTAAGTATATTGGGCGTTGGGACAAAATCTCATACATCGATGCCCATTCTCATACATTTACAACAATTCAAGTATCTTGATCTGGCTCGCGAGGTTGTTGACATGTGGGACGTGAATACAGCAGTTATTGTGCCGATAGTCGTGTCTGCCAATGGCTTAATTGCCAAGAGCCTCGACCAACACCTGAGGAGGCTCTCGCTGGGTAGCTAGGTCAAGCGCTTGATTCAGAAGGCAGTACTCCTGGACACGGCGCGTATTGTTAGGAGGTTCCTCTCTCAGGAGCCCTGACCACCGGTAGCCCGGACCCTGTTCCCGGTGCTGGTGGACTGCTATATTTTATATTTTTAAATGTTTTTTATTGCTTTATAAAAATATTTAAAAATGTAATTTATAAGTGTAAAAATAAATAAAGGAAATATACATTTACAATCCAATTATAGTGAAAACTAATTCATTTATGTGGCACTTTAACTTGTGAAGCGATTTTATGTTTTTTGCTAGGGTACGTATTGAGTCAACAAATGGTTAGGGAAGGTTCCCGAATTAAAGTATTATCATGAACCCCACAATAATGATTTACGAATAACAAGATGGTAAAAATAAAAACTCAAATTGGCAATAAACAGTCTTTGAAGCCACGAATTTTAAATGAAGAACGCTCGGATCCAATATAATTGAAATCATATCCAATTCGATGTTGAACTTTTTAAAATCGATAGAATTAAGGTAAAGTTTAGGGATAATACAAGTATTACAAAGGTGTAACTAGATGATGGTGGTTACGTCAGCAATTTAATTAAGTATTCTTAATTATTTTTTTATATTTTTTGTATTAGACTGTATACTAAACATGAAAAATTTACATTGCCTAAATCCGAAATACAGGGTGTAAGAGACATCGACGCACAAATGGATACCATGGGTTCAGGACATGATTCTGTTTTTTTTTTTGAGTTTTTTTTTACTTTAGACTGTTCATAATCATTATTCTTACTTAACTCAATGAGATTATTAATAAAAGTAATTATTTCGCTACTTTCACTAAAAGTAGCAATGTAAATAATACTAGAAATGGTGTTTTCTCAGCTGTTTATAAAAGTTCAAATAAATGGTCATCGTATTCGTATACCTAACCTTTTGGCCAATGTTGGCCCAATGTGTACCCAGCACCACAAATGTTTGACATGAAATCTTTCTGTGCAAAACGCAGCCAATGGAAGTACAAGAGGTAAACACTGTACACGCTTGAATAGTGTAGAACTGTGTATTTTGTGTAGTTGTGTTTGTTGTAGTGGCGTTTTTGTGTATTAGATGTGACTGATAGACTGTTCATTTGTGTAGTTTTGTGATTTCTACCATAGTTTCTTAAAGCATTAGGAAGGCATATTGTTTTGTGACGGACATAACGTTTGCGCTAACTAACATGTAACTCTGCTCATAAGTAGAGGCAGATTTTTTAAATACTCTGTCTTGAAACTTTCCCGACTATATCAAAATTTATTATTTCCTATATATTATGATTCGTCGGATATAGAGATGGGTTTGTGCCCTGAACATATTGGTCGCATTGAATGAACACGCGATTAACGCCCTTAAACGCCGAATAAATGCCCATATAAGTCATTCATTCATTAATTGCATTCATTCAACTCATTCATTCAGTTTATTCATTCAATTCATTCATTCAGTTCATTCATTCAATTCATTCATCAAATGGCCTGGGCTGTTTGCCCAGTTAAGTTTCAGTTTATTTTTTTACTGAACAAAGTTGTTAGTTTTATCCCAAATGACCGGGCATTTATTTGGACGTAAACTTATGCCCAATATGCAAAGTTTATGCCCATATAATTCCCAAAAGTTTTTACCTTTTTTGTGCATGTTTCTGTATAAACTGCGGGCCAAATAGAGTATGTGGTGTATTAAAACGTAATACCATTCGGTATAATCTTTATTTCAATTGAGTCTAAGATAAAGTTCTACAATATTTGTTTGTGAGCGGTCCCGTGATACATAACCTGATTGAATTATATGAATATAAAACCATAAATTGATATATATGTTATAGAAAACATACAGTTTAGAACCAAAAATAAAATCTTTACTTATGCAGGTTCGTTTTGATAAGCAAAGTACTTATTTGCTTTTTAACTGTAGATAAATACGCCCTTATTGTGACATCGGGTGCTTTTTCTAACGTACTTTTCCTAAAATGTTTTTGTTGTAGTTAAGGTTTAAATCTGGACAGCAAACTTATTTACGTTTCATGCGAAAACTAACCTTCTTAGCATAAATTTAATGACCGTATTTCTACGATTCTTTCGATGACAGTCACTTGTAGGAGTATGAACATTAATTGTATGGAGTTCAGGTTCCTTTTCGGATGAAGCGAGACTGAGCTAAGCTCGAAACTTAAGCCTAAAGCCACATTTACACGATATAATAAATTGCATGCATTTGCTCGTTTGACTACATTGCTGTATTTTTTTGATCCATTGCATTAATTATCCTTTAATACTCCGCAATGTGGTCAAACTTGCATGTAACTAAAATGCAATTCCTTGCAGCGTGTAAGTGGGCCTTAAAAACACGAGAGTTATAAAAAAACATTCCTTATAAAGACAATAATATATCTATTTTAGGCGGAACAAGCTCAGGCGAACGCGTGCGCTAAATTCGAGCAGTTATCGGCGCGCGCTAGAGAGGAACTCATCGACTTCCGTACAAGAAGAGTTGCCGCTTTTAAGAAGAGGTAAATACAGTAGCTTTATATTATACCATCATCATCATATCAGAGCAAATGACAACAGTCCTTAAAATTATCCATGGACCTACCAACGGGGTCGCGGGACTAATGAATTACCATGACCCCGGTACGTAAAGGGCTATTGAAGGACACCGTGGATTTTCGGGGTAAAGGCCTCGCTTCACCACGCGCGCTTCAAAAAGTGTCAGCATAATGACGGAGCCCCCCTTTAGAGGGTCAAAGCCTGCCGGGGTCACGGGACACACGAATTACCGTGACCCCGGAACGTAGAGGGCTATGGAAAGACATCGTGGATTTTAGTCAGTACGAGTCTGACAGTCAATCCCGCCCTGCCCTGGGTGGGAGGACTCATCTGATGATTTTACCACGATAAAAAAAAATATGGACCTACTAATGCGTCTGATTTGCATGCGGAGCTGTGTAATTTATTTGTTCCGAATAATTATAACCGTGCCAGGAAGCATAATTTGTTTAATGTCACATTTTGTCGCACCGTGGCCCGATTCACCTCCCCTATACCGCGAATGCTGACGATGTTCAACGCGCTCGTGGAGAACAACCCTGGATTGGACTTGTTTGCTTAAATGTCTAAATCGACGGTCCCTACGTGCAAACGGACAGAGGCCTTACCATGAATTTCCTGTTTTTGTGAAGTTAACTGGAAGTTCGACATTAATTTCAAGGAAAAAAATAGAGAGAACTAGAGGCGCTGCAATAAATACAGTAAATACTTCAAATACGCTGTAAATAAAATACTGAAATCTTGTGATCGATCTACATGTCAAAAACCGAGGTTTACAGGAGAGCGTTTTTAATGTTTAAACCTCTGTAGAAATAATTCTGGAGCGGTTTGAGTATTAAAAACCTCCATAGGAAACCACGGTTTTTGACATGTCCGTTTGTACGTAGGGACCGTCGAAATAACATGATCTAGTTAGCGGTCGTAGTTCGTTCATAATATTTGTACCCCCCCTCGCTTCGGTCAGCAAAATGATGGGGGGGCCCCGTCATTTTGCTGACCAAAAGAGGGCCAAAGCCTGCCGGGGTCGCGGGACTTACGAATTACCGTGACCCCGGAACGTAAAGGTTTATTGAAGGATCACCGTCGATTTTAGTCAGTACAAGTCTGACAGTCCCTCCCGCCCTGCCTTGGGTGGGAGGACTCATTTGATGATTTTACCACGATAAAAAAAAACCCCCTCGCTTTTCAACACTTCTTAGTATTTTGGTTGGGAACAAGAAATAGTAAAGTTCAGGGGCCGTAATATGACGTCTTAAAACCAGGCTTGTTCCAGTGAGTGAACGAGGTGGCGCTAGACGACTTGTATAGCTCTGTCTCTTTCACTCACTGGAACAGGCCTGGTTTTCAGACGTCATAATATGGCCGCTGGTTTTCTTAATTTGTGTTATTTTCTTCAACTACCCACTAACATAAACTTTCTTTTTCCCCAGTCTCCTGGACCTAGCGGAACTGGAAATCAAGCACGCGCGCTCTCAACAGGAGTTATTCAGAAAATCGTTACAAGTGCTCAAGGAATGCCAATAAATATACAATAAATAATATTTGTACGTTATATTAATATTATATACTATTTATGTTTATTGGAGGCGCGTTAGTTGAATGCAGACCGGGGTTGCGGGACTCCGGGGTCGAGGGTCTTACGAATTACCGTGACCCCGGAACGTTAAGGGCTATTGAAGGACACCGTGGATTTTTGTCAGTACGAGTCTGACAGTCCCCACCGCGCTGCCCTGGGTGGGAGGACACATTTGATGATTTTACCACGATAAAAAAAAGTTGAATGTAGAATTATGTTGGAAATTAATAACTTATCTGGGTGGCTATCTTCGGTCTGATCTTTGTCTGTAACCAATCAACGACCGACTTTGCCTATCCGAGTTTTTAGGATGTCCAATCAGAAGCAGCCGTCAAACACTAAGGAATTTGGATAAAGATTGAATATTAATTTCAGCCGTTTTTGTGCAAGCGTTCGTTATATGTGAGAGCAGCGGTACGCATTCAACTCGTGCGCATATTGTAGGGGACCTTGTAATTTCTGTACCATTTTAGATCAATCACTAGTATAGTTTTGCATGGTTCTTTTGGCTATAACATTATAGCGAACATAATTAAATCAACAACAGAAAAAGAACAATAGCGACATATTTGTGGAGCAATAAAAGAACTAAAAACAAAATCTTACATCGTGATATTAAAGTGATTCCACAAAAAATATCTCGGGCAAAGAGCTGACATCAAATAGAAAAACCATACAACTTACCTAGGGCTGAAAGGTAACTTCAAATAGTCAAACCTTACAACTGCGCCGGACAAAAAGTAAACATCGAATAGAAAAAAACCTTACAACTGTCTCGGACGGTCGCGGACTGTACAAATTACCGTGACCCCGGAACGTAAAGGGCTATTGAAGGACACCGTGGATTTTAGTCAGTACGAGTCTGACAGTCCCTCCCGCTCTGCCCTGGGTGGGAGGACTCATTTGATGGTTTCACCACGTAAAAAAAAAACAACTGTCTCGGGCAAACAGTTAACATCAAATAATTAAAGTCCCCGGGACATAAAGTCACCAGTGAGCAGTAAGGGTATTGAAAAATAATCGTCACTTTTTATAAATAAAGATTTCATCTGACTGAATTGAAATCTGAATTACACTTAGTTCGTAATTCCATCTGTCTCAGTAATTAATGTAGTATTTTATTGTTATTCATGCATTTTTAGTTAGATTTGTCTATCTTGTAGTTAATTAGAATCGGTGTAAAAAAAAGTATGCTACCACGATAACAGTGAAAATATCAGTCACCACCATCTGTCAACTGTCATTTGAAAATTTTGGTAAAAGAATAAAAATAAAATCTAATTATATTTTTAATTTTGTAGTGTTATTTTCATATGATTATTGTTTATTTAAGAGCGTGTAAGTGTTAGAAAAGTGCGCATGTCGTCATGATATGGCGCCATTCGATTTCGTTGTTTTCGTGGTAGTATAGTGGCTCATTTAAATAACTTCTAAAACAACGCTAATCTTAGATTAGTGAAGTCAACATATTTATCTTAATTTTTATGTAAGGTGCAAATATTTAATGATTTATATGTTTTTCTATTAAACGTGAAACGTGGACCAATTTTTATTTTGTTACTTTTTTAATATTTTCATGCAGTCCTTTTTTGTATTATTGTAGGTCTATTTTAGAGTTCTGTATCTCGAAATTATCACTAAGATAACACAGTAAGGAACCTTGAGTCACACAGTTTTCAGTGCCTTAACTGGCGTTTTATGTTCCCAGTGCGACCTTCTTTAACTGCGCTTTGGTCTGGCCAATCGTGGTCCTGCGGCCGTATTATGACGTCTTAAAACCAGGCTCGTTCCAGTGAGTGAAAGAGACAGAGCTATACAAGTCGTCTAGCGCCACCTCGTTCACTCACTGGAACAAGCCTGGTTTAAGACGTCGTAATACAGCCTCTGGTGTGGCCATTTCTGCGTCCCTCCAGGTTCTGGGCCCTATGCATGGGCGCCGTTGGCATACCCGTATTTTCCGCACTGCACATGATTGGGTCTATTTATTACTGAATAATGTGTGGTCTTTACTTCAGAGTCAGCTTATTAAATAATATAAAAATATCTTCAAAAACCATTACTTATAGTTAAGTAATTAGTGTAACACTAAATGACCATAATTTTGTCAACATTTTTTAAAATATTTATTTAAAAAATGTAATTGGACTTATTCGGTGTTAAGTTTATCAAAATCACTTGTTTGGCTATGCAATTAAATTTAAATAATTTAGAGCGATTTTTTAAGCAAGACAAGGTTATGAAGGGCCTTGAAATTCTCTGGCATTCTAGTCTCAGAATCTGGCGCTATCATCCCAGTTTCAGTTATTGAGTTATTGAGTTAAAATTCAAATTTCAGTTATTGAGTTAAAATCCCAGTTTCCAGCATTAATATTCCAGTATCTGGCATATAATATATTCTTCCATTTGTGTCCCAGTTTCTAGCATATAATATATTCTTGTCTCGATTTCTTGCATTCTTGTCTTGCTTCATAAACAAAATCGCTTTAACCAAAGTCTTCGTACGTCGAGTATGTAACTTGTAAGGGAAATGTGTTATTTTTAAATGTTTATATTTTAAGAAAATATATGATTATCCAATATTTATTTTGTGTTTCATTTATTACGCCGGATGTGTTGTACTCATAACCGTGTGGGTTTGATCAGATGTATGAATTTTTTTTTTTTTTTGAAAATTGATTATTGTTAAAGAAAAATGTTTAGTAAAAAATATGTATATGTTACTGTAAAAGCCCGAAGTACCTACGGTAAATTTTAAGATTTCCCAGTAAATCCTAAGATTTACTAAAGAGAGTTAGTAAATGTAAATCCTAAGAGTTAGTAAATGTCCAAAAAGGTTTGCGACTCGAACTTTTACCACCATTTATTTGGTAAATCTTAGGATTAAAATTAAAGGCACGGTAAATCTTAGGATTTACTGGGATATCTTAAGATTTTCCGTACTTCGGGTTTTTACAGTAATATTTACAACATAACAGGTGGTGTTCTCAATTTTTGCCTACTTCCACAGGAGAAAGACGGAGTTTACCCTCTTTATATTTCACCTAGAACAAAAAAACTACAAGTAATTTTACAAATTGTTTATGGTAACAAAAACATTATTGTTCGACATTAATTAAACTAAACCAGTAATTCTAAAAACTTAAGATTAAAGTGTTAATTTCCTTAAAAAAACGTTTCTTTTAAGACTGTCGTAGTTGGGTAAATGATAGGATAAATGCAAAATATGCGTTAAAAAGTGTCTATGAGTATTGTATGTGACCTTTAGAAAATCACTAGTTTTTATTTTCTGGTTGGAATTAAAACATTTATTTATATGAATTCTTGTTGGTGTTTCCGACTTTTCGTCGAGTCCGCGCTAATACTGACGTCCTACGGAAAATTGTGGTATGGTCAGCACTACGGATGAAGTCTTTGTGACGCGGCGCTAGTGTCTATGTCATTACATGAAATTGCATTTATAAAATGTAGTATCTACCTCGAATATTCGGCAGGTAATGATTGGTGGCACGGACTAGACAAACAAAAAAAAAATGGCATTTGATGTAATGATAAAGACATTGCCGTCACATCAAAAGGAGTTCGTTTTTAATTACATTACAACTCGGACGTCTATATTTCTATCCTACGCATAAATCTCTATAGCATAATTGAGCCTGTAACTCCGTTGACTCTTCAGCCGTAGTTCAACGTAGTTGTATCCAATACCGCCTGACGTGATGTTGACGGACGCTTCGCTGTTCTGAAAGTCGTAACAGCTGATTGCCTGTAAATTGAGAAAAAATGCTTTTAGCTAACAAGAGAGTTGTCGCCAAGTGGTACGTAAAGGGCTAGTGAAGGACACCGTGGATTTTAGTCAGTACGAGTCTGACAGTCCCTCCCGCCCTGCCCTGGGTGGGAGGACTCATTTGATGATTTTACCACGATAAAAAAAAAAGTGGTAATGGCCCCGCGGGCATGCGAGTAATGGGCAACTCGCTGTCCGACCATTTACTATGCCCGGGTCGATGGCGCGTTGTGTTCCACGCGCGCCTCAAAGAGTGTCAGCAAAAATGACGGGGCCCCCTCTAGAGGGCCAAAGCCTGTCGGAGGCGCGGGACTTAATAGGACTTAACTTCAATAGCCCTTTACTTACCGTGACCCCGGTACGTAAAGGGCTATTGAAGGACGCCGTGGATTTTAGTCAGTACAAGTCTAACAGTCCCTCCCGCTCTGCCCTGGTAGGGAGGACTCATTTGATGATTTTACCACGCTAAAAAAAAAAAGGTTTTGCTTTGGCTACAATTTAGCTCCAAAGCAAATATGAAGCTTAAGATGGAGCGGGGTCACAAGAGGAACTGGATCTTTTGCGCACCGACAGAAGACAGTATAGCCAGCAACCCTGGTGAGGCTTACTACCGTCTTAACGCTAAGTTAAAATTAATCGGAATTGAAAAATAAATTACCTAGGTACAATATTTTAGTCTAGAAAGCTATTTATAGGCGCACGAGGGTCGCTTGGTGGGAGAGCGCGAATGTCAGTGGTGGATCACTCAGCCGCACAGAAATCTTAATAATAAGGCAATAGAAGTCGCATAGACGCGTGACCTTGTCGCCGCGCATGTGTATCGTAGGGCACAAGTGCACGAGGAGCGTTTGTTGCGGTTACTTGTGTTATTTGAGACGCGGAGAGGTAAACATGGTGTTTTGCAGCGTATCCAACTGCGGAAACTCGTCCAAAACTTGTAACTTAACATATAAAGGAATAACATTTCATATGTAAGTACTTAATTTTTGAAATATTGTCGTTTTTAGTAAATATAAACAAATCAAATATTTTTACCACCGCTACAACGATTTATCACGAAAAACGTTTTTTTTGTCAATTCAATAACCATCAATGCTTAAGCTTGTCCATGTCTACTATTACAACTGCTAAAAGCAGCAATGGAATTATAGTCATGCGGACTCGCATTCTCGCGGCGCAATAAACAATTCTTGGTACAATCCGCATGAGTTCGCCGCAATTTAGTGACGTGCCACTACTATTCTGTATCGATAAATTAATTACGTTCAGTTTGATTCTTAGTTTTACCAAATTGGAAAACATTATGGTTTTATGTTAAATGTTTAAATATGAGATGTATTTTCAGTTTTCAAAATCAAAATAATGTAGAAGTCCCATACTTTTTCATTTTTACAAATTATTTGCTTAATTATTGTTCAATGTGACCCATATTAGGTATGTATTTATGTTTATTTATAGTATATAATTAATATTCTTACATATTTATGTATTGTTATTTATATAAAACTTAAACAATTTCAATTATGTTATTTTAGTTTATATTTTAATTTCAATTATGTTACGTTAGTTTAGTTTATTAAGTATTTATAGTCCACCACTACACTAGCTACCTCCCCACTTTTATCTAAGTTCGTACATAGTCCGTCCTATTTGGTCATTGCTTTTTTTTCCATAAGGTGAAGTATTGGAGAGCCTTTGAGATTTAACTATATTATAAACTAAATGTATCTACTTACACTTATTGTTTTATTGAATCCCTTTCAATAAAATTAGTTATCTATTGTTGCTAGATTCCTTGGCGATTAACACTCAACGGAAAATTATAATTTATCGACATGAGCTCGTAGTAGTTTGCACTTGCACTGCACTATTCCTACGTGAGAGTGAGCGCGCGATATCATTTTCTGCTTTTCGCACACGTTTTTTATTGGCTGCAGGAGTCACGTGACCTGAGATTATACGTTTTTAGAAAATGTTGCGTAATGTCATCGCAAAAAGGTTTGGTTTTGTTGCAGCAATGCAAAGTGCATATGTAGGCGTTATTGTGTATCTATTGTTTGTTTATGTGGTGGTAGCTGTGACCCAGCGACACTCGTCCCGCTGTAAAATGTAGTACTATAGCATTTCTATTACCTCCTTTATTCATTTTTTTTCCTATCTGTTTACATTTTTAAATATTTTTACAAAAAAGATATAAAAAAAAAAAAAAAACATTTAAAAATATAAAGAAATAGTGGTCCACCAACATCGGGAACAGGGTCCAAGGTGCCGGTGGTTAGGGCTCTAGAGAGAGGAACCTCCTCACAATGCGCGCCGTGTCCAAAAGAACTGCTTTCTGCATCAAGCCCTTGAGCCAGCTGCACAACGAGAGCCTCTTGAGGTGTTGGTCGAGGCTCTTCGCAATGAGTCCATTGACCGAAACGACTATCGGTACAATGACTGCTGAGTCCACGTTCCACATGTCGACGATCTCGTGAGCTAAATCAAGATACTTGATTTTTTATCATTTTCAGCTTTCACGAGATTTTCGTCATGAGGGACGGTGATATCAACAATCATTGCACGGCGCTCTCGGCGATCTACCACCACAATATCAGGCTTATTGGCTACAATAGTCCTGTCAGTGATGATAGATTGATCCCAATACAATATGGCATGACCGTTTTCAAGAACTGGGTCGGGCACATACCTGTAGTATGGTACTTCAGAATCCACAAGGTTGTACTGCAGGGCAAGTTGCTGGTGGATAATCCTAGCTACTAGATTGTGTGTGTGCAAGTACTCGCCGTTAGCAAGACGAGAACAACCGGAAACAATGTGTCTGATCGACTCACCGGGACGGTGGCATGCCCGACAGATGTCAACCGTACCGTCAATACCGTACCTTGACAATATATTTCCGGTAATTGTTCGTCATGATAACTTCATCCATAATTGCACAGACAAAACCTTCGGTTTCCCCGAAGAGGTCACCGAAACGTAGCCAGGCCACAGACGCCAAAAGGTCTACGTCAGGTCCGTGAAGGGCCCGGTAAAACCGTCCGTGTAGCTCCTTGCTCTGCCATACCTCCTTGCGATCATTAGTATCCAATACCACAGGTTTGCGCCAGTTCTCGTTAGCCAAGGAGAGCGGGGTAAGGCCTTTATCCACTGAGACTACATCTCGATGCATCCCCACGTCGGCTTCAAGGAAGTATTCCCTGAGACTGCATACCTCACGGTTGTGTAAGGTCTTAGCATTGAGGAAGCCACGACCTCCACACTTCCGCGGGATATACAGTCTCATTACCGATGACCGTGGGTGATGCATCCGATTTGCAGTCAGCAGTGTTCGGACCTTTCTATCTAGGGCGTCAAGTTCCGTCTGAGTCCATTTGAGTATGCCGAAAGAATACATCAAAACCGGCATGACCCAACTATTGAAGGCGCGCACCTTATTTCCGCCTGATAAAAGACTATTTAACACTTTATTCAGGCGGCCAAAGAAGCGCTCCTTCAACGATTGCTTCATGCCAGCTACATTGATGCCCAATGATTCCAACATACCCAAATACTTATAGGTTTCGGTTGCTGATAGGGATCTAAGGTTTATGGAATCTGAGAGTTGGGTGCTCACAGATTCCACAATCTCCCCTCGTTTTACATGCATGACCGCACATTTGTCCACACCAAATTCCATCATAATGGCGCTACTGAAGGTTTCAGTAATCTTCAGTAGCCCCATCAGCTGCGAATGAGTGGGGGCAAAGAGTTTCAGGTCATCCATATAAAGGAGGTGAGATATAACCTGACCGCCTCTCCTCAACCGATAGCCTAGACCTGAATCCTCCAGCAGTGTGCTAAGAGGATTCAGGGCTAAGCAAAACCAAAGCGGACTCAAACTGTCACCCTGGAATATTCCTCGCTCAATCCTAATCGGTTCATCGTTCCCAAGAATCTGCCGACGTCCTGGGTAGAGAAGGACCGTCCTCCATTGCCGCATACATGACAACAAGCTGAACTGAACCACGTGCATTACTTTGTGTAATTAATTTCATTACCACTGCTCTCAAAAACGGTGAAGGAAAACATCGGTTAGCGTAGTTGCTGAGCAATTGGACTGCTGCGCTACGTGTCGCGGGTTCGATTCCCGCACGGATCAAATATTTGTATGATCTACAAGTAGTTGTTTTGTCTGGGCGTTTTTGTATGTGAGTTTATATATTGGTAAATGCACCCACGACACAGGAGAAATTCCTAGTGTGGGGTAACGTTTTTTTTAAAAAGAAAGATCGAAGAAATCGCGGGCAAATTGGCATGTCCAAGCACCAAAAATTCGAAGACCCGTGACATCTACTTTTGGGACCTGTTACATACACCCACATTTCACCAGTTATATTTAAATTCAATATAATAGGAGGTGAATCCAGACTCTGTTGCTGCTACTAAAAAATTCCCTAGGGAAAAAAACTAGTTACAGTTTATCCAATCCGGTAATCGAACCCCAGCCGTCATGCTCAGCAGTCGCACTTACAAAAATTGGCTATTTGACAGTAGCTATAAATTCAAAATATAATTAGTCCGTCATTTGGAGTTTAAAAAAATAACGGACACGTATTTTGTCTTTTGTCAAATCAATGAATATTCACCAAAATACAACGCATCAAAACTCGAGACTCGGGGGGTCGTGACATCAGAATTCAGTAGAAATTGTGACGTATTGCCAATTTTGAAAGCATCGTATCTCCGTCAATTTTGGTTAACGAAACAAAAGAAAAAATACGGGTCGAATATTTTTTGATAATCTAAGTGGCGGACTAATTATAATTTTTCAGTCAAATAGCCAATTCTAATCACTAGATCAAGGAGGCAAAATATTATTACATAACAATTACCTTAATAGGCACCGTTCCATTATAAGTAAAATTCTTGACTCGTTTCTTCAAAGGAATCGCTTCATATTTCACCTTATCTCTAAAAATCATTCTTGTGTCCTTGGTTTGCTCGCCAAAGAAATATGTTGAACTTAGCACTGTGGTTAAAGTCAATAGAAACACACATAGTAATAATGTTAACTTCATTTTGATTTTGACAGTTTATTTTTTTTAAACACTGATTTTATTGGCACTGTTTACTTCGTTGTTTTTGCTTGTGGTGAAATCTGGAAGAAAAATAGATAACGGTTATTTTTATTTTGATAAAAGAACAAAATTAAGATTCGTTAAAATTGCACTTGGTACACATTCAAATGTATAAAATCTCGCTGTTCACTTTTTTTGAAGTGAAAACTTCTTTAGCGGCGTTGGGCACTTTTTTTGGAATGGGTAAAAAATGTTAAACTCGCGTCAGGACACGTGACCTGATCGAAGATTCGTAAGACGGCGCAGGGCGCTTGCGCGAATGTTCGTGTGTGTTTAATACTATTAAAGATTTCACTTCTGCCGGCACTCCCAGAGTGCAACCCGTCGTTTTTTTTTCGCGTTTTTTCCAAAACAGATATACTTACATATTAGTTGGCATTCGTGCCTGTTGATACGGACGCCCTAGAGGTTTTTTTTTACCTAATAGTTGAATCATTTACTCATCATCTTCCTGCCATTATCCCATTGTACTTGGGGTCGGCGCAACAAGTTTACATTAAATCAGTTACTGCCTTTTAAAATTCAAAACAAGAAAAAAATCGCAATGACCAACACAAACAAGGGACAACTTAAATAAACTGTGACAGTTTATAATTAAATTGCAAACTACCTTCATAATATTTCATAATTTTTATATTTCATTTACCTACTCGCATCAACATTTTTAAACGGATACTTTGTTTTTCTTACTACTTAGGCAGGCCTGGCTCACTCCGCGGTGTAGGTATAAAACTGCAAGTACTAGCGGGGGCAACTTCGTAGTTGCCATTTAGTCGGTTGCCGCGCGCCGCCCACTACGCACGCGCTTACTTAAATAATATTTAAGTTTGGTGTTTGGTTGTATTAACGCATAAGTTTAAAAAAAATATATATATGATGAAGAAAGGAAATACTGCATAACGTTTGGTTGTTTAAATAATGACAGTGATAGGAGCCTCACGTTTCACACACTACCGCGTGACTTCGAAAGGTAAGGAAAAAAGTGAATATTTATCTATGTAGTACATATTTATTAATGATCAAAAAACTATCTACCTGCTTGTGGTGTGCTTATTAATGTCATTCAAGTACCGGCTAGTAATCATGGTCAGTATGATTAGGTAGGTTACAAATTTGGCCTACAAGACGACCAAGATAAATAAAATAGACGAATATCAAACCTGACATCACTCTCACTCACCTAAGCTAAGCTGAATACGTAGGAATTATGATCGGTAGAAAGTAGGAAGATGTTTACGTTATTGTTTAGACACGTTCAAACTCAGAAAATGGCTACACTACGCATTCAAGGTCAGCGATCGTATTTCTCTTCGCGACTTTTTTACCTACTTACCTACAAAGACACGCAACACGGGGCCTGTGACAATGAAATGAATGAAATGATAAGTACTAGTTACCTATTTTGCCGTAAACGATAACAATCGATCTTTAAAGTTATGACTACAACTTGGCCAGAACGGATTGAAACGGAACTAATCTTTTTGTTTCTGACAAAGTTTTAAAATCTTTGATATTTGACAAAGACCGCAGGTTTGTTAGATTTATTATTGTGCCACAAAACTAACGTAATAAGAGAATTAAACAATGCATAAAATACGTATTCCTACCTAACTGTGCCCAAACTCGCGAGTCGCAACCCTATTGAGCTTGACCGACAGTAACCTTTTAATGTCGTTGGCGTCAGATAAACTAAAATGAACTCTCGCGCGTCACTATTCAGTTCATTTTTGCTTGCGCACGGGAAGTTTAGGCTATTATAAAAGTAGGTGGGTGATGCGGCTGCAAGTAAAAATGGACTCTATTCTTTCGTGCATAGATTTTACATTTGTTTGTTTTCTTTTTGGGAGTAACACTTCTGTACCTTTAGGTACTATTATATATTCTGTGACTTAGGTACTTAATTATTTTGTAAAGGAGAAAGTGTGTACCGATGTTCTGTTTTCACGCCGAAACGGTTGAACATATCAAGATATTTGGTAGGTACCTACAGAGATAGATGTAATCCTTTTTTTTTTATCGTGGTTAAATCATCAAATGAGTCCTCCCACCTGGGGCAGAGCGGGAGGGACTGTCAGACTCGTACTGACTAAAATCCACGGTGTCCTTCAATAGCCCTTCACGTTCCGGGGTCACGGTAATTCGTACAGTCCCGCGACCAAAGATAGATTGAATCCTAGAGATGGTATAAGGCCATATAAGAGGCGGTAGATAAAGACATAACGATTGTAATCTTTTTGAAAAACAAAAAAACACATGTAGTGACTGATTGAACAGTAATTGATATTGGAATCATAAGTTAAACCCACGATACAGGATGTCAATTCTAGTGAGCGTTTAAAAAAAATGTTATGATCCCAATTATAATAATTTTTAATTACAACTCGTCAACTTGTGTTCTTTGTAATAATTATGTGATCTCTGGTATAATTAGCTTATTTAAATTAGATAATTGACTTATTTCCGTTTTCGCGGATGCTGAGAAATATAATTATATTTCGATTTTTTACTTTCAATGAGTCAAGATATCTAAAAGTAAGTACAGTTAAGATTTGCTTATAAGTAATTAATTAGTAGTAATAAATTAATTCAATAAATATTGGGACAATTCAGCACTAATTATGCCTTCGATAAATATAATTGAACTTTTTATCCCGGTAGTACGATCGACCTAAGCCGTCAGTATAAACTAGAAACCACTACATACTGGTAGTATAAAACAAAGTCGCTTCCCCCTGTCTGTCTGTCTGTCCCTATGTATGATTAGATCTTTAAAACTCCGCAACGGATTTTGATGCAGTTTTTTTTAAATAGATGATTCACGAGGAAGGTTTATATGTATAAAACATGCATAATATAGTAGAGATTTCACTCGTGCGGAGCCGGGGCGGGTTGCTAGTAATAAATAATTTTATTCTTTTAAAATAAATATATAAATACCACTTACTTCCTAAAATCACAACACGACTTATTTAAACGGCTTGTTTATTAAATATATTTTTTTTTCTTTATTTGGTTATTTGAGATAACACTATCAATGCGTGCTTCTTTGTGAAGTAAAATATAAACAATATCCCAGAGATGTTCGAATTATCGCAATTACAGGCGCGGTGATACTGTGAGCGAGAATGTAATGGTAAACTCTGCAGCGGAAAGCGATCGGCTTCAACTTTTAAAACATAAAGTTAAAAATCTATTGAAAATTTACAGAGCAATTTCGTTCAGTGGTCACTCTTGAGCTCTAGCGAGGAAGTTATGCTAAGTGCAACGGACTTTTAAACTAGCCCAAGAATTAAACTAAGTACCTTTTTTCTAAGCAAATCGTTTTTTTTGTCGTGGTAAATACTTCAAATAAGTCCTCCCACCCTGGGCAGGGCAGGAGGAACAGTCAGACTTATACTGACTAAAATCCATGGTGATCGCTCAATAGCCCTTTACGTTCCAAGGTCAAGGTTAGCTGGTGAGACAGTCTCGCGGCCCCGTGACTTCTGCTGCGGGGAAAAGAAAACCAGTTTTTTTTTTATCAAAGTTTATTTTGTTGGGGTATTTATGGGCAGTAAACAATATAGGCAAATAAATCTATAATGTTATAAAACATGGTATACATAGCGATCAATATAAACAGTGAATGATTCTCGCTAGTTCTAACCTTGTGACCTTGGCTTGGCCTACTTCTAGCATAGAATTGACCTCATATGATAGTTTCGGCCGCATTCGAAGAAATTATTACTGAAGTTATACATTCATATTGTGGAATTGAAAACTAATTGACTAAGTTGTTGCCGAAGAAATAAATCAAGCCTGAAGAGGCTAGATTTATTGTTTATGTTATTGTGTATTTGATCTCGAGGAGCTCCTGGCTAAATAAATACAGCCGCACAGGCCGATCTTCCGGGTTAAGCCGCGCTTGCCGAGGTTGGTCTGTGGATGGGTGACCATCTGTCATAGAGAGTTTCGTCTGTGCCTCGGAAAGCACGTAAAGCCGTTGGTCCCGGCTGTCATTTGTAGATCTTTGACAGTCGTTACTGTTAGTCAGAAGCTCTAAAGTCTGTCAACCAGTTTACCATGGGGTATTGAATTACCCAGTTACTAGGTTGTGGAAGTCCGACAGGCAGTCGCTCCATTTAAAATACTGATATCCAGCTGCATCTGGTTTAACTGAAAGTTGACCGCAATATAGTTGGGAAAAGGCTAGGCAGATGATGTTATTGTGTATTTGATAGTCACACAATGCAATTTATAATTCTTTTTTTCCATTTTTCCCGGCTGTTACGAAATTATTTTAAGATCATGGACTTCTTATAAGAAGAAAAACTACCTACCCAGATGATTGAAACTGTTTTAAACAGGTGTTCTAAAACAACCTGTTTTAATCATGCCAACACCGTGTCACACAACGAAAAGATTGCGTGTTTTTATCTTACCCCGCACCAAAATTAACCCCATTTTAATTAGATTTCACGTCACAACTCTGCGCTTGAATCATAGGAATTTATATTTGTAACTAGGTTTAGGTTTAAGCTATTTATTGTCAAAAAGACAATATTAATCGATCTAGTCGATTCGAAGGAAATTGAATATGATGGAAGGACAGCAGAACACACAAGTAACACCGTAAAAAATCCTAAGTAGTTATCCTTCCAGTACAAAATCCCTTCATAAAGTTCGTAATAATAAATAGACCTTGACCCAGTAGTAAATAACTAGTACAAAGGTCAGGTCTATTGCATAAATTGACCGTAACAATAATCCTATTAGCCTACATTGGCACTTATGTTGACGGGCGGGAATGCAACAGCTGTCAAATTGACATGTGTCATACTTACTGTATCTTTTAGAATTTTATAGTCGTTTTTTTTTCTATCTTTTTTTTTTTGTTCTTTTTAACAACTTTGACATTACCTCTCATAATCTTATTTCACCTGTATCGTGGTGGTTGCGTTTACAAACATAAAAAACACACGTACAGACGAGTACATCAAGCTACCACAATCTGTCAAACTGTAAAAGATTTTCTACTTTATCACAAAGCAAAATGATTCACGTTTCATTGGCAAACATTTGAAAGCCGAATCTCTCGTTCGTGTGCTGGCGTCTGTACATAAACACCCAGACCCGAAACAATATTTGTTCCGTGCGGGGATCGAACTCGCGACACACAGCGCAGCAGTCAGTCGTTCATTCACTGCGGCAACCGTGCCTACAAAAAGTTAGAACTCTTTGCTAAGATGTATAATGTCCGGGGTCGCGGGACTCACGAATTACCGTGACCCCGGTACGTAAAGGAATATTGAAGGACACCGTGTATTTTAGTCAGTACGAGTCTGACACTCCCTCCCGCTATGCCCTGGGTGGGAGGACTCATGTGATGATTTTACCACGTAAAAAAAAGGTCTATAATGTAATATGCCGTGTAATGTATTGTAATAACATTTTCCATGATTGTTTTTAAAACAAGGAACCTACATCTCTAAAATATAAGTTTTAGTGGCCTCTTATAAGTACTCTATTTCAAAGTTTAGTACTCCTACTACAAATAAACAAAACAAAATTTTATAACAATTACGATTTCAATATTTTATTAAAAATGTTTTGTGTGAATAACTGCCGAAATTGTACTAAGTAATGTGAGTAATCTTTTGCGTGACCCCGGTACGTAAAGGAATATTGAAGGACACCGTGTATTTTAGTTAGTACGAGTCTGACAGTCCCTCCCGCTCTGCCCTGGGTGGGAAGACTCATGTGATGATTTTACCACGATAAAAAAAAGTAACGTGAGTGAACCTTCACCAATATTTTCCGTCACAGCAGTTTCTGTATAGCTAAGTAAATAAAAACAAACTTTTTGAAGTCTGTTAATAATAATTAAGAGCCCTAAACCTTGGACCCTGTTCCCGATGCTAGTGGGCCACTATTTTTTACATTTTTTTTTTAACGTCTGTTTTTGTAAAAACATTTAAAAATAAAAATAGATAGGAAAAAAATGTATAATTGTATTAAAAAAAAAATTAATACATAAGGGTATACCTTATGTATAAATTTCTTATGCATTCTTATGTTTTTAATTCCTTAGCAGGTTCTCAAAAATCACTAAACATAATTTATCAAAAAACACCTACAATACTAGGTACGCTGTTTTTCTTTTCGTTATAGGTTTTCTGTATAGATAATTTGATAAACTATTTCAATATTACCCAAATTCTGCAACACTCCTTGACAGTTTTTAAAAAATCACTCTAACTTTATACACCATAAAAAATCACATACATAACCTCAAAAAAAATAAAAAATTGTGAAACACTTTACCTTATTTAGAATCAAAATTAATATTCTATTATTTTCTTTTTATTTTAATTTAGTATTTTTATATTGATGTATATTTATATCATATAAAATTAATATTTTAAACAAGTTACTAATGCACAACTTTGGCCCCCGGTCACAAGACGCGTCGCCAAAGAATTGCTCGCAACTGTTTGCAAAGCGTCTTCGAATCAATATCTAATTATCTACTAACGACCTATATGGTACTAGCACTTTTCCCGCGACTTCGTCTGCGTGGGTTACGTACTTTCCTAATTCCCCCTTTTCACCCCCTTAAAGGTTAAATTTCCAAAATCCCTTCTTAGTGCTCCCCTACATTATAATAGGAAGCCGTGTGCAAAATTTCACATTCCTAGCCCCAGTAGTTTCGGCTGTACGTTGATATGTCAGTCAGTCAGTTCTCCTTATATATATAGATGTATGAGTTTTGTATATGTCTAGGTATAAAAGTATAAAACATAGGTTAGGACAAAAACATTTATTGAAAATTTTGTTTGTACATTAATATTTAGGTAGCTGTACAGTCAAGGGCACTACGCTTAAGCGAGAATACTTTTTTATCATTTTTTTAATAGGTATCTAGACTGAATCAATCAAAAATTTATCGTGGTAAAATCATCAAATCAGTCCTCCCACCCAGGGCAGATAGGGAGGGGACTGTCATACTCGTACTGACTAAAATCCACGGTGTCCTTCCATAGCCCTTTACGTTCCGGGGTCAAGGTAATACGTGTGTCCCGCGACCCCGGGGCTCCGTCATTATGCTGACACTTTTTGAAGCGCGCGTGGTGAAGGGAGGCCTTTACCCCGAAAGTGGGACAACACAGGCTTGTAATGCTTTCTGTGCAGCGCTGTCCTAAAGTTGAAACTACGGTTTGGTATTCTCTAAGCCACTGACAGTGAGGTCTCGTGATACAATGACAAAACAAACAAACATCTTTTAGTTGTATTTGTTTTAAAAGTACACATATTAATAATTTAGTGGTTGTGACTGTACTTCAATGTTCAAGGTCGATTACTTGTAACTTTTGTTGTATGAGAACTAACATTTGGTATGTCCGCAAATATTGAGGCATATCTAATAACATCACGCCTGTAATCACCAAAGTTATAGGCAGAAAGGTATCTTTTTCCAGTTGAAAAATCAGCGTCAGGCACAAGTTGTTCCAGTGAGTGAACGAGGTGGCGCTAGACGACTTGTATAGCTCTGTCTCTTTCACTCACTGGAACAAGCCTGGTGTCAAGACGTCATAATACGGCCGCAGGTGGCCTGCTATGACTTCTTAAAGCGTGAGTTTTTAGGCTGTGGGAAAGAGACAGAGCTATACAAGTCGTCTAGCACCATCTCGTTCCCTGAGCGGAACTACTAACGCTTTAAGACCACCTGGGCCTATTTGGCACAATCGTGGGGCAAACAATGATGTACAAATAACTTTAAGTCTTATTTTTAATGTCATTTGTTTATTTCTCTTTTGTATGTTATTGTGTATGCCCTGTCTGTACCAATGTTATTTCTTTCTTCTTTTTTGCTTTCGGAGTAAACCTTTAAAAGGTCTTCGAGGATTAGAAGGGGGAGTGTAGGAGTTTTATCTCACTAAAACCTTCCCGGTGGTAACCATCAGCATTTGAAGAGGAGTTCTGGGTCGTCTTGAGAGATCAGCTCCAGAGAGGCAGGTAAAATATTAGAAGAATAAATGAAAAATTACTCACCACGTTTGACTCGCGCACCAAATAATAAAATTAAAAACTAGGCTGTCAGCATTTTCCTCTTCAGATTATATAGAAATGACTTGAAAGTGAACAATAATTCGTAATAATAGTAGGAAGGTACTTTTTTTTTTAACGACTCTTAACTAAAATGATATCAGCAACTATATTGTATAAAGAATAGTAAATAACAAAAAATCATAGATATGACGAACAGTATTCTTTTCTCCGAGAGTGTCAAAATGGTCGTATAACTTTTGAGTAAATCTTTCTAAACTTTTGTAAATAGTTTTAGGATCAAATATTATTATTTCCATACGCAACTAAGATAGGTATTTTGACCTTTTGTGCGATTTGGAGATTTTTGATTTTGAAAATTATTTTTAAGCAGCTTTAAAAACTGACCAGAGCTAACAACAAAAGCTAAGACTATAATGAATGGATGCTGAACATGAATGATCCTTTCGTCCACGACACACTCGAAACTTCAACAGTTTCGTCACTAAAGGCTCTGCCACAAGGTACACGATCACGCGTGTTGCGAGAGCGACTGCGGAGCAAATAAATGAATAAAGATTTTTTGAAGTGAAAACTTCTTTTCGTAAAAAATGTTGAACTCGCGTCAGGACACGTGACCCTGATCGAAAATTCGTAAGGCGGCGCTTGCGCGAATCTTCGTGTGTGTTTATTACTATTGAAGTTTTCACTTCTGCCGGCACTCCCGGAGTGCAACCTGTCGTTTCTTTTTTCATATCAGATTCAGTTGGCACGTTTGTTCAGAGTTTCAGTAGCGTACGTAGCCAAAACAATTGTCTTTATTTAGAGACAGTAACTTCTGAGTTTGTTTCGGCTGTTCCTTCTCAGAGTAGTTAGTTATGAAACTCCGTCCTCATTTAATTAGTAAAAAAGACATAAAAAAATAAATATCATTTCGTTTCAGATCAATTGTCCATCGCGGTCAGTCCTTTCAATCAGTTTTTTTTAACCCTTTTCAACAGAATTCGTTATTTTTCATGATTCTTACTTTTATCATTCACATCTATCACTGTGAAAAAAAATTCAGACGTATAGCGCCTAAACACGCGTAGCACTTGATGTCGCATCGCCTGAGGTCGTGAACGGAGGGTGAGCACGTCATTGCTCATAATTCGAAGATATACGAGCCTGTTCAAACGCAATTGCAATGACCCCTTTCCTGTTGTCTTCTTGAGGATATGACGATTTCATTCATTCCGAGAATTCTGTAGGCCTTTCTGGATAAGTAATGGAATTTTGTGAAGCAGAAAAGATAATTTCATTTTCCTGGATATGTTGGAGAGATGTTTTTTTATCGTGGTAAAATCATCAAATGAGTCCTCCTAACCCTTACTGTCAGACTTGTACTGACTAAAATCCTCGATGATCCGTCAATAGCCCTTTACGTTCCAGGCTCACGGTTTCCAGATGAGACAGTCCCGCGACAACATCACGCCTTGGATCGCCGCAGGGTTAGGCAAAGGAGTATCGGTGTATCCCAAAGAGAATGTGTATCCTATAGAACACCCACAAGTTATTTTAAAATTCTATGCAATAGGGACCGAGCCTATATTGACTTCAAACCGGCACCGATCCAGACTGCCCTGAATTTGGAAAACAATTGAACGCTTTCATATTTTAAATCTATATTTTTAAATAAAGAATCTTAAAAGAAGAAGAAATCACAATATAATCGACCGTTACGACAAAGATTTAGATTTCGCAAACTTCTTTTCGATACGCGATACATCAACTCTAAATCACTTACATAACTCTATTTAGACTCGACCAAAATGTTTTACAGCTCAATTTATAAGGGGAATTCGGAAGAGGCATTTTAAGGATATTAGGATACGTCTCATAGCTTGATTACCTGTTATCAAGCGTTTACTCAAGGATGTGCGTTAAGATAATCAGGGGGTCTATAAAGACTCACTCATCATAAAATTTCAGAAATTGCAAGTGCTAGGAGTTTCAATTTGTGCATGGGTTTTCTTTTTAGGACGTAGGTGTACACTAAGCCGGGATTATGTAAAATTCGACCCCTGAAAAATTGTTTTTGGAGTTGATAGATGATCACTTTGTTTGTCTGTCAAGAATCTTTTCCCCAATTCTCAGCTCTACAATCCCTTGGAGTTTTTTTTTAACGTGGTAAAATCATCAAATGAGTCCTCCCACCCAGGGCAGAGCGGGAGGGACTGTCAGACTCGTACTGACTAAATTCCGCGGTGTCCTTCAATAGCCCTTTACATTACGGGGTCACGGAGAGTTCCGCGACTGCTCCATTATGCTGCATTATATTTTGAGTCTTGTAACGTTATTAAAACTTATTGGGTACTTTCCATTGACCTAGAGTCCGAGACTCATCAAATTTGGCAAGAAATGAGAACTGAGGTCTTAGCAACAACATTTCCGTTACCATACAGCGTAACTTGACTGAAGTATTATGACGTTTGTGTTTATATGTACATATAATAAATCTGTAGAAGGGTCAATTCTGTACATTGAAAATATTGAAAAAATAAATAGCGGGGGGTGTTGCTGGATCGATAACAAACCCAAATATGTGATTAAAAAAATTTTTGTCTGTCTGTCTGTATATGCAGGCATCACGTGAAAACTAACGGTTCGATTTCGATGAAACTTGGTATAATTATACCTTATTATCCTGGGCATAAAATGGGATACTTTTTATCCTGGAAAAATACGTAGAAAAAAAATCTTATTTTTCAGTTTTATCTACAGAACGCGAGCTCAACAGCAGTAGCTCAATAGAGGGATCTCCTTAATTATTATAGGCTTAGCCGTATTTGGGTCCAATAGATATTTATAAGTTGTCATTGTCAGAGTTACTCAAAATGGAGAAATAAACCATCCACGCGAAGACCGACATCCGCGCGGACGGAGTCGCGGGCGGAAGCTAGTAGAAAATAAAAGCGCCTTTAGTATACGAACAATGAACTATTTTTTTCTATCAAATTAACGACGGAGACTCCGTTTATTTTACGTCAAAAACTCGTGATAAAACCTCTGACTTATTTCGTTCCTATTTTGTTGTTTTTTGACACTTCAGTAACCATTCTATGTAATCTCCGCTCGCAATGGGACCTCGCTCACAATCAGAAAAACCGAATGTCATATCATAGCGATACGTCATGGGGTCAAACAGATCGCTGAACTTTGCTGTCGTTAAATTGATACTTTTTTTTTTTTGCGTGGTAAAATCATCAAATGAGTCCTCCCACCCAGGGCAGGGCGGGAGGGACTGTCAGACTTGTACTGACTAAAATCCACGGTGTCCTTCACAAGCCCTTTACGTACCGGGGTCACGGTAATGGGTAAGTCCCGCGACCCCGGCAGGCTTTGGCCCTCTACAGGCCCCGTCAATATGCTGACACTCTTTGAGGCGCGCGTGGAACACAACGCACCGTCGACCTGGGCATGGTCCATGGTCGGACAGCAAGTCACCCATTACTCGCTGCCCGCATGCCCGCGCCTACGGTGGCCGGAGATCGTCCTGTGACGTCCGACGCCGTGGGCGTCTACCATTGCGGCTGGAGTGGAGGGAGGACGCTGTCCTCTCCCTCAGGCGGCCCGCCTCCTCCTTCACGAGCATGACTGCTTCGCAGAAGGAGGCGACCGCTTCCCACTCCGTCTCGCCCCGCAGCATGGCCTCGACCAATGCCGGGCGCGAGAGGTCTCCGCCTATCGCCGTCGTTGATATTTAATCTAGATTTCAGGAGTAGTTGGTTGGTATACATATTTTGCTCTTAACAACACGTTAGCGTAGTAGCTGAGCAATCGACTGCTGCGCTGCGTGTCGCAGGTTCGATCCCCGCCCACAATCAATTATTTGTATGATCTGCAAGTAGTTCATGTTCGGAGTCTGGGTATTTACGTGTATGTGAGTTTCTATGTATGTAAACACACCAACATTTTTTCTGTTTCTCGTCAAAGAGTTTTTTAGATTTAAATCAGAAATTATCTACTACATATTTCTTACAATGCATTTAACACCCAGTTTCAAATATTATAAAGAAAAAGTCCATGGGTGCTTTTTTTTTTTTCGTCGTAAAATCATCAAATGAGTCATCCCACCCAGGGCAGGGCGGGAGGGACTGTCAGACTTGTACTGTGTCCTTCACTAGACCTTTACGTACCGGGGTCACGGTAATGGGTAAGTCCCGCGACCGTCCATGGGTGCTTAAATAAATACATCACAATTTGTCTTCGATTGAGAACACGTCAAAATATTGAGCGGTGCTCAACAGAGAGTACCTTAGGTGCTCTAAAAATCGGTGCTCAAACGGGCATTGTTTCAAATGATATGTCTCTAACAATCAACAAATGAACGCGACCGTAACGAAGATACTGATACGTAAATACATACATAGACGCGTTACCATGGTTACGAGCACCACAACAAGGTACCATCTCAAAACAAACTGGCAATAATTACATAGTCAGAATAGTATTAAATAATATTAATTTAAATTACTTTTAAATATCTAAATTATTTCAAATAAATAAGTTGATATTTTAGTGAGTGTATTGCAAGATTCTAAAGAATTTTAAATTTACTTAAGGTGAGTTTAAATTATTTATGTGACCTATTTAATTATTTATTAAGTAGGTGAATACTGAGAAAATCGTTTAATGTATTGTCCTTGGGTGTTATAAGTATATAGTAAGCAAAACTACATAAGTGTTGAAAAGGGCTAAATTGAACCTATTTAACTTAGATATTTAGCTTTAACAAATTCGTAAAAAAAAACCCTTTTAAAATACTGAATATTTTTCCAATAGCAGTTCCAATAAAAAATACATTCTGAAATACTTATTTTTCCATTAAGTTTACCCAAAAAACTTCGTTTCTTTTCTTTCTTTTTTTATCAAGCTGAACCAGAAACCTGATTCTCCCTCTGAAAGTATTCGTTTCATTAAAATGTTTCTCCTTAAACACAGTGAATAAAAATCTTATTTTATCAAACGTAAAATTAATCAGTCAATTCGTTCCTATTTATGTCGTGGTCGATTTTAATTTTATTGTTTTTGTGGTAAAATCATCTAATGATGCCCTAGAAGCTTCCTGACATAACCGAATGCAACTGAATATCAGTATTTTAAGTGAAGCGCCTGTCTATCGAGCCCTCACAGCCCAGCTAACGATTCGTCGATCGATTTAGTTAATTAAAATACAAATACCATTAGATAATTATTTTTATTCGTATGGAAGGACTAATAAATTTAATAATTTAGTGTGCAAAGTAAGTAGGAAGACGCTTTTTTTTTACGTGGTAAAATCATCAAATGAGTCCTCCCACCCAGGGCAGGGCGGGAGGGACTGTCAGACTTGACTGACTGAAATCCACGGTGTCCTTCAAAAGCCCTTTACATACCGGGGTCACGGTAATTCGTGAGTCCCACGACCCCGGCAGGCTTTGGCCCTCTACAGGGGTCCCGTCACTGTGCTGACACTCCTTGAGGCGCGCGTAAAACACAACGCGCCGTCCATGGTCGGACTGCGAGTCGCCCATTACTCGCCGCCCGCATGCCCAAATAGGAAGACGCTTTCAGTAAAGTGGTGAGACACATAAAAAGCAAATTGCTAATCTATGTCAATTTTCCGGATTTTAGCTATTTCATACAAATGGCAGATGTTGTATTTTGTATTCCATAAAAAAATATGTGGAAATGAGTAATCGATGTTAACCCTTTCATGGGCGGTGGCGTGTATATACGTTCCAAGACATCTACGAGTGGTGACAGAACGTACTATCACGTCTATTTTAATTTACTTGTTTTAAGCAGACCGTATACATTTTTGTTGACTGTTGACATACGTTGACTCGCCATACAAAAATGTACTAGCTACGTCTTTCCGCCACAACGCATGAAAATTTCAAAATTGTTCTGTCACATTACATTATGATTTTTGGTGCTTCAACGAAGTGCTTGTACAAAGAATTGATGTGTCATTCTACATTTACCACGTGATCGAGTACCGTCCGCGAAAGGGTTAAGAGTACATGCGAGAGTGGGTGGCAAGTAATGGGTAGCTCGCCTACGATCAAGAACAAAGTCGAAATTGACGGAATATGGGGCCAATCGCCTGCCGTGGTCGCGGGATTGTCTGAGCAGATAACCATTTTTATACTTCGAAATAAATACTACGGATTTTTTTATTTATCTATTAATTTTTTACACCTATTTGATACCATTTTATATATTTGTTTAAAATTATTATTGAATATTTAAAATTATAAAGAATATAATAAACGCTTTTAAATGTTTTTTTAATTAAAATATGAAAAAATATACCTACATTACCTATAAATAAGTTTAAAAAATTAATAACTAAAATATATAATTTCTTTTATTACTACATTTCAGATTCAGATTTCAACTCAACAAAACCATAAAAAAGTACAAAGCGATCATAAAGTTACATAATCAGAATATAACCTCCTTCAGCATAGGTACCAGGAGACCAGAAACAAACAGGAGTTGTAGAATCAATAATGCAGCGGTTGTCAGGAGCGTGTCTTCTAGTATGGCTGCTGATGACGTCACGGGCGAACACCAAGTGGGTGGAAGGCAGGATCGATACTAAGGAAGTAAGTTTTATGACTTTGGTAGGTATCTGTCCCATTTCTCATACGATCATGATTTAGTTTGAAAAGTCCTAATATTAAGGTAGATGTTTGCAGAAAATTCTGGACATTTTACGTTGCTTTTTAACCGACTTCAAAAATGAGGAGGTTCTCAATTCGGGCGTTATTTTTATTATAGCTTTCTTATTTCATTCGCCATTCCGCGGGATCCCCCTTTGTTAAAATGTCAATATTATCTTATGAGTCATGACGGGGCCACCATTAGAGGGCCAAAGCCTGCCAGAGTCGCAGGACTCACGATTTCCCGTGACCCCGGAACGTAAAGGGCTATTGAAGGACACCGTGGATTTTAGCCAGTACGAGTCTGGCAGTACCTCCCGCTCTGCCCTGGGTGGGAGGACTCATTTGATGATTTTTAAAAAAAACTTTCTCATTTCGATCGCCATTCCGCAGGATCCCCCTTTATTAAAGTGGTAATA
This sequence comes from Agrotis puta, assembly GCA_943136025.2. Taxonomy (NCBI): domain Eukaryota; kingdom Metazoa; phylum Arthropoda; class Insecta; order Lepidoptera; family Noctuidae; genus Agrotis; species Agrotis puta. The sequence goes on along the minus strand of OW964195.2, from coordinate 5,539,695 downwards.
TTATCTTATGAGTCCTCCCATCCTGGATGGAAAAAGACTGGAGTAGGACTGTCAGACTTGTACTGACTAAAACCACTGTGTTTTTTCAATTACCCTTTACGTTACAGGGTCACAGTAACCTGTTTTGTCTACCTCACGACCCCGGACGTAGTCCCACGACCCCGGGTCTTAAAGATCTACTTATATTGTAAAGCCGGGTATGAACAGCTAAATTAAAAAAAAAGAAACACTAAAAACCTCCTTTTAATTAAGTCACTTTATAGATTTTAATCTCGTAGAGCACTATCTATGGTAACGATTTTATTTCTAAAATAGCCGTTATTGGAATCGAACTCTGTTACTCAGCAAGCCATTCAGTCATCTTAGCCGAATACACAAACCATAGACATTCTATAAATTATTTAAAAATACCCTCTTTTTTACAGAACTGGGCTTTTCTATCTCGCTTCTGCTTTCTATCTTTGGAAGGCCAGTTTGAGTACCTGATAGAATATGACAAAGAGGCCGGTATACCTAATTTATTGTTGTATTACGATGATGACAGCCAGTGGCCTTCAGTCTACCACAGCAGTAAGGTAAGTTATTTAAAAAAGTAAGATCAAAATTCGTTGAAAAACATTAAATAAACGTCAAAAAGATGTAGGTTCTTCATTCATATCTAAGTGCTTCGATTGAGAAGAAGTGGCTGAATACACTTCTCAGCAGCATATTTTAGTGTTGGTAAATTTATTTTCGACTCAAAAACTAAACTGGAATCATTTAATGACATTATCTGTTTGTGTCCCAATTGGGCGCCAAGTAAATACTGGCGCCCAATTGGGACCAAGTATGTTTTTATTGAATAGGTGCTAAAACTAGATAAATACATTTGAACGTTTATTTTCCGATAATATTTCGCGTGGATAATGATTTGAGCCGAAGAAGGAACATCAAGTGTTCATTTCACCACCAGAGGCGTAGCTACCGTCGTATCAGCCGTATCAATAATACGGGGCCCCCAAGTGTCAAGGGCCTCCGACGATTGGAATAAAAACATAAAATGTTGCTCTTAAATGGATACTTATCGCGGCGGTAAAGCTCCAATTATTGAACTCCAATTTTTAAAAAGGCTATATCTAGTTTTGAATGAGCTAATGAACTAAAAATGAGCTACTATCAGTCAGTATTAGCATTAGTTACACGAGTCAGGATGCTATTGTCTTTGTTCTACTAAATTTAGATTAGAAGGGCATCAAACAAGTTTTGATACGGGGCCCCTTCTGGCCTAGCTACGCCACTGTTCACCACAGATTCAGTGTTTGTGCCTACTACCAGTAGCAGTCAGGAGACTCTATAATGTGATCAGTTGATGGCAATAAAAAGAAGAAAATGTGTACTTATCCCATTTCTTTACAGACGTGTAAAGAACGCGAGGAAGTATTAAATAAAGCTGGACAGAACCAGATAATTAGGTTATCACACTGGTATCCCGACACGGAATATTCCGGCTGCATCATTACAAAGCATAACAAAGAAGTTCCAGCGGAAAAGCAGGGGTGAGCTATTTAAATTACTATTTATTGAGAATATCCTCCTAGCGGTCCGACTCATTTTTTTCATCGTGGTAAAATCATCAAATGAGTCCTCCCACCCACGGCAGAGCGAGAGGTACTGTTAGACTCGTACTGACTAAAATCCACGGTGTCCTTCAATAGTCCTTTAGCGAGAGGTTTCCGCCTATCGCCGTCGTGAAGACACGGCGGTGCTCTGCTCAAGCGGGGCAGTCCTGCACCGTTACTCCACCGTGTCCTCTTCTTTTTACTTCCGTGTCCGGTGAGGACCTGGGTCATGCGGTAGGTCAGGACGTGACGCCTATCCAGCCACTCCTCAAAGAGCGGTCTTACCGCCGCGATTGCGGCGTGCCCGGGCGGTCCACCCCTTGCAACGGAACCACAAGCTACCTGTAATTTTCAGTGACAGCTGAGCGATTCTACTGGCGGTGGTAGGCCTCCCCAGGCCTGCCTGCCTCGCGGTAAATATTCTCTCGGAGTCCGATACCAAGCATTTTTTACCGTGTTCCGTCGGTGTGCAGAAGTTCCGTTTCTTACTGCTCGCTCGCTTTACCTTTTTTTTTGCGAAGTAAAATCATCAAACGAGTCCTCCCACCCAGGGCAGAGCGGGAGGGACTGTCAGACTTGTACTGACTAAAATCTACGGTGTTCTTCAATTTATTTTTTAAACGTTTTCCCACACTAGAATTTCTCCTGTATCATGGGTGCTTTTACAAACACATAAACTCTTTACGTTTCGGAGTCACGGTATTCCTTAGTCCCGCGACCCCGGCAGGCTTTGGTGGGCCCCGTCATTGTGTTGACACTCTTTGAGGTGCGCGTGAAACACAACACGCCGTAGACCCGGGCATGGTCCATGGTCGGACAGCGAGTCGCCCAAACATTTTAAAGCTTTACATTAGGTCTAATTTTTGCCTCTAGGCTAAATTGAGGCCAAAAGCAAACCATTTATCATCTTATTTATTTTCTATGGCGTGACTTACCTTCTCTCCCCACCTGACGAATCTTTAAACCCCCAAGTTACTTGACCCCCGGTCATTTCTAATCTTAATTTCATCGCCCTAAATCGCCAAGTACCGTACAATGCAAATAGCCACTTTGTCTAACAAGTATTGCCTTTAAACCAGCTGAATGTCTCCCAAGAGTAATAAACTGCAATTGTAGTTTATCCTACCCACGATCAAATTATATAACTGCACAAATATGTGGGTCATTGTTGTATTCATATACACATGTCAGTTACATAGGCTCATGTCCCAAGACCACACGACATATTACTACTTTTTTTTTTTTCGTGGTAACATCATCAAATGAGTCCTCCCACCCAGGGCAGGGCGGGAGGGACTGTCAGACTCGTACTGACTAAAATCCACGGTGTCCTTCACTAGCCCTTTACGTACCGGGGTCACTGTAATTCGTTAGTCCCGCGACCCCGGCAGGCGACATATTACTATTGATAAACTTTGTAAGAGCTGTCTAAACGTGATTCCGCCATAGATTTTGTACGGCAACGGTCACCTATGATATCGCTAATTTGTGGTCAATCGCTGAACTAGATTTTAAAGAAACTAAAATCTCATTTTGCTGTAAATTAATAAATAAAAACTGAGGCTGTAGCACGAATTTTCACGTTTTAGTGAAGTAAACGGGAACTTCGGCGTTAATTTGATGGAAAAAAAATAGTCTCTCGTTCTTACATTGGAGGTCCTTTTTTATTTTCCATACAACAAACAGAACGAAAACTTGTAATAAAGCCTCTGGCTTTTACATCTAATATTATGTGCGAATTTTCCATAACAGATCAATCCATTTATTGGTTTTTTCCTGCGATCTCTGTTGTCGTCTGCGATAAAAAAATAAATCGCTAATGATTGTAACGTGACCGGTAGGGTTACCGATCCCGCAGTGGTAGACGCCCACGGCGACAGACTTAGCAAGACGATCTCCGGCCACCGTAGGCGCGGGCATGCGGGCGGCGAGTAATGGGCAACTCGCTGTCTGACCATGGACCATGCCCGGGTCGACGGCGCATTGTGTTCCACGCGCGCCTCAAGGTGTGTCAGCATAGTGACGGGGCCTGTAGAGGGCCAAAGCCTGCCGGGGTCTCGGGGCTCAGGAATTACCGTGACCCCGGTACGTAAAGGGCTATTTAACACCTTGGATTTTAGTCAGTCAAGTCTGATAGTCCCTCCCGCCCTGCCCTGGGTAGGAGGACTCATTTGATGATTTTACCACGATAAAAAAAGGGTTATCGATCAGTCATTTCCATTAGTCTGAACCCATGGATCGTACCACATATGGGGTTCTTTAATACCCGTACTTGTACATATATAAATTGTATTCATAGTCCAGTAATGGGAGGTAAGGGTCTGCTGAGTGACCTAATAATTACGTTATGGAGGTCAGATGGTAATCGCGCTTTAAGCCGGCAAAACACTAGGTTAGTGTGTTTAATTATAAATCGGTAGGGCAAGGTCGTTGAATATAGAGGGCAGATCTTAGCTGGAATATAAACGTACTAGCTTTTGCCCGCGACTTTGTTCGCGTGGAATAGTGAAAACTATCCTATGTCCTTTCTCAACTATGTCTGTAGCAAATTTCACACAAATCGGTTCAGTAGTTTAGGCGTGAAAAAAAGACAGACAGACAGAGTTACTTTCGCATTTATAATATTAGTTTGGATCACTGCCTTGTTAGTCTACTGATCTAAAGCGACGACTAGGCCTGATGTTCTGAATAGATTATCTTAGATTATCAAAAAATATTCGACCCGTATTTTTTCTTTTGTTTCGTAAACCAATATTGACGGAGATACGATGCTTTCAAAATTGGCAATGCGTCACAATTTAGTAAAATTTCTATTGAATTCTGACGTCACGAGCCCCCACTCTCGAGTTGTGATGCGTTGTATTTTGGTGAATATTCATTGATATTATAAAAGTAAAAATACGTGCCCGTTATTTTTATTATTATTACAAGCTTTTATTTAACTTGCAATGTTTGTATGTTTGTTTAGATCAAATCTTGCAAGTCAAATTAGAATCACTTCTAATTACTCAATCGATCTGAAACTTGGTATTAATATGGAACCCCGATGACAATGCAATAATATGGTGACAGCGACCTGGTGGTGCAGCCAGGATCGTCTGCTCACGAGAGAACTCCTCAATGTTTAATAGTACACAACTAAAACTTGAAATATATATGGAAACCCGATAACAATGCGATAATATGATAAGTGCGATCTGGTGGTGCAGCCAGGATCGTCTGCTCACGAGAGAACTCCTCAATGGTTAATAGTACACAACTAAAACTTGAAATATATATGGAAACCCGATAACAATACGATAATATGATAAGTGCGATCTGGTGGTGCAGCCAGAATCGTCTGCTCACGAGAGAACTCCTCAAAGGTTAATAGTACACAACTAAAACTTGAAATATATATGGAAACCCGGTAACAATGCAATAATATGATGATAACAACCTGCTGGTGCAGCCAGGGACATCTGCTTACGAGAGAACTCCTCAATGGTTAATAGTACCGAGCTATAACATTGAACATAATATATGGCAACCCAAATAATAATACAATAATATGGTGACAGTGTCTTGGTCGTGCAGCTAGGATCAGCTGCTCCCGATAGAATATGGTCACAACTACAATGAAATCTATTTTGGCTATTAATAAAATTAATTATTATATTAATCTATTTTGTCGTGCCCTGGGATCTGGAGGCGACTGCCCTCCAGCGCGTCTATGAGTGGCGCGTGGAGGCGCAGCGTCGGGGCGAATCCCCGCTGCCTCGACAAGTCGAGGCGCGGCGGGAAGAGCTCCGGCGTGATCTCAGGGCAGTATGGAGGGAGTGACTGTCGCAACCGAGGTCCGGGCACGCCGCAATCGTGGCGGTAAGACCCCTCTTTGAGGAGTGGCTGGATAGGCGTCACGGCGTCCTGACCTACCGCATGACGCAGGTCCTCACCGGACACGGAAGTTTCGGGAGGTTCCTGTGTCTGATAGGGAGGGAAGAAACCTCCTGGGTGTCACCACTGCGAGGATCGTCCGGAGGACACGGTGGAGCATACGGTGCAGGACTGCCCCGCTTGGGCAGAGCACCGCCGTGTCCTCACGACGCAGATAGGCGGAGACCTCTCGCGTCCGGCATTGGTCGAGGCCTTGCGGGGCGAGACGGAGTGGGAAGCGGTCGCCTCCTTTTGCGAAGCAGTCATGCTCGCGAAGGAGGAGGACAGCGTCCTCCCTCCACCCCAGCCGCAGTGGTAGACGCCCACGGCGTCGGACGTCGCCAGACGATCTCCGGCCACCGTAGGCGCGGGCATGCGAGCAGCGAGTAATAGGCGACTCGCTGTCCGACCATGAACCATGCCCGGATCGACGGCGCGTTGTGTTCCACGCGCGCCTCAAAGAGTGTCAGCATAGTGACGGAGCCTGTAGAGGGCCATAGCCTGCCGGGATCGCGGGACTAACGGATTATCGTGACCCTGGTACGTAAAGGGCTATTGAAGGACACCGTGGATTTTAGTCAGTACAAGTCTGACAGTAACTCCCGCCCTGCCCTGGGTGGGAGGACTCATTTGATAATTTTACCACGATAAAAAAAAAAACTTTTTTGTCGTCTATTTAGGCTCAAAGCTCTTCGTTGCTGGCCAAGCATACGTGGCCTTAAGTAGAGTCAAATCGCTAGAAGGTCTCCTTATTGAAGAACTTGACTGTACGAAATTAACAGGTAAACGACCATGCAACAATAACGCACTAAATGTAATAGAAAGACTGCGAAATATGTCCAACGAAAACTAAAAATTTAAAAATAAAATAACAGTAAAAAAACAATTTTAAAAACAAGCTTTTATTTAAATGCTCTAAAAAGGACAAAATAAACTTTAAATTAAATCAAACATATAACTTAAGTATAATATAAAAGCTTGTCGCGAGATTTACTTGTCACAAACAAAACAAACAAATAATTCAACGACAAAATGTATGTATCATAACATACTTTACACAGGTAAATCTCGCGACAAGCTTTTATATTATACTTAAGTTATATGTTTGATTTAATTTAAAGTTTATTTTGTCCTTTTTAGAGCATTTAAATAAAAGCTTGTTTTTAAAATTGTTTTTTTACTGTTATTTTATTTAAACTCTAAATGACGGACTAATTATATTTGTAATTTATAGCTACTGTCAAATAGCCAATTCCAACAAGCCCAAACACGGCTAGGATACATTGTCTTGCTATGGAGTTTCAGTGCCTGTCTCTTGACTTCATCATCAGATCTGACGGGAGAATGGTTCTTATTGAACGCAAATGCTTCACTTGTTATAGAGAAAATACCAAAAGCTCAAATACATTTTCCTATAAAATTTGAAGTGTTCTCTCGATTTTGCTAACATTCCATCATCAGATCCCGTCCTAGTGACTATGAGACCAATTAGAAACCATAGGGCTTTCGAATAAAATAATTTTCGAAATCGGTTCATTAATGTCGGAGCTATCACTGCCTTGTTAGTCTTGTGATTTAAAGGGCGACTATTGAGCCTGATGTTCTGAGTTCAGAATATTGCAGTTGTATTATGCACATTTGATGGAAAACCTTTTCCTCTAAGCCCCGCCTAACCCATAGCCGTACGCTAACATCTTCTGCCTAGCCTATTCCCAATTATAATAGGGTCGGCTTTCAGTCAAAACAGATGCAGCTGGATATCAGTATTTTACATGGAGCGACTGCCTGTCGGACCTCCACAACCCAGTCTCTGGGTAATACGATTCCCCATAGTAAGACTGGTTGTCAGAATTTAGAAGCCGTACGCTAACATATACTATATTATTTTCAGGACAACAACACCAAAACCGACAGAACCACCGAAAAAACCAAAGAACTCTACGAAACTCCAACCGCCAGAACCGTCATACTACGACCAGTTCCTAAAAACCACAACTCAAAGCCCCAAACCCACATTAGTGGATACCAATACCAACACCACGTGGTTTGAGCTTCTACCCACCGATGATCTGAACTTCACCACCATGGCTCCCGAAGATGAGTTGTGGGAGAGCATTGGACCCGGTAACGGCAGCCATTTTGGAAATTTGAATGATGAAGTCGAAATTCTTTTTGATAATCGGAATAGGAGTGGGGTGAGTAATTATTTTTTTACATATATATAAATCATTTGTTGTTCGTTAGTATCGCTAAAACTCGAGAACGGCTAGACCGATTTAGCTATCTTTGGCTTTTTTTTTTACGTGTTAAAATAATCACTTGAGTCCTCCCACCCAGGGCAGAGCGGGAGGGACTGTCAGACTACGGTGTCCTTCAATAGCCCTTTACGTACTTGGGTCACGGTAATTCGTGAGTACCGCGACCGGCTATCTGTGGCTTTGAATTATTTTTGGAAGTCCAAGAAAAAAAAGAAAAATAAAATGATTCTGAGGCGGTACGAAGCTAGTTTGCTATATTTATATGTGGTATTAAAGATCGCGCGTAGATAAATAGAGTGTGGCTAGCCCCCCAGATGTATTGATGACCTGAATAAGGTAGCAGCTACTATCGCAGCTTGTCCAGCTGCGATAGTGGACTGCGATAGTCTGAGATGGTGATGACGATAAATTTGGAAAATAAATTGTTTGTAGTGGTGCTATCCTGTGGATTCTCAACAAGGAACTATTTTTTTCCTTCAAAGTGACGTTAAACATTCCTTTTACATTACGTCACAAAAACGTGAAAATTGAAAAAACAAATACGTCAAGCGTTTTAATCCTAATTAATTTGTTTTCTTTTAGCATAAAATAAAACGCTCATTAGAACTATACGAGCGTTTCCGCCGTCGACGTTTAAATGCCGAAGCTCGCAGTCTACCCAGCCAGAGCGAGAAGGAGAGATTATTGGTCTCGTGTCACAACTCGAGGAGGTTCCGATCTGCTAGAGAACGCTGGTGGTTCATTGCCATCAGCAATTGTGAGAGCAGTAAGGTTAGTAATCGTAGTATTAATATTAATATGAACAAATATGGCCCTGATGCAGCTACCGAGAGAGCGGTGAACCCGTAGGTCGTGGGTTTAAACCCAGTCCGACTCATAACTTTGTTTAATTTATCACGTCACCACTGCTCTGAAAATCGTGAGGGAACGGCATGTGACATCTGTCAACCCGCACTGACCCCACGTGCTGGATTATGGCTCACTCCCTTTCACAGAGGGGAGGCTTATGCACAAACAATTTGGAAGAATAGACAATTTATACTTAAGTAGAGGAGATTCTACTTAAATAAAAACAGCCACACAGGATGACCGTCTACATAGTATAAAACAAAGTCGCTTCCACATGTCTGTTTGTCTGTACCTATGTATGCTTAGATCTTTAAAACTACGCAACGGATATTGATGCGTTTGTTAAATAGATAGAGTTATTCAAGAGGAAGATTTATTATGTATATAACATGTCAGAATATAGTAAAGATTGCACCCGTGCGGAGCCGGGCCGGCTCGCTAGTCACTGGGTTGGACCATAAATGCACCCTTTTATGGTCGAACCCAGCGACTAGCGATCAGTCATCATTTCATACATGTTACATGTCGCGAAAAGCACGTTGAGCCATTGGTCCTACCTGTTTCTTTTTATATTTAGCGATCGGTTCGTGTTTGACCACTATCGCGCCTGATGGGAAGCTAAGATGTCCGTGGCGAAGCACGCTTGCCTAAAAATAACCTTTTCACTTTTGACTTAAAGACCCCAAGGTTATAGCTATCTGGGAACCCAGACCCCGGCAAGGAATTCTATTCAATTATCATACATTACTATATCAGATCTCTCCTCATACGTCCGTTTATTATTCTTCAGGGTTTGGACGTCAAATACAAGTTTCTAATGACCAATGGACGAGATGGTGACTTCTGGCATCAACACTTTTCTGCTGACGAATTTTGTGAGTACTTTTTTGTCGTGGTCCTCCTTTTTTGAAGTCGGTCAAAAATTATAGCATTCAACTTTATGTTTTTAGGGTTCCGTACGTCTGAATACAAAAACGGAACCCTTATAGGATCACTCGTGTGTCTGTCCGTCCGTCGCTTACAGTCAATTATCTCCGAATCTATTAGACCGATTAAGTTGAAATTTGGTACACATATCAATTCCTGTGACCCAAACACAGAGGTGTGACGTGAGCAGATGAAATCTGTATATGGGGGGTCATTTTTGGGGGGGAAGGGGAAAATTAAAAAAAAATTCTTTTTTTCAAATGAAAGGTCTTGTTGAGAAGATCTTAAATGTATTTTTTTGTAATTTTAAAATAAATAGTTTCCAAGTTATTCAAGAAAATAGACGAAAATTGACCATTCCCCCCCCCCCCCCTTATCTCCGAAACTACTGAACCTAAAATTTTGAAAAAAATACAGAAATTAGTTTTCTCCTTATAGATTATAGGAAAACCTATAAGAAGTCCATGATATTAAAATAACATGGTAAATCACTCAATATTGTGCGTACCAACTTACATTTTTTTTTTAATACGTCATAAATCGTAAACCGCAATTTATCTTTCAAAGTTACAACCAACTTTTATATAATGTTACTTGCTGCTACGGAACCCTTTAAAGGCGAGTCCGACTCGCACTTGGCCGGTTTTTTTTTATCGTGGTAAAATCATCAAATGAGTCCTCCCACCAAGGGCAGGGCGGGAGGGACTGTCAGACTTGACTGACTAAAATCCACGGTGTCCTTCAATAGCCCTTTACGTACCGGGGTCACGGTAGTTCGTGAATCCCGCGACTCCGGCAGGCTTTGGCCCTCTACAGGCCCCGTCACTAACTTTATGTATTAAGTAAAATTCCATCAAGATTTATTTCCGACAATTGAAACTTGGTTTCTCTGAAAAACATCTTTCATTGAAGAAATCTAACTTGTTTCAACATTTCACAGATGTCCTCCCAGTCCTTCTAGCTTACACTTTTGCCTACGTGGTCGTGATGATAGCAGTAGTGATGTGCAGCGTCGAGCTGAAGTCTCGACACCTACTGCACTCGACATACAAGCTGTTCCTGATGTCGATTGTGGCACAGCACTCGGGGGTCATGCTGCAAAGTTTGGCGTATATTCGATACGCTGCCAATGGATTTGGGAGCGAGAATGCTAGGATTGTTGGTGAGTCCAAATGTCTACACTATTTCTTGCAGCTAACGATTTGAGCACCTGGATGATAAAATCAAGTTGCTGTGGTGAAATAAAATCGTTTTTATCACCGAAAGACGTTAAAAACATTGAATGAAAGTTTCGTGTCCGTTTCGATTTCTCGGCCAAAGAGTCGTAGAAGAAAAATGACTACGTCAACGTGACGAAGGAATGTGCGCAGTCGAGGAAAGAGGGTTGCGCACTGAATATTGAAATTTCGAATTGCGGTTTTCACAGTATTCTTCATCTATTGTTTTCCTTCTTCGACACTTTGGCCGAGCAAATAAACGGATACAAAGATTCGACCTTGCTGGTTAGGACTGCGATAGCCTATTTGGTTCACCGTAAGATTCCAGTGGTGTTCGCAGTCAAATTTTACTTTCCACAAAAAAGCTTTTTGAAGCATCATGTTTTTATATTTCCAGGGCAATTCTTCTGCGGCCTATCAGAGATGACATTCCTGCTATTACTGGTGCTGATGGCTAAAGGTTACACCATCACCCGAGGCAGACTCAAAGTGGGCTTCACCGTCAGACTCACCGTGTTCATGTGCTGTTACATCGTCACTTATATTGTGCTCTTTGTGTACCAGGCTAAGGTGAGGAGACTTTTTTTTTTGGGAAACCCACCATAATATTCTCAAACCACTGCAACTCCTGAATGCCAGAATCAACAGTGGCAAAAGAAAAGAATAGTGGAGGAGTAGGAAAAACACGTAGTTTCCACTTCCCTCCATGTCAAGCAGGAGACAGAACAAAACAAGGCCAATAGGCACAAAGGGACATTACAACTGGGAGAATTCCAGTTGCCTAGCACTACGGGTAAAAAGTACTACTAATATTAATGGGTCCTAAATTTTGAGCTGCTATATTTGATTCCACTACTGTTCGAGTTGGTGGTTAAGGTGAGGAGGTATTGGTAAATGTTAAACTGAAATTAGTCTCTTTAAAGGTCATAGATCCACTCGGCAACCAACCAATACCACCTCGTTGTTTGACATCCTTTCCTTGCCAACCAGACACCGTCGTGTTATCACCAGTGAATTTCACGTTATTAACACTTTGAGCTGAGCAACGTAGTAATACGTAAAATTTTATAAACGCTATTTGACACAACGTTTAATCACGTCAGTAAAAAATATGTCTTTCTTCAAAGAACGTGTATAAACGGATGAGGCTTATACAAATTCCTTCAAGCTATGTCATCGCGCCGTATTACTTTAAATTTTGGGACTGCTAGCGCCATTCCAGGTTAGTTTTTTTGTGCACTTTATAAGGCTACTCGCATACATATATTCTAATTACGCCTACATTCAGAGAAAATAGTGCGCTGCGCCACAAACATTTGAATACCCAGATGCTCAGCTGAAAGTGAACTTGCGTGGTCAACGAGTGTGCAACTCATGGTCCTAACTAATTTCCGAGTAGTCTGCCAGCGATTGGCACTTATCGGTATATGTACAATCACAGGCAGCGCTTGTTCACGCTTGGCCACGGTCTTAGCACCCTAACGACAGGCCCATTGCATTGTAATGGGCCGCCGCCGAAAGCGTCCGCGGGAAGGGGCGAAGCCCCGGGACCGTTGCCGCATCCCATTGCGGGGGTGTAGCGATAGCTATGTACTGTACTTGTTCCACTCGGGATCCGCGCGTTGTCAACGCAATGCAAGAAAATATGCGAACAGCGAGTAGCCATCGAGTAGTTCACTCGCCGTATAAGAAATCTCATTGCTGGACTCCACGATGTGTTCTTCGACGAGGCCGCTTTGAGTTCATTCGATCGTGCAGCGCGAGTGCTCACAGCTCACGCTGCACGATTTGATAGTGTCGCTGTCAGTAGCTTAGTGAATGGCAAACTGTACTCATCGTGGCTTCAGCGCTGCGGCCGCTGTGTCACAAGGCTGTATTTATACAGAATAGCACTGCTGCTTGTTAGCTAGATTCCGGTGACCGGTGACATTATGGAGTTGATAAAGAGAGTGATAATCAATATGAAGAAAAAGTCCCAAAGATGTGTAGCATTAAAGTACGGAACAGAAACTACCAATGATGTTTTTTTTTTTATCGTGGTAAAATCATCAAATGAGTCCTCCCACCCAGGGCAGGGCGGGAGGGACTGTCAGACTTGTACTGACTAAAATCCACGGTGTCCTACAGTAGCCCTTTACGTACCGGGGTCACGGTAATGGGAAAGTCCCGCGACCCCGGCAGGCTCTGGCCCTCTACAGGCCCCGTCACTATGCTGACACTCCTTGAGGCGCGCGTGGAACACAACGCGCCAATGATGATAATGAAAATCTTCGTTTCCAGGCCTTCGATCCAGGTGAAGTGCTGTACCTTTACGAGAGTCCAGCTGGCTACGGTCTCATAGTGTTAAGGATCCTGGCGTGGTGCATGTTCGCTTACTCCACTTTTTTCACCGTCAGGAAGTATCCAGAAAAGGTATGTTTTTAAACTTTTTTAAATCAACATCTATCTTTTCTATACATATAATAAATCTGTAGAAGGGTCAATTCTGTACATTGAAAATAGCGGGGGGTGTTGCTGGATCGATACCAAACCCAAATTTATGATTAAAAAAATTTTTGTCTGTTTGTCTGTCTGTTTGTGCAGGCATCACGTGAAAACTAACAGTTCGATTTCAATGAAACTTGGTCTAATTATTCCTTATTATCCTGGGCATAACATAGGATACTTTTTATCCTGGAAAAATACGTAGAAAAAAAATCTTATTTTTCAGTTTTATTCATAGACGTTGTTCTGTAGAACCGCGGACACACGTTGCATTACCCGCAGTGGATTCAGCGCCGTAATATTTATAAGATGTCATTGTCAGAGTTACTCAAAATGGGGAAATAAACCATCCACGCGAAGACCGACATCCGCGCGGACGGAGTCGCGGGCGGAAGCTAGTTTAGAAATAAGGTCATATCTTCGGTGACGTTGCACCATTTGGCCATCAATGGAATATTAGATTCGACATCGTTTGTAGGGGGCTGTGATAGCTTTGTTGGTTAAGTATCTGGAGTGCCTACCTAACCAGAAGACGCAGGTCGAAGTCCCACTCGCACTAACTGCTGTTCTTCTGTTCATTCCGAAAAAATCTTTTTTATAAACACGTACTTGAAAAATAACATCACGCCTGTAATCCCGGAAGGGTTAGGCAGAGGGGAACTACATAATAATAAACCCACATTTTGGCTGTTTTGTTTTATGTCTCATGTTACAAGGGGCTAGCCTGGTCGCGGGACTGTACGAATTACCGTGACCCCGAAACGTAAAGGGCTATTGAAGGACACCGTGGATTTTAGTCAGTACAAGTCTGACAGTCCCTCCCGCTCTGCCCTGGGTGGGAGAACTCATTTGATGATTTTACCACGATAAAAAAAGGGGGCTAGCCTATTGCCACCAGGAACAAATTTACACTCCGTAACTTCCTAAAAAAACCGGCCAAGAGCGTGTCAGGCCACGCTCAGTGTAGGGTTCCGTAGTTTCCCGTCCGTTACAATAAGTGTTAACAAATAGCCTTTTTTTAAACATGTGTGCGACGACTATCAACCACTTTTGTCCCCGTACAAGTTAAAAAATAAAACCCTCAATATAAATTTGAAAAGACACAATAACAATTTCCCACAAACCTTTATCAAATAGCTATTTTATTTTAATCGAAAAGAGTAAGTAGTTCAGGTAGCGATTATGCACTCTAAGAACATATATTTTAAGTAGTAGCAAATTTTTACCACAGGTAGGTCATGAAAGCACGAAGACATCGACTTTTAAAATTGACGTCATTACGCAACGCCATCTATCGAACCATTTATGAACTGGTTTTTACCTTAACATTTTATGCGTTTGATAACTTTGGAATGCGCCAACCGATTTCAATAATTATTTTTTTGTTTGAAAGAAGATACGTTCAGAATAATGAAATACGTAAACGAAGTTAAAAAAAATGCTTGTATATATGATTAAATAATTGATTATACTACAAACTTAGTCCAGGAATTTTGTACCACCTTCTTGTTTTTTTTGCACAAAAACTGTTCTTTCCATCAAGTTCAAAATAATTTTCCTAGAAAGTCCTTATAAAGTTCTACTTTCCAGATTTTTTTCATATTTTCTAAACTTATGGTTCAAAAGTTAGAGGGGGGGGGACACATTGTTTTTGACTTTAGGAGCGATTATTTCCGAAACTATTGACATCATCAAAAAATGATCTTAGTAAACCCCTATTCATTTTTAAATACCTATCCAACGATATATCACACGTTAGGGTTGAAATTAAAAAAAAAATCACTTTCTATTTTACATATAGGGGGGCTACCCTAAAAAAACATTTTTTTCCAATTTTTATTTTTGCACTTTGTCGGCGTGATTGATATACATATTGGTACCAAATTTCAGCTTTCTAGTGCTAACGGTCACAGAGATTAAGCGAGGACGGACAGACAGACAGACAGACAGACAGACATGGCGAAACTATAAGGGTTCCTAGTTAACTACGGAACCCTAAAAACTCAGTTACACGTTGTCTGATCCGGGAATTGAACTCGGGACCTTCGGGACCTCATGAAATCAAAATCAAAAGTAATTTATTCATATTAGGCTGATTTATCAGCACTTTTTGAAGGTCAATTTTTAGATATGACAGTCCCCCAAAGCGCCCCCCCCCCCTTCATGTTAGTTTTTAACCACCTTAAAGTTTCTTTCTCGATTATTTTTAGATATTGTTTCTTTGCAGAACATTTTCTACTGTCCTTTCTTCATTTGTGGCACACTGTGGTTCTACGCTGGACCTCTATTTATTCTAACTGCGAATACTTATATAGGTAAGTTATTATTTTGTTATCAGAGATTAAGAAAAAAGGACTCTTAGCGTGTGCCTGGAAATCTGTATTGGTTAGTATCTTCAGAAGCTTCTATCAGTTTCTGTAATGAACGAAAAACAAGACACTATATTTTGTACTTCATCGAGAGCCGAGGTGTTAGCACGTGTGTCAGGTGTGCGACGGAAACTTAAAAAAATAATTTTTAAATTGAATGTACTGTTGTAGGGACAAGATTTAAATAAGGGTAAACATTTAAAGGGTTAAATGTTTACTCAATATTAAGTATTTATTTAAAACTAGGAGAAATACTAATAGGCCATTTTACTCCAAAATTTTTAGGGATTCGAAATATAGATTATAAAAAAATATTAGACCCGTATTTTTTCTTTTGTTACGCAAACTAAAATTGACGAAGATACCACGCTTCAAAAAATCACAAAACGGCACTCGGTCCGGTCGGTACAATTTCACCAAGTGCAATGACGTCTGCCCTGGGATCTGGAGGCGACTGCCCTCCAGCGCGTCTACGAATGGCGCGTGGAGGCGCAGCGCCGGGACGAATCCCCGCTGCCTCGACAGGTCGAGGCGCGGCGGGAAGAGCTCCGGCGCGATTTCAGGGCAGTATGGAGGGGGCGACTGTCGCAACCGAGGTCCGGGCACGCCGCAATCGCGGCGGTAAGACCCCTCTTTAAGGAGTGGCTGGATAGGCGTCCCGGCGTCCTTACCTTCCGCATGACGCAGGTCCTCACCGGACACGGAAGTTTCGGGAGGTTCCTGTGTCTGATAAGGAAGGAGGAAACGCCTGGGTGTCACCACTGCGAGGATCGTTCGGAGGACACGGTGGAGCATACGGTGCAGGACTGCCCCGCTTGGGCAGAGCACCGCCGTGTCCTCACGACGGCGATAGGCGGAGACCTCTCGCGCCCGGCATTGGTCGAGGCCATGCTGCGGGGCGAGACGGAGTGGGAAGCGGTCGCCTCCTTCTGCGAAGCAGTCATGCTCGCGAAGGAGGAGGCGTGCCGCGTGAGGGAGAGAACAATGTCCTCCCTCCGACCCAGCCGCAGTGGTAGACGCCCACGGCGACGGACG
This sequence comes from Agrotis puta, assembly GCA_943136025.2. Taxonomy (NCBI): domain Eukaryota; kingdom Metazoa; phylum Arthropoda; class Insecta; order Lepidoptera; family Noctuidae; genus Agrotis; species Agrotis puta. The sequence continues at coordinate 5,523,043 of OW964195.2, read as the reverse complement.
TCGCCAGACGATCTCCGGCCACCGTAGGCGCGGGCATGCGGGCAGCGAGTAATGGGCGACTCGCAGCCCGACCATGGACCATGCCCGGGTCGACGGCGCGTTGTGTTCCACGCGCGCCTCAAGGAGTGTCAGCAAATTGACGGGGCCTGTAGAGGGCCAGAGCCTGCCGGGGTCGCGGGACTTACCCATCACCGTAACCCCGGTACGTAAAGGGCTAGTGAAGGACACCGTGGATTTTAGTCAGTACAAGTCTGACAGTCCCTCCCGCCCTGCCCTGGGTGGGAGGACTCATTTGATGATTTTACCAAGCAAAAAAAAAAAAAGTGCAATGACGTCGCAAGCCCATTTGTTTAAAGCCAAGTGGACCAAAGGAACTCATTTCCAGGTTATAGATTTTTAGCAGGGGCAACGAATATGGTCGGCATGATAGCAGTTTTAAATCGAGTTTGATCCGTAGCATACCTAGCTGTCCAAAATGTGGTGTCTCAGAAAATGACACTAAATTACTGATTTTCGCTTTGTGATTTCAGATAAATGGGTACGAGAAAGCGTGGTAACAGCGGTTATACTGTTCATAACTTTTTGTGGCCACATTATGTTTTTGGTAAGCATTGAAAATGATAAAAGTAATTGTTTCTTTACGTTCAAAATTGGTTTATTTATGTTTTGTGACTTCCCGTGCAAACTAACGGAATCAATAATATTTTGTTGCAGTTGCTGACTCTACCAGTATTCGCCAACAAGAATTTCCCCTATCACGTGAGGACTACTCAAATTGGTGTAATGGAGGTAAAATCCGGTTATCCTAGTTTAATCCTACTTCCTACTAATATTATAAACATGAAAGTTTGTTTGGATGTTTGTTACTCTTCCACGCAAAAATAACTGAATGGATTTGGATAAAATTTGGTACACAGCTAGTTTATATCTTTGATTAACACATAGGATAGTTTTTGTCCCGATTTTCCCGTTTTAATCCCGATTTTGAAACCGGTGAAACCGTTGGCATCAGCTAGTAATTTCATATTTGGTAGTTCTGGGGTGCCATAATCCCTTACGTCAGCGGAGCCAAGATAGCTAGAAGTTCAACTTTTTTGTTCTGAAGCTAAACCATTAAGTGTGGTTTGTCGGCGACGGTCTTAAATAGCATAGTTGGATAGAATAGATGGTTCTTTAGGCTATCGTGAGAGTACACTAAATTATATCGCGATGCCGTTTTGTTTTTAACCGACTTCAAAAAGGAGTTCTCGTTTAGGTCGGTATGTTTTTTCTTTTATGTGTGTAAACCGATTACTTCGAAGTTTTTTGGTCCAATTTATGTGATTAGTTTTTGTTCCAAACAGTATACTTGCTATTTGGTCCCATAACAACTTCATTCAGATTGGTGCAGTATGAGCATTTTAATAATAAAATTTCAGCAGTGGTAATTTTAAAGATCGATGATGTTTGCAGGTGACAGGCAACTCTGCTCTCGACGGTTTTGGTCCAAACGCCTACCACCCGACTAATGCCCCGCCACAGACTGTCATAATTCCTCTAACTAGGTAAGTTAGCAGTAACAACCAGTTTGAATAAGGGTACCATGACTTTGCGTCTATAATCCCGGAGGATTACGTAAAGGTGTCTCTACAGATCTCCTACCATTTTGCCAGTGATATTTAAGTTCCATAAGGGCATGAGCCTATTGCCATAAACTGAGCTTCTGCTTCTTTATTTTCGTGTCGCGGTACATCGACTTTTACAACAAACAAATATACTAGGATTACTAGGAGATCCAGTAAATGGTCACTTTTATAGCGGAGTCCGAGGCTTTGTTCAGATCGTCAAGGGTGCAGCGGAAGGCAAATTTGGGACACTCCAGCAAGTGAGACATGGTTTGTGTGGAGCATCGCGCTTTCACTGTGTATTTGATGGATCGAAACTTCGCCAAATTGTATTTGTAGTGGCCTGTTTGAATACGCAAACGATTAACTGGGCACAATAACATAAATTAAGACGATACCTATCATAGAAATCTTTAAGAAAGGCCCAATAATAATTTGGCCGACTCGGAAATCAAACTTAGGACGTCATATTTAGGAATCTGGGTGTAGCGGTTTTATTTTCTCGAACTTAATGTTTTCTATTTGCTGTCAGAAGCTGAAATGTTTTTTTTATTCTTCATTTCAGGCGCACGGAAGAACTAATAGGCAACATGTACAGCCAATACATGGCGACCGCCCCTCCCCTCTCCTTAGAAGACCAAATACCAAAGTTAAAGAACATACCAAAACGAATAGACTCAATTTCACCCAAACACCACCTAATTTCACAGGACAGTACTGAAACAAACTCATCAGCAGACATAAAACCAGTAATACCAAAAGACGAACCTCCCAAAGAAATTTTTACCGTTGAAAATCAAATTTCAAAAATGGAACCTCCGATGTTGCCAGTTCAAAATAAAATAATGTTGCCAAGTGATAATTTGGAGGATTTGAACAGGGGTGATCTGCCCAATGTTATGAGATCAAGGAGGAATATTTTGGAGCCTATTAAGAGGGAAGAGAATGTACCCTCTTGGTCGCTGGCTAGGGGGCCTTGTATTGTTGGCGTGCAGAGGAAACCGGTGGCGAAGAGTGTTGATGAAGGTAATATTGCTATTTTTCTAGTGCTTAAAAAGTGGGATGAAGTAAGTCCGCCAAGTTTTATTTTTTGAATAGTTTTGGTGTTTTTCATTCTTTCCAGAAACCGGTTGCTAGTCTGTTACAACTCATCATCGCCATATTTTCTTTTCTTTTTCTTCTTTTTTTAAAAACATTGCTCCACACTAGGAATTTCTCCTGTATCGTGGGTACGTTTACAAAAATAGAAACTCACATACACAAACACCCAGCCGGAACAACTTTAACTTGCAGATCATACAAATATTTGTTCCGTGCGGGAATCGAAACCGCGACACGCTGCGCAGCACTCGATCGCTCAGCCACTACGCCATTCTTGTCGCCAAAATTTAATTTCTATAAGAAGTTTCCTCAAGAGTCTTAAAATTAAACCGAAAACTTACGTTATTGACGGTGTTCTTAGAATTTGGCATAATAAAACTGTCAAAAACCGAAAAAAATAATGGAGTAATATTTGCATTACTTTTAAGACAGCAATTGAGAAGCCTTTTACTGTTATTAAGTAAGGAAACGGGTAAAAAAACTATTTTTGCGTGTATAAAAGTGTTTCATTAACTTTACTTCTTTTATTTCAGATACCACAGAAATCAACAGCCTTCTAGTCAACGGCAGAAAAGTCCCTCCAGTCAGAAATGGTCTCCAGTCTAGTTCTGGAGAAATCTCCACGATTATGGAGGGTCGCGTGCAGAGTTTCCCAAGTGGTGTCAGTAAGGCAACGATAGATTTGTTCACAGCCGGTAGTAACAAGGGATGATCTAGGGTTATGTATAAGAATATTCATTTTGTAATTTAGAAACTGGCGCCCAAATGGGACCACTGAAATAAGTTTTTTTTTTTGATAATAATATGTTAATTTCCACAAGAAGCGGTATTCAATGAATACTTTGATATTATGGCATTAGTTAGTATTTCAACTCTTCAATGGACATTAATATAAATATTTTTTTAATGTATCACACTGATACCACTCTGGCATACTAAAATGTTTCCACAACAAGTGGAGTAACTTTTGAGTTCCGATATGTAACTACCGTTTCCCTATTTTGTATCATAAACTATATACAGAGAATATAACGATATACTCTGAAACCAAAAAATATGTTTAAAGTAAGGTAGTAAGTAGATTTACAACCTAATGAAATAGTCCCAATTGGGCGCCATTGGCGCTATTGGCGCCCAAGTGGGACTTCGTTATTTAACTGAATATTTCTTTGATTTTCTACAATTACGAGTACCATTTTAACTATCTAGTCCTTCGTATGAAAAGAAGCGAGTCATATAAGCAATATTATAATGAATAATTGTGTAAATACCACTTAGCAATAAAATATTTATGTATGTAGGTAGGTACTTAAAATAAGTTTTTCAGTGTGTGTGATGTTTTATAGTCGTAGATTTAAAATAAAAATTGTGGAAATATTGATTGTTTAATTTTACTTTAATGTACAATATTAACAAAATACAAAGAAATGCATAATTTTTGGAAAGGAGTGACCGCTGAGATGGCTTCTAATAGAGAAGTATGGAAAAAGACATGCTGCGCTGCCCCTAAATGAATTGAAGAATGATAATGACGATATTTACGATTGACATAAACTGAATAAAACTAAAGAAATCAGATTATATATTGACGTTTTTGGTGATATTTTCAAAAAAACAAGAAGCGTAGTAGATGCGTGCGAGCGTGTATGACCGATAGCGTAACAATAGGTCGCGGGACTGTAAGTAAGTTTTCACGACCCTAGAACACACATGGAAATTGAAGTAACAGGGTGGTTTTTAGTCAGTACGAGTATGACTGATCAGGGCTTTAAGACCGTGACACTGGAACATCTAGAGCCATTGATGGACCACCGTGGATTTTAGTCAGTACAAGTCTGACAGACACTCTCGTCCCGCCCTGGGTGGAAGGATTCATTTGATGATTCTGCAAACCAAAACAGAGTTTGTTGCAGGCGGTCTCCTGTTGTTTCTTGAGAAAAAAAGCATGAGTTTTACACACATATGTTTATGAACTAAAACACAAGTGACGTTGGTATTTATCAACATTATTGTTTTACTGAAATAGTAGTTACAGTCACAGCGGACGTAAGCCATCCGTTGCATAATCATTTGCCATAAACTTCTCAATTATGTTGGTATAGTTTTTTTTTTTTTAATTATTTCTTACACCCTGGGTGGAGCTAAAGGGGCTGACTAAAAGTCAATTCTGTTTCTTCAGTTGCCCTTTGCGTTTCAGCGCCACAGTATCCTACTTAGACAGTCTCGCGTGCTACAAGCATATTATGTACCTATACCTACTACTCCCATCGTAAACTTAATTATAGGTACCATTCTTATTCCATTAGAATAATATAACCACATTCAAAATGGCTAAGGTAAACTACGAAAAAATATATATTGGAGGAACTTAAAAAGGTCTAAAAAAATAAATAAGAAATTTAAAAAGAAGAAATCAAAAGATTTTATGTAAATGAACCAAAACAACAAAAGGAGGTCAAAGTAGCTACTGCCGGGGGGTTGAGACCGAAGCCTCTTCTTTATCAGTTTATTTATTTTTACATCATTAATGACAGAGTAACATTTTTTTACCTCAAATGATCGCTTCTGCTAAGCTAAATCACTTTCGGTGGCTGGGACTTAGACCGGCTCCCAGCCAAACCGGTTACCGGAGTAGCTACGGACCTCCCGACTGTACAACATGAAATTCAGTACCTTACAAAACTGGCAGGAAAACTTCGCTTGCGAGATGTAGGATTTCAACTTTTGCGATTTTTTTACGAGAAACTCGTTAATGCTGAATCAAATGTGAAGATTTGGAAGTTAACAAAATTTTACGAATTAAATTTTGGAATTTTTTGTTTTTCTCTAAATCTTTTCTTCAAAAAGATATCCAAGGTTGTTATTCAGGAAAATGCATTTATGGTTTTCCTTGTAGGAGAAAAGGGATGCTTGATTTTCGAACGCTTTGGTTTTTGCGAAGCCCTATTGGTTCTCAGCGTTTGTTTGACGTTTCACCCTCTCTGTGTACACGCCTCTTTATTGATTTTAAGACAGAGATACTAATATACTTTTCAAGGGTGTTAAAAAGAGAGTACCGATAAGTTTTAGTGTCGTTTCAGGCATTTCAGTGCGATTATGGCGACACCTTTGTGACTTTATAAGGACTAGACTCTCGGATAGCGAGCAATGTATGTGAAGACAGACAATAACTTTTGTATGTAGATAGAGGACGCTACGAAACTCCGTATCTAATATTATAAAGCTAAAGAGATTGTTACTACTGGTTACAAAAATATTTTTTGTTGGATAGTACATTTATCAAAGAACAAAACATCATGCTACAAATAAAAGGAGCCGAGCAGCGGGGGTGAAAGTGAAACCGCGGGAAATTGCTACTCGTTAATGTTAGTCAAATTTCCCTGATAAGTTGGTAATTGGGTACATTTTTTATAACTGAGTCAGCTCTACCTAAATGCTGTGCACGCGGTGAGAGCGCTTCCTAATAACCACATTATTGGAACAAAAGAAAAAATACGTGTCCATAACGTTTAAAAACTTTTACTGATGGAATATTAGATTTGGATTTTATTGATGTTGTGTTACACACTTCCGGTGCTGCTTACACCTACTCGGTGTATAGTACAATATTGTCGATAATTCTCATTCTATTTTATTTACTTTTGTTTAATTTTAAAAGAATATTCTAGTAGTTTTAGTTTATATTAGTATCGTAATGTTTAATTATAAAATACTTACCTTCCGCCTGTCAGCTTCCGGTGCGTCGAATATTTATGTGATAATTAATTTAAATATTAATAATTGATGATCAATAATTTTGCAACTTGCTGTTAATTAATATTATATACACTTTATTGACTGATTCAATGTAATATTTAGGTTTTTGTTGATATAAAAGTCGATGCGTCGGGTATTTGAATTCTGTTGTTCGGTAAATGTCAAATGTAAAAGCTGATATAGAAAACTAAAAATCTCCAACGATAATTATATGAACGACGCAATGTTAACTAGTAAAATCTTGAAGGGAAATATCGACTCACCGTCGCTACTCGCACTCATTAAATTTGGTGCTCTGGTGAGGATTCCGCGCAAACCTATCACTCCACTTTGTCCTCCAATGACAAGAACGGTGCTGGGATCTCACTCTTCACGTGCTAGGTTTTGTGGAGTTTTGAATAGTTGCAGTGATGAGAATGATTACAACTTTGATTCTTTTAAATTTCAAAAATGTAAATTTCTGAAGTGTTTATCAGATTTAAGTATTGTAATTTTTTATTTTTTAGGACTGTGTTAATGTATTTTGCTCGTTTTATTTACTCGTATGTAGTTTAGAGTAGTGATATAATATTATTGTTTCTTTTGTTCATGTGGTGTTTACCTTTAAGTAATTGTTGCACTATGTTAAGTTTACATGCACGTTTTATTATTGTTTGTATGAGTGTAAACAATTGTTGGTAGACTTAATAAATAAATAAAATATTCAACCATAATTTATTATTAAAACCAACACATTCTACAGTTGTCATCTTGCCTAGCTGTGCTCTCGTCTAACGTGGACCCACCCACCATTAGATTCATCATCACCATTACATTATCATATCAGCCGTAAGACGTCCACTGCTGAACATAGGTCTCCCCTATAACTCACACACTATAAAGCTGATTTACATCTGTGACGTCTCGCAAGGCTCAGTTGAAAACCAGCGTCTGGCACCCTGTGGCCTGGCTTTTTGCTGAACTGAGCCTATTTGGCACAGCCGTGAGGCACACGGTACCTACTTTTGTGTTCTTCCTTTTCCATTGTAATTGTGTGCCTAAGGCGTGTCAAATAAATTTTCTTTCTTTCTTTCTATAGATTTCCAATAGGACCGATTGAAAGAGACTTGCATCCAGCGCGCGTGATCCTGTGGTCTTCATTAAATGGTCTGTCCACCTTCACAGCCCGTTGATTTTGCGTCTAAGCGGTGAGCGGTACGACAGGCGGCGCGAATAAGACATTAGTTACTTTGTAAGTACGCGAATTCACTACTGACGGCGCCTCGTGGGGTGTTTCAAACATTTGATCCTACCGACGCCGCCCCCGCACTAGTCACCGCTCATACCGGCAAGGACATGAATTAGGTTTCGAATGAAAGCGGTATAAGCAATGAAGATCAAATAAAAAACATTTTATTGTACAAAAAAAAGTTTTTATTGGCGTACATTACATTAATTACAGTGTAGTTATTTTGCTCTACACAATCTCCTAAACTTCTCACGGTTTATTTCCTGAGATAAGCACAAGTCTCTTCACATTGGTATTATACTTTTCCATAAATTTTCAAACATTTAAACTGGAACTTTGACGTTAATTTGAAGGGAAAAAATTGTTCCTAATTCGTACACTAGAGGCGCTTTGTCATTTTTCCATACAATAAAAGCAGTAAATAGAATTCTGCGCCACCACTCTGACGTGCGGAAAATTCGAGGTACATTTTTGAAGTGAAAACTTCTTTAGCGGCGTTGTACACTTTTTTTGGAATGGGTAAAAAATGTTAAACTCGCGTCAGGACACGTGACCTGATCGAAAATTCGTAAGACGGCGCAAGGCGCTTGCGCGAATGTTCGTGTGTGTTTATTACTATTCAAGTTTTCACTTCTACCGGCACTCCCAGAGTGCAACCCGTCGTTTTTTTTGAAGGGAAAACTTCTTTAGCGGCGTTGTGCACTTTTTTTGGAATGGGTAAAAAATGTTCAACTCGCGTCAGGACACGTGACCTGATCGAAAATTCGTAAGACGGCGCAGGGCGCTTGCGTGAATGTTCGTGTGTGTTTATTACTATTCAAGTTTTCACTTCTGCCGGCACTCCCAGAGTGAAACCCGTCGTTTTTTTTAGGCATTTCTATGTAATGCGGACTGGCACCGCATCAAAAGCGTCAGAAGTGGTGGCGCGGACTACTTCAAGTACGCTGTAAGTAAAATACAGAAATCTCGTGAAAACGCCTCTGACAGGCCTCTGACAGTCGCTCCATACCAAGTTGGCTATTTGACCGATTTTTTTTAAGCAGATATTAGTCAGTCTATGCGCCAAGTCTACAAAAAATACACTAAGTAAAGATGATTTATGAGGAAATAAAATTCAGCTGCGAGTGGAGTGGAACCCGTGTCTTCTGGATAAGTACTCCAGACGCATTGACAATTAGGATTTTTTTTTATCGTGGTAAAATCATCAAATGAGTCCTCCCACCCAGGGCAGGGCGGGAGGGACTGTCAAACTTGTACTGACTAAAATCCACGGTGTCCTTCACTAGCCCTTTACGTACCGGGGTCACGGTAATGGAAAAGTCCCGCGACCCCGGTAGGTGACAGTTAGGCTACCGCAACTCTCACTCTCTCACTCGTGAATTTTTATTTCCTTAGAAATCATCTTTGTGCTCGCGTCGCATGCGTTAATGCGTTTAAAATTACACACAAAGTGGTTACGAGAAAAACATCCAGCTCACGATTGCGACCGAAATTCAACATAATTAATTTCCAGCGTAAAAAGAAGACAGTGAATTGATTTTTTTCTCTAATATAATAATGACTATATGTATTTATGGAATAAGTACAAAATTAAAAAAAAGCTAGTTTGTTATGCAAATATTCGTAAAACGAAAATATATTGAAAGACCGACATTCAGGCCCACTTGCACCACAATCACTAAACGGGTTTAGCGCTAAACTGCCTTAGAATATCACTGTATCCCTGTCAAATTGTTTGAAGTTGACAGAGACAGAACGATGTTTTAAATCAGTTTAGCGCTAAACCTGTATAGTGATTGTGGTGCAAGTGGGCCTCAATCTCAAAGTAACAGTAACATTTGTGTTTTAGAATCCGCGCCACCACCAGCGGAAAATTCGTGGTACTAAATTATTTTTGATGCAATTTAATGTAATGACATAGACACTAGCGCCGCGTAAGGTTGAGTGGTGGCGCAGACTTTATTTGTAATATTATTACTATTCTAATCCCATTTCTTGAATTCAACGCCATCTGGCGGTTTCATCTCGACTTTATCTTGGCCTACTTGATTCCAGTTTGTGCTGAGGACTGTACCTCCGGATTCCACCTGAAAAAGAAAAGAAATATGAATGAGTGCTATTGCCCGCGGCTTCGCGTTTAACTCGAAAATACACAGGGATGATAAGTTTTCTATGTTTTAATCCAGTTTTCTGTATTTCGTACAAATTATCTTTCCGTATTGATTTATATAATACTTTAGATTTTATTAGGACTCAAAGTCAAAATTGTGGCCGCGAGACACTTGGGGGTCATTAAGGGTTAATCCAGTTTTCTGTATTTCGTACAAATTATCCGTCCGTTTTAATTTATATAAACCCTAAAAAGGAACAAGTTCGGAGCCCTGCAAGGCGGGGCATCTATACAGGATGGTTAAAAAAAATAACCATGAAGGAGATAGCGACGTATTTCATCCTTCTTCGATATCTAACCAGTCAATTCCTTTCTAGCCAAATCATATTTCAGAAGCTCCATTGTCGCATAATTTACATAAAAAAGATATTTTGTATGAATACTCACAAAACTCTTGTTCATAGCTCGTCGTACTTCATCGGAGCCTTCTCCGTATATCTTTTGGAAGAGAGCATTCAATGCAGCATCGCCTTCTGGTTTTTCTTCTTCTTCCTATAATGAGAGGGAAGTTACAAATTACTATTGCTCATCGACATTAAGATAGAGACAATCGTTTAATTCCGACGTCACTCCTCGTAGGGCGCTTTCTCTGTCTCACGAAGCATTAACTCCCCTTTTTTTTTAAATCTTCTAAATCTTTGAGTCCACCCTGGGTGGAGTGGGACTGTCACTAAAAATCCACCCCGTTCCTTTGCCTTTTGAGTTCCAGGGTCACGGTGCCGTGATAAGACCGTCCCACGACCTTCCATGCGATAATGTTTATACGAAATCAGGGCCCCCAAGAATTTTGGGGCCCTGGGCACTTGCCACAGAGTGACCAAAGGAAGTGATGGCCAATATCTGATTGTTGTGGGCATCACATTAACATGTACTGGAGACATCAAATAATAATAACACTTACCATTTTCTTCATCTCTTTCTCAATTTTATCCCAGTCCTTTTTGAATAGTTTTGGCGGCTGCTGTGGTCCAGAAGCGTCTATTACAGCTGGAAAGTAATGAAAATAACTTGTAACTTTTTTAACTTCTGGATTAAAAAAAAAATACCCATATCACCCATTTCATCATTATTAGAATCAGGATAAAAGTTTTAGTGAAAATTGGCCCTTTTTCTCGCTGACTGAACTCTCCCAATCTGTGAAAAACTTCATCGCACGATGTAATCATGGAATCATCGTGCGACAATAGCACGGCGAATTACTGCAATTTCAATAAATTCACTTGAGTTTAAGCTGGAAATCTATATTAGCCTATGTTCAGCAGTAAACATACTATGGTTAATATGATGATGATGAGTTTAGGCTGATAGAATGATGAATATCTCTCTCTCACCTTGCGGTATAGCCTTAATATTATCCTCTTTTCTATCTCCCTCCAACTGCGTCCATCTCAAACCCTCCTTCTTGCGTAACTTCACTTCTATTTTGGATGGGGTCACGACATGAGTGCACATGTTAGGTATTACTTCGTGGGCTAGGTCTAGTTCCAGGCTGTATTCCGAGTCTGAATCTGGTAGTGCACTTGATAAGGATAGCTGAATTGATGAAATAAAAACTTTTTGAAAAAAAAAAGAATACAAAATAGTGTAAAATAACTAAAGTTATTACTGGAAGGTAGTGATTTTGTTTCTTATTTCCTTGACTTTTTTGCCACCAACTCCAAAAGTTTAATTTTCAAATAAAAAAAACTCCTTTTATTCGCAGTCCCTTAAAAATTCTAGTAAGAATACAATTAATGCCACTGACAATTAATGAATAACTCTGCTAGATAGTATCTGGAATGAGGTGATCCGTCAGAGTACCATAGCTGCTGACATAGCTCAAAGAAACTGGTAATGTCAGTGGGCTGGGTATATCTCTCTCAGGATAGACAACCATTGAGGTGCAGACAGGAATAGGCAAACTTAGTGCAGTGCACCCACCGTCCAGGTGAAGCGATGGCAAATGGCAGCCGGCAGACACTGGATGAGGAAAGCTCAGGCCGGGATCAGCGGCACACATTGGGAAACACCTGTGTCCAATAGTGGACGATTTTGCATCCACAAAAGCGACGTTGCCAGCTCGCTCATTAAAACTAAACAATCGATCTTTGTCTGTGATTTTGCACCACAGTCATCTGTATTTTGATAGCAAGAAGGTAGCTTTTCGACCACATTAGCAACATGGCTAGATAGACAATGATTATGAAGGTATACTTACACTTCTTTCTCCATAATTGACTTTGACTTTATCTTTAGGTGCATTCTTGACTAGTACAGTGATGACTACCTGTGCGTCTGTTTGGTACCAATCATGTTTTATTTTAGGCCGCGGTGCCTGTGAATAAAAATTTACATACTTTTACAAACAAAGAAGAACATTCAGATGCTTCAAAACACAAGGGAAGTTTTGAGCCGACTTTTGGTTGATTCAAGATGTCCCTGTTTCAATCAGAGTCTGAATTAGCTTTTGCCCGCGACTTCGTACACTTGGAATAGTGACTTCTGGCAGATTTTTGTTTTGTTTTTTTTTTTGTAATAGATCCTATCCTATGTCCTTTCCCAAGTTCCAAACTATGTCTGTACCAAATTTCACACAAATCGGTTCAATAGTTAAGGTGTGAAGAAAAGACAGCCAGATAGACAGAGTTACTTTCGCATTTATAATATTAGTTTGGATATAGTTTGGAAGTTAGGATGACCATATTTTCTTTGGCTCCTTGCCCGTTTCTATTTTATGAAGAAACATGATTAAGCAAATCCTATAGACAAAAATAAGTAAAAGTTGGTACATTGGTGTTTATTAGAAACACAAGAAATGTTTTAGAAGAACATTAAAGCTGCTAAAATGGTAGTCACAACAATGGCAACTGCCATTTCAAGATTTGTCTGAGCAACAGTATAATTTATATTCCAGGTCTTTATTTTAAAACAAGGATAAGTTTTATTTAATATTATTGGGTGAGAAATATCAGTTTGGTGTTGTGCTCTGAGTAATCAAGATTTTTACCATGACCCGCAGGTGAAGTTCTACATTATTTTTAATAGAATGTAAACATTATTTCCATTCCATAAAGCACAATCAACATTGTCATTTAATGAACAGATTAGTTTCTCTATTAGTACATTGGGTACTTTTTTTTAAATTGCTTTTTTTGTATGTTTGGCGAGTACAGATGGATAAAAAATTACCATGGTAATACATTTTTAAATCTTTTATTACATTATTATACTTTAAAGGAAGGTGTAATACTTGCATCTAGAATATAATGCCACAGAATCTTTCTGTTTTGGTTGAATAGTTTTATTTAGCAATATGCTGGCCAGTTATTTTAAATAATGTATATTGCTAGGTTTTTTTCGATTTTGGTATTTCCTTAAGTTGATTATAATTGAAAATAGTGTTAGAAGTCTGGATTTTAGTCTAAATAAAGTCATATTGAAGTAAAAAAGCGTAAAAGGCATTCATTTGAATATTTTTGAATAGAAAGTTTATCAGATTCTAATTTGGAATATTATTGCAAATAAAAGGCAAAAAAATACCTGGATATTAGTAGTATCCTTAGTCTCAGTCATGTTTTTCTCTCCGATGCCAGAAAAAGTAAATCTCCCAGAAATCTTGAAAAATATTTATTTTTACACCGACACAAATCAGCAGATTTTTCTAGACTGGTGGTGCGTTCAGAATGTGGGTTCGTATTTAGCAACCGGAATGTTTGGTCGAATTCTCTGGAAACCATCAGAAAACAATGGAAGACTTTTTTTTATTAATTTTATTTTAAGTTATTTATTTTCTGCTAGCATTTAAAAATCAAGTATTAGCCTTACAAATATGAGTAAAACGCCAAATTTATAATTTTGCTAAATAGAAATCGCTTTAAAATGTTTTGGTCTCAGTTTCTGAACAAGATTCTGATGTCTTTTCATTACAAGTATAATACTACTCCAAATGAAGCCCTTTTCGGAATAATTATTTACTATCGTATTGTATCCCTGCAGTGGGACAACGTAGGCTCATAAAAAAAAAAAAAATCGTATTGTATATATTAGATGAATATTTTAACCAAATTAATTACATTTATTTCATGAAATAAAAAAACTGATGACAAGAAATAACTCAAACGAGTTGAAACGAAACGTAAGTCTCAAAAAAAAAACAAAACAGAGAACTTGTCAAATGTCATTTTTTGATTAAACGGTATCTCAGAAATTGATATTGTATGGTTGATTAGACAAATTACCGATAGTTTATAATAAATTACCAAAAAACTTTTTGCTAAACCTATCTGTTAAGTCGTATGATGCGGGTAAGCAGTCTTTAAAGCTTTTTCTGTGACCTTTATTGTGAGGTTAGATATGTTTGCGCGAATAATTTTATTATTTACATAATATTTCTACTATAACGTGTTATCAATAATACAATAAACTTTGGAAGGTCAAGCATTATTTCACTAAGTTTTACTTGTAAACAAAGGATGTTTTTGTCACTTCATGATCATAATGTAAATGTAAATCATTTTTAATTGTTATGAATTTCTCCTGTAATAAGTGACTGAAACTCACACCCCAATCTGATTAACTGCTTGTAGCTCATACAAATATTTGCTCCAAGCAGGGATTGAATCTGTAAAATTCTGCACAGTAGTAAACCAATCAGTCACTGCACCAACTGTGCTGTCAATTTCATTTGAAATTCGTAATTAAAATATAACATTTATTTCCCCTTTTTCCCCTTTTATAGAATTGGCACCTAAACTTACTAAGAACAGTAACTCGTTTAGATTTCTTCCGACAAGCCAGTACCCGCAGCATGGCCAGTATAAAAAAGATAGCCATATGTCAGATGACTTCTATCGCTGATAAAGCGGCAAATATGCAAGTTGTGAGCAGTTTAGTCAGTAAAGCTGCCAAAGAGGATGTGCAGGTAATGTTGAGTTTATTTTAAATATTTCCCCACCCTCAAAATTGCTTCTGTTTCGAGGGTACTTTTACAAGTTATATGCCTTGTGACCTGTACTGTAGGTCCTTCATTATAAGATTTGTTGACTATTCAAAAATGCCTGTAATGAAAAAAACTTTATTATACCAACAACGCATCAGGTTTTTTTTTATTAACATGGTAAAGTCATCACATGAGTCCTCCCACCCAGGGCAGAGCGGGAGGGACTGTGACACTCGTACTGACTAAAATGCACTTGCTGAATAAAATAAAAAAAGCCATGTTACTTGCCTTTCCAGATGCTATTTTTCCCAGAAGCCTGCGATTACCTCTGTGACAATAAGAATGACACCCTAAACTTCGCTGAGCCGATAATAGGGGGCGCCACCGTTGGTGGATACAGAAAGCTGGCTGCTGAGCATAACGTTTGGTTGTCTATGGGAGGTGTTCATGAAAAGGTCAGTGATCAGTTTTCCTGCTTAAAGTCATTGCGAGCTGGGCAGACCCATTAATTACTTATTTTTTAACTTGCAAGAGAAAACTGCTTAAAGGCTTTTACCCACTGAGCGCTATCCATTCCGGCGAACTATCCATTACGGCGGGCGATCCTATCTGGAGATACGATCAGCGGGGCTATTGCGTATCTCTGTAGACAGTTCATAATGGTCGCGAGACTGTATGAATTACCGTGACCCGGGAACGTAAAGGGCTATTGAAGGACACCGTGGATTTTAGTCAGTACGAGTCTGGCAGTCCCTCCCGCTCTGCCTTGGGTGGGAGGACTCATTTGATGATGTTACCACATAATGTTATTTTTAAGTTAGATTGTTACTAACAAAATATGGACATTAAGTTGTCTGGAGTCAACTTTTTTTTTTTATAATGGTCACACAATCTTGTTTATGGACTCTGTTCGAGTTTTCAAATTATCAATCGAGATTTTGTGACTGACAGTGTGTAAAACAGCGTAGCTTTTTTTTATGTTGTAATATCATCACATGAATTCTCCCACCGAGGGCAGAGCGGGAGGGACTGTCAGACTCGTATTGACTAAAATCCATGGTGTCCTCCAGTAACCCTTTAGGTACCGGGGTCACGGTAATTCGTGAGTCCCGCGACCAAAATAGGGTAGTTTACTGCATAAATAAAATGAAAATCTGTTTAACCTGTTCATTATTATATTGGTCGCGGGACCAAGGGATTACCGTGACCCTAGTACGTAAAGGGCTATTGAAGGACACCGTGGATTTTAGTCAGTACAAGTCTGACGGTCCCTCCCGCCCTGCCCTGGGTGGGAGGACTCATTTGATGATTTTACCACGATAAAAAAAAAAAAAAAAACCTGTTCATTAGATTATTGAAAAATAATAAACACATTTTTTTTGCATCAATGAATATTGGCAAATATAAAACGCTTCGACATTCAGGAGTGGGGGCTTGTGACGTCATAACGCCTGTAAAATATTCTGACCGAGTGACGTTTTTTGATTTTTAGAATCGTCCGTTTTCGTTTACGTAACAAAAGAAAAAATATATGCCAAATATTTTTTGAATAATCTATCTATCGAACTAATTAAATTATTTGAGTAAAATACCCTATTGTAGTTCTGAATTCACGCGCTGCATCTGTATTCTTATAAGATGTTAATTTCTTGTTATCAATTCTTATCATGCATAAACATATGCCATTGTTATGATAATGCTATTGATAAAGGCTTTGTTTTACTCTTAAGTCTGAGTATTTTGAGGACCCGATAGAGTATATAACTAGGTAGTATCAGTTTTATTTCGAGTTGCTTTGTTAGAATGCGTCACGTGAGCCTGTTTTAAATGGGCATCGCGGCACTGGACCGCTGAGGGCAATGATAAGTGGAACACAACAATTAAAATTATCTAACCTTTCGCAATGGGTGGAGTAGAAGAGATTGTCAGACTTTGATTGACTAAAAATCATACTGTTCCATGAAACGCGTTTTGCGTTTCAGGACCGGGAGACCCTTTCAAGCCAGTCTCGCTAATCGACGCGACGTTGACTCGGATCAGACCCCTAGACAAGCCATAAATGTAAATGCCCATTAGTCCACAATACATTTTAAACTTTATGCTATAGTGCATAAAGTTGAAAATCTATTTAAAGAATCCTGAGCGTTTACATTTGCCAACAGAGCCTGGTCTTTGGACGTCGACGTCATCAGACGGCGAGAGACCTATAAACATGTTGAAAACATGCAAAAAGTAACAGCATATTTCTTTTCCTCAATCTTTCAGGACGAAGAGTTCCCTTCAAAAGTCTGCAACACTCACATAATCATAGACAATAAAGGCAACATAGTGCAGACGTACCGGAAGTTGCATCTGTTCGACGTTGAGGTCCCGGAACGTAACATCCGGTTGAAGGAGAGCGATTTTTGTGAACCCGGCAATCATATTGTGGCGCCGGTTGATACGCCTGTTGGAAAAGTTGGTAAGATTCCCTTTTTAACTGACTTCAAAAAGAAAGGTTCTTAATTCTGATGTTTTATTGTTTCACTGAGATTTCTCTACTTAATATAAGCGCTTACCGAGGTTGGTCTTTGGATGGGTGCCCATTTATCTTGGCTAGCTTTTTAGGTGACTTGGAAAGCACGTAAAACCGTTGGTCCCGGATGTCATTTGTAGATCTTTGACAGTCGTTACTGTTAGTCAGAAGCTCGAAAGTCTGACAGCCAGTCTTACCCTGGGGTACAGTATTACCTAGTTCCTGGGTTGTGGAAGTTTCTTCAAATTCAATTCAATTCAAAGCGGTTTCTATTTAATAGCATTACTGTCCTCAAAGATACTACATTGGTCACAAAATTACTAAGTCAGCCATGAATCCAATAAATCGATTGACCTGGATATGTAAAAAAATAGGCCAAGTCAAAGTTCAGTCGATGGAGCCCCGCTGTGCAGGACTCCTATTTCTCTCTGCTGGGTTTGAAAGAAAGAAAGAAATTTACCGAGTTGTAATATTCGTGGCTGAGTTAGTATTTCTGTGGCTCGGTTTATGGGGGTTTATTTCCTAAGTAAAATACTGATATTCAGCCCAACTATGGTGGAGGTTTTAAAATTTTCTGTAATAAATAAAAATTGTTTAGAAATTTTCAAATTCCATTCTTAAACCTTTTTTTAATTTTTTTAGCAATTTTTATGACTATGTTTGCCAATATTGTGACAATGAAAATTATTGCGATTTAGAAAAACAAAAAATATAAAAGTGAACATATTAGGGTTGGCAAACGCACCGACGTAAAATTTAATAAAGTATTGAAAATTAATTTGTGCAAAGTAATTCTTTTGGTAACCGTACTTTTGAACTGTCAGTTGACAAATGAAAACCATAGACACTTTCCTTTTTCGATGGACCGCATTATACATCCTATAACAGTAGTAATAAGGGTGAAATTACAATAAATCTTCCCCCTCAGGTCTCGCAATATGCTACGACATGCGTTTCCCAGAACTCAGTACATCCCTCAGTATAATGAAAGCAGAAATACTGACGTTCCCATCAGCGTTCACACAGCACACCGGGGCTGCGCATTGGCATGTATTACTCAGGTAATATATTAACTTTTTAGGGTTCTGTAACCAAAAGAGGACCCTATTACTGAAACTTCGCTGTCCGTCTGTCATCAGGCTCTGTGTAATAATAAGATAATTTAAATTTTCACTGATGATGTATTTGTATAACCGCTATAACAAACAAATACTAAAGAACAGAATAAGATTAATATTTAAGGGGGTCTGGACGCGGGACTTACGATTTACCGTGACTCCGGTACGTAAAGGGCTATGCCCTGGGTGGGAGGACTCATTTGATGATTTTATCACGTTAAAAAAAAAGGGGGTCTGTCGTACAACAAACGTGATTTTTTGTGCAATTTTTTTTTAATATTGCAGAAGGTAAGGGCTTGTAAGATTTACAGAGTATTTAGTTAAATGTTCACTTTAAAAATGAATAATTAAAATAAATAAACATTCCCTCCCTTTTTTTTAATCGTGGTAAAATCATCAAATGAGTCTTTCTGCCCCGGGCAGCGCAGGAGGGACTGTCAGACATGTACTAACTGAAATCCATGTTGTCTTTCAATAGTCCTTAACGTTCCGGGGTCACGGTAATTCGTTAGTCCCGCGACGAACCATCTAAAACACTTAAACCATTTTTTCATACATAGAGCACGAGCCATAGAAAATCAATGCTACGTAATAGCAGCCGCCCAATCAGGGAAACACAACGCCAAGCGAGCCTCCTACGGCCACGCCGTCTGCATAGACCCGTGGGGCGAAGTCCTAGCCGACTGCGAGGTGGAGTCTCCGTGCTATAAGGTCGTGGAGATTAATGAGAAGAAACTAGAAGATGTCAGGAGGAATATGCCTGTATTTCAGCATAGGAGGTTAGTGTTATTTCATGATCCCTTCGGTTTCACTCCGCTGCTCGGCTCCTATTAGACGTAGCGTGATGTTATCTATATATATAAAAGGAGAACTGACTGACTGACATATCAACGTACAGCCGAAACTACTGGGGCTAGGAATGTGATATTTTGCAAACGGCTTCCTATTATAATATAGGGGAGCACTAAGAAGGGGTTTTTGGAAATTTAACCTTTAAGGGGGTGAAAAGGGGAAATTAGGAAAGTACGTAACCCACGCGGACGAAGTCGCGGGCAAAGTGCTAGTATAGCATATAGCATTCTTCTATAAATGGGTTATTTGACACAGAAATTTTTTTTCAATTTGAACTAGGAGCTCTTGAGATTAGCGCGTTCAACCAAACAAACTTTTAAGATTTATAATATCAAAGTATAGATTTTTTTCAGTAGTACTATGTAAATAAATTATTATGTTAATCAAATTTAATAAATGCAAAGGAAAGTTATACGACACAAAAAAAAATTGTATGGCTTTCTCTCTGTTTGTTGGTTGTAGAAATCTCCGAAACGACTGGACAGATTTTGATGGACCTTTCGCTGGCAGATAGCTAATTAAACAAGGAGTGGTACAAGTTGCTTATTTAACAATTATCGAACTTCATGCAGGCGAAGACGCAGTCATAAGCTTGTTTCTAATATTCCATTTATTTTTCAGACGAAACGTATACTCCCTATACAATCTGAGTCTCCGCAAGGATCTCCTCCCTATACATAAAGATTCCGGTCCCGTAACGGACAATATGTCCGTTTCAACCCCGGACACGCACGCAATCAGTTCGGACGAACCGCAGTACGATTTCGGACACGTCAAAGTTCCGGAAAGTTGTGTTTTCTTCAAGTCGAAGTTGACTTATGCTTTTGTTAATTTGAGGTGAGCAATTATCTATCTTAATATAGAAACAATAAAGGTTTATTTCCATAAATTATTTAAAGAGTTAGTAAGGATGACCGCGAGTAAGAGAATAAATGAGACTTAGTATTGAAGGAATAAGTTTTATTTTGACTTAAAACACGAGGAGGTTCTCAATACTTATATATGTGCACTTGGTCGCGGGACTGTAAGAATTACCGTGACCCCGGTACGTAAAGGGCTATTGAAGGACACCGTGGATTTTAGTCAGTACGAGTCTGGCAGTCCTTCCCGCTCTGCCCTGGGTGGGAGGACTCATTTTATGATTTAAGCAAGTAATTTTTGTTCGAATATTATTATATGAACTAAAAATGGTAAAATAAATAACATTTTCAAAGTCGGAAGTTCCTGGCAAAAAAAGACTATGAATTAACTATATTAACTATGAATTAAAACAAAAGTTAGTTTGCAATCTTAGAAAATCAAGACAGGCAAAGGTAATTTCTTTAGTTAAAGCCTAAACGGTGCATCAAAACATTATTTGAGTTTCGTTATTTATATTCACGTTTTCAAGAACTATATTTCTTAGAAAACGTAAACTTACTTGTAAAATCAAAATTGCCTGTGACATTTCAAAACAACAACAATCAATTTTGAACCTCATTTCTACCTACACAAAGTTAATATTTCTCTGTCCACTCCAGAAATAACCTCCTTCTCATATATTTCTCACAGATGTGTCATACCCGGCCACGTCCTAGTAGCTCCTATTAGGATGGCGGAGAGGAACAAAGATCTGACTGAAGAAGAGGCATCAGACTTTTATAGGACTATAAGAATCGTACAGACGGTAAGTGTTTTTACCTTTAAAAACGATTTTGCTCTATAAAACTCAAAAAATTAAAATTCTAATCCAAACTATCCAAACTAATATTATAAATGCGAAAGTAACTCTGTCTGTCTTTTCTTCACGCCTAAACTACTGAACCGATTTGTGTGAAATTTGGTACGGACATAGTTTGGAACTTGAGAAAGGACATAGGATAGTTTTCACTATTCCACGCGAACGAAGTCGCGGGCAAAAGCTAGTCACTAATAAAGAAAACAAAAACATTCAAAGGTCGTGAAAGAAACGTCCACATCAGTTTTTGACAGGCCTGTTGGTCTAGTGGTTAGTGACCCTGACTGCTATGCTGGAGGTCGTGGGTTCGATTCCCACCCAGGACAAATGTTTGTGTGGTGAGCACGATCATTTGTTCTGTGTCTGGGTGTAATTTATCTATAATATGTATGTATTTAGAAATATATAAGTATGTTTATCAGTTGTCTAGTACCCATAACACAAGGTCTGCTTAGCTTGGGACTAGATGGCGTTGTGTGATAGTTGTGGAATACATCGCTATCAACGGGAACAGTGCCCAGAACGCTGGCAGCATTGCCACGTTTTATGGCAATGTTGATTCGTTGACCTAGGAATAGGCCAGCCCTCTGGTCACCTGAAGAGTTGACTAATCGCCTGGCGATGTCCTTAAAAACGTTGTGAGCACTCAGACCCCATGACCCCAGAGTTTCAACCCCAAACGGCTCAAACACATAGCTACTAGCTAATCAAATGTATTTGCGCCGTTTAGAGTTTTTTTTTGTACATTATACTAGTAAGTTTTTATTTATAGTTTGTATTTAATTTTAGTACTATAGAATAAATTAATCTAAATCACTAATTACAAGCAGGTCAGCTATAGGCACTTTTGAATTGTCAAAGACAAAAAAATGCTAATTCTATAAAAATAGTTATGGTGCTACAGTCCCAGTCACAAGACATAATAACTGTGAAAGTACTGTAGGTGCCCATTTCAAAGCGTAATCTCTATGGAGAAGAACGGTCAAGAATCTCCATGGACACTCTTTACACACTAGGAAGCTAGTTTTCAGCATCTATAAATTGAAATTAGCCCGCCAGTTAATAGCGCGTTCAAACTGGTCTAAGCGATGAGTGCAGTGGCGGGCAACGCTTACCTAATGCCTTTGTCAAACAGACAGGCGAAAGCGAAGTGAGTCCGAGGCGATACCGAACCGAAGCGAGACGTCATCAGTCCGATAGTTCTGTCACGCTATCGGATCGCTTTCGCTTTTCTATGTGACTGGATTCATACAATTCCATACATTACAAATAAAAACGTCACGCTTCGCATTCGCCATCCCAGTCTGTTTGACAAAGGCTTAATTACTTAATTACTTTGTGAGTACGTGAATTTGTCACTGGCGGCATCTCGTGGGGTGTTTTAAACATTTCTGTACATTTGATCTTACCACTCGCTACCCCGCACTAAGTCATTGCTCATAGCGGCAAGGTCGTAAAGGGCCTGAAAGGTGGAGGTACTGATGACGCGATGCGACGCAATTCGACCGATTCCAACTACAAGCGAAAATCACCCTTACCACTACGACATATGGCATAAAACGTGCGGTTATCTACGGGTAGATGAAAAACAAAACACGCTCGTCACGACGACGTAAGTCAGTCGAATTGCATCATTATGTCGTAGTAGCAAGGACGATTTTAATTTTTCATCATCATCATCTCAGCCATAAGACGTCCACTGCTGAACATAGGCCTTTCCTTTAGATCTCCACATATACCGGTTGGAAGCGACCTGCATCCAGCGTCTTCCGGCGACCTTTATAAGGTCGTCTGTCCATCTTGTTGGTGGACGTCCTACGCTGCGCTTGCTAGTCCGTGGTCTCCACTCTAGTACTTTTCGACCCCATCGGCCATCTGCTCTGCTAGCAATATGGCCTGCCCATTGCCACTTCAGTTTGCAAATCCGGTGGGCTATGTCGGTGACTTTAGTTTATCTACGGATCTCCTCATTTCGGATTAACATAGAGTTAGTAGAAATTGCAAATCGCACGAATCGCGTCATGGAAGAACACCCTCAGTGAACGTCTTCCAACGTAAATGTTTATTATTTATATTGTTTCAGTTGATGGAAACGGTACACTCGGCGCAGTCCTGCACAGTGACGATACAAGACGGGAGGGAGGCTGGACAAACTGTCAGGGTAAAATATAAAAGCGCTGCTGATTTAACTGATTTACGTGGCCAGCCAACAAGAAGTGAAAATCAACTTTACGACTATGATATAATGATGCAAATATCATGGTAAAATCATCAAATGAGTCCTCCCATTCAGGTCGGGGCAGGAGGGGCTGTCAGACTCGTACAGACGTTCCAGGATCACGGTTATCTGATGACACAGCCCAGCGACCCCGGCAGGCAAGATCGATAGAATATACTTATTACAAATTCCATTACATGTACAAAGTAGATCTTATAAATATCGTGACACAATGTGCGCTCTTATCGCTAAAAGCGATCTTTTCAAGACAACCTTTTGTATGGATTTGATTAAAAAAAAATCTTTTAGTTGGCTGGTCCTGGGGCTGTACGAATTACCGTGACCCCGGAACGTAAAGGGCTTTTGAAGGACACCGTGGATTTTAGTCAGTACGAGTCTGACAGTCCTTCCCACTCTGCCCTGGGTGGGAGGACTCATTTGATGATTTTACGACGTAAAAAAACAATCTTTTAGTTGGCTGGCGACGCAATCAAGTCGAATTACATCGCATTGTTTCATGAGTAAGCGGGCTTATACTAATAATTCTGTCTCTGTGGTTATTGTAGCACCTCCACTGCCACATAATGCCGAGAAAGAAAGGAGATTTTATTGATAACGACCTCATATACTTGGAACTAGCCAAACATGACCAGTAAGTACGGATTGTGTCAAATTAACATAAATATTGCAACATTTTTTATATATATACAGAAGATTTTTGAAGTGAAAACTTCTTTAGCGGCGTTGTGCACTTTTTTTTGGAATGGGTAAAAAATGTTAAACTCGCGTCAGGACACGTGATCTGATCGAAAATTCCTCGCTAAAATTCTGATCGCTTAACCTTGTTCACCCATCCAAAGACAGCGCGGCCATATTTGCTACGATCTCATATTGGTCAAATCAAATAGCGCACGAGGGAGTTCACGCTATTTAATGTATTTGATTTGACCAATCCTGTTCTACTTCCGTTACATTAAAACACTCCATAGAAGGATTTTTTTAATCGTGGTAAAATTATCAAATGAGTCCTCCCACCCAGGGCAGAGCGGGAGGGACTGTCAGACTCGTACTGTCTAAAATCCACGGTGTCCTTCAATAGCCCTTTACGTTCCGTAGTCACGGTAATTCGTACAGTCCCGCGACCACTCCATAGAAGGTATAGGAAAGATGTTACACATAAAAATAAACTTATTATCTATAACTAAAAATTTCTAACAATTCATACAAAATTAAACCTTATTTCTATGTGTTTTAGATTCAAATCCGGCCACCCATCGAAGCCACCGAGAACGCGTGAAGAAATGATAGAAGAGGCAACATTTTTAAAATCAGAATTAAAGAAAATTTTAGAAGATGCTAGTAGTTGATATTACTATAATTTAAAAAGTAATAGAAAGCCATTTATGATATTGTATAGTCAGGGATATTATAAGTTAAGCAAATTGACTCACAACATGTTTATTTCTTTCTTTTTCGTGTTAGAGTTAATTAAGCCGCCTTCGGGAACACCACCAACCTTTGACTTGGCTTTGGACTTGGGGTCTTCATTGAGCCCAGGACCTAAGTCATGCTCAGTAGACTAGCTGTCGCGTTCGCGTTATTGCGTGACATATTATGTAAGTGTGCCGGGTCTGCAGATAAGCCTGGACTTGATAGACCAGGTTTAAACCAAGGTTTATTTAGATTTTGTACTCGGCCTTACCGAGTGTATTCTTCTCTATTTTGTATGAAATAACTCAGCGTACGCACACTTGTCGCATCGGACTCGCGTTTTCTTTCGAAGCTGCTATTCTAAAATGTCAACTTTGCTAATATAAATGTTACGATAAAATTCTGGTCTAATTTAATTGATATTTGAAAATTAAGCGGGTTTTTAGGCTAGATTTTTAGACGTATTGGTCAATGGTGGCAATTACTCAATTTTATAATTATCATAGAACGTATTGTATTGTAAAACTTGGTAGGCAATAAACTGCTCAACAATTTATTTCCCTGACTGTATACACGGCTCCGCATCAAGCTATGTAAAACAAATTTATCTTGGCCTCGCTTTAGATGACATTTTCGTACAATTAACGGTCAGAATATCCTGATTTTGCATAGCTGGATATGCAACCGTGTGTACCTACGAGATATTATAAAGAAAATGAACCACAAACTAGATATAAGAAAGCTTATTTCTATCGAATGTAGGTTTTAAATCATAAGTTTATGTATTAAATTATTTTGTTAAATACATTATATTTGTTAAAAATCGTTATTCTAGTGTTTTAATTTCAAAAACATCAAAATGTCCTGGAAAACAGGGTGTCATCTGGGTGCCGGGGTCGCGCGACTGTGTAAGCACGATTCCGTGGCCCTGAAACACAAAGGGTAACCGAAGGAACATGGTTGATTTAGTCAGTAAGGGTGTGACATTCTTGGTGCAAGACTGCCCCGCTTGGGCAGAGCACCGCCGAGTCCTCACGACGGCGACAGGCGGAGACCTCTCGCACCCGGCATTAGTCGAGTCCATGCTGCGGGGCGAGACGGAATTTGAAGCGGTCGCCTCTTGCGAAGCAGTCATGCTAGCGAAAGAGGAGGCGGGAGGCGTGAGGGAGAGAACAGCGTCCACCTTACAGCCCAGCTGCAGTGGTAGATGCCCCCGGCGACGATCGTCGCAAGACGATCTCCGGCCACCGTAGGCGCGGGCTTGCGGGCGGCGAGTAATGGGCTACTCGCTGTCCGACTATGGACATTGCCGGGTCGACGGCGCGTTGTGTTCCACGCGCGCCTCAAAGAGTGTCAGCACAATGACGGGGCCGCTTAGAGGGCCAAAGCCTGCTGGGGTCGCGGGAATAACGACTACCTTTTCTGTATGTATACATGGGAATTATGTCAAGGTACTAATATACTTTAGGGTTAAAAGTATTCTGACAAGTGTCAAAGCCTGCCGGGCTCGCGGGACTGTGTTATCTGGTAACCGTGACCCTGGAACGTAAAGAGCTGGGTGGGTGGGACTGCCAGACGTGTACTGACTAAAATCCACGGTGATCCGTCAATAACCCTTCACATTCTCGGGTCACGGCTACCTGATGAGTCAGTTTACCAACCCCGACCGGACAGGCCCGCGACCCCGGAGACAGGCCCGCGACACCGGAGACAGTCCCGCGACCCCAGAGACAGTCCCGCGACCCCGGAGACAGTACCGCGACCCCGGAGACCGTCCCGCGACCCCGGAGACAGTACCGCGACCCCGGAGACCGTCCCGCGACCCCGGAGACCGTCCCGTGACTGTGGAGGCAGTCCCGCGACCCCGGAGACAGACCACCAACCACGGAGGGAGTTCCGCGACGCCGGAGGGAGTCCCGCGACGTCGGAGGTAGTCCCGCGACGCCGGAGGTACTCCCGCGACACCGGAGACAGTTCCTCGACCCCGGGTGCCGTCATCCTAAAGTAATAATTGTCGTCACAATAATCATGCCGTAAAAATCATCCAATAATAAATTAAAACGCATTATAACGACCGTAACGTATAACTAGTAGGTAAGTGACAGTAAAATACTTAACACCTACTTAAGCTTCCCCTCAGGTGCCTTGTTAAGAGCACCGGATGAAAATTTTGTTACATATAGAATCGAGTTTGAAGGGGTCGTGTTACTGCCGCTATCCGATTACTGAGCACCCTTGAATTAGTGATGTGACCTTTGCGGGGATCCGAAATATCCGCGGAACAAGAACTAAGCTGAAAGGCACCTGATTTCCCCAGTATTGCGATATTTTTTTTGTTCTGGATCATATCTTTTGTGGGTTTAATTTCCAAACGGTATTAAAAACGGAGTGCCACTCCACTTGAGTGCCCTGCCCAACTCAAGTGTAGTTGGGCAGGGCATCTGGCTAGACAGCGGAGATGGTGGCCAAGGTTCAGCCAGGGCCGCCCAAAAGCCCGTTGGTTTGACGATATCGTCAAGATCGCGGAGAATAGATGGATAAGAGACGCACAGAACCGAGAGACATGGCATAAAAAGGGGGAGGCCTATATCCAGCAGTGGGTGATCCCGGGCTGATCTGATGATGATGATGATTAAAAACGGGACTCTATTAGTAAGACCCCGCTGTCCGTCCGTCTGTCCATCTATCACCAGGTTAATGCAATGCCTGAGATCGCTTATTAGTTTCCCTACAATGTCTTTGTAGAGCTATTATTATTTCTTTAAAGTTTTAATAACATAATTACTGCTGTTTTCCTTTTAAAAATTAAAATTACTTAAATAGTACTTTCTACAATATAACTTGAAGTTCGCTTCCAAGAATTTAACTTATCAATATAACATAGTCAATAATCATTCGTAATTAGTGGTGACGTCACACAAAGCATACCTTTTTACGTACACATATGTATGTTATGTATGTTACTAGGTTATTGAACGAAAAATAGAGAATAATCAACTTTGTAGTAACGATCAAAGCTTTTTTTGTTTTTACGTGGTAAAATCGTCACATGAGTCCTCCCACCCAGGGCAGAGCGGGAGGGACTGTCAGACTCGTACTGACTAAAATCCACGGTGTCCTTCAATAGCCCTTCACGTACCGGGGTCACGGTAATTCGTGAGTGCCGCGACCAACGATCAAAGCTAAAACAAATTAAAATTAAATAAGCCTTTATTTCTGTTTCTCTTTCCAATCTTATTCTTACGTGCTATGTAATGTACAGGCGCCAGCAGGTCAACCTACCCGAATCTGTCTTTACCAATCAAACATTAACCTTCCACTATTGGTTATAAGGTTCAAAATCTATTGAAGAAATTTGACAGATTGAGGTAGATATACTAAACACTATTTATGTTTCATTTTACTTGTTACATATAATTGGCTATTTGACAGTATCAATAACTTACAAATCTAATTAGTCCGTCATTTAGAGTTTTGAAAAATAACGGACACGTATTTTTTCTTTTGTAAAATCAATCAATATTTACCAAGATACTCGTACAACGCATTAAAGCCTTTGTCAAACAGACAGACGATAGCGAACCGGACCGAGTCCGAAGCGATAACGAACCGATACGTCAAAACGGTGCAGCGAGGTGTGGCAGTTGTATTAGCTGGCTTTTTATGAATGACGTCAAACAGAGTAAATCCGCCTTCGCCACGTCTTCGCATCGGTTCGGTCACGCTATCGGGTCGCTTTCGTTTTTCTATGTGACTGGATTCAAACAATTCCATACATTACAAATAAAAACGACTCGGTTCGCATTCGCCACGTGTCTGTTTGACAAAGGCATAAAAGTCGAGAGTGATGGCTCGTAACGTCAGAATTTACTAAAAATTGTGACGTATTGCCAATTTTGTCCAAGCACGGGGCAACACATTGTGGTTATCATTCCGTTTCAAATACTAAAACAGACCTTTACAAATATTTTTTATCGGTTATAAATATCCGAAAATATAACACGTCCCATCACTATCCGGATAGTTGTAAGTAGTTGAATAGTTCCGAGCACGGGGCGGCTCCGCTTTGTGACTTCGGAAACAGCGCTTGAAATATTTATACCCTTTGAAAGGGCGAACAGGGGGACTATAAAACATTTGGTAACTAATGAAAGTTTCCGAATGTGATTGAATGACTACGGTTGGGATGTAAATGAGGTGAAACGGATAGTTTTGGTTGGATCGTGGACACAAGAAATATCCGTATATTTTATGGATCATCATCATCTGCCTAGCCTTTTTTTCGTGGTAATATCATCGCATGAGTCCTCCCAGTGCAGAGCGTGAGGGACTGTCAGACTCGTACTGAATAAAATCCATGGTGTCCTTCAATAGCCCTTTACGTACAGGGGTCAGGGTAATTCGAGAGTCCCGCAACCCCGGCAGGATCTGCCTACGGTAATTCGAGAGTCCCGCAACCCCGGCAGGATCTGCCTAGCCTTTTCCCAACTACTTTGAGGTCGGCTTCCACTCAAACCGGATGCCACTGAATATCAGTATTTTACATGGAGCGACGGTCTGTCTGATCTTCAAAACCCAGTGACTGGGTAATACCATACCCCATCGTAAGACTGGTTGGTTCGAGCTTCTGACTGTGATAGACGCCTGTCGATGATCTACAAATGACAGCCGCGACCAACGGCTTTACATGTTTTCCGAGGCACGGAGGTAACTCGCTAAGACGGATGGTCACCCATCCACAGTCCAACCTCGTGTTGGTTTATGTGAAGTTTGCACAAAATCGGTCAAGCGGTTCTTCATTTATAACTTTTTTCGTAACAAAAAATGTAATAAATGGCGGATCATTTTGTTAATGTATTTTTTTATTATTTCACTTTATACGTAGTGAAGAACGTACCGGGCCGCTAGTTTTCCACAGACCAAAAACAGCATATGTTTTAATTACGCTGTAAGTTAAATACGGAAATGTACTAAGGTTTCAGTACAAGCATTCTTCTTAAACACAGAACAACAAACATCATCATCAGCCCATAAATGGAAGGAGGAGGAGGAGGAGGAGGCCTGTGTCCCATTGCTGGGACACAGGCCTCCTCTCTGTGAGAGGGAGTGCGCCATAATCCACCACGCGGGCCCAGTGCTGGTTGGTAGACGTCACATGTTTTTGGATTTTTTGGTTCTAGGACATGCCGGTTTCCTCACGATGTTTTCCTTCACGTTTTGAGAGCAGTGGTGATGGAATAAATTACACAAAGTAAAGCGCCTGGTTCGACCTACAACCGATCCGAACCGAACCCGAATTCGGGCCGATACTAACGGGCCACAACTGCTCTTCAGAACAACAATAAACCCTTTATCAAACAGACAGGCGTTGCGAATGTGACATTTTTATTTGTAATGTAGGTATGGAATTGTATGAATCCAGTCACATAGAACAGCGAAAGCGATCCGATAGCGTGACAGAACTATCGGACTGACGTCTCGCTTTGGTTTGGTATCGCTATGGAAACGCTTCGCTTTCGCCAGTCTGTTTGACAAAGGGATAATAGTTAGCTCTTCAGAACAACAACAATAATGAGTTTTAGTAATGTTTTTCTTCTTTTCTCTACAACTTGCTTATTACACATTTGTGTTAGTTTTTAACTACTCAGGTCATAATCTTTGTTTAAAATTTGCATGCCATTGTTATGGCAAAATGTGTCCTGCCCTAAAATATGATACAACACCTTTGTATACCACATTTTATGCAAATGAAGAATACTTACTTAAAAATAAATACCAATACTATTTGTAACGCTAACGCCTTTAGCTAACCAAACCGATCGATATAACAGTTGGTTCGTGAATTATTGATTACAAATCAACTAATCATACTGAGGGTAAACTTACCCCGGTTAACCTGGGGTTATGTTAAAGCGATGCTCTTTTGTTAGGATATTATTATTCGTTTATTTATTTTTAGGTTTTTATTACCGGTTCAGACTCGTACTGACTGAAATCCAGGGTGTTCCTTCAATAGCCCTTTACGTTCCATGGTCACGGTAATTCAGTAAGTCCCGCGGCAGGTTTTGGCTCTATAGAGGGGGGCCGTTATGCCCGGGGCGGGACTGGAGGAACTGTTCAGACTCGTACTGACTGAAATTCGGGGTGTTCCTTCAATAGCCCTTTACGTTCTGGGGTCACGGTTTCCTGGTAGATAACCGCCTAAAATGCAATAACAACATTTTTCCTCTTGAAATCTACTATAACTAGCACTTTGCCCGCGACTTCGTCCGCGTGGGTTACGTACTTTCTTAATTCCCCCTTTTCACCCCCTTAAAGGTTGAATTTCCAAAAACCCCTTCTTAGTGCTCCCCTACATTATAATAGGAAGCCGTGTGCAAAATTTCACATTCCTAGTCCCAGTAGTTTCGGCTGTACGTTGATATGTCAGTCAGTCAGTTCTCCTTTTATATATATATATATATATAGATGTAGATGATAACTTCCTTAACAGCCACTTGATCCAGCTGATAACTTAACCAATACTTTATCTACCAGATACCGCTATCCGACACCTGTGAAACCAAAAGTTGTAGTTTATCCGGCAGATAAGTTCCTAATAGGCTATCAGAGACTTTATCCGTAACCGGTGAAACTGGCCCTAAGTCTAGTAAGTTTTGTGTGAAAGAGTAACAGACTTCCATCTATTCAACCATCCTAAGAAATTTTCTGGTTTATAATACTAACTGTTGCCACCTGCTTTGCCTGACGACGCATGTGTACCTACTTACATGGTCACAGAATACTTAACATGGGGTTTTATTGATTTTTTATTATTTTTTTATTTATTATAATATATTTGTACACTTACAACTTTTTACAATAAATTGGTGCAAACATAAACTCATTAGAGTTTTACCGTGCCCCAAAATCAACGACAGCATAATGTACACGAAGGAATTTAACAGAAACAAACACGAAACCTTACTTAAAAATATCAAATCAAAAAATCACGATAGTACATACGCGTATTACAAACTTACGAGTTAAAAAAGTATATTATGTGTTCAGTCCAGGTTATAAACAATGTGTACCGAACTTCTATATTCGTTTAGTAGCTTCTGATTTTTTTGAGACCTTAAATTATTTTTACACGGTTGCTACAAAAATGTAAATCTTAAATAATACACAGCATACTATTAATGAGCTAAATCTGTTCAGTAAGTTTTGTGTGAAAGAGTAAGAAACATATATGCACAAAAACTTTCGGATTTCGATTTCCAATTCGTTACCTTCCTAATTAAAAATTGGCGCCATGCCGGCGCGCAACGCTGGCGCCTCACTGCGGTGACAGAAAGAACTACCTTCTTGCAATCCCCGCGAAATCATACACAAACGTGACACGCGCTGTGCTGTTAATAATAATGTAAAACTGTAATAAAGACTTTATCACAAACTGATTGACTAATTAGTTATCGTAACTTTTCTTGTGAAGTGAAATCAAGTGAAACCAGTGAATTTGTGGTGTATGTTTAATACTTTTCATGGCAGACGGTCTAGAGGTCTCGAATGCAGTGGGTATTTCCAATAATTGCCTATCCAGGTTAGTATGTGGACATTTTTTAGACATTTGGAATACCAGTGCTTCGAAATACTACCATTTTTTTTACGTGGTCTTCATCATCTTGGTGAGAAGATCACCGAGCTGGAATCTGCGTTACTGAGTGCCAGCTGTTACCAGGATGCACCGGACGTATTATTGGGGAGGTTCTTCTCTACTCATCCAATGATTCCTCCCACCCGGAGTGCAGGGGACTGTCAGACTCGTACTGACAGACGGTGATCAGGGTTACGGTTTCTTGTTAAGACATGCCTTCGGCCCCGGCAGGCTTTGGCCATCTACAGGGCCGCGTCAGGACATAATATCAAGAAACACGTCAGCAATCGTTCCAAAGAAGTTCAAACTATAATAATGATTCTCGTTTTGAACCTCGTGAAAGCTGAGAAAGATAAGCAACTCAAGTATCTTGATTTGGCTCACGAGGTTGTCGATATGTGGGATGTGGATTCAGCGATCATTGTGCCGATAGTCGTGTCGGCCCATGGCTTAATTGCCAAGAGCCTCGACCAACATCTTAGGAGGCTCTCGTTAGGCAGCTGGATCAAGGGCCTGATTCAGAAAGCAGTTCTTCTGGACACGGCGCGCATTGTTAGGAGGTTCCTTTCTCTTGAGCCCTGACCGTAGCTTGGACCCTGTTCCCGATACCGGTGGGCCACTATTATTTATATTTTTAAATGTTTTTTTTGTGTTATGTTTTAAAATATTTAAAAATATAAATTAATATGTTGAAAAATGAATAAAGAAAAATTCTCGTTTAAAATCTCTATAAGCGTGCTTACTCCCGATGCGAAACAATTCGGCTTATTTGCATCGCCGATCACAAATGAAAATCATCCTTACTACTAAGACATAAAGGCGCTGTTAATATGATAAATGCGGTTGTCTGTGGGTAGATAGAAAAAAAAAACAGCCTTGCCACGACGACTTAATTCAGTTGAAATGCATCATTATGACCAAATAGAAAGGTCAGCGTCGCAAACCAACCGAATAGTTAGTACAATAAAATAGTCGTTTTTACCCGTGGTGCTACGCAACCGGGCTTCTCCCAGTTGTAATGTCCCTTTGTGCCTATTGGCCTTGTTTTGTTCTGTCTCTTGCTTGTATGGAGGGAAGTGGAAACATATTTTTTCCCATTCCTGCACTATTCGTTTCTGATTAATTTCGTTGCAGGATCCAAGACAGGTAAATTCATTATCCGGGACACGTCGAGCTTCATTGTCTCGGCGCTTTTCTGGCCGTTGCCACTGTTGATTCTGGCTTTCAGGAGTTGCAGTGGTTTGGGAAGAGTGTGGTGGGTTTGTCCCAATAAAAAAAACAACCGAATCATCATGAGTCAAAATTAATCTATCTAGGTATCTGTCGCTACCCGCAAAATGTTAAATTCTATGTATGATAGCAAAACTTTTCGTATTAATTGAAGAGTAAACTCTGGCGGAACAGTTTTAAACTTTTAATTGAAAGTAAATATCGTCAGTATTGGCGGTCGCTAGTCGGAACTACATATCTCAGTACCTAAGTAGTTAATGGAACCGGGAAGGTTTTTGATTGATCATTTATCTTAATAGCCGCATGCAGCATCAAACTGGCCATGTTCACGGGGCCCCCCCCCTTAGAGGGCCAGAGCCTGCCGAGGTCACGGGTCTGTCTCATCAGGTAATCGATACGCCTGGAACGTAATAACAGTCCTCCTGACCGATTTTGATCATGGTTGCCAAACTCCACGGAGATTAGCCAACTGCGCGGGTTTATTATAGTGTACCAGTGTATGTGCAGGCACAGGTGTACTTCTTTTCTGGAAGATGTCCCTCCGATGACACAGTGCACCCGGGCGTTTCCTTTCACCCAATCTGTCACAGGTACTTTCCGTAAGAAACGTATCCGGTGAAGACCTGCGTCAGGCGGAAGCTGAAGACGTGGTGAAGGTTCTCCAACCACTCCTCCTCCGGACCAGGACCCCTCTGGACTTGATCCGTGGTAGTCTCTGGTGCAATTGGCCAGGGTGGAACGCTGGGAGGTGGATCACAATCACCTCTAAAACATAAAAATTAAGTTTCGAAAAACCCAGTTTTTACATTATATTACATTTTTTTTTATCGTGGTAAAGTCATCAAATGAGTCCTCCCACCCAGGGCAGGGCGGGAGGGACTGTCAGACTTGTACTGACTAAAATCCTCGGTGTCCTTCACTAGCCCTTTACGTACCGGGGTTACGGTAATGGGAAAGTCCCGCGACCCCGGCAGGCTATGGCCCTCTACAGGCTCCGTCATTATGCTGACACTCCTTGAGGCGCACGTGGAACACAACGCGCCGTCGACCCGGGCATGGTCCATGGTCGGACAGCGAGTCGCCCATTACTCGCCGCCCGCATGCCCGCGCCTACGGTGGCCGGAGATCGTCTTGCGACGTCCGACGCCGTGGGCGTCCACCACTGCGGCTGGGGTGGAGGGAGGACGCTGTCCTCCCCTTCACGCAGCCCGCCTCCTTCTTCGCGCGCATGACTGCTTCGCAGAAGGAGACGACCGCTTCCCGCTCCGTCTCGCCCCGCAACATGGCCTCGACCAATGCCGGGCGCGAGAGGTCTCCGCCTATCGCCGTCGTGAGGACACGGCGGTGCTCTGCCCAAGCGGGGCAGTCCTGCACCGTATGCTCCGTGTCCTCCGGACGATCTTCGCAGTGGTGACACCCAGGCGTTTCTTCCCTCCTTATCAGACACAGGTACCTCCCGAAACTTCCGTGTCCGGTGAGGACCTGCGTCATGCGGTAGGTAAGGACGCCGTGACGCCTATCCAGCCACTCCTCAAGGAGGGGACATTATATTACATAGTGCATTTAAAATTATGCTAGAAAACCACGTAAGTGCCCGTCAAAAGTGTCGAGTGCAGTTTTATAAGAATTTTCATTATGCAATAGTTATTTTTATGAGCAGTAAAACGTGCGAGGTTGAGATTCTTATTCTTAAAGAAGAAAATAGTTTGTACCTTTATTGATTTTTTACTTATGTAAGTGGTGAATTATAAGCCTATATTACCTTGGCGGTCGCAGGACTAACGAAATACCGTGACCCCGGTACGTAAAGGGCTATCGAAGGACACCGTGGATTTTAGTAAGTACGAGTCTGACAGTCCCTCCCGCCCTGCTCTGGGTGGGAGGACTCATTTGATGATATTACCACGATAAAAAAAAAATATGAAATTGGCGTCTTTAATTCAAGAGTGAATAAGTTTCTTCTGGGCAAGCTTGTTTTACCATCAACTCCGTCATTACTTCCTATCAGGCGAGATGGTAGTCAAACGCCAGACTATCTTAAATTAAAAAGAAGTTATCCCACTGCTGGGAGGCAGGCCTCCTCTCTCTGAGAAGTATTGGGCTGTAATCCTCCACGCGGGCAGTGCGGGTTGGGCATGTCATATGCTTTAGATTTTTGGTTCTAGGACTTGATGGTTTCCTCACGACGTTTTCCTTCATCGATTCGTGAACAGTGTTGATTGCCATCACAATATGTCGCGAAAGCTGACGTATTTTTAGTTCAGACGCATAGTACAATCGGTAAAATAGGTACGTATGCAGGTAGCATTTTAAACGGTTTACTGTTTATTATGTGCTTACTATATGCTGTATGTATGCACTTTTTGACTATATGCTTGAAGATATGAGTATATCCTACTCCTACTAATATTATAAATGCGAGTTTGTGAGGATGGATGTTTGTTACTCTTTCACGCAAAAACTACTGAACGGATTTGGATAAAATTTGGTACACAGATAGTTTATAATTAATTAGATAGGATTAACACATAGGATAGTTTTTTATCCCATGGGATAATTTTCGAGTTGCAGCGGGTGAAGCCGCTGGCATCAGCAAGTTATAAATAAAGCAACAAAAAAAAAATAGGCTTGTGTTCTGAAAAAATCGAATTAGTCTGCCAGATAGATTATCAAAAAACATTTATCAGGTTCTTTACGTTAGTTGTTACGTAAACCAAAAATTGGTGAAGAAACGACGCTTTTAATATTCACAATACGTCACGCTCCCACTCTCTAGTTTTCCTTCGCTTTTTCTTTGACTCACTGATTTAACGAAAAAAAAATACGACTTCAATTTTTGAAACTCTAGTTGACGGACTAATAACATTTGTAATTTATTGATCATACCTCTTTTGCTGACTGTACATTATATTTTCTCACTCTTCGGGAAATATTCGTGTCATTATCATATGCGATACATTGAAATGTATTCGCAATACCACCTTCTCCTTTCAGCAAAACTATTTAAATAAATTCATACTATACGCTTTGATATTCGAGAAACCCAAATAAGTAAGAGTTTTAAGAGGCTGTCAGGAGCAATATCCAAGATATTTTCATATCGCAATATTGCTTCGAATGTGAATAATTTAAGAAAATATTCTTTAGAGTTTTCCGACGTATATTGAAAATAGATATTCCGTTAGAGTTCCTGAAGTCGCTGGTAGAAGCAGAAGTAAGATAAAATATATCCACATTTCGCCTATTATATAAATAAATAAATAAAATAAATATTCCACAACTATCACACAACGCCATCTAGTCCCAAACTAAGCAGAGCTTGTGTTATGGGTACTAGACAACTGATAAACATACTTATTATAGATAAACTACACCCAGACACAGAACAAATGATCGTGCTCATCACACAAACATTTGTC
Organism: Agrotis puta; assembly: GCA_943136025.2. NCBI lineage: Eukaryota > Metazoa > Arthropoda > Insecta > Lepidoptera > Noctuidae > Agrotis > Agrotis puta. The sequence goes on along the minus strand of OW964195.2, from coordinate 5,486,130 downwards.
CTGGGTGGGAATCGAACCCACGACCTCCGGCATAGCAGTCAGTGTCACTTACCTAGTGGTATGCCGGACTGACTGCTATGCCGGAGGTCGTGGGTAATATTAATATGGTGGTGGTAATGGGTTAATATTCTTGACAGGCCTGTTGGTCACTAGACCAACAGGCCTGTCAAGAATATTAACCCATTTTAAGACCAATGTAATGACGGCCATAAAACGATCCATATTTACTTCAGCAAATAAACCTAAAAGGCAGCAGATTATCTTCAAAGCGCACGTTACTGACAGCTCAGTAGCTACACTCGCAGTTAATTGCTCCCAGTTCATTGTAACACCACGCTTCTATTTCATAATGGGGGCGAACAGAGTTGAATAGTACAGTGACACTTATCCAGCAATAAAAACAGTTGTCTAAAGGCCAGATTGTGGGCTTGCGGACGACGAGTATTCAGTAGCTTGCTGTCTGGACCAGCACCGAGTTGACGGCGCGTCGAGTTTACGCGCGTAACAAAAGGAGCTGTCAGAAAGCTGACGGGGCAGTCTCTTCTGCTCCACCCAGTGCGCGGGAAGACTGATTTGTCGATTTTAACACCCTAAATAAAAAAAACATTTGTGTTTTCTCCTTCTTGGTTCAGGTATTCAACAAAAATCGATCCTGTAGTCTTTTTTTCAGCGTCTTTGAAAATACGCCGTCCAAGTGAGCAATAATGGTTCCATGCCGACGAAGTTACGAAATATCCGTTGTAGTATACCTACCAAAACATTCTCCAGAATGTAGCAAACCCAAGAAGCTTTAAATAAATCTTTCTTTTTTGAAGGATTAATTACAAAATTAGAGGATTTGTTAAAGAAAACAATTTAGGATTTGCATTGAGATACAACATTAATTACGGGTATTATTAAATCTGTAACACTTACAATTATTATAAATACAAAAGTTTGAGTGGATGTTTGTTACTCAATCGTCTCAAGTGTTTAAACAGATCTTGAGGACTCAGAGATAGACAGACAGACTAAAGACAGGAACAAAAACACGGTCGAATTGAGAACCTCCGCATTTCTTTTGAAGTTTGGTGTTTAAAGCGGGAGAGACCGCGGTTTAAAGCTAAGTAGTTATATAAACCGCATGTTATTCTACCAGCACGTCCGATTAATGAATTACTTAGCAGTCTCGATGGTTACCGGACACGAATGCAGGCGGCGAGCACTGCACACAAAGTGGGTTATTACGGTGTCTTTAAACGTTAGAGGGAGCTAAACACTGTAGTGAATTGTAGTTTATTTTGTAGACGTGAGTGTTGCAGGGTTATTAGTCTAGTATAGTTACGGTTCGATGCCTTGTACAGGTATTTTAGCAATCCCATACTTTTTTTTTACGTGGTAAAATCATCACATAAGTCTTCCCACCCAGGGCAGAGCGGGACTGTCAGACTCGTACTACGTACCGGGGCCCGTACAGGGGGCCCCGTCACTATGCTGACACTCCTTGAGGCGCCCGTGGAACGCAACTCGCCGTCGACCCGGGCGTGGTCCATGGTCGGACAGTGAGTCGCCCATTACTCGCCGCCCACATGGCCGTGCCTACGGTGGCCGGAGATCGTCTGCCGAGCAATCCCATACTAGTTGTAATGTCCTTTTGTGCCTATTGGTTTTGTTTTGTTATGTCTCCTGCTTGCATGGAGGGAAGTAGAAACATATTTTTCCTACTCCTCCACTATTCTTTTCTGATTAATTTCGTTGCAGGATCCAAGACAGGTAAATTCATTCTCCGGGACACGTCAAGCTTCATTGTCTCGGCGCTTTTCTGGTGGTTGCCAATGTTGATTCTGGCTTTCAGGAATTGCAGTGGTTTTGTTAATAGTGTGGTGGGTTTGTCCCAATCAAAAAAAACTACGCATTTTTTTCATTTATTTATGTACAAACAAACATCAAAACATATTTGTGATCACTAGGACAACGTGATTTTTTTTTTGAAAAATAATTGTATCTACTGTTTTATTGTTTTATATTCTAAATGAATGTTTTTAAATAAAGGATCTAAAAAGAAGAAGAAATTTACAAACGTTTACAAACATAGAAACTCACATACACAAACACCCAGACCCGGAACAACTACTTGCAGATCATACAAATATTTGCTCCGTGCGGGGATCGAACCCGCGACACACAGCGCAGCAGTCCAACTGCTCAGCCACTGCGCCAAACGTGCCGTCAAAGTTGGACACAATGTAGATCTTGTTGGATTAGTGCAACACTGAAACAAATAGACGTTAGTCAGAAGCTCAAAAGTCTGACAAGTAGTCTTACCAAGTGGTATCGCATTACCCAGTTACTGGGTTGTGGAGGTCAGATAGGCAGTCGGCCCATGTAAAATACTGATATTCAGCTGCGTTTGGTTTATACTGAAAAAAAGTGATATAAACAGTATTTATTGGCACAAAAAGTACATTAAGCAAATATATATGTAATACTCATGCCAAGGCTCATTAGTTCAGTACATAACGATTATATAATATGTATATATAACTTGCAAACAATAGATTTGAGCTTTTTATATTTTTTATTATTTTTATAATAAAAGGTGGCGAAGGTGGTGTGACGATCTGATCAAGTTCGCGGAGCAGACATGGCCAGGACTTGCCCAAAATAGAGAGGTGTGGAAGGAAAAAGGGGAGGCCTTTGTGCCCAGCAGTGGGACACAAACTAGGGGTCAGAGCCCATTCGTACCCTAAAATTCGTCCCCCAGCATAAAAGTTGTGGATTCGGCCCCTATATAGGTGCCCATTGGTCTCCTGGTAGGGGACCAGTTAATATTTTAATAAAAAATATTATTTTTAAGGTACCCATTCGTACCCTCTAATATATATACAATATAAGTTAAAGATTCGGCACCTATTCAGGTGCCTATCGGTCCCCTGAGATAAAATTAGCTATATTTTACATAAGAAACGGTTTACATAGTACACTTGTGAACAATTTATTAACGGAATTAATTTAATAAATCATAACAGATCATTGAAAAAAGAGCTTTGATCAATTATAATCCGTCATGATAATAATATAACCTGTCGATAGGCTTACGATGTAATATTGTCTCTCTACGAATGGCCTGTTAAACAAAACGGGTTATAAAAAATAGATAAGGTGTTTTGTTTGTATGTTGAGGCTGCCTCGGTGACATATTGGTTCTTGAAAGTGACTGCGAATACGAGACTGTTCAATGTGTTTTTGGTCTTTTATTAAATGAAGTTCGTCTAACGAAATAAACAGTACTGTTAATATTAGGCTTATGTTTAACTTACGACCAGATATAGTAACAATTAACAGACAAAAATAGTAAATGATCATCAAAATTAAACCCGCATTTTAAATGTAAATTTACAGCCAAAGATATAGCATCTCGCTATCCTATCTAAGCAAAATTACTCCAAATAAATCATTGTTAACCCAAAAGTAGTAAATGATCACCAAAACTAAAACATCATTTTAACGTAAAATTATAACCTAAATGTTTACATGTTGCTATCCTATTTAAGCAAACTAACTCCAAATAAATCATTGTTAACCCAAAAATAGTTAATTAGTGCACTAATGAGCAGAGTATAAGGAGCTCACATTGGCAGTAGCATGTCGACGGAGCCCCGATTCGCGGGGCTCCTACTTCTGGGTGGTTTAAAAAAATAACCTAAGTTGGCCGAGTCGGGGTGCCAGCAAGTCCCGAGCTGTATTTCCAGTCGCTCAACAGCGCAATTAATTTGCTCGTTTAGATTTGGTGATCATTTACTACATTTGGTGTTCGATTACAATTTGAAGTGCAGTCGTGACTAAAATAGCTAGTGCTATTGTAATTATGGACTTTATTTTTCTGGTGTTAAGTATATATTTTTGGTAAAAGAATTAAGGGTATCAAAGTATTTTATGGTGGTCATTATATTTAATCCCTCAATATTATAATAATAATATTTTAAACATAATTGAATCGAATTATCTCATTTGAATCCTGGAATATGATTAGTATTATTATTGAAGGTAATTCACTTTATGGTGGAATACTACAGTCACATTTTGACTAAAAAGTCAAAACTAAATTATTTACTCCTAAATATGTATAGCGATTTTTTATCCGCAATTATAATTTTATCATATTAGTGGATGTTATTATGTTCTTGTTTTCTAAGTGTTTCGTTTTAGCTCAATGTGGAGCCGTTGTCACCCTTGTAATGTACAAAAATAATGAACATTCTAACATTAATTCTGTTTTGCTCCAAAAATTGCGTTAAAATTGGTAAGTACTCTCCAGATGTGCGCGCATTAAACAGTTTTATTTTACTGCATAAACATATTATAGTTATCATATATTTTGCTAAATATTCACAAATGTACAAGAAACCAAAAGTTAATTAATTATTTTGAAGATTGGCTTAATTGAGAAAGCCTAGAGGCATTTTATTAAACTTAATCTTATTTGAAATAAACATGATATCTACCGAATTACTATATTTTTTTATTTTACCCTTTTCTGCGCGACTGTACCAGGACTTCCAAGCTGCAGTATATACATATACATGTACTTATATTAGAAGAATGAATAAAAATAAATATTCCTCAGGGGACGAATGGGCCCCTCAAAAGTTCCAGGGTACGAGTGGGCACAGGTTGCGAATCTTAGGGTACGAATGGGCTCTGACCCCAAACTAGGATATAAAAAAAAATTGATTGTTTTGCGATATTTGTTTTCACTTTTTGAAATAAATAAAACCAACTTCTCAAAAAACACTTCCAATAAAAACTTTTTAATGAATAGTTAATATTGAAAGTCGGTGACTTTGTTTCTTATTGCCTTGACTTTTCTTCACCGGCCTCCGAAGGTAAATTTATTATACATACATTTTTGTGTTTTTTTAGAAGTCGGTTACATTTTTTAACCGAATTCGAGTCGACGATTAACTTCGTCTTCCAAATCGGTCTAGGCGTCATCGAGAAATCGGGACACATACACAAAAAAGGTTTCAACCAATTGAGAACCTCCTCCTTTTTCAAAGTCAGTTAAAAATAACATAACATTATGACTGTAAATCCCGAGGGATAAGGCACCGCGTGGCTATCCTTATCCAAAACATCTTCACTGAACTGTCTTAACAAGGTACCAAGGCCTTTTTTTTTAGCGTGACCCCGGAATGTAAAGGGCTATTGAAGGTCAAAAATAGCCAAATCGGTCCAGCCGTTCTCGAGTTTTTAGCGAGACTAACAAACAGCTTTTGATATTTATACAGGGTGTCCCAAAACTCAACGTCAAGCCGAAACGGGGTGACAGGATTGATCATAACCATCACGAGAAAAATCTGAAAAAAAATCTATCCCATGCAGTTTGTAAATTATGGGCATTTTAAGAAAAACCTAGAAATTTGATCAAACTGTACCATTTTTCGGTTATTGTGGTTATTCTTTTTTATTTTTGTTCATTTGAACTTTGGAAACGTAATCCTAAATAACATTTCTAGAATCCCAATAAAAAATAATGACACAATTGCCTCAAGTTTCCGAGAATTGAGACTATTTGTTAAACTACGAATTTAAAATTTTCAAGATTCGTCGACTTTGACAGGCCCTCCTATAAAAAAAATGTACTAGAGTGCCTTGGCAAGTGGCATTAAAAGTTGGCGCATTTAATCAGAATTCTAAAATGGTACAATACTTGTTAGTTCCATACAATAGAAAAGAGTAAAAAAATTAAAACCTCAAGTAACCCGATTTTTGCTATCACATTTTACTCAGTTAAAATGTTTTTAATTCGCACAAGCTCTAGGTAGGTTCTTAATTTTAAGACAAAATGATGAGAGAGATGGATAATGGGTATGGGTACGCATTTCGCAGTGCAAGTAAGAGATTTCCTTGACCAGGAATATCCGGGAAGGTGGATTGGACGTTCAGGCACTATCTTGTGGCCCGCCCGTTCACCAGATTTAAATCCCCTGGATTTTTTCTATTGGGGAGTTCTCAAAGAAAAAGTTTACTCAAAGCCCATTGATCACGTAGCCGACCTGCGTGAACGCATTTCTCAAGCAGCTGAGGCGATCAACTCTCGAAGATATGCCCGACTTATAAGTAGATCTTTTTTAAGAAGATGTAGGGCTTGTATTGAGGCTGATGGTAAACAATTTGAACATTTATTGTAATAAAAATGTTTTTTCTCTATCTGACTTTTAGTCCAACAAACCTAATTATTTTACTAACTTTTTTTCACTTTGGTAAAAGTGGCGTCACTATCTGTCTCGCTCACTCATGACAAACATACCCATTATCCATCTCTCTCATCATTCTGTCTTAAAATTAAGAACCTACCTACAGCTTGTGCGAATTAAAAACATTTTAACTGAGTAAAATGTGATAGCAAAAATCGGGTTACTTGAGGTTTTAATTTTTTTACTCTTTTCTATTGTATGGAACTAACAAGTATTGTACCATTTTAGAATTCTGATTAAATGCGCCAACTTTTAATGCCACTTGCCAAGGCACTCTAGTACATTTTTTTTATAGGAGGGCCTGTCAAAGTCGACGAATCTAGAAAATTTTAAATTCGTAGTTTAACAAATAGTCTCAATTCTCGGAAACTTGAGGCAATTGTGTCATTATTTTTTATTGGGATTCTAGAAATGTTATTTAGGATTACGTTTCCAAAGTTCAAATGAACAAAAATAAAAAAGAATAACCACAATAACCGAAAAATGGTACAGTTTGATCACATTTCTAGGTTTTTCTTAAAATGCCCATAATTTTCAAACTGCACGGGATAGATTTTTTTTCAGATTTTTCTCGTGATGGTTATGATCAATCCTGTCACCCCGTTTCGGCTTGACGTTGAGTTTTGGGACACCCTGTATATAAAGATTCCTGACACTACACAATCCATTTTCAATTTTTCAGACGTCTTCAGAATTCACACAAAAATTCAATTAAAAGAAATTCCACCAATGGAATTCGACAAAATTCCCGTCTCCTACAATTAAAAAAGTAAATTAAAAACCATAATACGAATTCTCGAAACCCTTTTCACGAATCACAATTCTCTTTGTTTTAATACATATCCTTTGCCATTGTTTTCAGTTTACCGTCGCGCGTTGCAGAGAGCGGACGTGAAACTCGTATCAGATTTTCCGGGATTCTCGAAAAGTTTTCAAGTGAAAAAGTGTTGTGTAAAAGTGTGTGTGGTGTTCTAAAGTGTTTTAGTGTTATTTTTGTGTATTTTTTCGTGTGAAAAATGGATGGTTTTTGAGTTATTCGCTGCTGAATAAAAGGTGAGTTTTATTTTCTTTTGTGATGATTTTCGTTGAAATTTCTCGAGTGTTTTTCGTAGTATTTTACACAGCGTTCATGATTCGTTCGGATTGCGCAAACTGACGTTTATTAAGATTGAATATTCAGTATTTTGGTACAATATTTATCGGAGTACGGAACTGAATATTGAAGTTTTATTTCAGGGAATTGAAAAATACGAGAAATCGGAATTATATTGGTTCTGAGAAATTGCATCGAGTTTTAAACTGTACAGAACGAATAGGTTTTTTAGTACTTTATTGTTTCTGAAAATTAAGTATATGAAAGCTTTTTATTCGAATAAGCTTTAGTGAAAATGATTTTGTATTTTTAAAACTTTATAGCTAGGAAATCGCTGGCGTGTTGGACTCATTTTTGAGAGACTAGCCGGAAAAGGCGAGACTTAAAAACAATAGAAAGAAAATCGGGGTGACCTTTGCCTTGCACTTATTAAACTTATTTTTAAATAAAATCATACAGCTTATTACCTTATATCATTATGAGTTGGTAAGACGAAGCACACCATTTAGAGAATTGAAAAGAATGGGTTCAGAACTTTACTTAGAAGGGACAAAACTTTAAAAAAAAGACAAAAAAAATCACTAGGTACCTGCTTTTGTGTTACCGAACGCGTAAAACCTGAATTTCTTCAAAATTAGAGTGAATAGCGGGATTAAAATGGTCACTTTAGCAACGTTGTTAATATCAATGTTGCTAAAAATGTTCTTATATATTCTTGATCAAGTATAATGTTACGTATTTTGTATATTTATTGCCATAACATTCGTAACATGGAATATTCTATTCTATCGCAACGTCGTCGTTAACGTCGTGACGCGAAAGTGTATATTTTCGCGTAATAACTATTTTAGTTACATTAAATTAGGGTTTAAACGCCAGTGGAGACTTTAGTCCCTAAATTAATGAATTGCAAAAATTTTGCAAAAAGAAACTAGGTAATTAGATCCGGTGTTTCATTGGGTTTTAACAGTATTTTTAACGTTGAAATAGCACACATAGTTTGAGATTGCCATGTGATTTAATTAACTCACGTCACGTCAATGTCAATTTTGACAACTGTCATATGTCAAAATTGACATTGACGTGGCGTTGTAATCCAGCAATTAAAAAGAAGCCATTTTAGATCCGCTCCATCTAAAATCAGGTTAGGTCAAGAGAAAATCCATCTCAAACAAACAAAAATAAACTTATTGGTATTGCATCAATCGATATCTGTTATCTCTAGCTGATAAGGATAAAATCCTGTACCTAACAGAATTTAATCAAACCAACCTAAATTGGAATATTCATATTTGACTAGATTTGCCTTTGCGTTCATATAATTATAGCTAAGCTCATTTTATTGCCGGTTATGCGGGCAGCGAGTAAAGGGCAACTCGCTGTCCGACCATGGACCATGCCCGGGTCGACGGCGCGTTGTATTCCACGCGTGCCTCAAAGAGTGTCAGCAAAAATGACGGGGCCCTCCTCTAGAGGACTAAAGGCTGTCGGGGTCGCGGGACTTATGATTTACCGTGACTCTGGTACGTAAAGGGTTACAGTCCCTCCCGCTCTGCCCTGGTGGGAGGAAACATTTGATGATTTTACCACATAAAAAAGCTCATTTTATTGTGCGCACAGCTAAGGAGTGGAATTCCTTGCACGAATGTGTTTCTTGATAGCTACAACCTTGGGGTCTTCAAGTCAAGAGTGAATAGATTACTTCTAGGCAAGCGTGCTTCACCGTCGACCACATCTTCACTTACCATCGGGTGAGATAGTGGTCAAACGTGAACTTAACGTAAAATAATAAAAAGCTCACGCCATCATTAGCTTTCTGGCATGCGGACGGCGAGAAATATGCGACTACTCGCTGTCCGATCATGGACCATGCCCGGGTCGTCGGCGCGTTGTGTTCCATGCGCGTCTCAAAGAGCTGTCATCAATATGATGGGGCCCCTTAGAGATCCAAAGCCTGCCAGGATCTCGAACGGTAAAGGACTATTAAAGGACACCGTGGGTTTTAGTCAGTATAAGTCTGACAGTCCTTCACGTCCTGCCCTGTGTGGGACGACTCATTTTACGATTTTACCAAACTTCTATGGAGAAGAACGGCCAAGAAACTCCACTCCATGGACACTCTTTTTCAAACGCCATAATTATAAGAGAACCTTTGTTACATCATTCAACTTGAGATGGTACATTATGTGAGAACGATGTAGCAAGTTAAAAATGTCCATAGTAAAAATTAAAACAAAGACAATTCAGAAATAAAATGAAACCGTGGCAGCTAAGAGATGACCAGTCCCAACTGACAGCGTCCGTTCACGAACGTGACACATTTCTTTGCCTATCACCTATCTAAATAAATATTCCACAACTATCACACAACGCCATCTAGTCCCAAGCTAAGCAGAGCTTGTGTTATGGGTACTAGACAACTGATAAACATACTTATATATTTCTAAATACATACATATTATAGATAAATTACAATCTATATACCTTCTTTGAGGATTACAGGTGTGATGTTATGTTTATCAGTTTCTTAGCCCAAAAATAGATTAATATTAAATTTCTATAAGCCTACAACTTCATTAGTACGTTACATAACTGTTGTCTATGTTCAGTGATGACGTCACAAACTTGTTTGTCGTACATATTATCCGTGTACACAATGGGCCAGGGTAATCGGCTATTGTTCTAGGAGTTCTGAAGGGTTGAGGAATTAATTAGGTTTTGGTATGACATTTGAATATCTTTGGTAGATATGTTTCTGTATTTCGTTCTTCGGAAAGTTGATAAGCAATTTGTTCTTCGGTTGGTTTTTGTCAATGTTCGACATCTGACCGTGAATATGAACAATCACCACATCATATTCTATGGGAGTGTATTCTTTGGCAGAACGAACGTAATATTATATTGAATACTGTTCAGACTACATCTTGAGTCATTTACTACTCGGACCTTGTGGAAACTCGAACAAACTTCCGTGCGTTCAAGCGTTTTTGCCATACCTATTATTGGAATCAAATATATAGGACCCGTTAATATTAGTAGTCATTTTTACCCGTGGTGCTAGGCAACTGGGCTCCCAAGTGTAATGTCCCTTTTTGCCTATTGTCCTTGTTTTGTTCTGTCTCCTGCTTGCATGGAGGGAAGTGGAAACATATTTTTTCCTACTCCTCCACTATTCTTTTCTGATTAATTTCGTTGCAAGATCCAAGACAGGTATATTCATTTTCCGAGACACGTCGAGCTACATTGTCTCGGCGCTTTTCTGGCGGTTGCCACTGTTGATTCTGGCTTTCAGGAGTTGCAGTGGTTTGGGAAAAGTTTGGTAGGTTTGTTCCAAAAAAAAAGCAGTTGGTTCCCTACTGTTATTTATAAATCTTTGAGAGCAGGTCGAATGTGTAGCGACAACTCTTGGTTAATAATATCCACTATTCGCTGGGTGTGAAATACTAGGTGCGGGTATCAGAATCGATTGCAGCGCTCATAGCGGCATAAAGTAGAATTAATGATGGCTCTGTATCGAATACATTCAGTCATCTGTCAATTTCGAATCAATCTGTAATGCCTTTGTCAAACAGACAGGCGAAAGCGAAGCGTTTCTGAAGCGATACCGAACCGAAGCGAGACGTCAGTCCGATAGTTCTGTCACGCTATCGGATCGCTTTCGCTTTTCCATGTGACTGCATTCAAACAATTCCATACATTACAAATAAAAACGTCACGCTTCGCATTCGTCACGCCTGTCTGTTTGACAAAGGCTTAAAGGACAGTTCACACCGAGACGTGTCGCAACGCGATGCGACGCAATGATACTGCAAATGTGTATCTTTTCGTATAGTGAACTAGCACTTTTCCCGCGACTTCGTCCGCGTGGGTTATGTACTTTCCTAATTCCCCCTTTTCACCCCCTTAAAGGTTAAATTTCCAAAAACCCCTTCTTAGTGCTCCCCTACATTATGATAGGAAGCCGTGTGCAAAATTTCACATTCCTAGCCTCAGTAGTTTCGGCTGTACGTTGATATGTCAGTCAGTCAGTTCTCCTTTTATATATATAGATAAAGTTCGATTTTGAGTCGCTATTAAAACGCAGCGCGTCGCTGCGTGGCGAAAGGTTTATCTTTTCGTGTCATAAATAGAGTTAGATTTTGAGTAGCTCTATTGAAATGTGAGCGCAGCGTCGCGTCTCGGTGTGATTCGACCCTATGATATACTCGTATCTATATTTTTCATAATCACGGTCATCGTAATCGGGGTCACGGTAATTCGTTAATCCCTCGACCCAGGCTTTGCCCTCTAAAGGGGGCTCCATCATTGTGCTGACACTCTTTGAGGCGCGCGTGGAACACAACGCGCCATCGACGCGAGCATGGTTCATGGTTGGACAGCGAGTCGCCCATTACTCGCCGCCCGCATGCCCGCGCCTACGGTGGCCGGAGATCGTCTTGCGAGGTCGGTCGTCGTGGGCGTCTATCACTGCGGCTGGGTTGTGCGGGGTACGCTGTCCTCTCCCTCACGCGTCCCGCCTTCTCCTTCACTAGCATGACTGCTTCGCAGAAGGAGGCGACCGCTTCCCACTCCGAAACCAAGTGTTTTGTAACAAAATCTGATTTTAATTAGAACTTTACTAAGTTGCGAACTCTCCTATGGTTCTATGTCAAATACTGATTTTTTTAAAATACTACAGTAAACCCAACTGGGTTTATTTATTCGAACGACACTCATTTTAATTTTTTGTGTTACACCGGTAAAAGATTATCTTTCATACCGTTAAATAACTGCATTCTATAAAACCGTGAATAAATCGGACACCTAATGTCCGGTGTGTCGACAAACCGGATTCAAACGCGTTCTACTAGACAGAATAGATCGGATGAAAACCTGACAGCTACGCGGTTTGATAAAGTGATTTGGTAGTTGAAAATAAATTGATTGGGTGTTCGCGTTTCACGGTGAGCTAGGCAATTGAATACATTATGTGACGTTTATATTTACCTAAAGAGACACGCATTTTTTTTTAACGTGGTAAGATCATCAAATGAGTGCTCCCACCCAAGGTGGAGCGGAATGGACTGTCAGACTCGTACGGACTAAAATCCACGGTGTCCTTCAATAGTCTTTTACGTGCCGCGATCACGGTATTCATTAGGTCCGCGACCTAACGTTTAAGTTTACGTTTAAGACAGGAAAAGTAATGAACGCGTGGAGAAATAATAATAAGTGCTCTATTTTATATCAATACTAGCTGTACCCTGCCCCGCTTCGCTGTGGCACAAAACACGGTTTTGTCAAAAAAAAAAAAGTAGATAAAAACAATCCTTGATGCGGATTATATATCATGCTTAAATTTCAGCTCAATCGGTGCAGAATTTTTTGAGTTTTTAAAGCATACACAAACCAACATAACATTTTTATATATATAGATTACGATTCAATGGGATAATTTTCGTCCCTCATGCAAGCAAAACTGCGGGCAAATGGCCAGTTACTTTATGAACACTCATGAGTGATGTACGTCAACATCCAGGACTCAGGCCTCGTCTCTGTGAGAGGGAGTGGGCCATAATCCACCACGCGGGCCCAGTATGGATTGGTAGATGTTACATGTCTTAAATTTTTTATCAGGCACTAGAACATGGGGTGCTAAGACAGGAAACCTCCACGTGCGCCCGTGGACTGGAGTTCCCCTTCGGATACGTCCGGGGGGAAGACCAGTTTTTCGGGCCGGTGCACCCTGGGATGCGGGCAAAAACTCTTTTAGGCACTGTGTGCCTAAGGGGTCTCTTTGCCCGTATGCGAATAGCCTGTCGGGTGGATGCTCCAACGCGTGTCCCTCCGAACAGCAGAGGGCACAGCGGCGGAGCGGGCTTGCGGACGGTGAGTAATGGGTAAGCTCGCCGTCCGACCAAGGACCAAGCCCGGGTAGGTGGCGCGTCGTGTTTCACGCGTCACCGACGGGGCCAAATGCCTGCTGGGGTCGCGGCTTTTTTCTTAATCCAGGATACCGCGGCCCCGGAACGTAAAGGGCATCCGAAGAAACACGGGTGGATTTTAGTCAGTAAGAGTCTGACAGTCCCTTCCGCCCCGCCCAGGGCGGGAGGACTCATTTGATGATTTTGCCACCCTAAAAAAAAAAAAAAAAAAAAAGGCACTAGAACATGCCGGTTTGCTCACGATGTTTTCCATCACCGTTATGAGAGCAGTGGTGATGAAATAAATTACACAAAGTAATGCACCTGGCGGGGTTCGAACCCACGACCTACACGTAAATCGGGGCCGATACCACTGGGTTTAGCCACTGCTCTTTAGTGGCGTAAAATTTTAAAATTACAGTATATTGATAATCGATACAGTGATTTAAAATGAAAATTATCAATGTCCAAGCGAGGGAAATGTCAGATAAGTTATCGTGGAGGTTTTAATCGTTGAACTGATAAGCATTAAACATAGTGACCGCCGCCTGACATGCATGATATAACGACTGGGTCATGCGTGATCATCACGGTTGTTTTGCGAAGTATGGTAGAGAAAATTGGTTATTTGACTGAAAAATTATAATTAGTCCGTCACTTAGATTATCAAAAAGTATTCGACCCTTATTTTTTCTTTTGTTTCGTAAACCAAAATTGACGGAGATACGATGCTTTCAAAATTGGCAATACGTCACAATTTAGTACAATTTCTATTGAATTCTGACGTCACGAGCCCCCACTCTCGAGTTTTGATGCGTTGTATTTTGGTGAATATTCATTGATTTGACGAAATAAAAAATACGTGTCCGTTATTTTTTTAAACTCTAAATGACGGACTAATTATATTTTATAGCTTCCGCCCGCGACTCCGTCCGCGCGGATGTCGGTCTTCGGGTGGATGGCTTATTTCTCCATTTTGAGTAACTCTGACAATGACATCTTATAAATATCTATTGGACCCAAATACGGCTAAGCCTATAATAATTAAGGAGATTCGCGGATCTACAGAACAACGTCTATGAATAAAACTAAAAATAATCTTTTTTTTTCTACGTATTTTTCCAGGATAAAAAGTATCCTATTTTATGCCCAGGATAATAAGGTATAATTATACCAAGTTTCATCGAAATCGAATCGTTAGTTTTCACGTGATGCCTGCACATACAGACAGACAGACAGACAGACACACAGACAAAATTTTTTTAAATCACATATATGGGTTTGGTATCGATCCAGCAACGCCCCCCGCTATTTATTTTTTCAATATTTTCAATGTACATATGTTTAGATGTATAGCTACTGTCAAATAGCCAATTGCTTGCCGATCAAGGATCATGCCTGGGTCGGCGGCTCGTCGTGTTCCACGCGCGGCCCAAAGAGCTGTCAGCAATCTGACGGGACCCCCACAGAAGGCCAAACGTCTGCCGTGTCGCGGGACTGTCTGAAAAGTAACCGTGACCCTGGAACTTAATGGACTATTGAAAGAACACCGTGGATTTAAATCATATTTGATGATTTTACCACGGAAAAATGCCTTTGTCAAACAGACAGGCGAGTCCGAGGCGATAACGAACCGATACGAGACGTCAGTCCGATAGTTCTGTCACGCTATCGGTTCCCTTTCGCTTTGCAATGTGATGGGATTCAAACAATTCCATGCATTACAAATAAAAACGCCTCGTTTCGCTTTCGTCACGCTTGTCTGTTTGACAATGGCTTTAAGGCTTGTTGGGCTTTGAGAACCCCATAGGCATCTGTCAAGGCTATACTAGGTTGCTTTATGAAGTTAAACCTTTTTACGAATCACATAACATATTTATTTTTATGTAGGTATGTATACCTACATAAAAATAAAGAAAAAACATACTTGGAACAATAACAGGCCTACGCGGCTACGGCGTAGCTGTCACGCTACGCCAGCTACAATGTCGTAGCGTCGTAGCAGATAATGTATGTCTTTTCCGCTACGACGCGCACCTGTTAGGGAGCGTGTTCATGACGCGATTCGTGCGATTTGCAATATCTACTAACTAAAAATTAAAATAGTCCTTGCTACTACGATATAATGATGCAATTCGACTGACTTACGTCGTCATGGCGAGCGTGTTTTGTTTTTCATCTACCCGTAGATAACCGCACGTTTTATGTCATATTATGTCGTAGTGGGAAGGACGGTTTTCACTTGTAGTTGGAATCGGTCGAATATATGTATTTAACTGCATAAATAAATAGAATCTGTTTAGTCCGTCAGTTAGAATATTTATATCACAAATAAATGAATAAATAAAATAAATAAATATTCCACAACTATCACACTACGCCATCTAGTCCCAAGCTAAGCAGAGCTTGTGTTATGGGTACTAGACAACTGATAAACATACGTATATATTTCTAAATACATACATATTATAGATAAATTACACCCAGACACAGAACAAATGATCGTGTTCATCACACAAACATTTGTCCTGGGTGGGAATCGAACCCACGACCTCCGGCATAGCAGTCAGGGTCACTAACCACTGGACCAACAGGCCTGTCAAATATCACAATATATATATCTCAATATACATATCTCAATATAAATAATAATAATAATATCACAAATTCGCGAGTGACAGCTTGTGACGTCATAACGCTTGTTGTTGTAAAATTGTAACGACCGAGTGACGTATTGTGATTTTTAGAAGCGTTGTATCTTTGTCAATTTTGGTTTACGTAACAAAAGAAAAAATACGGATCAAATATTTTTTTATTATTTATATTTCGGACTAATAATATTTTTGCCTATTGCGTCGCGTCGAGTCATGAGCAAGCTCCCTTAATTTACACCGAATGAGTTGCAAGATAATGTATTGAATAGATTATTATGTTCACTATGTAATTACAGTATATATATATGTAGGTTTTGTTGATAAATTATAGCCTTTTTTCATTACGTTAGCAAGTGTATTATTTATTCATTATAATTCAGGTAGCCTACTTTTTGTACATGACTAATACAATAGGTACAGCCTATGTGGAAAGTATGGCGTGATTTTATGTGTTACATGGCAATTATTATAATAAAATAACATAACGCTTGTAATTCTCGAAGGGTAAGGCAGATTTTAATAATAGTTCGTTATATTCTCCTTGCGATTTGATCGACGGACACCGATCGCGCCCGCCACCGCTCCCACCACCGCTCTCGCCACCGCTCCCGCCACTGCTCCTGCCACCGCGCCCGCGACATGTTTAGGGACCCCGCGAGTAAGAGACGACGACATAGTGCCGAGCAAGCATTTGTTTTTGTTGCAGCGACCTCAGCTGTCGCAAACCGGGTGGTACCCAGTAGTTTCTATAAATCTTGTTTAAAGAAAGTCATTTCAAAATGTTTCTTAGGTTACTTAGGATTGTAAACAACTAAATTATCAACCATTCTACATTATTCTACTTAAGTTCAGTAAAAATAATTTAAATATGTACAAATACGTCCTACGGTAGTACTTTAGTTCATGTCCTGGTAAGTAGGTGGCGCTTACTAGAAGACAGAAATGATTTGATACATCTGTATCTGTCACCCGCCCGTTGTATAAATATAAATAAATAAATAAATATTCCACAACTATCACACAACGCCATCTAGTCCCAAGCTAAGCAGAGCTTGTGTTATGAGTACTAGACAACTGATAAACATACTTATATATTTCTAAATACATACATATTATAGATAAATTACACCCAGACACAGAACAAATGATCGTGCTCATCACACAAACATTTGTCCTGGGTGGGAATCGAACCCACGACCTCCGGCATAGCAGTCAGGGTCACTAACCACTAGACCAACAGGCCTATCCGTTGTGTTGTCTAGCAACACGCTAGGCGCAATCTCGCTCATAGTCACTTCAGTATGGCCACGAGCGGCGATTTCATAAATTTGATATTTCCGCGCTCGCCCCCGCCACCACGCTAGATCGCAGTGTGTTTGAGCACAGAGGTAATTGACCTCAGTGAAACGTTTTTAGAAAAGGTTTAACTCACAGCTGATGTGAGGATATTGACCTCAGTAAAACGTTTTTACAAAAAGGTTTAACTCACAGCTGTCATTGTGACATTTTTCTAATGATTGATCTATTCTTCAAAAGTCTCAATCATTTTTGATCGCTCAATACTTGATCAATGATTGATGTCGATGTGTTTGATCGGTCTTGGTCTATTAGCGTGAAATGATCGATTTTTAACAATCTTGAACCCTGTAAGAATACGGCTGGTCTGGTAAACTAGTCCTAGTTTCTGATTATAAATGTGAAAGTAAGTTTACAGCCAGTTTTTCAAGTTCCATATATAAATAAATGGCATAGTTTTTGCTGAAATATATGTTTTTTTTTAAGGAATAGTAGAAACTTTAATTATATAAAAGTCATAATAAAATCTATTCTTAATACTTAACTTCATGTGTGTATGTATGTCTATGTTATTTTAATTTTAAATAGCGCTGTAATTTAGTAAAAGTAAGAACATGGTTCAATCGCAATGTCAAAATAGAACTAGTTCTTTTTTTAATTTTAAAAATAACAGCTGTCAGTTGAAAGCGATTCTCCCTAGGGCTGCAATGCGTAACTTTCAACCCGCTCATTAGCCATGTAAAGACCTACTTTCAGAGTATGAGTAATGAAAAGTACTTTACCCTTTATACTTACATTGTTAAAACAATGGTGGCTCAAGAGTTGTAGATCGTTTCGGCCATGGTTACCTGATTAGTTGGTCTCGTGACCCCAGTTACCACCAATCTTATAATGAACTAGCTGTACCCTGCCACGCTTCGCTGTGGCACAAAAAAAAACTGTTTTTTCGCGGTTGCGGATATGTGACTGATGCAAAAAATAAATAAAAACAATCCTTGATGCGGATTATATATCATGCTAAAATTTCAGCTCAATCGGTGCAGAACTTTTTGAGTTTTTGAAGCGTACACAAACCAACATAACATTTTTATAGATATAGATGATAATCGATTTTGGGCTAAATCATTGATCGGAATTAAACCCTAAGGAAAAGGGTGTACTAACATTATTTATGTAGGTTATCCGTCAATGCTGCTTGCTTGAGTAATGGTGTTTCTGATAAATTGACTTGAAACTTGAAAGTGTTTTATTTAAAGTATGTCATGGACAGCTTTAAAAGGAGTTCGTGGCTAAATAATAACAGCTGCACAGGTCGATCTTCAAGGTTAAGCCGCGCTTGCCGAGGTTGGTCTGCGGATGGGTGACCATTTATCATAGTTAGTTTCCTCCGTGTAAAGCCGTCGGTCTCAGCTGTAATTTGTAGATCTTTGACAGTCGTTAGCGTTCAGTCGCGATTGCTACAAAACATGATAAAATGTCTGTACCCACTAAAACAGTAAATTAAGAAACCTTTTTCTTTGTCTCTGCCCAACCTTGGAATTGAATTCGCGACCTCATACTCAGCAGTTGCTCTTGCGGTAACTAGGCAGTCAACTTTTTTTTATTTATTCAAAAGGTTATTTGATTAAAGGGGTCAGAGCCCATTCGTACCCTAAAATTCGTCCCCCAGCATAAAAGTTGTGGATTCGGATATGTAGGGGACATAGGTGCCCATTGGTCTCATGGTAGGGGACCAGTTAATATTTTAATAAAAAATATTATTTTTAAGGTACCCATTCGTACCCTCTAATATATATACAATATAAGTTAAAGATTCGGCACCTATTCAGGTGCCTATCGGTCCCCTGAGATAAATTTAGCTATATTTTACATAAGAAACGGTTAACATAGTACACTTGTGAACAGTTTATTAACGGAATTAATTTAATAAATCATAACAGATCATTGAAAAAAGAGCTTTGATCAATGATAATCCGTCATGATAATAATATAAACTGTCGATAGGCTTACGATGTAATATAGTCTCTCTACGAATGGCCTGTTAAAAAAAAATGGGTTATAAAATAGATAAGGTGTTTTGTTTGTATGTTGTGGCTGCCTCGGTGACATATTGGTTCTTGAAAGTGACTGCGAATACGAGACTGTTCTATGTGTTTTTGGTCTTTTATTAAATGAAGTTCGTCTAACGAAATAAACAGTACTGTTAATATTAGGCTTATGTTTAACTTACGACCAGATATAGTAACAATTAACATTCAAAAATAGTAAATGATCACCAAAACTAAAACGTCATTTTAACGTAAAATTATAACCTATTTTTTTTTATCGTGGTAAAATTATCAAATGAGTCCTCCCACCCAAGGCACGGCGGGAGGGACTGTCAGACTTGTACTGACTAAAATCCACGGTGTCCTTCACAAGCCCTTTACGTACCGGGGTTACGGTAATGGGAAAGTCCCGCGACCCCGGCAGGCTATGGCCCTCTACAGGCCCCGTCATTATGCTGACACTCCTTGAGGCGCGCGTGGAACACAACGCGCCGTCGACCCGGGCATGGTCCATGGTCGGACAGCGCCCATTACTCGCCGCCCGCATGCCCGCGCCTACGGTGGCAGGAGATCGTTTTGCGACGTCCGACGCCGTGGGCATCTACCACTGCAGCTGGGGTGGAGGGAGGTCGATGTTCTCTCCCTCACGCGGCTCGCCTCCTCTTTCGCGAGCATGACTGCTTCGCAGAAGGAGGCGACCGCTTCCCACTACGTCTCGCCCCGTAGCATGGCCGCGACCAATGCCGGGCGCGAGAGGTCTCCGCCTATCGCCGTCGTGAGGACACAGCGGTGCTCTGCCCAAGCGGGGCAGTCCTGCACGGTATGCTCCACCGTGTCCTCCGGACGATCCTCGCAGTGGTGACAGCCAGGCGTTTCTTCCCTTCTTATCAGACATAGGAACCTCCCGAAACTTCCGTGTCCGGTGAGGACCTGCGTCATGCGGAAGGTAAGGACGCCGTGACGCCTATCCAGCCACTCCCAAAGGAGGGGTCTTACCGCCGCGATTGCGGCGTGCCCGAATTGAGAAAGCCTAGAGGCATTTTATTAAACTTAATCTTATTTGAAATAAACATGATATCTACCGAATTACTATATTTTTTTATTTTACCCTTTTCTGCGCGACTGTACCAGGACTACCAAGCTGCAGTATACACATATACATGTACTTATATTAGAAGAATGAATAAAAATAAATATTCTTCAGGGGACGAATGGGCCCCTCAAAAGTTCCAGGGTACGAGTGGGCACAGGGTGCGAATCTTAGGGTACGAATGGGCTCTGACCCGATTAAAGAAATGAATGATTCCGTTTGTTATTTAACACGTAGTTTTTCTTTTGTTACGTGATCCAAAATTGATGAAGAATTTGCTGATACGTCACAAACAAGTACAGTTTTTACTTGCTTCTGTTGTCACTAGCCCCCACTCTCGGTCGCGGGACTGTACGAATTACCGTGACCCCGGAACGTAAAGGGCTATTGAAGGACACCGTGGATTTTAGTCAGTACAAGTCTGACAGTCCCTCCCGCTCTGCCCTGGGTGGGAGGACTCATTTGATGATTTTACCACGCTAAAAAAAAAAGCCCCCACTTTCGAATTTCGATGCGTTATATCTTTGTAAATATGCATTAAATTCAACAAAAAAAAATACCTACCCTTTTTTTTCAATACTCTTACGGACTAATTAAATTTGCAATTGTTTGATGAAGTCAACACGCGTATTAAGTCTACATCTCTAACCAATATTCAATAAAAATGCGGCAACCAATAATTTAAAATTTAATAAAATTGTCTGTCTCTCGTCCAACCATTTTGTTTCAATCGCGCTGGCACCGTACGTGCCTGCCTCCCCTTATCAGATAATCCGTGGAGCTACTGATTTAAACACAGCACGTAAATGGCTTGGCACTGTGCAGTTGCAAAATGGATACGAGTGCAGAAGTACAGTTTCATGCGATCAGTGAAAACTTGTGGACACATTTTGCACCTGAATCTTTAAAAAATCGCTTTAACCTCACGGGCGATTTATAATTGAAAATGATAAAAATCAACGTCCAATGAGCGGCTGTCTGTTATGTACAGACGTGTGTATGTACGTAAGGCGCTGGGGCGTTTTCGCTTATGTACACCCGGGTGTACGTAACGCGCCCGAGAGGTTAATACTGTCCCGCGCATTTAAGCCTTTGTCAAACACACAGGCGTGTCCAATACGAAGCCAGGCGTATTTACATAGGAAAGCGAAAGCGATCCGATAGCGTGACCGAACCGATGCGAAGACGTGGCGAAGGCGTTTTTGCTCTGTTTGACGTCTTCATAAAAAACTAGCTAATACAACTGCCACGCCTTGGTTCGCTGCATCCAATTTGACGTCTCGTATCGGTTTGTTATCGCCTCGGACTCGGTCCGGTTCGCTATCGCCTGTCTGTTTGCCAAGGCTTTAAAGTTTACGCCAATTACTGACAATGAATTTTCTGAGTATTTTGAAAATAACAATAAATGTTATTAGGCGTGGGTCGCCGTGTCGGCTGGTCTTGTCGTTCATTCGTGTATTCAAGGTCATCAGGGCGGGGTGAAAGAGTGCTTCAATAATATAAGTATAAGCAAAAATGAACTTAGTTACGGTTAGGCGTAAGTATCCGTAACAGTTAAAGGACTGGTTTAATTACAAACCGAGACCTTAGGGGAACAGTGTATAATACGGGGACACGAGGTATGATGGGAAATCACACACTTAAGGCAAACTTAACACTAAAGTAGCACAAGCGCCGACAGGACGCCATTTGTTAATGGCCGTTTGCAAATGACGTCCTGTCGGCGCTTGCGCTACGTTAGTGTTGTGTTAAGCATGCCTAAAGAGTGTATGTCCCCATTATACCTCGCGCCCCCATCTCATACACTGTTCCCCTACGGTTGCCTTCCGTACATCTTGGATAGTTGTTTTAGACTTTAGGAAAGTTGGAAGTCAAGGTCATAAGTGCGACAATCAGTCGTACTAAGGAGTATACAACAGACTTCTGGATGACACTCATGCAGCAGGAGCTGGCAAACATTTGTCTTCTTATCTTCATAGACGCTACACGCTTGACAGAGTGGTCGTGGTCGTCACATTAGGGATGATGGCTCGCTTCACAATGCGCCGCTATTCCTCACGTCCCGCTGCCTTCCTGGTACATTCATATAGGGGACCGTTCAATACAGCCTTTTCCTTTTTTTTTTAGCGTGGTAAAATCATCAAATGAGTCCTCCCACCCAGGGCAGAGCGGGAGGGACTGTCAGACTTGTACTGACTAAAATCCACGGTGTCCTTTAATAGCCTCTACGTACCGGGGTCACGGTAATTCGTTAGTCCCGCGACCCCGGCAGGCTTTGGCCCTCTACAGGCCCCGTCACTATGCTGACACTGAGGCGCGCGTGGAACACAACGCGCCGTCGACCCGGGTCAACCTTGATCTGGCTCGTTGCGGTTGCGTGTCCGTGTGGAAATCGAACCCATGATACGCAGTCCATCAGCAAATCACTCGGCTACTACACCGTTGATTGATTCCAAGATCAGAACTTCTGTTACATTTTCTTGTCTGTGATACAGCTTAACGTTGTTTTAAATTCTGTATACCTGCAAGAGAAGTTTGTTATGTAACGTTTTTGTTTCGTGGATTGAATATTTTTGAGAACTGGGTCATTGTGGTGGACTATGAGGGCGAGATTCGCGAAGGAGGAGGCGGAAAGCGTTAGGAAGAGGACAGCCACCACCTGACGACGCAGAAACTGCGGGAGACGCTCACGGCAAAAGACGTCGCGATCGATTCCCGGCCACTGTAAGAGCGGTATGTGGACGGCGAGTTATAGGCAACTCGCTATCTGATCATGGACATTACCTGGATCGAAATGTTGACATCTAATAGAAGTAAGAACGAAGTGCGTGAGGCATTTACGTGACCTGAGTATCAACTTTGACAAGGGATTTCACAGGATGGACATGTTGAACTTCGACCTTAGACACTGACCTTTCTGATGGTTAAGGTCATTGACGGCATAAAGGTCAGTTAATTGAGGTTATACAGAATATTTTCTTTATATTTCATTAACGAAAATAAGTAAAAATTATATTTAAAAAATATAATTTATTACAAAACTTTTTTTAACAGATTTTTATAGTCATGCCTTAGTGACGTGTTGTGTAGGATCACGAGATTGTCTCAAAAGGACAATCGCGGTCCTGGAACACAAATAGCAATTAAAGGAACAGTTTGGTTGTGGTCTATCAAATCTGACAGTCCCTTCTGCTCCACCCAGATCAGAAAACCTAATTTGATAACTATTCAACCTAAAAAAAAATCTATTACCAGTTGTAATAAAGCTTAAATTCCTTATTTTTAACGAAGCAGCTACAAAAATCCGTAGTACGGACTGAAGCATATTTGCTTCACTAATGTCCACTTTACTAATTAATGAACATTATGCTAAGTGACGGCCGTCTGAGTAATAGGCTAACAGTTAAATTATGGACACGAGCGAGCGAGGAACTTGGCATTTCGTTCTTGTAAAGCTTTTGAGTCTACTATGGCCCTATTTCTATTAGGATAAAATCATCAAATGAGTCCTCCTACATAGGGCAG
Source organism: Agrotis puta (assembly GCA_943136025.2). Classification (NCBI taxonomy): domain Eukaryota; kingdom Metazoa; phylum Arthropoda; class Insecta; order Lepidoptera; family Noctuidae; genus Agrotis; species Agrotis puta. The sequence continues at coordinate 5,462,282 of OW964195.2, read as the reverse complement.
GTGGGACTGTCAGACTTGTACTGACTAAAATCCACGGTGAATAGCATTTTACGTTCCCAGGTCGCGGTTAACTGATGAGAAAGTCCCGCGATCACATCACAATTTAAGACCCATTAATATTAGTAGTCATTTTTACCCGTCGTGCTAGGAAACCGGGCTTCTCCAAGTTGTAATGTCCCTTTGTGCCTATTGGCCTTGTTTTGTTCTGTCTCCTGCTTGCATGGAGGGAAGTGGAAACATATTTTTTCCTACTCCTCCACTATTCTTTTCTGATTAATTTCGTTGCAGGATCCAAGACAGGTAAATTCATTCTCCAGGACACGTCGAGCTTCATTGTCTCGGCGCTTTTCTGGTGGTTGCCACTGTTGATTCTGGCTTTCAGGAGTTGCAGTGGTTCGGAAATAGTGTGGTGGGTGAAGAGGCGGGAGGGCCTGTCAGACTTGACAGACTAAAATCCACGGTGTCCTTCAATAGCCCGTTACGTACCGGGGTCAGGGTAATTCGTGAGTTCCTCGACCTCGGCATGCTTTGGCCCTCTACAGGGGCCCCGTCACTGTGCTGATACTCCTTGAGGCGCGCGTGGAACACAACGCGCCGTCGACCCGGGCATGGTCCATGGTCGGACAGCGAGTCGCCCATAACTCGCCGCCCGCATGCCTGTGCCTATGGTGGCCGGAGATCGTCTGCCGTGTGATAAGGCCTGAGGCCTTATTACTTTACTTAATCTTGTTAGTGACACTGTAGCACCGTATTTATCTACTATTTTAATTACATGACAAATGAGGTGTCGTTAGAAGCGTCTCAAATGTCTGCTTGTTAAGTTTGTCTTTAACTTGAGGGGCATTTATTAAAGTAAGTCATCAAATACTGGAAACTTAAAACTTGACATTCTAAGCACGAGTATAAGGTACGTGCCTTGAAATTGAACTGAGTAGTCTTGGCAAGTCACTGGGGTATTGGTCGGTAGACTTTTCAATAAGAATTTCAGTTGATTTGGGTATTCAAATGATCAAAGGTTTACACTTAACGGCATGTCAAGTAAGATCGTAGATGTTTTTAATGTTTTTTTTTAAAGGGGGCTGTTCAAAGTGGCTTCTATTAAATAGCATTATTGTCCACTAAAAAACTAGATTGGCCATACAACTAACAAGTCAGCCACAAATCAAATGAATTGATTGATCAGCAGAATGTACGAAAAATGTCAGCGAAATGACGGGGCCCCCCTCTAGAGGGCCAAAGCCTGCCGAGGGTCGCGGGACTCACGAATTACCGTGACCCCGGTACGTAAAGGGCTATTGAAGGACACTGTGGATTTTAGTCAGTACGAGTCTGACAGTCCCTCACGCTGTGCCCTGGGTGGGAGGACTCGTTTGATGATTTTACCACGCTAAAAAAAGCGTAAGTGTAATCGACGGAGCCCCGCTGAACGGGGCTCCTACGGGCGAAGATGTGTCTAACTATTACGGTACATGAGATACAGCCTAGTGATAGACAGACAGAAAGACATACAGACGGACGAACAGTGAAGTCTAGCAATAAGGTACCGGTTTACCCTTAAGCCTTTTTCAAACAGACTGGCGTGGCGAATGCGAAGCGTGACGTTTTTATTTGTAATGTATGGAATTGTTTGAATCCAGTCACATAGAAAAGCGAAAGCGATCTGATAGCGTGACAGAACTATCGGACTGACGTCTCGCTTCGGTTCGGAAACGCTTCGCTTTCGCCTGTCTGTTTGACAAAGGCATTAGAGTACAGAATCCTCAGAAAGATTAGTCAGCTCATATTTAAGAAAAATACTCAGTTATAAATCTAGATTAAAAACTGAGAACTGATATAACGTTCAGCTTAAATCTAGTTTAAAGCTAGATTGATGATCGAGCATTCGTTCTGGTATAACTAGTTAGTTTTTTAAAGCCATCTCTTGAAAAATAGTAAGTAGCGAACTGAGATGAAACTTCGTAATGTGAGTTCATTATACAGACTGTGACAGATTTAGTAGATTATACAGACTTGACTTATCTGCTTTGGTGGTATAGTGGTCGTAAATGAAACTGGTGAGTAAGAGGTCTCAGGTTCGATTCTCAGGATGGACAGTGTTTATTTATTTATTTATTTAGGATCTCCAACAAAGAATACACAGATAGTATACACAACAATGACACAGAGGATTCTTTTATGTGTGCTCCTTCACTTATAGGAGACCACAGCATGCACATTTATGTAGGTGTAAACAAAGTTTAAACAAAGTTCATAGGGAAAAGACAGATAATTAGATACTATTAAACACAGAAACAAAAAACATATTAAATATTTTAAATGTTGAACTTAAAAATTATGTGTTACTGCTAGACTAACGAGGAATTATTAATTGTTTTATTAAAAATAAACAGACTCTGTAATTTGGTATCGTTTTATGTTTTAACGCTCATAATAAGTAATATACTTTTGCTCTAATGAGTAAAAAGGTCTCCGAAGGCGAGGGTTTGTAGAGTTGGTAGCTCGCCGTCTGATCAAGGACGTGTCGTGTTTCACGCGGACTTCACACCTGAAAAATACCTTGGTATGTTTTCAGAAGTCTAAAAGTCTCTTCGTCACACCAGACCTCCACCCAGAGGTGGAGGACTTATTTGATGATTAACATTTTTTTTATTAACGTGGTAAAATCATCAAATGAGTCCTCCCACCCAGGGCAGAGCGGGAGGGACTGTCACTTTTGTTTTCATTTCGTTCTTCTAAACAAATTAACTAGAACCATGTTTTTAGTTATTCATGTTGTAATTAGTCTAATGTCAAAAACATTCAAGCTTTCCATCATCCGTAAAAATATTAACAAAAAATTTACGATTTTGTTACAAAAACATATTAATACTGCTCCAACATTTCAACGTTATTTTATTTTCTAACAATTCGTTGCCGAGTTTTGATTAGTTTCAAAGTTATGTGAAATTACTTTATAACGATTTATAATTAGGGACCAAATAATACGTTAGTGTAGTATGTTTCGGTCGCGGGACTGTACGAATTACCGTGACCCCGGAGCATAAAGGGCTATTGTAGGACACCTTGGATTTTATGCAGTACGAGTCTGACAGTCCCTCCCGCTCTGCCCTAGGTGCGAGGACTGATTTGATGATTTTACCACGATAAAAAATAGTGTGCAAAAGGATGACGGGGCCCCCCTCTATGACGGGCCCCCCTCTAGGGGCCAAAGCCTGCCGGGGTCGCGGTACTGTACGAATTACCGTGACCCCGGAACGGGCTATTGAAGGACACCGTGGATTTTAGTCAGTACGAGTTTGACAGTCCCTCCCGCTCTGCCCTGGGTGGAGGGACTCTTAAGATGATTTTACAACGTAAAATATAAATAAAAGATCGTACATGTGGCGCCATCTATTACTATGATATGAACGTCATTGTTGTTTTTTCGTGGACAGTGCTTTTTCAGGACGACAGGTACAAGTTCAGGATGATCGGTTCAGTAGTATGGGCGTGAAAAGTTAACAAAGAAACAAAATTACTTTCACATTTATAATATTGCTTAAAATTCATATTAACCTTTTTCTTTACTCTTCATAAAAAGAATTGAAATCTTTCATAAAATTTACTTTAAATATTATATGAAAACATTAACAGTTATTAAAAACATTTCTGCTAATAATTTAAATGAAAACTTTCCTGAAAACGTCTTTGGACGTCTTAAAACGTCTGTGGCAAATAATATAAAATTTATATTTCTGTAAAATATGAAATGGGTCCTGAAAAATATAACGGGCGGGCTGTTCATGAAAAGAGCTGTCAAAAAGAGGAAACTCGTGTCTTGGCGCTGCCATGAAAATATAATATCTTTAAGTAGAAACATAGAAGTTTTTCACTGAAGAAAACAGACTACAAAAATAAAAGATTTTTTTTGTTAACGTATAGATAATAGTTATTTTTCTTGTCTCTTTTTTGTTTTGTTTACTTTTTTAAAGTTTTTGATTCGGATGTATAAAGTGTGTGTTCGTGTGTGTCCTTGAATAGACCTTTACGTTCCAGGATCACAGTTACCTGATGATACAGTCCCATGACCCACGTCATTTATTGATGTGTTTGCAAAATTCTAACTTTGATTGCTGCTATTGTATATTTACGCATTTTTTACACAATTACATACTATGCATTTCTTGCTATAAGTTTTTATACATGACTTGTTTAAAAGAAAAAAACATATTAACCTCTCGGGCGATTTATAATTGAAAATGATAAAAATCAACGTCCAATGAGCGACTGTCTGTTATATACAGACGTGTGTACGTAAGGCGCTGGGGCGTTTTCGCTTATGTACACCCGGGTGTATGTAACGCGCCCGAGAGGTTAATTATTATTGTTTACCTCTCTTGAATTTGATGCCAGCAAATCTGGCAACCCTAAATCCCATCGCCCACAGATTGCGGTGCTATATAATGTTACTTAAACAGCCGCAGAATATTTTGCAGAGGTCTAAATTAGGTATAAGCGCGACATCGTGGGAGGAGGGCAATAAAATGACGATAGCTACTTACAATGTTTGTGAGGATATCGCGGGTGTATATTACACCGGTGTGTTTATAAGCTTTCAATATTAATACGTATGTTAATACAAACAAGTCTAGGTACTCGTATGCCTGCCCGTTTAGATGTGCTGCCATACAAATTACTATACCATGTCACACGACGCGTTGCTAAATAATTACAGCCGCACAGGCTGACCTTTCGGGATAAGCCGCGCTTGCCGAGGTTAGTCTGTGAATGGGTGACCATCTGTCATAGAGACTCCGTGCCTCGGAAAGCACGTAAATCCGTTGGTCCCGGCTGTCATTTTTAGATCTTTGACAGTCGTTACTGTTAGTCAGAAGCTCTAAAAGTCTGACAAGTCTGACAACCAGTATTATCATATTACCCCAGTTACTGGGTTGTGGAGGTCCGATAGGCAGTCGCTCCATGTAAAATAATGATATCGAGCTGCATCTGGTTTGACTGGAAGCCGACCACAATATAGTTGGGAAAAGGCTAGGCAGATGAGATGATACATATTTTTTTTTCTCTTCTGTACACATATAATTGTATATACAGGGTGAATTTTTCAACAGGGCGTGGATGGCTATATCCGAAACTAAGAGGAATATCAAAAAACGCTGCAAGGAGTCAAATAACGTAAAAATAATATAAAAAAACGAAAACTTAAGGAAATAGTTATTTTTATGAAATTGCTATTTTTCTATGTTACTTTACTTTTACCGAGTCATGATATATTCGAAATTATAAAATTTCATTATTTTCACTTCCACCTTTTAAGCCTTTGTCAAACAGACAGGCGTGACGAATGCGAAGCGAGGCATTTTTCTTTGTAATGTATGGAATTTTATGAATCCAGTCACATAGAAAAGCGAAAGTGATCCGATAGCGTGACAGAACTATGGGACTGACGCCTGGGTTCGGTTCGGTATCGCTTCGGACTCGCTTCGATTTTGCCTGTCTGTTTGACAAAGGTATTAAGACGGTTCCGCGAACCTGAATTCGATTGTAGATGCGCTTCGGTGTAGATGCCATCCATCGTATTATTCGGCAGCCATGTTACTACCAGTTGTAGACAAAAGTCGAAGAAGTAAACAAAAACAAGCTTGATATTATTACGACAGCGTATTGAGTGATTAACTTAAGGTTTAGAGCTGTAAGAGAAACTTTTGAGAGGAAATCATAAGTTAGACTTGTCGGCTTTTTATCGTGGTAAAATCATCAAATGAGTCCTCCCACCCAGGGCAGGTCAGGAGGGACTGCCAGACTCGTACGGACTAAAATAGTAAATAGTAGTATAATAAAACTATACAACGCTATATAATATTATTTCAGAGTCAGCGTCAAGAAATGTCAAAATACATAATTACATAACTGGCTTAATAAGCAAGCTAGTACCGCAGGGACTGTGTTCGCATCAATCTTCATTTGTTTTGCGAAAACAATATAAAGTTAGTAAGGAGCATGTTATTTAAGCCGGAGTTTCCTGTTTTAATAAAGTCAAAGACTTTCTGTATTAGTGTTGTATTTTAAGCAAACTAATACTACTGTATTATGCATGTTTTCACATGTTATAAATTAATTTATATTAAATAATATAAATAAATAAATTAAAATAAATAAATAAAAAATATAGACCGTCTTAGAGAGTACAGAAATGACGTCACTAAGTATGACGTCACATCACAGAAATGTGTGATGCAAATCAGATCGCAAGTTCTTGCGATGCAATGCGAATTCGTGATATTGAGTAGGATTCCTTAGGCATAAAACTTATCACCACTTTATTAGAACGAAATTGAGCGCCATTGAGATAACATTATAGAGGGCGTGACAACCGTCTTGCGAGAGGAGAGGGTCGTGCCAATTTCCTTGAACCATTACTTATAATATAATGCCTATGATCGGCTGTGGAATGGATCAGAGGTACGGTAATAGCCTGGAAAATGATAAGGGGAAATATGTAGGGGAACAGTGTATAAGACGGGGACGCGAGGTGTGATGGGAAATCACACACTAAAGGCAAAATTAACACAATACTAACGTAGCTCAAGCGCCAACAGGACGCCATTTGTTAATGGCCGCTTGCAAATGACGTCCTGATGGCGCTTACGCTACGTTAGTGTTGTATTAAGTATGCCTAAAGAGTGTATGTCCTAATTATAGCTCGCGTCCCCGTCTTCTACACTGTTCCCCTATCTCAGTTATGAAGAATTTAGCCGGATTTGGTCTAAGCGGTAATTAAGACGTTAATTAATTTGTAGTTACGCGAATTCGCTACAGGCGGGGCTTCGTGGCGTGTTTCAAACATTCCTATACATTTGATCTTACTGCTCAACACCCCGCGCTTTTTGACGACTTTCAACTAGAACGTTCGCTAAAAAATGTTCATAGCGAATATGGCTCTCTTTTCGTTGTACAGTTCCACAAAATTAAAACGACGAAAGCTCGATTTTCTCCTACAAATGAATGTCCAAGTCTATCATCATCTTTCCGTCACGTCACCGGTTTAAAAAAAAATGTTTCTATATTTCTAGTATAACTTTGTTCCCTGGTCCCGTTCACTCGTCAGTCACCGGCACGTGATCTATCAGTGACGTCACCGGTCAGATATATTTCCATACAAGTTTCTTACTTTTATCCCCACACACCCGGGATCGTCACGTCTCAGTTCAGTCAGCGTTGTGCTACCGTCATTTTCACACGTGTGACCAACTCGTAACTTGACTGATGTTATAAATATTCCACAACTATAACGCCGTCTAGTCCCAAGCTAAGCAGAGCTTGTGTTATGGGTACTAGACAGCTGATAAACATACTTATATATTTTCTAAATACATACATATTATAGATAAATTACACCCAGACACAGAACAAATGATCGTGCTCATCACACAAACATTTGTCCTGGGTGGGAATCGAACCCACGACCTCCGGCATAGCAGTCAGGGTTACTAACCACTAGACCAACAGGCCTGTTATTGTTCAATGATTCAGTCAAACCAGGGACGTGACTGACGAACGACGTTACGGTGGCTGGTGTTTGTGCATACGTAGGTATACAAACCGTCACCGATCCGTTGTCGGCGACGTGACGGTGACGTGACGTGACTGGTGTGTGTGAATGCACCTTAAATGAACAAATCACAAGCGTTTTTCGTCGACTGGTTTAAAAGGGGTGGCGATTCAGCAAGATTCAGTTTTAAATCTGATACCTCATATCAAAACATCGAAGCAGAATCAGCTATAGCCTTTGTTTGTCCAAAACTTCACGAATTACTACTTTAGGTTACTGTCCATAATACGGGTCAACTTAACTACCTACAAGTTTGTAAGTGAACCCTCTGATTTGTCCTAACTGATAATGTGAGGGAGAGGCAAGATTAACTAAACTGATAACTTTGGAAGTTATTAACAAAGTTTTTTTTGAAGTGAAAACTTCTTTACCGGCGTTGTGCACGTTTTTTGGAATGGGTAAAAATGTTAAACTTGCGTCAGGACACGTGACCTGGTCGCGGGACTAACGGATTACCGTGACCCCGGTACGTTAGGGGCTATTAAAGGACACCGTGGATTTTAGTCAGTACAAGTCTGACAGAAGTGGGCGGGAGGACTCATTTGATGATTTTACCACGATAAAAAAAAAGGACACGTGACCTGATCTAAAATTCGTAAGACGGCGCAGGGCGCTTGCGCGAATGTTCGTGTGTGTTTATTACTATTCAAGTTTTCACTTCTGCCGGCACTCCCAGAGTGCAACCCGTAGTTTTTTTTTAAATATTATACACATCGGCCTGTTTACGATCTTGCTGCCGTGACCGGTGGTTTAGCGCGGGCGGCGAACGGTAAGAACAAATGTACAGAAATGTTTCAAACACGCCACGAGGCATCGCCTGTGACGAATTCGTCTGCGGTTATTTTACAGCACAGTGACGACACGGTTAGCGCAGTGGCTGAAAGATCGACTGCTGCGCAGCGTGTCGCGGGTTCGATCCCCGCACGGAACAAATATTTGTATGATCTGCTGTTGTTCCGGGTTTGGGTGTTTGTGTATGTGATTTTCTATGTTTTTAAACGCACTCACGATACAGGAAGAAATTCCTTGTGTGGGGCAATGTTTTAAAAAAAAAAACAGAACAGTGTTCGGAGCTGCGGCGGCGGGAATAAAAGAAAAAGGTATGAGTGCGACGCCACGAAATGTTTAGTGATTTTTTGGTAAGAACCTTGCATCAATCATACGAAACCTCGTAATCAGTGATAAGAACTTTCATAAAAGCATGTAACACTTACGTAATAATCGTTATCATTACTATCTTATCAGTGATACAGTAGGTTTGTGCGGGTATTATTAGAAATCTAACCAAAAGAGTTCGATTTTTTGTACGGAGAGCTTTGTTTTGCTCTGTTATGCTGGCGAAGGAGGTGGCGCGCCACGCAAGAGGACAGCGTCCTTCCTCCAACCCAGCCGCAGTGGCACGGTGACCGACGTCGGCAGACGATCTCCGGCCACCATTGGTGAGGGCATGCGGGCGGCGAGTAATGGGCGACTCGGTGCCCGACCATGGACCATGCCCGGGTCGACGGCGCGTTGTGTTCCATGCGTGCCTCAAGGAGTGTCAGCATAGTGACGGCCCCCCCCCCCCTGTAGAGGGCCAAAGCCTACCGGGGTCGCGGGACTCACGAATTACCGTGCCTCCGGAAAAACTTATTTGATGATTTTACCACGTAAAAAAAAATGCTGCTGCTTTACTATGATTTTTACCCAATTACAGTGTAGCAAAAAGTGTACTTTAACAGGTAAATGAAAAAATAAAGAAATATAAAGATATAAGCAAAGAAAAAGGCAAAGAGCTGTCAGCAAATTGACGGTGGCCCCTTTAGAGGGACAAAGCCTGCCGGGGTCGTCTGTGACCCTAGAACGTAAAGGGTTATTGAGGGATCACCTTTAATTTAGGCAGTACTAGACTGACAGTCCCTCCCGCCCCGCCCTGGGTAGGAGGACTCATTTCAGAATTACAGCCACATCAGCCACATGTCTAGATAATATTTTCACAGATATAATACTTATTAAGAAACAAATAATAAACCAACTGGAATCTGACCACTGTGGACAGTTGGTTACATTTAATTTAAAAAATAAACATGTGGCTAAGCATAGTATTAGGGTGGTTCCTAAATCTGCAGGTCGCTTGGAGAAATTCAAAAATAAACTCATTAGTAAATTACCCTACTTACCTTATAGTGATGATCCTAATGAACTGTACAATTCTTTTTTTGCCATGTATTGTACAGAATTTGACTCGACATTCATACCCAAGCAGATCTCAGTTAACGGTTCCACAACCTTCAGTGAATGGGCAACCAGAGGTATACATAACAGTAGAATGAAACTTTATGAACTATATGAAGAAAAAAACTTTAATAAGAGTACAGAATTTCATGAATATGTTAAAAATTATTCTAAATTATTTAAACAAGTTTGTAAAGAAGCAAAGTGTCGTTATATAAGCTCAAAAATTAAAAATAGCCAGAATAAAATAAAAACCACTTTGGAAATAATCAACAATGAAACTGGAAGAGAAAAAAGGCGTAGCACTGGCTTTAGTCTAAATATTGATAATAAAATAATTGATATGGATGTAGAAGTAGCAACAATTTTTGAAAGTTTCTTTGCAGATATTCCAGTTTCAACCACAAATTTTTTTAAATCAACACCCATTGAAGCCGAGTCTATATTAAAAGAAAATGTTGAAAACTGTAAGCATGATTTTAATTTCGATTTTATTAGTGATAAAGATATTATTAAAACTTTTAATACCCTTAATGTAAAAAAAACTGCTGATCTATGGGGAAACTCCGTAGAGATCACCAAAAGCATTATAAAGAGTGTAGCGCCTGAATTGGCAATTATTTTCAACAAATGTATTGAGTGTGGTGTGATTCCTGACTTAATGAAGAATAGTAAAATAATACCATTGTTTAAATCGGGTAGCACATCAGACCCCACAAATTTTAGACCAATTTCTGTGCTTCCCACATTTAGTAAAATATTCGAAAAATTGATGCTAGATCAACTGCAAAGACATTTTACTAAATATAAACTACTTAATAGTAAACAATTCGGTTTCACGAGGGGTCGCTCAACAACCGATGCTGGTGTTGAGCTACTTACACATATTTTTGAAGCGTGGGAAAATTCGCAGGATGCCTTGGGTATTTTTTGCGACTTGTCTAAGGCATTCGATTGCGTTTCTCATGACACATTAATCAGGAAATTACATCACTATGGTGTTAGAAATACTGCTTTGGATCTTCTTATTTCTTATTTGGATAATAGGATCCAAAGAGTGGACGTTAATGGTAAACGATCTCCGGGTTCTATTGTCACCATGGGAGTTCCGCAGGGCTCAATTCTTGGCCCCTTTTTATTTCTTATATATATCAATGATCTTCCTTGCCTTATAAAGAGAAATCATGATATAGTGTTATTTGCAGATGACACATCACTTTTATTTAAACTTAAACGTCAACAGCCCGTTACTGATGAGGTAAATACCGCTCTCTCTAAAATAGTGCATTGGTTTAGTGTTAATAATTTACTTTTAAATGAGAAAAAGACTAAATGTGTGAGATTTCTGACACCTAACGTTAAGCAGGTGAAAACCAGTGTACTAGTAAATAGTGCTGAATTGAATCTTGTGGACACCACTGTGTTTTTGGGTATTACTCTGGACTCGAAGCTGCAATGGGGCCCTCATATTACAAAATTGTCGAAACGGCTCAGCTCTGCAGCATACGCGGTATATAAAATTCGTCATTTAACCGACGTAGAAACAGCCCGTTTAGTATATTTCAGTTATTTTCATAGTGTTATGTCGTATGGTATTTTGTTGTGGGGAAATGCGGCCGACATCCAGGCTATATTTGTGCTGCAGAAAAGAGCCATTCGAGCAATTTATAATCTAGGTAGCAGGCATTCACTGAAGGATAAATTTAAAGAAATAAATATAATGACAGTTGCATCTCAATATGTGTATGAAAATTTGATTTTTGTTAAAAAGAATATTAATCTTTACACAAAATATAGCGATATTCATAGCATAAATACAAGAAACAAGGACATGCTAAAAGTGCCCGCGAGTAGACTCCATAAAATTAGTAATTCATTTAAATGCCAAAGTGTACGTTTCTACAACAAACTCCCAAACCGTGTTAAAGAACTAAGCCTAAACAAATTTAAATCAGCTATTAAACAGCAACTATGTAAAAAAAGTTACTATAAAATCAAAGAATACCTTGATGACAAAGTGGCCTGGGAGTAAGCTGCCCCAATGCACCCTCATGCTTCAAATTCTTTTTATTTTAGATTGGATGTATTTGTTTTTTTTTTTTAATGTTTTTTAATTCTTTGAAAATGTGAGGAATATGTGGTTTCAAAGGTCGTTAAGCTCCTTACGTACTGAGTTGAGCTTCCTTTCTCTGCCTCCTGCTTGCACTGACTGAACAGGTCCACTGAAAGTTTTCTTTGCAGTTCTTTCTTAAAAAGACCATCTCAGGCGAGAACCTATATGGTCCTCACAGGTATTGACGAAACAATTTTCCGATTGTTAGATCATTATTTATTCTTATTTTTTTTACTATATTTTTTTTTGTTTTTCTTATACAATCTGACATGTATGAATTTATTTATTTTTTACAATCTGACATGTATGATTTTTTTTATGTTTATACAAACTGACATAATAATAATTATTATTTTTTCATATATATATACATTTTTTTTTTCTATTCTTTGTGAATGCGAGGACCCATGCGAGTCAAGCTGGTTTTTTTTAAATCATAGTGATTGTCTGACAGTTTGAGTAACTTAAGCGGCCTACACAAGTGTCCTTTCTTTGGTATTGTTCGTCGTGTCGTTGAGCTCCTTAAGTTATGAGTCGAGCTACACGATAACTGACAAATGCTTGCACTGACTGGACAGGTCCACTCGAATTTGTGTGGTTCTTTCTTCAAAAGACCATTTCAGACACTGACCTGCATGGTCCTCGTATAGCCTGATCTACATATAATGTCTGGACTTCAAAAGAGACTGCGACCTCTGAGTTTGTTTCGGCTGTTTCTTCTCAGAGTAGTCAGGTACGAAACACCGGCCCCTTCTAGTTTTATAAAAAGACGTGTAAAAGTGTTGATATAACCTACTTGCATAAATAAACATCATTTCATTTCATTTCATTTCATTTCATTTCATTTCATTTCATTTCATTTCATTTCATTTCATTTCATTTCATTTCATTTCATTTCATTTATGATGATATTATCACGTAAAAAAACCTAACTAATTTTAGAAATTTGCAAGTAGGTTTGTTGTTTATCTTCTGACTTCTAAACCACTGAACCTGTCATCTGCATATCCGTTGAGCCGTTCTGAAGTGATTAGAAAATGTTTTGTTTTTTCTTTAATCATCTGCCTAGCCTTTTCCAAACTATATTGGAGGCTTCCAGTTGGACCAGATGCAGTTAACTGGGCAATACGATACCCTATGATAAGACTGGTTGTCAGACTTATAAACTTCTGACCAACAGTAACGACTGTTAGTTAGAAGTTCATAAGTTGAAAAAAAATAAGGTAAAGGTAAGGATCAGGATAAAGATACAGGACAAAATAGGATCGCCCTTGGCCTCAATCTAGCCCAGAAGCAAAGATGAGAACTAAGATCAGAACAAAAACAAATTGGAACATACACCCACATTCTCTTATACACTCACATACAAACACACACACACATACACACACCTAATGTATAATCATAGTTCATAGAAATAAATTAATTACCAGCATATTTGTTATTGTTAAGTACTCGCTGTAGAAGAGCGGGGCCTCCTAACACAAGCTTGATTTGCTTAAAAGGAGACCCGAAACATAACCACCCACTGATGTAACAAATTTCTTAATAAATGTTTTTGTATTTTGTATTTGTAAGATGGAGCGAGTTCACCCAGAATGAACTGGAACTCTTATGCATCGGAGCACAGAAATACTATTTGGCGCCGCCGCCAGTGGGATCCCTCGGCCGTCACCACCACCACCATACTTCCTAAACCCCTTCGTACACAAGGCGACACGAGTCACTCTCCAATTCCTTTCCAATTATTAAAAAAAAACTCGCTAAACAATCTTTGCCAAATGTTGCCAACTCAGAAATAAGTTGCGCCGAAAAACTTTTTAACTGGTAACCCCTAGACGATAAAACTTTTTGGCCCACAATTTTCGTTTGTGGCAACTTCGCACATTGCCTATCTTCTTTCAGCGGTCGTTTGGATAACTTGCGATATACAATGTTGAAAATGTATTTGATTCAACGATTATAATTTTAGTTTATTTCCTATGATCTGAAAAGATCAAAAGAATAGGATTTGTGATGAGGATTGAGTTAACGCGAAGATCTTTAATTATGAAGATTTCATTGCTTGTAAAGAATTCTATGTGAGGAGCTCGTGGCTAAATAAATACAGCCGCACAGGCGGATCTTCCGGGTTAAGCCGCGCTTGCCGAGGTTGGTCTGTGGATGGGTGACCATCTGTCATAGCGAGTTTCCTCCGTGCCTCGGAAAGCACGTAAAGCCGTTGGTCCCGCCTGTCATTTGTAGATCTTTGACAGTGTTAGTTAGAAGCGCTAAAGTCTGACAACCAGTCTTACCATGGGGTTTCGTATTACCCAGTTTCTGGGTTGTGGAGGTACGACAGGCAGTCGCTCCATGTAAAATACTGATATCCAGCTGCATCTGGTTTGACTGGAAGCCGACCCCAATTTAGTTGGGAAAAGGCTAGGCAGATGATGATGATAATGAAAGAATTCTATGTGTTTGATTATTCGTGTTATTTTATTATGCATGTTACATGTGATGCTATACCGTAAAAATGGGGCCAATCTCAACGGAGATTAGCCATCTGCGCGGGACATATTATAATGCACAAGTGTGCACACAGGTGCACTCTCCGTTTTTTACTCTTATGGGACGGCAATCCAACATGACCGGAGCGTGCTTTCCGAGGCACGGGGGTATCATACCGCCAACTTCCAAACTCCGGGCTGCTTTTTTTATCGTGGTATAATCATCAAACGGTGCGTAAAGGGCTATTGAGATCGATAACTTCTTTGTTATAGGGGCGATTTTGAAGCTGTTTTCAGCTACTTAGACCTAAAAAGGCGGACGCCTATCGATTGACACAAATGGCAACCCCTAAAAATCAACCCTTACCCGTTTTTTGCATTTTCTCAAAATTGCAACATATTTTACTTAATTAAACCGCCATTTTTCTATTAATTACATCCGTTTTAATTTTAAAGTAGTCTCAGCAACCGCCCCCTACTAATCCCGTGATCAGGTCCGTCTCATGATTCTATCACATGATTTTATCACATAAAAAAAGGTAGGTAAACAAATTACAATATCTGACCAGATATTGTAGAACCAAATATACCAACAGTTGTTACATAAAAACAAAAGTTCAATCCACTAAACAAAAGTGATTCTACCCTCATTAGCTGCTGTTTCCTACGTTTCCGGTAACCCTAATAAAGGTAAGGAAAAATGGCCGTCGTTTGTGTGAAATAGTGATGGTAAGCCGCTTCTGGATAGATGGGTGACCGACTCTAATAGATAAGGGTAAACGAAGGGTTAGTTTATTTGTGGGTTTAAAAGTACGTGCGTAAGTCACGACCGAAATGAGACAAATTTATTTTGCAAGTTATTTTAGCACATCAATACTGGTCGCGGGTCTCACGAATTACCGTGACCCCGGTATGTAAAGGGCTATTGAAGGACACTGTGGATTTTAGTCAGTACGAATCTGACAGTCTCTCCCGGATTCATTTGATGATTTTACCATGATAAAAGAAGCACATCTATACTACGTGAACATGAAAAAAGTACAAAAACCATGATTATGTGTTGGCGTTGTGTAAGGCTATAAAAAAAAAACTAGGAGAAGTTGAGTAAAGAAAAGCACTTTAAAATTAATAAATGGAGCTTTATTTTTTGCACATGTTAAACTAACCAAAGAATTCCTGAGACAGTCCGTTTTTCAAACTTACGAAAACAATGTTACCACTTTATCAATGATACCACAACACAAAAATAAATGATTCCCAATTGCTTTTCAACAAAAACCCTGACACAAAAACCAAATTCCCTTTAAAAAGTAAAAAAGGAACAAAAAACTCAATATTAAACTGCCTAAGTATGTGTTAATAATTATAAAAAAAAATACATCACGTTGGGGACCGCTCCAAATTATTTATTATCTTCAATTTTTTCCGGTCTACTAAATTGAAATCGCTTCATCCGTTCGGGCGCTATGATGCTACAGACATACAGACAAACAGACAGACAGACACGTCAAACTTATAACACCCCTCTTTTTCCGTCGGGGGTTAAAAATTACGCTACCACTAGCAGAAGCCGAGCAGCGGAGGTGAAATCATGAGGAACAGCTTTTGACATTATAAGTAACATTTCCTGAAACTGTGGCGCAGTGGCCGAGTGATCAATTGCTGCGCTACGGGTCGTGGGTTCGCGGGCACAAGGCAAATATGTATTACCTGACTTACTTGCTCAGTAAAGCACTACTAATTCGCGTTTTATCTTTTTAAATATTCATTGATGTAAAAAGACGTGTGCATTATTTTTTTAAGTTATTAAATTTTTGTTGACGGTGGATACTAGCTTATTCCTAGTGTGTGTTAATGGTTAAAGCTTTGGACACACACAGCGACTAATCGCTCCGAGTGCATTCGTTGCGAGCAAAATTGAACGCGCTCAATTCAAACCGCAGCGATAATTCATAGCGAAAAGCCTGTCACATACAGCGAATACTCGCTGCGAATAGCCTGCCATACAGCGAATACTCGCTGCGAGTAGGCAGTCGCAGCGAGTAGTCGCTGTGTGTGAGCGAAGCTTGCGCCAACCGTGCCGTAAAATATTCTTTTCACGTATTTTATTATTCCACACAAGATTTAATCACTTTAAGTCTTAGTGATTTATTGAACTCGCAAAGAATGTTGAAGGCGGATTTAATTATAAGGTAAAATATTCACTTTGTAATTTATTAATTAATGGGATATAATAGCATGGGAACCTGAAGGTTTCTTTATGTATTAATTATAATTAAAAATAATTGAAATATGCTTTTGATAATAATACCTTTGTGATTTAATAATGGTCGACAGGTTGGTAAAAAAAACAAAGGTTCGTGCTAGAGGCGTTAGCACAAGTGCGTGACTTAAATGTAAATACGCGACATGTAGTCAAGAGTTCGACTCCTGCATGGAACAGATATTTTGTAGGATTTACAAGCAGGGTTGCCAGATTCAGGCAATTTATTTCCGGGACAATTCGAGGGACACGAATTCAGTCGGTAGAAAAAATTTACAAAAAAATATTAATTGTTTTTCTAAATCGCTTTAATATTCTATTATGCTAAAATCTAATTTACTACTAATTTACTAATCTAGATCTTGGTAGGAATGTGATGAACCGCAATAGTTAGACGGTTTAGATTTTCACAGATGATGTATTTTTGTTGCCCCTGAAACAACTAATACTGAAAAACGAGATGTTTATTGTGTATTTTTACATATAGAGATGTTTTTTTGCCGTTTTTATGGACAATTGGCTATTTGACAGTAGCTATAAATCACAAATATAATTAGTCTGTCATTTAGAGTTTTAAAAAAGAACGGACACGTATTTTTTCTTTTGTAAAATCAATGAATATTCATCAAAATACAGCGCATCAAAACTCGAGAGTGGGGGCTTGTGACATCAGAATCCAATAGAAATTGTACTGAATTGTGACGTATTGCCAATTTTGAAAGCATCGTATCTCAGTCAATTTCGGTTTATGAAACAAAAGAAAAAATACGGGTCGAATATTTTTGGAAAATCTAAGTGACGGACTAATTAGAATTTTTCAGTCAAATAGCCAATTGTACGGTACCATTCGTGAGGGATTCCGATACGCATTTGGCCAGTTTTTCTTTTGAGGTAAGTATCCCTAAAAACTACGCCAGTTCTCGTATGAATAAATAAATCGACTTCAGCACTATTATTTACTCTTTAGAAATAGATTTGGGATTTTTCATGACACCTTCAGACTCTTTCTTGAATATATTATACCTTCTACTTCGGACACTCTCCGGGGAAAACTGAATAAAAAATCGACACTTCTGCGATTCGAATGAAAATGTTTTTCTCTAAGGATATTTTTAGTTGCGTCTTGTTCCTCTATCTTTAATTCATACATAAAGTCTTGAAAAGATCGCTTTTAGCGGTAAGACCGCCTATAGTGTCATCTTTATTTTTTTATTTTTACTGTGGTAAAATCATTAAATGACTTCTCCCACCCGGGCAGAGCAGGAGCGACTGTCAGACTCGTACTGACTAAATCCACGGTGTCCATCAATAGCCCCTTACGTTCCGGGGTCACGGTAACTCGTGAGTCCCGCGACCCCGGCAGGTTTTGGCCCTCTAAAGGGCTCATCATTATGCTGACACTCTTTGAGGCGCGCGTGGAACCGTGGCGCCGTCAACGGGCATGGTCCATGGCCGGACAGCGAGTCGCCCATTACTCGCCGCCCGCGCCAGGCGCCTTCGCTGGCCGGAGATTTTTTGCCGACGTCTGTCGCCGTGAGCGCCTACCACTGCGATTGGGGCGGAGGGAGAACGCTGTCCTCTCCACACACGTGGTGCGCCACCTCCTACGCTAGCATAACCGCATCGCAGAAGGAAGGCCTTTTCTTACATAGAAGGAGTGTGCCATAATCGACCACGCGGGCCCAGTGCGAGTTTGTATTTGGTTTCTTCAAGACGTATTCCTTCACCGTTACTTACTGATTTTAATTTAAGTTAATTAATGTATAAAATACAAAAAAAACCCGACATCTTTCCTCGCAATGTAGAAATGAAACAAAATGAACGGCCAACTACAAACCTTTTATGAAAAGATCACATAACATCATTTCTCAACGCAACAGAAAATAGATCGCTGAGAAACCGACGGAGAACCTTCCGTTCAACTGGCCATCAAACGGGTAATGTGATGGAAGGATACGAATGAGCGATCTAAAGTAATATACTACCCTTTATATTCTTTTTAAAAATACTAACAGCTCGTTCACAACTTTGGTCTAAGCGGGCGGGGCAGGCGTCGTGTATTAATTTGTAAATACGAGAATTTGTATCAACCGGTGCCTCACTTCACCTCATCTGAACTAACCTAATTTTGTATTAATTTTTGAAGTGAAAACTTCTTTAGCGGCGTTGTGCACTTTTTTTGGAATGGGTAAAAAATGTTAAACTCGCGTCAGGACACGTGACCTGATCGAAAATTCGTAAGACGGCGCAGGGCGCTTGCTTGTTATTACTATTCAAGTTTTTACTTCTGCCGGCACTCCCAGAGTGCAACCCGTCGTTTTTTTTTTTGACGCGTTTTAGTCAGTCAATCCTACCCGTCTGTTGACGTCATAGATAAGAGAAAAGCCTACTGATTACAAATCAGGTAGATAAGATAGATATTGACTGTATTCGTTTTATTTGGGACTACTTGTTTATTGTTAACTAGCTTTTGCCCGCGACTTCGTTCGCGTGGAATAGTGACTTCCGGCAGATTTTTGTTTTTTTTCTGTAATAAAAACTATCCTTTGTCCTTTCTCAAGTTCCAAACTATGTCTGTAACAAATTTCACACAAATCGGTTCAGTAGTTTAGGCGTGAAGAAAAGACAGACAGACAGAGTTACTTTCGTATTTATAATATTAGTTTGGATTATCATTATTGTTTGTGATTATATATTCTGATTATAAGCAGAACTTCTATTACCTACTACATTTTTTTTTACAATTGACTTTAATCAATATACTATACAATATATTAGTTGGACTCATTTTCTTTATATTCTGGTAGCACAATTTATCTTTATTCACAAATCCACACGGCTTTCATCATCACCATTTCAACCTATTGCAGTCCCACTGCTGGACATAGGGTTCCCCCAAGGAGCGCCATAGCACACGATTTCCCGCTTCGCTTTGCGAACCTTCCTACCCCAGCTTTCGTCGGTTTGCTAAAGACAGGACAATACGAGGGAAGCCACAAGTAAAGAGCTTTTTTTTTTAGCGTGGTAAAATCATCAAATGATGAGTCCTCCCACCCAGGGCAGGGCGGGAGAGACTGTCAGACTTGTACTGACTAAAATCCACGGTGTCCTTCAATAGCCCTTTACGTACCGGGGTCACGGTAATTCGTTAGTCCTGCGACCACAGGTAAAGAGCTAGTAGAAAGTAAAACATTATTCACCTAGACATTTGCCGTCGTACAACAAAAAGTTAAACATCTGTTGAACACTTGTCCAAAACAAGTTTAACTGCAAAACGACCGTTACATAAACGTTAAATGCCGTTTTAAAGTTGACAGAGATGTTTAACTCTTTGTATTAAGTCGGTTGTCATCAAACGGCTAGAGGTTTTTGGCACAGATAGTGCCAAAAACCTCTAGCCGTTTGATAAACAATGTTCAAATATGCGTACCAAAACAACAAACGAGTGATAAGTCTATTGTCTATCTAGATACCAGATGTGCCTTTGTTTGGGAGGTCAAAGATGGGATCAGAATGACATGCAAGGACAATTGTTTGTGCCGATGATAAGCCGCCATTCATGTCATTTTGATCAACCCACTCACACAGTCGATAAACTGTGTGAGTGGATTTGAGTGACTCTGTGAACTTCAGAACAGGATTCTAAATGGAGTCAGATTATTTTTGAACGGGATAAGTGTTGGCAAAATTGTCCCTTTTTTACGTGGTAAAATCATCAAATGAGTCCTCCCACCCAGGGCAGAGCGGGAGGGACTGCAGACTCGTACTGACTAAAATCCACGGTGTCCTTCAATAGTCCTTTACGTTCCGGGGTCACGGTAATTCGTACAGTCTGACGAGTGAGACTCGGTTGCTCTTGGTTATCTAGGTATATCTATATCTGTGAGTTTGACAAACAAATAAAAAAACTTGTTACCCGTTTTAAAATCAAGTTTCTTTCGTGTTCCGTTGTCAACGGTTTCTATTCAGTTGAATAAAATAAGATACTCCAAGGACAATCTTTTAAAATGAACCTGTCACGAACATTCCTTGTCGTATGAATGCAAAATAAGGCTGTCCCTCCAGTAGGCAAACTATTAGCAGCCGATTGAGTTTGCTGCGTATCTGTTTAGTACGCCCTGCCATATATTTAAAACTAACGACCCGCCCCGGCTCCGCACGGGTGTAATCACTACTATATTTTGCATGTTATATGCATAAAAACCTTCCTCTTTAATCACTCTATCTATTAAAAAAACCGCATCAAAATCCGTTGCGTAGTTTTAAAGATATAAGCATACATTTTTTTACGTGGTAAAATCATCACATGAGTCCTCCCACCCAGGGCAGAGCGGGAGGGACTGTCAGACTCGTACTGACTAAAATCCACGGTGTCCTTCAATAGCCCTTTACGTTCCTGGGTCACGGTAATTCGCACAGTCCCGCGACCCCTAAAGTTTGGCCCTTTAAAGTCCCCCTTTAGAGCCCCGTCATTATGCTGACACTCTTTGAGGCGTACGTGAAACACAATGCGCCGTCGACCCAGGCATGTTCCATGGTCGGACAGCGAGTTGCCCATTACTCGCTGCCCACATGCCCGTGCCTACGGTGGCCGGAGATCATCTGGTGACGTCCATCGGTGTGGGAGTCTACCACTGCATATAAGCATACATAAGGACAGACAGACAGACAACCGCAATCGGTTCCAGTCGGCGGCGATATGGTTCGCCTGGCGTAGTGAGTCCGTTTGCCGCAAACTGTCCGTACGGTTGACCTAAATAAGCGGCTAACTCATGACAGTTTGTTTGCGACACACGAAAATGATCTGAGTTTGTAGCTAACTCAAATGTCAGTTCGCCACAAAGCGACTCACTCAGTCGGCCGCTAACAGTTTGCCTAGTGAGGACACAGCCTTAGTTTTCTTTTTAAAGTAGGAAAGTAACCCTTCGCCAACTCCCCAAGGACACAAAAGCTAAATCAAGGTCGTTTAGTGAATTTTACAAAATTCATCATCTGCCTAGCCTTTTCCCAACTATATTGGGGTCGGCTTCCAGTCAAACCAGATGCAGCTGGATATCAGTATTTTACATGGAGCGACTGCCTGTCGGACAACCATAACCCAGTAACAGGGTAATACCATACCCCATGGTAAGACTGGTTGTCAGACTTTAGAGCTTCTGACTTACAGTAACGACTGTCAAAGATCTGCAAATGACAGCCGGGACCAATGGCTTTACGTGCTTTCCGAGGCACGGAGGAAACTCTCTATGACAGATGGTCACCCATCCACAGACCAACCTCGGCAAGCGCGGCTTAACCCGGAAGATCGGTCTGTGCGGCTTTATTTATTCAGTCACGAGCTCCTCAATTTTACATAAATATAATGCCTTATTGATCGATGTACATAATAATAATTGCATATGAATGTAATACTTTTTTCGATTTGTAATTCATTTTATATTTTCAAAAAATGCGAAATTCAAAATGGTTACTTTTTTATATAAACCTTCGTATACTACCGAAGGACATAATGTGCTATCGTAAAGTCGACTCAAGGTCACAATAAAGCGAAGTTTACATGTATGCCTTATTGATCGATAGGGTTGTTAAAACTATTTACTTTTGACTTTTCCGACTGGCATATTTTCTTCTTAAGTAACTGCAAAAATGTCGTGAGGAAAGTTTAGAAGATGTATTTCGATAGTTGTTTGTTTTGGGAAAATAAACATAATATTTATTCATCGAAAGGTTACTTTTTTAGGCTTTGGCAGCATTTTTAGATGTGT
Organism: Agrotis puta; assembly: GCA_943136025.2. Classification (NCBI taxonomy): domain Eukaryota; kingdom Metazoa; phylum Arthropoda; class Insecta; order Lepidoptera; family Noctuidae; genus Agrotis; species Agrotis puta. The sequence continues at coordinate 5,439,829 of OW964195.2, read as the reverse complement.
AAATCCGAGGTTCTTTTAAATGTCAAGGGACGGGGGGCTTGTAAAGTGGGTTAGTGTATATTTCAGGGGTCAGCGGCCCCACGAACTTACCTAATTTTACTTTAATTACAAACAAGGACAGGGGTAGCGAACCCGTATAGGCCATATTACATCACGGTACGGACCAATAGGAGACGGGCAGCGGGGTTGAAACCAGGGGAAACAAGCAAGTAATCAATATAATTTCCAAAGCCGAAGCCTATGCCAACACCAGAAGCTAGCGACATCTTCAAACGAAAAGGAAAGACGAAAGATTTTCAAGGACATAAATAATACATGCACGCACATATTTTAAGTAAAATATTCGGTGACGCGTCTGTATGTTAGGCTTTTCCCTTTCTTGACTCATCCCATCTAAGTACACAAAATATACGCTAGAACTAAGCCTCCGGGCACGCCGCAATCGCGGCGGTAAGACCCCTCTTTGAGGAGTGGCTGGATAGGCGTCACGGCGCGGCGTCCTGACCTACCGCATGACGCAGGTCCTCACCGGACACGGAAGTTTCGGGAGGTTCCTGTGTCTGATAGGGAGGGAAGAAACGCCTGGGTGTCACCACTGCGAGGATCGTCCGGAGGACACGGTGGAGCATACGGTGCAGGACTGCCCCGCTTGGGCAGAGCACCGCCGTGTCCTCACGACGGCGATAGGCGGAGACCTCTCGCGCCCGGCATTGGTCGAGGCCATGCTGCGGGGCGAGACGGAGTGGGAAGCGGTCGCCTCCTTCTGCGAAGCAGTCATGCTCGTGAAGGAGGAGGCGGGCCGCCTGAGGGAGAGGACAGCGTCCTCCCTCCACTCCAGCCGCAGTGGTAGACGCCCACGGCGTCGGACGTCGCAGGACGATCTCCGGCCACCGTAGGCGCGGGCATGCGGGCAGCGAGTAATGGGCGACTCACTGTCCGACCATGGACCATGCCCGGGTCGACGGCGCGTTGTGTTCCACGCGCGCCTCAAAGAGTGTCAGCATAGTGACGGGGCCTGTAGAGGGCCAAAGCCTGCTGGGGTCGCGGGACCAAGGGATTACCGTGACCCTAGTACGTAAAGGGCTATTGAAGGACACCGTGGATTTTAGTCAGTACAAGTCTGACAGTCCCTCCCGCCCTGCCCTGGGTGGGAGGACTCATTTGATGATTTTACCACGAAAAAAAAAAAAAAAAAAAGAACTAAGCCTCCTTTAGCCAAGGGATATTATAAATTGCATATCAAATAAATAATCGCCTATCAATACATACTCATCATTTATATTCTTTTTCAAGTTCTTTTAAGTTATCAAATAACTTGAATGAATAAGCTTTATTAATTAATTCCATACAAATAAGGTAACATTCAATATTAATCATTAAACATAAATAACAATAATCGTTAGCACTAAGAAATATTCACCAATCATTAACAACAATAATAACATTAATCCCTAAATTGTTAATCAGAAATACATAAGTTCAATAAATAATTACTATAACTTTTATTAAAAATCAGTAAACATTGAAATTAATAAAATATCGAACATTAATAATAATACGACAGTCACTAACAATTACTAAGTAATTAAATAATATTAATCGCAATTGTATCAACGATGTCACTATTGTATGGACCCCCTTCGGGTAAAAGCCTCCTCCAAAGATTTCCACTTCTTTCTGTCTTTAGCAATGTCTAACCACTCTTTTCCTGCTGCTGCTACAATCTCATCTGCCCATCTAGCACTCGGTCTACCTCTCGCCCTGGTACCTCGAGGTCCGGTCCATTCAATAGTTTTTCGGGTCCACCTGTCATCAGTGTACCTGGCCACGTGACCTGCCCAATTCCACTTTCGTTGTAGAGAAAAACTTAGGGCGTCTGCTATGCTGGTTTTCTTGCGGATGACTGTATTTCTCACCCTGTCTTTTAATTTTAAACCCAGGTAGCTTCTCTCCATTCTTCTTTGAGTGGTTTGAATTTTATTCCGGGTTTTGAGGTCGAACGTCCATGTTTGGCAGCCATAGGTGAGGCATGGTAAAACTTCTGAGTCCATAACTATCTTTTCGAGAGGTAAGGAGAGTTGTGATTTGAATATTTCCTTATGAGCCCAGTATTTCTTCCATGTGATTGCAACTCTACGGTCTACTTCTTCCATATTCCTTTCTTTGCTAAAGGAAATCTGTTTGCCTAGATATATATATTTTTCCACGAACTCTAAAGGGATGTTATTTACCAAGATAAGCGTCGTGAGGTGGTTAGTCATGACTTTCGTTTTGTCTAGGTTCATATCTAGTCCGATTGCACTGCTAGCCTGTTGGAGGTCGTTTAACATGCTGTTTAGTTGATATGAAGATTCTGAAAATAGAATAATATCGTCGGCAAATCTGAGATGACTTAGAAAATGTCCGTTGACATTTATGCCTTGCGTAGACCACGATCAAATAACTTACTTCACCACAAATAAACTAAATGTTTTACAAAACTCAAACTGCAGATAATTCGAAATTATACATCAATATGACATTACTTTTTTTCTCATAATGCAATACAGTTAAATTTATGTTTGTACAAAAATACTACATACATAGCATAAATACTGACTGCAAAGCAAATTTTCCATATTTCATAGCAAAATAACTATCCCAGTCGCATATTAACCAGTAAGTACACGCTGGCACCCCGACTCGGACAATTTAGGTTAGAAGAGGATGGCGGGGTCTGAAAGACCCCGCCATCCTCTTCGTGGTTATTTTTTTTTAAACCACCCGTCGACATGCTGGGAAGCGTGGACGCCCCGGAAAGCAAGACCCGCTTTAATAGTTCAATAAATTACAATATTGTATCTAATTTTTTTATTTTTTTTGCTGATCTCATTATGTGGTAATTAATAAATAATAAGACGACTGTGACTAATAAAATGCTGTTTTATTTAGAAAAACTGCTGTAAATAATATAAAAATAGAAGCTATATTTAAAAGAAAAAGAGTTAACATGTATAATGTGCATTAAGATTATTAGCTGTGCATTGATGAAAAAGCTTTTGCTTTAGGAAAAATCGCTGTACGCTGCAAAAATAAATTGTAGTGTGTTTAGTGATATTTTGAGTTGAATATTTTGCTGTGCAATCAGTAATTTTGATGGGAATTCGGAATCTTATTGCATAGAAAAAGGATATTTTTTGATTTGCGTTTAAATACTACCCTTTAGCCAAAACATCTTGAAATAACACCACTGTATGTAGTACAAATATCAACATAATTTCCAAGAAGAAAGCTGTAATAGTATCCATATCTTCACTACATTACGTTATGAAACAGTATCCAAGGTGAAAATATAAAGACATGTTTACTGGCGAATTTTTTCGCGATATAGGGTTCGCGCCCACCGCGTGTTGTTGCCATGCAAAAGCAAAAGGCGATTCTGTTACAACTTTTGACTGTAAAGCGGATTTCATGTCGCTTTAGTATGAAATAGGTCTAACACACGTACACCACTAGACCGAGTGACGTACCGCTTTTTTATTTGGACCTAGATAGGGCAAAGGAGACTGCCAAACTGACTAAAATTTTCTCCTGTTTCTTCGGTTGCCCTTTGACAGTCGCACAACGCGGCGTACCGCTAGAACATTTGCTTCATCACTTAGCGAAGTCGTTATGGTCGCGGGACTGTACAAATTACCGTGACCCCGGAACGTAAAGGGCTATTGAAGGACACCGTGGATTTTAGTCAGTACGAGTCTGACAGTCCCTCCCGCTCTGCCCTGGGTGGGAGGACTCATTTGATGATTTCACGACGATAAAAAAAAAGCGTAGTCGTTATAGTGTAGTGTGAATGAACAAACGGTCACGAAGTTCTCATGTATACTTTCATCAACGTAAATACGACTTTGTATCTCCTAAAGTATGAAAAGGCAGTGATACAGCTTTGATAAAAAAATCGTTGCATGGTCATAAATGAAACAGTTGCGCATTTGTATCGATTTTGACGATAGTTTGCACAATTTCTGTTGCACCTTGAAAATACGGCTATCATTAACTGAGGCGCATTTTTCCACTCATTATGCTTATCTTTTACGCTCACTGGCCTGATGTGAAGCTACAATACGGTCTACGGTAGTGCACGCTCGCCTAAAACCTTAAAAAGATCTAGACCAAAGAACAGAGAAGCCGGCATAGACTGACGGTCGATATCTATATATATAAAAGGAGAACTGACTGACTGACATATCAACGTACAGCCGAAACTACTGGGGCTAGGAATGTGAAATTTTTCACACGGCTTCCTATTATAATGTAGGGGAGCACTAAGAAGGGGTTTTTGGAAATTTAACCTTTAAGGGGGTGAAAAGGGGGAATTAGGAAAGTACGTAACCCACGCGGGCGAAGTCGCGGGCAAAGTGCTAGTAGTATATGAGAAAGCATATCGCAATTATGAAACGCGCGACAACACCGCTACAAAGTGACGCAGTGGGAGAGAGCCTTAAGAAACGTGTTTAGAGAATGTGTTACCTTTTTTTACACACTGAAAGGGTTCTGACTTACTGAAACGGGTTTCGTAAATCCTATTAAATGCACGAAAGTAGGTAAAGTTGTATATAATTCCCTTCAAAAATGTTGTACAGTAGTTATTTATTATACACCGGTTTAGGGATTATATAAAGTCAGCGAGTCAGCGCTAAAGGCTGTTAAAAAACAAAACGCTCTGCTTTTGGTGGTATTTATAAACATACTACCTGTTACCAACGGCTTATCCCAGAAGACAAAATTGAAATAAAACTATCTAAGTTATACATTATCTGTGAACCAAATTTCATCTCAATCCGTTCCTCTATAGCACGACATTTCACGTTTTTGTGAAATAAAAAGTAAACGGGAACTTTGACTTTAATTTAATGAATAAAATTATTTCCTCGTTCGAACATTAGAATCACTATTTCATTTTCCATTCAATTAACGTCAGATAAATATGTAATATTATAAATAAACGATTTATTATTATTATTATTTATTATTAATATTCATGCTATTGGTCTGGAGTTCGCGGGACTGTCTCACCAGGTAACCGTGACCCTGGAACGTGAAGAGCTATTGAAGGATCACTGTGGATTTTAGTCAGTACAAGTCTAACTCTCGCCCCCCCTTAGGTGTGAGAACTCATTTGATGAATTTAATTTAAGCCAAGTGGCGGAGTAAAACCACGGGGTACAGCTAGTCTATACTATAATAAATCTGTAGAAGGGTCAATTCTGTACATTGAAAATATTGAAAAAATAAATAGCGGGGGGTGTTGCTGGATCGATACCAAACCCAAATATATGATTTAAAAAAAATTTGTCTGTCTGTCTGTCTGTCTGTCTGTCTGTTTGTGCAGGAATCACGTGAAAACTAACGGTTCGATTTCGATGAAACTTGGTATAATTATTCCTTATTATCCTGGGCATAACATAGGATACTTTTTATCCTGGAAAAATACGTAGAAAAAAAATTTTATTTTTCAGTTTTATTCATAGACGATGTTCTGTAGAACCGCGAACACACGTTGCATTACCCGCAGTGGATTCAGCACCGTAATATTTATAAGATGTCATTGTCAGTTACTCAAAATGGGGAAATAAACCATCCACGCGAAGACCGACATCCGCGCGAACGGAGTCGCGGGCGGTAGCTAGTTATAAATAAATTTCTTATTTCATTTTCCATTTACATTACCAAATTGTGGCATTAAAATGACCTTGGACTTGAAATTATAACTAACACTAGTTCTCTAGTCAAATAGTTTACATTGCCTATCATTTGTTGAAACATTTTGAGTCCCCAGAGACACGACATTTGAAGCCAAATTGACCTTGGAATTTATCAACACAGTGTCGCATAATTAATTAATTTCAAGGTCATTTTGTTGACTAGTCTTTGTAACGAAAAATGTGGAGTGTGTAATTTTTCTAGAATGTTCTGACATGCATAATTTATTGGATATGATTTTTTATTGTTATAGTTTATTTTTTGTTAATTTCTGATGTATCGCGGTTTAGTGTTAGCAAATACTTTGTGCACGACACGGTTTGTGCAGTGAAAGAAAGAAAGAAAAAACATTTATTTGGGTAGCCATTACCGGACACACAAATAAACAAATAGAAATGAGAAAAAAAAAGTAAATAAAAAAACATCAACGAAATAACAAATAATATAACATTGTGTGTCCCACGGCTACGCCAAATGGGTCCAGTTCAGCAATTTGCCGAGCAGCTAAGTACTCGACGCTGGTTTTCAACTAGACCCGGACGATGACGTGACGGACGCAAAGCGGTCTTAAAATATCCAAATGTGTGTGTTTGTGCAGTGCTGCGCAGCGTGTCGCGGGTTCGATCCCCGCACGGAACAAATATTTGTATGATCTGCAAGTAGTTGTTCCGCCGCGTGAGGGAGAGGACAGCGTCCTCCCTCCACCCCAGGCGCAGTGGTAGACGCACACGATGACGGACGTCAGCAGACGATCTTCGGTCACCGCAGGCGCGCGCATGCGGGCGGCGAGTAATGGGCGACTCGCTGACCGACCATGGACCATGCCCGGGTCGACGGCTGGTTATGTTCCACGCGCGCCTCAAGGAGTGTCACCCCCTAAAGAGGGACAAAGCCTGCCGGGGTCGCCTGACTTACGAATTACCGTGACCCCGTAACGTAAAGGGCTATTGAAGTCCGTACGAGTCTGATAGTCCCTCCCGCTCTGCTCTGGGTGGGAAGAATCATTTAATGATTTTACCACGATGAAAAAGAGGCCTGTCTGAAGTAATGTAACACTAAAAATATAAGTTTTCTCAGTTCATAAATTACTTCACTCCAAGATACATTCTATTACGTAATATAAAACGGAACTTGACTCCCAACTCTTTCTCAAGAAGAACGGCAAATACTAGAAAGTATAGGAATGTAGAAAATTCTCTGAATACCGTCAAGTTCTGTGAAAATTCCGCTCTCAATAGTTTTCGAGTATTACGTAGTGCCGTAGTGCGGTGACCATCCTTTTTGTTAAATATATGGGACATTTAACAGGATTATTAATTGTTGTTTTCTTCGGTTATTATTATATGAATTTAAAACGGTATATTTACCAAGCTATTTTTGTTTTACGTGAGGATACCAACATATTCTAGAACCGAAAAATCGAAGACATGTGGCAGATTATTTACCTTCCTTTTTTTTAACGTTGCCCTTCGGATTTCTCCTGCGTCATGTCATGGGTGCGATTACAAACATAGAAACTGACAAACACAAACACCCAGACCAGGAACAACTTCTTGCATATCATATAATTATTCGTTGGATTTGGGGATCGAACCCGTTCCGGCGATCCGATCTGAACCTATGCGATCTCCGGCGTAGCGAACAGCCAGCGTCAGATTCCATCCTTGACATCCACATGATACAGAGATCGTATCGTCAGATCGTATCACCGGAACGGATCGCGCTCTGTCGCTAAAGACCCAAAATTAAACTCAGCTCAAATTTTTTGGACACCCTTCCCTTCTACTTTTTTATAGGTAGGGACATGTGGCTACTCGCGTATCAGTGGCGTCACCCTGTCTACTACTAAATAACGTCATACGATGAGTAATACTTTAGCTATAGTTGCTGCTTTCGAGGCAAGGAATGTGTAAAAATGAGCCTTGTTTATTCTTGGTAAGACTTATTTTCCTTTTTACGTTTCAACGTTTACAATTCGGAAGAGAACTCATTTGTTTTATTCGAATGAATGAATTCGTGATGGTTTATTAATTTCAAAATCATAAACTTTATTTTAATATAAAACAAAAACTGATTATCACATCAGTGATACCACGTGTAATTAATTAGTCGCATCGCGAATCGCTACCTAATGTAGGCTCAGCCTTACAATCAAAATACGACTTATTATTAAGTTGGTAATATTATCTGGTAAATATTTAATTGTACCCAAAATCTAATTTCTCATATCATATAATAATATATTTCGTCGAAACATGAATTACTTCAGCAATGTAATACCAAGTTAAATCCTACTAATATTATAAATGTGAGAGTTTGTTTGGATGGATGGATGTATGCTATTCTTTCATACAAAAACTACTAAATGGATTTGGATGAAATTGTATTCACAAATATTTTATAATCTATACTAACACATTTATTTTTTTGGCGTCGTAAAATCATCAAATGAAACCTCCCATCCAGGGCAGAGCGGGAGGGATTGTCAGTCTCGTACTGACTAAAATCCATGGTGTCCTTCAATAAACCTTAACGTTCCGGGGTCACGATAATTCATGAGTCCCGCGACCCCTGCAGGCTGAGGTCCTCTAAAGGGGGCCCCCATCAGTCTGGATTAACACAAAAGATAGTTATTATCCCGAAATTCGATAATTTTCGAGTTGTCGAGGATGAAACCGCCTGGCAACAGTAAGTATAAAAATATATAACAAAAATAAATGCTACAAGTCCCATATGTTTAAAAACTAAAACCCTTTTGTACTTCTCATTTACTAAATTAAAAAGGCCCAAGATTATCTTAGCTTGGCAGTTTCTCTGTTGTCTTTTATCTTGTAAATTCGGGCCCAAAGTTTTACTAACAAACATTTGAGATTGACGTCGGATCATAAATTTTATAGATTTCAGTCTAGCCATCTGTGACCTGACTGACTGAATTGTTGAATTTTTCAGCAGAAATCTTGTTGTGAAAATATTAAAATTAATGTTTGGTTTGAAATGTTGTGTGATGAATTTTAAGCAGCCAGATATAATGCATTTTGTCTTTTAAATAAAGATGAAGATTGTAAAAATAAAGATGTTGATAGAAGCCCCGCTGTGCAGGGCTTCTGTTTCTGTATTCAAAGTTTAAAAGAACCTAACATTAAGGGGACGACTGGGTGGTTGCGGGACTCACAAATTACCGAGACCCCGGTACGTAAATGGCTATTGAAGGACACCGTGGATTTTAGTCAGTCAAGTTTGACAGTCCCTCCCGCCTTGCCCTGGGTGGGAGGACTAATTTGATGATTTTACCACAAAAAAAAAATTCACTACAATGATTTAAAACATTTTTAGAAGTACATTTTTAAGTCGAAAAGAGTATTTTCTTTTTTCCTTTCGTGTTTCGTATTTCAAGAGCATAATTATTGGCATCTAATTTGTCAAGCTCTGTCGCCTAAAATAAATGGTATTTTTAATGTAATTTGAAGGGAAAGCCTTTTCGATCAGGTTCCAGTTTCGAAGCATTATATTTAAAAATTCAAGCTTTAAGGAAATGTTTATTAATGAGTAATTAATTATTAAGAGAGTGATTTTATTAAAAAGTTGTAAGTGATTTATCTGCTATGATATTCTCTAAAAGACTACGATGAGCTCGTCGACGATCTTGTTATTAATTTTAAACTTTATCCTCAAGAGCGGTTCTCAAACTTTTTGGGGCGGAACCCTTTTGAATTAACGATAATTTTGACGGAACCCCAAAATAAAATTGACCAAAATAACGTGCATTCCTTAGTAATAGGTATTCATGTTACAATGTAAGTGTATACTATTATAAAAGGAAAAATATGAAATGGAATGTAAGTATGAAACGTCTTCTTATTTTTCATCAATCGATTAAAATTTGATTTGTTCGAAGGGCTCCGCGGAGCAAACTTTAAGAATGGCTGCTTTAAAGCATTTTTTTATCGTAGTAAAATCATCAAATAAGTCCTCCCACCCAGGGCGGGACGGGAGCGACTGTCAGACTTAGACTGACTTAAATTCACGTTGTACTTCAATAGGCCTCTACGTTCCAGGGTCACGGTTCCCTGATGAGACAGTCCCGCGAGCCTATTATGCTTAAACTTGTTCACGTAGGAACAAGCAGGCGCGGCGGCGGGAGCGGGCGCGTAAACGTGGCGAGCTCGTGTTCATATTAGCCGCCAGGCGTTTGCGCGAGTGAGAACTGATGTCCCGAGTGAATCGCGCGCTTCGCCGCTAGTTCGACGTTAATACACACAAACATCTCACGCGTTTGATATTGTCGCGAGCGAGTCGCCCGCCAGTCACTAGCATACCCGCTACCGTGCGTTTCGTATGTGAATACTTGGAAATTACGCCATATATTTGATTTTTTTTTTAACGGTTCCCCACACTAGGAATTTCTCCTGTGTCGTCGGTGCGTTTACAAACATATAAACTCACATACACAAACGCCCAGACCCGGAACAAATACTTGTAGATCATACTAATATTTGCTCCGTGCGGGAATCGAACCCGCGACACGCAGCTCAGCAGTCCAATCGCTCAGCCACTGCGTTAACCGTGTCGTCGAATTCATGATCGCACCCGCCACCGCGCCTGCAAGTCAACGTGTTTGAGCACTAAAGTTGATTATTCAATAAATAATTAATCATACTTTCAAAGAACATTGGCGTTCTCCTTCTAAAAAGTGCTAGAAGCTTTAATATCACAACAATGTCAGCCCTTATTACTTTTCAAGCTAATTGATTATGAAACATGTGCTTAAGATTAATACTCCAGCATCCAATATCAAAATATCTCCCAAACTTTGTTAAAAGTTTAATTAAACTTAAGTTAATTTTGATTTTAAGCTTAACAAGCGTCAGTGTAAAGTTGCTGCTAAGTCTGCAGACAGTTATAAATAGTTGATTCTACTTTGTATCGATTTGCAGTGTTTAGAACTAACTGGAAAATAACTGCAGCGAATCTAAAGTAGGGTCCAGACTGGTGTAACGTGTAATGTAATCCGCCATGTAATGTAACACGAATTCTACGTCAAATCATGTAATGCCGTCCACACGTAGAATTCGTGGTACATTATACGGTGGATTACTTTACACTAGTCTGGACCCGGTTTAAGACGGCAACTTAGCAATATTAATAATTAAATGTAATGGAAAAAAAAGTCTTAAAAAAGTGTAACTGCAAAACGACCCTTACATCAACGTCGAATATCGTTTTGACGGGTCAGAGCCCATTCGTACCCTAAGATTCGCACCCTGTGCCCACTCGTACCCTGGAACTTTTGAGGGGCCCATTCGTCCCCTGAAGAATATTTATTTTTGTTCATTCTTCTAATATAAGTACATGTATATGTGTATACAGCAGCTTGGTAGTCCTGGTACAGTCGCGCAGAAAAGGGTAAAATAAAAAAATATAGTAATTCGGTAGATATCATGTTTATTTCAAATAAGATTAAGTTTAATAAAATGCCTCTAGGCTTTCTCAATTAAGCCAATCTCCAAAATAATTAATCTAAGGTAAAGGTCTGGAAGACCCCGCCATCCTCTTCGTGGTTATTTTTTTTTTTAACCACCCAGAAGTAGGAGTCAACATGCTACTGCCAATGTGAGCTCCTTATACTCTGCTCATTAGTGCAATTTTTTAGGATTTTGTCCATCGGTATTTTAAAATTGGGGTTTTGATTCGTACCCAATAATTTGATGTTCATTAACTATTTTTGGGTTAACAATTATTTATTTGCAAGATGTAAACATTAGGTTATAATTTTACGTTAAAATGATGTTTTAGTTTTGGTGATCATTTACTACTTTTGTCTGTTAATTGTTACTATGTCTGGTCGTAAGTTAAACATAAGCCTAATATTGAACAGTCAAACACATACAGAAAAACACATTGAACAGTCTCGTATTCGCAGTCACTTTCAAGAACCAATATGTCACCGAGGCAGCCATAACATACAAACAAAACACCTTATCTATTTTATAACCCATTTTTTTTTAACAGCCCATTCGTAGAGAGGTTATATTATTATCATGACGGATTATCATTGATCAAAGCTCTTTTTTCAATGATCTGTTATGATTTATTAAATTAATTCCGTTAATAAACTGTTCACAAGTGTACTATGTTAACCGTTTCTTATGTAAAATATAGATAATTTTATCTCAGGGGACCGATAGGCACCTGAATAGGTGCCGAATCTTTAACTTATATTGTATATATATTAGAGGGTACGAATGGGTACCTTAAAATATTATTTTTTATTAAAATATTAACTGGTCCCCTACCAGAAGACCAATGGGCACCTATATAGGGGCCGAATCCACAACTTTTATGCTGGGGGACGAATTTTAGGGTACGAATGGGCTCTGACCCGTTTTGACGTTGACAGTTTTTTTAGACAAGACTAAGGCCCACTTGCACCACAATCACTAAACAGGTTTAGCGCTAAACTGATTTAAAACATCGTTCTGTCTCTATCAATTTCAAACAATTTGACAGGGATACAGTGATATTCTTAGGCAGTTTAGCGCTAAACCCGTTTAGTGATTGTGGTGCAAGTGGGCCTTAGTGTTCTAACAGATGTTTATCTTTCCTGTGGTAAGACGGCTAGTTTTTAATTCTGCGACAAAAATCCGGGCTTGTATGCAGGCTGCAGTATCACCCGCCCGCGCTCTCATATGTACGTGCAATAACGGACGCACCCTCCCCCTCTCATACATATGCACTCAATCAAGAAAAGCGACAAAAAAGTTAACATGCCATTCAACCAAATATCATGGATTTCCGCAAAGTAAAGCCTGATTCTTTAATTTAATCATATTCATAATGATTTACTTCGTGAATGAATAATAGAAGAATAGCCAGTGACGTTGCTGGAAATGCACATAAAGCCTTTGTCTAACAGACAGGCGGGTCCGAAGCAATAACAAACTGATACGAGACATCAGTCTGATAGTTCGGTCACGCTATCGGATCGCTTTCGCTTTTCTATGTGACTGGATTCAAACAATTCCATTCATTACAAATAAAAACGTCACGCTTCGCATTCGCCACGCCAGTCTGTTTGACAAAGGCTTTAATGTCGAAACACTCCTCCACATAAATTATAATCACATTCAGTATGTAGCATTTCTTCTTTAAAAAATATTAATTTTTAACGAACGCAATATACTCGTAATATTACAAACGATAAATACAGCTTCCCGGAAAATTCGCGAACAGGCAAAAAGGCCTAAAAAATTTCCTTAAATTAATCTTTTTACACACAAAAGGTGTTTTTTTCCTTGACTCACGCTATTTGCAGAAAGGCGCTCAGCAGACAATACACTCAAAAAAGGAAATGAATACAAAATAATTCTTTTGTGAAACATTACTGTGTATTAAGGATTGGAGTGAAAATTAATTATAGGATGGTTTTCTTGATATAAGAAATACGTCATAATGGATATGGCTTCTCTTTTTTTTATGTGTAATACCTGTATTCAAAATCAAAATCAAAGCATTTATATCAAGTAGGCCAGTTACAGGCACTTTTAATTGTCACTACTAAATGATAATAATTGAACACTACAAAATTATGGTGCTACAGTCCCCGTCACGAGACATACTAACTGTGAAAGTACCGTAGATGCCCATTCCAAGGAGTAGATCTCTATGGAGAAGAACGGGCAAGAAACTCCATGGACACTCCTTTTAGATCGCCAAAATTATTACAGAACCTTTATTACATCATTCATTTTGAGATGGTACATTATGTGAGAACGATGTAGCAAGTTAAAAGTGTCCATACCAACAATTAAAACAAAGACAATTCAGAAATAAAATGATTACTAATTAAAATAAACCGTGGCAGTTAAGAGATGACCAGCCCCAACTGACAGCGCCCGTTCACAAACATGACACATGTACCAGCACCATTCAGCTCAACCATTTTGGAGGGAGCTAAATGATCCGACACACGCGAGACATTTGAGTGAGCATGACTTTCAACCGCCAGGGTCATTCAAGTCGCGGGCAGCGAGTAATGGGCGACTCGCTGTCCGACCATGGACTATGCCCGGGTCGACGGCGCGTTGTGTTCTACGCGCGCCTCAAAGAGTGTCAGCATAGTGACGGGGCCTGTAGAGGGCCAAAGCCTGTCGGGGTCACGGGACTAACGGATTACCGTGACCCCGGTACGTAAAGGGCTATTGAAGGACACCGGGGATTTTAGTCAGTACAAGTCTGACAGTCCCTCCCGCCCTGCCCTGGGTGGACTCATTTGATGATTTTACCACGATAAAAAAAAAAGTAGCAACGGCCCCGATTTACGAGTTGTAGATAAAGTCAAAGTCAAAGTCAAATCATTTATTTCAATTAGGCCATCAACGAGGCACTTTCAAACGTCGAATATTAACATTAAGGAAATGGGATGGGATGGGATTGATTCTACACCCATTCGCAAGGGTAGGTTGGTATGAAGAAGAATGGGCAAGAAACTCCATACTTACTCTTTTTAAAAATGTTTTACAATATTTTTATATACATCATTTGACATCAATAATGTGAAAGCAATGTACTTTAAATCTAGACTACATATTATAAAAAAAAATGAATAAGAAATATATAAAAAAAAATTGCAAAAAGGTACATGGTGTTCACATTTTAACAAAATATTGCAATTACCTACAGCTATTTTACAAATATAAGTGTGTGAGCATTCAAATTTCAACAAGCTTGATTTTGTTTAAACCCTACATTGTACTATGGAGCAGGACCAGCATGTTTCCAAACATTTTTATCTTGAATATAATCTTCTAATTTATAATATGCTTGTTTACTAAGTGTATTTTTTATGTAACTTTTAAATTTTCTTTCATTTAGAGTTAAAATTTCGCTAGGTATTTTGTTGTAACATTTAACACAGTACCCCATAAAAGATTTTTTGACTTTAGACAATCTATACTTATAATAAATCTGTAGAGAGGCCAATTCTGTACATGAAATATATTTAAAAAATAACTATCAAGGGGTGATTAGGGATCGCTACTGGTGCAAAAAATGCAATCAGAAAAATTTTTGTCTGTCTGTCTGTCTGTCTGTCTGTCTGTCTGTATGTTCGTTATAGAAACAAAAACTACTCAACGGATTTTAACGAAATTTGGCACAATTATTCTTCATACTCCTGGGCAGGTTATAGTATACTTTTCATTACGCTACGATCAATAGGAGCAGAGCAGTGAAGGGAAATATTGGGAAAACGGGAGAAGTTACTCCATTTTTTAAACTTCCGTCGCGTGTGCAGCCTTAATGGTTAAAGCTACATAGAAATCATGTATGATGGAAATGTTCTCCTTAAAATTATATAAAAATATTCCTTGACAGCATATGTCTGTCTTTTATGGTTGACTCACAATAACACATGAAACTCCCGATAACTTAGCAGTTCGGAGCTTTCTGATTATATTTGTCTCCTCTTACGTCCTCCCACCCTTCTGTCAGACTTGACTGTCTAAAATCTACGGTGTCCTTCAATAGCCCTTTATGTACCGGGGTCACGGTAAGTTGTGAGTCCCGGGTCGACGGCGCGTTGTGTTCCACGCGCGCCTCAAGGAGTGTCAGCATAATGACGGGGCCTGTAGAGGGCCAAAGCCTGCCGGGGTTGCGGGATGGTCCATGGTCGGACAGCGAGTCGTCCATTACTCGCCGTCCGCATGCCCGCGCCTACGGTGGCCGGAGATCGTCTGGCGACGTCGGTCGCCGTGGGCGTCTACCACTGCGGGTGGGTCGGAGGGAGGACACTGTTCTCTCCCTCACGCGGCACGCCTCCTCCTTCGCGAGCATGACTGCTTCGCAGAAGGAGGCGACCGCTTCCCACTCCGTCTCGCCCCGCAGCATGGCCTCGACCAATGCCGGGCGCGAGAGGTCTCCGCCTATCGCCGTCGTGAGGACACGGCGGTGCTCTGCCCAAGCGGGGCAGTCCTGCACCGTATGCTCCACCGTGTCCTCCGGACGATCCTCGCAGTGGTGACACCCAGGAGTTTTTTCCCTCCTTATCAGACACAGGTACCTCCCGAAACTTCCGTGTCCGGTGAAGACATGCGTCATGCGGTAGGTCAGGACGCCGTGACCCCTATCCAGCCACTCCTCAAAGAGGGGTCTTACCGCTGCGATTGCGGTGTGCCCCTTTTTACTTTTAGTCTTTAAATAGTTTATTTTTAGATTTGTTTTGTTGTTATTTTATGAAATAGGTATTAGAGGTTTTGGTAGTGTTTAAATATATTATTAGTTTACATTTTATTTCTTTATAGTTGAAGCATTAGTAGGTACGAATATCAGTGATTTTGGTAGTCTACACTATCTACACTAATATTATAAAGAGGAAAACTTTGTTTGTTTGTTTGTTTGTAATGAATAGGCTCAAAAACTACTGGACCGATTTTAAAAAATCTTTCACCATTCGAAAGCTACATTATCCACGAGTAACATAGGCTATATTTTATTTTGGAGAAAAATAGGGTTCCGTAAGATATTTGGGTTTTTCGGCCACAGGGTGTAAAAAAACAACCAGAAAAGTTACTTATTTTGCGTACGCTGCCTAAACTATAAAAGATAGAACCATAAAATGTTCTAATTAATTGTTGATCTTATAAATATCAAAAAAGTCCGCGACACACAATATCTATCTATGTCGATTGTTTGCGATGACTGCGTCGTCGATGTTAGTGTCAGTGTCTGTGAATAGACCTGGGAATCATGTTGCTGACCGTGTCTTTCCTGAGTAGGCTTTTTGCAGCGGTAACCGACATTCACGCGGGCGGAGCCGCGGGCGCCCACTAGTCTAAAATAAGGTTGATCAATTTTATCTTTATTTCTAGTATTAAAATTATGTCTATCGCTTATTTTATTAAAAAGATGAAGATTTTTCCTAACATGCATTATATTTTCATAAATAAATTGACAAGGCACTGTCATTATATTAATCTTTTTGAATAGTTCCCTAAGAGATTCGCGACGACGTAGATTGTAAATGGCTCTGATGGCTCTCTTTTGCAAAATAAAAATGGATTCAATGTCAGCCGCCCGGCCCCACAGTAGAATGCCATAAGACATAATGCTGTGAAAGTAGCTGAAGTAAACCAAACGCGCAGTTTCGACGTCTGTTAACTGTCTTATCTTTCTAACAGCATAAGCGGCTGAGCTAAGACGGCTCGCTAGAGATGCTATATGGGGGCCCCATTGTAATTTAAATGATAATGGCTTCGAACCCAGTCAGGCGCATGTATTGGTATAATTTATTTCATCACCACTGCTCAACGGTACGGGGATCGTGAGCAAAATGTCCTGAACCATAAATTCAAATACATGTGGCATGTTTGAAATTACGTATCTGCTATGGGCTCTCATGGTGAATGGCAGCCTATTTCCTGTCATGGAGAGGGAGTATAAGCGACGCAAGTCTCCGATACTTTAAGACTTTAGTATCCAGGTGACTATCGCAATACAAATCCATAGAGATTGGTACACAGGTACGCGTCAATGGATGTCGAAATGGCGAGGGAGGAAAAGGCCAAAGAAAAGATAGTGTAAGGAATGGTACAGCATAAAGTTCCCACAGCTGGGACACAGGGGTCCTTTCTATTAGTGGGCTGTAATCCACGACACAGTCTTTGAGTGTTTGATCCTTGGACAAGCCGGTTTCCTCACGATGTTTGCCTTCACCGTTTTGAGAGCAGTGGTAATGAAATGTATAACACAGATAACTACACCTGACTGGGTTTGATCCATACCCTACAAGTCGGAGCCGTTATAAATAAATATTTTATTAATATATATGTTTGACCCAGTATAATCTATATATATAAAAATGTTATGTTGGTTTGTGTCCGCTTCAAAAACTCAAAAAGTTCTGCATCGATTGAGCTGAAATTTTAGCATGATATATAATCCGCATCAAGGATTGTTTTTATCTATTTTTAGCATCAGTCACATATCTGCGACCGCGAAAAAACAGTTTTTTTGTGCCACAGCGAGGCGTGGCAGGAAACAGCTAGTATTTATATAATTTTGTGATTGTTTTTAGGTTTCCGTACGTCTGAATACAAAAACGGAACCCTTATAGGATCACTCGTGTGTCTGTCCGTCCGTCGCTTACAGTCAATTATCTCCGAATCTATTAGACCGATTAAGTTGAAATTTGGTACACATATCAATTCCTGTGACCCAAACACAGAGGTGTGACGTGAGCAGATGAAATCTGTATATGGGGGGTCATTTTTGGGGGGGAAGGGGAAAATTAAAAAAAAAAAATCTGAAAACTGCATTGTGTGGCATATCAAATGAAAGGTCTTGTTGAGAAGATCTTAAATGTATTTTTTTGTAATTTTAAAATAAATAGTTTCCAAGTTATTCAAGAAAATAGACGAAAATTGACCATTCCCCCCCCTTATCTCCGAAACTACTGACCTAAAATTTTGAAAAAAATACAGAAATTAGTTTTCTCCTTATAGATTATAGGAAAACCTATAAGAAGTCCATGATATTAAAATAACATGGTAAATCACTCAATATTGTGCGTACCAACTTACATTTGCAGGTGGAATGTGTGGGAGAACATATTTTTTTTAATACGTCATAAATCGTAAACCGCAATTTACCTTTCAAAGATACAACCAACTATAAGAACTTTTATATTATGTTACTTGCTGCTACGGAACCCTTTATGGGCGAGTCCGACTCGCACTTGGCCGGTTTTTTAATAAATACCCTTGCGAATATTGTAATATAAGCACCATATCTACATGACCTATTAATTCGTACATTCATGTAAAAGTAAATTGCTCACCGCAGTAACGGTCGCATGACATGCAATGTTTAGAAAATGAAACTGAACATTACTTATGTTGATACCTGTGATATTTACTGTGCATTATTTTGATGAGTGTTACGTATATTGTATAAATAGGCAGGTAAATAAGGCGAGAAAGCGGCCAACAATACCCTTTTCATCCCCCCATCTCGGAAAGTCTATTTTTTCTCTTCGATATCTGAGCGTAAAAGCCGTTTTTATCCTCTAGTGGATAAAGTAAATTGAATTTAGAACATGGTGTGCACGAAGTTTGTGAATTCGAAAATATAATTAAACCTTTTTACTTCTATCTCTATGGTGCTCTATTGTTCGGATTTGATTCGGAAATTTAAAAAAAAAATGCTTCGCGCGTTTTTCTTTTCACGCTGATCGTATTTATTGTTAAAACAAACCAAGTTAAAAATAAATTTGAAAACCAGTGTAAAACCAAAAATGAGTGATTCAAGCGACGAGGAAGTTTATTTGACGCCTACAGAATTGATTGAAACTGTAAACAATGCGCAAACGAGTTTTCTCCCTCAACAATCACGTGAGAAGTATTTAAAACAGTACGATATTTTTAACACGTGGCGACTAGCTAAAGGAGCCAAATCTTTCTCGGAAAACGTTTTGTTGGCATATTTTATTGAATTATCCGAGACCAAGAAGTCAAGCACTCTATGGAGTACATATTCAATGCTTAAAGCAACAATAAAAATAAAAAAAGACATACACATCAACACCTATCATAAGTTAGTGGCATTTTTGAAAAGATCGTCATCTGGTCATCAACCCAAAAAATCGAAGATTTTCACTGCATCTGAAATTGAAAAGTTTCTAAACGAAGCACCTGATTCCGTATATTTGGCGGCAAAAGTAAGTAACATAATCTAACACGTATACGCATAACAATTTTATTTATTTATCTAATACAATACTTTTTACGTTACAGGTTGTTCTTATTATTGGTATAAACGGAGCATGTCGAACTAATGAATTAACACAACTTAATATCAACAATATTGAGAAACATTCAGATAACTTACTATTAATTAATTTACCTAACACAAAGACAAAAAGAGACCGCAACTTCGTCATTCGCAAGGAATATGTAACAATTGTTGAGAAATATCAAGCCTTACGCCCGCCTAACACTCCAATCAATCGATTTTTTCTACAATACCGCAACGGAAAGTGTATAAGACAGCCTATGGGTGCCAATAAAATTGGCAGTATCCCACGTGACATAGCAACATTTCTTGAACTTCCAGAACCCATGTTTTACACGGGTCATTGTTTCCGACGAACTTCAGCCACACTTTTGGCCGATTCAGGAGCTGATCTCCTGTCCCTTAAGCGTCATGGAGGCTGGAAGTCCAATGCGGTTGTAGAGGGATACATAGAGGATTCCATCCAAAATAAGTCTAAAATATGTGAAGGCATCGTAGGTACCATTACACTGAAAGAGCCTCAGTCAGATCCTTGGACTGGCCCTTCTACATCAAAAATGATCCGTTACGAAACACCTAACGATCGCCCTCTTTCGCCAACATTTACGCCAAGGGAATCCAATGAATCAGTACAACTATTAAGTATGACTGATAGTTTACCACAAAATAGTACAAAAGTCACTAACACCAACATTACAGTACCTAACAAAAATATTACACTAAACTTAAGTAACTGTAGCAACGTTACTTTCAATTTTTCTTAATTATAGGTACCTAATTTAAAGATTGTAGACCTGTTATGTTATACATACCTAATTTAAAGATTATCTGTATTACGTATTAACCTATCATAATGGATTAGTTATTAACTAAACTGAAATAAAAGTATCTTGTGATTGTAAATGTGTTTTTTTTGCATTTAGTCATTTCCTCGCTGAGGTGGGATGAAAAGTTACGTGTTGCACTCGAGTGCAAAGATTTTTCACCTTGTGCTCTTTTGATTC
This sequence comes from Agrotis puta, assembly GCA_943136025.2. Classification (NCBI taxonomy): domain Eukaryota; kingdom Metazoa; phylum Arthropoda; class Insecta; order Lepidoptera; family Noctuidae; genus Agrotis; species Agrotis puta. The sequence continues at coordinate 5,419,301 of OW964195.2, read as the reverse complement.
CGTCGCTAACGCTCAGGATTCTAATTTTTGAATCACTCGTTGCACTCGTGATTCAATTTTAGAATCCTTCGCTTGCTCGGTCATCAAAATTGAGCACGCGGTTAAAAAGCAACTTTGCACTCTTGTATAACAAATAACTATTTTTTATCGTGGTAAAATCATCAAATGAGTCCTCCCACCTAGGGCAGGGCGGAAGGGACTGTCAGACTCGAACTGACTAAAATCCACGGTGTCCTTCAATAGCCCTTTACGTTCCGGGGTCACGGTAATTCGTGAGTCCCGCGACCCCGGCAGGCTTTGGCCATCTACAGGCCCCGTCACTATGCTGACATTCCTTGAGGCGTGCGTGGACACAACGCACCGTCGACCCGGGAAAAAAAGTACCCTTGGTAGAAATCCAAACACTATCACTATCACTACATAGTATAAAACAAAGTCGCTTCCCGCTGTCTGTCTGTCCCTATGTATACTTAGATCTTTAAAAGTACGTAACGGAATCATCAAGAGGAATTCAAGTCATTCAAGAGGAAGGTTTATATGTAAGTATAAACATGCATAATAAAGTAGAGATTGCACCCGTCCCCGTCATTTATGCTGACACTCTTTGAGGCGCGCGTGGAACACAACGCGCCGTCGATCAGGGCATGGTCCATGGTCGGACAGCGAGTCGCCCATTACTCGCTGCCCACATGCCCGCGCCTACGGTGGCCGGAGATCGTCTGCTGACGTCCGTCACCGTGGGCCTCTACCACTGCGGCTGAGGTGGAGGGAGGACGCTGTTCTCTCACTCACGCGGCCCGACTCCTCCTTCGCGAGCATGACTTCTTCACAGAAGGAGGCGACCGCTTCACAGGAGTGTCGACAGTGTGTCAGGAAGACGGAGGTCTTGCCCCGCAGCATGGCCTCGACCAATACCGGGTTTTTTGACAGCTTAATAAATTATTCTGTTTGAGTGTTAATAACTAAGTTTCACGGCTATTTCACGGTCATTTTTAAGGTAAAAATAGTGAATAACTTAAGTATTTTATTTTAACTGGTCATTATTTTTCTTTGTTAATAATATGAACAGCGTAAGGTATTTATCGTGACGTAACACGCAAGAAACGTGTTACGGACTGGAATTTAAGACTTTTGTTCACAAACTATTAATTTCCGTCACATTGTTAATATCAACTTATTAACGAATAAGTACTGTGCCAGCGTAACGGGGCACGAAGGGCACAAAGGGTAATCGAATGAACAGGGTAGACTTTTAGTCACTGGGGTGTGCAATGTCCCACCTGCGGTTGTTTCAGACAATCTTTATTGACTAGGTGGTATACGACCACGGCTATTACTCGGTCAAATGAATATTGTTCTTGTTTTATACTTTTCAGTGCGCGATTGTTTCGTAGTCGGGTTTTAGTTATTTTTAAATTATTTTTATTTTTTTAAAAAGCCAAAAATATAGTTTTGAGAATTTTTGTCTGTTTGTAAGTATGTCCGGGATAAACTCAAAAAGTATTGCATAGATTTACTTTAAATTTGGCACGAATATCATTAAGAAGTGCGAGCAGTGAACCTTTACTACTTCAACGCATTCACGTAGACGACGTCGCGGGCAGCAGCTAGTTGGGCAATAAGATACCTTATGGTAAGACTGGTTCGGGGCCCTCCTTTAGAGGGCCAAAGCCTGCCGTGGTCGTGGGACTCACGATTTACCGTGACCCCAGAAAATAAAGGGCTATTGCAGGACACCGTAGATTTTAGTCAGTACGAGTCTGACAGTCCCTCTCTGCCGTGGGTGGGAGAACTCATTTGATTTTACCACGCTAAAAAAAATGGTAAGACTGGTTTTCAGACTTTTAGACTAAGAGCTTCTGACTAATAGTAACGACTATTAAAGACTTATAAATGACAGCCGGCAACAAAAGCTTTACGTGCTGACAGTCGTCATGACAGATGGTCACCCATCCATAGACTAATCGTTTGACGATCACATCCAAAAAAAGGCTGTTCATTATCAGCTTAAAATGCGTGGATATTAATAGAAAGAAAGAAGAAGAAAGAAAGAAAGAAAGTACCAAGTACCCAGAAGCAAGCATGCTCTTTGCCAAATTAAATTCAATCCCCAGTCTAACGCGGGACTACGAATTACCGTGATCCCGAAACGTAAAGGGCTATTAAAGGACACCGTGGATTTTAGTCAGTATGAGTCTGACAGTCCCTCCCGCCCTGCCCTGGGTGGGAGGACTCATTTGATGATTTTATCACGATAAAAAAAAGTCTAAAGAAATACTAGTTTTCATCGCTACAACTATTAGAACAATACTACCACAGTAGCAATTACTAGAACGGTTACTGAAAGCAATTTTGTTAATTTCATTGTAATTGTAAGCTAAGAAAATAATATAGGTACTGTCTTTCTAATCGATATCTAAGGTAAACGTGAGTAAAGTTTTAATCGAGTATTAGGCTTGTTACACGCTTCTTGGGGTATAAGGCTGCTTATCCACCAGAGATGTGTATGATACGTCGCTGCGGATGGGTTTGATATCCACCAATCATATTCATTGGTTTACATTGTAACGGATTCAATTAAGATGTGTTTTTGAAGTGAAAACTTCTTTAGCGGCGTTGTGCACTTTTTTGGAATGGGTAAAAAACGTTAAACTCGCGTCAGGACACGTGACCTGATCGAAAATTCGTAAGACGCTGCAGGGCGCTTGCGCGAATGTTCGTGTGTGTTTATTACTATTCAAGTTTTCACTTCTGCCGACACTCCCAGAGTACAATCCGTCGTTCTTTTTATATGGAGGGATGCGTGCTATGGCTGCGTGCTATGGATGCGTGCTATGGAGGCGAGTTATCGTCTTCCCTACTTTCGATACATCGCATAGCTCGAGCTGCGCATCTTCCTAACGCAGCTTCATAGCATATCATACGGTCTGGAGCCGTATTATGACGTCTGAAAACCAGGCTTGTTCCAGTGAGTGAACGAGGTGGCGCTAGACGACTTGTATAGCTCTGTCTCTTTCACTCACTGGAACATGCCTAGTTTTAAGACGTCATAATATGGCCGCAGGTCACGCCAAGAAGCGACGCGGCGCGACGTGACACAACGATACTGCAAATGTGTTATTATAGTACTGAGGAGCTCGTGGCTACTAAATAAATACAGCCGCACAGGCCGATCTTCCAGGTCAAGCCACGCTTGCCGAGAGATCAGCCATAGCGAGTTTCCTCCGTGCCTCGCAAAGCACGTAAAGCCGTTGGTCCCGGCTGTCATTTGTAGATCTTTGACAGTCGTTACTGTTAGTCAGAAGCTCTAAAGTCTGACAACCAGTCTTACCATGGGGTATCGTATTACCCAGTTCATGGGTTTTGGAGTTCCGGCAGGCAGTCGCTCCATGTAAAATACTGATATCCAGCTGCATTTGGTTCGCCTGGAAGCCGACCCCAATATAGTTGAGAAAAGGCTAGGCAGAGGAGAGGTTTTGTAGATCTGAAAAAAATCCTAAACACATTTGACTTTCAATCAGCCGAGGTCTTTTTTTGGACTTCTTTTTAACAAGACAACAACAAATCATTAACATACAAGGTTAAGATAACATAGGTCCCTTGTCAGAATATTTGAATTTCAAATTCTGATTGTTAAAAGGCGAACTTTCTCAAACAAAGATGGAAGAAAATTATTCTTAAATAATAGGGAAAACGAGGTCTTTGTTTATTTATTTAAATCTTAGTTTTGTTCTTTCACTCTATCTATATCTCTCTCATTCTTTTGTTAGAAACTACTTGAAAGAAAAATCACTTTTGGCTTACCCATTTTTACTAGAGACAACACAAATATTCGATTACCATTCGATATTCGTCTATTCGGCTTCTTTTTTATTAATTTGCACTAAGTCGACTATATATCGTCTGACGTCGCCAGACGATCTCCGGCCACCGTAGGCGCGGGCATGCGGGCGGCGAGTAATGGGCAACTCGCTGCCCGATCATGGACCATGCCCGGGACGACGGCGCGTTGTGTTCCACGCGCGCCTCAAAGAGTGTCAGCAGAGTGACGGGGCGCCCATCTAGAGGGCCAAAGCCTGCCGGGGTCGCGGGACTCGCGAATTACAGTGACCCCGGTACGTAAAGGGCTATTGAAGGACACCGTGGATTTTAGTCAATACAAGTCTGACCTTCCGGTCCTCACCTGCGGGGGGTTAACCCATTTGATGATTTTACCACGTGAAAAAAAGTTAGTCAAATTAATGAGAATATTAATAATACCTATTAATAATAAAACAAATATTTCAGAAGGGACAAACAGGGGCTTTATATAGCCTACAGAGCCGTCATTCATAAAATGGCTCTTTCAAAGTCCTGACCAAATACTTACCAGTAGATCAACAAGACTGAACTCAATATTGAACCTATCAAAAAGGCAATCTTCTCAATACTTATTTACATTTACATGATTCGGTTTGTCTGTCTGTTTGATTTGTAATTTTCGTGTTTAACTTGTTGCTTAACCATAAACACTACCCGTTGTACTTTTTTTTTAGCGTGGTAAAATCATCAAATGAGTCCTCCCACCCAGGGCAGGGCGGGAGGGACTGTCAGACTTGTACTGACTAAAATCCACGGTGTCCTTCAATAGCCTTTTACGAACCGGGGTCACGGTAATTTTAGTCCCGCGACCTACAAAAAGTTAAACAACTGTTAAACACTTGTCTAAAAAAAGTGTGACTGCAAAACTAACACTATAAACTACTGTAATAGTCTGATCAAATAAAGATAATTAAATTAAACGACCCTTGTATCAACGTGAAATATCATTTTGCAGTTTACAGTTTTTTAGACAAGTGTTCAACAGATGTTTAACTTTATTGTAGTAAGACCGTATTCTTTGCCTGCCGGGGTCGCGGGACTAACGAATTACCGTGACCCCGGTACATAAAGGGCTATTGAAGGACAACGTGGATTTTAGTCAGTACAAGTCTGACAGTCCCTCCTGCCCTGCCCTAGGTGGGAGGACTCGTCTGACTCGACTGTGACAGGCGGGACCAACGCCTTTACGTACTTTCCGAGGCACGGAGAAAACTCGCTATGATAGATAGTCACCCATCCACAGACCAACCTCGGCAAGCGCGGCTTAAGCCGGAAGATCGGCCTGTGCGGCTGTATTTATTTAGCCACGAGCTATTAAGTTAAGAACAAGAAATAAAAAAACAAACAGGCAAACCCGCGGTCTATATACTCCTGCCAAATGAACTCCGACATCGTCTTGAAATGTCCTGAAAACGTAAATATTTGTGTCTGAAACTCATGAAAAGGTTTTCACGGAGGAATCGCCGATAGAATGGAGTTTGAACAAATTGTTATTTGTTTGTTTGTTTGGTACCGAAGCTTCTTTATTTTATGACTGTGTTTTTTGGGTTCCGTTGTTGGAAATAGGTTTTTAAACCTTTTTGCCGTTTTCTACAAAGAAGTTGAATATCGGTTTAACACTTGTCTAAAAAACTGTCAACTGCAAAATTGCATTTGACGTTGATAAAAAGGTCGTTTTGCAGTTATACTTTACTAGCCTTCGCCAGCGGCTTCGCCCGCTCCTAACCCCCCCTCCTTTATAGCCTATGTCACTCAGGACTAATACAGCTTTCTACTGGTGAAGGAATTCTCAAAATCGGTTGAGCAGTTCCTGAGATTACCCCCTACATACAAACAAACAAATTTACCTCTTTATAAATTAGTATAGACTAGCACTTCGCCCGCGACTTCGTCCGCGTGGGTTACGTACTTTCCTCTAAAAAATTCGAAGGCTGATTTTTCAATCGATAGAAGATTTTCCATACAAACAAAATTCCCCCTTTCACCCCCTTAAAGGTTAAATTTCCAAAAACCCCTTCTTAGTGCTCCCCTACATTATAATAGGAAGCTGTGTGCAAAATTTCACATTCCTAGGCCCAGTAGTTTCGGCTGTACGTTGATATGTCAGTCAGTCAGTTCTCTTTTTATATATATAGATAGATTAGACAAGAGCTCAATAGATGTTTAACTTTTTGTAGTTAGACGGTTTTCGTTTTTCGACTGTCCAAAGATTTTACTAGACCAATTAAGTTTTTTTTTTGTTTACAAAATAACGCTATGATAACCAAGATTCATGAATTTATTAGTAAATTATTATGGAATCTTATTTCATGTGTTTGTTATTATTATACGGCATGGTTGGTGTAGTAGTGTTGCAATCGATTGTAGTTCTGCGTGTGGCGAGTTCGATCCCTCCACGGAACAAATATTTGTATGATCTGTAATTAGTTGGTTCGGATTGTTTGAGTATATGAATTTCAATGTATGGTACAGGAGAAATTCCTAGTGTAGATTCTTAGCAACGAATAAGGTAAAACATTTTTTGGCTGTATACGTAAAACAGGTATACATAACACCATGTTTATGTTATGTCGTTTTGTTGTTCATTAACTGTGTCGGTTTACCAAATAAATATTACAACCAAAGAAGGTTTAATAAAACATGCATAATATAGTAGAAATTGCACCCGTGCGGAGCCGGAGCGGGTCGCTAGTAATGTATAATAGTCCAGTCAAATTAGTCCTTAAAATAGAGGTAAGGTTACAATAATTCCCATAGAGCTAAAATTTGGTATGAATGTTCAGAATACCATTATGAATGAATTGTGAAAAGTCCCCATCAATCCCCCTCGTGCAAAATTTTTTATTGATGGTGAAAGTTTGCAAAAATAGGTTTTTCGCGTTTTTCAGCTAAACGGTGAGTTTTACAGCAAAAATAGTTCAGACAAAAATTGTAGATCATCCGATTCTCTACAAAAAATGTATCTACACTTTTTTTCATAAGTATTGCCATTTCCGTGATATAGCGGTTGAAAGAATTGAAAAAAATATTTTATTCGTAATATGCACGTTAATGTACTTTTATATACATTTTTGAACCGTTATATGAGTAAATACATGAGTCCCTATGTCTTATACATACAAATTGTAAAATTCTTAGAATATAAATGAACGTCAAAAACTCCTCCCCTATTTTCATTTAGTCGCATGGCCTTGAGTAACATCTGTCTTCCATTCAATTGTCAGCGTGGCGATGCTCGTATACCTGCTCCGTTTCGAAGGTCTCATACTCAACAAAATAATGTTGGTCGTAAGCATTCCTTCGTAGTGACAACTCGTGGCTATCGCTTATATTTTGTAACAAAGTTTGTGCATTTTACTGTTTTTTAAAAAAAATGACGCAATTCTGCTTTATTTGTAGTCAACCTTTGACTGAAAGTGGAGTTGTTACCTACTGTTGATCGCGGCATGAAAGCATTAATTGATGCAAGTATTGAAAGAGGTGATGAGTTTTCGGAGTACCTGAAAGACCAGACATCTGTAAAAATTCATGTGCAGTGTCGAAAAAATTATACTCGAAAAAGTAGCATTGATGCCGTGAAAAGACGGCGCCAAGAAGAAGCTGGTTCATCAAAAATAAGTCCTCCTCGTACTAGAGCACGAGTAAGTGAAACTACATTTTGCTTCAACCAGTGTTGTTTATTTTGCGGCAATGAATTAAATGAAGAGTTGGAGAAGAAAAAAGCAGTACCGACGTAAGATTTTTAAAGTGACTACACTTTCGTTCAAAGACAGTATTCTAACTATAGCTATAACTCGTTGTGATGAAGTAGCCAAAGCTGTTGCCGCTCGAATTGAATTTGAATATGATATAGTCGCTGCCGAGGCTAAGTATCATAACGATTGCTACAATTCTTTTCTGAAACCGACCACTGGGGGTAAATTCGGTCGTCCTAAAGATGAAGCTACAAATATTGCGATGAGAGAAATATTTAAGTATATTGAAAATAGCGATGATTAGACGTTACGAATTGAAAAGTATTTGTAAAAAATCAACAATAGATAACAGAACCATTAAAATGCGATTGAAGTTGGAGTATGGTGATAGAATTATTATTACAGAAAAATCAGGATCCTCAACATTCGTATGTTTTATTGATAGTCACCATGATATTTTAAATCAAGCTTGGTACGAAAAAAAAAACAAAACGAACGGAAACGTGTGCATATTACGAATAAAATATTTTTTTCAATTCTTTCAACCGCTATATCACGGAAATGGCAATACTTATGAAAAAAAGTGTAGATACATTTTTTGTAGAGAATCGGATGATCTACAATTTTTGTCTGAACTATTTTTGCTGTAAAACTCACCGTTTAGCTGAAAAACGCGAAAAACCTATTTTTGCAAACTTTCACCATCAATAAAATTTTTCGCACAAGGGGGATTGATGGGGACTTTTCACAATTCATTCATAATGGTATTCTGAACATTCATACCAAATTTCAGCTCTATGGGAATTATTGTAACCTTCAAAGTCTTATTTGACTGGACTATAAAAGGTTGTATTAAAATTGTACTAGCACCTTAAAAAGATGGTTGTCAACCAACAAACCCTTTATTAGAACATTAATTAAATTAAAACACTCTTTTTAACAACAAAAAGCAACATTGTAATAAGCTAAGCAGTGTTAATGGCTCGCAAAAACAATTACTTACAATGTTGTGAGCAATTCCATTAGCACCATCGATCGGCTCAAATATAGCACATGACAGTGCCCTGGGACATTGAAAAATGTAGATTCAGAAGGTTTACAATCTCAAATCTGTAAATACTAAAGTCTGGTCGCGGGACTTACGTATTACCGTGCCTCCGGAACGTAAAGGGCTATGATGAAATGAGTCAAAATGATGTTTATTTATGCAAGTAGGTTATGTTAACACTTTTACACGTATTTTTATAAAATTAGGAGGGGCCGGTGTTTCGTACCTGACTACTCTGAGAAGAAACAGCCGAAACAAACTCAGAGGTCACAGTCTCTTTTGAAGCCCAGACATTATATGTAGATCAGGCTGTACGAGGACCATGCAGGCCAGTGAAGGACACCTTGGATTTTTGGTCAGTACGAGTCTGACAGTCCCGCTCTGCCCTGGGTGGGAGGACTCATTTGATGATTTAACCACAAAAAAAAGCAGTTGTCATCGGCTTCGCCCGCGTGTAACCGGAAAATTATGCGATGGAAATGAAATATCTGTAAAAACGGTATTTCGTGTGTTAATCCAGGTTTTAAGCTATGTCTGTCATCCAAAATCCATTCTATTTTTTGTGTGCAAGAGTAGCGAAGATATATCCATCCATCCATCCTCACAATTGTTTGTAATGTAAGAATGATATGGGTCGCGAGACTGTCCCATCAGGCTACTAGTCTCACAGCGGTCGCGGGACCAAGGGATTACCGTGACTCCTGAACGTAAAGGGCTAGTGAAGGACACCATGGATTTTAGTCAGTATGAGTCTGACAGTCCCTCACGCTCTGCCCTGGGCAGGAGGACTCATTTGATGATTTTACCACGATAAAAAAAGAATTATCTTGTCATGTACAGTCTCCTCAATAGCAAGAAATTCGCAATTCTTGAGTGACTATCATTTATTTAACGACTTCTTTTCGTCTTTCCAGGTAAGGATTTCAACTGACTGTCTTCTATACTGTTACGTAAGACGTTTCCTACGTCTACTTACTACGCAAGGCGTGACGAAAAGGTTTGTTTGCTACGATTACTACGAAAGACATACAGGAAAAGGTTTGTTCGCTATGTTTATCACGCAAGACGTGCACGAAAAGGTTTGTTTGCTCCGTTGACAATGCAAGAAGTGCATGAAAAGGTTTGTTTGCTACGTTTACTACGATATACATGCATGAAGAGAATTGTTCGCTATGTTTATTACGAAAGACACGCATGAAGAAGTTTGTTCGCTATGTTTATTACACAAGACGTGCACTGAGAGGATTGTTTGCTATGTTTATTACACAAGACGTGCACTGAGAGGTTTGTTTGCTATGTTCATTACACAAGACGTGCACTGAGAGGTTTGTTTGCTATGTTTATTACACAAGACGTGCACTGAGAGGTTTGTTTGGTAGGTTTATTACACAAGACGTGCACTGGGAGGTTTGTTTGCTATGTTTATTACACAAGACGTGCACTGAGAGGTTTGTTTGCTATGTTTATTACACAAGACGTGCACTGAGAGGTTTGTTTGCTATGTTTATTACACAAGACGTGCACTGAGAGGTTTGTTTGCTACGTTTACTATGCAAGACGTGCACTGAGAGGTTTGTTTGCTATGTTTATTACACAAGACGTGCACTGAGAGGTTTGTTTGTTATGTTTATTACACAAGACGTGCACTGAGAGGTTTGTTTGCTATGTTTACTACGAAAGATGTGCACGAAGTAATTTTTATGCTACGTGTCCCTGTTTATTTCGTGCGTCCACACTACGCATTGAAAGTTAAACTTCGCTTCGAAAGTTACAAAGGTGGTGTTTTTATTGATTATTAATAAATATTTTTTCAGTAGAAAATCGACAGTATATGACTGATGAATTTTGTTGTACTCTGTTTTTTATTTATTACTAGCTTCCGCCCGCGACTCCGTCCGCGCGGAGATCGGTCTTCGCGTGGATCGTTTATTTCCCCATTTTGAGTAACTCTGACAATGACATCTTATAAATATTACGGCGCTGAATCCACTGCGGGTAATGCAACGTGTGTTCGCGGTTCTACAGAACAACGTCTATAAATAAAACTGAAAAATAAGATTTTTTTTCTCCGTATTTTTCCAGTATAAAAAGTATCCTATGTTATGCCCAGAATAATAAGGAATAATTATACCAAGTTTCATCGAAATCAAACCGTTAGTTTTCACGTGATTCCTGCACAAACAGACAGACAGACAGACAGACAGACAGACAGACAACAATTTTTTTAATCATATATTTGGGTTTGGTATCGATCCAGCAACACCCCCCGCTATTTATTTTTTCAATATTTTCAATGTACAGAATTGACCCTTCTACAGATTTATTATAGTATAGATTTAATTTAAGGTTATATAGGGTTTTTGTTTTAACGTGGTAAAATCGTCGATTGAGTCCTCCCACCCAGGGCAGGGCTAGAGGGACTGTCAGCCTGGTATTGACTAAAATCCACGGTGTCCTTTAAGAGCCATTTACGTTCCGGGGTCACGGTTATTCATAAGTCCCGCGACCCCGGCAGGCTTTGGCCCTCTAAAGGGGGGTCCCGTCATTATGCTGACACCCTTGGCGAGCGTGGAACACAACGCACCGTCGACCCGAGCATGGTCCATGGTCGGACAGCGAGTCGCTCATTACTCCCCGCCCGCGCCCACGGTGGCCGGAGATCGTCTAGCGACTTCCGTCGACTCGTTAGTCTCTCGACCAACCGGGCACACTGGAACGTAAAGTGCAATTGAAAGACCACCATGAATTTTAGTCAGTATCAGCCTGACAGTTTTTTTCGCTCCACACAAGACAGGAAGACGTATCATTTGACATTTTTACCACCTAAAACATAAATAAATGCTTCAGAATACGATACAAGACTATGTTACATAACAGAAAACCAAGTTATCCTTCTTACCTCACTTTTCTACTGGCCCCAACGGTGTGCCATCACCATGGGTGACAAATTAGGCCATAGAGGTCAAGGGAGTTTCTAACGAAAACCTAATACAATGACAGTGCTGCCATCTGCCTTATGTTAGTATAGCGTGACTTACATTTGTAAGTTTGGTTATGAATCCAAGATATTTTTTTTAACAGATGAGTCAGTTTTTGAAGTGAAAACTTCTTTAGCGGCGTTGTGCACTTTTTTTGGAATGGGTAAAAAATGTTAAACTCGTGTCAGGACACGTGACCTGATCGAAAATTCGTAAGACGGCGCAGGTCGCTTGCGCGAATGTTCGTGTGTGTTTATTACTATTGAAGTTTTCACTTCTGCCGGCACTCCCAGAGTGCAACCCGTCGTTTTTTTTTCTTTGTCATTTGTCTCATGTTTCCTTGTATGTCTTGCCAAAATAGGAAAGTTTACTGCATAAATAAATTGTAAATCTGTTAGTCCGTCAGTTACAGTATCGAAAAATAATGAATACGTATTTTTTTTTGTTAAATTGACAAAGATAAAACGCTTCGTAATTCGGAAGTGGGGAAGCTTGTGACGTCATAACGTCTGTAAAATTATACCGACCACGTTTAGTCTTGTGATTGAAAAGCCTTGAACATAAATATATAAAAACCTTCTTATCAAAACTTAGGTATGTATCGAAAAATCGTTTCATAATTTTTTTGACTTGTTTGTGTATTTTACCACGTTAAACAAAAAGCATTACCGAGTAAAATCATCATCAGGCATGGTTAGCGCAGCCATGATCTTCTGCACTGTTTTTTTTATCGTGGTAAATTCATTAAATGAATCCTCCCATCCAGGGCAGAGCGGGAGGGACTGTCAGACTCGTACTGACTAAAATCCACGGTGTCCTTCAATAGCCCTTTAAGATCCGGGGTCACGGTAATTCGTGAGTCCCGCAACCCCGGCAGGCTTTGGCCTTCTACAGGGGGCTCCGTCACTATGCTGACATGACCCGTCGACCCGGGCATGGTCCATGGTCGGACAGCGAGTCGCCCATTACTCGCCGGAACGCACCGACATAGGAGAACTTCCTAATTTGGGATAAATTTTGAATCAAAAGAAAAATAAGAAAGAAAGGAAAAAACTCCTTGTTCCTACAGATGCCATTTGACTTCCAGAGCCACGATGTCCCGTCAGAATGTAATGTGAATGTTTGTTTACTTAATACTGCTGTATCGAATGTGCGAAACCAGAATTTTATAGCACTCTTGTGTGATCCAATTTCGTAGATACGGCAGTATTACAAAGATAGTCTGTAACTGAAATAGTTGCCGATATATCTGAAGCTGAAGGTCTCAGGTCAAGGTCAATTGTTAAGTTTTTGGGTATAAATAAAATGGACAGATTAAGAATATAGCGCAGATGATCTCGTTACATGGAAATTGATTTGAAATCTTTTTGTTACACTACAAAGACTTTCAACAGGACTGTCGTACATTTTTCAATCTCCTCAAGTATGATCATGTTTCCGCACAACGGTCACTTTTACAGTGGTTACCCATTCGCAGCGTAGAGCGTTGAGGGATTTGACTACTCTATTATCTCTTCTAGACAAACCCACTTACTCGTCCTCGACAGCCGGTGGAACTTCAGGGAGCACTTCCTGCATTTGGCCCCAAGGCTGAACCGGGCAGCAGCCGCTCTCAAGCGACTCCTGCCCAATCTCGGCGGGCCAAATGCCTCCTGCCGGAGGCTGTACGCCGGTGTCGTGTGATCCATGGCCCTCTACGGGGCCCCCGTGTGGGCCCTAAGCATCCGGACGCGACCACTCAAGCTGGTCGTATGCCAGAGGGTCATGGCCATCCGGATGATCCGGGGATATCGCACGATCGCCGGTGAATCGGCCAACCTCCTTGCCGGATTGCTGCCCTGGGATCTGGAGGCGACCGCCCTCCAGCGCGTCTATGAGTGGCGCGTGGAGGCGTAGCGTCGGGGCGAATCCCCGCTGCCTCGACAAGTCGAGGCGCGGCGGGAAGAGCTCCGGCGTGATCTCAGGGCAGTATGGAGGGAGCGACTGCCGCAACCGAGGTCCGGGCACGCCGCAATCGCGGCGGTAAGACCCCTCTTTGAGGAATGGCTGGATAGGCGTCACGGCGTCCTGACTTACCGCATGACGGAGGTCCTCACTGGACACGGAAGTTTCGGGAGGTTCTTGTGTCTGATAGGGAGGGAAGAAACGCCTGGTTATCACCACTGCGAGGATCGTCCGGAGGACACGGTGGAGCATACGGTGCAGGACTGCCCCGCTTGGGCAGAGCACCGCCGTGTCCTCACGACGGCGATAGGCGGAGACCTCTCGCGCCCGGCATTGGTCGAGGCCATGCTGCGGGGCGAGACGGAGTAGGAAGCGGTCGCCTTGTTCTGCGAAGCAGTCATGCTCGTGAAGGAGGAGGCGGGCCGCCTGAGGGAGAGGACAGCGTCCTCCAGCTACAAAAAAGAGAGTTTTTCTGGAAGCTAGAACGATGAGAGGGACATCGCAGAAGGCGATTACTAGAGGAACGAAGCTGCTTGCTGTGTGCAGAGCATAAATACTGGGGATGAGAAGTCAGATAAGAAAGAGAAGTGGGTTTGTCTTTTTTTTTTATCGTGGTAAAATCATCAAATGAGTCCTCCCACCCAGGGCAGAGCGGGAGGGACTGTCAGACTCGTACTGACTAAAATCCACGGTGTCCTTCAATAGCCTTTTACGTACCGGGGTCACGGTAATTCGTGAGTCCCGCGACCCCGCCAGGCTAGAATTTCAACTAGCGCAAAAAATAACAGGAAAACACAACAAGCTCACAAAAGCTATAAGTGGAATCAATGCACTATCATTATCCAATGACATTGTTATGAGTACAGCTGTTATCAGCCAGTAGATTAGATTAGAGCTGCTAGAAATGGGAGCTGGCTGAGTGACGTCAGGTAGCGATATTGGAAAATTAACTCTGAGTTTGTATCGGGCATGCGGACGGCGAGTAATGGGCGACTCGCTGTCTGATCATGGACCATGCCCGGGTCGACGGTGCTTCGTGTTCCACGCGCGCCTCAAAGAGCTGTCAGCGGCCCCATTAGAGGGCCAAAGCCTGCCGGGGTCGCGGGACTAACGAGTAACCGTGGCCCCGGAACGTAAAGGCATATTGAAGGACACCGTGGATTTTAGTCAGTACAAGTCTGACAGTCCCTCCCGACCAGCCCTGGGTGGGAGGACTCAGTCGATGGTTTAACCACGTAATACCGTCTTAGTATGGTCTTTTCAAACTATCGGACTGACGTCTCGTATCGGTTCGTTATCGCTTCGGACTCGCCTGTCTGTTTGACAAAGGTCTTAACCTGTTTTTATATAGTTCCAATTATCTCGGCAGATATAGATGCCAAGAGTTCCTATTAGAAGTCTAGTACATTGTCTAGAGTAGTCTAGACCTAGATTACATAAGAACTTACTGGAAATTACGGGTAATAAGATGGTGGTTGGACTCTAATGAAATAGGTATTTAAAATGTAATAGAGTTAAGTTACCTTTTTAAGGAAACTTCTCGCCGACTGGTCGACACTTCGCGTAACCTGGGCTGGTTCTTTCTTTGGCTGGTTTTTTCTAAAGAGTAAGCATTGCCATTCAACGAGGCAATGCTGCCAGTCTTCTGGGCACGTTTCCAGATGACAGCGATGCGGAGGAGTACTTTGACGCCTAAGTGTCTCTGCCTTTTTCTGATGTTTCTTTTTTTTTTAATTATTTTATTTTACTTTTTGTTTAAATTTTGTTGTAAATATTTAGTTTTATTCTTAAATTTCTAGTTTTAGTTATGTAAATTCTTTTAATTAGTACTTTTTTATATTGATTAAATATTCATAGAGTTATATTAAGGTACGAGTACCTATTTGTTTTTCACACCAAAAATACACAGCTACGGTACGTTAACCGTGAAAAACTTCTCAAATATTCCAACAGAACATAAAACCTCAATTTTTGCATGGCTTAACTTTGCGAACAATCCGACCACACAAACGGACATCCGTACAAAATACAAAATGGCGTTATAATGTACAGGCTGTTGCCAAATGTTCGTGTATTTAATAATATTGTGGTATTGACTGAGTTTTGGTGGTCAGACCGGTAGATTCTCTATCTAAAATATTGGTATGTAGACTGGATGCTAGTTAAACCTTTTTTTTACATCATCAAATGAGTTCTCCCTCCCAGAATTGACCTGAAGGGATTGTCAAATTCGTACTAACTGAAAATTCATTCATAAAGTTCCTTCAGTTGCTCCAGGGTTATGGTAAGCGCGGGTATGCGGGCAGCGAGTAATGAGCAACCCGCTGTCCGACCATGGACCATGCCCGGGGCGACGGCGCGTTGTGTTCCACGCGCGCCTCAAAGAGTGTCAGCAAAATGACGGTGCCCCCCTCTAGAGGGCCAAAGCCTGCCGGGGAATGTACGAATTACCGTGACCCCGGAACGTAAAGGGCTGTTGAAGGACATCGTGGATTTAGTCAGTACGAGTCTGACAGTCCTTCCCGCTCTGCCGTGGGTGGGAGGACTCATTTGATGATTTTACCACGTTAAAAAGGTAGTTCTCGAAGTTCCAAAGGGTCTGCCACTAAAATATCACCCTCTATACAAAATAGTACCAACATAGGAAGTAGGGCGGAATCAATTATTCATAATTTCCGGTTGGACGTGCGTGCTAAGAATATTTAAGGTACTATCAACATAATGTTAACTAAAATACTGTGTCCATTAGTTAAAGATTTATGAGAGGAATCTTCGGAAGTTCCAGATTTCTTT
Source organism: Agrotis puta (assembly GCA_943136025.2). NCBI lineage: Eukaryota > Metazoa > Arthropoda > Insecta > Lepidoptera > Noctuidae > Agrotis > Agrotis puta. The sequence goes on along the minus strand of OW964195.2, from coordinate 5,402,982 downwards.
GATTTCAAAGGGTTTAAGAGTCCTATTTACTTAGTATTTGATTATTAGTAATGTGTAGCTTGCTGTAAAAATATTATTGTACATTATTCACTTAAGTTTTGACCATCATTATGGCATTTGGTCGCGGGACTCACAAATTACCGTGACCCCGGTACGTAAAGGGCTATTGAAGAACACCGTGGATTTTAGTCAGTACGAGTCTAACAGTCCCTCCCGCTCTGCCCTGGGTGAGAGGACTCATGTAATGATTTTACCACACTAAAAAAAAAACATTATGGCACTTGAAGGGCCTGGTCGAACACAAAACCCTTTTCTTTAGTATAAACATTATTTTTCTAGTACTTTTTTAATCCTCAAAGAGTGTCAGCATAGTGACGGGGCCTGTAGAGGGCCAAAGCCTACCGGGGTCGCGGGACCAAGGGATTACCGTGACCCCGGTACGTAAAGGGCTATCGAAGGACACCGTGGATTTTAGTCAGTACAAGTCTGATAATCCCTCCCGCCCTGCCCTGGGTGGGAGGACTCATTTGATAATTTTACCACGATAAAAAAAAAGTACTTTTTAATATATATCTCAATATGTTTAATTCTTTTCACAAAAAAATCTAAAATAAAGCAAAAACCTTCAATTATTCAAGATAACTCTCGTATGAGAACATAAGTAGGTAAGATAATACAAGGCTCACAACGATCATAGGATCATGGGCTTACGTTGCGGCTTCGGAAGTCGTTCGGAGGTACTTATCACGTGGAAGCCGCAAGATTTCCGGGACGAGAAATTATGGGGCCCCTGGGAATATGTTAACACATTATGGTGTGTCAGGGTTTTATTTTATAGTAGCTTATGCCTGTGGCATTGCCCGTGTGATGTTCGGTAAATAATTGTCCCATGGAAACGTCGTAGTGGAATAAAAAGTATCCTATTTACGTTTTTAACGCGTTGACTGTTTGTGCATTACATGTAATTTATTATGTATTGGTCTAGCTGTGACGTCCGTGTATTAAGTGTAATGCATTCGTCAATGGCAACTGAACTGCATTTTCTGGGCTGTGAGTGTGAGCTAGTGCTATGATTTTCTAGCGATGTATGAACAAAGCTGTTAATTAAAAAAAAAAACTATTGGACGTACCACAAGATTATCCAAAATAGACAGCCCCCCCACTTATGAGTTTTAATGCGTTTCATCTTTGTGGATATTCACTAATTTAATAAAAAAGAAATACGAGTCAATTACATTTTAAAACTTATTGACAGAGTAATTAGATTAACAGTTTATTGATGCTGAAAACTAGCCCATTGTGGCGACAGACATGCCCGTACAAACTGCCCGCGGGCATGTCCATCTAGTGAATTCTCCGCTTATCACACTGAAAAAAGTCGTAGTATTTTGTCCGGCCTACATTCCTAACTTATTTGTCCATCACATAAGCCTCAAGGCCTCATAAACTAATTCTATAAACAAAAGAATATCTAAATACTCCGTCCCTTATTTGTCAGGATTTGTGTAGAATGTAAAGCAGTTGTCTCGCTACTAGCGATTAGCGAGTGGGGCGAGCAACTGAAAACGATGAACCGAGTAGCGAGCAAGCGTGTTCCTATACTTTTGTGGTGGGGAGAAATCCCTCCGTACACAACACCCGTTTTGTTAAAAGTACCTTTTTCATTGTAGTATCTGTTCCTCTTACACCAAAATCTGTAAATATAGTTTTATCGCCGGGCTATCAACGAGTATCCGAGTTACGACAGGCGATTACCATCTCGGCTCGGCGCGACTTAGTCTTTCGGCGTGAGTTCTGAAGCCAATTTAAGCAATATTCCTAATGATTCACTTCGTGAATTTCCAGGAACAGCACCGGCTAGTGTTCTATTATTCATTCACAAAGTGAATCTTTAGGGAAACTGCTCTATGGCGTTTTTAGAGCCGCTGACCGTCAGGCGAGCATAACTGAGCGAGTGTATCTCTAAAGCTCCTGTCGATAAGCGATAAATTGAAAAATGTGTTATCACCGGCAATGTGAATAGTCAGCGACCAACTAATTATAATTATATGTATCTCTTTCGTGTACACGGAATGTATATCTTATTGTACGTTTCTTGGGAGAGAAAAAAGCTGACAGTTAGTCGCTTCTTCGCTCGCAATGGGACAACTACCTAAGACAAAACAAAGTTTTACTAGCCAAAATATATTATTCAGATCCTAGAAATTTACATAGCCCAACTATCGTGTTTTGGTTTATATTATCACTAGGTTTCGCTCGCAGCTTTGCCTACATAGAATTGTGGCTATTATATCACGCCAGTAATCCCTGGAGGATTAGGTAGAAACCTACACAGTATTTCCATATTTTCTCAGTTATGTTTCAGTCTCATTTTAGAGTACTACAATAATTTATGAGTACACAGAGCACAATAATAACTTATGATTAGGTATTGCTAGCGGCTTCATCTGCGAGTAACTCGAAAATTATCCCACGCGAACATAATACCAAGATAAAATTGTATGTTATATGACAAAAACACTGCACAACCTGGGATTCGAACTCTAGATCTCAAGCTCGGTCGCGGGTCTGTACGAATTACCGCGACCCCGGAACGTAAAGGGCTATTGAAGGAACGCCGTGGATTTTATTCAGTACGAATCTGACAGTCTCTCCCATCCTGGGTGGCGGAGAACTTAGATGATTTTATGAAGTAAAAAGAAAAATGGTCGCTCCTCAAGAACTTTATTCTTCTCTCTCTTCTATCAGTTTTACGAGAGAGATAGTTTAAAGATTATTTTAATCCCACAAATTCTCCAACAAACTAATTTAACATAATATCTTAAATCCTCATAAAACAGGTCTTAACTTGAAACCACCATTGAAAGCAAACCAATATTAAACTTTGACATTGAAGAAATAGAGTATAATATTGAGTGAGATTAGTGTAACACATTCAGAACCTCTTTTGAGAACATAATGTTCTACAAAATGTGCCATTACTATTTAAAACTTTATAGTTATAGAAACAGGGTCCACTTTTGGGTGGGATTATAGTAACGCATTTACAACCTCTTTGTTGTAATGTTCTACAGTGCGATTGTATGCTTACTTGGCGTAGAAATAGAATCCAGTATTGGATGGAATTAGTTTAACGCATTAACAGCCTTTATTGAGATTGAAATGATCCAAAATCTTGTCATCACTATTCTAAACTTTAATGTTAAAGAATTAGAGGCCAATATTGCGTTGGGTTAGTGTTATGCATTAACAAAATCTTTTGAATAATTGATAGTAATCTTCTACAATGCAATTGTAAACTTTAGCACCGAAAATATAAGGCCCAAAATTGGACGGATTTATAAAAAACATTTACATCCTCTACACAGTGGAGTAACAGATTGTTATGTTCTACTTACCTGTCATTACGATACCAAACTTTAACTTTAAAGAAATAAGGTATAAGTTCGATTGGGATTACGAAACCTAATTTCGGAGATGGGTTTCAGTTTTACGAGTATCGTCAGATAGACTTATAAATTAATGAATCGAGAAATACTTTGTTCTCCCAGATTAGCGAGAAATGATAACAATATCGGCCTTTTTAATAGCTCATTATGTTTTATTTTACCTTTTTAGTGGGTACAATAACGCCTGCGTCGCGTCTTCGCAAAAATATTTTTGAGAAACGAAAAATTCAGTTGCGAGCGGGGCTCGAACCCGCGTCATCTGGATAAGTACTCCAGACGCCTTACCAATTAGGCGCAACCACCAATCTCGAAACTGAATTTCTCATCCCTTGTTTTTCGAACGCTTTAACACGTTGCGCCATCTATTGGAAATGGCTCAAACAACTTACCGAACTATTCATCAAAATATGAGTCCTCCTACCCATAACTGTAAAAATCCACGGTGATTCTTCAATAGCCCTTTACATTCCAGAGTCACGGTTACCTCATGAGACAATCCCGCGGCCCCGACGTGCCCTTAAGGGGGGCCGATGGGGCCCCCCTAGATTGCTGTCAGCTCTTTGAGGCGCGCGTGAAATTAGACGCGCCGTCGACACGAGCATGGTCTATGATCGGACGGCGAGTTAGCTATCACTATTTATTATTTGTTTATTATCGAATCCGCGACACGCTGCGCAGCAGTCGATCACTCAGTCACTGCGCCAATCGTGCCTTCAAAATTGGGTCATGCTACGCGTGCAGCGAATTGAATTTAGGACCTCATGTTCAAAAGTGGCAGTCGCAACGAGACAGTTCTAAACTACTCAGCTTCAAACATAAAGTTTTATCTGGAGTCAACTCGTTAAGCATAGTCAATAGAACTTCTGTCTCAAATTCGATATGCACTTGCAGTTTCAGACAGCTTAATTAATTTACTTGAAGCAAATACCTGAAGGATTTTGTAGAAGTTTCTGATTGAAATCCTTTGAGTTCTAAGTCGTTTTCGTGAATACGATTAGTATCTAAGCTATCGAGTATCTGTACAAGAAAACTACGTCTTTCGGAATGAACTCTCATTTGTTACCAAATGTGGCGTAGTCTCGTGCATGGACACTCGGTGCGTCGCGTCAGGCGATGCGGCACGCGGGGCGGGACGTCAGAAAAACACACATACGGCGATGTATAGACCGTTCAAGGAGATGCGGCAACAATTGACGAACAATAAACGGATTTTAGTCAGTACAAGTCTGACAGTCCCTCCCGCCCTGCCCTGGGTGGGAGGACTCATTTGATGATTTTACCACGATAAAAAAAAGGACTACCCGCTCCGCGTGACGCTTCACCTGATATGGTAACTAGCGGTTTCGTTTATGATTACAGTGTAGCGTATAGTATAGCGTATCATTAAACGAGCTCTTATGCTTGTCCAACTAACTTTTTTGGGGTTATCGAAGATTAAAATACTTCATAATAATAAGTTTAACGCATCAAATCCATAAAATCAAGCTAGAAATGTCCCGCATGACGGGAACCTCGTGAAGGCAGAAAAAGATAAACAAATCAAGTATTTTGATCTGGCTCACGACGTTGTTGACATGCAGACACGACTATCGGCACAATGACAGTTGTATTCAACAACTGTCATTGTGCCGATAGTCGTGTCTGCCAATAGCTTAATTGCCAAGAGCCTCAAACTACATCTGGAGAGGCTCTCGCTTGGCAGCTGGATCAACCGCCTTATTCAGAAGGCAGTATTTCTGGACACGGCGGGTATTGTCAGGAGCCCTGACCACCCACCGGTAGCCCGGACCCTGTTCCCGATGTTGGTGGTTTGCTATTTTTATATTTTAAATGTTTTGTTTTTGTGTTTTAGTAAAAAGATTAAAAAATAAATATAAAATAAGTGTCTGAATGAATAAAGCTAATCATAATAATCTATGCATGCAAATAACTCCAAAACATAATAATTAACAACCCGACCCACTTCTCGGAGGCTGGTAAACGCAAGAATGGCATTTTATTATAACTGCCAAGACTAATAAGTGGCTTGCGGTGAATAAATGAATAAGAATGGAGAAGAATAATTGAGATGGAATGGGAGCATACTTAGCTTACGTCACGACGCTGACGTTGAGTTTTTGGAAGAAAATTTGTGTTATGAATTTTGTGTGTTTGAATTAAGTTTTTGGTTTGATACCTACATGAAAATGATGATTGTTTTTATTGTATGTCACCTTATTTAAAAATTGTAAACTTTTTTTTTAACGTGGTGGGATCATCAAATGAGTCTTCCCTTGGGTGGTGCGCAAGTCCAACATATTACTTCAGTTGCCATTTGCGTTTCAGGGTCCCGGTATCCTGTTTAGAAAGTACACGATATTCCGACAAGCGTTAAGCGTAAGCAAGCCTATAGCGACGTCAGTTTGCCGATAACCCCTTGAGTCACGCGTTGTACTGACCCGGGCTTGGTCGGACGGCAAGCTACACATTACGTGCCGTCCTCAAGCCCAATGAACTGGTTGTGATTTTCAAAACTTTAAATGTCAGGGAGATTAGTTATCCGAAAGTAGTAATACTCGTAGAAAAACAAAATGCTCTTCAAAACGAAAATGTTCCAAATCATTTTTCCTTTCAGGCAGATGTCCTCAATTAATTTTTAATTACCTCTACTCATTCGTTCATGAATATAATATGTACATTTCTGATACATAACCGTCTGTATTCTGTATGTATTAATATCACATCAATTATTTATACCTAAACCACATGAAATAGCTGAAGGGCATTCGTCTACATTTCTATTCATGTAACGATATTCATACACCAAAGTGGTTGTATTAATTCATGTGGACGCTAATTTATACACGCCATATTTACCCTTAATACCACGGATAATGTAGAAGTTACGTATAGAACATCGAATGATCTGTAAAGGAAAATATCGTGAGAAAACCGGAATGTACTAGAACCTGGAGGTATATGTCATGTGCTTGAAGGAGTAGGCGGGTCACGTGAAGGAGAGGACAGCGTCCACCTCATGACCAAGCCACCGCGGGAGACGCTCACAGCAACGGACGTCGCAAAGCGATTTGCAGCCACCTTAGGCGCAGGCATGTGGACGGCAAGGAATGAGTGCCGGCGCGTCTTGTTCCACCCGCACCTCAAACAGCTGTCAGCAAACTGACGGGCAACCCTTAGAGGGCCAAAGCCTGCCGGGGTCGCGGGACTGTCTCATCAGATAACCGAGACCCTGAAACGTAAAGGGCTATTGAAGGATCACTGTGGATTTTAGTCAGTACAAGTCTGACAGTCCCCCACCCAGGGTGAAAGGACTCATTTGATGATATTACCACGATAGTGTGTCATCTGCTGACCCGCGCTGGGATCGCGTAGTGGATTACAGGCCAGTTCACCTAGTCCTAGCAGCCATTTTAAGATGATCATGTGATTTTAAGATGATTCTGTCAAAACACAGTGAACTTTATGGCAAACAGACAAATGACAATCGCGAGTTGGCGTCATTCGCCATACTTGCACTCACAACTGCGATGCGATGTAGATAAAGTTCTATAACAAAATATGACAGTCGCGAGTACGCTTGCACTCGGTGTACCTGAAGCATGTGTATGTGTGCGTGCGTTTTCGTTCATAACATGAAGCTAAACTTCAGTTTAAGACTTTGACAATTTGAAAATTTCCGTCTTTTACGTAATCTGAATTTAATTTTGTCTGACTCGCCTTCTATTGTCTTTTAGCCATAAAGCCTTATTTAGACGATGCAAGAACTCGCACGCGAGTTGCGTTACATTGCGAACTTTATAGGTACAATGAATTCAGTTGATCAAAAAAATACCGCAAAGTAGTGAAACTCGCATGCGAGTTCTTGCTCCGTCTAAATGAGGCTTTATGTCGCAATGTTTAAAGTCTTTGTCAAACAGACAGGCGTGGCGAATGCGAAGCGTGTCGTTTTTATTTGTAATGAGTGGAATTGTTTGAATCCAGTCACAGAAAAGCGAAAGCGACCCGATAGCGTGACAGAACTATCGGACTGACGTCTCGCTTCGGTTCGATATCGCTTCGGAGTCGCCTGTCTGTTTGACAAAGGCATTAGTTTGTCTCTCATCTATCATTCTTAATAGCCATTTAGTCATTACGTTACAGTTGTTTTAGTACTCTTATCATTATCGAATAAATCATCTTGAGTATCTGACCAACTTTGCCATAAAATTACAAATGTAAATCTTTGAACTGCTAATAAATCTCTGGGAAAATTAAATAAAATTGATATACTCAAAACATTTATTGCATTCCACAAAGTGTACTTAGGTGGTAGGTAAATATGGATATGCATTAGTTTTGGAACATTGTGGGCCCTGTCAAAAACTAGGAGGAGGGCTATTATAAATATTTGTTTACAATTTTAATATTAAACTACTCTTTCGTTTGTGTAGGTATGTCACTTGAAAGAGAATTTCGCATGACTGGCTGACGTATGCTAAGTATATTAATGTCGCCAGTAGTCACTTGATTAACAACTTGGTCGAATCTCATTTAAATCACAAATTGGTAATCTTTTGAAGAGGCAACAGCATTTCAGGATGATATTTGTAACAGAAAACGAATAGACGACTTTTTTAAAAAATCACCGCCTGCAGCGGCAAGGTCATGTACGGGCCATAATTAGCTAGCCAGCTGTTATCGCGGGCTTTGAGCGCGGCGACCGAATCAAGAAATTCCGTAACGAAAATAAACCTAACATTGTCACTGTCACATCTGTCATGTCAACGTGAATGAATAAAATTTGAATGAATGAATTTTTTTCTTGACGTTTCACTTGATTGACGTGGCTGACCATAAGGTAATTAGTAGAGTAACTTCCCATAGAGCAACGATGGGATGATATTCTCGTTAAATATTCGCGGTAGGCGTTGCGTAGTTTTTCTTATATAAAAATAAATAAAATAATTATAATTGCATAAGTTGATAAAAAATGCTATGCAATAGCTTTACCGCGGAAGTCCCTGAGTTCCACACGTATATTATTTTTTTCTAACGTGGTTTAATCATCATGACCCACCCAAGGCAGGACGTGAGGGACTGTCAGACTTGTACTGACTAAAATCCACGGTGTCCTTAAATAGCCTTTTACGAACGTAAAAGGCTATTTAAGGACACGGTGGAGAGACAGGGCCATGGTCACCCGATAGTACCGCGACAAGTGTGGACATGACACGAGTTTTCTGCGCGAATAAAACCACTCCCAATACAGAGAAGATCCTTTCGTTTCTTTCATTATACATAACATTTTTTTTTTTGGTAAAATCATCAAATGAGTCCTCCCACCCAGGGCAGGGCGGCAGGGACTGTCAGACTTGTACTGACTAAAATCCACGGTGTCCTTCAGCCCTTTACGTACTAGGGTCACGGTAATCCCTTGGTCCCGCGACCCCAGCAGGCTTTGGCCCTCTACAGGCCCCGTCACTATGCTGACACTCCTTGAGGCGCGCGTGGAACACAACACGCCGTCGACCCGGGGTCATTATACATAACATAGCTTCCGTTGAGCAAAAAAAACGGTTGTAAAATAAATCCGACTTTTTCATTGAACTTTGAAGTAAATCGAGGTCGAGACTTTAAGAGTGAAGTTTTCAGGAGTCTGACATTCTTTGTGAACGAAATGGAGTGGAATATTTTTAATTATTATTTTCTGGTTATAAATATAAGTACGGATTTCTAAATAAATCTATGAATACTCCATTTTTAAAGTTAATTTCTTACTTTTAACTTGGGTATCACCACTGCGAGGATCGCCCGGAGGACACGGTGGAGAATACGGTGCAGGACTGCCCCGCTTGGGCAGAGCACCGCCGTGTCCTCACGGAGGCGATAGGTGGCGACCGCTCGCGCCTGTCATTGGTCGAGGCCGTGCTGCGGGGCGAGACGTAATGGGAAGCGGTCGCCTGCTTATGCGAAGCAGTCATGCTAGCAAAGGAGGTGGCGGGACGCGTGAGGGAGAGAACAGCGTACAATTCACGACCCATCCGCTGCGGGAGACGCCCACAGCATCGGATGTCGCAAGCCGGTTTCTGGCCACCGTTGGCGGGCATGCGGACGGTGAGTAATGGGTGTCCGATCATGGACCATAACCGGGTCGACAGCGCGTCGTGTTCCACGCGCGTCTCAAAGAGCTGTCAGCAATCTGACGTGGCCCTCCTTAGAGGACCAAAGCCTGCCGGGGTCGCGGAATTGTCTTATCAGGTAACCGTGACCCTGGAACGTAAAGGAGTTTAATGTTAGATAAGCTATTTGTGAAAACTTATAATTGGCCATCCTGTTGTTGTTTTCTATGCTACTGTGTCTGTCTAGCTATAAGATTACAGAAAAAATGAAATTAAAATCAAAATTATTATCTGCAAAATTAACTTAAGAAAGTAATCAATCAAGAACTCATCAAAACTAAATTATCCACAAAAAATCTGAACAGAATAGGACAACGAAACAGAATTAAAGTTTTATAAATTTGTTTAAAATGGCGTCCCATTTCTGTTGCTTGGATTCTAATTAAAAACTAATTCAGAAGCGTCAGGCGTGAGTCGTGGCAGGATGGGTCTGGATAGGACGGGATGAGATAGGACAAGTTTCGATTGTGACTAACTTGTTTGAGTGTGGTGTGGTCACAGTAGTAGCGATTTATGACGGATTATTATTTGGTTCCGAATTTTTTTTCTTGTGGATTTTAATAGTTATTTATGCAACTGTTGTATAATCAGGGGTATTAAAACACGAATGTGGGTTTATCACACGAGGCGTAGCCGAGTGTGATAATAGTATCACATGAGTGTTTTAATACCTAATTATAACGGTTGCATACAAGACTTTATCTACAATCATGCTGTGAATCCTCTATAAAAGATTCTCATAACATACCATGTTCTCATACCATATTCGAGTGAAAGAATGGCGGGATATAACACGATAAGACGAGTTGTTCTTTTTTCAAAATTTTAGCGATCTGGTGGTGAAAATGTCATTGCATGAGAATGTTCTTTTTTTGAAATTCATTATAACACGCGTTTGGATGATATAATGATCATTATATCATTGAGTGTTTTAATGTTGGCAATAAGCTAATTGTTATAGGTTCTTTTATAGAGGATTAATAGCATGATAGTAGATAATAGTTATTTATGCAACTGTTGTATAATCAGGGGTATTAAAACACGAATGTGGGTTTATCACACGAGGTGTAGCCGAGTGTGATAATAGTATCACATGAGTGTTTTAATACCTAATTATAACAGTTGCATACAAGACTTTATCTACAATCATGATGTGAATCCTCTATAAAAGATTGTTTGTTTGCGATTTCCAATATTCTAGTGAAAAAATGGCGGGAAATAACACGATAAGACGAGAATCCGAAATAACGAATTAATCTACAATTTATTGTTCTTTTTTCAAAATTTTAGCGATCTGGTGGTAAAAATGTCATTGCATGAGAATGTTCTTTTTTTTGAAATTCATTATATCACGCGTTTGGATGATTTAAGGATCATAATATCATTGAGTGTTTTAATGTTGGCAATAAGCTAATTGTTATAGGTTCTTTTATAGAGGATTAATAGCATGATAGTAGATAAAATAAATTACGTTGCCATGATTGAAGCGGGAGGTGCCTTTTGTCCAAATGAAATGGAGCAAATTATTGACCTGGAGCCGTATTATGACATCTTAAAACCAGGCTTGTTCCAGTGAGCGAAAGAGATAGAGCTATACAAGTCGTCTAGCGCCACGTCGTTCACTCACTGGAACAAGCCTGGTTTTAAGACGTCATAATACGGCTCCTGAATACTAAAATTGATGAAAGGATTTTGTTTTAAGATTCAGGACCGAGTCGACTGCGTGTTGCGTATCAAACGCTCTTCTATTAACTCTTAGCATATTACCGATAGGGCGCGATACGGCATAATGCCTTGCAGGGTGGCAAATTTTTCATCGAGAGTAAGAATCTTTTTTAATTTTTTTATGTGGTAAAATCATCACATGAATTCTCCCACCCAGGGTAGAGCGGGAGGGACTCTCAGACTCGTACTGACTAAAATCCACGGTGTCCTACAATAGCCCTTTACGTCCCGGGGTCATGGTAATTCGTACAGTTCCGAGACCTGGAAGGCTACATAAAAAAATTAGAGGAACACGATGGATTTTATTCAGAGCGAGTCTCAAACTCTCGCTGCACCCAGGGCGGCAGGCGAACAAACACGGTAACTACTCCGCGAGCGGATACAGTGAGTTTTGTGTGCCGGGAACAATATCATGTTGTGAGCGAGACGAGTGACAATGGTAGTGTCGAACGCAAAAAACGAACGAGAAAAAGAGGGAAGACCGATTTGTCTGCTCACAAACATCCACGATCATGGTAAAAAGCGTGGTAAAATGGTGGAAAAGCGAAAGCGATCCGATAGCGTGACCAAACTATTGTACTGACGTCTCGTATCGATTCGTTATCGCTTCGGACTCGCCTGTCTGTTTGACAAAGGCCTAAACATGGTAAGTATCCCGATTTAAACTCTAATATTTACAATAGTGGCCATGTCAGTCTAAAAACTTGTATAGGAGTCATTTGTTGACTTATTACCCAAAACAAAAGAAAATCGGTTCTTCTTTAAATTCTTTTCCATTCCCCCGGCATTTAAATAGCACAGTGGCGTCTAAGTAGCCCAGTTTGTTTAGGCATGGACTTCCGTGATGATGACCACGGGTTTAAACCCCAGGTAATCATAGGATTTTTCTTTTCCCGGGTCGCGGGACTCACTAATTACAGTGAAACTGGAGGAAAGCGTAAAGGGCTATTTATTACACCGTGGATTTTAGTCAGTACAAGTCTGACAGTCTCTCCCGCTATGCCCTGGGTGGGAGGACTCGTTTGAAGATTTTACCACGCTAAAAAATAAAACTTCTCTATCACTACAACCCCACTCATGTCGTCTAGTCCTTTTTGATTTAGATATCTCAACGTAATCACGATGTATGTTCCAGACAGACAGACTAGGTACAAACTACGACTTGTTTATGTAGTTCTAATCTTGTTCTAGAACTCCAGATACATTTTTAGCATGGTACAATCGTCAAATGACCCAGGGCATAGCGGTCGCGGGCCATTGAAGGACACCGTGGATTTTAGTCAGTACGAGTCTGACAGTCCCTCCACGTCCTGCCCTGGGTGGGAGGACTCATTTGATGATTTTACCAAGCTAAAAAAAAAACATTCCAATTTCCACGACGACATTTCCTCCCAAGAGGCGTATTTCCTCCGCTTTGAACAATAACGTCTTCACTCAATGATATTATAAGTAAAAAAATCTCCACTACATCAAGTAATAATAGAACAGTGAACCCGACGCGTGAACTCTGATTGGCCTTAATAGAATTTGCAAGTACGCCGCCTCGGGCTGATACAAATGTGTTTAATAATTCAATTAGGGCACCGAGAGAAGCCAATTTAGTTTAATAGTTCATTAGAGTCTTAAGAAAGGAAAAAAGAAAGAATTAAGACAATTCCTTCGTGGTACCCCCGCGAAATTCAAGTTTTCATTAGTTTTTTTGCAATTTGCATATCAGTGACAAGTTGTGCCTTGATCAAAATATGATTCGCGATAATAATAAGTATTAACTTTAAACATAATGATCAAAACATTCGCTCTATTTATTCGCTCTCACAAAGATTTGGTCAAAATAAGTTAGATTTATTTTATCGTGGTAAAATCACCAAATGAGTCCTCCTATCCAGGGCAGGGCGAGAGGAACTGTCAAACTCGTACTGACTTAAATCCACGGTGTCCTTCAATGGCCCTTCACGTACCGGGGTCACGGTAATTCGTGAGTCCCGCGACCGTGACCAGAGGCCTTTTTTTTATCGTGGTAAAATCATCAAATGAGTCCTCCCACCCAGGGCAGAGCGGGAGGGACTGTCAGACTCGTACTGACTAAAATCCACGGTGTCCTCCAATAGCCCTTTACGTTCCGGGGTCACGGTAATTCGTACAGTCCCGCGACCCCGGCAGGCTTTGGCCCTCTAGAGGGGGGCTCCGTCACTTTGCTGACACTCTTTGAGGCGCGCGTGGAACACTACGCGCCGTCGACCCGGGCATGGTCCATGGTCGGACAGCGAGTTGCCCATTACTCGCCGCCCGCATGCCCGCGCCTACGGTGGCCGGAGATCGTCTGGCGACGCCGTGCCGACGCCGTGGGCGTTTATCACTGCGGCTGGGGTGGAGGGAGGACGCTGTCCTCTCCCTCACGCGGCCCGCCTCCTCATTCACGAGCATGACTGCTTCGCAGAAGGAGGCGATCGCCTCCCACTCCGTCTCGCCCCGTGACCAGAGGCCTTAGTACAAGATTTTCGTATGTTACATACAGCTTACTTGAAGTATGTACAGTCACAAGCAATAACATATCCTTAGCTGTTTACAAGCTTGTATGTAGTCAAATAACTTCACGAAGACTTATCTGAAGACATACAAGACATAAAATTACATGCTCGTCTCGTCAGTATCTCTGGAGACGGTTCATAAGTGTTTAGGGGTAAGCTCTAATTAAATTGCTTTATTTATTAGCCCCTATAGTTTTAGAGTGTATAAACAAATTAGACGATGTGAGCATACCTTTAAACAACTTTTGCGTAGAAGGAACATGATTAAAAAAGTTTTTGGACTTAAGAACTTGCTTTATGTTTTATGTTGTTATTTTCTTTGTATTTTTTTTTTGGACAATAGGCTTTTATGAAAGACTAATGCCCGGTTTCTGGTGTCCTTTTATCGACAGTTTATCTATTCAATAGCGCTATTGGTTCGATATACTATAAAAATGGGTTTCTGAACACCGCGATGTAAGTTAAACTCTACATAAACTAAGATCAACTTAACCGACCAATCTGTGCCGTTTATCGGCTCCATAACTTTATTTGACGTTTCATTTGTCAACTCTTAGGTTATATCGTGTTATTTTAGAAATTAATAGCCAGAGAAATTTAAGTTAATAGATCGAAAAGTATGAATACGAGCAGCTCATCAGAGTCTGATCTGGAAGTGCTGGATTTTATTGCTAATATATCTATACCCAGAAACTTACGACGCAGGAGAAATCCTTTCAAAATGTTATGCTTTCATAAGAACACTGTGATACACCTTACTGATATAATCAGACGTGCTCTCGCTTCTGTTTTTAATTTTGTCTGCTAGCTAGCTAAGCTGGCTGAGAGTTACATACATATGCCTAATTTTGAAGACCTGAAAGAAATAAAGACGCAGTTTTATAATATAGTAGGATTTCCAAACGTAATTGGTTGTATAGATGGATCGAGTACCAATTCAATCTAATCAAATGCAGAAAAACTCTACAATGAAGCACAAACTAGGGCAAGAAACACCGTTGAAAGGACATTTGTGCATTGAAAAGAAAATATGCATGGTTTTCTCAAAAATTAGGGTTAAATCTTGATCACACATTGGCTGTAATTGTAGCAACAGCTGTATTACATAATATAGCTTTACCAAAATGATACTGTAATAATTGAAGAATCAACTCGTGAAGATACTGTTACAGAATCTATTGAATAACCTCTTTCCTCTGAAGAAAACTATTTTTCATATATATAAAAATCTTAACCACTCGTATTACCCTCGAAAAAATTAAATTATGAATAAAACTTGTTTTAATGAGGATTTGAAACAAAAAAAAAACAATTTTTACCTCTATCTCATAAACAGACCCATCTAGCGGCACAATATGGAACTGGCTATCTGTCTCATAGTTATTTTATCGGTCCGTGGGTCATCAGAAACTCAGAGACAGTTGACCTCCGTTTAACTTACCCATAACTTTATTGAATCAATACTTATTGAAAGGATAACTGGTGACACCAGAAACCGGGCATAAGTCATTTATCCGTTTGTTTAACATGGTGATGAAATTGTGGAAGTTTCTAGTAGGTAGTTATTTTCTATGTGTAATTAAGATTTTTAATACTGTCTTTATCATGTGAGATTTCATGTGAGGATTTTTTTTATCGTGGTAAAATCATCTAATGAGTCCTCCCACCCAGGGCAGAGCGGGAGGGACTGTCAGACTTGTACTGATTAAAATCCACGGTGTCCTTCAATAGCCTTTTACGTTCCGGGGTCACGGTAATTCGTACATTCCCGCGACCATTCATGTGAGGATAAAGTCAATCTAATTTAGTGTATACTGAGGACATTGTCTTTCTCATAATATAATGCTCTTAAAATAATTCTACTGAACCAAACTGTTTTTTTATGGGCATTGATCGAAAAAATTATCATCCGAGTCGAAAGTTTTGAGGTTACAAGTATAAAAAAAGAAATCGAATTGAGAAACTCCTCCTTTATTGAAGTCGGTTAAAAATAAATGGTTTGACTTTCAATTTGACTTTGAACCCAACACATAGTTCTATCACGACTTTAAAGGCATACTGTAAGGCAATTAATTGCTGTAAAGTTTAATTATTCACGTAATAAATTACCTCACATAGGGTGACGCCGTTTCAGCTCCAGCTGAAAACTATACAGACTGAAATAATGAATATTTCATGAAATCTTGAGCGCCGTGTAACGTTCCCGGTACACGGTAAAAATTTACATAATTCTGTATGAGAACGATTTCGTTATGTTCGTACCTGTACAGTTGGGTGCAGAAGTATGTAAGCATTGAAATAATATGAAATTTTAAAGAGCAGCAGAGCAGCTTTGGCCCTCTAGAGGGCCACAGCCTGCCAGGGTCGCGGGACTGTACTAATTACCGTGACACCGGAACGTAAAGGGCTATTGAAGGACACCGTGGATTTTAGTCAGTATGAGTCTGACAGTCCCTCCCGCTCTGCCCTGGGTGGGAGGACTCATTTGATGATTTTACCACGATAAAAAAAAATAGTCTAATTACTTTAAAATTTTTGGAAGTTTCCAATTAATTAAAGTGATATATTTTATTGGCATAAAACGAAATATTGGAAAAAAATGTGATTGATTGTTCAAAAAAAAAAAAAAATTGTACACTTATGCCACGAAAAGTTTGATTTTGAGTTTTATTTTCATATTTTGCTGAGTATCTTATATCACCGTTTGCGACTGTACTGTTTTGGGGATAGGCACCTGGCACAGCTGTTAGCTTATGCGTGTCGGATTTCGACAGCATGTAATATAATATTTAGGAGCTCGTGGCTAAATAAATATAGCCGCACAGGCCGATCGGGTTAAGCCGCGCTTGCCGAGGTTGGTCTGTTGATGGGTGACCATCTGTCATAGCGAGTTTCCTCCGTGCCTCTAAAAGCACGTAAAGCCGTTGGTCCCGGCTGTCATTTGTAGATCTTTGACAGTCGTTACTGTTAGCCAGAAGCTCTAAATTCTGTCAACCAGTCTTACCATGGGGTATCGTATTACCCAGTTACTGGGTTGTGGAGGTCCGATAGGCAGTCGCTCCATGTAAAATACTGATATCCAGCTGCATCTGGTTTGACTGGAAGCTGACCCCAATGTAGTTGGGAAAAGGCTAGGCAGATGATGATGCAATATAATATTTATGTTGCTACGTTGTGGAATGACTATAAGGACTGTTTTTGTATGGCTACATGTTTTTGCTGTATTTCCTATATCCGGTATAAAATCAATTATTTGAAAATTATGGTAGTGGTTTTGTTAGGATTGAGATGACTATTTTTTTTGGGGTGTTTGGGAATTACCTACTATTCATCCACGTCGGTCAACGACACCACAGGCTTCTTGTAACCTGGAGTTATTGGATGATTCGCATGAATTTATTTCACTAGAAACTTGCGAGATGACTATTTTAATCATAAGTTATTTTTTCTATAGGCGATCCTGACGAAGTCAAATTTACTTGAGTCAATTTTTGTTTCCAAATTGTCAATTGATACCACCCGCCTTGGGTTGAGAGCAAAGTAGGGGAACAGTGTATAAGACGTGAACGCGAGGTATGATGGGAAATCACACACTTAAGGCAAACTTAACACAATACTAACGTAGCGCAAGCGCCATCAGGTCGCCATTTGTTAATAGCCGCTTGCAAATATTATGTCCTGATGGCGCTTGCGCTACGTTAGTGTTGTGTTAAGTATGCCTAAAGAGTGTATGTCCCCATTATACCCCGCATCCTCGTCTTATACACTGCTCCCCTACTGTCGGACTTGTACTGACAAAAACCCGCCCCGTTCTTTCAGTTACCCTTGCATTGCAGGGGGTCTACTTTCTAAGTTTGTTAACGAAGACACGGGTACGGATACGGACACGAACTTAACTAACGTCAAAATCTTTGCGGACGCGGCGCTAGTGTCTATGTCATTACATTAAATTGCATTAAAATAAAACGACGGCTTGCACTCTGAGAGTGCCGGCAGAAGTGTAAACTTCAATAGTAGTAAACACACACGAACATTCGCGCAAGCGCCCTACGCCGTCTTACGAATTTTCGATCAGGTCACGTATCCTGACGCGAGTTTAACATTTTTTACCAATTCCAAAAAAAGTGCACAACGCCGCTAAAGCAGTTTTTACTTCAAAAATAGTACCACAAATTTTCCGCTGGTCATGACTGGTGTCACGGACTCTAATGAGCAATCTGTCAAATCCTAATATCATTCATTCTTAGTTCATGCTCATTGTCAAAACACCCGTAACTAAGGCCGACACCACGGGTTTCGTGCATAGAAAGGCCCCCTTTTTTTTTACGTGGTAAAATCATTAAAAGAGTCCTCAGAGAGGAAATCGCAGCAATATTTTTATTTAAATAAAATCATAAAATTCGTAAGTAAATAGAATAGTGTTGTTCTAATTTATATAATATGTTATCGATATCGATAAATATAAGTTTAAAAGCAAAATATATTAAGTACATGAAATTTTAATGAAAATAGGGCTACTGAAGGACACCGCATACACGCTTTTTTTTGTTATGTGTTAAAATCATCACATGAGTCCTCCCACCCAGGGGCAGAGCGAGAGGGACTGTCAGACTCGTACTGACTAAAATCCACGGTGTCCTTCAATAGCCGTTTACGGTCCGGGGTCACGGTAATTCGGACAGTCCCGCGACCAAAGATTAGACCCCCAGGGTTTGAACTTATGACCTCGTAATTAGCGGCCGTTGCCACTAGACCACTGCTCTACACAATATCGTCACAACTTTAACAAATAGCACACTACACAAGCTATTTAACCGCGATATTCCCTCCCAGAGGAAATCAAGCTTAAATAGCGCGTATCCCATATGGAATACCGCCTACTTTACTCCAACACTCGAGGTTTAGATTATCTCAAAATTGAATCTACCGTCGATATTGTAAACAGATTATTTTGTGAAAGGAAATGTAAAGGAAATACTATTTTTTTGAGTTATCTAAGAATCCCTGGGGTCCTAGAGGATTACATAGTAAAAGTAGTTCAGACTAGCTGCTGCCCGCGACTTCTTCTACGTGAACGCTAACTGTTCGTTCCCCGTAGGTGATAGCGTGATAATATGTAGCTTATATGTTGACCCGACTTCTTAATAATATTCATGACAAATTTGAAGTAAATTCATGCAGTAGTTTTTGAGTTTATCCCGGACATACATACAGACAAACAGACAAAAATTCTAAAAACTATGTTTTTGGCTTCGGTATCGATTGTAGATCACACTGTTCGTTTAAAAAAATATTCAATGTTCAGTTTCGACTTTTCTACCATTTTATTATATACATAGATTATTTTGGCGTTGCTTGCACGCCAAATTCAATTTAGTTTTGGATAAACTTTCATTTTAGGAGGACTCATAAATTATGACGATTATAGCACTTCAAAAATCCGTAGTTCTTTATGGGGTCTTTAGATCCAAGGTCGGAGGACTCATTTGACAAATTTACTTGGTATGATGATGATGGATCATCATCAGCCGGAAGACGTCCAATGCCGAACATTTTAACATATGATAATTATTTGGTATACGGATAGTTTATATTTCAGATATGAAACTTTTTGTTCCGGTATTAAGTTTCCGTTAGTAATTACCGATCTTCACGCAGGTAACGCCGCGGGTATAAGCTAGTACGGATTCCTTATTTTTAAAATTCCCAACGCCATCAAAATTTGCTATTTCTCCATTCGTTGCTGTATTTTTAGATAATTTTTGAGCACAAGCTCTAGTATTATATTTCAGTTTTTACGACGCTCAAGTTAAAAATGAGTGAGGCTCAAAGTATACAACTTTTACGAAATAAATCCCTCTGGGTATTATACTAATAACATTCTGTTTTTTTTCTTGTTTCAGGTACTTATGCAAAGAGGAGGTTGAAAGTGAGAACACTTAGTTATTATTATAATAAAATTATGCTCTGGTTGAACACTCTAATATTTGGTAATGTATATTTATCCGAAAATGTTGATGAGGAGAAGATGGCGGGTCTCTTTGATAGGCTTCCTTGTGAATTGGCGGGAAGAGGTACACTATCGAGAGAAGTGGAAGGACTGGGGGGAGCCCTGTGCTCAGGAGTGGGACAGAACAGTCTAAGAAAAATTGATGCTAATAACTCCAAGGGACAACTAACGTAATTGGTACTTTCATATTTACAGGTACAGGTATAATTTCATATTTATAGGAACAGGTATAATTTCATATTTATACCTGTACGTGTTCCTGAGGACAACGGTCTTGATAGACTGACAGACAGACGGTCAACGTTTTAAATATTTTTATGTGTATTAACGCCTGCGTCGCGATTCGTAAACATTTTTTCGGAAAGAAAAAGACTACGAGTAGTATTCGTACCAACGTCTTCCTGGATAAGTACTCCAGAAGTTTATACAACTGAAATATCACAGCCTTCCATGACAGGTAGATTTATTCTTGGTTATTTCTTTGCGGGATTAAATCCGGAACACAGATCTTCGGCGAAGAACCAGAGTCACTGACATAGCTCGTAAAATTTGCAAGTTGAAGTGGCAATGGGCAGGCCACATCGCTCGTAGAACTGACAACCGATGGGGAAGAAAAGTTCTCGAGTGGCGACCACGGACCGGAAGACGCAGCGAAGGCCTCTCACTAGGTGGACCGACGACATCGTGAGAGTCGCGGGGAACCGATGGATGCAAGTGGCGAATTGTCGTTCGGCGTGGCGGTCTAAGGGGGAGGCCTATGTTCAGCAGTGGACGTCTTCCGGCTGATGATGATGATGATGATTTATCCAGTATGACGCAGGTTCGAGTCCTTATCGTAGATATTTTTTTTTTAACCTTTTAAACCAATGAAGTTTTTTTTTTTTAAGTTACGGAACCTTAAAAAGTATTAGAATGAGAGGAGGAATAATTATATTCCAACTTCGTCAGAAACCCATTATTATCTTTTGCATTCAACCACTTTAGAAATCCCTGCTTTACAATTTAGCACTGCAGGTATGATTGTTATTATAGGTCGTTATACCTTAAGGCTATTGTTTTAGGATCGAAAGCAATTGTCTCAATGTTTGTTTTTCATTTAATGCAAGTTCTCAATTATGATTCGTCAACAGATAATCACGGATACGATGTTTGGTTATGATCTGTATGTGGGTAGTTTAGTATATTTTTAGAATACAGTTTAGTTAGTTCTTTTAAGCCTTTGTCAAACAGACAGGCGAAAGCGAACCGGACCGAAGCCGAGGCGATAACGAACCGATACGAGGCGTGGCAGGCGAAAACCTTACATACATACATACAAAAATATAAAAGAAAAAAAAAGAAAGAAAAAAAAAACTATAAGTATCCCAAATGTTGAAATTCTTATTATCATGCAAAATCCTTGTAAATAAAACGTGTGCACTTATTTATATAACTCTGCCCAGCCCCAATGTTCACAGAGCGTGATTAACTCAACTCTGAGCATAAATATGGTAGAATGTACTTGTGAGCACAGAAGTGGTTTCGCATGTACGAGATATTATTTTAATGATTTTGTTTGTTGTAAAAAAATATTATTTTATGCTTTCAATTTAGATTTTTTGTTTAAATGTTTGAAACGTGTTTGCTTTATTTATTACGGTGATCAATTTTCATAAATGTTTTTATATTTTTCTGTATTTTTATGGTAAGTATAGAAGTTTTAATATTTTTTTATAAATTTTGTATTTATGTTGTGTTCACTCGTGGTGTGTGCCAAATAATAGTATTTTCTAATTTGCAAACTAGAAAACAATCAAAAGAAAGGTTTTTTTTAACGTGGTAAAATCATCAAATGAGTCCTCCCACCCAGGGCAGAGCGGGAGGGACTGTCAGACTCGTACCGAATAAAATCCACGGTATCCTTCAATAGCCCTCGACGTTCCGGGGTCACGGTAATTCATAAGTCCCGCGACCCTGGCAGGCTTTTGCTGACATCATTTTGCTGACACTCTTTAAGGCGCTCGTGGTACACAACGCGCCGAAAAATGGAAGGCTTGGACAAGCTCATTACAAAAAGGTGATTTGGATGTCAAATGCTTTACGAGTTATTCTCATACATACCAAATACATGAAAAAAAAGCCAAGCCGTATCGGAGGAGTGCAACTGTTACGGTAAATGTAATTACTATAGTTATTATTAAAAATAGCCAGTAATAAGTGAGCAGGGCTCCTATTTCTGCTTTTAAGGTTTTAAGTAACCTAGTCCCGTGTTCGCTTTGCTCACTCTTGTATCCTAAGTAAAACTCAAGATCAAGTTAGCTCGACGGAGCCCCGCTATTTGTTACATTTACCGAAAGTAAGGTGTGATATATAATTTTTTTAATTTAAAAAAAAACGGGTTTATTATTTTATAATTAGGAATAACTACTTTTAGGTCATACAAATAATTGTTCCGTGTGAACATACGTACACGCTCCGCAACAGTCCAATCGCTCAGGCACTGCGCTAACCGTGCCGTCAAAATTATTAATAATAACTGGCAAAAGCAAATAATTCATTACTTTTACCTTCATTTTTGGTAATTATTAATCATTTCAATTAATAACACTTACCGTACCTCAACCACAAACAACGTGGCACAAGATTTTTATATATATAATTAGAATAGTTATGTGAATTTCACACTATCGCAGTAAAATTGATACACCGCGTCTAAACCCTTAAACCCACAAAACATTATCCTCCTCACTACAAATAGGTACAATCTATACATATAATAAAATGGAAGGAAAGTCAAAACTGTACATTAAATATTTTCCATTAAAATAATACTTGGGGTGTGATCTATAATCGATATAAAGCTAAAAATAGTTTTTAGAATTTTTGTCTGTTTGATTCTATGTATGTCCGGGATAAACTCAAAAAGTACTGCATGGATTTACTTCAAATTTGGCACGAATATTACTAAAAAGTCGGGTCAACATATAGGCTACATATTATCACGCTATCACCTACGGGTAACGAGCAGTGAACCTTTATTTCTTCAATACATTCACGCAGACGTCGTCGCGGACAGCAGCTAGTTATCTACTAAACCAAAATACCAAACATTCCTACAAGCTTGAAACACTAAATTATACCTCCATTTGATTCAACGAAAGGCTTTTATCTAAATCTACCCCCGGAGAATGTGGCAACACTGTAGTACTAAAGATTCTTCCATCCCGGGAGAGCTGTTACAGTCAAAACTCATAACCAGTCAAAAGTGCTCTTAACTAGTTAAAACGAAATTGCCGTGGTAGCCCGGAGGATTAGTACCTCGCTTCTCATGCATGAGGTTGCGAGTTCAAACCCAGGCAAGTACCAATGTTTCTTTGTCAATGAATAATGTACTTTCTAAGTTTTTATTGGACACCACTGACATCGGTGACGGTAAACATAGTGAGGAAACCACTATCCAGAAATATATAAAATTAATCCAAAGCTTAATGAGAGAGGCCAGTTGTGTTCCCAAAAGTGGCTTAATTAACTTTGACACCAGAGGGCCACATTTTTACACTAAAAGGAAAGAGTTTGTTTTCGATAATGCTACATTTGACTGAAATAACAGTTAAAGCTCGACAGAGCCCTGCTTGACGGGGCTCCTATTTCTGTCTGCAGGGTTATAAGAAACCTAACCAAATCGAATAACGGGGTACCTTTGACGACGGCCACCTTCTTTCCGTTCAAAAACACACTTGATTTTATTAAACTATGTCTTTAAAACTCTTGTCAGACGTAGCAATAGCCACTTTTGACCAACTTTTAGCCCTATCACGAACTTTCAGGTTTTTGTGACGTAATATAAATAGTAACTGTGACGTTAATTTGATGGAAAAATATAATTACACATTCGTACACTAGAGGCTGATTTTCATTTTCCATACAATAAAACCAGAAAATACTTCAAGAACGCTGTAGTTGGTCGCGGGACTCACGAATTACCGTGACCCCGATACGTAAAGGGCTATTGAAGGACACCGTGGATTTTAGTCAGTACGAGTCTGACATTCCCTCCCGCTATGCTCTGGGTGGGAGGACTCATGTAATGATTGACGCTGTAGGTAAAATGATCCGTATTATGACGTCTTACAACCAGGGTTGTTCCAGTGACTGAAGGAGGTGTCGAGGCGCTATACGAATTATATAGCTCCGTCTCTTTCAGTCGCAGGTGGCCTACTATAAAGCGAGAGTAGTTCCGCTGAGGGAAAGAGACAGAGCTATACAAGTCGTCTAGCGCCATCTCGTTCCCTCAGCCTCTGTTCAGTGAATAATTACTAATGCCTATTCAGTTAAAAGTACTTTTGACTGGATTACAGTTTTGACTACAACAGCCTCACTATTTAGTTCGAAAGCGATGCTGGGTAGTTTGCATGTATAATTAAAATAGGGTAGTTGTGATAAAATATTTTAGTGTAGTAGTGAGATAATGGGTTATGTGGGAATTTGAGACGTGTTTTAGAATAATAATAATGTTACCTCAACGTGTATAAAGATGGACCAGTGAACAGTGACGACTTTAAGCGGTCACCTCCTTCTGCGAAGCAGTCGTGCTAGCGAAGGAGGAGGCGGCGCCGTGAGTTAGTATATTTTTTTATTTCTCTGTACTGTAATTTTACATGACGTACTAAGTCCTTGAAAATACATTTCTATATAAAGCAGTAATGTTTCAAACCAGGATGACAAAAATCCTCCTTGAGCAACTTAATATACTAACAAGGATAACACCGCTGTACACGACTTTACTTACAACTGCTCACGTAGTAGGCCACATGTGCGAATAACAGACTTATTCAAACACAAGGTGTGTTATATTCTACATTGTATATTATATAAATAAATAAATATTCCACAACTATCACACAACGCCATCTAGTCCCAAGATAAGCAGAGCTTGTGTTATGGGTACTAGACAACTGATAAACATACTTATATATTTCTAAATACATACATATCTATATATATAAAAATGTTATGTTGGTGTGTGTATGCTTCAAAAACTCAAAAAGTTCTGCACCGATTGAGCTGAAATTTTAGCATGATATATAATCCGCATCAAGGGTGGTTTTTATCTATTTTTTTTGAAAAAACATTTTTTTGTGCCACAGCTAGTTGCTAGCTTTGTGGTACAGCTAGTTATAGATAAATTACACCCAGAAACAGACATATCTATTTAACATTTGGTTTAAGTAGTGTAAATATACATTTTATAAGAAATCTGCTGGAAACGTTTATGTCAAATATTGATAGTCAGCTGCATACGGTTTGACTGGAAGCAGTCCCCAAATTAGGGCTATATTTCATCGGGAAACCATGGCGGCGCAACCAGTTGCGCCAACGTGGAGTCCGTAAGCTACCAAACTAGACACCATACAGACACCAGTCGCCACACCACACTGAGACAGTATCAAAATGGACCTTGAAGAGACAGCATAGTGCTGTCTGGCGGCCGGACTGGCGGCCGAGTGAGTGAGACACCATACAGCGCTATAGTAATTAGTGGTGGCGCGACCAGCGTGGCGGCGCAACCAGTAACATTCTGTGCACGCGTCCGAGCTGGTCGCGCCGCCAAATTGGTTGCGCAACCAAACGGACGCCAGGTGAGTAACAGTCTATAGAGCTGTATACATTTTGCGCCGCCATGGTGTCGCTGTCGCTAATGCCGGTCAGACACCAGTCACCGTTAAGTCACGTCACCGGCCAAATTTTTTAAAAAAAGTTTCTATACTCCTAGTATGACTTTGTTACACGTGTCGGTGACACGTCAGTCACCGACACGTGATCTATCTGTGACGTCAACGGTCAGCCACGTCAAATAATATTTCCATACAAGTATCATACTTTTATTCCCACACACCCGGGATCATCACGTCTCAGCGTCGTGCTAACGTCATTTTATCCGTCAGGGCAGTATCTGTTCTGTAACGTGACACACACCTAATCACAGATCAACCCGTAACTTGACTGATGTATGTGTATAATGATTCAGTCAAACCGGTGACGTGACTGACGAACGACGTGACGGTGACTGGTGTTTGTACACAAACCGTTACCGATCCGTTGTCGGTGACTTGACGGTGACTGGTGTGTGAGAATGCACCTTAAATTAGGAAAAGGCTAGGCAGATGAGAATTAGAACCCAGAACATCGAATTAATTAAAATAAATCTCAAGAGCGATGTAGAGGAATACTTTGACGCCTATCTAGACCTATTATTTTTAAGTGTGTTTTAATAATATATTAAATTTAATCTCTACTATCTGCATCTTCAAAAAGCATATAAATAAACAGTTTTTTTTGGTTTTAAATTTCTGTTGGTTCGTAGGTGTGTTCACAAACATCATTATAAACTAACATAGATAAACACCCTGACCCGAAACAACTACTTATAGCTCATACAAATACTTGTATTTGTTCCGTGCGGGAATCGAACCCGCAACACGCAGCGCACTAGTCCAATTGCTCAGCCACTGCGCCAAACGTGCCGTCCATTCATCTTTTTAATATAAATACGTATTGGATTATGTCAATAGATTTTCGTCAAAGAAGACACAAGAGTTTTCCAGAATCAAAAAAGACAGTCATGAACATAATGTAATTCAA
The DNA here is from genome assembly GCA_943136025.2 of Agrotis puta. NCBI lineage: Eukaryota > Metazoa > Arthropoda > Insecta > Lepidoptera > Noctuidae > Agrotis > Agrotis puta. The sequence continues at coordinate 5,376,491 of OW964195.2, read as the reverse complement.
AACATGAATATTGAAAAGTCAAGGTTTTCGTGATTGCGCAATGCTTTCTGATCTAAATATAAAAGAAATCGCTTGTGTCATGTTAAAATATTGATTTGGTTTACCGTACGTTTTCATGAAGAGAATATTTTTGTTACGATTACATGTTTGTTGAAATGTGTGAAAAATAGCATACATTATTTTGTGAGCATTTTTTGTTCTCTTAGAATTGTCGCCTTGTTGTTTATCTATACTATAATAGGGTAGTTGACTGCATAAATTAAAAGAAAAACCAGTTTAATCTGTGAGTTAGGGCTAAAATTTCTCTACGCCGCCACAGCTTTCGTTTGAGTGTTTTCGGGGTCTAATCTCTAAGCACGAAACCCGTGGTTTCGGCCTTAGTTACGGGCGTTTTGACAACGAGCCCGAACTAAGAATGAATAATATTACGATTTGACAGATAGTTCCTTAGAGTCGCGGCCACCACTCATAACCTTTTTTTAACGTGTTAAAATCATGGAATGAATCCTCCCACCTAGGGCAGGACTGTCAACTTGTACAGACTAAAATCCACGGTGTTCTTCAATAGCCCTTTACGTCCCGTAGTCACGGTTACCGTATAGTTCCGGGCCCCAGCAGGCTTTGGCCCTCTAAAGGAGGGCCCCGTCATGTTGCTGACAGCTCTTTGAGGCGCCGTCGACCCGGGCATGGTCCATGATCAGACAACAAGACGTCTCCCATTACTCGCCGTCCGCAAGCCCGCGCTTACGGTAGCCGGAAATCGCCCCGTGTGGCGCCGCTTCGAGTACGACCAATCTTGACTTGCAGTAAATACGTGGTACTATATTTGTTTAATATTATTTGTTGTAATGATTTTGACACTAGCGCCAACTAAACAAACGTAAACAAAAGTACTTTATGTTGCTGTATTATCCGTCCGCATAATTATTTGATTTTGACGTTACTTACGTTCGTTCATACGTATCCGTACCCGTGTCTTCGTTAACGGGCTTAGAAAGTAGACCCCTGGTTCACAATTAATCCTTATTTCCCATTAAGAATGTGTTTTATCTAGAAACTTCTAATAAAACTTCTCACATACATATTACTTGCGCGCAAGGCTTTTTTTTTTTTTTTTTTTTTACGTGGTAAAATCATCAAATGAGTCCTCCCACCCAGGGCAGGGCGGGAGGGACTGTCAGACTTGTACTGACTAAAATCCACGGTGTCCTTCACGAGCCCTTTACGTACCGGGGTTACGGTGATGGGTAAGACCCGCGACCCCGGCAGGCTCTGGCCCTCTACAGGCCCCGTCAGTTTGCTGACACTCCTTGAGGCGCGCGTGGAACACAACGCGCCGTCGACCCGGGCATGGTCCATGGTCGGGCAGCGAGTCGCCCATTACTCGCTGCCCGCATGCCCGCGCCTACGGTGGCCGGAGATCGTCTGGCGACGTCCGTCGCCGTGGGCGTCTACCACTGCGGGTGGGTCGGAGGGAGGACACTGTTCTCTCCCTCACGCGGCACGCCTCCTCCTTCGCGAGCATGACTGCTTCGCAGAAGGAGGCGACCGCTTCCCACTCCGTCTCGCCCCGCAGCATGGCCTCGACCAATGCCGGGCGCGAGAGGTCTCCACCTATCGCCGTCGTGAGGACACGGCGGTGCTCTGCCCAAGCGAGGCAGTCCTGCACCGTATGCTCCACCGTGTCCTCAGGACGGTCCTCGCAGTGGTGACACCCAGGCGTTTCCTCCCTCCTTATCAGACACAGGAACCTCCCGAAACTTCCGTGTCCGGTGAGGACCTGCGTCATGCGGAAGGTAAGGACGCCGTGACGCCTATCCAGCCACTCCTCAAAGAGGGGTCTTACCGCCGCGATTGCGGCGTGCCCGGACCTCGGTTGCGACAGTCGCTCCCTCCATACTGCCCTGAGATCGCGCCGGAGCTCTTCCCGCCGCGCCTCGACCTGTCGAGGCAGCGGGGATTCGCCCCGGCGCTGCGCCTCCACGCGCCATTCGTAGATGCGCTGGAGGGCAGTCGCCTCCAGATCCCAGGGCAGCAATCCGGCAAGGAGGTTGGCCGATTCGCCGGCGATCGTGCGGTATCCTCGGACCATTCGGATTGCCATGATCCTCTGGCATGCGACCAGCTTTAGTGGTCGCGTCCGAATGCTCAGGGCCCACACAGGGGCCCCGTAGAGGGCCATGGACCGCACGACACCGGCGTACAGCCTCCGGCTGGAGGCGTTTGGCCCGCTGAGATTGGGCAGGAGTCGCCTGAGGGCGGCTGCTGCCCGGTTCAGCTTCGGGGCCAAACGTAGGAAGTGCTCCCTAAAGTTCCACCGGCTGTCGAGGACGAGTCCCAGGTACTTCATCGTCCTCCCGACGCCGATGCGAACCCCCTCCACCGTAATGTGGGACTCTGAACGTGGCGCGTTCAGACGGCCATGAAAGCACATGGCCTCTGTTTTGTGCAGCGCCACGTCGAGTCCCAACTGCCGGATCCTTTGAGCGACTGTCGCCACCGCTTGCGTCGCCAGGTCGGCCGCCGCCTGGTGCGACACTCCCTCCGCCAGGACGAGCGTGTCGTCGGCGTAACATATTACGCCGACGCCGTCAGGGAGGTCGCCGCGCAGCACCCAGTCGTAGCCGATGTTCCACAGGAGCGGCCCCAAGACCGATCCCTGTGGAACACCGCACGACATCTCTCGCCGGTTCCACTCTCCCCGGTGACCGGGGTAGATGACGGCCCTGTCTGTCAGGTAGTCCTCGACCGTGCGACGGAGGTAGGTCGGCACCCGGTGATACCGGAGTGCCTCCCTGATGCAACTCCAGGGCAGGGTGTTGAAGGCGTTGGTGATGTCCAAAGACACCGCCAAGACGACCCTGCCCCGGGATACCGCATCCCCCGTCGTGAGGGCTCTCACGCGCATGATTGCGTCCACCGTCGAGCGCCCCCTCCGGAAGCCAAACTGGCTCTCCGAGAGGTCCGGGCCCACCCGATTCAGGTGCCCGACGAGGCGGTCTGCAATAACTCTTTCAAAGAGTTTGCCCACCTCGTCGAGCAGCACGATGGGCCGGAATGCGGACGGAGAGTCCGCAGGGCGCCCGGGCTTCTGGATCAGGACCAGTTTCCCCGTCTTCCAACGAAGCGGGAACTAGCCCCTCTCCAGGCATGCGCTAAAGAGCCCCCCCAGTCGAGGCCCGAGAGTCCCCGAGGCCAGGACCCAGGCTTTTCCTGGCAGGCCGTCGGGTCCTGGGGCGGTATTTTTGGCCTTGAGCCGTTGTACCGCCACTCTCAGGTCTACCTCGGTCACCTCTGGAGCATCGTAGACGTCGTCGTCGCTGTGGTCCGCGTTTGCGTCAGCTTCTCCGTCAGAATCCGTCAGAGACGGAGCCATAGGCGGGGGAGTGTGCTCTCCCCGCGATGGGAACAGGGCGCTCACCACGTCCTCCACGAACTGAGGCCGGAGACTCTGCGTCAACGGGGGAGCCCAGGGGCGGAGCTTTTCTCTCACCCACTTATAGGGCCGGCCCCATGGGTCCCCGTCCAGGGTCTCCAGCATCTCCTTGCGGGCCAATTCCTTGGCCCGCAAGATTTCGTCGCGGAGGGCGGTCTTCGCTGCCCTGTAGCCCTCGTACAGCTCCGCCTCTACAGTCGCCGCATCCGGAGGTCGGGTGCGGCGCCTGCGGAATCTGGTGTACCGGCGTCGCGCGGCCACGCACGCCTCGCGCAGCAATGTTAGCTCGCGCGACCACCAGTACAGCTGACGCCGGGCGCGTCCTTGCCGGACCCGGGGCATGGCCATGTCGCAGATCTCCGACATGGCCTCCCGGAACCACTCCGCCTCGTCGTTTATGTCGGCAGGCCTGCCCGGTGGTGACACCCAGGCCTGCACGATCGAGGCTTCCAGGAATAGCTCCCGGTCCAGCTGCTTCAGCGCCCATCGCGGACCACATGGGTTCCGTCGGACCGGCGCGTCTGAGGTCTGGGCGGAGACATCAAACCGGATATACCGGTGATCGGAGTAGGTCTCCACCTCCTCTACAACGCGCCAGTCGGTGACGCGCGGCGACAGGGCGGCGTTGGCGAACGTTAAGTCCACCACCGAATCGCCCGTCCACCGCACGCACGTGGGGACGGAACCCCGGTTCTCGACGACCAGGCCATGCGCCATGGCCCAGCGCTCGAGCCTCCTGCCCCGCGTGTAGTCCGTAGTCCGGGAACCCCAAGCCACATTCTTGGCGTTGAAGTCCCCGAGGACGAGCGCGGGGAGGGAACCGAATGCGACGACGACGTCTCCCAGCTCCAATAGGGAGTCCTGGAACTCGGCGAGAGTTCGGTTCGGGGAGAAGTAAACGCCTATAACGGCGATCTCCCCGAACCGTGCTGCGACGATCCCGCGCCCTCTCTCGACGCGATCGAGGGGCGGGGTACCGGCGGTGGCCGACGAAATTAGGGTCACCGAGCCGTCCAGGTCCGCCACCCAGTCATTTCTGGGCAGGACAAAGTACGGCTCGGCGACCACGGCGACGTTAATCAACCACTGCGCCATGCTCTGGAGCAGGAGATCCTGAGCAGCGGCGCAGTGGTTGATGTTCGCCTGGAGGAAGCGCAATGGAGCCATTAATTGGAGTCCATTGCGGCCTCCTCCAGGGCCCTCTGTGAGGGCGCAGCCACGGCGGCAGCGGCAGAAGCGGCGGCGGCGGCGGCAGCGGCGGCGGCGGCGGCAGCAGGAGCTGCGGCGGCGGCGGGGACGGCGGCGGCAGAGGGCCTACCTCTGCTCCTGGTTTTGGCGGGGGGCGCGCAGGCCTTGCCCCCTGCCCGGTGATCAGCCGGCTTGCCAGCCGCCGCACATGCGAAGCAGTGCGGCGGGGCGTTGCACGAGCCGGCCTTGTGACCGGGCTGACCGCAGCGGAAGCAGTTGTCGCTGCGGTCGACCTCTGAGGTGCACATGCATGCCGCGTGGTTACCCACTTGGCAGCGGAAGCACCTCAGAGGCCTGGGCTCCAGCAGTTTCACCTGCGCGGACACCCAGCCAACCAGGAGCCTTCGGCTCTCCTCAATCTTTTTTTTTGGCCGCCGGCACGGGGCAGCTGACTGTAATGGTCAGCAGCCCCGCGAGGCCAGGGCGTAGGATGCCTGCCCTGACTTGGTCGGCAGGGCATTCCCCAGCCCTGGCGACGGCGGCCACCACGTCCCCCTCCGAGACCGAGTCGTCCAGACCCATGATCCGCAGATCTGGCGCGCAAGGCTTAGGAATTTAATCAAAGTATTTGGACCATAATCTGATTAAAATCATCCAACCGTCACAGGTTTGTACCTAAAATAGGTGTGGAATAAATTTAGTTGTGGGGAGAAATAAGGTAGGTAACCTTTTGTATCACCGTATGAAATCCAAAAAAATCAAATACAAAACAAAATATTCTAGAAAATGATAAACTAGTCTTTGCCAGCGGATTTGTGCGCATAATAATATTCAACCGCACAGTTGGCGGAGTGGCTGAGCTATCAATTACTGTGCTGCGTGTCGTGGGATCGATTCCCGCATGGAACAAATTAATTTTAGTATGGTCTACAAGTAAATGTTGCGGTTTTGGTTGTTGGTGTAGTAAACACGTAATAATCGCGAACGAAATCGTGTTCAAAATACTCGTAGTAGATGTTTTTTTATGAATGTTGAACGTTCTCCCTTTTGTAACTTTATACGAGTATCTATTTGAAATACAGAATAAAAACAAATACCGTTTGTTGTGGAATTTCATCGTCTTTAAACTTTTCTGAGTCATTTTTGGCATAAAGTCAACGGTTGAAGCATTATTGAAAATAACACATTTGGGCCCCTTCAATCCAAGATGGCTGCTAACGCAGACACTCCTCGAGGTCGAAAACTCTCATTTTTCATGAGGAGCATATACTTAAGTAATACAAATAAAAAAACTACACCACCTAATGCAAGGCAAAGCCTCTTTTTTGTCCCCATTGACTGGACTAGTACAGTAGTTTAACTTTTACATTTGTTAATGGTTCGCTCTTAAGCCTTTGTCAAACAGACAGGCGTAGCGAATGCGAAGCGAGGCGTTTTTATTTGTAACGTATGGAATTGTTTGAATCCAGTCACATAGCAAAACGAAAGCGATCCTGACCGAATTGATGCGAAGACGTGGCGAAGGCGTATTTGCTCTGTTTGATGGCGTTCATAAAGAGCCAGCTAATACAACTGCCACGCCTCGGTTCGCTGCACCCAGTTTGACGTCTCGTATCGGTTCGTTATCGCTTCGGACTCGGTCCGGCTCGCTATCACCTGTCTGTTTGACAAAGGCTTTAACTCTAAACTAGGTGAAAGGTGACTTTTAGTCACCTGTTATATTTAGAGATCTACTACCAATGCTTGTAAAACCCCTTTAGAAGATATTAGGTACTACCGCAATACTTTTATGTTCCTTTGTCAAAATTACTGGCAGCAACTTCAGTGTTCCGTTATTTAATTTTGTACTGTTGTAAGGCCTCTGCCTCGAATCTTGCGGGCAGCGGGGCGGCGGCGGCGGCGGCGCGGGAGCGGTAGGATCTTAGGCATACATTCAAATGGACCGGCGGGGGCGAACAGCGAATGCTGCCGCCGCCGCCGCCCCGCTGCCCGCAAGATTCGAGGCAGAGGCCTTAAACACACGAAGTAAAATTTTAATGTTAGCAACAACATGTAAAAAGGTTTTATGAGGAGTCACATAAAAGTAACTTTCGACAGATTCCCTATGAGACTCGTATTGTGGTATCACAATTTTATTACTCACTGTATATACCTTCTTTCATGGGTAATCTTCTATTGCATGACCAGAGGACAAGGTTTCTGTACGCTGATGATAAAATCATTGTCTGCGTACTAGAAGTGTGTACGATCTAAGAATTAATTTAATCCATTAAATCGTCATTATCTGCCTAACCTTTTCCCAACTATAGGGTCGGCTTCCACTCAAACCAGATGCAGCTGGATATCAGTATTTTACATTAAGCGACTGCCTGTCGGTCCTCCACAAGCCAGTAACTGGGTAATACGATACCCCATGGTAAGACTGGTTGTCCGACTTCAGAGCTTCTGACTAACAGTAACGACTGTCAAATATCTACAAAACCCAGCATTAAAATAATGAATCCATTAAATAAAATACAATAATAAATTAAACCTACACATTTACTAAATAAAAAACTGTACACAAACCAAAAACTAAATTAAAGTATGATAAAAATTTATAAATATTGAAAATGATTTTAAAATTTATTTTAATGTTTTTAATAGTGTTCATTTGTAGGTTTAATAAGTTAGTATTTAGTTTTATTTTATAGTAATTAATGTTTGTAAATAAAAATTAATAAATTTAAATCGTTAAAAAATGAAACCATTAAATTATCGTCAAAGTTCTAGTTTACGTCAAAAAAACGTCAAAACTCAGAGACGTTTTCTATGTCGCACTTACAAAGCGTTGCCAATCTGAACACGACAGGTATTCATAACTTTTGAATTGTTAAAAATAGCACCGGTCTCAAAGGTGAAAAGATTGGAAATGACCTCTTTCATGCCCCTGTTAATTTTGATCCTAGCAGAAATCTTTTTGCAGCTTCTGCTCAAGCCAAGGGGGAAAGGCGTACTTAAATAAGTTTCTTGCACGTCGATAGAGATCTACTCCTTGGAATGGGCATCTACGGTACTCTCACAGTTATTATGTCTTGTGACTGGGACTGTAGCACCATAATTTTGAAGTGTTAAATTATATATTTTTTGTCTTTGACAATTCAAAAGTGCCTGTAACTGGCCTACTTAAAATAAATGCTAAAATTTTGATTTTAAAAGTAGATTTGAACCAAAAGTCACGTTTATTTCTTTTTCTTTAACGTGGTAAAATCATCACATGAGTCCTCCCACCCAGGGCAGAGCGGGAGGGACTGTCAGACTCGTACTGACTAAAATCCACGGTGTCCTTCAATAGCCCTTTACGTACCGGGTTTTCGGTAAATCATAAGTCCCGCGACCCCGAAGTTAAACAGTCTTATTAAAATACTAGCTTCCGCCCGCGAATCCGTCCGCGCGGATGTCGGTCTTCGCGTGGATGGTTTATTTCTCCATTTTGAGTATATAACTCTGACAATGACATCTTATAAATATCTATTGGACCCAAATACGGCTAAGCCTATAATAATTAAGGAGATTCGCGGTTCTACAGAACAAGTACAAGAACAAGTTCTAGAGTGTATCCATCTAGTATTATATAGCGTCATACCCAGCATTGTGTGAGTACCATGTACTTCAGAGCTATCTTTGACTAGAAACCTACGTCTTTCATTGACTTGAATGACTCTGGCGGTTGAGAGTATGTCATGCTCACTCAAATGTCTCGCTGATGGTGGCGTGTGTGTCGGATCATTTAGTTCCCTTCAAAATGGTTGAGCTGAATGGTGCTGATATATGCGTCATGTTCGTGAACGGGCACTGTCAGTTGGGACTGGTCATCTCTTAGCTGCCCTGGTCTATTTTAATTTAAAGTAACTTTATTTTTGAATTGTCTTTTTTATATTTACTATGGACACTGTTAAATTGCCACATCGTTCTCACATAATGTACCATCTGATGATGAATGATGTAACAAAAGTTCTGTTATAATTTTGGCGATTGAAAAAGAGTGTCCATGGAGTTTCTTGCTCATTTTTCTCCATAGAGATCTACGCTTTGAAATGAGCACCTACGGTACTTTCACAGTTTTTATGTCTTGTGACTGGGACTGAAGCACCATAACTATTTTAGTACTAGTTTTATTTTATGTCTTTTGACAATTCAAAAGTGCCTGTAATTGGCCTAGTTGAAATAAATGATTTGATTTGATTTGATTTGGCAATGTCTATGAATAAAACTGAAAAATAAGATTTTTTTTTCTACGTATTTTGCCAGGATAAAAAGTATCCTATGTTATGCCCAGGATGATAAGGAATAATTATACCAAGTTTCATCGAAATCGAACCGTTAGTTTTCACGTGATGCCTGCACAAACAGACAGACAGACAGACAGACAGAGACAGACAGATAGACGGATAGACAAAAATTGTTTTAATCATATATTTGGGTTTGGTAACGATCCAGCAACACACCCCGCTATTTATTTTTTCAATATTATATGTGTACAGAATTGACCCTTCTACAGATTTATAGATAGAAGATAGATTAAAACGAAATTCAACCTTGTAAACGGATTATATAGCTCATCAAATTTTATTTTTGTCTGCAACGATCGCTACAAATCGATACAGACTGTACCAGGCACAGTGTTCGTGAATGATTAGACTAGTTAAGTGCGGTTTTGCTTGTGTTAAGGCTTTCTTTTCTAATTTAGACTGGCAACGGACGTCGGCAAACGATCTCCGGCCACCGTAGGCGCGAGCATGCTGTCGGCAAGTAATGGGCGACTCGCTGCCCGACCATGGACCGTGCCCGGGTCGACGGCGCGTTATGTCCCACGCGCGCCTCATGAGTGTCAGCAAAATGACGGGGCCCCCCTTTAGAGGGCCGAAGCCTGCCGGGGTCGCTGGACTTACGAATTACCGTGACCCCGTAACGTAAAGGGCTATTGAAGGACACCGTGGATTTTAATCAGTACGAGTCTGCCAGTCCCTCCCGCTCTGTCCTAGGTGAGAGGACTCATTTGATGAATTTACCACGATAAAAAATAAAGACTAGTGCTTTTATCAGTTTGAAATTTATATTTTTGTGCTGTCACCAAAAATGTTTTCTCTCAGTGCATCTGATATCAACCACTATAAACATCTAATGAGTCCCTTGTTGGGTGGAGCAGACTGTTCAACTCATGCTGATTTAAAACCACTGTTCCTTCCGTTGCCATTTTTTTTATCGTGGTAAAATCATTAAATGAGTCCTCCCACCCAGGACAGAGCGGGAGGGACTGTCAGACTCGTACTGACTAAAATCCACGGTGTCCTTCAATAGCCCTTTACGTACTGGGGTAATGGTAAATCATAAGTCCGGCGTCCCCGACAGGCTTTGGCCCTCTAGACGGGCCCCGTCATTTTTACTGACATTCTTTGATGTGGGCGTGGAACACAACGTGGCGTCGACCCGGGCATGGTCCATGGTCGGACAGCGAGTTGCTCTTCCGTTGGCCTTGGCATTTTAAGACTATAGTTCCCTATTTAGACTACTCCTCCTCCTCCTACAGTTGTACCTGTAAATTGTATCTATAAGTTCATTAATAATACAATCTCAAGAAGCACGAGCTGGCACCTAACTTCAAGTCGCAAGATTTGCCCATACAATTTTATGACCATATAAAATTCTATATCAACCAATTCAAATATGTTCGCCGTACGACTATTATATTTGAATTGATGACTCTCGCAAAACGCAGAGGCATAAGAGTATGATTTATAATGCTACGCTTATGATTTATGATCGAACCGAGTTGTATTGAAAACGATTCAGCAGTTTATGAGTTTTTGAGTAGCATACGATTACAGTTTTATTGGTTTTTATATGGCATGTCAGTTTTTATTTTAGGAGCTTGTGGCTAAATCATAACAGAAAGAAATAAATTATGTATTTTCTCATAATGTCGGTGTGCATGAAGTTGGAATATTTGTAAACTATCCCGACACACTATCATCAGCCTACAGGCCTCCTCTCTGTGAGAGGGAGCGGACCATAATCCACCACGCGGGCCCAGTGCGGGTTGGTAGATGTCACATGTCTTCGATTTTTTGTTTCTGGGACATGCTGGTTTTCTTACGGTGTTTTTCTTCCCCGTTTTAAGAGCAGTGTTGATGAAATTTAATAAACTATACAACGGCTTCGAATCTACGACCTA